>BSBK01003767.1:102500-1367500 GCA_027943335.1 Chamaecyparis obtusa | reverse complement strand
GTTTCTAAACTTAGAGAGTGGGTGATTGAGAGAAACTCTCTCCAATTTCACCTCTAAATTCAAAATCCTCACATTCTCCAAGTCCTTAGAAGAAATGTGAGCTCCTATTGGTCACTCTTCCTGAACCCTTACACATTACTAAAAAAAATTCTTTAAAAGAAAGTGGCATGAAAAGTGGTCAAACTTTTCCCTCCCAATGGAAGGTAGTCTTCCCAAGGCCATGCTTTTATATGTTAATTTTCGTCCATCTTGGAAAATCAACTTTTTGGAAGCCTCACAAGGTCAAAATAAGGTTTCCTATGGTCAAAAAATCCCTTCACCCATAGGTATATGAAGTGGGCTAGTAAAAAATGGGTTAAACTCAACCCTAGGTGGCCATATGACACCTCAAAAACCCCAGTTAAGATCACCTACGAGTTCCAATGGATTAGATTCCACTTTGGGATCACAAACCAAGTGGTCCTTATGGGGAACATAACTAGGTACCAAGTGGGAAAGGTGGGTTCTCAAGATTTCCAATTGGACATGCCATGCCACATCACTTTCACAAAAAGTGTGCCAATTGACACTTCACTACACATCACAACACACTTGGGAAGTCCACTTGTTAATTACACAATTTAATAGATGCAATGCAAATAAAAGTCACACCATACACTATATGAAATAAAATACATTACAATGAGGTTTGTCTTTCAATAGATGAAACCTTGGCTTTATGGAATTCACATAAGGGTTAGTCATGATTCTCTGATAAAATTCCATGGCCATGATCCTGCACATTCAATTTAAACATCAATAACCTCAAGAAGTATAATCATAAAAATTCAAAATGAAGAATAAAAATTAGCATTTAAATTCTCTTTAACACATGAATTACTTCTTTGTAGTCTCTTTAGTCATTCATCATAAATTTAATCATTAACTTACAAATGAACATATGTAAACTAAATCATAAGAACATGATCTCATTAACCCACATGTCATAGTAATCATTCCAAATCTATATCAATCATGATGTGGTTTTATCTAAATTACATAATGTGAGGAATGGGAACGCTGAGAGGGGGGGTGAATTAGTATTCTATAATTAATGTTTTTCTGCTTCTTTAAACTTAGCCCAATTACTTATATACTGAAATGAATATCAAAGTAAATAAAGCATTCGACCATAACACATAACACAAGATATGTTTACGGGGAAACCTTGGCCAGAGGAAAACCTTGGTGGGAATTAGTACCCACTATTAATTATACTTAGTATTATGAACCTGTTAATGTTCCTTTGCCCTGTTAGGAGCAGTCTATAAATGCTTAGTACAATGACCTGGTCAAAGGTCGGACCTTGTTAGGAGTCTTGAAGTAAAAACCCTATTAGGGGTGGAAGGCTTACTACCGGAGCTCACTACTCAATGAAGAAGGCTACAACCTCCTAGTTATCAAATACACACTATATCTGCAATGGTGAACTATTGCCTTGACACTATTGTCTGATCAGTTCATTTTGTGCATTGATGATTTAACCTATTCTAAAGCTCTATGTCATTCTTATTTCTCTAATGCATACTTCTCATATTTCTTCTCTTCCATATCTTCCATCTCTACCATATATTATCAAATAAAAAAGTGCATGTCATATATATACATGCTGAATAAATGCAACCAAAACTAACTACTAGGTCAACCTATAACTTAACACATACAATGCTTCCAATAGAATTGGATAAAGCATATTTACATACAATGATATTAACATGTTTATAGCACAATTACAATAGGTGCATAGCCTTTACAAAACAAAATAGTATATGCTAATCAAAATTCTATCTGTCAGCTCCATGCTCTGTTATGTTATGTCGCTTAACTGACTGTGTCACTTAGACTTGTTGTAACTTCTTCATGTTGTCATATCTGACCATGTGTTCTTATAATTATCATAATAACATAATCAAAATCTTATATCCAAGGACACATACCAAAACTTGGTCATACACACGTGCGACGATGCTCTGATCATCAGGTGCTTCTCTGTCTTCTCTATCTTTCATACTTAGCCAAATTCTGATCTTCCAAGTTAGTGCACTGACTCCAAAACTTCATATGAATTTTTTGCCATAATGAAAACACAAAAATAGTCATATAAACTTACTTAAGTTAACTTTCCAACAATCTCCCCCTTTGTCATTAATGTCAAAAAAGGAATATGGTGAAGTTGCTAAACTACATCTTTACACAAAAACTTACTATCTTTTATCTTATCATGTTTGTATATTGTACATCATATATTCTTCTAGCTCCCTTATCTACTCTACTCCCCCTTTGAAATTAATGAAAAAGGTACTCAAAAAAGGAAAATTTCAAGTACTTACATAGAAATTACATCTGGGTATGCAATATGAAGGTTTATGATTTCTTGCTGCCAAAAAACCTTGACTGCATCAAATGTCTAAAGATGGATGCATAATGCATAGGTTAGCTTCTCCATATTTTCCAAATTTGTGCAAGGACCTTGATCATATGTCACAATTGTGGAATCTATCTGCTTAATGTTCTAATTCAGAACATCAAGTGAAGGTGCTAGTGTATGTCTAAGTTGTGCTTGTCTAGCCCTTATTTTTTCCATTTCTTTTTATGTCTTCTCAATTTTTTCTAACTGACCTTGATAGAAATTATTGCAAATGTTGATGTCTTGGGAGGGATCTTCCACTAATTTTCTTATTGCTTCCATCATATATTTTTCTTCCTAAATCTTTTTAGATAAATCTGAGGTGAGTTTATCTTTATTCATACAATCAGCTATCACCTTTCTTCCTTTAGCTGCTAACTCCTTCAACATTGATTGACCAATCTTTATAGAATTAAGGTTAAGTGAGAAGTTCCTTATCAATTCATTTAGCCTCTTCTTGACATATTTCTCTTCTACAATCTTTGATGCTGATTCTTCTAGACTTGAGAAATTTTCTTTGAAGCTTGATAGGATGTTGCTGTCATCATCCATTGAATGAACACTTGTCACTTTCTTATCTGCAGGAAGTAAATTCTTCAATATGATTAGTGATTCCAAAAATAGAGGATTCCTCATTAGTTGTTTCTCTTTTGATTTCTCCATAGCTAATACACTTATCTTCATCAAATCTTCTTCTCCCCATGAGTCTAAACTTGTTGTATTAGGTGTCAAACTTGACAACAATGAAATAGATGACTTAGGAGTAAGGAGTGTGCTATCCATAATCTCACTCTTTACCTTCACTAAAATTTTAGCAGAGGACTCTTCTTCCTTTACTATTAAGTCTTCAATGAGGACTTCTTCTTGCTGCATAGATGTGTCTTCTGCACATAGAATCTCAATTCTTCTATAATAACCAAAGTTTCTTCAAACTTATCCACTTCATTATCTGTTGCTAGCATGGTGATTTCAACATTATCAATCACTATTGTTTCATTCTTTGTTTCATTATTAGGCATAGAATCTTATGGACCTGTCATAGGTGCATTTGTGTTCTTAGATTATTTTTCTTTCTCAAAGGTAACTTGAGTTGCAGGCATAGATGAGGGGTACATGTGTCTATACATGAATACTTTCTCAAATGCCTTGTCTATTTCCTTCACAACCAACTCATAATCCTTATTCATTATTTTTAGAGTTATGCGTTTAGTTCTTAGATGAGGCTTTACCAAATCCAACAACAATGTTTTCTCTTCAAATGAACAAACTAGGAGGTTGTCATCCAATGCCTTTTCTCTTATCCTCATATCTTATTCAATAGCTTGTCTTTTCATAGAATCAAGTATATTCCATACTTTATCAAGTATAACTATCTTAAGTTCCAAAACTGACCTTTTGAACTTAATCATGTGCTTGATAATCATAGAATGGATTTCTGACTTATCAATCTCATGATATTTATCATAGAACTTTGCTATTTGATTTATCCTTCCTTCATCAATTACTATAATTCTCAATACTTCTAGATTCAGTCTGAATCCTACCTCAGGAGGTGCTTGAGTGTTTCTTCCTTTGCTTCTTGTTGACCTTGAGGATGGGTGGCTTGTGCCAAATTGCTTCTTCCTTCTAGGTCATCTAGGACTAACTTAAATGGATGCTTCTTGAATATGTATCTCTTCCTGTTTGTGACATCAAATACTACTGGAGTGGCCATTACTTACTTGATTCAACACTTAAGTAGGGTTCCAAAGGGTTTCTAAAACATCATGTCTGAGCTAGGGTTTCACAACTAATTTTAACACTTCCTTGCTGATGAAAACAACTTTAATCTTTCAACACTTACTGCTTTGATTTCCTGTGCTATCCAACAGCTTGATTTTGAATGGAAAAGTGAAGATAATAGATCTTTAGTGACTAATCAATCAATTTTCTACAATTAATGCTTACTACCATAACACACATTGTAACAGTGAATTCCAATCTTCGTTCCTACTGACAATTAGGTTGTGTGGTCATGCATACTACATTAAATAGTAACCAAATATCTAGAACCAAAGGCACATAGTCTGAGGGTGAGTATACCAGTTGTGCAGGGGTCTACAGCTTGTCAAGCTCCCCTTATGACCATGAGGGTCATTTAACCAAAAATAGGAGGTGCATCCATTGCGGATGCATCCTCAATTATTTCAACAACATTATCTTTCTTTACTTCCTTCCAAATCATGCTCTCATCTTCTGTAGCTTTCACAAACTTGACTTCTCCAGATTCATCCAATATTGATTCTTGAGACTTATTAGGTCTTTCATGTCTTTGCACTTGTGATTTGCAAAACTTTGAGATGTGTCCAACCTTGTTACAAGAGTAACAAATAACTAGAGGCCTTGTATTCCTTGGCACATTGATGTGAGTTACCATACTACATTGTCTAGCTGTGTGACCATTATAATTGCATATCTGACATGTGATGTTTTGAGGAATTTTGTTGTGGTTGATTTCTCTAATTGTGATGTGTTTGATTTCTTTGATTTGATCTACAATTCATAGCTCTATGACCAAATTTATTGCATGAATAACAATAACCATTGAAAGGTCTTACCTCTTTACAATCTCTTTCTATATGTCCATGCTTGTTATAGGCATAAAAAGTTCTATTTACTGGCTTGCGTTCATCTTTAGATGGTTCTACTTTAGCTTTAGTATGATTTTCAGTCTTCTTGGCTTCTGTAGATTCTTTAGGTGCTTTCATTCTTTCTTGCATTGTATCAATCTAAACTTGAGCTTCATTGTATCCAATACCAGTGGTATCTCCTTTTAACTTTTGCACATAGATCTAAGAGTCTAATAGATCAGCACTTGTGTACAATTTGTCAATATGGTTCTTTTCTTTTGTCAACTCAAATTCCATCCTTTTCTTGATGTTTTTTAAACTCCAAGATTTTCATATTTGCTTGCATAAGTTCTTCATCCAACTATTTTTTTTCTTTTAACTTTTCATCCAATTCTTCAATTTGATCCTTCTGAGACATGTTTTCTTCATTCAGCTTTTTGACCATTTTTCCCAAATTATTTGTTGAACAATCTTTCAAATATTTTCTTAGTTTCTTGATGAATACTTGTAAGCCACTGAACTTCAATTTCAGTTCTTCAATTTCTTTTTCAGCTTTGTCAAGATCTAATGTAGATCAGGGTAGGAAAATCTAATTAAGGACAATCCAACCTTGCAACTTTAGAACAACACAATGGATAACTCAACACAAAAAAAAATTTTGACTCAAATTTTCATTAACATGCCCGGATGTAAGGCCTTCCGAGTTAGGGCCAATTACAATCAGAAGTAATTATGCAAGATCAACAAGATCTAATACAACCCTGGCTAGTTCAACTCTAAAATCAATCTAATCTGCAAGATCTCGCAAGATCTTTTCCACAACTTCACCACTCAAATTTGCTATCAAAATATCCTATTTGATCATCCAGATCTGCTGCTATCTCTCTCTCCCAAGTCCTCCTAAATAATTGCCCAAACATCCTATAAATACTAATCATTAGCCACATGTTAGCTGGATGAAACCATTAACTCCTCCTAACAAATATTAAATGCAATACAAGTCATCTCACACATAGCCTTACAAACATTAAATTCAACATGTCATCCTATAACAATAGCTACCAACAATAAATGCACCAAGTTAGCCCAACAAATCACACAAAACTCCAGTCAATAAGACCAAACTACCGAGTGCCAGAGAAACAACTGAGAAACAGTGAAACAACTGACCAAACTAAGCAACACTGAGAAAAATAGGCATTACCAAGCACCAGGTCCACTGAGCACTAGAAGTTCCACCGAGTTCCCTCAGTGATCAAGCTTCCTTCAATAATTCAGACCGTCGATTAAGGCTGCAACTGAGTAACACTAACCAAACACACACCTCCCATGCAGATTCATTGAGTACCAAGAATGCCCCTACATTAGACACCCCATGTTTGAAAAGATGTTCATATGTGAGAAGAATATCTTTTGGGATTTAGCACATAAATCCCGAACTAGTTCTTCACATACAAGTCTTCCATCTTTTCAGTTTGCATACTTTTCCATTTCTGCTTCCTATATCTCTTCAAGTCTTTTCTCGACAACACATAGGTCTATCCTTCACATTGATCAATCATACTTTCAAGATCCACCAACTCAACTTGGCTACCAATACTCAGGCTTCTCCTACCGAGCATTGTATCCAGCAAAGGCATCAAGGAAAACTTCCTCTCATCCTTCTCAATAGTGAAAACATTTTTGACATAATCATACATATCTCTACAATCATATTGCCAAGGTCTACTGAGAAATATATCACAACTATTCATCTTCACAATATCACATAACACAAGATCCTTATATTGGCCAATTTGAACATCAATGAAGCATTGTTCTCTTACTTCTAGAGCATGAACATCTTGCAACCAGCCAATCCTATATGGACAATGATGCTTCATTCTTTTCAAACCAAGTTTCTAAACCATGTCCTCAACAACAAGGTTATCAATACTACCACTATCAACAATAACATTATAGATTTTACCTCAAAACTTGCACCGAGTCCTAAACAAGTTACTCTTCTGACAAGGATCCACCTTTGTACCGAGAAATGTTCACCGAACTAGCAAGTTCTCAGATTTAGATTCATTCTCATTTACCACAATAGCTCATCGGTCACCAAGCTTCTTCTATGTGCACTCAAAAGAATGGTGTCCTTCCTCTCCATATTTATAGAAAGTACCCTTAAAGATAACTTTACCTATCTTCTTCTTTGGTTCTATGGGTTTTTTTTCATCTTCTACATCAGTCAGTTTATCCTTCACCGAGTGATCAATCTTTTTCTTCCCTTGGGAGTTACTATGTTGTCTCCTCTTCAACTTATCTTCTACCTTCAGAGCATAATGATAATCATCTTCAACAAAATCAATCTTCAACATACCAATCTCATCCTGAATATTGAATCTCAAACCATTCACATATCGAGCTACCTTTTCCTTACCAAGCTCTTGGTGTCCAGACCGAATAGTAAGTTCATAGAACTCCTTGGTATAATCTTCAACAAACAATCTACTTCAGATTTTGTAACTTCTTAAACAAGTCAAGCTCATAGTCCACCAATATGAACTTAGCTTTCAATTTAGTCACCATCAACCTCCACTGATTGATCTTCATTTCACCTTCATCTTCTCTATCTCTTTGTAGTTCTTTCCACCAAAGAGCAACATGTCCTTTCAACTTAGTCTATGCCAATCTCACCCATAGAGGATCTTCAATTTATTCTAGCTCAAAGAAATATTCAAGTTCACTAATCCAATCAATCAATTTCTCAGGTTTCAAGGTACCAGAGAAAGTAGAAACTTCCATTCAGTAACTATTACTTAACCGAGCTCCAGATCTATGTAACTGAGTAGTTATGTCTTCACCAAATCTATCCCTCTGGTCATCACCACTAGATCCAGCAGCTTCAAAGTCTTCAACAACTTCTTCATAAGCATCTTCAGTACCAACATTCTGGGGTACACCAGTAACAACTCTCATGATCTCAGCGACCATGTCATTCTTCATCAATTCCATCTCATATCTGAAATTTGATTTCACCTTCTCTGTAATCCTAGATTCCACAGTATCATAGAGATCCACAATTACTCTAGGGTCCAATATTCTCAGAGGCATCCTTAAAGATAAGAGAAACCCTATGCAACAAACCCTACACCAACCACCCTATGGAAACCACCAAGTTGTATGCAAGTCAGATCTCAACCTACCACCTCACACAAAAAACTAGGGCAAGATTCACAAGTTCAGTGCCACAGATCTGCAACTCAGATCATACGATCTCTTCACCAACAAGATTAACTTTTCAAAATCAGCCTTGCTAGGTCAACCTTCTCTCCAACAAGATCAAACCTTCACTTTGATACCACCTAACATAGATCAGGGCAGGAGAATCCAATTAAGGATAGTCCAACCTTGTAGCTTCAGAAAAATACAACAGATAATTCAACACAACAAATGTTTTCAATTGAAATTTTCATTAACATGCCTGGTTGTAAGGCCTTCCAAGTTAGGGCCAATTACAATTAGAAGTAATTCTGCAACATCAACAAGATCTAATACAACCCTAGCTAGTTTAGCTCTGAAAGTAATCAGCAACTGATGAAAACCCTAAGGCAGATCTAAACTTGAGCTCGCAAGCCTCCAAGAAATCTCCTTGTTTCCAAGCCTCAACCACTAGCTCTACTAACATTGACTATCAGAAATCAATCTGATTTGCAATATCTCATAGGATCTTTTCCACAACTTCACCACTCAAATCTTCTATTAGAATCTCCTATCTGATCATCCAAATCTCCTACTATCTCTCTCTCCCAAGTCCTCCTAAATAACTACCCAAACATCCTATAAATACTAATCATCAGCCGCAAGTTGACTGGATGAAACCATTAACTCCTCCTAACAAATATTAAATGCAATACAAGTTGGCTCACAAATAGCCTTATAAACATTAAATTCAACATGTTGGCTTGTAACAATAGCTACCAACAATAAATGCACCAAGTCAACCCAACAAATCATATGGAACTCTAGTCGGTAAGACCAAACTACCGAGTGCCAAAGAAACAACCAAGCAATAATGAAATAACTAACCAAACTAAGCAACACCAAGCAATGCATGCATTACCAAGCACCAGATCCATTGAGCACTAGAAGTTCCATTGATTTCCTTCAGTGACCAAGCTTCCTTCAATAACTGAGACCGTCGGTTAAGGTTGCAACTGAGTTACACTGGCCAAACACATACCTCCCATGAAAATTCACCGAGGACCAAGAATGCCCCTGCATCAAGATCTTCTAGAGATGCTTCAAGATTATTCTTCAGATGTTTCATTTTAGTTGTATCCATGATCTCCTCAATTAGTTAAACTTCTCTCTAAGGATCAAAGCTATGATACCAATTGTTAGGAATGGGAACACTGAGAGGGGGGCTGAATCAGTGTTCTACAATTAATTTTTTTTTGCTTCTTTAAACTTAGCCCAATTACTTATATATTGAAATGAATATCAAAGTAAATAAAGCATTTAACCATAACACATAACACAAGATATTTTTATGGGGAAACCTTGGCCAGAGGAAAACCCCAGTGGGAATTAGTACCCACCAATAATTGTACTTGGTATTATGAACCTATTAATGTTCTGACTTTACCTTGTTAGGAGCAGTCTATACAATGTTTAGTACAATGACCTGGTCAAAGGTCAAACCTTGTTAGGAGTCTTGAAGTAAAAACCTTGTTAGGGGTGGAAGGTTCACTACCAGAGCTCAATGCTCAATGAAGAAGGCTTCAACCTCCTAGTTATCAGATACACACTATATCTACAATGATGAGCTGTTGCCTTGACATTGTTGTCTAATGAGTTCCTTTTGTGCGTTGATGCTTTAACCTCTTGTAAAGCTCTATGTCATTCTTACTACTCTAATAAATACTTCACATATTTTTGCTCTTCCATCTCTACCATATATTCTCAAATACAAAAGTGCATGTCATATATATACATGCTGAATAGACCCAACCAAAACTAACTACTAGGTCGGCCTATAACTTAACACATACAACACTTCCAATAGAATTGGCTCAAGCGTGTTTACATACAATGATATTAACATGTTTATAACATAATTACAATAGGCACATAGCCTTTACAAAACAAAATAATATACGCTAATCAAAATACTATATATCGGCTCCATGCTCTATTCTGTTATGTTGTTTACTGTCTGTGTCACTTAGACTTGTTGTAACTTCTCCATGTTGTCATATCTGACCATGCATTCTTAGACTTAGCATAATAACATAATTAAAAGCTTATATCCAAGGGTGCATACAAAAACTCAGTCATACACATGTGTGTTGATGCTTTGACCATTAGGTGCTTCTTTATCTGCTTTGTCTTTCATACTTAGCCAAATTCTGATCTTCCAAGTTAGTGCGCTGACTCCAAAACTTCATATGACTTTGTTTCCATAATGACAACACAAAACTAGTCATATAAACTTAATTAAGTCAACTTGCCAACACATAAGGATTCATTATATCAATTGTAAAATCATCCAAATGATATATTATCTAGTAAGCAAAACATCAAGTAATAACCATAATAATGTCCTGAAAATAAAAATATATATTTCATCACCTAACCTTTAACCTTGAATGAAATTCACATCTCAACATAATTCAAATCTCGATTGTCATTTTCTTAAACAACTCATATCAGCATAAATATACCCAAATTGCAACATCATAGTATTCATCCAAATCAATCATCATAATGCCAGTCATAATGTATCATAAGGTCAACATCGTGGGTATGGAATGCATCATAAAATATAAGGTATCATCATCTAATGAAATCAAACACATCTCAATCAGATAAAATCCCTTAATTCTTCATAACATTAAGCCAATTACTAGGTCTATCATAGTGTTAAATGGAAAATCTATTACTGGTTTGGGGTGAGGCCTCATACTATATTTGTTCATATTGGACTATAGAAACTAGTTCACTGGTATTTTGGCTCTTTTGGGAAGGTCTCCTATGTGAACTTAAAGGAGCTTCCTCTAATGTGTGTCCACCTAATTCTTGTAGCCTCGTTTTCATCCTCAATTTTAACTCTCCCACCCTATGGGTTACATATCTTGTAGGTTGTTGCACAATAAGATATTTTGCAAATATATCCTCAAATTTTTCTAGCATTACTTCCATTCTTTGAACCTAATTGAATACATTGGGGGAAAATCCTCTAAAATTAGGCTCTACCTCTTTCTTTTCTCTCTTAATTCTCTCTATGATAGCTCATTTATTTATTATTTACATAATTTCATATACATCAAGATAATTTCTAATCACATCTTCCTATTAACAAATTTCATGAAAATAGTTGTCTTTCTTAAGCCTCTCATGTTTCATTTTATCTATATAGCCCTCTACATTGAAATGTCTATATTTAGAAATTTTCAAATGATAGGAAGTCTTTAAATGTTATTGTACCTTTTCTAGTGTGTCTCTTCCAATAGTGAAGTCTTGAAATACTATGGATTGTGACAGATGTGAGTCCAATCATGTAGCAAGAGCCAACACAACAGAAAACACAAATTAAAAGAACAAGATGAAACCAAATAAAAACTCTTTTATTATCTAAAAACATCAAATTTCATGTAACATGCCGAGTTGTAAGGACTTCCCAGTTACAACCACATACAAGGCATAACAATAAGGTTTAGATCCTCAACCAATCTTCCTAACCTTAGAGCCATCTTCAATCAACTATTTTCTACACTTCTCCCTCTTAGGGATACTCCCTTCTTCCCAGATCTACCTCCAATCACAACTGCAAACCTAAATTTATACACTCACTTAGCTGCCATAGGTCAACATTCAAACATTACATATTCCAAGGCAAACGTAATACACCTAGTCATCCTACATCTAAAATAATTATAACAATTAATTATTTCATCAGGTGTGATCCAACCACCACATCGTTCCACCTTGAAATACACACCACATGCTTCCACTTCTCAAAATATTCCACCACAATCAACCAGACTACAAGAAAAGGTACTCAAAATAGGACTAGACCCAAAATGTGAAACATTGATCATATACAAAACATAAGGATACAAAATCCAAGATATAGGTCCACACAAGTTCCAACAACCATGATACATGGCCACGCATTCTAGATACCAATGATCACCAACCACATGATAATCTTTGCTACAATCCCCAACACTAAACTGGTGACAGGAAGAACAAAATTGGTCAACAAAGATCAGTTAGATCTCAAAAACCATGCCACCTAAAGAGGTACGATCATAGACATAGAATCCATTAACATAAAGGAATAAAATATTTTCACCATATAATCCAAATATTCCCACTACACTACTACATATAGAATCATAGAAAATTGTCCACAACAACAAGGAACTTTGACAAATCACAAGGAAATCCCTCCAATTGCCAAGGATCCAAGATGACCCTACATCAGACACCTGGGGTTAATAGAAAAGTGTGTACCACACATTGATCCCACAAGAAAATCCAAACACCATCTTATCTTGACCATCAATTTCCCAATCCTCAAATACAAGAAGATAAACCAGTGCACAAGAAACCTCATCTGTACAACTAACCATTCAACACACAAACTCACAACAAAAATATGGTTAGGAACCTCACCAAAAAGAATCAATAAAAAATTGATCAATAGTAGACCCACTAACCAACCAGATCTCCAAATCATCACCCACAATAGGATCATCATCACCATTTGATCATGAAAACTGACCACCTCAATCTTAGAAAGGTCAAAGTCAACTTACTCAAGGGTCCACTTCAGTAGAAACAACCCTAACTTTCCCTCTCCTCCTCAAAACAAGCCTCTTAACCTCCCAAACAACCCCCTTCTAAACTAGTAAGTACCAACTAAAATTTAACCACTTCATTTCCTCAAGCTTCTTCTCAAGCTTACCATGTATCTCATCCAACTTCCGCTGAAGTTGGCTAAAGACCTCACCTTCCACCAACTAGTCAACCTTCCTCATCAACCTCTTCCCTTCTCTCCCAAGGTGCAACTACCTCTGGTCAGTGATCTAATTGGAAGATTATAGTTTCCTCACACTCGACAATCTACTGAACATCTTCACAAACTACCTTGATTCAAAGATCATTTCACCAAATCAAGGATTCTTCAAGGGTTTCACATCCTTCCTAGGTTCACAATTGGTAACAAAATCAATAGTCCCTCTCAGAGAAATCTCACATGAATCCATAATAAGCATAGGTCAGATCTACTTTCTGGGACCCCATAACAAGTCATTCAAAAATTCACAGGCTTAGGAACAAACATATATTACTTCAAGATCTACAAATCAATCCTACCATTACAAGTACTTAATCTTCCAACAACAAATCCCTTCTGACCACCTTGCATGATTTATTTGATGATGCGGGTCAGATCCATAGTCTACCACCCCACAAACAACAAATTCACAACTTCACAAGTTAAGATACCAGGACTCACACCACCATAAGATCAAACCATTCTATGATACCACTTGATGTAGTAAAGACTGGGGAGACCTCCAAAGAAATGTCTGATCATGCAACAATAGCCAACATAATGCAAAACATAGATTAACAACTCTTGATGCAACCAAATAACAACTCTTTTATTATTTGAAAACATCAAATTTCATGCAACATGTCAGGTTGTAAGCCCTTCCTGATTATGACCACATACAATGCATAATAATAAGGTTCAGATCCTCAACCGATCTGCCTAACCTCAAAGTGATCTTCAATCAAATATCTGCTACACTTCCCCCTCTCAAGGCTACTCCCTTCTTTCCAAGGCTACCTCTAATTACAACCACAAACCTAAATTTATACACACACTTAGCTACCATAGGTCAACATTCAAACATTACATATCCCAAGGAAAATGTAATAACCTAGTAGGCCTAGATCCAAAATAATTATAACAATTAATTATTTCATCACATGTGATCCAACCACCACGTCGACCACACATAGGTCCACCTCAAAATCCATGTCGTAAGCTTCCACCACTTGAAATCTTCCACTGCAATCCACTACAATCAACCAGACAACAAGAATTGGTAATCAAAATAGGACTAGACCTAAAATGTGAAACATTGATCACATATGGAACATAAGGATGCGTGGTCCAAGATATAGGTCCACACAAGTTCCAAAAACTAAAATCTATGAAGTTGTACATGTTAAAACCCAATGATCACCAACCACATGACAATCTCTGCTAAAATCCCCAACACTAAATCGGTGATAGGAAGAACACAAACGGTCAATAAAGATCAATCTAGATCTCACAAACCATGCCACCTAAAGAGGTATGATCATAAACATAGAATCCACAAACAAAAAGGAACAAAATCCTTTCATCACATACTCCAAAGGTTCCCAAAACTCTACCACCCATAAAATCACAGAAAATTGCCCACAAAAATAAGGAGCTTCACCAAACCACAAGGAAATCCTTCCAAACGCCAAGGATCCAAGATGCCTCTGCACCACTTCTAGTCATCATTAGGCCAAGTATTATAAGTACTTAGTAAATATTTGATTGTAGGTACTAATCTAACAAAATTTCACCACATGAAGCCATAAGCTTGATAGAAAAATCCCGATAGAATGTAATATAGTGTGAACTTTCACTTTCTATCCCATACATTACATGAAAATTGTATAAGTATCGTGTTCTCATATTTATTAAATTTATCTAATTTTAATCTTTCACAATGCACAAACTCATTAGAGAATAGTATCAAATGACACAAAAGAGAATAAAACCTAGAATCAAGGGAAGTATTATTTTCCATAATTTTACACAAACCCTCAATGATCTCTAGAAAAATGTATGATGCAAAATCATATTCCACTTTTATATTAGGATTTTGAATATAATTTTCCATAAACATAAAAGCTATTAGCATCTTATGTTGGTCAACATTCTTTCCCATACCTGACATAAGGGATAGGTCCACACAAAATATCTCTCAAAATGAGAAATCTCAAAAGGCTCTTGTTTGGTTGATGTTACCTCAATCCTTAGATTTTTTGTAATCTTCTTCTTGTATATAAGAAGCCCATTACATCTAAATGGCTTCCTTTTTATAACATATTCAACCTTAATCTTATCTAAATCCACTTTAGTCAGAGCTTTCATGTTTAAGTAAAGACACTAGACAATTACTTCTCTACTCAAATTAACAAAGACTAAACCATAATCTCTTATAATGCATTTAATGGTTAAATCAAATCTCCCAACTAAATCCTTAATCAAGTCAATTTCAATTAAAATAGTTGGTATAATTAATCTAGCAACATCAAAGAATCATGGTATCAAAAAAAGGACTTTATCATTTCTATTTTTAAAGAAATAGTCAAATAATTGCCATCCAAAAATGGGTATATCTGCATCCCTACAATTGGACTAATTATCCTTGAAGACTAATCTACTCTTGTGTTTTGCGTTTTATTTTGGAAAAAATGTCCAAAATGTCCTAGTGTAAAGCCTTAATTTCATTCTTTGGAACCTGTTGGGAGTATTCTTAAATTTCTGGGGTTTTTTTCCAAACGTTGGTTTAGTCCTCTGGTCTGTGAAGTTGTCCTAGGTACAAGTGTCGGAATGTCTTCAAAATTTGTCATAACCCTATTTCAAAAATCCTTCCCCTAGGTCTTGTCCTTGAAGAATTTCGAATTCATGTCAAAAACCCCAAAGTGTTTGCCATTTTCAAAATAAATCCTAAGTCAATTACTTTATTTCTTTTCAAGCGTTACATTTTAAGTCACTTAGGTCCATTAAAGAGCACATGCGTTTATTTTTACGCGGGGGGTTATATTTCTTCCTAAGTCTAGAAACCCGGTGGTATAAATAATATTTCTTATGTTTCAAGTTCATCCAACCGTGAATCTTCAAAGAAGATCTAACAGCGGTCCCGTGTTCGCATGGAATATTTCCAAGCCATGTGAACATGCGAAATGGCCATTGATCTTATAACAAAATCCTGATGCGGAAACAAGGTGGGACCACTGACAAGTATCTCACAAGTGGTGGCCTTCTATTTGTTGAGAACAGTAGGGCCGGTAACAAAAGAATCTCCGAGGGTTTAAAATAGTAAACGCAAGATCTGATGGCTGTCATAAAATCGCATGGGATCTTTTAAGCTATGCGATTATGCGACAGGCCGTTGATCTTGCATTGAATCAAGTGCGATTCTCTCGTGAAACCTTTTGGCAGATGTGCATAAAAAATGTTTTCTCATTGGTTAGCTTTAGTAGACACCGGTGCTCGAAAAGAAAGAAAGTACCTGACATTCTGCCAGGTGTTGCAAACGTGGAATTTCTTTATTGACAAAGGCAAGATGGGACCGAGGGCTTAAAAGAAGATAGTGACAGTTAGTGGTAATGGGTTTTTTCATGTTCACATAAGCTTCTTTTAAGCTATGCGATCATGCGAATAACATTTTATGTTAACGAAGGAAAGTTACAAGAGACCGCCAGGAACAGAAAGGTAATGTGATGGTTAGTCCCATGTTTGCGTGAGTGTTTTTTATGCCATGAGATTATGCGATAAGCCATTGGATCATCTGCTAATAAGGATCGACGGTTCTTGTTCAAACTGAAGATAAAATGGCGCAAAGTGAGGCTTCCCGTTGAAGAAGTGATAGTTCACTCTTCCAGAAGAGTAATTGTTTCAATCATGCTCAATTAATTGTTCATAGGACTACTTTAAATGGCTCATATATTAGAATTTTGTGCACTTTCAGAAGCACAAAGAGATCAAAATTTGTAGAGATTCAGGTGTGAAGATTTTTGAGGTTTGGCTGCTATTCCTGGGTGGTTTCTGAGAAAAAAGGTTGGTAAAATTCTTGTGCGATTTGCTTCCTTATTAAAAGAATCACAGCTCTATTTTTAATCTCTCTTGCAAAGGTTTCTTTTGAAGATAAACCTTAAAATGGCCCCAAGGAAAGAATTGTTGGGTAAAATAGAGTATAGTGAAAGAGGTTTGCACGAAGATTTATTGCAGTTACTTCTCGGCTCTTCCACTACCCCGGTGAAGAATAAGAGTTTGATTCCCACAGACCCTAGGGTAAAAATAAGAAAAGGTTTATATGACATGGCAAGTTTTATTAGAGAGGCCAAGATTGGTACTATCAACGCAAGAGGTGACTCTGATACCATAGGACTGGAATTGTTCAAAGTAGGTTTTAGTCAGAGAAATGCCCCTCATCCTGCAAGCAATATATGGCAGTCTAGCTTAGGAAAACTTTTCATGCCTGGTGTCTTTTTAGATGTAGATTTGATGACCCAGGTCACAAAAAATTATGATCCAATCACTAAAGAAATTAGGGATGCAAACGGGGTGTTATTGTTTAAAGTTTCGGCTGAAGAAATCAGGAAGGTGTTTGGGTTAAGTGAACCCTCAGAAAGTTTGGAAAGCATTAACTTTGAAGAACTAAGACAAGTATACAATGCACAAAGGAACTATTATAGAGGCAAGTTGTTGAAGGATTTCTGCACCAAAATTGGAAAAATGGTTGTTGTGGGACAGAACACTCCGGAGCCTTTTAAAATAGAATATTTTGATCTCAGAGCTAGGGGTGCATATTGGTCATTGTGTTAGGTTTTTGGAGAAGATGTTAGTGAAAGGATGCCAATACACTTGATGTGCATGATGATCCAAATTTTACATGCACACGTGTCTATCACTTTTGATTTTGCTCCTTTCATTGCTGAATTAATCCATAATGGATTAGTAAAGATTCAAAAGAATGAAAGTGATAGACCCTTTTGCTGGTACTCTTTCATAATGTACATGTTTCTGTTCAAAGGAGCAAGCTATTTTGAACAAGAAATGGAATTGGTGAGAAAGAAGGATGGTGAAGACATGCCAGTCCAACTATGGAGCCTCACAATGACCTTGGATAAGAAGGATCATAGTTTCATCAATTTTGATAAACATTTTGCAGCTAGACTCAGGAAGCTATTTATCTTAGATAACCCAAGAATCCCAACACTGTTAGCACAGCTTGTTAGGCCAAACCAATTTGCTAAGAACCTAAACATCGTACACAATTGGGGAGATGTTATTTTCTACAATGTATCAACTATTATCAGGTTGTATGGTTTCAGGGGGACCCCTTTTATACTGCCCTATCAAGTACCCCTTAGGATTGGAATTGCAGAGCTTTTGAGGCAATTAGGAGATATTGAGGAGTATGCCCTCACTAGGAAAGGCAAGGGAAATTTATTCCCAAATGTTACCATTGCCCATCAATTCATAATTACCAAGGGTGGATGGGTCTACATGGATAAAATTATGGCTCCATACCATATGGCTACTGCAATTGCTAGAACAAAAGATCCAGAAGGTTTCTATAATGAAATGTTTAAAAAGAGAGCCAAGTCTACCATGATCAACCATATTTTTAATTTCCCTGAAGATATCATCAGGAATGTAGAAAAGATACAGGAACAAGAGGTCATGAAAGAAAAATGGTTGGTATACAAGAAGACACAAGATTTTATCTGGCAATTTGATTCAGGATGGGATCCCTTGAAAAGCATAACTCCAATGGGGAAGAAAATAGACACTCTCATGAATTGTTTTTAGGATGTTTTTCAGACTTTAAATGAGAAGAAGGAAAAGGTTATGAAGGATGATCCAGAAAAGGCTAGACAATTGTTGAGCAAGCCTGTGTTTGCAAAAGGGTTACCGCTGGGGAGATATATGGTACAAAAGAAGACTGGTTACAATGTGGTGATACCAAAATAGAGCCAGATAAAGCAAATGGATAAAAGGGATATCCCATCAACCTCACAACAGGTTGGAAAACAAAAGGAGATTATGGAGATCCCCGATTATCTTCCTCAGACTTCTAAAGATATAATTGATTCTCCACCCCCATCAAAAAGGAAAAGGTTGGAAGAGAGACCTACTCATGTGGAAAAGGAGTACTCCCCATCACAGTCTCCTATAAGAATTTTTGATGACCAAGAGATTGCAGAACAAGTACAGCAAGTATATGCTCTAGGTCAGATCTTTATGACTTATGAAGAAGTAAATGAGGGAGTGCCAGAGCTACCAGAAGAGCCTAACTTGGATCTAACAGTAGGGGTGTTAGCAAGTACTGAATTGGACCCTGTAATCAAGCAAGCTTGTGAAGAATTTTTGGTTGATGACACTTTTGTTAAAACTAGGGCCTTTATGCAGTTTCTTTGGAAATTAAACATCAAACAATTTCAAGAAATTTGTGAGAAGAGACATGAAGAGAATCCAGAGAAGGATTTACAAGTTATAGAGGAAGAAGTGAAAATAGAGATGACTGCAAAGTTCAAACAAATCACTCTAGAACAGGGAAGAGATATGGTAAAGATGTCAGAAGTACTGATCCTCCCAGAATGGGATATAGCTGATGCAGTAGTGTTTGATGCAGTTAGAAAACAAACCACTCCTCTCCATAGGACTCTAGAAGAAGTAGAACAAGTTTTTAAAGGAGTCACTTTCAGTGATAATCATCAAGCATTGGTAATGTGGTCTTTGAGGAAGAATGAAAGTGATAAAGGAAAGCAAATTGTCAAAGATGACCTCTCAGGGAGTTTAATTATGAGAAGAGTTACTGATACATCTTTGGTGGAAGCATCAGGTATGGTAATGGCCATGACATAATTAATAGCAAAGGTGGTAGAAAAGGAAGCTAAAGAGAAGGATGAGCTCACTGCAAAACTGGAAATAGTCTTGAAGGTTTATGGTGAAATGAAACAGGGGATTCTTGAGAGAGATATTCTGATTGCAGATTTAAGAAAGAAATTGGGAGAACAGGGCCCAATACAATTATCAGAGCAAATTCAGATAGCTTCCTCCTCTGTAGGGCCTTCCTCATCAAGCCCTATTATTGAACTTCCCCCTTCCCCCTCTCCTCCTTCCATAGATGAAGAGGATATTGATCAAAAGGTGAAGAATAGGTTAGGTGATAAGATAAAAGGTGTTGTGTCACATTTTTTTGCAAAGGTGAGACCTAAAGAAATATAAAAATTTGCAAAACAATTGGCAGATGTCTTAGTGACTTTTCAGAAAGAGGTGGCAACTATGGACAAAATTTTGGAAAGATGGACTGCAAGGAAAGATACTCTGAGGTCATGGTTTGATCAAAATAAGGATCAGTGTGTTGTAAATATTGAGCTTGCAAGTACTTACAGGGTTATCAAGGATCTTTTTGACTTTGAGGTAAACAGGGAGAGTATAAGAAGAAGGTCAGAAATCTTAAGGACAAGATATTTCTAGGATGATTTCCAAATTTTCCCTGGTCTTATTAAGGCAGATGGGGCAATCAAGGATAAAGGTCAATGGATGGAGCAAATAGATAAATGAGTACTAACTAAAATAAATGACATTCTAGGTACAGATGATAATACCCCATTTGTACACTTTATTGAACTCCTTCAGGATGCTAGGTTATACTTTGCTAATGTGAGAATAGAGGTTCATCAGTTGTTTGCTGAGTGGGAAAAGTTGTCCCCAAAGAAAGATGAGGTCCTTGCCTTTCATTGGCCAAGTGAAGAAACCTACATGACTTGGGAATCCACATATCTATCAGGAGATTTAGAAGAAAGGGCAATTAGGTGAAGAAGCGGCAGGTGTTAGTATTCCAAACTTTTGAAAGTCAAGGTAAAAAGGGACAAAAATGTCAAACAAGTTATCATAGACACGAATGTGACACTTGGCCAAATAGAGTTGCAGATGGCATCTAATCCAGAAAATGAGGGAGAGCAAAAAATTTAGCAACTGCTCTGAAATATCTTTAGACAAAGATGCCACCTGCGGGATTGTTGGAAATAAATATTTGTAATCTATTGTTGCAAACAAATTTCTTGATTTGTAATCTTGTTTTTAGTGCAAGATCTTTTAACAGCCATCTGAAGCTTGTTGCATCCTTTTGAGGATTCCAAGATGGCTGATCGGTATAAGTAGTAAGTCCTTGTTCATTTGAAAGGAGGTTGAAAAATATACTGTAGAGGCTTGACGCCATTGTTGAAATCTTAGAATATTTTATTAGATTTTGAAATGTATTGATACAGTGAGATTTTATTGGAATATAATACAATTCCCTTGCATGATTTCAATTGTCTTCTTGTTTGAATTATGTGGCTTTTGTGTATTGAATCTATAAGGTAGTTTTGATATACCGTTTACAAGGTATCTGTGATTTTAATCTCTAGCTCCTTTCAAGGAAAGGGTAATGTCTTTAGGTTAATTTATGAGAGCTTAGGAATTTGGCAAGAATTTGATGATCAAACATGTTTAAGAGAGGATGAATTGTAAGGCACTTCATCTGGGATTTGTTTGTGTTTCATTTAGAAGATTTTTGTAAGTATATGTTTCACTGTTTGACTCTATACCCGAAGATAAGGCACTGGTCTATCCTCAATTTGCAAAGATCTCACCCTCAACAAAATTCAAATAATAATTTACTTTCGTGTATGTTTGAACGACTGAGAAGATAAAGTTTGTATCAAGGATATAAACTGTTGTTGTGATCCTTTCAAGAAGTAGATCTAAAAGGGGTTAACCTACCCGAGTTCAAAGCTCGAAAAGAAGAAGGAGTTTATCCTTGTCACACTTGCCATTTTTCTGCAATGAATGTTTGGTTCCGTTAATATCATTATGGAGCATTAAGTCTGAATATAGGTACACCCGCCTGGGTCTGTGGAGCCCGAAGTAGAAGAAGGACATGGTCCTTATCATTTAGCCTTTTCCCTGTAAGAATCTGGAGTTGAGAACCTGAGAGTCAAGTTTGAAAACTATATTGGTGATTCTACATGAAAAAGAGATAACAAATTGGCAACTCTACTGGGGAACACCTTCTGAATAGCGTGCAATAGGTTAGTGCAAATCCTGTCTATTGTCCATTTGTAGACCAGTATAGAATAATTTCATTCCCGCGTAAAAGTGGGTGGCAACTCTAAACTCTATGCTACCAGTTGCTAATTGTTGTAAGCTTTGCTAATATTATTGTGTTATACCATGAGTCGACCAAGGTACACTAGATCTTATTACAAGGATCACCCTGAAGAGAATAGGGGTGATGAGCTCCATACACCAAGTAGGAAACAATGGTCTAGGAGAGGTCAGCATACTACTAGTTCCCAAGGCCCTTCTCAAGAAAGATCTTATGCCCCACTCCCTCATGAGTCTTCATCCTCTTCTAATGATCCCGAACATGTCAAGAGGGTTACACCAGGTGTGCATATGCAGAAAGAAGTAATCACAGAGGTCACAGAAGTAGGTTATTTCCCTGCAAGAGAAATTCTGGAACAACTAGAAGAAACCTCTGCTACTGAGGCCACCTCCTATGATTCTAAGAAGTTGATAGAAGAGGTGGTTGCTTTAAGAAAAAAGGAGAGTGAACAACTGGCTGAGATTGCTAATAGGTTGAAAGCAAGAGAACAGCAAATCTGTGATTTACTCATAGAGAGGCAGGAACTTCTCAAGAGAACCAAGAAAAATGAGACCCAAGTTAGTGATTTAAACCAAGATGTTCAAGGTTTAAATAGGGACTTATTTGGTGACATGGAAGATTTGAGAAAGCAGGCTCAGGATAATAAACCTAAGCAAGGTGAATTTGAGGGAACATGCCATGTCTTAAGGCAATTGAATCCCTCTGAAATCCAGAGGAATAAGGAGATTATAACTGCTCCCAAAGAAATTCCTGATAAGGGAAAACAAAAATTGGTGGGTATACATATTAATGAGCCCAAGAAAATTGTAGTTCCTCCTAATATACATTCTCACACAAGTATAGACTTGGAGAAGGCTAGAAAAGAAAAGGAAGAATTGGCTATTCAACTGGAGAAACTTGAGTTGGAGGCTGCTGCTGATGAAATGAAGAGGAAGATTGCCTTCCTACATGCTAACATGAACACATCCACTAGTACCTCTATCCCTATCACCATAGGAACAACTCCTTTCAGTCAGCCCAATACTTCTCTTCCAAGTGCTCAAGCCTTTCACCCTGGACAAACTTTACCTGGACCAGTTCCCAATCAAGTTCCCATTATAGCTAGTGGTACAGTGGGAACTATACCCTGTCAAAATGTTGCAACCACCCCTCTGAATCAACCAAATATCCAAAGATGACCAGTTCATTTGGATAGATATAGGCATTTGTTTTTTCATGGTATTCCTGGCCAACCTAATGCTATCCCCAATGAAATCAGAAAGAAGATCCCATTATTTACTGGGAATAATGTTATTACTTGTGAAGAGCATCTGAAGTTTTTAACAAATAAGGTCAATGATTATGAAATTAAACATGAAGATGTCATAATGAAGCTCTTTGTTCAATCATTGATTGAGGATGCCAGGGATTGGTATAGGGGGTTACCTGAGAACAGTATTGCATCTTGGGAAGAATTTGTCAGATGTTTTAAAGAGCAATATGTAGAACATGTGAACTCTAGCTACATGCTCAATGAGTTCAATAATATAAAGAAACATTACAATGAGAGCATGTCAAAGTTTAATAGCTGATTCCAAAAGGCTATGTATAAACTGTTCCAAGTATTGAGGCTAGATGATGTAGTCTGCATGACAACTTATTTCAATTCTATGGATGGTAAGATGTCTTACCTTTTGAGAGATAAGAATCCCCGTATCCTTAGAGATGCTTTTAAGTTGGCTATAAATATTCAAAGTAACTGAAAGGCATCTGGCCAAATGTATAAAAGGGATGAAGGTAGATTGTGGAAAGAAACCAGGCCACAACCTGCAAGGCCATCCAAAGAGGAGGATAGAATGGACAAAGGGCCTAGTAACAATAAAGATTTCCCAGCAAGATTTGATAAAGGTGGTAGAAACTTTCAAGATGTAAGACCTCCTTATCAAAGGCAGGACAAAGCCCCTAATCTGAGAGATATGCCTTACAAAACAAACTGGAAAGATGGGAGGCCTGTTCCTGATAACAATGAACCCCAAAAGGGAAGGGATACACCAGATCCTTTGAAGAAAAATATAGCACATAATGTGGAAAGTACCCCTTGGTGTGTGGCCTGTAGTATGCCCCATTCTCTGTTCCAGTGTGCTGTTGCTCAGGCTCTGGGAGAAGAGGCCAGTGACTCATATGCAGGAGATTATGAAGGATCTGAAAAGCTTTCTATTAACATGTTTACTACTGAACTAATGGAGGATCTTGAGTCCTCAGATGATGAATTTATTTGCCCTAATGTTGATCATAAGAGGAAGATTTTCTCTGATTATGAACAACAAATATTTACTCAGTCTGATCAGGAAGAGTTTGATAATGATGACTATAAGACTCACATGGTAGAATCCGGGTCAGATGAAAGACAATGGAGAAAGCCTAGTGAAGAAGAAATTAAGAGTTTAACTATGGCTGCTATTACATAAGCAAAATCCTCATACAATTTAAGGAACAAAAAGGTAGGTAATGATCAGGGAGTCCCTAGATCAGTGTTTGTCAAAAGTAATCCTCAGAATAAGGACTCCCCAAAGCCCAATATTGTGAATAGTAAAGATGAAGGGTTTGAAGCTGAAAAGAAAGGGAAACAAGAAGTTACTGCCAACAAGGTGAAAAAGAAATTTGGCAGGTCAAAGGATCACCCTAATTTTGGTATTGACTCCCCTACTTTTGATATGAGACATGCTTTGTCCCAAATGAAGGTTTCCATTCCTCTGCTTGAAATGTTGAAAATAGAAGAGCACAAAGCAGCAACCCTGGCTCTCATAAGTGAGCAGAGAACTACTCCTGTTTTACTAGATGAAGGGAAATCCCTGGACAAGCCAATTGAAATTAATGACATTTTTTATGTATGTGTTGGGACAATTGTGACACAGGAACCCTCTTCTATCAATCCTTTCTATGTCACTTTGCTTGTAAATAATTTTTTGCTAAAAAATTGTATGATTGACTCTGGTGCTGCTACAACTGTAATGCCTTACCAAGTGATGAAGGAGTTAGGGTTACAAGTTGATACATCCAGGGGAAGGTGTTATGCCATGGACAACAGGGCAGTAACTATTGTAGGGAGCCTAATTGGAATTGAGGTGAAAATTGCTGCATTCCCAGAAGCCACATATAAAATGGATGTGGTTGTTGTTGATACAAAACCTCACTATGGCATGTTATTATCAAGACAATGGGCTGCAGTAGTGGGTGGAAAGCTACAACTAGATTTATCATATGCTACCATCCCAATAAATGGAACTGAGGTAAAGTTGTATAGGGAGCCCCGTTCTTCAGTCATGATTGAAGTGGTTGCTCCGAAGGATCTAAATTGTTTTGTGGATATTGACATGAGCAATTTTGTGATTGAAGAAATAGTACCTCAGTTAAAAAACATAGACCCAATTGTGGATGAGTTGATTTTGCAGCAAGATGGGCTTTGGAAAATGTTCTTTGATGGTGGGTGCTCTAAGGAAGGATCAGGAGCTGGTGTGGTGTTCATTTCCCCATCAGGTATTACATTTAAATACTCATTCTTGTTAACTTTTGAGTGTACAAATAACACTGCTGAGTATGAGGCTTTGATACTGGGGTTAGATGTGGCCATAAAACATGGTATTAAATCTTTAAAGGTTCATGGTGATTCCCAGTTGATTATAGCCCAACTGAGATCTCAGTATGCTTCTAAAGATGAGAAGTTGAAATTGTATAAACATACTGTTTGGGATAGGTTAGAGTTTTTTGATGCTTTCAATATTCTTTAGGTAGAAAGATCCAATAATATCATTGCAGATTTTCTTGCAAATGTTTCCCTTAAGAGTGAAGATATAACCCTCACTAGTGTATCTATGTTAGAAGTCAAATCTAGGCCTGTAGTGCCTGACAATGTATATAATTGGCAGGTTTTTGAGGATGACTTAGATATCCTTAGGTTCCTTCAAGGCCTTGATCAATATGAGGGTTAGCAAATAGATCTCAATGAGATACAACAGTGTGTTGAGGGAAAAGAATGCATCATGGGGAATGAGATAGTGCAGTTGCCATCCAACCATTTACCTAAAGGGTTAGTAGAATTGGAAGGAATGTTTAAAATAAATGATGGTTTTTTATCTCAGAAGTCTAACACTAAAATGGAGGACTTAGAGGAAATAAACTTGGGTTCAAAAAACTCCCCACAAATGGTACACATTAGCAAGAAACTGAGTAAAGAGATTAGAGGAAATTTGATAAGACTTCTGAAAAAGTACAAGCATGTATTTTCTTGGTCCTATGATGATCTCAAAGCCTATAGGGCTGATCTGTTTCAGCATGAAATTCCTCTAAAAGAGGAAACCAGGCCTTTTAGATAGAAGCAAAGACCCATTAACCCTTTATTGGCTACCAAGATGCAAGTTGAGTTGACAAAACTGAGAGATGCTGGTATTATTGAACCAATTAGGCACTCAACTTGGGTCTCAAATCTTGTGCCAGTAAGGAAAAAGAATGGTGATATTAGGCTCTGTGTTGATTTCAAGAACTTGAATGTAGCTTCACTTAAGGATAACTATGGATTGCCCAATATGGAGGCTATGCTGCATAGGGTGACTGGATGTGAACTCTTGTCAATGATGGATGGTTTCTCCGAGTATAATCAAGTGCTAGTCAAAGAATCAAAACAATTTAAGATAGCCTTTACAACCCCATGGGGAACATATGTATATGTTCGCATGCCTTTTGGTCTAAAAAATGCTGGAGCAACATTTCAGAGAGCCATGGATGTTGCATTTGAGGAATTGATAAATGTTTTAATGGTTGTTTATCAAGATGATCTCACTGCTTATTCCAAGAAAGCTGAGGATCATTGTTCCCATTTGGAGAAGGTCATTCTTAAGGCCTTAGAATTTGGTGTGTCCTTGAATCCCAAAAAGTGTCAATTTGCTGTGACAGAGAGGAAGTTACTTGGACACATAGTGTCAAAAGAAGGAGTCAAGATTGATCCTGAAAGAGTAGAAGTGATTCAAAAGGTCCCTCCACCAAAGAACATAAAAGGTGTCCAGTCATTTTTGGGACAGATTAATTTTGTAAGAAGATTTATTGCTAACTTTGCAGAATTGGTCAAGCCCATAGTGAAGTTCCTAAAGAAGGATGTGAAGTTTGATTGGAACCTTGAAGCTCAGCAAGCTTTTACAAAAATCAAACAAGCAATTCAGGAGGCTCTGGTTTTGGTATCCCCTGATTACTTAAAACCATTTTCTTTGTTTTCCTTTGCATCTTTTCATACTATTGCAGCTATCCTTTTGCAAAAGGATCAAGAAGGGTATGAGCATCCTATAGCCTTTTTTAGCAAATCATTACAATCTACTGAATAAAATTATGAACTAATGGAAAAGAAAACCTATGCACTTGTGAAGGCAGTCAAAGCTTTCAGACCATATCTGGTTTGTGCAAAGGTTAGTGCTTATGTGCCTCATGCTGCAGTAAAGGATATCTTAACACAGAGTGAAGTCATAGGAAAGAGGTGCAAATGGATAAACAGGATTCAAGAGTTTGACCTGGAAATTCATATTACAAAATTGGTGAGAGGATTGGGACTTGCTAAGTTAATGACTGAGGAAAACATGGACCTTGTTCAGGTAAATAATGTTGCTGCTAACATTGATATGATTACCAGTATTGAAATGCAACCCTAGTACAAGGATGTTATTTATTTTATTAAAAATTCTAAATGTCCACCTGATTTAAGTGATAACCAAAGAAGGAGTCTGAGATTGCAAGCTCAGAGATATGTGTTGATCCAGGGTGATTTGTACTGGAAGGATAATGATGGTATCTTACTCTTTTGTCTGGATAAGCATCAATCAGAGAAAATGTTAAAGGAAATGCACTCTGGAATGTGTGGAGGACATCATTCTGCTTGATCAACAGCTCATAAAATCTTAAGAGTAGGATACTATTGGCCTGTGTTGTTCAAAGAACCTCATTCTTATGTGAGGAAATGTGAACCTTGTCAAAGGTTCTCTAAAAAATTGAAGTTTTCAGGTGCATTATTATTGAACCCTGTGGTTGCAGAAGCTCCTTTTGCAATGTGGGGTATGGATTTTATCGGAGAATTCTCTGAGAAGTCTAGTGGGGGACATAGTCACATTTTGGTGGCTACTGATTATTTCACCAAATGGATTGAAGCCATCCCAACCAAAAGGGCAACCAGTGCTGTTGACATTGAGTTTCTGATGAACAACATAATTACTAGATTTGGTGTTCCTGTTAAATTGGTTGTTGACAATGCTATGAGCTTCAGGTCATAGGAGATCACTGATTTTTGCTCAGAAATGGGCATAGTATTGTCTTACTTGTCCCCTTATCATCCACAAGCCAATGGATAGGCTGAATCTAGCAACAAGAGTATTTTGCAGATTCTGAAGAAAACCCTGGAAAAGAACAAGAGAAGCTAGCATGTAAAATTAAAGTTAGCACTCTGGGCTGATAGGATTTCTGAGAAGAGGTCTACTGGTAAGTCCCCTTTTGAAATGGTATATGGTGCTAAATCAAGATTGCCAGTAAATAACTTCCTTTCGATCTATAAGTTTATGCAAGAAGAGGACATGGAAATCAATGATCCACTGTAGGAGAGAATGGTTCAGCTAATTGAATTAGATGAGATTAGAAAGGAGGGACAAAAGGAAAATCTGAAGTTGCAGCAGAAGATGAAATATCTTTTTGATAAGAGAGCAACTATGAGAAAGTTCCAGCCTGGTGATATGGTTCTCCAATGGAATGCCAGGGCTGAAGATAAAGGGAAACACAAGAAATTTGAGTCCTTATGGATGGGACCTTATATTTTTCATCAAACCCATGGTAAGGACTCATATTTCTTGCAACATTTGGATGGTGAAAAGTAGGAATTGCCAGTCCATGGACAATTTCTGAAAATTTTCTTCAGTTAATTCTTTTTCCATGCATAGTAGGCTTGTATATATGTATAGGTGTGTTTGTTTCTGTTGTGTGTTTGTTTCTTGTTTTAGGTTTAGGTTTTGTGGTCTACCTCCTAGAGATTCGTAAGTTCTTTCTATGATTTTGCAATCAAGCATCCTCAGATAGAGCCACTATTGGGAGTATTCTTAAATTTCTGAGGTTTTGTCCAAACGTTGGTTTAGTCCTCTGGTCTGTGAAGTTGTCCTAGGTACAAGTGCCGAAATGTCTTCAAAATTTTTCATAACCCTATTTCAAAAATCCTTACCCTAGGTCTTGTCCTTGAAAATTTTTGAATTCATGTCAAAAACCCCAAAGTGTTTCCCATTTTCAAAATAAATCCTAAGTCAATTACTTTATTTCTTTTCGAGTGTTACATTTTAAGTCACTTAGGTCCATTAAAGAGCACATGCATTTATTTTTACGTGGGGGGTTATATTTCTTCCTAAGTCTAGAAACCCGGTGGTATAAATAACATTTCTTATGTTTCAAGTTCATCCAACCGTGAATCTTCAAAGAAGATCTAATGGCGGTCGCGTGTTCGCATGGAATATTTCCAAGCCATGCAAACATGTGAAATGGCCGTTGATCTTATAACAAAAGCCTAATGTGGAAACAAGGTGGGACCACTGACAAGTATCTCACAAGTGGCAGCCTTCTATTTGTTGAGAACAATAGGGCCGGTAACAGAAGAATCTCTAAGGGTTTAAAATAGTAAACGCAAGATCGGACGACTGTCGTATAATCGCATGGGATCTTTTAAGCTATGTGATTATGCGATAGGCCGTTGATCTTGTGTTGAATAAAGTGCGATTCTCCAGTGAAACCTTTGGCAGATGTGCATAAAAAATGTTTTCTCATTGGTTAGCTTCAGCAGACACCAGTGCTCGAAAAGAAAGAAAGTACCTGACATTCTGCCAGGTGTTGCAAACGTGGAATTTCTTTATTGACAAAGGCAAGCTCGGACCGGTGGCTTAAAAAAATACAGTGATGGTTAGTGGTAACAGGTTTTTGCATGTTTGCATAAGCTTCTTTTAAGCTATGCGATCATGCGAATAGCATTTTATGTTAACGGAGGAAAGTTACAAGAGACCGCCAGGAACAGAAAGGTAATGTGACAGTTAGTCACATGTTCACGTGAGTGTTTTTTACACCATGTGCTTATGCGATAAGCTATTGGATCATCTACTAATAAGGATCGACGGTTCTCATTCAAACTGAAGATAAAATGGTGCGAAGTGAGGCTTCCCATTGAAGAAGTGACAGTTCACTCTTCCGGAAGAGTAATTGTTTCAATCGTGCTGAATTAATTGTTGACAGGACTACTTTAAATGGCTCATATATCAGAATGTTGTGCACTTTAAGAAGCACAAAGAGATCAAAATTTGTAGAGATTCAGGCGTGAAGATTTCTGAGGTTTGGCTCCTATTCCTGGGTGGTTTCTGAGAAAAAAGGTTGGTAAAATTCTTGTGCGATTTGCTTCCTTATTAAAAGAATCACAGCTCTATTTTTAGTCTATCTTGCAAAGGTTTCTTTTGAAGATAAACCTTAAAATGGCTGCAAGGAAAGAATTGTCCAGTAAAATAGAGTATAGTGAAAGAGGTTTGTACAAAGATTTATTGCACTTACTTCCCGGCTCTTCCACTACTCTGGTGAAGAATAAGAGTTTGATTCCCAAAGACCCTAGGGTAAAAATAGCAGAAGGTTTATATGACACGGAAAGTTTTATTAGAGAGGCCAAGATTGGTACTATCAACGCAAGAGGTGACTCTGATACCACAGGACTAGAATTGTTCAAAGTAGGTTTTAGTCAGAGAAATGCCCCTCATCCTGCAAGCAATATATGGCAGTTTGACTTAGGAAAACTTGTCGTGCTTGGTGTCTTTTTAGATATAGATTTGATGACCCAGGTCGCAAAAAATTATGATCCAATCACTAAAGAAATTAGGGATGCAAACGGGGTGTTATTGTTTAAAGTTTCGGCTGAAGAAATTAGGAAGGTGTTCGGGTTAAGTGAACCCTCAGAAAGTTTGGAAAGCATTAACTTTGAAGAACTAAGACAAGTATACAATGCACAAAGGAACTATTATAGAGGCAAGTTGTTGAAGGATTTCTGCACCAAAATTGGAAAAATGGTTGTTGTGGGGCAGAACACTCTGGAGCCTTTTAAAATAGAATATTTTGATCTCAGAGCTAGGGGTGCATATTGGTCATTGTGTCAGGTTTTTGGAGAAGATGTTAGTGAAAGGATGCCAATACACTTGATGTGCATGATGATCCAAATTTTACATGCACATGTGTCTATCACTTTTGATTTTGCTCCTTTCATTGCTGAATTAATCCATAATGGATTAGTAAAGATTCAAAAGAATGAAAGTGATAGACACTTTTGCTGGTACTCTTTCATAATGTACATGTTTCTGTTCAAAGGAGCAAGCTATTTTGAACAAGAAATGGAATTGGTGAGAAAGAAGGATGGTGAAGACATGCCAGTCCAACTATGGAGCTTTACAATGACCTAGGATAAGAAGGATCACAGTTTCATCAATTTTCATAAATGTTTTGCAGCTAGACTCAGGAAGCTATTTGTCTTAGATAACCCAAGAATCCCAACACTGTTAGCACAGCTTGTTAGGCCAAACCAATTTGCTAAGAACCTGAACATCGTACACAATTGGGAAGATGTTATTTTCTACAATGTATCAACTATTATCAGGTTGTATGGTTTTATGGGGACCCCTTTTATACTGCCCTATCAAGTACCCCTTAGGATTGGAATTGTAGATTTTTTGAGGCAATTAGGAGAGATTGAGGAGTGTGCCCTCACTGGGAAAGGCAAGGGAACTTTATTCCCAAATTTTACCATTGCCCATCAATTCATAATTACCAAGGGTGGATGGGTCTACATGGATAAAATTCTGGCTCCATACCATATGGCTACTGCAATTGCTAGAATAGCAGATCCAGAAGGTTTCTATAAGGAAATGTTTAAAAAGAGAGCCAAGTGTGTCATGATCAACCATATTTTTAATTTCCCTGAAGATATCATCAGGAATGTAGAAAAGAGACAGGAACAAGAGGTCATGAAAGAAAAATGGTTGGTATACAAGAAGACACAAGATTTTATCCGGCAATTTGATTCAGGATGGGATCCCTTGAAAAGCATAACTCCAATGGGGAAGAAAATAGACACTCTCATGAATTGTTTTCAGGATGTTTTTCAGACTTTAAATGAGAAGAAGGAAAAGGATATGAAGGATGATCCAGAAAAGGCTAGACAATTATTGAGCAAGCCTATGTTTGCAAAAGGGTTACCCCTGGGGAGATATATGGTACAAAAGAAGATTGGTTACAATGTGGTGATACCAGAACAGAGCTAGCAAAAGTAGATGGATAAAAGGGATATCCCATCAACCTCACAACAGGTTGGAAAACAAAAGTAGATTGTGGAGATCCCTGATTCTCCTCCCCAGACTTCTGAAGATATAATTGATTCTCCACCCCCATCAAAAAGGAAAAGGTTGGAAGAGAGACCTACTCATGTGGAAAAGGAGTACTCCCCATCACAGTCTCCTATAGGAATTTTTGATGACCAAGAGATTGCAGAAAAAGTACAGCAAGTAGATGCTCTAGGTCAAATCTTTATGACTTATGAAGAAGTAACTGAGGGAGTGCCAGAGCTACCAGAAGAGCCTAAGGTGGATCTAATAGAAGGGGAGTTAGCAGGTACTAAATTGGACCCTGTAATCAAGCAGGCTTGTGAAGAATTTTTGGTTGATGACACTTTTGTTAAAACTAGGGCCTTTACGCAGTTTCTTTGGAAATTAAACATCAAACAATTTCAAGAAATTTGTGAGAAGAGACATGAAGAGAATCTGGAGAAGGATTTACAAGTTATAAAGGAAGAAGTGAAAATAGAGATGACTGCAAAGTTCAAACAAATCACTCTAGAACAGGGAAGAGATATGGTAAAGATGTCAGGAGTACTGATCCTCCCAGAATGGGATATAGCTGATGCAGTAGTGTTTGATGTAGTCAGAAAACAAACCACTCCTCTCCATAGGACTCTAGAAGAAGTAGAACAAGTTGTTAAAGGAGTCACTTTTAGTGATAATCATCAAGCATTGGTAATGTGGTCTTTGAGGAAGAATGAAAGTGATAAAGGAAAGCAAATTGTCAAAGATGACCTCTCAGGGAGTTTAATTGTGAGAAGAGTTACTGATACATCTTTGGTGGAAGCATCAGGTATGGTAATGGCTAGGGCACAATTAATAGCAAAGGTGGTAGAAAAGGAAGCTAAAGAGAAGGATGAGCTCACTGCAAAACTGGAAATAGTCTTGAAGGTTTATGGTGAGATGAAAGAGGGGATTCTTGAGAGAGATATTCCAATTGTAGATTTAAAAAAGAAATTGGGAGAACAGGGCCCAATACAATTATCAGAGCAAATTCAGATAGCTTCCTCCTCTGTAGGGCCTTCCTCATCAAGCCCTATTATTGAACTTCCCCCTTCCCCCTCTCCTCCTTCCATAGATGAAGAGGATATTGATCAAAAGGTGAAGAATAGGTTAGGTGATAAGATAAAAGGTGTTGTGTCACATTTTGTTGCAAAGGTGAGACCTAAAGAAATATACAAATTTGCAAAACAATTGGCAGATGTCTTAGTGACTTTTCAGAAAGAGGTGGCAACTATGGACAAAATTTTGGAAAGATGGACTGCAAGGAAAGATACTCTGAGGTCATGGTTTGATCAAAATAAGGATCAGTGTGTTGTAAATATTGAGCTTGCAAGTACTTACAGGGTTATCAAGGATCTTTTGACTTTGAGGTAAATAGTGAGAGTATAAGAAGAAGGTCAGAAATATTAAGGACAAGATATTTCCAGGATGATTTCCAAATTTTCCCTGGTCTTATTAAGGCAGATGGGGTAATCAAGGATAAAGGTCAATGGATGGAGCAAACAGATAGATGAGTACTAACTAAAATAAATGACATTCTAGGTACAGATGATAATACCCCATTTGTACACTTTATTGAACTCCTTCAGGATGCTAGGTTATACTTTGCTAATGTGAGAATAGAGGTTCATCAGTTGGCTGCTGAGTGGGAAAAGTTGTTCCCAAAGAAAGATGAGGTCCTTCCCTTTCATTGGCCAAGTGAAGAAACCTACATGACTTGGGAGTCCACATATCTATTAGGAGATTCAGAAGAAAGGGCAATCAGGTGAAGAAGCGGCAGGTGTTAGTATTCCAAAATTTTGAAAGTCAAGGTAAAAAGGGACAAAAATGTCAAACAAGTTATCATAGACAAGAATGTGACACCTGGCCAAATAGAGTTCCAGATGGAATCTGATCCAGAAAATGAGGGAGAGAAAGTTTCAAATAAAGAATGATGTAAATTAGCCAGATGGCGATCATCATTCATGCAACAAATTTAGCAACTGCTCTGAAATATCTTTAGACAAAGATGCCACCTGCGGGATTGTTGGAAATAGATATTTGTAATTTGTTGTTGCAAACAACTTTCTCGATTTGTAATCTTGTTTTTAGTGCAAGATCTTTTAACAGCCATCCGAAGCTTGTTGCATCCTTTTGAGGATTCCAAGATGGCTGATTGGTATAAGTAGTAAGTCCTTGTTCATTTCAAAGGAGGTTGAAAAATATACTGTAGAGGCTTGACGCCATTGTTGAAATCTTAGAATATTTTATCAGATTTTGAAATGTATTGATAGAGTGAGATTTTATTGGAATACAATAGAATTCCCTTGCATGATTTCAATTATCTTCTTGTTTGAATTATGTGGCTTTTGTGTATTGAATCTATAAGGTATTTTTGATATACCGTTTACAAGGTATCTGTGATTTTAATCTCTAGCTCCTTTCAAGGAAAGGGTAATGTCTTTAGGTTAATTTCTAAGAGCTTAGGAATTTGGAAAGAATTTGATGATCAAATGTGTTTAAGAGAGGATGAATTGTAAGGCACTTCATCTGGGATTTGTTTGTGTTTCATTTAGAAGATTTCTATAAGTATATGTTTCACTGTTTGACTCTATACCTGAAGATAAGGCACTGGTCTATCCTCGATTTGCAAAGATCTCACCCTCAACAAAATTCAAATAATAATTTACTTTCATGTATGTTTGAACGACTAAGAAGATAAAGTTTGTATCAAGGATATAAACTTTTGTTGTGATCCTTTCAAGAAGTAGATCTAAAAGGGGTTAACCTGCCCGAGTTCAAAGCTCAAAAAGAAGGAGTTTATTCTTGTCACACTTGCCATTTTTCTACAATGAATGTTTTCTTCTGTTAATATCATTGTGGAGCATTAAGTCTGAATATAGGTACACCCGCCTGGGTCTGTGGATCCCAAAGTAGAAGAAGGACATGGTCCTTATCAATTAGCCTTTCCCCTGTAAGAATCTGGAGTTGAGAACCTGAGAGTCAAGTTTGAAAACTATATTGGCGATTCTACATGAAAAAGAGCTAACAGAACCCTCTCCACAATTTCCACATCATCACCATCCTTCTATATATCCTCCTTCTCATAAGTTTCTAAAGGAATTTTCACCACAAGAACCTTCAATTTCCTCTTCCTAATTAGAGGTTGAATATTTTCCTCTTCTCCTTCCTCTATTTCCTTGTGTAATTCTTGTTTCCTTTTTATTTTTTCCCCTTCTTGTTTTCTCTTTTTCTCTTCCTCTTACTTCTTTTTACAACCCGGATCAGAGGACTTCCACTATACCCTTTTATTTGTGGCCTCTCCTTTCTTAGGCATGATTACAAAAGGGAAATGAAAGCAAACAACTCTAGGGCTTCTAAAACTATTTTATTGCATTGATTCAATTAGAAATTACATAGAGAGATAATTTGACCACCTATAGAGAATTGTTTAGAAATACTTACTGGTTTGAGGTGCATAAGAAACTTGGTTGTGCTCAAAAATTAACTCATGAACTAGCAGGGCTCGCCTTCCCAATATTTGGAGTTTAGAATGGTATGAAAATAAATGAGACTCACTCTTAACTATTTCCAATATTGTGAATTTCAATCACCCTTAATTCATATGTGCAACATAATTGTGCATTGTTAGTCATACTCAATTTTAAATCCAAGTTCTTGATGCATCCTTAACCAATAGTTCATATCAGTTTGGCTTATTCTAACTGTGAGTTGGTGTTAGAAACAACAATGCAACTCTACCTCAGAGTTTCACAACTTAATTTTAAAACCCACTTTGGCCTATGGAGGGATGTGGAGAAACCACCTTCCATTATGTCATTACCATCCTGTGCTCCCAAGCCATGTCACCAATACAGTCTTCAACTTGTAACAAAATATGGGACAATACCTACTCCTTATACTATTATATTTTTGGGCTCCCATGATCAAAACATAATCACTATCAAACGTATTGAGGGAGTGTTGGGTAATACAACTCTTCTTATAACATTTTATCCTATAAACCCTCAGAATTTTTTGAAGTTTCCCTTGATAAGTGATGGAATGTCCAGGGTATGATTTTAGCTTTACCCTTATCATATCCCAAAATCCAACAATTTGATCTTGAAGTCTTCTTTCACTGGTGAGAGAATGTAGGTGATATTATCTTTTATATCCTTTGTATCTCACAAAACCTTAGATAGAACTTTGAAACAACCAATATACTCAAGGTAAGTCAAGGTGTATATCCCCTACTTTACTTTTAACACCCCAACATCTTGCAAAATCCTTCATCCTTCTCCTAAAAATTGGGAGGGAACACGAGGATAGTATTTCATTCCTTCCTTTCATACCCTATAGTTCCACAATCAACACCTTGAAACTACTTGGAATCCCAAGGAAATGCAAGGATCATACTATCCTTAGTTTCTTGACATTTGAGAATCTCATAATGTTTTTCTTCAAAATAACCAATTCCCTAAGAGACTATAGGGAGACAATATTCTTCATTTCTTTTCCAATCTTTCCATCCCTTGACCTTCTCTTTAATGTAACCCTCAACCATGAGGGATCATGGGATATCTCTTAGTATTTGATACACTTCATACCATGGATTACTACAATTAGTTACCTCCATTGACATGCAAAGGTTGACATTTACAACCATATTAAGAGTGAAGTCCATTGAAAGCAATAAATGCACAACTATGAGAAAGCAAGAAGAGGCACGGTACGACTAGGACAACTCTCATCTTATTTTCTTGTGATCTATTCATCATTGCAAAAAACCTGTAATAACTAGGTAATTCCACTATCATATCTCTCTAAGTTCTTAGTTTAGTTAAATTTGATTGTTACAATTAAACATGAATAAGTAAAATTATAACAAGAAATTCTAAAATCTTGGTGTGATTAGTTTTGAACACTCTGTATCCATTATTTCAGATTAGTCAATACGTTCTCTTTTCCAAAATGTTGTTTATTATTGTGTTATATATGCATAGGCATGCCAAAGCAGAAGAAAGTGAATTTTGAGGAACCCAACATTATTCAAATTTTGAAAAGGGTAGGTTAAAAAATCTCTATTTGAGATGAGTATCTTTTACATTCATAAAAGTTATTTAAATTAGATTTACTAAGTTTTGGTTACAAAAATTTGCAATAATTTATTTTGCACAATGTAATTTTTTTGTTTCTAATATAAATTATTAAGTCTTTAAAAGAAAATATTATAGAGAGGTTCCTTTTTCATGAGAAAATAGTTGGTAATAATGGCAATAGTTTCATATCCTGTAGTTTGTATGACCAATTTATTGTCGATGGTTTTTTTGTGGTAAACACCCTTATGTCAGTGAGCCACCTATATTTTGAACCTTGGTGAAACCTAAATTGACAAGTTTTCCTTTTTCTAAATTAGATGATCAATAGAGTTATATTGGTTGTCTTTTGTCATCACTCATTATGTTAATGAGGCACATAGGTTGTGAACAGTGGTACAAGTTAAGTTGATAATTTTGCATGTTTGTAAATTAGTCAATCAATGGAATTATATTGGTTGTCTTTTCTTGTTGGTCTTTTTTGTATTTTTGTATTATGTGTAGAATGGACTATCACACTATGATATCTGTTCTAGAAACATTTCTTATGCCAGTATGAAGAATATATTTTTATCATTAATAACCCATTAAATGTGTGAATTAATTCCTTCATGTATTTTAATAGATGATACTACTTAATGGAGCCATTTCATCAACCATCTAATTCTACCAATTATTTCCCTTTTAGAGACAAATTTTTTGGGAGTTTTTGTGATATAGCATGTGTGCTTAGATTTGTATCCTTTGGCAAGTGATTCACACTCTTCTAGAAATGGTGGAGTTAAAAATAGGGGAAAGTATTTGGAGACAGATGATTGAAGTAGAAGACATGGTTGAAACATGTTCTAGATGCAAAGGGGTAGGACACCCAATAGGAGAGTGTGTAAAGGATGATAAAGTTAAAGATAATGATAAGAATTCATTAACCAAGACTTTAATCACTTTAAGTGAGAATACATAAAGGGAGGCTTTCTAGGAACTATCAAATTTTTCTATGACTAAATAGAGTCAAGTTTGAGACCTTGCTTTGGGAGAGCGAGGTTTGATTTTTGAGGACATCTTGCAAAATGAAGGAAATTAATTTTTTGTAGAGAATATAGATCATTATATGTTTCAAGATCTCTAATAAATATTAGCTCTACTAAACTTGGACGATGACTTTCAAATGGATTTTGATAATTCATTAGAGGACTTGCAAGACCTGAAAATGATGAAGGCCAAGCACAGGTTTTATCTTAATCTATCTCATGAGGAATAGAAAGGATTGATTGATGCTCCACTCTCAAGAAATTCTTAAGATTTTTTGAATCAAATAGAGATGCATTCTCCAAATAAAGGCAAAGAGCCTTCATCCCCATTAAGACCCACTAACATGGCATCAAACAAGTAACTTAGTAATGAAAAGGAAATGAGATATAGGGTGGAGAAGTAGGGAGATGATTCATAGAAGGAAATGCTTTCAAATGGGCTAATATATGAAGATGGGGAGATGAATAACCATAATAATTATAGCAATAAGGAGAGACCTTTATCTTTGAGTACAGGTAAGAATTCTAATGAGTAGTAGATGTATTGCATGGTCATGATTTTTTTAGGGATTCTAGTGAAGAAGGTGTGAAGGATCCCCAGTTTAAGGATTTCCATATTTGTCCAATAAGAAATCCATAAAGTTCTTTCAAGTAAGCCAGAGATAAGGGTGACAAATTTGAGGATTTAGAATTAGGGGGTTTGGGAGTTTTGTGGGATGATTTAGTTGTGGATTTTTAAGTAATCCAATAGGAGAGATACTAGTAGTGGTTAAGAATTTATTGAAAATAATTATTTATATGGATTTAGGTCATTAATGTGTATGGTCCAAATAGTTCCTTAGGGAAAAATAACTTTGGCAAGAATTATTGGTGATCCTTTGAATTAGGGAGGATGATATGTTATTTTTGTGGGGGGAACCTCAATGCAATCCTTCAACCATGGGATAAAAAAGGTGCACTTGGTTCATCTGAGCCAAGTAAGAATGAATTATATGCCTTTGTGACAAATAATGGTTTAATATAATCTCTTTAAGAATGGTGAATTCACTTGGATGAATAGGAGAAATAGCTTCCTTAATATTGCAAAAAAAGATTGATATATTTTTTCTAGCTAGCAACTGGGAAAAATATTAATGGACTTGTGATGTTGAAATCCTACCTATAGTTGGTTCAGATCATTACCCCATTAGTGTTTGAATCCAAGAAGAGGCATCTCTAGATAGATTCCCCTTTAAATGATGCAGTCAAAGTCAGAGGGAACTCAAAGAGATCTATCCAAACCTTGCAACAAGAGTCTCACAATGAAAATTAAAAGTAAAAATAGAGAGATATGCAAGATCAATCTTCCTTATTATTATCAAAGAATCATATTCAAAGGATCAGCAACATGCAGTTATACATGCCAGGAATAAAGGCATAATTATAGTAAAAATCCTTACAAACTACTTAGCATTTGGCTACATGAATATGCCCTATCATCCTACTATCAAACTTCTATCTACAAGGAACAATTACATTGATTATAAAGCCTTTGAAACCATCAGGTCGACCTACAAATATTATATTTCCCAATGAGAAACAAAACATAATACAAAATAATAGGTCAAGATCCAAATCATCAAGATCTACTTCCAATGAAATAATAATGAATTGTGATCCCTCAATTAGGTTGGAAAAAAATATAACACCATTGAGAAATGAGTTTTTAAGCTTCGTCGATTAGGGAATTTCTTCACGGGATCAAAAAACAAAAACAAGTCAAAAAACATGAAGAACTATTAAGTCCTTCCAAGAATCGACAAGATCTCATATGAAAAGTAACTGAATAGCATGCAAACCTAGGAGAAGGTTCAACATGATGCCACAAATACATTGTAAGGATCGCATCTACAAAATATCCAAATGGATTGAACACAAAAATAAAATCAGTGACTGATCAAATAAGAAAATAGGAACAAGTATTTATGGTTGATTCTATATTGCGAATAACTCAAGATGATCCTACATTAGACACCTGGAGTTATTTGAAAAGAGAGCCTCTCACTTTGCTAGGGCTAAAGGAAAACCAAGATGGTTAATCTCATCCTAAGAAATCCATGAAGAAACTTCTACTGTTATGTCCTTCCACTTCAAAAGATACTCCTTATACTGGTTACCTCTTGTTCTTCTACCAATTTTTCTATCCAAAATCTCTTCTATCTTATCTAACCTCTTCTTAGGATATGATTTTTCAACATTTGATCCATCACCCTCACACAAATCTGATTCATAATACTCATACAAGTCTGCAACATTAAATATGGGTGAAATATCCACGTCCTTTGGTAACTCTACTTCATATGCACTCCGTAAGTCAAATCTGTTCAAGATTTTACACGATCCATACTTCCTCATCTTTAGCTTGTTATAAGTTCCAACAATAAATATACTCTTCTTTAGATATAACATCACTTCATCTCCTACTTCAAATTCCTTATGTCTCATTTTCATGTCTTCTCTCTCCTTATATGTCTAATTTATCTTCTCCAAATGATGTTTTATCTACATGTGTAATCCATTCACATGCTCTTCAAATTCCTCTTGTTCTCATGACTAAAATCTCTTAATTCTAATACTCATTTAGGATTAAGTCCGGTAACTATCTCAAATGGTGTCAACCTTGTAATCCTATTCATTGAATTTTTATGTGCAAATTCTTTTTGTGCTAAGACTAAATCCTAATTTCCAAGATTTTCTCCAACCAAATATCTCATTAGGTTTCCCAAAATCCTATTCACTACCTCTTTTTGTCCATCTGTTTGTAGATGAAATATAGAACTAAACTTCAAATAATTCTTCATCTTCTTCCACAGTGTCCCCCAAAAATAACCAACAAATTTACTTCTCTCTCTGAAACTATACTCTTAGGTAATCCATGCAACCTCACAATCTCATTGAAAAATAAGTTAGCTACATGTAATTTATATGTTGTCTTCTTACAAGGAATAAAATATTATGACATCTTAGAAAATCTATCTACCACCACAAATATGGAATCATTACCTTTTTGTGTCATCGATAACCCAAGTACAAAATCCATGCTAATATCCTCCCAAGGTCTAGTCGACACTGTCAAAGGTGTATACAATCTGGTATTCTAACTAACCCCTTTTTCAACTTGACCAATTCTACAACTCTGAATAAAATTTCTTACATCCTTATGAATTTGAGGCCAAAAGTAATTCACTCACCAAAGCCATTGTCTTGTCAATACCAAAGGGTCCAGGTAATCCTCCACAATGCTTTTCCTTAATGAGATGATCCCTCATAGAACTTATAGGCATAAACAAATGAATTCCTCTAAATAGCCTACCATCTTGAATGAAATAATCCAACTATTTTCTTTGGTATGCTACAATAGGTTCTCTAGAGGCTTTCCAAGGTTTTGAAAATTTGGGGTCATCCTCATACAAAGTCTTCAATTCATCAAATCCCAACACTTCAACTCTCATTTCAGTCGGGAAAGCCCTTCTTCTACTCAATCCATCAACAACTTTATTTGATTTACTACTCCTATGTTTCAACATAAATGTATAACTCTGCAAAAATTCAACCCATCTTATATGTCTCTAGTTCAACTTACTTTGATTGTTCAACTTACTTTTCATGTTATCTTTTTATTACCCTTATGTTTTATAGTCTCTCATCATTTTTTAGCATAAATTAACTAGACACTTTCACATTGTACTAGTGTTGCATTATAATTTTTATTTGGTTTCTTTTTTTAAATAACATTTTTTGAGTTCCCACCTTCCCAAGTCAACAAAAAAAAATTTAAAATGATTCTAAATGGTTCATCGGTAGCCTTTTCTTGCCTTCCCTTCTCATTTTTAATTGAATTCTTCATTTGTTTCTCTCTTAGATCTATCTGTACTCCATAACTTGTTATACAACACTCAAGTTTTAGACAAAACTATCACAATATTCCTCTTAGCTCTATTATTATCCTTAGCTTCCTCAAGTCTTCTCAAATAATTCTTATTCTTGTTTTTTTTTATTTGAAGTATTTCTTGTTGTTGTGCCCTTGACCACATTTGGATACTCACATATCTTTATCCTTCATTCTAGTTTATCGTTATTCTTATTTCTAGATGTACTTAGAGTAATAACACACATTATTTCTTTTATCAATATATCTTAGTTATTGTGGAGATAGAAATACAAAACTAGAGATTTGACTGAGGCTAATCCCCAAAGAAACCAAAATACTTTTTCCTTTTCTTTGTCTTTTCATATATGTTGAGAGAACTTGACCAAATGGAGTTTTACAAATGATTTCTTGTTTGTAAGGTTTTTATTATTATTGATTTAAATTATAATTTATATATTTTTTTAGCTGATTTACATTAGATGGAATAAAAAACTCACATTTACAACAACATAACTTCATGTTGTTCACAATATATAGTTGTACAATGTGAAATGAGGATCAATAGGTAAAGTGATAAATTAATTACTTCCCCATTTCATTAATTTCACATTAGAAAGGGTGCCCCCAATAGGATCAAGAGGGACTCAAGCACTAATTGGAGATAAGATCTTTCCTTCACTAAAAAATTTACTTGAATGAAATAAGAATGATTAAATTTTTTAATTGACCTATTAGATAGCCACCAAAAATTGATAAAAATAGACTATAACAGACAAAGAGTGAGCTGAAACTGATGAAAACATAAACTAAAAGACAAAATTGACATGGTCATAAATCTAATCTCAAATTGGTAGGGACATGGTGGAAATGGAAATGTATCCTTAGGACATGTTGAGAATGGTGACATGTCCCCTATTTTTTCAACAGAAACTTTCACAGATCTTGCGACTATACTTATTTTGCCCAAATCTGATTTGACAACTCTATATCCTATTCTTGCACATAGAAAAATGACAAAAGGGTTGGATAAAGGGGTTTTTTTTCCAAACCCTTTATTTAGGAATAAAACTTAAAATTTAAATGAAATTGCATAAAGGAAAGTAGATAGAAAGGCAACTAATAGATACACCTTGCATAAACCCTCATGGACAAATGTAGAAACCGCTTATAACTATGAAGATACGTGAATATGGTTGAAATCCAAAGAGTTGACCTTGGAATGTAATGTTGAATCAAGGATGCCTTTTAAAATGCATATTTTATGGTTGCTACTCCTAGATCTTGAATGTACCTATGCTTGATAATCACTTGCAAAGAGGCGAGAGAAAGAAAATGAAATAATGAATCTTCTTGCTTAATTTGATAATTCCTCTACTTGGCCATCATGAGAGATAAAACTTCATCAAATAGATAATATTTCCTTGGGTTTGATTGATCTTGAAGAATTGGAGACTTGGAGATCTTGATTTTGGATGATTTCCTTCAAATCTTGAATCTAATTTCTCTTGCTTGTTTGAAATATTGATAGCTTGGTTGCCAAAGTTGTAGATCATGAATATATATCAAAATGAGGAGTGATAATGGGTTCTTATACTAACTCCATCATTTTGGGATTCAAATTTGATCAAGGTTGAATGCAAATAAAAATCTCAAAGTAGGATCCAAACATCGGGCCCCAGGGAAAGCTTGAGCCCCAAAACCTAGGGACATGTCACCATTGGCAACATATTACATGGATAATGGTCTTAAGTTTTAGTGGGAGCTCACAGAGAGTGAATAAGAGTAGGAGGAAAAATTAAAATTTGCCAGGATCAAGAATAATGGGCATTCAAGCCTCAAAATTGCTAAAATGGGGCCTAAAAGGTCATATAGCAATCAATTATGGGTGCTATCTTTTTAGGACTATACAATAGCTTTCTACTAAAATAAGATAAATTTATTTTTCCCCCTAAAAAATATTACTCTAATACATAGGAGTTAGATGAATTGCAAATGAGTGATACATCCCAAACTCATCTATGAATGGTCAACATCAATCAATTTTTATTTTTATTTTGTAAAAAGGGGGTAAAAATTTATCGAGTCATTAATAATAGTATAGGGAAAAGTGTTGGAAAAATAGTCAGCACTCCCCTCGGGATTCGTGACATGGCTTAATCGCCTCCTATGTCTTCTATAAGTCTAGTGCTTGTACTAGGCATTAACAGGTCAGTCTTTTGGTGCAACGACAACCACTACTTGTAACAAGTGGTATCAGAGCTTGGTCACAAGTTTGAATCCCCTTAGGTAACGCCAAGGGGGAGATTGTTGGAAAAATGGTCAGTGCTCCCCTCAAGATTCGTGACATGGCTTAACCGCCTCCTGTGTCTTCTATAAGTCTAGTAGTTACACTTTTTTAGACATGCTGATTTTGGCTGAAATAACACATTTTTAATAAAATATGATGATTTAAGCCTTGAGAGGTTCCATTTTAAGGAATTAATTACAAATGGTTAGCTCAAAGCCTCTTAGATTAAAAAAAAGATTGATATAACATCTATACTCCTCATTCATACTTACAATGGAGTCTCCTTCGCACCTATTAAAATGTTGACAAAAATCACTTCAACCTTATCTTTTGGAAAGTTAAATGAATCCATTTGAAAAACCTATCTATGTAGTAAGGTAATACTAAGAAAAATATTTACACTTATTTTAATGTTAATTTATATTAACTTTATTATGACTTTGTATTTTTTAGTTTTACTAAACATGGATATTTCACCGTATCTCTACCTCTATGTTTGATGCTTATGGAAAAATAGTAAATGAGAGAAAAAATTCTAAAAAATATCTATGCCCTAGGTATTTAAGTTGTCTTTCTATCAAAAAAAAATAAAAATGAAATTGGATAAATACATAACAAGTTATAAGCTATGTAGTCAAGGTATGTCAAAATTACAATTTAGTCAACTTCAAACGTTAATAAAATATGCAATAATCATGATAATTTTATAAAATCAATTGCATGCCCTCCGTATGGATGTTACAAAACTAAATTCAAAACAATCACATTGATATCTATTTTAGAGAAAAATTTATGCTCTATGAGAACAATGTAACTCTTTAAAAATGGTGTTTTCAGTAACATACCAATTTTCGTGGGAGAAAGAAAAAACCATTCAAATCAATTAAAAAATAAAAATAAAAAATATATTTAGAATCTAGACATAAAATCCTAAAAGACTCTAATTTACTTCAACTTTCGATTCCAAGCTGTTTAACAAAAATATGCATCTGAATCTGAAATTTTTTTTCAAAATGTAGAGTTCAGTGTTCGTTCAGGCAAAAATGTGTAACTCACTATTGTGGATTCACCTAACAAAAAGGACCAACCAACCAATAGGTCACAATTAGAGAATTGTATCCTTCCTAATAATCTCCTTAAATTATTTAGCATATTTTAGGGTAGTTGACCCAACTCTTTAATATCTCATCCATCTAAGCATTTAGAGGCCCACTTAGCTAAACAATCAGCTGCATATTCCACTTCGAGGGAACATAGAAAAAAGAAATTGAATCAAAGGATTCCCTCAAGATAAGAATTTGTCTACCCACTAAGGCTAGATGCCACTCCATATCCTCCACCTTAAACTTATTCAAAATATCTACAACTACTTGAGAGTCAAATTTATATATAATCTTTCTCAATCCAAGAGAACATCCTCTTTCCAGAGCCTAGAGAAATAAAAGGGCCTCCCTTATAAATAGAAAAGAAGAAAATAATATTCCCCAATTTATCCTTGCTATCTCCTCCAATTCCCGCCTAACCAAGATTTCCTTTGGATGACCCATCAGTGTTGATTTTAGGAATGACCTATTGTAGAGGAGACCACTTACCATCTCACTGAGCCTTTTTATTAACATGTTGATACTTTTCCTATCCTCTCCTAAAATAATCTTCTAGACCCTCCCCATAGATATTTAAGTTCAAAACAATATACATATCATTAAGATCGATATCCACAAAAAAGATCCAACTTAGCCATGACAATCTCCTAAACTAGCCATGACAGTCTCCTAAACCACATGAAGAACTTACAACCATACTTGTTGCACCAAAAAATTCTTATTCTGAAAGGTCTCATAATTTCTTTTTAATCATAGTTGTCAAACAATAAAAACTTTCCCAATATCCCAAGCAACATGAAAGAAGGAAGTCTTAGATGAGGGTTTGACAAGACTAGTACAAAAATCCACTAGAGAGGTGGCACATGAACACAAGAATTCCTCCAAGAACCCCACCAAAAATACCAAATTTCTCTAGCAAAATAACATTGGAAAAAAAAGTTGAGATGTACTCTCTTCACTGCTATGACATAAAAGACAAACTGAAGATCCAAGAAACCCACTCCTTCAAAGATTCTCCTAAGTGAGACATCTATTCTGCATAACTAATCACAGGAAAAAAATACACTTAGGCCAATACATTATGTTCTAGAGAAATTTTGACCTCTAAACATAAACCTTTCCAATGGTAAACCTATCCAACTCCATATACTCTGAAGCCACAAAAAACATCCCCTTCAGCGTAGGGCCCAAAGAAAGAATATCTTCATCTCTTAGGGATGTGTGTGTGAAAATTGTACCTGATCTGTAGACACAACACTTCAATAAAACATTAGAGGTTAGCTATAATCGAAATCGTGCAAAATTGAAAACTATCTAACCAAGTGATTTACTGCCTTCTAATAGGTGTGAGATTGATGTTCTCAGATTGTAATCGAGATCAGTGACCTAGACGACACCTAAATGAAGGATTTGAATGCAATTGATTTAGATATGAGATTGAATGCAATTATTCTATTTTTTTGATATTTTCTATGCAATAAAGAATGATAAACTGATATGAAATTAATCTATGTGAAAACTGATATGCTATGCTAATCTAACAATGAAGATTCTAACAATGATATGAAAACCATGAAATTCTATGCTAAGATATAAAGCTATGCAATTGAAATTGATCTCACAAAGCTTTGAATTCGCAAGTTGATTCCTCAGCCTCCAATTCTCCAGCGTGATTGTGCAAAATATGAGATGATTTGTGAAGAGCTGAAGCCTTTAATTTACAGAAATCCAGGGCTTTGGAGGTGCATGGATAAAAGCCATAAATCACTCAAATTAACTTATCTTGATTTTTGAGTTATCTGATCATGAAAGATAGTTAATTCTCAAAATCATGCAAAAATAGCTTTTTAACTCAAATTAGAGTTTAGATCAGCTTTTTGAACTCCAAAGGGATGTTGAGTTCCAAAAAGTCAATAACTTGCATTGATTTTCTCATTTGGAGTTTAACTGTTTCTTTTGAATATGCATAATAATTAAGAATTAAATAAATAAATAAAGTGATTTATCCTCAACTCAACTGATTTTTGAAATAAAATAATTAATTTATGGGTTAATTAACTATTTATTCAAACTTTTATTAAAAACTATATTATTAAATAATGACAACATGCTTTAATTAATTAAATAAGAATTTAATCAATTAAAGATAGGAATTTTGATTTATTGTCAAAATTAAATAATACAATTCATAATAGATAGAATTAAATTTAATTAAACAATTAAGTGGCAAATATTAAATCTAAATAATTAAATATGAAAATATTCAATTAATCAAACTTAGGATAAATGTGATTTATTGCCAAATAATTATAAAATTAAAGATAATTATGATGATTAGGAATATTACTAGGAATATTCCCTGATGCAGAATTTAAGATAATCAATTAGATTTGATGATGTTTAGATGTGCCTTAGGTTAGGACTTTGATGTCAACTTCGTTCGAACTGATGATGTAGGAGGTTAATGAACTTATAGCCCATTTTTGGGGTATTACATTTTGCCCCTCTTTGAATTACTGTGTGAAGCGCAGTGGTTCAAAGATAGTCTATGTTTGATAAAGATATGAAACTGATTCAAAAGATAAACCGATCTCAAGATAGAAACCGATTGAAAGATATTGAGATAGGAGGTCCTGAATGACCAAAGATAATGTTTACTATAGCAGCAATGAACCGATGATTGTGAAAAAGTGTCAAAATACCTGATTCTAAACCTTAGGATTGATAAGAAGTAAGTGACCCGTTCTAGACTCGATTGTCTTAGTAGAACTAGCAGGTATCACATCTGAATCCTTTAGTTGCCGAAGAACCAAGGAAAGAACACTATGATCTGATGGTTGCAAAAACTGATACAGTTTACAAGATTAGGAGAATATCAGATTGATATGGATCTTGATGAATCTGATATGCCCCAAGTGATAATAGATTTGCCCCGAGCGATGAGAACTTTTGATGAATCAACGAGTAGACGTGATTGTTGTCTTGATCACTGATGAAAGATATTGATAAATTTGATTTACAGACTTTGAATGATGTGCAATACCATGCCCCCTTCGGGATTAAAATTGAAATCTGACAAGAAAAAGTCAGCGTTGATAGTTTAGAAGCATGTTAGTTGATTTGAGAAGTGGTTATATATGTCCGAGAATGCATTCTGCATTGTTTGGAAGGTCCTGGAGACCAAATTTGACTAGGTTTGACCATGAGTTGACCATGGTTGACCAAGTTGAAATTTTGATAGTTTGATGTTTAGATAATTAGTTAAGTTGAAAAATAGATTTCTACTATGATTGAAGGTTGATTATGCAAGTAGTTGACAATATGAATGATCTCAGATTTTGATTTTGATCCCGAAAAAGGATTCTACTTGCTATTTCATTGGAGGAACCTTCGTGTGGGATTCAGCTCTTGTTAGATTGGAAGATGCGAGTGGAGAATCATTTAAGCATTGAAGTTTGTTTAATCATTGTGAGATCATGCAAACATGCAAAATGCAATGAGACATGCAAAATGCAATGAGAAATGCAAAATGAAATGAGACATGCAAAATGAAATGCAACCTAAGACCTAGGACCTAGTCACTGATCATATGTCAATTTGTTATCATCATTGAACTTTTAGGTAACCAGATAAATCAATACAATGCCCACTAGCCATGAAACCATAGACATATGAATATCGATTTGTATGCGCAAGAATCAATACAACACCCACTGGTTATACAACCATGGACATATGAATATTGATTTGTTTTCAAAATGTTGGATTAGATATAAGCACCAAGGCACAAATGCCAGGATGACCTAAATATCATGTCCATTTTGATATAGCAATTTGTACAAGCATCAAAACATAAACGTCATGATGACCTAAGTACGCCTTGCATTGCAAACACATCAAACAATCAAGAGATCATTCTAAATCCAATGTGAATTACCCGTAGTGACCCTTTATTGTTCACATCCTTAGGCAAGATTGCATTCCATAGTAGGAGAAAGAACTTACTCAAAAAGACAATAGTTAGATCAAACTTCCTTGAATTTTCTGGGTATCAATGGTCGAGGTACGCATGGCCATCCAATTCAAGATAGAGGCTCTTATAGTCAGACACCATTTCAATCCATAATTTCCAAAGTTATTAGATTTCACATACAAGAAGAAAACCAAGAAAAGATTATGCCCCCAGTCATCACTCTCTAAATCTTGTAAAGGACATCATCGAAGAGCTCGAAGGGACACAATATGCAAAAATCTCAATGCGAATCAGTAAGCATACAAGGAGATAAAATCATGAAACATAGATTGTTTTCAGTTGAGTTTTGATGTTTGATTGTTGTAGATGCAAAATCCTTTCTGGAGATGAGACTGACTGACTGACTCAACTGAAGCTTCAAAGGACTCTAAGTGGATATGACACGTCTAAGATACATTGGAGACTATAAGATATGACATTGATTGCCCCCAAGTTTGAACATTGATAGGATACAGACACGCAAGCTGATTGGTGTACAGACCGACTTATTGAAAACTAGAAATGTTGAAACAAACCAGGAGATATGCACAAACTAAAGCAAGACCGAAAGCTGGGAAAGACCAAGATTGTGCTAATAGATGGAGCATGTTGAACAAGTGGCACCCATTTGCCAGGTTTTCACCATCTTGGCAGAGATTCTATTTTTGCTACCAAGGCGCCTGTTTCCAGGTTTTCACCAAGGCACTTCTTTTTTTCTCTTTTTTTTTTGTATTTTTTCATTTTTTCAATTTTTTTGTACTTTTGATATTTTTTTATTTTTTTGTGAATCATCAAGGCACCTATTGCTAGGTTTTCACCAAGATGTTCATTTTTTCAAGACTTTTTCTAATTTTTAAGATTTTTTTCAAGACATTTACCAAGCACTGAATGCCTTAGGCATAGAATTTCTTCAGATGGAGAACATTGATTGGTTCTCGGAGCTGTTCTCCTTCAGTCGTTGAGAGTTGATAAGCACCTGAGCCAAAAGTAGCAGTGATTACAAAGGGACCCAGCCAATTGGGTTCGAACTTCCCCTTGTGTTCTCGATGTAATTGATTTTTAGGATTTTATCTCAACACTAGATCACCAACCTGAAATTCTCTGTGTCAGACTTTCTTGTTGTAGCCTCTAGACATTCTTTTCTGATACACTCTGAGATGATCATACACTGCTTGTCTGTGCTCATCTAGTAATTCAAGTTCTTGTAACCTAGACACTATGTAGTCTTCATCAGTGACAAGTCCATGCATTCTGATCCTAAGTGATGGGATTTCAACCTCAATAGGCAGTATCACTTCAGACCCATAAACTAAAGTGAAAGGTGTAGCCCCTGTAGGCATTCTAATACTAGTTCTATATGCCCAGAGAGCTGGATTGATCATGAGATGCCAGTCTCTTCCTATTTTATTCACTGTTCTGTGCAAGATTTTCAAGAGATTTTTGTTTGAAGCTTCAGCTTGTCCATTCCCTTGAGGATAGTAGATAGATGACCAATGTTGAGTAATCTTAAATTTGGCACATAAGTCATCTAAGTCCTTGTTTTTGAATTGTCCCCCGTTATCTATAATTATAGAGTGAGGGATCCCATATCTGCAAATGATGTAGTTTAGGATGAACATAGAGATCTGTTTCCCCGTTGCTTGTGTTAGAGGAACTGCTTCTACCCATTTTGTAAAATAATCTGTAGCTGTGATTATATGGGTATGTCCATTAGAAGAGTGGGGATGAATAGCACCTATGAGATCAAATGCCCATTGTTGAAAAGGCCATTGTGTAGTAAAGGGAATCAGATCTCTCCTTGGAGCATGAATCAAGTTGCCATGTACTTGACACTGTTGACAATTTTTAGCAAATTTAATAGCCTCTTTCTCCATTTCAGGCCAATAGTACCCAGCCCTAATAAGTTTGTGAGCTAACGTTAAACTATTCAAGTGTGACCCACATATACCCTCGTGGACTTCCTCTAACGCACGTTGAGACTCTTCTCATTCTAAACATCTAAGCAGTGTACCATCTAGACCTCATTTGTACAGATCATTACCAATGATGACATATCGGGATGCAGATCAGATAAGGTTTCATTTCTCAAAATGGTTAAAGGACTCAGGGATGATTTGGTCGTGGAGATAGGAGAACAGATTTTTGTAATGAGATGAGTCATAACCTACAACAGTGCAGATCATGCAGGTTTCAGGGGAGTCATATGCAGGATAGGATAGGGCTTCCACCAGGAACTCGTAGCGTAGTTCATGTTTGGGCTGCTGTAAAAGAGTAGATAATGTCGCCATTGCATCGGCAGCCTTATTCTCCATTCTGGGTATTTGCTCAAATGTAATAGAGATGAAGTATTTCTTTAAATCATCTACCATTCTCTTGTAAGGAATGAGCTTTTCATCTTTGGTTTGGTACACATCATTGACTTGGTGGATAACCAGTTGTGAGTCTCCATGGATGTGCATCTCTGTAACTCTCCACTGTATTGCCATTTTCATACCATTGAGAAGTGCCTCATATTCAGCAATATTGTTTGTGCAAGGAAACTTTAATTTGAATGCTTTGGGTATCAAGTATCCTTGAGGAGTGATGAACAATATGCCTGCTCCAAATCCATTCTATGTGTAGGAGCCATCAAAGAATAACCGCCATGCTCTAGAAGAGAGGTGCATGATAGAGGAATCGAGAAATTCCATTTGCATGGGTGTATGATTTGATTTGGTTGTATCCAGAAAAACCATCCATAAGGGAATATATTTCATAGCCCGCAGTCATGTCCACTATCATATCAATGTTAGGCAGTGGAAAATCATCCTTAGGGCATGCTCTGTTCACATCTCTAAAGTCCGTGCACACTCTGATTGAACCATCTGGTTTTGAAATAGGTACAATGTTAGAGATCCACTCAGCATAGTCTATGACACGGATGAATCTAGCTTTGAGGAGTTTTTCTAGCTCTGCTTTGACTAAGAGTGCCACATGAGGATGCATCTTTCTCAATTTCTGTTTGACTGGTTTTACCCTAAGAGCAATGGATAGATGGTGCATAATGAGATTGGGATCCAATCCTGGCATATCTGAATATTTCCATGCAAAGTTGATCTTTTTGTTTGATAAGAAGGTAGTGAAGTTCTGTTTCTCTTCGTCTGATAGAGATTGTGCTAAATGTACCAATTGTGGTTCCTCTGTTGTACCCAAATTGATGGATTGAGTTGGCTCAATCAGAACTAGAGATCTATCCTGTAAATGACTTGAAAGGACATCAAATATCTCATCCTTGGGTGCCTCAGAGAGGTTTTCACCTTCAGATACATCTTTTCTTTTTACTTTTGTCAGTTTTGAGACTGCCACAAAGTGGTTTTCACCCTCAGAACTCTTTTTCTTTTTCTTTTTACTCTTGTTTTTCTGACTAAGATATTTGATGTCCGACTCGGTCATGCTAACGCTTGGTTCATTGATGGAAGTACTCATAGGCTCAATTGCATTGAGGTAGCAGGCAAGGGCATAGTCATTCAGGAAGGTATACATACCATGGTTTGGGTTTGTGGAAGTTTGGTCGATAAGATCAGGGCGTTGGATAGTCAAAGCGGGAAAGGCTTGGGATATGGTGTTCATGGATGTGGATATGTCATCATTGGTCCTAACCCGATGCTCAAGTTCAAAGGTGATATTACAGCTCAAAATGTTCAATTCGTGAATAGGCTCAACATCATCATGGGAGTCCTCTTCAGCCATAGGTGGATCAGACACGTTAAGTTCATTGTTTCGCTCTAGACCTACATTGGGTTGAGATACATATTGGTGAATAACATCAATATATTTCTCTGTTATAAGTTCATCTTCTTCTGGAATGGCACCCCATTCATAGTCATTTGACTCAGCTTCTGATTCAGGATCTCTAGGAAATCTTTAAAAATGTGTGAAATCAAGATGAATACCCCAAGAAGGATTACCCTTAGTCTCTGACTTGAATTCATATTCATGGGAATTAGTGTCAGAATAACTACCCCCTTCTTCTTGATCAGTTTGATTGCCTTCGAGATTAGCTGGTTCTTGTGGTGCAACCATCTCTTGCACTACAGTAGTTTCTTGTGTTTCTACTACATTAATTCTTTTGATAGGATCATCTTTATCATCACGAAGATCTTTGATCTCTTTAGGCAATTTTTCATAGGGGATGAGTTCAGAGCTATCTGAATCATCATCAGAGGGTTCTGTTTCGTCTTTCTTAAGAAGGGGTTCTCCTGGTGCAATTTGTTCTATGACATGAGAACAACCACCTTTGAGATGATAGGGTTTCTTCTTAAACCCTATGCCACCAATATCTTTTTTGTCTCTACCAATATGTGAAATGGGTGTCACAAGACCCTTTCCCCTGATTCCTAGAGGTCCTTGACCAGAATATCCCATCTTGGCTATCAATTTGTTTCCTGGACCATATGAATTAGAAGGGATTGTAGGTGCTATAGATTCACTAGGTTGAACAATTTTAGATTCAGAATCCTCTTTATATAGCCATGCCAGCACAGCTTCATCCTCTTCAAATTCTTGTTTGGATACTTGCTCTGCCACAAAATTTCTTTTGTATGCTTCCATAGGTTCCTTAGGTTCTGATTTAGATTGCTTCAAGGATTGTCCATACGACTTGGGTGAGATTGGGAGAGATGTCAGAGACAAGACTGGCTCTATAGTGTATTCTCCCATCCCATTTTCTTTGATATTGATCTCTTTAGCAATGTCATCCATCTTAGATGTGGAAGCCACATTTTGTTTCTTGATGGAAGATTCTTTGTTATTAGGTACAAGCTTATCGGCACTTTCCTTCAATGTATTACAAGTTGTACTCAGATCTGCTAGGATAGTAACCTCCACTCCTTCATAGGGAAATTTCAAGCATTGATGGTACGTAGAAGGAATAGCTTGCATTTCATGTATCTAGGGTCTCCCTAGAAGGATATTATAAGCCAATGGTAGATCAAGCACCTGACATGTGGCATCTTTGATGACCGGACCCACTCGGATGGGCAAGACAATGGTGCCTTTAGAAGCTCTTTCTTGTTCATCATAGGCTTTTATGGTGATCTTCTTTCGAGGATCAATAGCCATCTCTGAGAATCCCAACTGTGTGATTAAGTTGTAAGAACAAATGTTGAGGCCTGTGCCCCCATCTATCAACACATGTTTGACTCGATGGTTCTGGATCAAGACTTCTATGTGCAAGGGCTGATTATGTGGGTGACTTAGGGAGTTTTCATCCTCTTCTAAAAAGGAGATATATTGCGGAGATGTTATATGACCAACTATAGTCTGGAACCTATCTAGATCTAGATCATCAGGAACATTAGAGCCGAGCAAAGCTTTTTCTAGGATATCTCTGTGAGCTGGAGATATTCGAAGTAACTCAAACATAGAGATTTTGGCATTGGTATGCTGGAGTTCTTGGATGATGCTGTAAGATGTAGTTCTGGTATCCTTTGGATTGGAAGATTTTGAGGCAACCTTTTGTTTAGAAGCAGATGTGAGATTGGAAGGTATCTTAGGGACATTAGATGAACTTGGTGTTTGTCCTTTCAGATGAGTCTGAGCTTGTGATCTGGTAACCGCATTAGCTGAGGAATGATTTCTATCTCTTCGTACAATCATGATGACATTGCAGCTCTCAGAGTGACATGGTTCAACCATATTGATGACAGCATTGTTTCCAGGGTAGGCATAGTTGACTTTTGCCCCCATGTTAGGCTGAGAAGTGGAAACTCCCTTGCCATGTTGTGGAAATGGTTCTGTAAATGCTGTGTGATCATTATTGTTGGTAGGATTATCGATCATGATGTCCCCTTGATCTATCAAGTCTTGAATGGTATGCTTCAAGTGGAAGCATCCATTAGTTCTGTGGCCTTTAGTCTGATGGAAAGCACAGAATTCATTATCTTTCCACCAATATGGTTTTGGATCCGGATCAGGGTTTTAGATTGGTGGTAAAGAGATCACTTTATTAGCTATCAAGGTTCTCAGGGTAGATTCCAAAGATTCTCCCAGGGGAGTAAACTTTCATTTATTATCCCATCGTTTGAATGGCTTCTTTGGAGATGGTTCAGCAGATTTTTGCTCTGAAGCTTCAATGGCTTTAGTGGCGAGGGTGAGATTGTAGGCCGGTGCCTTTGATGGGGTGCGGATAGTGTCAACAACACCATCAGAGATGATACCTTTGTTTGTATTCCAGCTCTTATTTTTATCTTTTGAGCTAGATCCAGATTCAGACTTGTCCTTTTGAAGTGTGATTTCTCCTTTCTTGACAAGTACTTTCTCAATCTTGATTGCATTATCCACCATTTTATCAAAAGATACATGATCTTACATTTGTAATGGATAGTTGAGCTCTGGAACAAGGTTATTGATAAAGATTTCAAGTTTCTCCATTTCAGGAATTGGTCTAGCATAAAGAGAAAACTTCTTTCGCCACCTCTTGAGAAAAGTTAGGAATGATTCCCCTGGATATTGCTTGAGGTTACAGATATTGATCATGGTAACCGGATGTTGAATATTGTAGAAATATTGTTGATAAAACAATTTAATCAATTCCTCAAAATTTTTGATCATAGAAGGTAATCTTGAAAACCACTGAATGGATGCTCCTCCCAAGGATCTAGGAAAAAGATGCATCAGATAAGTCGGTTCATGCATGAATTCCATGGATTGCGTACAGAACTCTCTGACATGATCTTGAGGATCAAAGTGTCCATCATATTTGTCATACTTTGGTATCTCCACTCTTTTTGGGAATGGTGGCATATACAAGTTTTTGTCAAATGGGAAAGGACATAGGGCCTCCATGGAGAACTCCTTGGGTTCTTTCTCCTTCTTAAGATTGTTAAATTTGACTTGTATAGCATGCGTCTATTTTGTCATAGCTGTGAGTGGAGTTTCTTCCTCATGTGTGATGATATCATCAACGTTAAAGTTGGGAGGAAGCTTAGCCCCTTCCTCAGCTAATTGTAAAAAGTATGCCTCTCTATCCACTTTCAAGAAATGCCTCATCATTCTTTTGAATTCATCATCATTCTGACATCGATGGATTTTAGAGGGTGTAGGTTCTTGGTCGGCATTATGTTGAGAAAGATGTCCCTGGGATCCTCCTCCTAGAGAACCGTGGTTTGTCCCTGCTTGAGACATGGTAGGAGTTTTTGGGCTCCCTGGAACAGATTGAGGAGGAGTTTGCTAATTACCTCTGTGAGTTGATAGAGGAGGTATGTAACCAGTTTTCAATCGAAAGTTACCGAGACTGTCATCTTCGTAGATACCTAACTTGATGAGTTGTTCAAGAGTTGGACCTGGGGTATTGGTCAAAAGTAAGTTCTGAGATGTTTCTTCTGATTTCTTGTGTGAAGAAGCCCTGGTCTCCACCATTAACTTTGAATGAAACAGAAGAAAAGGACGAAGACAACTGAAGAACAGTTTGATTCGAGAAAATTGGATGACCCAACCTTGTCAAGATTATGATAGTTTTGAAGATCTGATGAGATGTGGGTGAAGGAAATTGTGCCCTAGATGTATGGGATAGATCACCCAAAAGATAGCGGACACGAGTTCTCAACACAGTCTATTTTTGAAGATTGATTGAAGATTGATAGTTATGACAAGGTTTTGACACGAGATAAAAAGGACTCAAATTGATCAAACAGAAGACTAGATCAGATTCAAAAGATCAAACTCAGAAAATGATAGAATGCTCAATAGCTACTCTCTGTTCCTGACACAATGATATTTTTGACAGATTCTAGAACCAGGCTGGAAACATTGGATATCTCGCAAATTGACAATTTCTGACAACTCTCTCAAATTTTTCCAAATGACACTCTGCAGACTCGTACGACACTGGGTTGTCTATGAAACGATAGTTGCTAAACTCATACGACAGTTGGGTAGAAATGAAATGACAGTTGACAAAACTCGTATGACAGTTGCTAATAGGTTTTTGACTTCTTGAATTTGCTGGTTTGAAAACTCGTACGACACTGGGTTCTCAATCATATGACATATGGGTGATACTGAAATGACATTTGACAAAAATTCATACGACTTTTGACTTCTTGAAATGACTTTTGACTCCAGAAAGAACTTTACGTCAATTTTTGCAAAATTTAAGGTTTTCAGTTCTGGATTGTTTGCAAATTGTACTGTCCAGATTTTGAAGGTTATACCAGATTTGATCATTCTTAATAGCCAAGTAGATAAACAAGCACGCAGAACAGCAAGCAAGTGATTCAAAGCACGTCTGAAAATAATGAACAAGGGCAAAAGAAACCTTGCGCATGAACAATCAAGTGACCAAATTGTGCTAGTCCCTGAGAGTACTAATTGTGTATGTTCTGAAAAGTTTTGCAATAACACACATATACCTAAAAGTGAAAAATTGGCCTCTCTAGGGTTTTTAGTAATGTTTGACTCTGTAACTTTTATGATTCAAAGGGGTGAACTCCAATCCTGACGCACCAGGGTTTTGACACAGTTTGAGAACTTAATCTTCAAGAGCTGCTAGGGAGATCCGACAACCCAACAATGAACCATACCCATGGAGATTTCTTCCACAAGGACATTTATATAGTGGCTATCACTACCATGGCAAAAATGGCTATTACCGCTTGAGGTTCCATCAACGCAGTTTGCCCTGTGAAGGGATTGTCCGCTATGGTTAACCCTCTCTAAAGGTGACTCACAGATTTATACCACAAGGGGACTTGGCTCCAGATCCAAGGTTTTGACACCTCTTCACTTTTAACCCAAACAAAGCAAGCAGATTAATCTGACACGCTAAGACAAAGTTTTGTTCCACCAAGGTCTGTGATATCAACTCCACGTGATCTATCAACCTCTCCGGGGAGAGAATGTATCAATCAATAAGAGAAGACACACTTAACCAATTTTGGTTCACCAAAGCTCATGATATCAACCCCACGTGATCTATCAACCTCTTTGGAGAGAGAATGTGTTGATCAATAAGAGAAGACACACTAACCAAGTTGAATGTGAAACGCACTAAGTATCCTCCCTACCTACAAGGATTCTGTTGTCAAGAAAGATTTCGCTAGGAATCCAATCTCTCAAGAATCTCGAATAGTGTTCATAGGGCCTAATTACTATGTGAGCACAGATATATGTTCTGAAAGTAAATCTACCAAAAGCATCCAAAAAGTAGAAAGAGGAACACTTAACGCTTAAAGAAAATATGAGATGAGTCCACAAGGTGGAACACTTAACACCTCACACAAGCTAAAAATGAGTCCACAACTTAGAAAACAAGTGAGTTCCTAAAATCTCAAAAGGGTTGCCAAGTGGAACATTTAACGCTTCTGTCTTGTTGACCCCTCCCCTTTATGGCGCTGAGATTGCAACCACGGGGCGAAAATGAGGGGCCGATGGATTAGCGAGTCCAATAACCCAAGATAGCAATCAAGATCAATCACAAGTATTCTAAGACTACTTAATGAATTCTTATGGGATTACAACCTAGTATCAAATTATGCAAGTGTGTAAAATAAAAGCATGAGAAGAAGCACACAAGCTAGACACATGAGAGATTTATTTTAAGCCCAAATCAAAATGTTATTAGATGAAGGAGAATACCTGGTGATCCTCGCAATGCGCTTAGTAGATTTTACCTAATTTTTAGCAATTCTTGTGCTTTTCCCAATCAAAACCAACAGAGAGCAATCAAAAATAGAGAATTTCAATTGTCAAAATTAGCAGTTAGCCGAAACATAAAAATCAAATCTGATACTCTGCTGTGAAAAATGAAACGACAGTCAAAAACTGGTATGGAAACTCGTACGACAGTGGGTATGCTCCCAGACGACAGTCCAGAAACTCGTACGACACTGGGTATGCTACCATATGACAAATTAGCTCCCAAATGATAGTGGGTATGTAATGAAATGAGTCTCGATCTGATAGACTGTCGTACGACAGTGGGTCCAGTATCATACGATAGTGGGTATGCTCTCATACGACATTTGTCAGAAACTCATACGACAGATGTACGGACAAAAATTAAAAATCATAGTTTTGCACAGATCTCGAGGAGAAAAAGATAGAAATTGATAGAATTGAATTGGAAACCCGTTTCAAGGCCCCACGGTGGGGGCCAGAAATGTGTGTGTGAAAATTGTACCTGATCTGTAGACACAACACTTCAGTAAAACATTAGAGGTTAGCTATAATCGAAATCGTGCAAAATTGAAAACTATCTAACCAAGCGATTTACTGCCTTCTAATAGGTGCGAGATTGATGTTTTCAGATTGTAATCAAGATCAGTGACCTAGATGACACCTAAATGAAGGATTTGAATGCAATTGATCTAGATATGAGATTGAATGCAATTATTCTATTTTTTTGATATTTTCTATGCAATAAAGAATGATAAACTGATATGAAATTAATCTATGTGAAAACTAATATGCTATGCTAGTCTAACAATGAAGATTCTAACAATGATATGAAAACCATGAAATTCTATGCTAAGATATAAAGCTATGCAATTGAAATTGATCTCACAAAGCTTTGAATTCGCAAGTTGATTCCTCAGCCTCCAATTCTCTAGCGTGATTGTGCAAAATATGAGATGATTTGTGAAGAGCTGAAGCCTTTAATTTATAGAAATCCAGGGCTTTGGAGGTGCATGGATAAAAGCCATAAATCACTCAAATTAACTCATCTTGATTTTTGAGTTATCTGATCATGAAAGATAGTTAATTCTCAAAATCATGCAAAAATAGCTTTTTAACTCAAATTAGAGTTTAGATCAGCTTTTTGAACTCCAAAAGGATGTTGAGTTCCAAAAAGTCAATAACTTGCATTGATTTTCTCATTTGGAGTTTAACTGTTTCTTTTGAATATGCATAATAATTAAGAATTAAATAAATAAATAAAGTGATTTATCCTCAACTCAACTAATTTTTGAAATAAAATAATTAATTTATGGGTTAATTAACTATTTATTCAAACTTTTATTAAAAACTATATTATTAAATAATGACAACATGCTTTAATTAATTAAATAAGAATTTAATCAATTAAAGATAGGAATTTTGATTTATTGTCAAAATTAAATAATACAATTAATAATAGATAGAATTAAATTTAATTAAACAATTAAGTGGCAAATATTAAATCTAAATAATTAAATATGAAAATATTCAATTAATCAAACTTAGGATAAATGTGATTTATTGCCAAATAATTATAAAATTAAAGATAATTATGATGATTAGGAATATTACTAGGAATATTCCCTGATGTAGAATTTATGATAATCAATTAGATTTGATGATGTTTAGATGTGCCTTAGGTTAGGACTTTGATGTCGACTTCGTTCGAATTGACGATGTAGGAGGTTAATGAACTTATAGCCCATTTTTGGGGTATTACAAGGCAGTTGCACATTCTTCTTTCCAATATCCTAGCAAGATCCTCCCTATCCTCCAAAACTCTTCTAGGAGGCCACTCGTGTTGTTTTTTCCATCTGGCCACATCTCCTTGTCCTAAATTAAAAGAAACCTTGGAATCCTCAACTCTACTCCATCCAACTTCAAGAAAACTTTTTTAAAGGGACTGAAAATGCAAGAATTAGGAAAAATAGGAGGGAATCCAACCAAAGAATCCTTCTTGAGCATAGCTTCAATATCCTTATTAAAAATCCAAAAATTTCCTTTCTTAACTAACAGTGCTCCCCGCTTAAGAGTATTCCAAACCATGGAACCATTTCCTACTAGATTGTATTGGAGAACATCCTTACCATCGACTCCTCTAAGGTACTTCACACCTTTATTTTGATTGATGCATCACCTCCAAAAAATATTAGCAACCAAAACGTGACCATTCATACTTGCTAGATGTAATCGCAACCCACAATCCCACATTACCTTGCAACTAGGGTCCCATTCAACCAAACTTAATTTTGAATAAAGTAAAATAGATGTCTACAACAATTTCCTAGAAAGGGCATGAAATTCATTGATAATGCTTGTAGGATTCATCTACACAAAACATCTATACCTAGGAAGGGACTAAACCACAACACAATATCAATTAAAATAAAAGCAAGCTAGTCAAACAAATATTTTTAACATGTATCCAAATATTTGTCAATTAGATATAAATTACATATCCTTCTCTACTCTAAATTTATATTACATGTTTCCATAGAACCAATTAGGTTATGTTCAAATTTCAAAACTACATTGGGCTTGGCATCCAATATTGTTATAATGACTCAACTCAAGACTCATTGCTTAAAGAATCACCATTTAATATTCTATCAAGGATCGTAAATGATTAATCATGATATGTACACACTTTTATGTTGTATCAATGTTCCACACAAACATGATGGATGCAAGGAAAGGGAAGAGAAGGACATTAACATTCTTAAAACAACACGTGAACATGATGGATGCAAGGTTCCCAATTTTGAAGTATATAATTTAAAATCTCAATTTGGAATGAAGGATCTAAAATACTAAAGGGAATATTTGGAATCACAATTCTAATAGGAGAAATGTGTAGAGAAATCATAAAAATAGAAAAAATAGGATCCAAATAGGTGATTCATATGGATAAATATAATAGAAAATGAAGCAATAGTTAGGGTGGGTGCATGCTACTTCTCCCCAAAAAATTGAAGTTCTACAAGAGAAAGTTAGATGATGAGGATACGTATACAACATTAAAAAAAAGACATATCTACATTCAACACTCTAGGAGAAATACTTTTAGTTAATGAATGTAATGGAAAAAAAAAATAAAAAAAATTAGCCAATCCAGTTGGGCAATGAGGAGGGAAGGGATATTAAACCATTATGACTAGATGAAAAGAAGAACCACACGTGGAAAAAGACTTCCCAAGATGGAAATGGAAATGCGTCACACTATAGGGCATAATTATTAGGTGTATGTAGTCTATATGCCATGATTATTTGTAATTGATGGTATCACGTGTAAGACCTACAACAATCAAAGTGTAGTGGAATATGTAATATGTTCATAGAGTTCCATATCCAGGGTGTTGGAGTTCAATAGTAGGTTGTCCTATAGAGTTGAAATATGATCACATGCCTTTATTTTTTAAATTTGATAGACACACAAATGACATATATAGAGGAGAAAACCATCAATTGTGCAAGAAATCCCACTCCCAGGGTACAATTCTTGTGAATCAAGAAAATAAAAAGCTTTTTGCTAATGTACTTCAACAACACTTTCAATTAGCAAAAATAACATTGAAGTGAAAAAAATAAAATAAAGGGATCATATTTGCAATAGTTTAATAACACCTTTAATCCACAAAGATATAAAGGTGTGTAAAGATATCTTGACCTATCAAAGGAGTCTCAAACACTTTTTCGACTAACCCCTGGGATGACAAAGAATGTAAAGTTGCTAGAAGATCCTTCAAATTGAATGCTCAACAAATATTGAAATCATGAAAAATATAAAAAACTTATAAAATGCCAAAAAAAGACCAGAATAGAGTAGAGAATGGTGTTTAGGATTAGGAGCAATCCCAAAATGGTAGTTAATGACACCGTTTATTGAGTTGTATATTTTTGTAAAGTTGTGAATTGTTACAACATTAAAAAATGAATCTGCATCATTCATTTATGTCTTAGATCCACAACCTAGAATGTGAACTAATTCCAATCTACCCTGTAAATGTTGTGGAAAGGATATATAGAATAATATGTCATTTTTGCCCTATAAATTTTCCATGGACTAAAAACCTTCTTACCGTTCAAAGAATAGATTGTTTTCATACCAATGACTAAATGATTTTGGACTTGTTAGGAATCAAATTTTGTACCCTCTATCTAACTTCTTTTCACCTTATTGTTCAACTTTCCATCAACAGGTCAACTCTAGTTGGACATAGCCTCTCTATTAATGAAATAAATGGTTTTGAGCTTGCTAAGAATCAAACTTAATACTTTGTTCCAATTCTCTTTGAATATAACTTAAAGCCTACTTCTAAGATTTTTAATGATTGACCTTCCAAGGTGCAATTTCTAGTAATGTCAAATAAATAAAATGAAAATCAATTTTTAAAAATTTAGTTCATCAAATTTTAAAAATAGTTTCAAAGTCACCATCAATTTTACTTTTTAATTGTTGAAAAAAAAGCATACCTGTTGAAAAAAAACCAGGATGTGCATCCGTCTGTGCAATGGGCATAAATAATTTCAAGTATGTATTTATTTTTTTATTGCATCCATCCCTTTACAAAAGAAATGTGCCCTAGTAGCTCTGAAACTGGAGAATTATGCCCTCTGTGACAAGATTGTGAAAGAAGATTGGGGCCCTGCAGGGGAATTATTAAAATCTATTGGACAAGTTTAATATGAATCTTGAAATACTTAGCCTTCGATGTCTACATATAACAGGTCAAGTCTTTTCAGACTTGAACTATACTATTGATTTTAATTGATTGCATAGGTAAAGTCCTTTTGGCTGACTGAAAATTTGCAGGTGTCATAAACCATAGGTCATTTTAACCATAGATTTGAAACTCCTAATAAACCATAAAAGTTTGTAGCCTTGCTGAGCTTTCATCTTAGCTAGTGAAACATGGGATCATCCCACATGATGTGTGGTTTGATAGTTGAGGCCAACCTTCAGAGAAGGTTGGTTCCTCCTTGTACTTCAGCTAAAACACTACTTTCACTGAGAAAACGGAGAGAAAAAGACTTGAAATGGGGTGATGCACCAGATAACTTTGTGCCCTTCACTGCTGTTTTGTACTCATAATGTATCAACAATCAACTCAATTTCACACAAAGAGATGTTTTCACAACTAAATAATTGTTTGCAACCTACACAAACTGTACATTTTTTGCCTATAGTTGCTAGAATGAGTCATACATTTTTTGCCTGAGGAAACACAACAATACTCCAATCATTATTTTGCACACAATGTAACAATTCCTAAGAAGGCAAAATCACTGAAATATTATTGTTGAAAGGTCTCTTTACAATAGTACAAATCTTAAAATGACTGATTTTCTCTTGAAAAAATAAAATATTGCACATGCTTCAGCCTCTACGACTGATTTTTTGAGTTACAATACAATATTTCTTGGCTAGATAGAGCCTTTTTCAGGTTTAAGTATATAGTAGAAAAAATGCAAGAATTACCCCCCAAGAGATAATCCTAGGTGTACCTTTTTGGAGGAATAAATATTTTTCCACCCCTTGAGAGTAAAGTTTTTCCAAATCAGGTTGCATGTGCACTAAAATTACCCTTGTTTCGATTTTATGAAGATCTAACAGTTCCTCTAGCCTCCATACACATGTTTACTATTTCATTTTCATAGAACATTATTTCTGCATATTTCTTCATGAAATAAACCTATGATGTTCTATTGGCTGTGTATGAAACTTTCATTTCTTTTCCATGACTGCATGTGTTCTCAGTCTTCTTCAAGGACTGTCATTTTCCCCTGACCTTCCATTAGGTCACATTTTATTTTTAGGATGGTTAACTATGGACTGTCCATCATGTGATGCCCGTCCATGAATATTTGGTTGGTACTGTTCATTTCTTGCGAGGGTTTTGGATAGGGTTTTAAAAGTAGTTCTTCACTCTTCACTATTGCTATGACCATTTGATAACCTTCTATGAGCTTATTAGATAATGCCTTCATTATTTGATGTTGGAGGTCTGTAGATTCAATGTCCTTTGCATGATAGTCTTTAGTTCCTTTTGTGTTGGCCTGTGTATCATGTCATGCACTTTGGTTATATGGCTGACATTGTCTTTCTTTCTAACCCCTGCCAAATGTATACTATCATCCTTAGCCTGCCTGATTGATTGGTCTTCTTTTTGTTGCATGACTTTCTTTAACATGATTATTGTTATCAAAAAATTATTCACTATCCCTTTTGAACTGTTACAAGTTTTTGATATTTCTTATACCCTTGTGCATGAAGGAGACTCTACTTTCCCTATGCACTGTTATCTTTTCATTATTGTAGGGAACCTATGTACATGCTAAGAATAATATTCTCTATGGGTATGTGCAAGATCATGAGGGACCAAAAAGTGGCGATGTGAAAAATATTCACTTTTCACTCGTCCAAAAGCACATGAAAGTGCTTGTTGACTTTTTAGTAGGCCTGGGTGTTAGTACACCTGGGAAAACCTATCACCAAAGCACAGACCTTATCGGGTACCTGATAATATCAAGTACCCAATATTATCAGGTACCTGATAACTGTAGCATAAATCCGAAACCCACGAGCCCTTTTCTTCATTTCCTTGCATGGTTTTCATATACCCGATATATTTTCACATACCTAATATTGAAAACAACAAATTCAACTCTGAGCATATTCGGTAAGTAGTTATTTGTATAATTTTTATTAATTTATTTCATTTTCATGCTAAATGTAGCATTTTTTTTAAATAGGGTTTTGTATTTATATTTGTAATAATATATGAAATTAGATTGAAATTTAGATTTGCTTTTTATTTAATCAAGCATGGCTGACAACAATGAAGAAAATAACCCTCCCGCACCAAATAACGATCCCAAAAATAATCCCCCATATCTAAACCCTAAATCTTTACAAGATTTGATACAAGAAAATTTGAACACGATACGAAGTTTCCAAAAAATGTATCAAAATATACCTACATTAGGTCCCATGCTTGCAACACTAAATACAATTGTTAGAAATATTGACACACTCACGCAGCAACATAATACTGCTCTTCATTGGCGTGATGATATGCACACCCAATTCGATGATAGGCTTGACCATGATGGGTTTGCGGCCCTTAATATAAGTAAGGAAGATATAGCCACCCTTTTTGTTGATCCTAAAACCGGAATACCAATTGACCACAAAAAGCCCAAATTATCAATAAAATGGTGCACAAATGAAGCAATGCGCACAAACTTTTGGGATCGCTGGTGGATGGTTTTTGATAAACCACCCCATAGCAATTTGGAGGTCCCATTTTATTTCATTAAAAAATTGTATGTTGAGTTTGTGCTTGGTCACCATGTTGATTATTGGAGTATGAGGCCCAACATGGGCGTAGGTAGAGGAGCTCCTCAGACTAGGCCATCTTCCCAGTGCCGAAAGGCCACTACCTTTGTCCCCCCCACTGATGTCGCACCCCCTCCTCCAATGTAGCATCCCGATATCATTGCAGACGCTGCTTCACAGACTATTAGGGCCATTCATTTACTGATTGATCAATTGATCACACAGACTAGGTCAGTGTTGCCTCCTATGGATGCTGCTAGTGCATCGACATCTTGTTAGAGTTCACATGTATGCGAGCCCCATATGTGCATTATGTGCAGGCATATGTGCCTTGGACCACATACTAATTTTGATACATATCAGTTTCATGATATTGATGAGGAGGATACAGGAGATGCAGCTGTAGAGGCTGCAACACCTCATGGAGCATCTACATCTCATGAGAGTTCTCAGGAGGTGCATGCAGAGCCATTGCCTCCTGTTGATACGGTAAGAGTAAATATTATAAATAAATTTGTCACATGGATTATTTAATTTAAAAATAATTTATTTATTTAGATTAGTTTTAATGATTGCATGCACTTATGTATATATATTTTTTCCATTTATGTTCATTCAATGACACAGGAGGAGGTGAGACAGGTGGATGAGTCCACACTTTCAGCCATTTCATTTGGCCTTGATGACTATACAGTATATTATAAATTATGTACCCATTAGTTTTTTTTTATATCATTTGGTGTACATGCTTAAATCTCTATCAATTAGAGCAATAAAATTCATACATTTACTAATATATATTGTCATCTTATTGTGTTCTTGTAGGCTACAGCCGATGTCAATGGGGGGCATGAGGGGGTTCCTTCATCAGGTCTCGACAAAGGAAAGGTAGTTAATTTTTTAAGATTAATTATGCATGCATATGTATGCCACTTGTGTGTAGTAATAAATATTTTACTTGCACTTTATTGTATAGGGTGTGGCTATTGATGATGTCCCGACACCAGTTCGGCAGCGTAGGGTTACAGGCATCTCTATTCGGAGTGATAGCCCAATTGTATGTAGACTTTTACATATTGTTATTTGTATTTTGTAACCAGGGTTGCTTTGATGAAGTACATTGATATATAATTGACAATCTTTTTACTCTCATAGGTTACTCCGACTGTGAGGGAGGGCCCATGAGAATCTTTCATTTCTTTGTTGACCCAGCCCATTATTCCAGAGAAGGGATCACCAGATGTAAGTTTTAATTTAGTTCAATCAATTTGTAATTTAATTATGCTATCATCCTATTTTGTAGATTTATTACTCTATGTTGCACCACTCTACTAATCTCATTATTGCAAATATATATTTATAGGTCAAAGTTGGTATTGCTGGCATGGTCCCTTCGCTACCCAGGGCTTATGCTAGGACACTTGATTGCGGTAGGTGATTGAGAGACCAGGTATAAATATTTTTATTCAGTTATAATTTTAATTAAATTAGTGTTTTAATTATGAATTATATATATATATATATATATATATATATATATATATATATATATATATATATATATATATATATATATATATATATATATATATATATATATATATATATATATATATATATATATATGTACAAATCATATAAAGTAAGCAATCTAACTTTGGTTTGAACTCATTTTTTATGTAGGATCAATTAGAGCCCAACACTTCTTCAAAGAGGCTACCTTTTGATGATCCCCCTACAGCATAGGATGCAGTTTTAGTTTTGTGGTCATTTAGAGATGACACTTGGCACATTTTGAGATGGCATATATGCCACATTGTACACCTTAAAACATTGATTTTGTAGACATTTTGAAATGGCATGTGCCATATTTGTATATGGACATAATTTTAATACATTTGATACATATATAGAACATGTTCATTTATATGTTATATTTGTGTCATCTTTTGTATATACATATTTATTATTCACCTTTATGGAATTGAATGGTGAAGTTATATCTTGACTATGATTATCATTATGATTTAAATTATATCTTTTTGAAGTTACATTTGTTTTTCTTTACTCTGGAATACCCTGTTCATGGAGTTTATTATGTTTAAGGTTTAACTTCTATAGATTTCCTAGATTTTTGGTGCTTAACTTTCCCTGTGCCTGAGATGATGATGAGGCCATTAGTACCGATACTGAAGATCATTTCTCTGCAAAACAAAAACCATGCCATCTACTCTTCATCACTAAATTAAAAATTCTGATGCAGGAGCATCCTGGGTGTAAGAGCAATCTTGCATCACCCAAAAATATTTATGGTTTTGTTTTCAATAAGGGTTATCTTGTGCAGAGCTCCTATTTATGGAAACTTACTATTTTTAGTAAGTTGGTCATATGATCTTGAATGTTTTGATTTCATAGTTGGAGGTTCATCTCAGTTATTTTAGCCTACTAGTTGAGTTTCATTGCCACATCATCAGTATTGGTGAAGTTATTGAGGTTTTTGGGTACAAAATCTTTCAGGTCAATTTTGAAAGTCTTAGAGGCTCTGGATCGCGATCGACCCCCGACTAACTGATGCTAGCGTGTGCTAGGTGTTGTAGATCTCATCATTGCATTTCTAAAAAGTGGTTACAATAGAAAAATGGAGCTACGATTAGAAAGTTATGGCCTCTGAAAGTTGGGTTACCTAAAATCATATTTTGTATTTCTTTTGAGCCGACCCTATTGTAATAATTGTGAAAAATAAATAATTCTATGTTTAGTCAGCTTAAAGGGCTAAATTTTTGGAACCTTCTCGGGCGGTGGAAATTGCCTATATAAGGAAGGCTCGTAGTGTTGTCTTAGGTAGTTTGGGACAGTTCTGGGTAGTAGATCTGGGTATTGATTCAAGGCTTTGTCCTACAAAATATTATAAGGGAATGCCCATGTGGCTTTGCATGTTGTAATTCTGAAAGTTTGTAATTCCACATTTGTGAAGATAATAAGAAGCCAATTTTTTGTTCTTGCATATTGTTGTTTCTCTGTTTCTGTTATGTGTTTGTGGTATTAAGGGGAGCACCCTTCATCAAGTGGTATCAGAGCAGGAGTTCCTGAGTGTGTAAATAAATTGCTGACTGTGAGACAGTTTGCACTAGGACCGTGGTTAGGGTTTCAGCGTGCATCATGAAAATGCCTCCATGAAGGGAATGTGGTAGAAGAGCTGGTGTTGTAACACCTAAGGTTAGAGCACTCCAGAGACAAGTGCGAGCATTGCAAAAAGAGATTTGCAGAGGAATGAATCTTAATGTCAGAGATGAAAGTGAGGATGAAGCTGAAGAAGAAGATCAAGAAGGAGAAGTCAAAATTGTGAACCAGGAGGAAGAAAGACTTTTTCAGGCCATTTCCAAGATCGGGAAAAGACCTAAGATTGAGGTTCCTGCATTTTTAAGAAATCTTAACCCAGAGGAGTTGATCGATTGGATCAATGAATGTGAAGAATATTTTGAGTATGAAGATATTGAGGATCCTGATAGGGTCAAATTTGCAAAGGCCAGACTAAAGAGTCATGCAAAGATCTGGTGGTAAGAGATTCAATTGGTGTGAAATAGAAGAGGAAAGGATAAAATCACAAGATGGGATCGAATGGTGGAAAAATTGAAGTAACAGTTCATCCCTGTTGATTATGAGCTTGACTTACTAAAGAAAATGCAAAGTTTGAAGCAAGCAGGAAAATCTGTTCAGGAGTATACAGAGGAATTCTATCAAATCCTCATCAAAACAGGACATGCAGAAGCTGAGAAGGAGAAAGTTTCCCATTACCTTAATGGGTTGAGACCGAGCATTCAGGAGGAGCTGAATCTAGTTCGAATAAACAATATTGAAGAGGCATACAAGTTTTCCCTAAAAGTAGAGGAAAAGTTGAACAAGAAGTTTGAGAGCAGACAAAGCGGAAGAGGTCATGATGGAAGATCTGGTGGACAGTCATATGGAGATTGAAATGAAGATCTGAAAAAGCAAGATGAGGCTAGTAACAGTTAGAATCAGAGAGGAGATAATTTTCATGATCAGAATAATAGAGATCAGAGAAGAAGAGGAAGAGGACAAGGATTTGGAAGAGGAGGCTTCCGTGGAACATGTTTTCACTGTGGAGAAGAAGGTCATAGGGAATTTGAATGTCCTCAATGCCAAGGAGGGACAGATAGGAGGAATGAAGGCCAAGCCAAAGTTGCATATGTAGATGAAGATGTCAGATTGTCACATTCTGAAGATGATGAGAGAGGAGAAACACTGATTAACAGAAGAGTCCTGTTGAGTGGTGAAAATGAACCTGAGAAAAGAAGGAGCCTGTTTTGCACCAGGTGCAAGTGTGAGGGTAAGTGTTGTGATGTGATTATTGATAGTGGTAGTACTGACAATTTGGTGTCAGAAGAGATGGTGACAAAGTTGAAGCTCAAGAGGCAGAAACATCCACATCCATATCGGGTTGCCTGGGTGCAGGATGACCACAAGGTCATGGTCAGTGAATAGTGCCTAGTGAAGTTCAAGATTGGGGGATACCAAGATGACGTACTATGTGATATCATATCTATGGATGCATGTCACATGTTGTTGGGTAGGTTGTGGTAGTTTGATAGATGTGTGGTACATGATGGTTCTGTGAATACCTATTCCCTGACAAAGGATGGAGTGCGACATAAGCTAAAACCATTGAAGGAAACAGAAGAAAAGGTATGTGGTAATGCAAGAATAACTTTTGTTGATAGACGAAATTTCTCAGATGGTATGAGGCATGAGCATATGTGTTTTACCTTAATTCTAAAGGCTGGGAAAGAGGAAGTATAAGATGTACCTGTAGAAGTTGCAGAATTATTGAATGAGTTTCAAGATATTGTATTTGATAATGTGCCTAATGGATTACCACCAGTAAGAAAGATCAGTCATCAAATGGACTTGATTCCAGGAGCCAGTTTTCCAAATAAGGCAACACACAAAATGACACTAGTAGAAAGTGAAGAGTTGAAGATAGATTTGAAGTTTAGTTCATCACATCATCCATAGATTGTATATGGAAATAGTCCCAGAAATGCATCTGAGTTGAGAAAGATAGATAAAGGAGAAATAAGTAGTGCTGAAGCTGAGGATTTTGTAGAATGCTTGAAGAACATCCATGAGGAGGTGAGGAATCATATTACCAAAATGAATGCATAGTATAAGGCTAAGGTAGATCAGAAAAGGAGGCGTAAGGAATTTCAAGTTGGAGATGAAGTCATGGTTCATACAAGAAGTTGGTACATATAATAAGTTGAAAATGAAGAAGTTTGAGCCATGTAAGATACTGAAGAAGCATGATTCAGGAAATGCTTATGAGGTGGAGTTGCCTACTGAGCTAAATATTTCACCAGTATTTAATGTTTCAGACTTGATAGAGTATCATGAAAGAGGTGTTGAAGATGAGGTTATAGCAGCACAGTGGAATATTCCAACAACCAGTTCAGATATCAAAGAGATTGAAGACATACTAGATAGTCATGTTGGCAGAAGCACAAGGAACAAGACATATGAAGATTATTTGGTCAAATGGAAAGGATGACCTATTGAAGATTCATCATAGCTAATAAAGGAGGAGGTTAACCATCTCAGTTTTCCTCTGTACACCTGAGTCGTGACAGGGTCACTTCTCAAATTACCCTGGGTGTCTGATGCAGGAGCATCCTGGGTGTAAGAGCAATCTTGCATCACCCAAAAATATTTTTGGTTTTGTTTTCAATAAGGGTTATCTTGTGCAGAGCTTCTATTTATGGAAACTTACTATTTTTAGTAAGTTGGTCATATGATCTCGAATGTTTTGATTTCACAGTTGGAGGTTCATCTCAGTTATTTTAGCCTACCAGTTGAGTTTCATTGCCACATCATCAGTATTGGTGAAGTTATTGAGGTTTTTGGGTATGAAATCTTTAGGTCAATTTTGAAGGTCTTAGAGGCTCCGGATCGTGATCGACCCCCAGTTGACTGGCACTAGCGCATGTCAGGCATTGTAGATCTCGTCATGGGGTTTTTGAAAAGTGGTTACAATAGAAAAATAGAGCTATGGTTAGAAAGTTATGGCCTTCGAAAGTTGGGTTACCTAAAATCATATTTTGTATTTCTTTTGAGCTGACCCTATTGTAATAATTGTGAAAAATAAATAATTCTATGTTTAGTTAGCTTAAAGGGCTAAATTTTTGGAACCTTCTCGGGTGGTGAAAATTGCCTATATAAGGAAGGCTCGTAGTGTTGTCTTAGGCAATTTGGGATAGTTCTTGGTAGTAGATCTGGGTATTGATTCGAGGCTTTTTCCTACAAAATATTGTAAGGGAATGCCCATGTGGCTTTGCATATTGTAATTCTGAAAGTTTGTAATTCCACATTTGTGGAGATAATAAGAAGCCAATTTTCTATTCTTGCATATTGTTGTTGTTTCTCTATTTCTATTATGTGTTTGTGGTATTAAGGGGAGCACCCTTCATCAACTTCAATCATTTCTAATATGAGAGTTTCGTTTACCACTTCTATGAATTTTCATATACAAATTCTATACCATCAATTATGTCTCTATTTTTCATTGTGTGCACATTCAGTCTCATACTTGCATTGCTAATTTCATATTTTATCATTTTCAATGCTTTTTGTTCGCACTTATAATAATTTTAACTGCCGACAATAATGTTTCAATATCATCATGTATGCAGGAGCCTTCATTTCATGCTATAAAAAATCTCCATTATCGTATAAGCTTATGGTCTTCATTTCCAATCTTTGATATTACCATTGATAGATATGACATGTGACTATTGACCTTTCCATTGTGTATAATATATGATTACTTGCGCAACATGATATCCCTCAGAGTTACAAAAACACATCTCTTGAATATATCGTCTCTCAAATGTTCATTGAATGATTTTAATACTACCTTCAAACTATGCTCAGCACTGTGTATATTTATTTTTTATTGTAGCATGGCTCCTTTGAATGTCTTCATAGACATATGTTTAATCAATCTTTAACTCATGTTGTGTTCACTTCATTTGATGAAGTTGTTGCTTCATGGGTTGATTATTGTTGACTGGACATTCATGATGAGTTTCACTTTACCGCCTCTTGTAATATTCTTCCAAATAATATGTTTATTGTCATCTTTGTAATATGTTGCAGCTGTTAACATCTACAAGGAAATGAAATTTATTTGGGTTGACTTTGATCATTAATTGCTAGTGTGTATACTTCACTCCATTCAAATGCTGATATGATGCTTAATGTTCCAACATTGCCAAGTTGCATAGTTGTCGATGCTATTTATTCAATAGTCTTTCCTATCTATCTTATTTTTATCTCCACTTAATAGTATGTGTTCGTATATCTTGTGAGCAACCAAAAAATCTTCAATGACATCAATGACAACCTTATCAAATCTCCAACATTATTTCTCAAATGGAGGCCCTAATTTTTGTAAAAACCTAAGGCTCCATCAGGCGGAACAAGGTTGTCACTAGCATTTACCCGGACAACTGAAGCTGATGGAGCAGATGGTTCGATGCCAGGTCAGATGATTTGAAAGATACACTACTGAGCCACTTTCAACTGACCCTCACTACAAGTTTTGGCATCGACTGAGATCACCTTGCCAAATGCAAACGAAGTCGAATCGCCCAAAACTAAGAGAGGTTATTGTAGACCTCAAAAAGATGATCTTGTAGCACCTAATGGTTTTTCAATACCTCTCATGAGGTCTAAGATACAAGCCCTGAAAGATTGCTTCCCAATCATGCTTAGTGCACCTTGGGGTCACTTGGGTTGAGCATGGTCATGAGTGTTCTGGTGACTCTGTAGGAAGAATGGGGTTGTCACTAGCATTTACCCAGCCAACCAGAGCTGATAGAGTAGATAGTTTGATGCCAGGTTAGATGGTTTGAAAGATACACTACTGAACCACTTTCAACTGACCCTCACTGCAAGTTTTGGCATCGATTGAGATTGTCTTGCCAAATGCAAACAAATTTGAATCACCCAAAACCGAGAGAGGTTATTGTAGACCTCAAAAACATGATCCTGTAGCACCTAATAGTTTTTCGATACCTCTCACAAGGTCTGAGATATGAGCTCTGAAAGATCATTGCCCAATCGTGCTTAGTGCACCTTGGGGTCACTTGGGTCGAGCATGGTCGCGAGCGTTCCGATGACTCTGTGGGCAAAATGGGGTTGTCATTGGCATTTACCTAGCCAACCAAAGTGGATGGAGTAGATGGTTTAATTTCAAGTTGGATAGTTTGAAAGATACGATGTTGAGCCACTTTCAACTGACCCTCACTGCAATTTTTGACATCGACTAAGATCGCCTTGCCAAATGAAAATGAAGTCGAATTGCCCAAAATTGAGAGAGGTTATTGTAGATCTCAAAAACACAATCCCATATCACTTGATGGTTTGTTGATACCTCACATGAGGTCTGAGATACGAGCCCCAAAAGATCACTGCCCAATCGTGCTTAGTGCACCTTGGGGTCACTTGGGTCGAGTGTGGTCATGAGCATTCCGGTGACTCTATGGGTAGAATGGGGTTGTCACTAGCATTTACCCAGCCAACTGGAGCTGATGGAGTAGATGGTTTGATGCTAGGTCAGACAGTTTGAAAGATACACTGCTGAGCCACTTTCAACTGACCCTCACTACAAGTTTTGGCATCGACTGAGATCGCCTTGCCAAATACAAATGAAGTCGAATCACCCAAAACTGAGAGAGGTTATTGTAGACCTCAAAAAGATGATCTTTTAGCACCTAATGGTTTTTCAATACCTCTCATGAGGTCTAAGATACAAGCCCTGAAAGATTGCTGCCCAATCATGCTTAGTGCACCTTGGGGTCACTTGGGTTAAGCATGGTCGTGAGTGTTCTGGTGACTCTGTAGGAAGAATGGGGTTGTCACTAGCATTTACCCAGCCAACTAGAGCTGATAGGGTAGATAGTTTGATGCCAGGTTAGATGGTTTGAAAGATACACTACTGAACCACTTTCAACTGACCCTCACTGCAAGTTTTGGCATCGATTGAGATTGTCTTGCCAAATGCAAACAAATTCGAATCACCCAAAACTAAGAGAGGTTATTGTAGACCTCAAAAACCCAATCCCGTAGCACCTAACATTTTGTCAATACCTATCATGAGGTTTGAGATACGAGCCCCAAAAGATCGCTGCCCAATCATGCTTAGTGCACCTTGGGGTCACTTGGGTCGAGCGTGGTCGCGAGTGTTTCGGTGACTTTGTGGGTAGAATGGGATTGTCACTAGCATTTACCCAGCCAACCAAAGTTGATGGAGTAGATGGTTTGATGCTAGGTCAGATGGTTTGAAAGATATGCTACTGAGCCACTTTCAACTAACCCTCACTACAAGTTTTGGCATCGACTAAGATCACCTTGCCAAATGCAAACGAAGTCGAATCGCCCAAAACTGAGAGAGGTTATTGTAGACCTTAAAAACATGATCTTGTAGCACCTAACAATTTTTTGATACCTATCATGATGTCTAAGATATGAACCCTGAAAGATCACTTCCCAATCGTGCTTAGTGCACCTTGGAGTCACTTGGGTCGAGCATGGTTGCGAGCGTTCCGGTGACTCCGTGGGTAGAATGGGGTTGTCACTAGCGTTTACCTGGCCAACCGGAGCTGATGGAGTAGATGGTTTGATGCTAGGTCAGACGGTTTGAAAGATACGCTGTTGAGCCACTTTTAACTGACCCTAACTGCAAGTTTTGGCATCGACTAAGATCGCCTTGCCAAATGCAAACGAAGTCAAATCGTCCAAAACTAAGAGAGGTTATTGTAGACCTTGAAAACAAGATCCCATAGCACCTAATATTTTGTTGATACCTCTCATGAGATCCAAGATACAAGCCCCAGAACATCACTACCCAATCATGCTTAGTGCACCTTGGGGTCACTTGGGTCGAGTGTGGTCATGAGCATTCCGATGACCCTGTGGGTAGAATGAGGTTGTCATTAGCATTTACCCGGCCCACCAAAGCCGATGGAGTAGACTATTTGATGCCAAGTTAGATGGTTTGAAAGATACGTTGTTGAGCCACTTTCAACTGACCCTCACTGCAAGTTTTGGCATCGACTGAGATCACCTTGCCAAATGCAAACAAAGTTGAATCACCCAAAAATAAGAGAGGTTATTGTAGACCTCAAAAACATGATCCTATAGCACCTAATAGTTTTTCAATACCTCTCATGAGGTCCAAGATATGAGCCCCGAAAGATCACTGCCCAATCATGCTTAGTGCACCTTGGGGTCACTTGGGTTGAGCGTGGTCGTGAGCACTCCAATGACTCTGTGGGTAGAACGGGGTTGTCACTGGCATTTACCCATCCAACTGGAGCCAATGGAGTAGATGGTTTGAAAGATACGCTTCTGAGCCACTTTCAACTGACCCTAACTGTAAGTTTTGGCATCAACTAAGATCGCCTTGCCAAATGCAAATAAAGTCGAATCACCCAAAACTGAGAGAGGTTATTGTTTTACACACTCAAATGGTGCACTTCTCTAAATCATTACATCCAAGAGAATCCATGGATTGGAAACCTTGAGAAATCGATGTAGAGCTCTCTATGCATGGAGTTGCAAGATTATTTTAAGTTTGCTCTCAGCTAGAGCTATTAAGCTAATGACCTTGCTAGTCAACCACACAATGAGAGATTCAAATGAAGACAAGGGAAAGAATGCCAATATCCCCAAGAATCATTATGAAATGCAAATGCAACTAGATTAAGATGAATATGCAAGCTAGAAATGAGAGATGCAAGCTAAGCTATGGAAATGAAAGTACAAGCTATGCTATGAAAAGGAAAGATGCAAGAAATGAAACTATAATAGCATGTAAATATAAAATCCAAGAATTCTCCAAATCTCCAAAGCTCCAAAATCACCTAGAAAACCTACAGCATAACATCAGTATTCAAAAGATGCATATGCAAATGAGAAGAGAGCTCTTCTTTTATAGGAAATGAAAAGGAATGGACCCTGGAGATTAAGAGGCAAAAGATTTAATCAAGGGTGAAGCTTGAAAGAGGAGCAATCCATGTGCACAAATATCCTCAAATGAGAAAATAAGAGTTGACTTTTGTGTCCATATGAGGCAAAAAGTGCTTTTTCCTTTTTTATAAAACAAGAATAATGCTTTATTTGTGCAACTTAGGATAAGAGGAAAAGTGGGGGTTTTTTATTTAATTAAAAGAGGAGGAGATTCTTTTTAATTAATAAAGACTTAGGATAAAATGGTTAGCCCATAGAAAATAATTGAATAAATGATAGAACTAGGATTTGATCAAGAATAAGCAATTGATGATTTTAGCAAATAATGCTAGAAAGAGGCTAATAGTCTAAGTGACCATTTTTAGGTGTATACATTTGCCCCTCTTTGACTAATGTGTGATCGATCTGGGAACACATTACGTCAAAGAATAGATCAGCCAAGAAAGCAATAGATAGCGGTCTGACTCTAAAGTATGAAGTGCAGAGAGATAGCAAATCCTGCATGGTCAGCCTGGTAGCGACAGTATTGAACACTTAGGAAAGAGATGGACAATATCAAAACTCAAGATGAGAACTAACATGTCAAGTGCAAAGATAGATCGATCAAAGCAAATGGAATGGTCAAGCATATGCTCCGAAGAATAGCCAATAGGATATGATGTGTCTACCCCCTCGAGATCGAAAGTGAAATTAGGTAGAGGGAAGGCAGAAGCAAGAGCAACATGATCAAATCACTAGAAATCATAATCAAAGATGAAAGATGACAGAATAACCATCAAGCAGTGAAGATATGCCCTAGTCAAGACCTTAGAGAGAGATGAATTAAATGAATGAAAGACTAGAAGGATGAGAGAGATGGAGATGAGGAGAGAAAGATGCCCAGCAAAGATCAAATGATCAGGCCTCAAAAGGTCAACCAACTACACAGAAGAAGGAGAAATGTGATTTTGACAATCAAGGTGAACTTGGATTTCGGTTTTGATCCTGAAATGAAGAGAAAATGATGTGATATGAAAGACAAGAAGTGAAAGACATGATTGGGAAGAAGTGAAAGATGAGCGTAGTTGACCGATAGGTCCACAAAAGATGAAAGGAGAGCTCTCTCCATATGCAAGATGCAAAACTAACTAACATGAACCTAAAAATGCAAGCTACTATGAAAAAGTGGTTGACTTGCAAGGTCACAACACCAATAGACATCTAATAATCATCATCGAGCTTTATTGGTAGCATTAGAAGACCATACAATACACACTAGTATGACTATGTGAATATGAATATGATCTATATCGGATAGAAATGTGGGAATCCCACCTAGGCACCAAAGACATGTAGGTCAAGATGACTAGTGCAATGAGATTACCTAAGTTTGCTATAGCAAGATTATGCTTGCATCAGGACATAAGAAGGTCAAGATGGCTATAAGCATGCACTCGCATAAAATAGTCAAGGATAATACCTTGTAGATCCTAGGTGTCAAGTGGAACAAGTATAAATGCTAATGACAATTAGGACTAACAAAATATACCCACAAGCAAAAAAAGCAATAAAACATGTCATCATGCCCTCAATCTTCTAGCTATGCATCATTGAAAACTATCATAGGGTGAGAAAACTCATCAAAGAAATCATCATAGATAGCACACAAAGGAAACAAAGTCAAACAAGTCTCAGCGAGTCAAGTGTTTAAGTGCGTGTGTGTAGGTCATAGAGTCAAACTTTGAGTATCACATCTGTTAGTGAGAAATATTGCATATCATGCTAGACTATGGGTAAGACATCTGATAAGTGCTGAGAAACACTCGACACTAGGAAAGTGTTGAAAAACACAATTGGGGTGGTGTTGAAAAACACCATTGGAACCAAGTGGCCCAAGAAACCCAAATGCACAAAGAGACCCAAGATAAGCTAGAACAACATATGCTCCTTAGACTAAGACAAGAGTCAATTCCAAGCTAGGAGAGGCAAAGAAAGAAGTGGAGTGAAGGAGTGCCATGCAAGACTGATAGACATAGGTGCAAGGGTCTCAAGCAATGCCTGTTTCTAGGTTTTCACCACTTGATAGATTTTTTCAGGACTTTTTTCAATTTTTTTGTATTTTTGCTACCAAGGCACCTGTTTCCAGGTTTTCAACAAGGCACTTTTTCTATTTTTTTTGAATTTTTTGATTTTTTGATTTTTTTGGTGAGACATCAAAGTGCCTATTGCTAGGTTTTCACTAGGATGCTCATTTTTTAGTACTGTTTATGCTTTTTAGGATTTTTTCAGCATCATATATGAATTTTTTTTGGAATTTTTTCAGGATCAATAAGAATATATACAAAGAGCTCAAGAACCTTAGACATAGTACTTCTTCTGATGTTAAGAATTGGTAGGCCCAGTAAGCTCTTCTCCCTCTGGCGTAGATAGCTGAGAGGCCTCAGACCCAAATGTTATTGTGATAATACAAGGTCCTAACCAATAGTAGCCATCCCTAAGCAATTTCCAAGCTAACGCAAGGTCATTAAAGTGTGATCCACATATACCATTGTGGACTTCAGCTAGCACTTTGTCTGGCTCATCTATTTTGAGACACTTAAGGAGAGTTTCATCTAGACCCTTCCTATACAAGTCACAAGAGACGGGGGTAAAGTGTGAGGCATGATGGATGAGATGGCACTTCATATTGCATGTTAGACTTTCAGGAATAACATGATATTGGAGATAGGAAAAGATGGTGGCATTATAGGAATTGTGGGTAGGATAGCGTAATTCTTCCACCAGGAACTTGAAGTGAGATTTATGCTTTTTCAATTGTAAAATGGATGCCAAAGTAACCAAGGCATTAGCAGCTTTGAGCGGAGCTCTAGGAATGTGCTAAAATATGATAGATGTGAAATAATTCTTGAAAAATTTCACCATTTTTTTATAGAGAATCAGCTTGTCAGCTTTTATTTGAGAATCATCATTTTTGACCAGGTCTTTATTTTTACTTTTTTGACGTTCGAATACCGCCACAATGTGGTTTTCACCATCTGACCATTTCTCTTTTCTTTTGACTTGATGATTGAGATACTTTATATTTTATTCAGTCCTTTTTGTTGCTGGTTTACTGGTGGAAGAAGTAACAGGTTCAATGGCATGTTGATCCTGGGTGGACCAAGCTATGAGATCTGATTTTGTGAGATGAAATGAAGTGACTGGTTCAATAGCATTTATTCGAGGGATGTCATCTCTGGGGACAAGAGAGGTCAAGCCTATAGCGTAAGCTCTGAAAGTGTTAAGACCTAGACTTGTCATAGAAGTACTAGCGTGGTCCACTAAAGCAATACGTGGATTAAACTCATTAGACCCTATGTGATACTCATCAACTACATCAGGTTGGTCACCATTAGTATGAACCACATCCACTTCCATATCCACTATGGAAGATCCGTCGAAGAGAGTATCCCATTCATATTCATTTGAATCCATTGTTACACTTCTACTGGGATGCTTGCACCAAGAAGATTTAGGACCTTTAGAAGTAGAGGCTTCAGTGTCATTATGTGTGAGATCTCCTCTTTTCATTAAGCATGCAATATTTCTATGTTGTCTATCAAAGCTCAATGACTCATTAGGTATAAAATTTCTAGATGTGGAGGCTTCAGCTATATCATCAGTACAAAGGCATTCTCCTTCCCAAAGGAATGAAGTAGAAGGAAGATTGTCTCCCATTTGAGCCATAATGTGTAGTGGGAACTCATCTGTATCTATGTCTAAATCACTAATCATGGGAACATTTCTAGAACATGTAGGGAGGTCATCATTGGCACCATATCCTAGACTTGTTGTAATCTTAGAGGGTCAGCCATTAGTATGACTCAAAGGCTCAACTAGGGCATGCCCATTATCATTTATAGGTCTGTGACCTTGATAGCCCATTTGCTGCAAAAATTTATAGCCTTTACCATATCACTCAGGAGAAATAGGAGTAGCAATAGTGGTATTGTCTTCTTCATCTCTATAGATCCATTCTCTAATAGCTTGTTCTTCTCTTTCTACCTCTAGGGGTATAGACGCTTGAACAAAATTACCAAAAATTGTCATGGTAGAAGCAGAAGGCTTCATCTTATCAGAAGGTCTCCCATATAATCTAGGAGAAGTAGGCATAGCAGAAATGGAATCCGACGTGTACTCACCCATACCCAGGCTCATCATCTTAAAATTTTTCTCAGCAGCAACCAGGGATACAGTAGGATCATTAGAGGGTTTGTTGTGAGGAACAAATGTTTCAGCAGCAGCAAGAGTATTGATAGCAATAGTATGATCCCTAGAGATCACAATTTCAGCTCCTTTATGTGGAAATTTGACACACTGATGGTATGTAGAAGGCACAAATTGCATGTCATGGATCCAAGGATGACCCATAAGAATGTTATAAGAAAGTGGGATGTCCAATACTTGGAACATAATATCTTTCATGACAGGGCCCACTCGGACAGGTAGCATGACAAGACCTTTGGAAGATCTTTCAACTTCATCATATGCTTTTATAGTAATTTTCTGTTTAGGATCGATAGCAAATTCTGACAAACCCAGTTGTTGTATGACATTGAAAGAAACAAATTTTAACTCATCACCATTGTCTATCAGGACTCGACGAACTCGGGTATGGTAGACCATAACTTCAATATGTAAGGCAAGATTGTGAGGGTGACTAATAGATACATCATCTTCTGTAGAAAAGGATAGATAATGAGGTGATGAGATGTGGTTGACCATAGCCTAGAACCTATCTAGGTCAATGTCATTAGGGACATTAGCTGTACGCAAAGTCTTTTCAAGGATCTCCTTGTGCAAAGGGGATAGCTCAAGCAACTCAAAAATAGATATCTGTGCAGGTGTCTGTTGCAACTGATGGACAAGATCATAGCTAGACAGAGCTAAAGGAACTACTGGTTTGGAAGATGAGGCTTGTTTAGGATCAGGCACAGTTTTAAGGACCAGTTTAGCTTGCCCCCTAGTAACAGCATTCAGTGCCTCACTTCAGGAAGATGAACTACCACATGTTTGCAAGACCAACTTTGGCATACCTTGATTGGATTTATTATCATCTTGAGGTCGCATCATAAGAACACTCTCAATGGGCTCTACCATGTTGATCACATGCGAATCAGAAGTATATGTATAGTTCATCTTAGCATCATGATTCTTCTTATGTGCTTGAGAGGTTTCACCTTTGTCATACTTAGGTAGAGGATCTTTGAAAGCTGTGTGATCAAAATTTTTAACTAAGCCATCTATGAGAATTGTGTCTCCCTCAATGAGATCTTGTATAGCATCTTTAAGTGTGAAACAATTGTCAGTCTTATGTCCCTTGTTTCTATGATAGTGGCAGTAATGATCCTCTCTCCACCAATCAGGCTTAACTGGCAGATCATAGGGATGCATTTTCTCAGGAAGTGTAAGATAATTATTTTCAACCAAAGTCTTAAGAATCACATCATATGGTTCAGCCAATGGGGTATAGACCCATTGTCGGAATTGGTTCTTTGGCTTATTTGCATTGTGAGGCTTAGGAGCATTTTGAGCATTGGCAGCTTCTTGTTGTTTTGATGCGTAGATGGCATTAGAAAGGTTCAAAGTAGGCTCTTTAGCTTTAGGGACATCTACAACGTCATCATTGACAACATACTTATTCCTATTCCAAGGTTTTCTCTTGTCTTTGCCATTGGTTATAGTATCTTTATTAATAAAAATATCCCCCTTTCTGATGGCCACATCCTCAATCTGATATGCACTTTCAACCATGTCATTGAAAGAGGAGAATAGTTGCTTCCTTAGATCATAATACAGCTCAGGCACAAGAGTGTTGACAAAAATTTCAATCTTTTCCCTTTCGAGTAACTGACAAGGATATCAAGAATACAATGACCTCCAATGTTGAAAATAAGTAGCAAATAACTCTCCTTGGTTTTGTCTCAAAGCACCAAGATCTATCATGGTGATAGGCTATTGGATATTGTATGAATAGTGTTGTGTGAAGTGCATAGCAAACTCATCAAAAGTCTTCAATGGAGGTGTCAACTTTGCAAACCATTCTAAAGCTTGTCCTCTTAAGCTTCGAGGGAATAATCGTAGCAAAAATGTGTCTTCGTGAAGGAAGTCCATGCTAAGAGTGTAAAAGTGATGCACATGGTCATGGGGGTCACTGTTTCCATCATACTTGTCATATTTGGGAACCTCAATATCCCTAGGAAATGGGACCATGTATAGACTCCTATCAAATGGAAGAGCACAAATAGATTCTACAAAGGAGACCTTTGGAGGCTCTCTTTCTATTGCCATTTGGGTAAGGCATTGATTTGTCTAACGTAGTTCTTCCTTAAGGACTTCCAATTCAGTTGGTACTCTTTGTTGAACAATTTGTCTAACAACATAGCCGGGAGGAAGCTTGTATCCTCTAGAAGTCATATATTGGAAATATTGGTCGCCATTGCGCTCTAAAAGCTTAAGCATCTTTCATTGGGAGTCTTCATCTTGTTCAAATGCAATAAGATCCTCACTAGAAATATCATCAGTGGCCTCTTCCTCATGGTGAGAGGGAGGTGGTCTAGGAGGCGAAGAAGGTACATCAAAAGTCCATCTTGGAGGGGACCTTGGTGGCATGTTGTTTTTGTTGTTGCCACTGGTGCCAAAGAAAGGTCTATTTTCATAGCTACTAGTCCCAGATTGTTCATGGGACATCCCTATTGAAGTCATGCACCTAGCAGCTTCCATTAAGATTTTACTATAGTCTCTATCCAAGAGTGCTTGTTTATCTCTTTTCTCAAAGTGTTCTTGCATACGACAATATCTCTCTTGTTCATTCATATTAAGTGAGACACTGTCTGTGTTTTTGGGGGTTTTGAGCGCGGAAAAGAGGAAGCCTCCTTTATACCACTGGGTAGCCTTAGAATCCTTAGAGTGGTCAAAACTAGAGCTATCATTGCAAACGGGCACTTGTGAGCATCTGGTTGGAGAAGGTAACTAAGTGTAATTGAATGGAGGATGATTCTCCTGCTCAAATTGAGATTGAGTTGTAACCGGCATGAAAAAGAATTGTTGGTTGACTAATAGAATGAGACAAAGTTTCTTAGATGTTGAGATAAGCAAAAGCCAATGATGATCACTTATCAAGATAGAACAATAGAGATGGCTGGTCAAAGTGCTCAAGAACTTACAGCAGTCAATTGACACAAGCCTAGATGTGAGCAAGTAGCTAGATAGGTAACCGTGTTTGGACAAGTGATCAAAAGTGACATTCGATAGGCTCAAATCCAATAGTTTTAGCTCATTTTTTTCAGTCTAGAACAATCCTAAGCATGTAGACAACAAGCCAGCTTCAGATAAGAACAAGAAAAAGACACTCTACAGTAGGTTAAAATGCAAGTTTAACAGCTCCGAATTGCAACAGTAGCAGGACAGCAAAATAACTCAGGATTCTTAGTTGAAGGTATGCGATGATGTTTCAGTATCGTATGACTCTTGACTAGTGAATGTGAAAAACTTATTTTGGAAAGCAATTTGGTCAATGTTGTAGGTTGCAAGTACAATTTTTTGGTTTCAAGCACAATAATATCAGGAAGTAGATAAGTTTGTAAATAGTAGGTGATCAAACATGTCATAAAACACTTGCGCAAGAGTAAAAGCAACCTTACTAAGACAAGCAATTGTCTTCAAACAATGAGCAAGGGACAAAGCAACCTTGCACATGAACAAGAATAGTGACTTAGTATTTCTACTACTTAAGAACTACTTGTGTATGTTCTTGAGAATGTTTTAGCAGGCACTTAAAACACAACAACATCCTAGCAAGCTATCTATAAGGCTATACATAGCTCTTCTAAAGGGAGTCCTCGATATACGCAAGGTATGTGAGGCCCAAATTTGTAGATGATAAGAATTCAAAATCACATAGCTAGGGGGAGATGATAACCCAAATCTCCTCCACTTCTCAAAGGTATAAAGTTCTTTGAGGCTTAGCCAAGAGTGATATCTAACTCATTCCCAAGAGAGGTGTCTTTCAATTCACCACCCGCTATTTATACTCTGTCAGAACACAAGAGTTAAGGTCATCCCTTGAGGTGATGTGTCCTCAAGAAGGCCTTCTAAAAATAAAAAGTAAGCAATTCTCTATCAAAAGTATTCAAAAGCACTAAAGGTGGTACATTTAACTCTTGAAGTGAACATGAGGTGAGTCCACAAAGTGGTGCATTTAACTCCTCACACAAACTCAAAGTGAGTCCACACCTTAGAACTCTAATGAGATCAAGAAAGCACAAAATGGGAAAAACTTTGTGGAGCACTTAACGCTTTTTTAGGTAGACCCATCCCCTGAATATGGTGTTGGGATTGCATCCAAAGGGCTGAATGATGGGTGATTAAAAAAAGTGAGTCCAACAACCCAATTTAGCTAACAAGATCAATCAAAAGTACTCTAAGATTGCTTATCAATACTACTCATAGGCGCAAAAGGGTTTGAACCATGGAATATTTAACTTTCCAAGTAAACATGAAGTGAGTCCACAAAGTGGTGCATTTAACTCTTCATGTAAATAAGGAATGAATCCATGCCCTAAATTACTCAATGAGATTTTTGATATTGGAACCAAGAATTACTTAAGGTGTAAACACAAGCATTCACTTACACAAACTTGTATGAAATCAAATCTATGTTCATTCATTTCCCATTAAGAGCATCAATTGAAATGTGTTCTATGAAAGCATGTAAACACTCAAGCCAAACACATGAGAGGTTCATTCTTATTTTCAAAATCCAAATGTTGTAGAGATGTAACAAAATACCTCAAGTCCAAAGCAACGTGCTTAGTATATTTTACCTCATTTTGGTTTTTTTGTTAAGCATCTCCATGAAAGCAAGCCACGAACCTTCCAATGAACAAGACAAGCAAACAAGCAAACAAGATATGCAATGTATACTCAACTTATGCAAACCCTAAGGTGGTTAGATCTGAAAATCAATTTTTATGATCAATAATAACCAGAAAATAATCCAAATGACAACTCACATCATGCATTGAACCATGTGAAAAATAAGTGCATGCTAATCATCAAATACCCTTTTTTTAATTTTGATTTTTGACCTTGTCAACAAGATCGGACTTATACAACATGAATTCGGACCCTAAACCCAAAATGTAGAAAAGAGACCTCTATCAAAAAATAGAAAGATTTCCAAAAATGTAAAAATTTCAAAAAAATCTTTTCATTTGTGCCCTAGAGACTCATTTTATGAAAATAGACCACTTTTTGTAAATCAATTATTTAAGCTATGATATTGCATCCAAATTCAAATCACAAACAATAGATCCCCTATTAAATTAGAAGATCTTTCCGAAACTATAAAAATCTCTAAAAAATATGCTAATTTGCACCAAAAATTAATTTTTTATGAAAAATCAAGAAAAAATTATAAAAAAATCAAAAATACCTTAAAAAATTCTAAATTTTTTATTGCAACTTCTCTAGCATGTTGCCAACCTAAAAAATAAATTTTAGACCAAAATACTAAGCCATTTGGGAGATATGATTAAATCTTTAAAAATCTAGGGTTTTAGTCTCCAAGCAAATCTGCACAAGGGGGTTAGCTCCAAAAATAATCAAAACCAACATGTAAAAGTGGGTTGCCCCAAGGTGGGCACCAAAAATGTACACACTCAAATGGTGCACTTCTCTAAATCATTACATCCAAGAGAATCCATGGATTGGAAACCTTGAGAAATCGATTTAGAGCTCTCTATGCATGGAGTTGCAAGATTATTTTAAGTTTGCTCTCAGCTAGAGCTATTAAGCTAATGACCTTGCTAGTCAACCACACAATGAGAGATTCAAATGAAGACAAGCGCAAGAATTCCAATATCCCCAAGAATCACTATGAAATGCAAATGTAACTAGATTAAGATGAATATGCAAGCTAGAAATGAGAGATGCAAGCTAAGCTATGGAAATGAAAGTACAAGCTATGCTATGAAAAGGAAATATGCAAGAAATGAAACTATAATAGCATGTAATTATGAAAGACAAGAATGCTTCAAATCTCCAAAGCTCCAAAATCACCTAGAAAACCTGCAGCATAACATTAGTATTCAAAAGATGCACATGCAACTGAGAGGAGAGCTCTTCTTTTATACGAAATGAAAAGGAATGGACCATGGAGATTAAGAGGCAAAAGATTTAATCAAGGGTGGAGCTTGAAAGATGAGCAATCCATGTGCACAAATATCCTCCAATGAGAAAACAAGAATTGACTTTTGTGTCCATATGAGACAAAAAGTGTTTTTTTCCTTTTTTATAAAATAAGAATAATGCTTTATTTGTGCAACTTAGGATAAGAAGAAAAGTGGAGGATTTTTATTTAAGTAAAAGAGGAGGAGATTCCTTTTAATTAAATAAAGACTTAGGATAAAATGGTTAGCCCATAGAAAATAATCGAATAAATGATAGAACTAAGATTTGATCAAGAATAAGCAATTGATGATTTTAGCAAATAATGCTAGAAAGGGGCTAATAGTCTAAGTGACCATTTTTAGGTGTATACAATTGTAAATCTTGAAAACATGATCCCGTAGCACCTGACGGTTTGTCGATACCTCTCACGAGGTCTGAGATACGAGCCTCGAAAGATCACTGCCCAATCGTGCTTAGTGCACCTTAGGGTCACTTGGGTCGAGCGTGGTCGCGAGCATTCTGGTGACTCTGTGGGTAGAACAAGGTTGTCATTAGCGTTTACCCAGTCAACTGAAGCCAATGGAGCAGACAGTTCGATGTCAGGTCGGACGGTTTGAAATAAATGCTGCTGAGCCACTTTCAACTAACCCTCACTACAAATTTTGGCATCGACTGAGATCACCTTGCCAAATGCAAACGAAGTTGAATCACCCAAAACTGAGAGAGGTTATTGTAGACCTCAGAAACACAATCCTATAGCACCTGACAGTTTGTTGATACCTATCACGAGGTCCGAGATACAAGCCACGAAAGATCGCTGCCAGTTTGAAAGATACGTTGCTGAGCCGCTTTCAACTAACTGTTAGTGGTATGTTTGAAATTTGAACTATGAAATTAATCATGATTAAGCTTGTGAAATTTGAACTATGGAGCTTATTATGTTTGAGGTTTAAATTTTATAGATTGTTTGAAATGATAAAAAATAATATCCTTAAAGCATTAGAAACAACAATCAAACATGTAAGAATTCAAACCATGCAAATGACATAAGTATATGACATGTAAGATCCCTTCTTGGCACTATTGGCCACCCATACATGATTTTGGTCATAAGTCCTTATGAAGAGTTTTAGGACATTTAACTTTTAAATCAAATTGATTGTTACAAATTGCCATTATAGGCTTCAAAAGATCTCAATTAACCATTAAGGATCCTTTTGTCCTTCTATCTCTGATTGGATCCATGGTGATCGTAGGCGTCTTCATAGGTGCTCCTGCACAAGTTACAATCCACATACAAAACCAAGTTTATTGACTCAAAATACAATCTAAGAAAGGTCAAATTAATGTATTGAAATTAAGCTTAACAAACTTAGAAAACAATGCACTAAGTTAACTTATTACCTATTCAAGTGTTCCTAAAGGGTCATCTCTTTGCTTCAGGGTCTCCAATAGTGCTTCATGACCAATAGTAGTAATAGTCCAAATTTCTTTTGTCTTTGGTCTTCCTTGATGCTTTGACAACTTGACATTTGTTGCTATAACAAGGTGTGAATACATGAGAATAGTTTTGTGCTTCTCATAGTCTTCAAATGCGGGAACTCCATTCTTTCTAATCATGTATGTTCATAGCCATGTTCTTGCAACAACAACTAAACCAGTAGGATATGTGAACCCATCACCATCTATCATCAGTTGTACAAGCTTCTATTTACCTTGTACACAACGTGCTAACCAATAATCTAACCTCTCATCATTCTCCTGCGGTGCAACCAATGCAAAAACATCTCCTGGCTTCAGAAGATTTGAAAGATGGTCATAGTCAACTGAAGTGTCCATGTCATCATTTCTTATAGAGATTGTCAAAGATAAAGGAGTCAGATACTATGGAACCCATGTATCCACCCACTCACTTGACTCGCAATGATCCCAATCATACTGAAAACACATGGGGCAAAAACAAGCCAACTCTCGTGTCCAAATGGTCCATGTACTACTATTGGAGCTTTAGAATGAATGCATTTTTTAAGAGTCTTTCACTGTTTGACAATCCAATCTATCTCCTATAGTTCCCTCCTCAACCAACTAAAAGAATCTACGCAATGTAGAATCAAGAGTCCCCCCTGTGACAATGCTAAAGTACACCAATCAACAATAGAATGAGCATCAAGAAGTACAACACTTGAAATCCTCAACTGCTCCTTAACTAGAGCTCTTTTCACACACGCACCTGCTCCATCATGCTCCCCTTTCCCATGCCCTGACTGAAAAAAACTCCAAATATGAGGTACACCTCTCTCCACATGCATTCTACAAAACCAATAAAACATTTTGGCATTCTTAAATTGACCGGTGCAATTATCTGACCAAATGAGATGCCTATCCATAGCAATACCATTTTCCTGCAAGAAGTCAAAATAGTTCTGGAAACAATGTTGAACAAACTCATGAGAGTGAAACCTGTCATCACTCATATAAAAATGGTACTCTCTGATTATCTTTCACTCATCTTTTGTGCTATCAGGGGAATGTCTATATGTGATGTGTACAAAAATAGCAACTTGAATGGAATTGTAATATTGAGCTTGAGTCTCATTTTGGGGTTGCAATGTATAGTTCTCTGCAAAGTCTACAACGGATATAATAGTTCCAATGGGGAAAGTGTCCTTACATGTCCTGAATTGTTGATCCAACCATTGAGGCCTGTAACTATGCCTTGCATACTTGTAAAAAAGATTTGTCTTGAAATCTAAGATAAAATCAGCAACATTGTATTCTTTTGCAACTAACTCACATCTAGAGCCTTCACCTCCACAATTCAATGTATATTTCACTATTTCATATACCTTTTTTTGGATGAGTGTCTTTCCAAAATTGTGTTCCAAACCCTCATGAAAACATGTTCTAAACTTGGACAAGCCACCACATTCTGAGCACTTGGCATTTAAGCAATCTTTTTTATAAAATAAACAACCATCATCTCTATGACATAAAAATTGATCTAGCAAGTCTCTTGATGATTTGGGAAGACCACTTGCACCACAATCCTCTAGCATTTCATCAGTATGAAAAGTAGAATGAATGGACCATAATAATTCATGATGCATTGAAAACTCAACATGATATTTGCAACAACATGTATTTTGAATCTTAAGGAGTACACAATAAAATGGCTTCACAAATTCAAAAGACCTTTGTGATATTTTCAATGTTAGATGTGTCTCACAAAATTTTTTATACAACATTGTTTGACTTACCTCCACATAATGTTTAGGATGTGGAGTGCAGTCTTGATTGCCAACTCTTAACTTCAAGACATCCTTCACATTTGGTGACACTCTTGAGTTAGCATCCCAAAATTGTTGAATTTCATCCTTGACAACATCTATTAGCTTCTTATCAAAACGTGGAAGTCTCCCACCATAATCTCATGTATCAATTTGAAGCGGATCATCAAGTCTTTCTCTTCTTGCAAGTGCTCTACCCAAAGTTTTAAGGTCTATATTGAAGTCAACACAAGTTTGTCTCATCAAACGAGCCTTTCTCAACTGATGACTTACTAAGGAGGTTGTAATAACCCTGCAAGCAACTCTCTTGTCTTTTTCTCTACTAGTCTTCCCAATGCTATTGAGAGCATTGAAAATATTCTTCACAACAATGGAATTTCTCTCCATTTTCTTGTTCACATGAATCTTCAATTTCACAAGCACAGGTCTCATCTTTTGCATCTTTAACAACTGCACAAAAATTTGACATTTCTTAACCAATGTCTTGTTTCAAAAAAATTGATCATAAAGTCTTGAAGCCCACAACCTAATAGTTCTATGTGACCTCTTTCCTTCCAAATTATTCATAATGTTCTCCTCAATTTCAATTAACCATTTAGGTGTTCTTGAAAGCCCCGAATTTGAAGATTGATTATCTTTATTGCAAGGGACTTCATTTCGCATATAATTTGGAGATGTATAATGTTCATGTGGTTCTTGTGCAACATTTTCATTTCCAAAGTCTACATTTTCAATCTCCATCTGTGCATTTTCAAATTGAACATCCTCTTCACTTAAAACTACATTTACGGGGTCACCTTGATTAATGTTTAACATACCTTCTCTCCTTCTTCGGTGATTTTCCTTATCTTTTTCCCTATATGCTTGAATTTTGTCATCTATCAGCTTCCTCTTACGTTTAGCCTTTTGACAACTACTACTTCCCATGGTGAGACCACAAGTCGACAAAAATCAAACAATGGGCCCCAAATCACATTTTTTGTTTTGCAATGTGCGAAAAAACTATAAAATCCCATGATTGTATGGTCTGTGGGGACAGGGAATATTTTGGTCAAATATTACCTGGCAAAAATTGGGTATCCGATTCCATATTGAGTACCCAATATTCCCAGGCTGATGAAAAAAGGGTGGGAGCAAATGAAAAAAAATGAACTTTTACATATATTGATGTATATAATATATATATAGAAAAGAGGCATATGATATATATAATGTATATTATATATATACTAATGTATAATAATAGACTAATGTATTATATGTACTAATGCATTAAATATACTAATATATATAATATATTATATATATACTAATGTATTATATATACTAACACGTATATAATATATATATATATAATACATATACTAATATATTATATATAATATTAAAAATTTTGGAGAATCTCTTGCAGAAATATGGAAATTATAATCTTCCTCCTAGAGCATACATTAATGAAGTTCTTCATGCCTTAGCATAGGAAGCTAGCTGGATTGTTGAAGCTTACGGTACTACATATAGAAATGTGGTATGTATTTTTGGCCTAAACTTTTTTCTCATTTCTTTTAGGTCTTCAAAGGTGGTTAGCTAAATCTTTGTATTAAATGTGCCTTTTACAGGCGTCATAAACCATAGCTATGCAAAAATGGAGGCTTTGATGAATAGTTCTCTGGAGGCAGAGAGAGACCTCCTAGGGGTCATGGGGACTCGCTAGGGATCCTAGTATGGACCCCTTAAGACACACTTGAGCATTCCAATGTGTCAAAAGGGCTAATCGGGACTCCCTAGGGGTCCTAACATGTGATAAGGCATAGTAGGACCCCTAGGCAGTCCCCATGACCCCTTTTGACACTTTGGAATGCTCAAGTGTGTCTTAAGGGGTCCTAGGACCCCTTAAGACACACTTGAGCATTCCAATGTGTCAAAAGGGGTCATCGGGACTCCCTAGCGGTCCTATCACATGATAAGGCATACTAGGACCCCTAGGGAGTCCCGATGACCCCTTTTGACACATTGGAATGCTCAAGTGTGTCTTAAGGGGTCTTAGGAACCCCTAAGCCACACTTGAGTGTTCCAATGTGTCAAAAGAGGTCATGGGGGCTCCCTAGGGGTCCTAATGCATGCTAAGGCATACTAGCACCCCTAGGGAGTCCCCATGATCCCTTTTGACACATTGGAATGCTTAAGTGTGTCTTAAGGGGTCATAGGACCCCTTAAGACACACTTGAGCATTCCAATGTGTCAAAAGGGGTCATCGGAACTCCCTAGGGGTCCTAACACATAATAAGGCATACTAGGACCCCTAGGGAGTCCTAATGACCCCTTTTGACACATTGGAATGCTCAAGTGTGTCTTCAGGGGTCTCAAGAACCATTAAGACACACTTGAGTGTTCAAATGTGTCAAAAGAGGTTATGAGGACTCCCTAGGGGTCCTAACGCATGATAAGGCATACTAGGAACCCAAGGGAGCCCACATGACCCCTTTTGACACATTGGAATGCTCAAGTGTGTCTTAAAAGGTCGTAGGACCCCTTAAGACACACTTGAGCATTCCAATGTGTCAAAAGGGGTCATGGGGACTCCCTAGGGGTCCTAACGCGTGATAAGGTGTACTAGGACCCCTAGGGAGTCCCCATGACCCCTTTTGACACATTGGAATGCTCAAGTGTGTCTTAAGGGGTCTTAGGACCCCTTAAAACACACTTGAGCATTCCAATGTGTCAAAAGGAGTCATGGCAACTCCCTAGGGGTCCTAATGCGTGATAAGGCATACTAGGACCCCTAGGGAGACTCCATGACCCATTTTGACATATTAGAATGCTCAAGTGTGTCTTAAGGGGTCCTAAGACCCCTTAAGACACACTTGAGCATTCTAATGTGTCAAAATGGGTCATGGGGACTCCCTAGGGGTGTGTCTTAAAGGGTCCTAAGACCCCTTAAGATAGACTTGAGCATTCCAATGTGTCAAAAGGAGTCATGGGGACTCCCTATGGGTCCTAACACATGATTAGGCATACTAGGACCCCTAGGGAGTCCCCATGACCCCTTTTGACAAATTGGAACACTCAAGTGTGTCTTAAGGGGTCCTACAACCCCTTAAGACACACTTGAGTGTTCCAATGTGTCAAAAGGGGTCATCAGGACTCCCTAGGGATCCTAACACATGATAAGGCATACTAAGACCCCTAGGTAGTCCCGATGACACATTGGAACACTCAAGTGTGTCTTAAGGGGTCTTAGGACCCCTTAAGACACACTTGAGCATTCCAATGTGTCAAAAGGGGTGATGGGTACTCCCTAGGGGTCCTAACACATGATAAGGCATACTAGGACCCCTAGGGAGTCCCAATGAAACCATTTTGACACATTGGAATGCTCAAGTGTGTCTTAAGGGGTCCTAGGACCCCTTAAGACACACTTGAGCATTCTAATGTGTCAAAAGGGGTCATGGGGACTCCCTAGGGGTCCTAACATGTGACAAGGCATACTAGGACCCCTAGGGAGTCCCCATCACATGTTTTGACACATTGGAATGCTCAAGCATGTCTTAAGGGGTTGTAGGACCCCTTAAGACACACTTGAGTGTTCCAATGTGTTAAAAGGGGTCATCGGGACTCCCTAGGGGCCCTAACACATGATAAGGCATACTAGGACCCATAGGGAGTCCCAATGACCCCTTTTGACACATTAGAATGCTCAAGTGTGTCTTAAGGGGTCTTAGGACCCCTTAAGACACACTTGAGCATTCCAATCTATCAAAAGCAGTAATGGGGACTCCCTAGGGGTCCTAGTATGCCTTATCATGTGTTAGGACCCCTAGGGAGTCCCTATGACCCCTATTGACACATTGGAAGGCTCAAGTGTGTCTTAAGGGGTCCTACAACCCCTTAAAACACACTTGAGCCTTCCAATTTGTCAAAAGGGGTCATGGGGACTCCCTAGGGGTTCTAACACATGATAAGGCATACTAGGACCCCTAGGGAGTCCCTGTGACCCCTTTTGACACATTGGACCGCTCTAGTGTGTCTGAAGGGGTCCTAAGACCCCTAAAGACAATTGAGCATTCCAAGGTATCAAAAGGGGTCATGGGGATTCCCTAGGGGTCCTAAAGCATGATAAGGCATACTAGGACTCTTAGGGAGTCCCGATGAATCCTTTTGACACATTGGAATGCTCAAGTGTGTACCCCTTAAGCCACACTTGAACATTCCAATGTGTCAAAAGGGGTCATGGGGATTCCCTAGGGGTCCTAACACGTGATAAGGCATACTAGGACACCTAGGGAGTCCCCATGACCCCTTTTGACACATTGGAACACTCAAGTGTGTCTTGAGTGGTCCTATGACCCCTTAAGACACACTTGAGCATTCCAATGTGTCAAAATGAGTCATTGGGATTCCCTAAGGGTCCTAACGTGTGATAAGGCATACTAGGACCCCTAGGGAGTCCCGATGACCCCTTTTGACACATTGGAATGCTCAAGTGTGTCTTAAGGGTTCCTAAGACCACTTAAGACACACTTGAACATTCCAATGTGTCAAAAGGGGTCATCGGGACTCTCTAGGGGTTGTAACATGTGATAAGGTGTACTAGGACCCCTAGGGAGTCCCCATGACCCCTTTTGACACATTGGAACACTCAACTATGTCTTAAGGGGTCGTAGGACCCCTTAAGACACACTTGAGTCTTCCAATGTGTCAAAAGGGATCATGGGGACTCCCTAGGGGTCCTAATGTGTGATAAGGTGTACTAGGACCCCTAGGGAGTCCTCGTGACCCGTTCTAAGATATTGGAATGCTCAAGTGTGTCTTAAGGGGTCCTAAGACCCCTCAAGACACACTTGAGCATTCCAATGTGTCAAAAGGGGTCATGGAGACTCCCTAGGGGTCCTAACACCTGATAAGGTATACTAGGACCCCTAGGGAGTCCCGATGACACCTTTTGACACATTGGAATGCTCAAGTGTGTCTTAAGGGGTCTAAGGACCCCTGAAGACACACTTGAGCATTCCAATGTGTCAAAAGTGGTCATGGGGACTCCCTAGGGGTCCTAATGCATGATAAGGTGTACTAGGACCCCTAGGGAGTCCCCATGACCCCTTTTGACACATTGGAATGCTCAAGTGTGTCTTAAGGGGTCCTACGACCCCTTAAGACACACTTGAGCATTCCAATTTGTGAAAAGGGGTCATGGGCACTCCCTAGGGGTCCTAACATGTGATAAGGTGTACTAGGACCCCTAGGGACTCTCGATGACCCCTTTTGACACATTAGAATGCTCAAGTGTGTCGTAAGGGGTCTTAGGACCCCTTAAGACACACTTGAGCATTCTAACGTGTCAAAAGGGGTCATGGGGACTCCCTAGGGGTCCTAACATGTGATAAGGCATACTAGGACCCCTAGGGAGTCCCCATGACCCCGTTTGACACATTGGAATGCTCAAGTGTGTCTTAAGGGGTCCTATGACACCTTAAAAAACACTTGAGCATTCCAATGTGTCAAAAGGGGTCATGGGGACTCCCTAGGGGTCCTAACTCATGATAAGGTGTACTAGGACTCCTAGGGAGTCCCAGTGACCTTTTTTGACACATTGGAACACTCAAGTGTGTCTTCAAGGGTTGTAAGACCCCTTAAGACACACTTGAGTGTTCCAATGTGTCAAAAGGGGTCATGGGGACTCCCTAGGGGTCCTAATGCATGATAAGGTGTACTAGGACCCCTAGGGAGTCCTGATGAACCCATTTGACACATTGGAATGCTCAAGTGTGTTTTAAGAGGTCTTAGGACCCCTTAAGACACACTTGAGTGTTCCAATCTATCAAAACAGGTCACAGGGAGTCCCTAGGGGTCCTAACGCATAATAAGGCATACTAGGACCCCTTGGGAGTCCCGATGACCCCTTTTGACACATTGGAATGCTCAATTTTGTCTTAAGGGATCGTAGGACCCCTTAAAGCACACTTGAGTGTTCCAATGTGTCAAAAGGGGTCATGGGGACTCCCTAGGGGTCCTAACATGTGATAAAGCTTACTATGACCCCTAGGGAGTCCCCATGACCCCTTTTGACACATTGGAATGCTCAAGTGTGTCTTAAGGGGTCCTACGACCCCTTAAGACACACTTGAGCATTCCAATGTGTCAAAAGGGGTCATGGGGACTCCCTAGGCATAATAATGTGTGATAAGGCATACTAGGACCCCTAGGGAGTCCCAATGACCCATTTTGACACATTGGAATGCTCAAGTGTGTCTTAAAGGGTCTTAGTACCCCTTAGGACACACTTGAGTGGTCCAATGTGTCAAAAGGAGTCATGGGGACTCCCTAGGGGTCCTAACGCATGATAAGGCATACTAGGACCACTAGGGAGTCCCCTTGACCCCTTTTCACACATTGGAATGCTCAAGTGTGTCTTAAGGGGTCTTAGGGCCCCTTAAGACACACTTGAGTATTCCAATGTGTCAAAAGGGGTCACGGGGACTCCCTAGGGGTCCTCACATGTGATAAGGCATACTAGGACCCCTATGGATTCCCGATGACCCCTTTTGACACATTGGAATGCTCAAGTGTGTCTTAAGGGGTCTTAGGACCCATTAAGACACACTTGGGCATTCCAATGTGTCAAAAGGGGTCATGGGGACTCCCTAGGGGTCCTAACACGTGATAAGGCATACTAGGACCCCTAGGGAGTCCCCATGACCCTGTTTGACACATTGGAATGCTCAAGTGTGTCCAAAGGGGTCCTAAGACCCCTTAAGACACACTTGATCCCTTTTGACAAATTTGAATGCTCAAGTGTATCTTAAGGGGTCCTACTACCGCTTAAGACACACTTGAGCATTCCAATGTGTGAAAAGGGGTCATGGAGACTCCCTAGGGGTCCTAACGCATGATAAGGTGTACTAGGACCCCTAGGGAGTCCCCATGACCCCGTTTGACACATTAGAATGCTCAAGTGTGTCTTAAGGGGTCATACGACCCCTTAAGACACACTTGAGCCTTCTAATGTGTCAAAAGGGGTCATGGGGACTCCCTAGGGGTCATAACATGTGATAATGCATACTAGGACCCCTAGGGAGTCCCCGCGACCCATTTTGATACATTGGAATGCTCAAGTGTGTCTTAAGGGGTCCTAAAACCCCTTAAGACACACTTGAGCATTCCAATGTGTCAAAAAGGGTCACGGGGACTCCCTAGGGGTCCTAGTACGCCTTGTCACATGTTAGGACCCCTAGGGAGTATCCATGACCCCTTTTGACACATTGGAATGCTCAAGTTTGTCCAAAGGGGTCCTAGGAGCCCGTAAGACACACTTGAGCATTCCAATGTGTCAAAAGGGGTCATCGGGACTTCCTAGGGGTCCTAACACGTGATAAGGCATAATAGGACCCCTAGGGAATCCCCATGACCCCTTTTGACACATTGGAATGCTCAAGTGTGTCTGAAGGGGTCCTAAGACCCCTTAAGACACACTTGAGCATTCCAATGTGTCGAAAGGGGTCATGGAGACTTCCTAGGTGTCCTAATGTGTGATAAGACATACTAGGACCCCTAGGGAGTCCCCCTGACCCCTTTTGACACATTGGAATGCTTAAGTGTGTCTTAAGGGTTCCTAAGACCCCTTAAGACACACTTGAGTATTCCAATGTGTCAAAAGGGGTCATGGGGACTCCTTAAGACACACTTAAGCATTCGAATGTGTCAAAAGGGGTCAGGGGGACTCCCTAGGGGTCCTAACATGTGATAAGGCATACTAGGACCCCTAGGGAGTCCCAATGACCCAAATGAGATGTTAGTGAATGACTTCTTGCTAATACTACTCTTCCACCAAATCCAGATTTCAACCCTTTTGTGGATCTACAGGCTCAATCGTGAGCCCACAGAATTGGCCAAGAGAAAAATGTGATTGTATATCAACTGATTACAAAATGTTCAGTGGAGGAGAAAATATTGCAACGATCAAGAAGAAAATTGGCTATGGAAAATCTAGTTATGAATTCTGTTAAGAATGAAACTATTAAGGAATTGCATGAATCACAAACCATGAAAATAACCATCTACAACAAAGAACATTCAAGCAATAGAATTTATTAACTCTTAATTTAAACATCTTATCAACATTCATGGAAGAGATTTCATTAGCATCCATGGAAGAAATTTCATTAAAACTTTAGACAAAATCATCTAAAAAAATTCATTAACTTCAGGCAAAATCATTTAAGACAGACAAAAACAAAATCGTATTACTCAGAAATGGCAGAGAAAGAAAATGAGATAAACCAAATTTATCAAATTCTTGCAATCCACAGCTTCTCTCTGAGCACAAAATGACAATCCATGGATCCAAAATTACAGTAAAAATTAAATTCTTTGAGTAAGTTGTTCAGAAATGCGTAGAATACTGTAACGCATGATGATTTATAGAGAATTTATGATGGACTATGCTGTGCAAAAGCCCGCAATCCCTGCCATATCTTAGAGTACTGATGAGAAGCAATGGCGAAAGTCTAAGACAGAGGTGGCACTGGCATTGAAGCGGCAAGACATTCTTCATAATATTGGGGCAGCACCATCGAAATGGCAAGGCTTTCCTCATAATGTTGCGTTGCCGCTGATCTCTTCTTTAAATTTATTAATGTGGTCAGTTCTACGATGCCTGCATAATTTCCAGTACAACTGCTCATTTTACCAAACCTTTTCGTGCTCTCCATAATCTTCGGCTAGTTCAAAGGTCCATCTGGTTGTTCTTGTTTAACCTCCCAATGACTCTGTTGAGCTACCGAATTATCAACAGGCATGGTACAATTGTCCGGTGACTAGAATCTATTTTGACAACCTTTGTAATTTAGCGTTCCAATTCAAAAAGCAAGGAAATATACCATTTCGCAGCCACAGGTGGTGGAAACAAAGTGATTCTCTTGCCCTCTGCTTCTATAATCCACCTCCAGTGAACTATTCTTCAAAGCCTCCCTTTTTGCGTAGCTAAGGTTTTCGGTGCCTGTAAAAGGCACAACTATGCCCTTGTAGGGACTCATGCTCGTGCTCAGAATCATATTAAATAATATTTAAAATGTAAAATGTATATTATATAATATTTAATATATAATATTATATATAATATATAATCTAATATATAGTTTTTGATATTAATATATAATTAAATAATATTTAATGTAACATGTATATTATATAATATTTAATATATATAATATATAATCTAATATATAGTTTTTAATATTAATATATATTAAATAATATTTAATGTAAAATATATATTATATAACATTTAATATATAATTGATATTATATAATATTTAATATATCTAATATATATCTAATATATAACTAATATATAGTTTATGAAGGATGGAGAAATGGGAGGGAGAAAGTGGAGGCAAAGTGAAAATTCAAAATTGTATCATCATATTCGGGTGAATATCGGGTAACCCATTAGGCTCAGTATTGCTTTGTGCACCAAACCTACATGGTCAACTATTGGAATGTCTCAAATACGTGTTTTTCCCCTATTTCTCTGAGTTCCAGACTTTGACAATGTAGCTGACAACTTTTTTTTCACCCGAATTTGATAAAATGAAAAGGGTATCTTAAGGAGATTATTAGCTTTCTATCGATATAATTGCTGTCAAATTTTGAATTCGGTAAGTAATTATTAGTTATTTTCTAATTGAGCTACCTCTAAAGTGCTGATTTATATACTGATTGAAAAATGACTATAACTTTCAAACGGTGTAACATTTTTGAAATCCAAAAAATGCGTCACATTCTATGCTTCACCTACTATAAGGAAAATAAAATAAAATTGAATTTTGTAAAGTTTTGAATGAGTTAAGGTGGTCAGACATGGGAGTTTTTTTATTTTGAAAACGTTGTAGTAGAAAATTCATAATTAATTGTTTTTTGGAATAAAATTACAAAAAAATATGCGTCACATCGGGGCATGAGTCTAATACTTATATATATAATCTTATAATAAAATATTATCATTTGATTATGATTAAGGTGGTTAGACATACACCTACTTCTTATTTTTTTCCTGAAATTTTTGTACTGCTGCATTGAAATCTATACTTTTCACCAATCATACTAACTTTTTCTCAAAAAAGGCCTAGTAGTTTAGAAACTAAACTCAATTTTCTACAGATTCTATTCTTACAAATTTTTGATATTAGGTTCATAGCTAGTTGAAATTTTCATGTCAAGTTGACTAACCCTGATTTGCTGATTTTTCATTGCCACTTAAGGGCATAGTTTGGCCCCTCATGATCTTGCACATACCCCTATCTTTTTGTTGATAGTTTTATCTCCCTGCCTACCCTTGTCTTCTTTTATGGTGTCTTTTAAATCTACCATGCACTGACTCTTTGTTTATTCCCTTGTATATGGTATCCTCCACCACTTAATGTTCTCCAACATTGTTACCTTTTCATGTTTAAGATTCATAGAATACTCTTTGTCACTTCTTGAGACATTGAAGTCCCTTTAGTGTCTAATATAATCCTGTCTCTGTTTCAGAACATGTGCTAGGCATCTAACAGAAAAATAATTACACTTCGACATTATTCTTCCTAAAGAAGCTTCTCTTCAAATGTCTTAATGACTATCCATTTGATATTCTTGACTTTGACTATCTCTTAGTAAACTGCCCTTACATTATTCATATGCACTATCTTGTTCATTATGTTTGAAATGCGCTTCTTTCATATTGCTCCTTGTCATGTCTTGGTCTTCAACATTTCATCTTAACTGTGCTATTCCCTTTCTTTCTCTGTTTTCTTACATTAAAGAAGGTGCTAAGAAATTTTGATAACTCGAGATTTACTCTAAAGGGTTGCATTGAGGAAACAAACCTTCACTATACCCTGCCTTATGCACCTCATTCTTCATTATGATGTTCATTCATAAACCCATCTGCTCATTGTCATTTGACATGACTGTTCCTATTTTGGTCTTGAAAAATGCATTGAATTCCCTCTTCAACTTTTTGAGAAATGAAATGGTGTTTCTAATGTAATTTTGACTGTCAAACTCTAGTTAATAAAAGCTCATATCCTTGATTACATGATGTCACTGTCTACCTTTTATGCTTGTTTAATGATTTTTCTACTATTTTAATATCCTTCCTCTCCCCAATGACTGTGGCTGCCATTGTCCCTTCACCGTCTTTTTGTTTTGTAGGTTTTCGAGCTTTGTTTGAACTATTCATTGTCACTATGATTTCAAGAGCCCAAAAAAGCTTCTCCATTTAAATATTGACTTGTACACTTGATGAAGAGAAATATATCCCTGGCCAATCATCACAGTCCCTGTAGATACAAAATATAGAGACAATGAAGCCAGGTGTTTTTTAAAAGTTGGTGTCCTTTTAATCAAGACAATTGTCATGTCACTGTCATAATACCTCTTTCGTACATGTGAGATTCTCTTCTCCAACTATAATTCCTTGAGAGATTTCTTTTAATAATAGCAAAGAACACTCTAATTTCTATCCTTTGCATTGAAGCTTTTATACGTTGCTGATTTGATATTCAAAATTGGCTTCTAACATCCAAACTATCATGACTGTGTATCTTGCCAGTGATGTAGAAACTTTCTATGCCATTGATCTTGTTGTAGTAGCTTGAAAGTAGCTTGAACAGTTTCCCTATTAACTAACTCTATGGTTCATAGACTTGCTCACCTCTTCACATTTATTTGAAACAAGCTCCTATAAGTATTACCAAATTAAAATGAAAATAAGCAAATGTAACAGATGTACTATGCTGTGATAATATTCTTCATTTTCAATTCCATATTATGCAATGTTTATTATAATCTTCTTGAAATTATGTTGGGTGTCATATCTCTATCATTCAAGCAACTCAACCTGCTTTAGACCATGGTTTCATCTCCAACTCCATTTTTCTACATTGATTTCCTTTTTCCTATTCAAATTCTCTTTCCACAAATCAATACCCTTGACCAATCATCATGTTTTAAGGTGGTCAATCAAAAACATGCACTTGCATCCTTTATATAGATTTCCAAATACTTCATTGTTATTATCATCCTCGTGGGCTCCTTATTCCTGTAGAGAAGAAATGTAAACGAACATATTTTGCTTTGTGCATCAACAAGATGGTAGGTTGAGTTTTATAACAGTGATAGAGAAGTGTTATTCTAGAATTGCAATAAAACAAATATATATGAAAATTTTGTTTTAGAGCACATTTTGTCTAAACTATCTTTTTGTATAATAGAGTTAGCAGATCTGTGCACAGATTTTCTCTATTTGAAAGTTTTGGTGCATCTAAAAAATTTTGTATCATTGGGTAACTATTCATTGATATTTCTATTAATTTTTTTTATTGAATCTTCTAATATCAGTTTCACTCAGCCTGTCAAACACTGAATCATTTTATATTTTATTGGCAGGAAGATCATCTAAATTTAAAGAGTGGTTGATGTTGAGTGTTTGACAAGCTGAGTCAGTGCTCAAAAATCTTTGGAGGCTAGATTAGGTAGCTGCTAAAGTCAAGTGATGAATGTAATTTACATAATTTTGAAAAAATGTTTCAATTATTGAAATAGATATTATATTCAACATTTAATATCTAAAATTGGAGAAAATTTTGTATTTTTAATCCATTGTTGAAATTTGTGTAAATATAATTTGTAAACTAGGGCAATTTACTAGAATATGCCAATATCTAAAACTTGAGAAGATGTTGCAATATTTGAATCAATAAATGATGATACTATTAAATGTAATATGTAAATTAAGACAATATCCATCCTGTAAATTGATATGTAAACTGCTTTATTATTTAATACCATTATTTTTATTTGGGAGGGGTTGAATTAACCACCTCCCTAAGGCTACGAAGAATGGCCATTAGCCATGACCATTCTTCTAGGTCTACTAATGTCTCTTGTTATTGTTATTATTATTTTTATATTTTTTATACTATTTATTTTCCTACATGACATTTAACTTTTTTCAATTTTTATATTCATTTCATTATCTATAACGACTTACACTTGTGTTGCAAATGTAATTATTAAGTACAATAATAATCTCTAATTATAACAGAGTTTGGTAATATTTTAATGCTTAGTGTTGTGTTTACAAACTGTAATTTAAAAATGTTGGTTTAGTGTTCTCTTTTGGAATTCATTTATATCAGTTGTGTGATGACATGTGTGTTTGAATCTTGAATTAGTTATTGTTTGTTGAAGCTTGAGTTTGAAATTTGGTATTGACTTTAGATACTTTCTTTGTTTAACATTAATTTGTATGTGTAAATTTTGAATACTTTGTTTGCATTTATATGAAGTGTTTATTTGAGCTTTGTCATCTAGTTTGTGTATGTGTTTAAATTTTTGTATACACTAGTTGTTTGTTTGAAGTGACTTTTAAATATCTGCATTTAGTGTGTTCTATATGTACAATTAATAATAGAACTTAAACATTCATTTAGTGTGCATTTTTTAATTTTATCAATCTCTCATTATATTTTTGAACTATGTGTGTGCAACAACCTCTTATTGTTTTGAGTTAACTTTGACACCCCTTTAATTGTTTGTTGGTATTTGCTTTTGTTTTGTGTTTATATGAAGTGTTTCCTTTTACATTAATTGTGTATTTGAATTTTGACATACATTAATTGTTTGTTTGGAGTGTCTTCTAAACTTTTTATTGTGTCTCACCTTGGCATGCACTAGTTATTTGTTGGAAGTTTGTATGCACTTTAGGCATTAAATTTGACATCCCTTAAATTGTTTGTTGGCATTCCTATTTTTGTGTGTTTATATGAAGTGTTTGCAATTACATTATTTGTGTTTATTTGAATTTTGGCATCTACTAGTTGTTGGAAATGTGTTTGAACTTTAGGCTTTTACTATGTACATCTATTGTTAGAACTTAAAACATTCATTTAGTGTGCACATTTGAATTTCAATATCCTTCATTATATTTTTGAGCTTTGTATGAAGAGTATGTTTCCATCCCCTTGTTGTTGAGTTAACTTTGATATCCTTCTAATTCTTTGTTAGCATTCCTTTTTTTGTGTATGCTTATATGAAGTGTTTACATTAATTGTTTGTTTGAAGTGTGTTCTAAACTTTTTTATTTAGTGTGTTTCACTTTGGTAGCCACTAGTTGTTTGTTGGAAATGTGCATGAGCTTTAGACATTTATCATTTGAACTTTAGCATTGACTTCATGCTCATGTTTGAAATGTAGCATCCCTTTATTATGTTTTGAACTTTGTTTGAAGTGTGTTGGGGATTGTATTTGAACTAATTTTGTATGAAGTGTTCAAATCATTTTACCATTCACTTATATTCTAAGTTGTTGGTTCGGGTTCGGGGACGGATTCGGGTTCGAGAATCCAGTTCGTGGATTCGTGAATTTTTTTTTCCCATTTTGATTTGTATGGGTTCTTGCGTATGTGTGTGTGTGTGTGTCTATCTATATATATATACACAAAAAAAAATTAAAAAAATAAAGAGAAATATACATAATTATAAAACTAAATCATTTCATAGTATGAATCTATGATGCTTGATCATTTATCAATGCCAAATGTCAAAGTCTTCAAAGCTAGGTGTTAGGTAGTCTTTGTTGGTGGTTGTTTTCAAGTTCGTAGGTTCGGCAAATGAGGTTTGAGTGATTTTGGCCTATTGAGAAGTCATGTATGTCTGGGATTTGGGCGAGAACTAAGCTAAGTCTGTCATAGAGAATCCTTTTGCTAGCTTCAGTTTGACCTTAGAAAGCCATGATGGATTGTGGGAGGTAACCTTGCTGAAGGCTTGCTGAATCCTGAAATTTGGCTAAGATTGGAATTTTTCAAAAGCCCCCAAAATCTAGAATCTCCATCTTAACTCCTATGAAACTGGAACCTAACTCAAACATCCTCAAACATCTTGAAAGTATTTATACACGAACCCTGTCCGGATCTGGCGCAGACCGGTCTGCGAATCTGGACCCAGACCAGATTCGGACCCGATTTGTGGGTCCAGGGTTTGAATCTGGTAATGTAGCTTATATTTGATCCTCTTATTGTTTTTTAATTTGTGTGTTGGGTATATTTAAACTTTCTATCACTTTCAAGAGTGTTCTAACTTTGATACTCATATGCATGTTTGAATGAACTTTGGTGTGAAGTGTGCTAGAACTAATTTTGTATGAAATGTGTTTAAACTATTTTACCATTCACTTATATCTGATCCTCTTATTGTTTGGTAATTTGTGTGGTGAGTGTGTTTGAACTTTTTATCACTTTCAAGAGTGTTCCAACTTTGACACTCACTTATATGCATGTTTGAACAGATGTTGTTAATATTAAGTGTGGTTTAACTTTTTTATATTCACCTTGTGTGTTGTTTAGCCAACTTTATGTGAAGTGTTTTATGACTTTGGCATTTGCTTCATTTATGGTTGAACTAAATTTGTGTGAAGCATATTTGAACTTTGGTATTCATTTTGTTTGAAGAGTGTGAATTTTGTCATTCACTTTGTGTAAGTGGACTAACTTTGACATTCACACGTGCATGTTCAAACTTCAACCTTTATTTTGTATATTGTGAGGTATGTCTTTGAATAGTGTGAAATGTGCTTGAACTCTACATTTCGCTTTAAATGTGGATAGTGTGTTTGAACAAACTATGTGTGAAATGTCATTTAACTTTGACATCTTTGTTGTGTTGTACTTTGGTATGTGTTTATATGCTTGATTTTTCAAATTCCTATGTGTGAATAGTGTAATAACTTTTGACATTCAACTATGGCATTTTTGCACTTTGATGTGTTTATATGCTTGACCTTTCAAATTACTATGTGAGTAGTGCAATAACTTTGACATTCACCTATGTGGCATTTTTTAACAATAGTGTGAAATGTGTGAGCTTTTATTGTAATTTGATGTGTTTGAACTTGAGTGTTTACTTTTGAAGTAATTTTTTGTGAAACATTTTTTAAATTAGGCATGTTTGTGTATTTGGACTTTAGCAAGGTATGTTTGAATTTAAGCATTTACTTTATATATCTGAAGTGTTTTTTCACTTTGGCATTTACTTCATGTATGGTTGAACTAAATTTTTGTGAGGCATATTTGAACTTTGGCATTCATTTTGCATGAAAAGTTTGAATCTTAGCATTCACTGTGTTAGATGACTAGCATTCACTATGTTAGATGACTAACTTTGACATTCACACATGTGCATGTTCAAACTCAAAATGTCATGTAAGGTGGAACTAAATTAGTATGAAGCATATTTGAACTTTGGAATTCATGTTGTGTAATGAGTTTGGATTTTGGCAATCGCTTTTTGTAAGTGCATGTTCAAACTTCAACATTTATTTGTATACGTTTGAAGTATGTCTTTGATGTCTTTGATCAAATTGTGTGAATGGTGTTTGAACTTCACATTTCACTTTAAATGTCAATAGTGTGTTTGAAGAAACTACATGTGAGATGTCATTTGACTTTGACAACAACTTTGTTGTGTTCTTCTTTAGTATGTATTTATGTGCTTGAACTTTCAAATTATTATGTGAGAATAGTGTAATAACGTTGACATTCACCTATGTTGCATTTACAAACTAGTGTGAAATGTGTGAACTTTGGCATCCACTGTGTGCGTGTTTGTGATTTAATGTGTTTGAACTAAGTGTTTACTTTTGAAATAACTTTTTCGTGAAATATTTTTTAAAAATTAGGCATATCTATGTGTATGAACTGTAGTATGGTATGTTTAAATTTAAGTATTTACTTTTTATATATGTGTAAGTTTGTCTCCAATAAACTATATGTGAGATATGTTTTAACTTTGGTACTTTGATTTGATTGAACTTGAGTTTTAGTTTACTTAGTGGTTGAAGTAACTTTTTTGTGAAACATTTTTGCATGTTTGCATTTAAGTATTTCTATCACATTCACAGAGAAGATCACATTTGCAGTTTATGCACATTGTTTGAGATTGAGACTGAGGCACATTTCATTTTCTGCTGCCCTATATACTATGAGATCAGAGGGAGATTCTATTGCTTATTCAGAGGATGCAACTCCTTGACTTCCTTCTTTTGTTACTCTGACTAGAGATGTTTGGCACTCTATTTACGGGAGATGGTACAGCTCCGTGACCATACCCTAGAGCTTCTATTTCCCTAGAAGCAGGTCACCGAGCAGCTCATTACAGATTTCTTCTTGCCCTCGCCCCCAACTCGGGGTGTGAAGTGGCCCTCATGTGCCTCCACCATCAGTCACTCCAGATCTGTGAGACCTCGTAGTGCTTCTACACATTAGTGGCAGACCACCAGAAGATCATGACGACAAGTCCATACCCATATTCTTCCGGGTCACTATCCTTCTATGTTGTATTTCTTTCCGCTCGAAAGGGACCCCTAGTCCTTGGCTTGGTGGTTTTTGGTTCTTCGCTTCTTCTTGTTTAGTTCCTTGTTCTTTTAGCATGTTCCCCCGACCACTATTTGGTGGTCTGCTGGTTTCTTGCTATTTTGGTTGTATGATTCCTGTCCCATAGACCCTTGTTGGTCTTTCGTTGGACATTAATAAATTATCTTATCTTATCTTATCTTATACATGTAAAATTTGAGTCTTAATAAACTATATGTGAGATGTTTTAACTTTGGCATGTGTATATGTTTGAACTTTCACATTCACTTGTGATGATTAAGTATTTTTGCTTAATTGTTAAGGGTTTCTATGACGACTCCTCTGGCAAGTGTTGGGAAGTCTGCGGCTCCTCTGGCTGGCACTGGGAAGTCTGCGACAACTCCTCTGGTAGGTGTTGGGAAGTTTGCGGCTCCTCAAGCTACCCCTGCGAGTCCTATGGCGCCCTCAGCGCAGGGTTGTCTGCCCTCGGTGGCCCTAAAGCCCAAGGCTCATGGTCACCCTGCTTCGGATGGCTGCTCTTACAGTGCTTTTCTAGTATGCAACCACATTGTCATGGAGTTGGAAGAGGAGACTCTTTCCGAAATCGATGTTATTGCCTCTATTTTTTCTAAGCATGGTTTGATTTGTAGATTTAAGGGACTCTGGCCTTCTCTTCCTGATGTTCATTCCTAGATTTCCAAGCATTGGGAGCCCCTAATTACTAGTATAGTCCACATATTTCCTATGGCTAAAGGCTTTTTTGTGGCTAAATTTTAAAATGTTGTGGATAGAAAAACTAGTTTGTGTGAACTTTTTTAGCTGGGATGATCGCTTTATGCTGATGTTGAAACCTTGGCATTCTAACTTCTCACCATCTTTTGAATCGTTTGATAAGCAACCCATCTGGGTTAGGCTACCTAATCTCCCCCTCCATCTTTGGGTTGATTCTGTTAAGATTTTAGGATCATTGCAAATGTAATAGCACTATCTGATTGTGTGTGTTTTCCAAATGCATCAATCTCTTGTATATATACAAGGCAAAGACAAGAAGAGACATGTCTCTTCATGGGACATGTCTATTCATTAATCTAATTTATTAATTAACTATATAGTTATTATAAGAATAAATATAGATTAACTATATATATATATATATATATATATATATATATATATATATATATATATATATATATATATATATATATATATATATATATGTAATAAATCATTTCTCATAATAATCATATAGTCAGTTTTATTTATTGGGCTGATGCTACATACATCAACACTCCCTCTTAGCTAGGGAGGAGATAAATCAATCCAATGCCGACACTTGATAGCATCAACCCTAAGATGTAAGCAATAGAAGCATCATCCTCGTGATGTAATCAATAGAAACAGTCTCAAGATGTGGATTGCCTCTATCGGCGATTCTATCCACAATCTCTCAGGTAGATTGCCTCCATCAGTGATTCTATCCACAAGCTCTTGGGTGGATTGCCTCCATCGGTGATTCTATTCACAAGCTATCGTGTGGATTGCCTCCATCGACGATTCTATCCACAAGCTCATGGGTGGATTGCCTCCATCGATGATTCTATTCACAAGCTATCGTGTGGATTGCCTCCATCGACGATTCTATCCACAAACTCATGAGCTTTAGTGTAGATTGCCTCTATCGACGATTCTATCGACAAGCTCTTGTGTGTATTGCCTCCATTGGCGATTCTATCCACAAGCTCTCAGGTGGATTGCCTCTATTGGCAATTCTATCCACAAGCTCTCATGTGGATTGCCTCTATTGGTGATTCTATCCACAAGCTCTCGTGTGGATTGCCTCCATCGGTGATTCTATCCACAAACTCACGAGCTTTAGTGTGGATTGCCTCTATCGGTGATTCTATCCACAAGTTCTCGGGTGTCCATAGTGCCTACAATACCTATCGGGATCTCTTAAATACATGCGAGTTATCAGATACGAACTAGAAATTTCTCTTCTAATAGATGGAAGGATGTCGACACACTAATATAGGGAGAGTGATGAGTTTCAAAGAAGATAATATTCGCATCACGAGAAAGAAGATTATAAAACTTGACTAATACAATGAGCAACTGCTATGTATTATAGTCATAGTTTTTCTTATTTTTTATTATTAAGCATCAGAGAGCAGTGATGTAAAGACAATAAAATAGTGATGAGAAAGCAAGAATAACGAATTCATGAATCGACATATTTTGATAAGGCCAACTTTTAAGATAAAACTTTATATTTTAAGTCAAAGACAACGATTCATAAATGAAGATTAGCGGTGACTGAATTATAAGGAACTTCCTTAAGAACACACAACAACGATAAACACATATGAAGATTATGTTGCACAACGTGATTATGATTAAGTTGTTTATTATAAACAATAAACAATTAAGGCAGTGAACTTCAATATAGGAGATGTTACTTTTCTTGAAGATGGTGCAACTTATTCCTTCAAAGGAAATGATAGTAATATTATAGACAACGACAAGTATTTTTTTAAGACTGGCAAGTTTAAATTATAAAGAATAGCAAGTTGACACTCTGTTTATTAAAGACAAGCAGCTATTACAAAGTAACATGGACTGTGATGAAACAAATATATACAACAGTAATAAAGGGTACGATAGCAATGTAAGGAGCAAATACTTTAAAAGAAAAAGAGATACGATTTATAAAGAAAGAAATATAATTATTGTCATAACTAAAAAACTACAATTAATAAGTTAAAGGATATTTTTTAAAAAAAATTAAATGAAGTATCTATTCAAAAGGATATATATGACTGTTTGAGATTTGAAGATATAAATAGAGATTAAAATGAGAATTGAAAAAGGTGTGAGTGGAATAAAAGAGTATGCAAGTTATAGAAGATATATTCAGATCTACTATAGGGGAGAAGAAACAAAGATGCTAGCTCATTTGTGAAAGGTTGCTTCTCTTGGTAAAGAGAGATGTTGAATTAATACATAAGAAGATGAATGAGAAGTGTGTAAGTGCCTCAATATAATATCTTATGCAGATTTGAGTAAAGGAGTCTAGCAAATTTGTAAGAAGGGTATTTTCAAAAGTACATAAAGGGAGATTGCATTAAAATTGAGAGATGGGATTTGTATATAAAAACTGAGCAAAAATTGGGTCCACTAAAGTGGTTCCTTGCGGACACAAATTGATGCAAAAGAGAATTAATTTTTGGATTGATTTTCTTTCTTCTTTTGAGGATGAGAGAAAACTTGTCTTAAACTACGAACCTCACAAATTTTCAATACTTCGTTTGAGTTGTCAACTTGTGATAATATTAGAGTAGCCATGGTGGACATTACTCTATAACTCAAATATCTAAGAAGACTCTCCTTAGCCAAGAGAGAGTGTTGATTTTAGTGTCAGGAGGACAAACCAGAAGTTATCAAGAAGGATTCCTCCCTAGCTAAGAGGAAGTGTTGAATTTAGCTTCGGGATCACAATAATAATTCAAGATGGTGGATCACAATAAGAGATAAGTATTTCTACCCTTGAATAATGTTTATGAATTTTAGGTCATTAATTCATGCCATAAGATCGGGATAGTAAATCTTTTATACTTCTATAATTGATATTTTCCTTCAGCATAGTTTAGTTTTATGAACTAATTGTAATCTCTCTTTGAAGTGCATTGAGGACAAATCTAGAAGCATATGAGATTGCATTCAAGGGAGAAAGAATTAATGCTTGTGGTTATGGAATTGAGTTGAGAGTTGACATCAGATTCAGAGGGAGTCTGACAATCCATTAGAAGCAACCTTGGACAAGAAGGTCAAAAGGTTGATATCACATTTAGAAGAAGTCTGATGAACCATCAGAGGAAACCTTGGACAAGAAGGTTAAATGTCGATGTTAGTACTCAAAGATTCAGAGGGAGTCAGTACAACATCTAGAGGATATGCCTTATTTGATTTCCAAGGATCTTGGTAATATTGATTTAGAAGGAGTAAACCATATCGAGATGGTTTCCCTAGTGACTAGGAAACTATAAAAGGAAAAAGAATTGTGATTCAAAGGATGAAATTCTATGTATGTGAACTAGAATGCTTTTATGTAGATATCTAGGTCATGATATTCCTAGATAGATGGTTGGGAATTCAAGAAAAGAGCTTAATGCAAACTAAAGAACAAAGACATGACTTGCTCGTAGAAGGTTGATATTAGATTTAGGGGGAGTATGATAGTTCATCTAAAACAACCTTGGATGAGGAGGTGAGGAGGTTGTTACAAGACCTTAAAGGAAGCATCCAGAGGACTATGATCATGAGATTGAGTCTCATGTGTGCTGACTGAAATGCCTTTATGCTATCTCCTACATAACTTAGGGTTCACCTAGACGGATGCAAACTATATAAGAGATAAAGTGCATAAGTATGCTATTCAAGGTACATTATCCCTACAGAACATATGGCTAATATTCTCACCAAGTTTCTTGCTAGAGGTAAGGTTGTGTAACTTCGAGAAAAACTTGGCATGTTGGAGAATGAATCCTTAAATGAAAAGGAGTTTCAATATCTATGATCTATTATCTTGTATGTTATTGCATTCTTCTCCGTGAGGGAGAAGTCTAAGGTGAAAGCCCTCGTTTCACCCTTTGTGATGAGCCATGATGGATCCACCCTCTGAGATGAGTCAAGGTGGATTTCATGTGTGTGACTCCAGGACTTAAGGGCCCTCCTATGAACATTGGAGAAAGGTGATGACTTTTCGACAATGAACACTTGTATTTGATGTTACAAGGTGACGATCTTGTAATGGAGATTCGTTATGGTAGACTTTTGATATGTCTGTGCACATACCATAATAGGGTTATATGTAAGGGGAATGTAATATTTTCAAATTTACTATATTCTTGTATCACAATCTGAGGTGATATGAAAATTAGGTATCATGATCTAAGGTGATTCCTCATATCACAATCTAAGGTGATGTGAAAACTATGTATCATGATCTAAGATGATTCCTCATATTACGATTTGAGGTAGTATGTAAAATTAGGTATCACATGTTAGGTGATTCCTCATATCACATGTTAGGTGATGTAAAACTGGGTATCACATGTCAGGTGATTCCTCATATCACATGTTAGGTGATATGTAAAACTGGGTATCACATGTCAAGTGATTCCTCATATCACATGTTAGGTGATATGTAAAACTGGGTATCATGTGTTAGGTGATTCCTCATATCACATGTTAGGTGATTCCTCATCTCACGAGTTATGTGATACTTATCATCACATGTTATATGATATCTGCTTTCACGAGATATGTGAGATTTCTTATCACAAGAAATGTGATATATGATTTTATCTTCCCTAGCTAAGAGGGAGTGTTGAAGTATGTAGCATCAGTCAGATAAATACAACTGATTATATAACTATTATGAGAATTGATTTATTATATATATATGAAATTAATCTTCTATTTATTCTTATAATGATTATATAGTTAAATTAATAAATTAGATTAATGAATAGACATGTCCCATGAAGCGACATGTCTCTTCTTGTCCTTACCATGTATATATACAAGAGATCTATGCATTTGGAAAGTACATACTTTTACAACAATGCTATTACATTTGCAGCGATCTTAAACTTAACAGATTCTCTTTTAGAGACTGTGGGGGATGCTATTGGGGATATGTTAATGGTGGATAAGAAATCTTCTAATTTGTTCCACTCTACATGTGCTCGTATCTTGGTGGATATAAATACTTCTAAAGGCCTTCCATCGGAGATTAAACTTTATTCTCCTCAGGGTAGAAGCTGGATTCAACAATTGGACTATCAAGGTCTCCCCTTTAGATGTCGAAGATGCTTTAAGACTAGTCATGTTGCTTCTTAATGTGAACTTTAGAGATTCAAAAAGTCTGCCTCATGGTGGCAAGGTGCCTCTTCTCAACACTATACAGTGGAGAAGGCATCTTCCCATCAGAGCTTTTTGCAGATGATTGAGCAGAATTGCCCTGTCTGTTGTGGTGGAGGATGGCTCGTGCCCTACAGCTTGTATTGAGCCTACTGCGGTTGCTGGCTCTAATTGTCTTCACCCTCTCACTGGTTCTGCTCCAACTCCTTTGTTGGCTGGAGTTGTTCACCCTTCTACTGATTCTTTTCCAAATTCTTTGTTGGATTGAGCTGGACACCCTGCTGGCAGTTTGGTGGGTGTTGTTGCTGGTGTTTTGGCTGGTACTAGTTCTGAAGTTGTTGATCCTCTTTTAGCTAATCCCTTGGTTGGGAGTATTATTGGTCATTTGCTAGGCATTTCGTTGGTTTTTCCAACACCTCTGCTTGGTGTTGGCTCTTTAGTCTTGGAGTCATTGTGTTGGCAGGATGAGGCTACCAGAGTTGAAGAAGTGGAGGTAAATAACTCTGACCTCACTTACTAAGTCCACTATGATGTAAATAAGACTAACCGCAACATCATCACTATGAATGTATCGAAGCCCGAACGAACCTTAGAGTGGGAATAGACAACACAGAGTTAAAGGTAAACAATCTAATAGATCCTCCTTTTCTTTTGACATGACCCATGGTCCCATACGAAGGGATCAAAAGTTTAGTCCCCTCTCCTTCATCTATTGTTTTCCTTTGTTTTATCTAGCTCGGCATACTGGGGTGTTTTAGCTGGACTGCTTTCTTTGGCAGTGTTTCTTCGTGAGGGGTTTGGGGTGTCTTGGCTTTAGTTTTGGTTGGACTGTTGTTTCTTTGGAACTCTTATAGTTTTATCTCAAGTTCTAGTATTGTAAAGGGTTTCGAGGCCCCTTCAAAACCTAGAGGGGACTGCACTGGTAGCGAGAGGTGGATTTAGGTCCACCAAATTAGAGGAGGCTAGTTCAATAGGAGCATCACCATGGGGGGTCCTCATTATCCTGTTAAGAGTTCTTAGAGGTAGAATCAGAGAGAGAATTAGAAGCTGAAACGATCATCATTTGCGTCCTACCAAGTAGCAACTCATTTACAACACAAAAGAGAACACTCTATAGCCATATCACTAATAGAGAAGCATCGCCAACACTAAAAATAAAGGCCCTCATAATCCAACGATGTGGAGATATTTGTGTCAACCAAAATGAGAGCAAAAGTAGAGAAGCTCAATGAGGTTGTAGCCAATAGAGTTTCCAATGGCCCTAAAAATGAAAATCTCTCAAAATAAGAGTGCAAGATTGAGAAGACAAACCCACATTGAGTGGCTCATTAAAAGGGTTTAAGGAAATTGTCTATGGTTTGGAAGAAAGAGAGATTCCTCTAAACCCATAGCTTACTTAACACCAAATCACAATCTTCAAAAGATGTAGCAATAAAAATAAAAAAAACCTTTTGCATTAGGAAAAAAACTCAATGTTACCAGACTAAGGATTGCAAAGAACTTGTTACCCAACAAATGCAAATCTGAAAGAGGGTCAAAGACTTGTGAATCTATAGACCACCCCATGACATTGGTCGAAATCAACATTATCCACCACATACAAGCCACACACCACCACAGGGGAGGCTTGGCATAGGCAATAGTTCTAGCTTTCACCTTTGGAGGAATAATAGTAGCATTAGATTTGGCCTCTAACCCAAGTAGAGAAGAGGTTAGTTGGTCTCACTCTCTGTGCATGTTTGGATATCAACATATTCTTATTGTATTGTTTAAATCTTGTGTGAAGCGTGTGAGTGAATTCTGACATCCCCGTTAGTTAGATTAATGTTGATATCCCCTTATATTGTTGACATTCATTTTGTGTCATATGACATGAAGTACATGCTTGAGTTTTATTTGAGAATTTCACGTATATTGTGTATTTTTGGCATCCACTAGTGTGTGTGTGCTCGGGTGTGTTCATGTATGTGCGTGCTTATGCATGTTCACGTGTGTGTGAGCATGTGCATGGATTCATGTGTGTGTGTGTGTGCATACATGAATGTAGGTGTGTGTGTGTGTGTGCATGCGTACAACATTGGGTTTGTTATTCGAGCTAAATCTCCCATGAAATTTATACCTTGGGGAAGCGAAGGAGAATGGTGGGCTACACTCTTCTCCCAACTGTTTGGCATCATTATACTTTCATGTGTGTGCGCACATGTAGGTAGATTCGTGTGTGTGTGCGTCTTACAATATGAAGTCTGTGTGTGTGTGCAACATATGGGTTTGTTATTCGAGCTAAATATCCCATGAAATTTATACCTTGGGGAAGTGAACGAGAATGGTGGGCTACACTCTTCTCCCAACCATTGCATGCCCTTTTGATATCTCAAGGATTCCCTTAATTGCTTGTATACACTAGTCAAAGAACTTTGGCCATCCTTCATTATGGTGCATTAGATGCCAATTGGGCCCAAAAACTTAAATATGCTTTCCTTGTGGGAAATAAAGCTAACTATGGGTAAGAATTTTGCTTTTAAAATAAGGGATGCATTGGTGATACATGACTTTCTTATCTAATAAGTAATGTATATGTGGGCCCACAATGATTAACACTCCCACTTAATTAATTTGAGGATTGTTCGTGTGCCTTTCATGATTGTTGTTATTAGATTGACACCTTGTAGTTTTAAGCCAAATGGGGACCTCATCCTTTGAGTAAATCTTTCCTAATCTTTTTGACTTTTTATGATTAAGTTTTAAAAAACTAAAAAGGTAAAAAAAAATAAAGCTTTTGATTTCTTGACTCCAACACTTACAAAATCACAATGTGTAAACACACTATCCATATTTAAAGTGAAATGTGAAGTTCAAGCACAGTCCACACTATACAAAATAAATGTTGAAGTTTGAACATGCACATGTGTGAATGTCAAAGTTAGTCCACTTAGAAAATGTGAATGACAAAATTCAGACTCTTCAAACAAAATGAATGCCAAAGTGAAAAAAACACTCCACATGAAGTTGGTTGGACCACATACAAGGTGAATATAAAAAAGTTAAACCATTTCACATATACAGAATTTGATCAAACATGCATACAAGTGAGTATCAAAATTAAAACACTCTTGAAAGTGATAAAAAGCTCACACACACCCACCACACAAATTAACAAACAATAAGAGGATCAAATATAAGCAAATGGTAAAATAGTTTAGACACACTTCATACCAAATTAGTTCAAAAATACTTCACATATACAAAGTTCATTAAAAAATCCATAATAAGTGACTATAAAAGTTAGAACACTCTTGAAAGTGATAGAAAGTTTAACACACCCACCACACAAATTTATCAAACAATAAGAAGATCAAATATAAGTGAAAGGTAAAATAATTTAAACACATTTCATACAAAATAAGTTCAAATACACTCCCCAACAAACTTCAAACAAAGTTCAAAATACAATGAAGGGATGCTACATTTTAAACATGCACAAAGTGAACGCTAACAAACAATTAAAGGGATGTCAAAGTTATCTCAAAAAATAAGGGGATGCACACATACTCTTCATACAGAGTTCAAAAATATAATGAATGTTTCAGTTCTAGCAATAAATGTACACATAGTAAATGCCTAAAGTTCAAACACATTTCCAACAACTAATAGATGCCAAAATTCAAATAACTGCAATTAACATAAATGCAAGCACTTCATATAAACACACAAAAATAGGAATGACAACAAACAATTTAAGGGATGTCAAATTTAATGTTTAAAGTGAATACAAACTTCCAACAAACAACTAGTGCATGTCAAAGTGACACACTAAATAAAAGAGTTTAAAAAACACTCCAAACAAATAATTAATGTATGTCAAAATTCAAATACACTCAATTAATGCAAATGGTTACACACACATAGCTCAAATATAATGAGAGTTTGCTGAAATTCAAATATGCATACTAAATGAATGTTTAAGTTCTAACAATAAATGTACACATAGAACACACTAAAGATAGATAGTAAAAGTCACTACAAACAAACAATTAGTGTATGCAAAAATTCAAACACATACACAAACTAGATGACAAAGCTCAAATGGACACTACATATAAATGCAAACAAATTATTCAAAATTCTTGCATATAGATTAATGTTAAACAAACAAAGTATCAAAAGTCAATACCAAATTTTAAACCCAAGCTTCAACCAACAATAACTAATTCAAGATTCAAACACACGTCACACAACTGATAAATGAATTCCAAAATAGAACACTAAACCAACATGTTTAAATTACAGTTTGCTAACACAATACTAAGCATTGAAATATTACCAAATTACGTTATAATTAGAGAATATTATTGTACTTAATAATTATTTTTGCAGCACGAGTGTATAACCCATTATAGATAATGAAATGAATATAAAAATTGAAAAAAGTTCAATGTCATGCAGGAAAATAAATAATATAAAAACCAAAAAAAATGACACAAAGACACTGGACTTAGAAGAATGGTCATGGCTAATGACCATTCTTTGCAGCCTTAGGGAGGGGGCAAATTCAACCCTCCCAAATAAAAATAATGGTATTAAATAATAAAGCAGTTTACATCTCAATTTACTGGACGAATAAGTCTCAATTTACATATTACATTTATTGATGTCAACAATTTGAGCAGCTGATTCAAATATTGCAACATCTTCTCAAGTTTTAGATATTGCATATTCCAATAAATTTTCGTATTTTACAAATTATATTTACACCAATTTCAACAATTGATTAAAAATACATTTTTTCTCCAATTTTAGATATTAAATATTGAATTTAATATCCATTCTAATATTTGAAACATTTTTCTAAAATTCTATAAATTACATTTGTCACTTGACTTCAGTAGCTCCCTAATCGAACCTTCAAAGATTTCCGAGCACTGACTCAGCTTGTCAACCCACTCAACATCAACCACTGTTTAAGTTTAGATGATTTTCCTGCAAATAAAATATAAAAAGATTCAGTGTTTAACAGGCTGAGAAAAACTAATATAAGAAGATTCAATAAAAAAATTAATGGACATATAAGTGAATGGTATCCCAATGTTATAGAATCATTTAGATGCACCAAAACTTTCAAATAGAAAAATCTGAGCATAGATCTGCCTAACTCTGTTATACAAATATACAAAATGATAGTTTAGACGAAGTATGCTCTAAAACAAAATTTTCACATATATTTGTTTTATTGCAACTCTTAAATAGCACTTCTCTGTCACTGTCATAAAACACAACCTACCCCATGTTGACGCACAAAGGGGACAATGAACAAATTTTTGATAACAATAATCATGTTAAAGAAAGTCATGTAGCAAGAAGAGGACCAATCAATCAGGCAAGCAAAGGATGACAGTATACATATGGGAGGGGTTAGGAACAATGTCAATACAAGCCAAAGTGCATGATATGATACACAGGATAACACAAAACGAACTAAAGACTGTCATGCAAAGGGCAATGAATCTACAGACCTCCAACATCAAATGATGAAGGCATCTTCTTTCATTTTGATTTCTTGTCTCAATACTCCATGAACCAAAATTATATCCTTCAATACTATGAAAGTCCTCAACTAATGCCCCTTTGCCTTGATCCTTCAATGACACCCCAACCATTGACATGGTATCAACTACTTCATTGCCATCTCTCTGCACATGAGTTATTTTGAACTCCTCAATTAATTTTAGCAAAGATTTAATCCTTCAAATGTATTTGTTTATATATACCAGACACCTAGCTCCCCTTTGATAATATCATTAATTATGACTAATGAGTCCCCTTCTAGATGAAGTTTAGATACTTTTAGATCTATTGATGTTTTAATTGCTAAAAGTGTTGGCAGGACCTTAGCCTCATTATTAGTTCCTTTCACTAATCTTTTCACTCCCAACATCAAAATATTACCTTTCTAATCTCTCACGACATATCCAACACCCGAAGGCCTCAAATTTCCCTTTGAGGCTTCATCAAAGTTTATTTTTATCCATCCTATGTCTGGAAGGATCCAAGGCACCTCTTTTACATTCTTGGAAGTAGGATTAGCCCTCAATGGCCCATTAATAGACTTGAATTTAATCAAGGGCCATCTTGATTGAATTCTTGAACCTTCTTGGTTGAAATAAGGTTTGTCTATGTTTACGCATGATGTTGAATTACTCGGTAATTCTGAGATAGCTCTTTCTATCCGTGCTAGAAATCTCTTCATATATTCACATTTTTCTTGAAAGATCCTTCTACTACGTTCTTTCCAAATTTTTCATACAATTGTTGAAGGAAAAATATATTGTATGCATGAGAATATTGATGTGTTTCCTGGGAGAAACTAACTTTTGCCAAATCTTTCAAAGTGGTAGGGAGGGGCCCATACAATCCAAGGTGATTCAAAACAAACTTGCAACATTCTTGAGAAAACTTACAATTGAGTAAGATATAATCCAACGTCTCCTCCTCCTTGTTACAAAGGAAACACTTGAAAGGACCAAAAAAGCCAATCTTCTTCAATCTATCCCCAGTTAAAATTCTACCTCTGAATGTCAACCAAGCAAAGGATCTCACTTTTGGTAAGCAATTTTTATTCCAGCACAAGCTTCCAAGCCATTCTTCCAACCAAGCTTCATTCTAAAGGATGTTGTATCCCATTTTGACTTAATATTCTCCTCTAACTGAACTACACCAAATAATTTCATATGTTGTCCTTGTAAGAGAAAGAGACATATTGATAAAGATGTCTCTAAGGACTTGAGTTTCATTTTCTTCCATCACTAAGTTGGCCAAATCTTTCCAATTCCATTCCCTCTTCAAACTCTCCCCACTGGCCTCAAAAAATTACTAACCTTGGTACCCCATCTCTTCTCTATGATTTCCTTTATTCTATTATGTTCTCTTTTTCAACCAACAACTCCTTTCTATCCTAGGAATTTGTCCATAAATTTGCACTTCTCCCATCTCTCAACTACCAATAAATGTGATCTATAATGACTAGCCTATAACTCACAATAAAATTCCATAATGAAGAGCCACGTGGAGAGTTCTAAATCTTTAAAATTATAATTCTCTCATTGTTGTCCAAATACTTTTCTTTTGAAATCCTTGCCCATTTATGTTCTAGATACTTATACATGTTCCATACTAGCTTGGCACCCATGGCCTTATTGAGTATTTTCCAGTTCCTTTAAACTAGCTCCACCCAAAACTTTTGGTTTACGAATTTGATCCCATGCCAATAGAGGAATCTTATCCCCATTTGAAAAGAACTTCCTCATCCTTTATTCAAGAGTACATATCACCTTCATTGGAATCCTCAAACACATCATAGAAAAAATGGGCATAGCAGATATGACAGTCTTTAGCATTAGAATCCTACCTGCCAATGTTAACCATCAAATTTTCCAACCTTCCATCTTACCTATACACCCATCGACTAGCCCTTTCCAAAGAGAATATTTTCACAACCCTACAAAAAGGGGAATCCCAAGAAATTTACCTAGTAGTCTGCCTAGACACACGTTGAAGATCCTCAAAACCTCTCTTTGAATATTTTGGCTTGTATTAAAAAAGAATACTTCAAATTTTCTCCAATCAATAGTTTATCCTTAAACCTTGTGATATGTGTCTAAAAATATCTTCATGACTTGTGCCTCCCTCAAGGTAGCTTCCCCTAATAATATATCATCGTCAACAAATTGTAGGTGAGATGCAACATCAACTCCTCTGGCAACTACCACTCCCTTTCTCTGACCTTGCATCTTCCTTCTCAAAACCAGCCTTTCCAACAGTTCAACCATCAATATAGAAAGAAAATGGGAGATGTGATCTCCCTGTATGAGGCCCTAGGATGTAGGAAAGAACCCTTGCAGGCTCCCATTTACCAATACTGATACACGATACTCAATTGTCATACCCTTAATCCAAGAAATCCATTTCCCACTAAATCCAAATTTCTCTAACACTGTATACAAAAAGCCTCTATCCACTCTGTCATAAGCTTTCCTTATGTCCACAATCATTTTTTTTTTCTTACCCACTCTGATCAAATGGATTGCCTCATGGGTGATAATTATTCCCTCCATAATGGATCTATTTGAGATGAACCCACTCTCCTCCTCTAATATCAAATTACCTAGAATCTTCTTCAGCCTATTTACAACCACCTTTGAAATAATTTTATATATAATATTGCATAATGATATAGGGTCAAAATATTCAAAAGTTTTTATATTGTCCTTTTTCAGAATTAATGCTACCAAGGTATTATTAAAATATTTTACAAGGAATCACTTTTGCCTAGATTCCTTGACCACTTCCCATATTTTCATCTTGATCACCTCCTACAATTTTTGATAAAATAGTTCTTGAAACCCACCCATCTAGGCGACTTATCCCCTTCTAAGGAAAAAGGTAACTCTTTTAATTCTTCTAGTTGAATCAGAGGCATTAACATCTCATTATCTGAATTTGAAACTAGCTGGTTGGGGATAATGCCAAGAACATCGTCATACTCTACAATTGAAACCAAAATGCTTGTAGACCATAAAGAGGAAAAGAAAGAAACAACCTCCTTATTGATATCTTCTTCCTTGAAGTATCATTGTCCATTAGCAAAAACAATAGAAGAAATCCCATCGGAAGACCTTGATTTGACAGAGCTGTGAAAAATCTTTGTATTTTGATCGCCTTCCTTCAACCAATTTTATCTTGATTTTCTATGCTAGTATATTTCTTCCCTTTCTATAATCTTAGCATACCGGTCCTTAAAACCTTTTTCAGTGAGAAAATCCATTTAATCCTTACCATCTATCATTACCTTATTGTACAAAGATTCAAGATGGCCTTCTAATATCCCTTTTTCAACAAAAATGTCTTTAAAATGGGTTTAATCCCATACCTTTGATAAATTGGAGTTACTTGAATAGTTGAAAACCTTTATTCCCTACACATGATGGAGAGTTGCACCACCAATATGCAACCATCTCCAAAAATTCAGCTTCACAAAGCCACATCTTTTTTAACTTGAAAGGGAACCTTATAGGGATTGAATCCTTTTGCAACATTAAAGCCACAAGAAAATGGTCCAAGCCAATAAATGAGAGTATAGAATCTTTGAAGATCAAGGGAAGATAATCAGATCACCTCACCAAAAATAAATTATCTAGTGTTTCTGCAATATTTGAAAATCACTGCCTTCTATTTGTCCATGTAAAAAATCCATTATGTACCTTAACTTCACACAACCCATTCCCTGTAACAAAATTCAAGTAATTAGTTTGGACATTTCCCATTGATCCCTTCCCTCGCTTCTTTTCTACTAGTTCAAGGGTGGCATTAAAATCTGCCTCAAGGATAAATATCTCCTTATCCCATCTTTCCATTTTCTCGGAGATATCTCTCCACACTTCCTTCTTTTCCCTTGTCTTAGGCATACCATAAAAATTAAATAGAAATACATTGTTATATGCAAATACAACAAGTTAGCTTTTACTAGCTGCCAATTCTTAGGCTAAGAGATACACTCAACCTTGACCATCATTGGATTCCATAAAACTCCTAAAACTCCTGAAGCCACATTAGAGCTTACAAAATTTCCAAACCAAAATTTTCTTACTCCTAAAAGTACTACAACCTATTCTTGCTTGAGCTTGGTTTCCTATAAATAAATCACATTTGGTTTCGTATGATCAAGACACCTCTTGATCAAACCTCTCTTGTGTATTTAATTTGATCTTTCATGTTACCAGCCATTTCCAATAACTCTTGGTTGGACTTTGTACCTCTAGTTTTTTTTCCCCCGTCTTTATCTTTTAAGATTTTGACACTAGTAAATTTTAGCCCCATTTTTTATTCTCATGGGTCAATTTTTCGACTGAAAATGGTCGATAGAATGACCATTTTTGTTGTCAAACTTTCTTTGTCGATTTTTCCACATGTTCCCTTAAAAGTTGAATATTCGACTTACCATTTCATAAAAAAATTGACTAAAAACAATGTCCAAATTGCCAGCTATGATATTACCAGCATTCATCATTTTCAACCATCCTTGGTTGAATTATCCACTATTGTATACATCATGAGCATGGCTTCAACGTCAAAGAAAATAGTCATGTTGGTCAAAAAATTGATGACAAATTGAGTATTATATATATATATATATATATATATATATATATATATATATATATATATATATATATATATATATATATATATATATATATATATATATATATATATATATATATATATATATATATATATATCATCATCATCATCATCATCATCATCATTTTTAAATCCATCCACGAGGTGCACAATGCATATTATTGCATATTAACAGTTTGGCTTACTATGTCAAACAATCATGCATCCCTCCAAAGTGATATTAGTTTGGTTTACTAGTTTAATCTGGATCATTGGTTTAAGAATGGTTTGTTTCATGTTTGAATGTACCATTGAATGAAGTTTGGATATATTAAGCACAATCTTAAGACTCGTGACTCTTCAAATGCTCTTGTTTCCTTCAGACCTGCATTGTTCATGATGAGCTGCAGAAGCGTAACAAGCTTGGACGATTTCATAAACTAAAGACTATGAACAATTTTTTTTTGTCTATGCGACCTTGAAATATTGAGCTTCTCTTTGTTTCGAGAATATTTTAACATTCTCTACTTAGCAGGGCCAACCACATGAAGGTGGAAGCTCATCTGGCCCCTCCTAGGAGCCTCTTATGACCCTTTACAACACTTTAAGACCTTTAAGATGTATTCTTAGGGATCGTAAAGGGTCATAATGAGTCATAAGGGGTCCTGGGATACAACAACTAAGAAACATAAATGTAGGCATCATGTATGGTCACAATTATTTGGAGATACAACATAATTGAGTGTATACCCAGATAATGCAACACAACCACTACTCCTCCAGTTCTAAGTTGGCACTGTAGGGTTCAAAAATCAATCAAGATAGGGACCAAAAGCAATCGTTGTCTATGGTTTTTGGATCCTACAGTGTCAACTTAGAACTAGAGGAGTACTATTTGTGTTGCATTGTCTGGGTATACCACTGAATTGTGGTGTATCTCTAAAGAATTGTGACCATGATGCCTACATTTATGTTTTTCAATTGTTGTGATATTAAAGGTCTTCTAAGGAACATGTTGTGTCTATGTGGAACTGTATAGGATCATCACCAAAGGTGCACAATGCATATTATTGCATATTAATAGTTTGGCTTACAATGTCAAACAATCATATTGCATTCCTCCAAAGCGATATTAGTTGCACTTACTAAATTTATTTGTGGTTCATTTCTTTTCACAACACATCAAGTTAATGCAATTCAGTTTGTTGTCCTTTGGTTTACTAGTTTAATTTGGATCACTGATTTAAGAATGGTTTGTTTCATGTTTGAATGTACCAGTGAATGAAGTTTGGCTATATTAAGTACAATCTTTCCAATTCTCTTGTTTCCTTCAGACCTCCAAACATGTGTACTATGAGATTTCCTGCAACAAATGGACTTGTGATGATTTTCACAATAGTACATGTGTTGTAGGAAATCTCATAGTACTGCTTAGGAAAATCTAAATTTTCATCACCTGTGCATATAAGAGTTGATCAAAGAAAGTATATGCATAGGTGAAAAACATGCAGATTTAACCAAGCAATACTGGGAGCTAGACCCAAGAACAAATGGACTTGTGATATGATTTTCACAATAGTACATGTGTTGCTAGGTAAGCTCCTAGTAGTGCTTAGGAAAATCTACATGTTCATCACCTGTACATATGAAGTGGCTTTAATGGTAGATACAGTCACTGAATCCTGCATACTCCTTATTTTGTTCTGGGTTGATATTGTCAAACATGGTTTTTCTTGAAGTGGCTCTAATGGCAGATACAGTCATTGAATTCTACATACTCCTTATTTTGTTCTAAGTTGATATTGTCATACATGGTCTTTCTTGAATGGAATGACTTGTTACTTGTACATTAACTAGAATGTTGGTGGAAGAAGGATGATTTGTTTGCAACTTGCAGATACAAACACTGAACAACCATTTTCTCAACTCTAATTTTCTCAACACAAAGGGACATTTATCATAGCCATAGAAATATGATTATTTTTAAATGGAATACACCAAGGAGTACTATCAGAAATATTAACCATTTATAATCATGAATAGTAAACCTAAATCAAATAGCTCATTTTTTTATCAACATGTGTAGTCTCTGTGTATATGAAAAGTGAATGAAATATCAAGCTGAAATTAAATAGTGAACAAAAATTCAAACTTGATATCCCTATTTATCAAGAGCCACAAACAATGCAGAACCCAACAATCAAAAAAAGAAACACGCTTTGTCAACAATATTCAAAATCCTGTCACCAAGCACATACATAGGAAATCAAAAGGGACAAAAGACAAGAAATAAGAAAAATCATTAGGACTATATAAAAATCATTAAGACTATAGAAAATCAAGTTCTAGAAATGGACGGTTCTGATGCTTTGCCATTCCAACAATTGAGCATTCATCATTTGGTTCTTCTTTGTGCATTCCATTTAAGTATGTCAGACATGTTGGTCGAAAAATCAAGTTCTAGAAATGGACGGTTCTGATGCTTTGCCATTACGACAATTGAGCATTCATCATTTTGTATATGAATGGGTGAAAAACATGTAGATTTGACCAAGAATTACTAGGAACTAGACCCAACAACAAATGGACTTGTGATGTTTTTCACAATAGTACATGTTTTGTTGGGTCAGCTCCCAGTTTGCTTAGGAAAATTTGCATGTTCATCACCTGTGCATATGAAATGGCTCTAATGATAGATACAGTTGTTGAACAACCATTTTGTCAACTCTAATTTTCTCAACATAGAGGGTCATTTATCATAGCCATAGAAACATTATTATTTTTAAATGGAATACACCAAGGAGTGCCATCAGAAATATTGACCATTTACAATCATGAACAATAAACCTAAATCATATAACTCATTTTTTCATCAGCATGTGTAGTCTCTGTGTATATGAAAAATGAATGAAATATCAAGCTGAAATAAAACAGTGAACAAAAATTCAAATTCAAGGCCTAATTTATCAAGAGCAACAAACAATGTGGAACCCCACAATCAAAAAAAGAAACACGCTTTGTCAATAATGTTCAAAATCCTGTCACCAAGCACAGACATAGGAAATAAAAAAGGGACAAAAGACAAAAAATAAGAAAAATCATTAGGACTATAGAAAAATCATTAAGACTATAAAAAATCAAGTTCTAGAAATGGACGGTTCTGATGTTTTTCCATTGCAACAATTGAGCATTCATCATTTGGTACTTCTTGGTATATTCCATTTAAGTATGTCAAGCATAGAGTATTCCATTTACATTTGACAAACATGCAAATTTGACCAAGCATTACTGGGAACTAGACCTGACAACAAATGGACTTGTGATGATTTTCACAATAGTACATGTGTTGTCGGGTCAGCTCCCAGTAGTGCTTAAGAAAATTTGCATGTTCATCACCTGCTCATTACAACAATTGAGCATTCATCATTTGGTACTTCTTGGTGTATTCCATTTAAGTATATTAGGCACAAAGTATTCCATTTATATATGTTCAAAATTTTTCCAGTAATGTATTTGGGGAATGAAATCATGTAAAATACAAACTAATATTATTATTGTGTTATATATCTGAAACACAATCATGCAAAACCTATGCATATAAGAGTCGATCAGAGAAGGTATATGCACAGGTGACAAACATGCAAATTTGACCAAGAATTACTGGGAAGTAGACCTTGTAGCAAATGGACTTGTGATGATTTTCACAATAGTACATGTGTTGTAGGGTAATCTCCAGTAGTGCTTAGGCAAATCTGCATGTTCATCACTTGTTTCTTTGAAGAGTTTCCATGTTCTGAGAAGAGGTATGAGTGGAGGCTAAAGAAGGGATATTTGTGAAGGTTTCATAGACCTATGTTACTTTTGTCCCACCTCAACTCAGTAAAGAAGATATTCTCTAGAATTTTAGAGATCTAGAAAATCTCCACAAATATCCCTTCTATCCTCCACTGAATATACATGTTCTCAGAATCTAAAAACTTTGATCATTGATCTATTTGGTTTTGATAGTTAGTTTTATGACTGTTATGGAATAGTTTTGGGTAGTTAGTGTTAGAATAATTTAGAATTATAGAGAGAGGGTTGAATCAGTTGTTCTCAGGTCCAGATGTACCAATTGAACTTTCTAGCACTTTAACAATCTCAGATCTAATCACCAATACAACTCAGTCTCTATAACATATATCAGAAACATATAACATGCAATCTACTATCCAAAAGTAATTATCTTATAGAATATAACAACATTCACATCAAAACATTCACACATGTATAACATCAGGATTTATAGCGGAAACCCAACTTTGGAAAAACCACTTTGTAACATGCTACTGATATTTCACTCTTCTGAAGTGAGCTCTGTGAAAAGCCAACCCTGTTAAAGGTTTACAAACACACTGCTAAGTGTGACCCTATTAAAGGATTTAAACACTCTGTCAAAAGTGACCTGGTTAAAGGATTTAAGTACATTCCATTAGAATGCCACCTTGATTAAAGGATTTATACAATGACTGTTAGGTCAACCTTGATTAAAGGATTTAGACTGATACAATGGTTAGAAAGTAACAATAGTTTCTGATCTGAAAAACATACAACTCACTTTGCAAATACAGATCCACTTCTCTCATATATGTTGATTTACTGACTAACCTTCATTTCCATCTCTATCACTGATCTTCTTGGAATTTGCTTCAATAAATCACAACTTTGTTTGGCTCCTCCACAATTTCACCTTCACCCTTCTTCTTAGACTTATCAGTCAATAACATCAACAACTACAACCCATCATGTAACCTCACAATTAGGTTTTCCTTTATACCTCTTCGATTAGGTAGATCCATATTTTTTTGCTTAATATCCTTCGTAGATTTAGATTTAGGTCAGATTTATTGAATCCTTCCATCATTATGTTCTTCATCCTTTCTTCTAGATACATCTCCAAACTTCTCTTTGAATCCATAATAAAATGATTTACCATGCATTAAATGCTCCATACAATTCATTAATAAAGTCAACACAATTTACATATCCCAAGAATTCAACTGTGTCATCTGGGAATCTCAATTATTTCTCTAAATGTAAATTATTGATACTTAGTCAATACTGTGTTCTCCTTCTCGGTCATCACTACGTGTCTTAGTCATCTCTACAAACTATCTTCCCTGGAAAATACTATCTTTGCTCAGTAATTTCTTGTCGCTCGGCATATACTTGATGTTTGGTCAACACTAAATTTACTCAGTATACACTGACGCTTGGTCGACACTAACATCACTCGGTTTAAACTAGATTTCTTCACTTTTTCTTGATTAATCCTACCTCTTCAGTCTTTCTTCTTACTTAGATAAACAATAGATTATCTTATCAATGTGCCAACTAACCAAGTATCCATTGAAGTATTAAATAACTCAACCTTTCCTTAGGTTCTCTTGTTATCTCCTCACCCTAATCCTCTTCATCAATCAATAGATATGGTACTATCCTAGATAGCAATTGTCTTACCAGTTAAAGTTTGACATCAATGACAATATAACAATTGTTTCAATTGCAGTTTCCAACAATCTCCCTCTTTGGCATTGATGGAAACACCACATGAATAACACATGATTTACCAAACAATCCAAAATCTATGTGCATCATATTTTTATAATATCCTTCACTTCATTTTGATTTACAATATCTTTTCCTTTCTTGACCGCATACACAATTACTCCCTCTGTATTTTCATCTCAATTTCTCCCTCTTTGACAACAATGCCAAAGTAGCATCTATCACTTACATTTTCCATATGTAGATGTCTTCATGTCAGTTCAGTATGCTATATTTCTCCCTCTATCATCTTACTTATGATTGATTATCATCTTTTCTTGTACTTCTCACAACTCTAGGTAGTTCCTAAACTGTGACCTTTTCTGCATCAATTTGTTAGATATTCTGTATAGCACATTTGATGCAGTGCTCCTAGTTGACTAGGCAGCCTTAGTTAGGGGAATCACCCCTAGTTTACCTCTAAGATATGCATGAGAATCCTTAGGTAAAGCTTTTGTGAATATGTTTTCTAGTTGTTCCTTTGTACTCACATATTCCATTCTTACTTCTTTATCTTTTACTAGCTCTCAAGTAATTATACTTGATAGCAATATGCTTAGTCTTCATGTCATCATTGTATTCTTTGATATATTGATAGCACTTGTGTTATCACAAAAAAAAATAACCGGCTTAGTGATTTCCTCTTTCATTCCTTTTAATAATTGCTTGATCCACACCAAATTTGAACAAGTCACTGCAGCTGCTACATACTCAGCTTCTGTTGTAGATTGGGAAATTCAGTTTTGTTTCTTGCTTGTCCAGGAGACTAATCTCTTTCCTAGAAAGAATGCTCCACCACTTGTACTTTTTCTATCATCAACATTTCCAGCCCAATCTACATCAGTGTAGACTCTCAATTAAATTTTTTCATTCTTCTTATAGTACAATCCATAATCCTCTGTCCCTTTCAGATATCTCAATATTCTCTTCACTGCCATCATATGATTTTGCTTAGGATTGGCACAAAATCTTGTCACAATCCCAACTACTAGGGCTATATCTGGTCTATTGTGGACAACATATTGTAGCTTTCCAATCATAGATCTATACAGGGTTTGATTCACTTTAGCGGTATCATTAGTTTTAGATGGTTTTTGTCCAGTAGCCATAGGAGTACTTACTAGTTTGGAATCCTCCATACAAAAAGTTTTCATTATTTCTTTAACATATTTAGATTGTGTAATAAAGATACCTTTCTCCATCTGATAAACTTTTAAACCAACAAAGAATTTTATCTCACCAAACATAGACATTTCAAACTCAGTTTGCATCTCATTTGAAATTTTTTGAGATAGGACATCTTGTCCTCCAAATATGATATCATCAACAAAAATCTCAGCTAACAAAATCCCTTTACCTTCTTCAGTTTTCATACACAGATTGATGTTGTCATTTGTTCTCGCAAATCCAATCTTTATCAAATAATTATGCAGTCTCTCATACCATGCTCTAGGGGCTTGTTTCAATCCATACAACACCTTGTTTAGCTTGCAAACCATAATTTTCTTGTTTGGGTCAACAAATCCTTCAGGTTGTTCAATGTATACTTCTTCTAATATGTCATTCAGAAAGGCATATTTGACATCCATCTGACATACATTGAAATATTTATATGCAACATATGCAATTAGAGTCCTCACTCCTTCTAATCTTGCTACAGGGGAAAATGTTTCCCCATATTCTATTACTTCTTGTACATAACCCTTGCATACCAATCTTGCTTTATTTCTTGTGACTTTTCCATGTTCATTTAGCTTGTTTTTGAATACCCATTTTGTTCCAATAACATTCTTATCTTCTGGTCTCGACACCAGAGTCTAGGTATCATTCTGTATCATCTTAAAATGAAAGCACTTCCATGTTAAGAGAATTTAGCCCTCTGATTAAGTGGTCTAGGGTCATGTCAAGCACCTTGGTTGGGTCTTTGCATGGATTTGGTTGTTTCCCCCCTGTTCTGCTTCTCTCCCCTTGTTTCTAGCCTATTTCTAAGAACTTTTCTCTGAGAAACTAAAGATCTTGAATTTATGAGTTAAGGATGACTTGAAGGGTCAAGGAGGACCTCAACCCTGACCTAGGTCAAGGATGACCTCATCCCTGACCCTAGGTCCAAAATTTAGTTTCCAAAAGTTTCAGGATGTCGAGCTTCAGAAAGTTTATTGTCTCACTTCTGGTCGGCTATTTCAAATTTTAGAATGGTAAACTCTTAAATTGCATTTAATCTAGGTCCATTTCTAGAGATTAAAGTTAATTGGGATTTAATTCTCTAATGTCAACCTCTCTAGGAGTTTGTGCCCTATATCACTATAAAAGGAAGCCTTCCTCTCTCATTTTCTCCTTCTCATAGCATCTGATTTTCATGAGCATCCATTATCAAGAAGTAATCAAGTGATCAAGCAAGCAAGAAGGAGAAGGAAAGAAAGAAAGCATTCATTCATCCTCAAGCATTCAAGCATTCAAGTCATCTTCTCCATTCAAGTTCTCCTTTGAAGATTAAGGATTCAAGCATTCAAACCATTGAAGGGATCTGGTTCAAGCATTCAAGATTCATCATTCAAACCCTAGATCTATCCATCATGATGGAGTGATCTTCTTTCAAGATCTTTTGTTCATCTTCAAGATCCATTTATTCTTCCCTCAAGGTGGATTCCAAGCATACAATCATGGAGGTTTTGATTTACATTTGTTGATATTATGTCCAAGCTTTCATATCAACATACTTGTTTATATTTGAAATACAATTGCATATCTATTGTATATCATAGCTTCATTGTTAGATCTACTTCTACTACTTGCTAGCATTCTCTATTTCAATTCCATTAATAAGGTTGATTCCAAACCGGGGTTTGACCAAGGAAAACCCCCCATCCAAACAAAGAAACCATTTTTCTTGTAGGTACAGGTACATGACAGCGAATTGAAGTGTAGATCTGGATACCCTTTTCAGCAAAATTCTAAGATCCGTGAATAAAATTTTCGTCAGAGTTGTTCCAAGTTAGGGATGACCTTCAGTGGGGGGTAAGATTGTGCCTCAAGGTAATATCGTTCCCCGCTATCTGGGTCAAAGTAGACCTAGCCTCATAAGGATAAAAAATTTTATGGGTTTTCTTTGTCTCGACATTTTCAGTTCGAAACAGGTTGCAAAATTTCCTAAAACTGTGCACAGACATCAGAAAGCAATGATTTCTTCATCAGCCTTCTTTCAAGATAAGTAGTTTTTCTTTATTTAGTTTATATGTCCATAACATTTTTCATCACACACCCCTCCACTACATTTTAATGTATTTATCATACTATCAACCATACTCCATATTATTTCCACCTATTCATTTGAATACTATTCAAATCTATTCATTTTGGTGGTCCTATATTCCCCCTTTCATATCATATTATCAATCCTATTCTCATCTACCACTATTCAAATCTATTCATTTTGGTGAACCTGACGAACTTACCCCTTTTCTTTTGTGGACTTAGATGCCCTATTTTGTTAGATTTGTGGTTTAATCTCTTCTTGCATTAAGATTAGGTTTATTTTATGCTCTTTCATTTTAAATTCAAAAATACAAAAAAAAATCTATATATTTAATAAAATACAAAAACATTTCTTGCATTTCATTTACTATGAAGATTCTTAGATGCTTTGGTGTGTGGTCATGTTCTTTATTACCCTTCTTTTAGCATCTCTTTACCATACCTATGATGTTTATGAGAGTATCATTCACTTCATTATGTTGATGATCCTTCATTTTTCTCTTTCCTATGCTTTTGTGAAATTGACCGATACTAATCTTCCTACATTCAAAACTTTCATTAAAGATTCATGTGGTAGACTTATTATCCTCTTGGATTATGTGAAGATTTTGGTAGATGATACACCATCTCCTAATCTTCTTAATCCTAATCCTATCATTCCTAATTTTATTCCTAATCTTCCTATCCCTAATCCGATACCTAATTGTCCATCTATTCATCCTCATCCTTCCCATACTTATGATGGGATTCAAGCTATAGTTCAGGATGTAGATGTGCAAGATTTCTTTGATTTACCTTCTCCTCTGATTCATGATGATATTAAAGAAAAGGATAAAGAAACTTCTTCAAAACCTATTATTCCACCTTATACAACCTTTACTCATGAACATGATAAACAATCACCTCATGTAGAAGCTTTACATGATATGTACACTACAGGATATAATATGATAACTAAACAAGGTTATAGAGGTTTAGGGCTTGCAGTTAATGAGCATGGTATCAAGTATCCCGTTCATATGCCCCCTAAGCTGGATATTCATGGTGTTGGTTGTTCACAATCTCAAAACAAGGTGGTTGATGTTAATCATCATCCTCCTCTTCATGATCTTCTCCCTACACCTATCTTAGATAACCCTAATAATCGTCAAGAAGTGGCTAAGAAGGTATATGTTGAGTTGATGAATTCCAAGAAAGAAATATTTAGACCTATGCCAATAGATGCTTTATACAAATTCAAATTTCCTTTTCATTAGCATAATACACATTTACTCACTGATTTTAAACATTTCAAATTATATGTTAGAGAAAGAGCTGATTTAGGAATTATATCTCACTCTTGTGCAGTTTTACAATTCCTTCATAATTTTGATATAGGGGATTCCCCTCATAATTTTGATATAGTTGTTTCCCTCATTCCAAAGATTCCTTTCCCTCTTCTTTGCAGGGGGCTTGATGATTGAATCTTTGTTCCCGCTTGGTTTATCTTTGAAAGATGATATTTTATCTAAAAGCACTCCTTTATGGTGGGGGTCTTGTTGATAAGATATTTTTCATTAAGGATCCTTTTTCCATAAGTGACATGTTCTTTTCACAATTATCTATACTCTTGGATGTAGGGGTCAATACCCTTGTCTAGGAATGTAGTATACATTGTTGTAAACATGATATCTCCTTATATTGTGAAGTAGGTATCCTCTTCCTCTTCCTCTTCCTTATCATGTCTAGTAGACAACCATGATTAGGAGAGGGGCATATATAGGGTCTCCCTTGTACTATAGTATTTCAAATTACATGCTAAATCTTGGAAGGTAACACACATAAGTTGCTAAAACCTGAAGAGACACACATTTTTCAATTTTCAATATGCTAAATCTTGGAAGGTAATGCACATAAGTTGTTAAATCTTGAAGACACATGCATTTTCAATATGCTAAATCTTCTAAAGGTAACGCACATAAGTTGCTAAATCCTTAGGAGACACACATTTCATATTCATAGTGATACAAGAAGGTGGATCTATGGGTATTCCAGAAGCCATTAGAAGATGCATTACAATCTAAAGCACAGTTTATGGGTGAACTATTAGGTTTGGCCACCTATTTGGCTCTCCATCCCTTGGTGATTCATGGTAATGTGGGCATCTTACTGGGTGAGGTAATCACTTTCTTTTTTCTTTCTTTTCACTTTCATGCTAGTAGGACTGGATCATGAAGCTATGTTATTTATAGTGTTTCTCTTGTCTTTCTTATGTAATCATTTATGATTTTATGATAGCTTTCCAAATATGATATTAGTATAGGAAATATTTCTTAGCGAGGTTTCCTCTACTAGTTGATCTGGGTTTGTTTGTACTAACCCCTCTTTTGTGTTGCTTTTGGTTTTCTTTTCGCACCCTTGTCCATGTATGTTAAGTTAGAATCCATAGCTTGGGGGCTTGTGTCCTTAGCTAAGTGTTATTTTATCTCATTGTGAATCCACTTGGATCTTTTCTTTCTTCTCCTTTACCAAGAGTTTGCATTGAGTCCATACTCTTGCTAAAGTGGGGGCTTAATGTATCATCTTCAAATGGAAGCAATTCCATGTTAAGAGCATTTAGCCCTCTGATTAAGTGGTCTGGGGTCATTTCAAGAACCTTGATTGGGTCTTTGCATGGATCTGACTATTTCCCCCTGTTCTGCTTCTCTCCCCTTGTTTCCAGCCTATTTCTGACAAATTTTCTCTAAAAAACTAAAGATCTTGATGACCTGAAGGGTCAAGGATGACCTCAACCTTGACCTAGGTCAAGGATGACCTCAACCCTAACCTAGGGTAGAGGTGACCTCATCCCTAACTCTAGGTCTAAAATTTAGTTTCTAGAAGTTTCAGGATGTCAAGTTTCAGAAAGTTTATTTTCCTACTTCTGGGTTGGTTGTTTTGAATTTTGGAATGGTAAACTCTTAAATTGCATTTAATCTAGGTCCATTTCTAGGGGTTAAGGTTAATTGGGATTTAATTCTCCAATTTCAACCTCTCTAGGAGTTTGTGCCCTAGATCATCATAAAAGGAAGCCTTCCTCTCTCATTTTCTCCATCTCATAGCATCTAATTTTCATGAGCATCCATTATCAAGAAGCAATCAAGTGATCAAGAAAAAAAGAAGGAGAAGGAAAGAAAGAAAGTATTCATTCATCCTAAAGCATTCAAGAATTCAAGTCCTCTTCTCCATTCAAGTTCTCCTTTGAAGATCAAGGATTCAAGCATTCAAGCCATTGAAGGGATTTGGTTCAAGCATTCAAGATTCATCATTCAAACCCTAGATCTATCCATCATGGTGGAGTGATCTTCCTTCAAGATCCTTTGTTCATCTTCAAGATCCATTCATTCTTCCCTCAATGTGGATTCCAAGCATACAATCATGGAGTTTTGATTTACATTTGTTGATGTTATGTTCAAGCTTTCATATCAACATACTTGCTTATATTTGAAATACATTTGCATATCCATTGTATATCATAGCTTCGTTGTTAGATCTACTTCTACTACTTGCTAGCATTCTCTATTTTAATTCTATTATTAAGGTTGATTCCAAACCAGGGTTTGACCAAGGAAAACCCCCCATCAAAACAAAGAAACCATTTTTCTTGTAGGTACAGATACAAGACAGTGAATTGAAGTGCATATCTGGATACCCTTTTCGGTGAACTTCTGAGATCCGTGAATAGAATTTTCATCGGAGTTGTTCCAAGTTAGGGATGACCTTTAGTGGGGGGTAAGATTATGCCCCGCTTGTTGGAAAAAATTGTCTGAAGAAAATTGCTACTCAAATTATGTATTGTCTTTGATGTCACACAATATCATAGTCTGCAACAATCAATACCTACTGAGCTCAGTCGGTCTGCCTGGCAGTAAAATCAACATTTACCGCGTTCAGTCGGTTATCAAAGAAAATCAGCATTTACCGAGTTCACTCGGTTATCAAAGAAAATCAGTGTTTATTGAGTTCACTCGGTTGTCAAAGAGAAGTTAGCATTTACCGAGTTCAGTCGGTTATTGAAGTAAAAGGATTATCAGTGTTTACCGAGTTCCCTCGGTCTCCGAAAGATTGTAGAAAGTTATGGTCACCGAGCACTGTCGGCCCTTGAAGGATCTTTGCAAATAAAGTTTTCTTTTTTCAGCCGACTGTTATACTAAGTAATGTCGATTTGAAAAATCTAAAATCATATAAATAAAAGGTTAAATGTGAAAGTTAAAGAAGAAAAAATAGAAGAAGATATATAGAAGAAAGACAGGAAAGGTGTGTGCGAAATTGTGAAGGATGACTAGATATCCTTGAGGAGCAGCAGAGATATATTCGATCAAGAACGATCACACTTATACATAATAGAGATCTATAATCAGCAAGACAGTTGCATTATTATACAGGTCATTTTCATTGTTACCTTTTTATCATTGTAACAGTGAATTCTAAATCTCTTAACCGAGTTGGTTTAACAACCATATTGTAAATCCTCTAACAAGGTGACAATTCCATTGAATTGTTCTCAAGACCTCTTACCAGGCCACTCCTAGCAGGGTGATTAAATCCTCTAACAAGGTCACACCTAACAGTGTGTTTTGTAACCTTTTACCGAGTTGGCTTCTAACCGGGCATCACTTCAAAAAAGTGAAAATCAGTATCTAGATACATTGGTGGTTTTTCCCATATTGGGTTTCCACGTTAAATTCTGTGTCTCTTGTGTTCTTAATTGTTATCTTAATCATATACAAGTGGTGATGAATATCTAAAAGATAATTTTACTAATACTTTCTGCATCTACCGAGTTACTGCAATCTATTTACCGAGTGCTAAACAGATAATATTCATTAAGATATCCTAAGGGATCTGGAAAGAAATAATTGTGAAGTGTTTTATGGTTGACTGATTCACCCCCCTCCCCTCTCAGTCACTTCATCCATATTCCATCAATTGGTATCAGAGCTTTTGGTGCTTGCAGGAAGGGTTTCAAGGACCTAAGCTAAAGATCAGGATCTCTTACAAGAGAGAAATTCCAAAGCTCAACAAAGATAACTTTTCAGCATGGCAAGGTCTCATGAGACTTCATTTGGCTTCCATTGGTGATTCAGGATGCAAATACATTGATGAAGAATACACAGTTCCTACTGGCGCATTAACTGTTGAAGACATTGCAGAGAAAAAGAATCATAACACCATGATGATAGACATTGCATCATCTCTCAGCTATGAAGAATTTGATGATATTAAAGAATGCACTACTGCATATGAAATGTGGATCACACTGAAGAAAATATATGGTGGTGATGCAAATGTGAAAAGAGCCAAAGCAGAAAGCCTAAGAGGACAGTTTGACATGATGAATATGAAAGAAGATGAAAACATTGCAAAATATGTTAAAAAGATCAAAGCAAGTGTTAGTGCAATTAGAGCTTCTAGAGGAACAATCTCTGATGAAACTGTTATAAGCAAGGTACTCAAAACATTACTCCCTATCTATGCAATAAGAGTGTCAGCTATTCAAGAAAGAAGATGTGAAACAAACCACAATATAACTTTGGATGCTTTAGTTGGAAGATTGACAGCCTTTGAATTAGACAACTATGACAACTATGTTCCAAATTCCAAAAATATTGAGTCAGCATTTGAGGCCAAGGTTTCACTAAGGAAGAACAAGAAAATAAAAGAAGTTCAGTTAGAAAGTGAAGAAGTATCAGAAGAAAGTTCTGATAGTGATCTTGAAATTGTAGAAGCATTACTTGCAAAGAAGTACTCTAAAGGGAAAGGTAAATATAAAGGTAAAACTCCTTTAATCTATTTTTCATGTGAAGAAATTGGACATATTGTAGCTAGGTGCCCAAACAAGTAGGCCAAGGAAGAGAAGAGAGGTCACAAGTACTATGGCAAAAAGAATTTCAAATCATTCAAGGACAAAGGTACGAAAACATGTTTTATGGCTAAAGATTCTAATGATAGTGAAGAAGAAATTGTCTTTATTGCTATAAAAGATGAATCTAATGATGATTAAGATAAGATGGCACTTATTTCTCATATAAGAAAAGATGATATATGGATAATAGATAGTGGATGTTCACACCACATGACTGGTGACAAGACAAAATTTGAATACCTAGAAGACTGTGATAGTGGCAATGTAAGATTTGGAAACAATGAACCTTGTTGTATAAAAGGAAAAGGAAGAATCTCATTAACCAAAGAACTCATATGTGATAATGCTTATTGGGTTGAAGGACTAAAACATAATCTTCTAAGTGTAGCATAGCTAATCAACACTGGTTTCAAGGTTGAATTCATGAATAGTCAAGCAAGACTGCTGGATGGAAAAGGAAAACTTATTGGATCAAGCAAACAAACAAAAGGTAACTTATTTTATCTTGATCTCAGTGAATATTCATGTTTTATTGCTCAAATTGAAGAAATTTGGCTATGGCACAAAAGGTTATGTCATGTAAATTTTGATAACATGTTGAAAATAAGCAAATTCAAGAAGGTAAGAGGCATTCCTACTTTGAAGAAACCTGATACTGGTCTATGTAAGAATTGTCAGATTGGCAAAATGAGTAAGACTAGTTTTAAGAGTAAGAACTATCAGTCTAAAGAGATTTTGGAAATTGTGCATACTGATTTATGTGGACCTATTGGAATAGAAAGCTATACTGGAGATAAATTCTTTATTCTTTTCGTTGATGATTATTCTAGAATGATGACTGTTATGTATTTAAGAGAAAAATCAGAAGCATTTGAAAAGTTCAAATGGTACTTGGCAAGAGTGGAAAAGGAAACAGGGAAAAGATTGAAATGCTTAAGATCAGACATAGGTGGTGAATTCATCTCCCATGAATTTAACAACTTTTGCATTGAAAGAGGAATCAAAAGACAGGTATCAAATCCTAGAACTCCTGAGCATAATGGAATAGCAGAAAGAAGAAACAGATCTATTATGGATTGTGCAAGGACTCTAATGATAGAAAAGAACATCGCCATAAAGTACTGGAAGGAAGCTATCAGCACTGCAGTTCATACCTTGAACTGAGTACAATTGAAGAAAGACACATTCAAAACTCCTTATGAATTATGGTATGGCTATAAACCCAATGTAAGTTACATGAAAGTATTTGGTAGCAAGTGTTATATCTTAAAAGAATCCAGAAGAAATAAATTTGATGTGAAAAGTGATGAAGGAATATTCCTAGGATATTCTAGCAAAAGCAAGGCATACAAATGTCTGAACTTGTCTACTCACAAAGTCATAGAAAGTATACATGTAAAACTTGATGAGTTTGCAGAAAAGACTGAAGAAGAAAGCAAAAGGGAACCTGAAAACTATAGGAGATTCGTTTACATTGAACCTGAAACATTGCCAGACACAACTATCAATGAGGAAACTATATCTACCAAGCCTAGCACAGTAACCGAGTCATAGGAAGAAGTTCAAACCGAGTCACAGGAAGAAGTTCAAACTGAGTCACAGGAAGAAATTCAAATCGAGTCTCAGCCTGAAGTTACCGAGCAAATATCTACCGAGCCCAAGCAATCTGAAGAAGAGATCCTAGAAGACAACAACATGACTCATTCAAAAATCAAGGAACCTATACTAGCCAAATATGTCAGAAGACATCATACACCAGATCAAATCATTGGAAACAAATCAGATGGTACTATGACAAGAAGTAAGCTAAAAGGTACATGTCTGCTTACTGATTTTGAACCTAGAAATATCAAAGATGCATTGAAAAATGAAAGTTGGATTGAAGCAATGAATGAAGAATTAGAACAAATACAAAAGAACAAAACATGGACTCTTGTACCTAGACCTAAAGATAAGAATGTAATTGGAACAAAATGGGTATTCAGGAATAAGCTGAATGAAGACGGTCAAGTATCTAGAAATAAAGATAGATTGGTATGTAAAGGTTATTCTCAAGAAGAAGGTATAGATTATGGTGAAACTTTTTCTCCTGTTACAAGATTAGAAGGTGTAAGAACTCTACTTGCTTATGCAACACATAAAGGATTTAAGGTATATCAGATGGATATAAAATCTACATTTCTCAATGGAATTCTTGATGAAGAAGTCTACATTGAACAACCTGAAGGTTTTGTTGATCCAGATAAAAAGGACATGGTCTGCAAGTTACACAAAGCATTGTATGGTTTGAAACAAGCTCCTAGAGCATGGTATGAAAGACTCCATAACTATCTAATTCAGATTAATTTCAAAAGAGCCAATGATAACAACAATCTGTATATTAAAGAAGGACTGGATGACAAAATTGTATTGGTAGAAATATTTGTAGATGATACTATATTTACAGGGAATGATGATCAGTGCAAAGAATTTTCAGAGAAAATGAACAAAGAATTTGAAATGTCTATGTTTGGTTTAATAAAATTCTTTGTTGGTCTTCAAATTCAGCAAAGCAAGAATGGTATATACATTACTCAATCTAAATACATTAAGGAAATACTTAAGAAGTTTGGTATGGAAGATTCAAAACCAGTTGGTACACCCATGTGTACTGGACTGAAACTTACCAAAAATGATGATTCAAAAGAAGTAGATCAGACCTTATACCGATCTATGATTGGAAAATTGCAGTATGTAGTACATACAAGACCTGATATTTCCTTAGCAGTCAGTATAGTAGCTAGATTCTCAGCAAAACCTAAGGAAAATCATATGATGGCAATCAAAAGAATCTTAAGGTACTTAAGAGGAACTGAAGAATATAGTTTGTGGTATAAATTTGGAGGCAATCTAGACTTAAAAGTGTTTACTGATGCTGATTGGGCAGAGAACATTGATGACAGAAAAATTACAAGTGGTGGAGCATTTTTTCTTGGAAAAAGACTGGTATCCTGGACTAGCAAAAAGCAAAATTGCACATCTCAATCCACAGCTGAAGCAGAATATGTTGCTGCTGCAGTAAATTGTTCAAATATTGTTTGGTTTAAACAGTTATTACAAGGTATGAACGTTGAAATCAAAGAACCAGTTGTTATATTTTGTGACAATACTAGTGCAATAAACATTTCAAAGAATCCAGTAATGCATTCCAAAACCAAGCACATTGCTATTAAATATCACTTTGTCAGAGAATTGGTGCAGGATAAGGAAATCAGATTAGAATATATTCATACAAAAGAGCAGATTGCAGACATTTTCACCAAACCATTACCCAAGGATGCATTTGTGTATCTAAGAGGTAAGTTAGGGGTCATTCCCCTATCCGAGGCTCACTAAATATAGTTTTAGTGATGCATCAACCAGAACATGATTGAAAATCAACATGTTGATGCAGCATATTCAAGGAATCATTGCATATGAATCAGTACTTGAAGTACATTAGTTTACACCAGTAATATGTGAATTGTCTTTGGCATGTGTTGTCAAAGAGGGAGTGTTTGCTATGTCTTTGCTATTACTTCAAGAAATTTTCAATAGTCAGAAGGAAGAGTTTTTAAGAAAAAGGAAGTTTGCTGACAGAGGGAGATTTGAATCTGAACCGAGCTAATTCTTTCAAAATTTCTTATGCTATGACATATTGTGTTGCCATCAATGCCAAAGAGGGAGATTGTTGGAAACAATTATCTGAAGAAAATTGCTACTCAAATTATGTATTGTCTTTGATGTCACACAATGTCATAGTCCACAACAATCAGTACCTACCAAGCTCAGTCAGTCTGCCTGGCAGTAAAATTAGTATTTACCGAGTTCAATCGGTTATCAAAGAAAATCAGCATTTACCGAGTTCACTCGGTTATCAAAGAAAAGCAGTGTTTACTGAGTTCACTCGGTTGTCAAAGAGAAGTTAGCATTTACCGAGTTCAGTCGGTTATCAAAGTAAAAGGATTATCAGTGTTTACCGAGTTCCCTCGGTCTCCGAAAGATTGTAGAAAGTTATGGTCACCGAGCACTGTCGGCCCTTGAAGGATCTTTGCAAATAAAGTTTGCTTTTTTCAGCCGACTGTTATACTAAGTAATGTCGATTTGACAAATCTAAAATCATATAAATAAAAGGTCAAATGTGAAAGTTAAAGAAGAAAAAATAGAAGAAGATATATAGAAGAAAGATAGGAAAGGTGTGTGCAAAATTGTGAAGGATGACCAGATATCCTTGAGGAGCAGCAAAGATATATTTGATCAGGAACGATCACACTTATACAGAACAGAGATCTATAATCAGCAAGACAGTTGCATTATTATATAGGTCATTTTCATTGTTACCTTTTTATCATTGTAATAGTGAATTCTAAATCTCTTAACCGAGTTGGTTTAACAACCATATTGTAAATCCTCTAACAAGGTGACAATTCCATTGAATTGTTCTCAAGACCTCTTACCAGGCCACTCCTAGCAGGGTGATTAAATCCTCTAACAAGGTCACACCTAACAGTGTGTTTTGTAACCTTTTACCAGGTTGGCTTCTAACCGGGCATCACTTCAGAAAAGTGAAAATCAGTATCTAGATACATTGGTGGTTTTTCCCATATTGGGTTTCCACGTTAAATTCTATGTCTCTTGTGTTCTTAATTGTTATCTTAATCATATACAAGTGGTGATGAATATCTAAAAGATAATTTTACTAATACTTTCTACATCTACCGAGTTACTGCAATCTATTTACCGAGTGCTAAACAGATAATATTCATTAAGATATCCTAAGGGATCTGGAAAGAAATAATTGTGAAGTGTTTTAGGGTTGACTGATTCACCCCCCCCCCCCTCTCAGTCACTTCATCCATATTCCATCACCGCTATCTAGGTCAAAGTCGACCTGACCTCAGAAGGACAAAATTTTTCTAGGTTTTCTCTGTCTCGGCATTTCCAGTCTAAAACAGGTTGCAAAATTTCCTGAAACTATGCACGGACATTAAAAAATAGTGATTTCTTCATCAGCCTTCTTTCGAGATAAGTATTTCTATTTTATTTAGTTTATATGTCCATAAAATTTTTCATCACACACCCCTCCACTACATTTTAACTTATTTATCATACTATCAACCATGCTCCATATTATTTCCACCTACTCATTTAAATACTATTCAAATCTATTCATTTTGGTGGTCCTATATTCCCCCTTTCATATCATATTATCAATCCTATTCTCATCTACCACTATTCAAATCTATTTACATTCTTTTCTATTTGATCAATTTCTTCATTCATAGCTTGTATCCAGTCATCATTCTCTAAAGCATCTTTTACTGTCTTAGGTTCAAACTCACATAGTAAACATGTAGGGTCTTTCAACTTACTTCTTGTCAAGACTCTAGATACTTTATCTCTAATGATTTTCTCAGGCTTATGATGTCTTCTTACATACTATGCCAATGTAGGTTCAGATTTATTTTCTCCTTGATCTTGATCTTCAGGTTCATCATGCAAGTTATCAGCTTCATCTTCTGATTGCTCAGTAGCATCCTCTTGATGCTCAACAACATTGTCCTGATGCTCGAGATTCCTTTTCTGATTCTTGATAGCATCCTTCTGATGCTTGACATTCCTTATATGTGACTATGCATCTGGTTCAAGTGTATTACTTGCCTCTCCTTCTTCCATGTAAATAAAAGATCTGCAATCTTCAGGTTCTCTTTTTTTGTTCCAGTTTATTATTTTCTACATATTCATCAACTCTCACATTTGCACTTTCCACAACTTTGTTAGTGTCAGAATTCAAACACTTATAATCTTTTCTCTTAGTGGAATAACCTAGGAATATGCCTTCATCACTTTTTGTATCAAATTTTCCATTCCTATTGTCTTTCAGTATATAGCATTTACTCCCAAAGATTCTAAAATATTTTACATTAGGTGCATAACCATGCCATAACTCATAAGGTGTAGCATTTGTACCTTTCTTGATTTGTACTCAGTTTAAGGTATAAATAGTTGTACTTATAGATTCTCTCCAATATTTTTGTGCAACATTCTTCTCAATCATCAGTGTTCTTGCACAATCCATAATTGACCTATTTCTTCTTTCTACTATACCATTGTGTGGAGGTGTTCTCAGTGCAGACATCTATCTCTTGATTCCTCTATCATTACAGAATAGATTGAACTCATTTGATATAAACTCTCCACCTTGATTAGATCTCAAACATTTCAGGCTTCTACCTATTTCTTTTTCAACTTTTTCCAAATACCACTTAAACAATTGAATTGCATCATATTTCTCTTTCAAAAACATTACACTCATCATCCTAGTGTAGTCATCAACAAACAAAATAAAGTACTTATCACCATAATGACTTTATATACCCATAGGTCCACAAAGGTCAGTATGAACCAATTCCAAAATGTTTTCAGAAGTAAATGTCTTTCTCTTGAAACTAGACTTGTCATTTTTCCCAATTGACACTATTTACACATCACATTATCAGATTTCTTCAATCTCGGCAAACCTCTAACTTTCTTCTTTTTACTAATATTTACTAGATTGTAAAAGTTCGCATGACACAACCACTTATGCCATAACCATAAATCATCAAATTCTGTAAACAAACATGTTTCTTCAAATAGGTCTAAATAGAACAAGTTACCTCTTATTTGATCTCCACTTCCAATTAGTTCACCAGTGGCATCAAATATTTTAGCCTTCTTGTGATGAAACTCCACTTGGTAACTAGTACTGTTCAATTGTGCAACACTCAACAAATTATAGTTAAAACCTTTAACCCAATAAGCATTTTCACATGTGATCTTATCAGTCAACTTAATTGATCCTTTACCTCTCACAGGACATAGTGCATCATTACCAAACTTAACACTTCTACCTTTGTAATGATCTAAGGTTTCAAATTTATTTTTATCACCAGTCATGTGATGTGAGAAACCACTATCAATAATCCATTTATCATCTTTACTCACATAAGAAATAAGTACAGTTTTCTCATCTTCATCAGAATCATCTTTCATAGCAACATATACTACTTCAATATCACATTCATCAGATTCACTAGTGTCACTACACTAGTAAATTTTAGCTTGTTTTTCGACGAGGATTAGTCAAATTTTTGATACCAATTGGTTGACCAAATCACCAAAACTGTTGTTAGAGTTTTGTCATCAATTATACGACACATTAAAACAACATCAAAATTTTGACGTCCATAGTGGTAGAATTATCAATGGACGCGTCATCGAAATAATCGCTTCAACCTGGAAGCATTATCGATCATACTTTCCATCTAGGTGACCAATGTCCATGGAAATTACGATGACTTAGGGTCAAAATTGTCGTCGAGGGTTCAACATTCTCGTCAAAATGCCAAAGAAGGTTCCTCTCACTTTTGATGAAAGTTGGTCGGAGTAGTCGTCGAACATATAGCATTGTCGTCGAAATGACTAGTATTGATACATCGAAAAAGTGACAAATAATATTTTTTTTTTTAAAAATAAAATATATTATCAAATTAAGCATAGCAATATTATGCTTTAATTGTTTACATAGTAATCATGACCAATGGCATAATTTAATTAGGGCCAATAGAATAAATTACAATAATTACATCAACAACAATTTTGGTCATTTGGTCGACCAATTGGTATCAAAAATTTGACTAATCCTCATCGAAAAACAAGCAAAAAGAAGCATTTTTAAAAACATTATGTCAATGATATAATACAAAAATTTAGTACTTTGGAACTGTGTCCTCGTCAAAATCATCTAGCAGCTCATTAACCATAAGTTTTTTAATTGTTGCTCAAGTATTCAATTTCAAATATATATTTTTTGGCATATTTACCTGTTCACATGATGCGGGAGACTCTTGGGTTGGGCCAGTGGAAGCTTGGCGTAGGAGTTCAGCCATGGCTTGATAGCCTTCCTTGAAGGCAATTTTTTTGTGTTCTTTCGTGGCCTCTAAATTAAATTCATAGCCTTGCATTTTTTGATTAAACAAAATTATTTGCATTTTATAAATAATTTTTCTCTGGAATTCATTTACTACTACTTACAATTTGTGCTTTGATTTTGGAATATCCACCAAAGCCAAGTTTGTGCTACCCAATCTTTTACAGCCTGGTCTTTGTTGTCTTTGATGTGTCTTGCAACCTATGAAAAGTTTGAAATATGTTAGATGATATAGATATAAAGATCACTAATTAGTGCATTATTACATTGTACTAGTATTTAATACTATTGCATACCTTCTTCTCTCATTTGTTGGTGTAATTCCTCTTTGAGCATCCCCTTTCTCCTTTGCATCCAAAATAAACTCATTCCAATCCCTCACTGGAATAAAGGGAGGATGCTCATACTTTGGGTTCTGGATGAGACTCCTTATATATGCATCCCTCACAGTCTTAAGATGTTTGGCATCTTTTTCTAAAATTTTCTTCTCCTCAAAAATATTACTACCAAACTCAAGCTCTAAATCTTTAATGAGCTGATCTTTTAATTTTTTGTCTTGCAAGTTCCACCTTTTAAGAAAAAACACAAAATTGTTAGATAGAAAAATTAACTAAAGTTGTGCACCTTGAATATAGTAAAAGAAAAGGCCTGAATGAAAGGAAAAATACTGTAGCAATTAATGATATGAAATAAAAATAGTGGGATAGGGTTAGTTCACTTATGATGTTCCACCTTGTATGTATGGTGGGCCCAAATATCTTCAGTGTGAGGTCATAAAGCGTCTTATAAAATGAATCATTTCCTAAAAAAAAATTCATGGGATCATCAATCCAAAACTTTTTATGAATAGGTAAATGCATATTACAATATAAAAAATAATAATTTTAAAGTACCTGGAAGCTTAGGACATTTTAAAGACATTAATTCATTATCACCAATCAACAATGATGTCTACATAACTCCTGTACACACTAAAATGGTGCACTTCTATGAACCATTACATGCAAGGTTGCTCAAGAATGAGGCCTCACAAAGTGGCTCATAGCTCTCTATGCATGGAGTTGCAAGGGACTATGATGTATTTTCTCTTAGCTAGAGCTACAAGCTTGTGACCTTGCTAGTCAAACACACAACGAGAGATTCAAATGAGGACAAGGGCAAGAGTGCCAATATCCTCAAGAATCACTATGAAAATGCAATGCAAGCTAGTCTATGGAAATGAAAATGCAATGCAACTAAGCTATGAAATGGAAAGAACAAGTGTTACAAATCCCTCCTATTAAGCTATGTGAAGTTATGCTATTGCATGGAAGGAAATCTAAGCTATGAAAGCCATGAAAAATGAAACTACTTATGCAAGAATGTAAACTAAAATATGAAGCAAATGAAGAAATCTAAATTAGGATGCAACAATGATCTCTAAAAAGCTTCAAAGTCTTCAAGGATTCCTGCAGCATAAGGTTAGCATAAAAACGCGATATATGCAAATGAAGGAGAGAGCTTTCCTTTTATAAGAAATGCAAAGGAATGGACCATTGAGATTAAGAGGCAAAATTATTAATCGGTGGTGGAGGTTGAAAGAGGAGCAATCCATGTGCATAAGTATCCTCCAATAGAAAAATAGGAGTTGACTTTATGTCCATATGAGACAAAAAGTGTTTTCTTCTTTTTATAAAATATGAATAGTGCTTTATTTGTGCAACTTAGGATAAGATGAAAAGTTGGGGCTTTTTATTTATTAAAAGGGGAGGAAATATTCCTTTTAATCAAATAAAGACTTAGGATAAATGATTAGCCCATAGGATAAAAATCCAATATATGATCGAATTTAAGATTTAATCAAGAAATTGATAATGTTGAAAATATTGATTATTGATAAAATTGATTCAGGATTGATAAATCAAATAAATGGGGCCCAAAGTCTAGGCGACCATTTTAGGGTGCATACAACTCCTGCGGTAGAAACATGGGTAGATCCAAGAAATGATGGTGAATTATCATCAATACATGTACTCTAATCTATACCTGGCATAGCAGATGGTGCCGGTGTATCTCCTAGTCCACAAAATTAATCCACTATGAGATGCACCCAAGATTAAAGTACAAATTATCAATTCATAATTAACACAAAACCAAATATAGCAAAAAAAGGATTTACTAGGCATAGACCGTGAAGGCGTCAATGTTTGCATGCCCCTTGTTGCCGACATTGCACTTGGCAATCTCGGATGGACGTCGATCGACCTCCTAGGAGGAGTCTCTTGCACTTGATCACCTGAACAATACATTGTTAGCAAAGACATTCTGAAATAATAAAAGTAAGAGTTAACTTAAGAAGTTTTTGAATGTTCCAAAGAAAAAATTCCTTGTAACTTGTCAACTTAAGGATTATTTTACCTGAGGCAACCGGAGCTCTGCTAGTACCGACCTCACCGTGATGTCCTTGACCAGGTACTTGAGTTTGTAAAAAATCCTGTAACAAGAACACATACATATTTTAGTTCACAACATAAAAGAGTATAAAATATAAACTTTTATTGAACTTTTGTTATAACTAAAGATTCATTACTACTTACCTCATAACGACGTGCTTCTACCATCAATTCATATTGCCTCTTCAACATCTCCTCGGTTGGATTTGCTTCTCCCAAAATTCTAATAATTTCTAAATTGACTTTTTTTAGTTTTTTCTTCAACATATTTATTAAATTAGGGATTTCTGGGATATCGACATCAGAAGGGGTAGCTATTGCCTTTATTGTTGTAGGTGCTTTTCCCCTATCCTGAACATCAAATTGTGATAGGAATATCAGTAAAACTATCATAAAAACTCCAAAACCCTAAATAAAATAACATAATAATATAACATTTTTCAACTATCTAATTTGTACAATTTCAATAAGGTTTACTGTTGCTAAAGAATGGGTGGGAGGAGCATCCTTGTGGCCTCTATCATGTGGGGGATCCATATCGTCCTGTGACAAAGATTAAATATAAAAACTTTAGAGAACTGAAAGCAATAGACTTAGCAAAAAAAACTTATTAATAAAATGGTATATAGTACTTACCACCCTCATGATGGTAACTTTGTTTGTATCTATGTGATTTAAATGGTAATCTATTAGCAATTCTTCCCCTGCACTTATTGATTTTATCGCACATACAAAAACTTGATTCCCCTCACACGCCTCAAATATGCAATTGGGTTTCTTATTAGTTGAGGAAGGTCACGTACTATTTATAAAACCCGCAATATTACCTGTTGCTTTTGGTCGCCCATCAATGTACATAGAAAATCATTTACTTTGATCATTTTCTTTCCATTGTATATAATTTGCTGATAGTGCATACCTACACATTATTTTTTTATATTGAACAATCTGCATCCAATCATTGTAATTGTAACAAGGACCGACATACTTCATCAATTCAACAACTTTTTTTTAACATACCTTTATCCCATCCATGGAAAATATGCCCAAACCATGTAATGAGGATGGAGCTATGCGATATATCCTCTCATTAACACAAAAATTAGTGTTAATTGGAGGTAGCTCATTGGGTACCCATTCTTTCTCAATATGTGTGTACCGAAAGGACACCTTGATGTCACCTTTGGTCTCATCATCATAAGAACATGACCCCCTTTAGCAAGGAAAAATTGCATGCGTTTATTGAATTTTTTTCTAATATTTTGACCTCTAGTTGATCTCCCCATTTTAACCATACTACATGTAGAAATTTCATCTACCATTCCCTCCACTACTACATTTGACCTCATTTTTCTACCAAAATTTTCAACAATCAATTAAAAAGGTTTAGGTTGGTCGGATTATAGAAGGAAAACTTCCTTTTTTTTTCAATCCATTCTCATGTTAGTCAAAATTTTGACCAATACCATGTAGGTCAAAATTTTGACCAACATGGGCATAACTTTAAAAAGAAAAAAGATTTCGTATTTCATTTCATTGTTTGGTTTTCACTTGGAGTGCATGAAGAAGCTGGAGCATGCGATTGTTTGAACTGTTATTTGGTGAGAGTTTTAGGAGGACCGCCTACCTGCGAGGGTTGCCACTATGATTTGGTGTAAAAGGAGGACCGCCTACCTATGAGGGTTGCCACTATGATTTGGTGTAAAAGGAGGACCGCCTGTAAGGGTTTTCTTACTCTACATTTATCTGGCATTGTTTTATTGGTTACCTACTTAGGGCCCGTGAGCAATGTGTCAGGGCATCATGTATTGGGTATTTGCTAGGTTGTTTATATATCATGCCTTGTCAATTTGTGAACTGAGTGGATAGATTGAACATGTCTACAAGTTTAACCTTCGATGCATCCATGGTTTTGAAGCTCATTTGTTAGTTCTGCAAACATTTTATTGAAACTTTTGTGATGTGCCCACGAGATACTAAACTCTCTGTCATACCAGCCCAAAAACTCCTCAGTTGGCTTTGTCATGGAGAGTGTACCTTGACTTGTGATTTCTCCATTGGTCTCCAATGCCATTGGGTGAGAAGCAAGCCAAGGAAATGAATTTTAATAACCCAAGTGCTTAGATTTGGGGGAAGTAGCTACATTGCTTCAAGATTGATGCCCTAGTTAGATATATGCTATGTGTTTAACCAACAAAGTAAGAAAATTCTTACAATAGTGTCCTAGGAATAATCTGGATATATCCTAAATCGAGACTGTTTGCAAACCAAAACTCATAAACAAAAACATGACCATCAGTTTTCGATGCCTCAAACACCCATCTGTTACACTATTCAATCCTTTAAGGAACCCAATACATTCCACTATGAAACTCTTTCAACCAAAACCAATATCATTCATTGTTATGTTATTCACAAAAGATATCAAAAACCGATAGAAGGAATATATATAAACTCAATTAATAATGAGTTCTTGAAAACTATTTTTTTTTAAATGTTGTAGACATCAATTCTTTCTTGGCTTACCAAACAGTTTCAAAACATTTCTCTGTCAACAAAACTGATTACTATCCTCCCCTACGAGACTTTCATAAAGAGACTAATACCCCAAAAATCATTCCTTACGGGACTGTCATGAAACAAAACAGATCATTTATATTTCTTTGCACAATAACAATAAAGAGAAGTCGATTCATTAACACTATTATGTTCTTCGTAACAAAGATAAAAAAATGCCAATAGGGAATACATAAAGCTTAATTAAAATACATTTCATTCATACTCAAGATAGAAAAAACATTCATGGATCTTTGGCTAAAGGCCAGAGAGCCCGATACTTTTCCACAATTATTACTCTCTTGCCTGTTCTATTGTCTATTGACTCTCTCTAACTATCCTCCTCTCTATTACATAGTGTAGTCTATTTAAGACCATATTGGACCATTACAAAATGGTTTGTCTTCCATGACCATTCATATTCCTATTCAGAATTTTGCTTACAAATATCCCATATTCTCTTTGTCGAATCATTATAATGTAATTTAACAAATATACCATGGTTCTAACACTTTAATGAATATATCCTTTCTTGACATGACTTAAATGATGTGAAATTCAAAGGTGGAGGTGGTGCCCCTGCACCACATTCCATGTGTTACAGTGGTCAGAGGTCATGGAATGACCATATTCAATTGGAAACTCACAAAACTATCAAAGGAATGGCTGAAACTACTCTGCCAGTCAGAATTAATTGAGTAAAAATACAAATACAGACCTCACAAATGCATAGATGTGGTCTAGGATCAATATCTAACTATTCAAAATGCATTGAAATGTAAGACAATGACAAAATGAATCCAAAATCACTCTAAGAACTCAAGGAAATTGCATTTGAAAGAAGTTTATTTATCAAAAACTCAGTACAGTCCATACACCAGGCCTCTTCTTCCGTACAATGAAACTTTGGCATATTTGATGGACTCCTAGAAACTACCCCAACCAATCCCAATTGGTTGGATGGATTAGTTTGCACTAAAACATAACAAAATCCAATTCCCTCCATTTTCTAATAACTGTTGCATTTCAATTTTTTGAATTTGCAACATTACAAATTTGGAGTTTTTGAAACTTTTAAAGATAATGAAGCCTTAAGACTTTGAAATGTGACCCAAATGAACTTATTAAGCATTATTAAAATCAAATCTAAACTATTAAAAACTTGTAACACCAAATACCATCTTGGGCTCTTATTTTGGTCCTAAGGCCTATTAGGCCTTTTAAGACTTATTACATATTTGCCATTTGCAATGCATGGAATGACCTTATATGCCATTATAGGTTCCATACATTCCAATTGATTTCTTTAGATGTCATTAGGTGCATGGTTGTCATTATGGACTCCTGGTAGTCTTTGGATCTTCTAGGTGCCCCTACACCATGTTCACCACCTTTGAAAGGATTCTTGTCCCAAGAATCAATCATGGCATTGGATGTCTGAGTCTGAACCAAAAATTTCAAAAAAACATCAGCCAACTCAAGATATGAAAAAATGTTGAAATTCATTAAAAAAATTTATATTACATCTCATTAAATAATGTTGAAGTCAGATTGGGCAATAAAAGTGAAAATATTACGCCTTCCAAACATGCACAAAACTATTCAAAACTCCAATGAAATGTAACACCATATCCTAGCAATCATTTGAATCCATATCAACCATAAAAATAAACATTTGTCAATAATATAGTTAGACTGTACCCTCACGGGCAGTGACTGGAAAATTTCAAATGAATTTACATTTTCATTGCTTGAACATAGTTTACATTCACTATTATGATCTAGAATCGATCATTAACTTGGTCCATTCCCAATACTCATTAACTTAGTTTACATTCACTATTATGATCTCTATAATCTGGAACAATGGAGTTTTTAATTTCTAGTTTCTAGAGTGTATTTATTTTGATGTTATGTAAATTTAATTTAAAAATCAATAATATCAATACAAGTATAAGCATTTTTAAGTGGATTTGTATTCTCAATTCAATTCGTGCAAGAATATGATGTACTTTCCATACTATTAAATTTTTGACAAACTTTCACATATTAACTTTTGAAGTAGAACTAAAGGCAATGCATTGTTGTTAACTTGTTATTAATAAAAAAATTATTAGCAAATCAGAAATTAGTTATTGTTCATGTTGTAAAACTAAACTATTTTAACTAAAGTTTACATGTGGTTTTTACAGGAAGAGGTTGAACAAACTATAATATTGAACAAACTAAGCGAAATATGTAAACATTTGCTACACTCTCTTTTCTCTATGATTGATTATAAATATCATGGTGTTTTATGGCACTTTCATTAATTGTATCATGGTTGTGCTCTACTATTGTACTTAACCTTTAACATGTCTCCAATGATTACAATCACTTGCACATGCTTGTACCTTGTGGTTGTTCCATCTTCTTATTGTGATTGTTTCTGATTTAAGGCATCATATGTCAATGTCTTCTTATTGTATTTATTCTATTAGGACTTCAAATTGAGTGACATTTCCTTTTCACATGAGCATAGAATTCAAAATTGCCCCTATGATCTCATGATAATGGCCATATTCAATAACTCTATAGCATGATGGTTGTTCCTTTTAAGAGAGATGGTTGTTCCATTGTTCTAAAAACTACACTTTGTTGTCCTTTTGACTTGATAGCATTACATGTCAGAAACTTTGAGGTTCTCTTACCTTTTGTATGTCATGGCTTCACCTCTATGTAGCTAAATCTCACTCTGAAAATGATCTTCTTTTAGGAAACAATGAAAATCCTCTATGGGTTCATACTTATTGTGACTTCCCATGATGCACTATCATTGCTTGTACACTATATTTTTCCAATTCTTTTAAATTGTCACTGTCTTTGAAAATTAATGCCATATGTTGCTTACATTTGATTCAATTTCCATATTAATTACCCTCTTTAGTTGTATTAGGAACTTTTGGCTTAAGCATGTGTGATGCAAACCTAGATATAGATGGGCATTAATGCATTAATGCTCAATTGAATGCCTTAATGAAGCTCCCAGAGAAAGGCCATCTGGAAGCTTTAGAGGAAATAATTTGTACTAGGTATGGAATCACCTCCACTACAATGCCAAATTTTGATGTGTTATTATCTTCAATTGCAAGTTTCTTTTGCAAAAATATATTGTATATCTTTATAGACTAGACAATGTGACTATACAACTCCAGAATATATTCTCTATAATCTCTAATTACAAACTGAAGTGTAAATTGAAGTAAAGTCTTCCTTGGATAAAATTCCAACCCTTGTCTACTAATTACAATACTTACCTTTATAGTTCACGTGACTTCCCTAGGGATTCATTAGAACTAAAATAAATTTGTTATATGCTAGTTGGCCAACTATGCCTAGTTAGCCAACTAGGAGACATGTCTTTAGGGAGGTAAAGACTCATATAAATGAAAGATGAAACTCTTCATCCAATGAAAAAATATAAAATTCAACACAAACATTTGTGAATTATATCCAAACAGTAGCGGACTATATATAGGTAGCAATGAATTAGATGTAATTGATTCAACTTCACATTCTTGATTTACTTCAACATCAAGAATAATATCCATAGATTCAGTAGTCTAGAAAGGAGATTTGTGTAACTCCCAAAATAATAATAACTCCCAAAATACTTATCCTTTTGAATATTTCGTGGTCTAGTGAGCATGATTTGTGTGTGTATTTGTAAATCTTGTATAATCTTATAATTTTTTTTTTACTATATACAAGATACTACTAATGTTTGTATGTTTACATTTTGTATATTTATAGCCTGTGAAGAAAGTCCACACCTAGCAATATGAACCTAGAACAAAATAACGAGACACTTGCTAGATTGTGGTCTCAGTTCTAAAGAAAAGACATTGAAAAATGTTATTGTATTTGATGGGGAAAGGTAGATTGAGGAAAGTGAGAGGTAATTATACGACGTTATTGCAGTTTATTAATTCTTATAGATCTTCAATATAAGTTGTTTCTAAGTAGTCTATTTGTTTTCTTTATAGTTGGTCGTGAGTGGGATGCACTACATTTGTATATTACAAACAATCTTGATTGGATGACAGTATGGATTCAACAATCTCAAGAAAATGGTTATTCATTAACATGGGATGTTGTTGCATCATTGGTTAAAGAAGCTCATCGTAATGGAGATCCCAATGTTATGCCAATGGTACTTGATCTAGCATATGGTTTAAGAGGTAGAAAGGTACGTATAAGTTTACTAACCATGACCCATAATTTTAATATCAACTCACGAATCGATGCAAATAATCTTGACATGTTTGAATAATTGCATATCAAACACCACAAAGCTATGTACTACCATGGCCGTAAATTTCACATAAAAAAGTTAGACGACACAAAGAAAACTTGTGATTCTAGGATAACTGCATTCTTCAAGGTCACTAATATTTCATCTAGAAATGACATACATCCTCAATAATCTAAAAATTGATACTATGGCATTTTGGATGATATACTTGAGTGCGACTTTAATTCATTCAAATTAGTTCTATTTATCGTCAAATGGTACAGGCTATGATTGAATCAAAATGATCCTGATAAGACTGTTAATGAACATGATAGTGGATTTACAATGATTAATACAAGGTCATTTGAGCCAGTTGGAGATGAGCCCTATGTTCTTCCAAGCCAATGTGAGAAAGTGTTTTACTTTGCCATTCCACATAAACTGGGTTGGTCATTTGTTGTTAGACATGATCCAAGAGGAAGGCTGATACATTATAATGTGATGGAAGAAGAAGATACTGAAGAATCAGAAGATGAAGTAAATGATGATCATGGATGACTGTTACACAATGAAGAAGAAGAAGAAGAATAAAATGATCATGATGATTCTGGTGATGCTTACGATGGTCATGATGATGATGGTCATGATGATGATAGTCATGATAATGGTGATGATGATGACGATGGTGGTGATGATGATGATGATGATGATGATGATGGTGATGATGATGATGATGATGATGATGATGATGATGATGATGATGATAGTCATGATGATGACATGGATGAGGAGGATGATAAATAACATGATCAATGAAATGTATGTCAAGGTATGATCAATGCCACGTATGAGGTATTGATTTATTCATAGAAATTTGAATTTAAGTTATTATGTGTTGAACTCTATAGTCATGGAGTATATTTTGCATCATGTAAATTTTGTCTTCTATGTAATTTGTAGCTTACATATCATGTAATTTTTGGCTGACTTAAGATGAATGATTTACATATGCAGGAAATTTAACGCGTTTGACATGGATCGATAGGTATAATTTATTATTTGGTTTCCTTCTCTTTAGTCAGAAAAATATATAGATCCTACTATGTCTCTCATTTGATGGATTGTAGGTATCACCAAATAGGTATTTGTCTAATATGTCTTCCTCAAGTGAGGAAAATGCAGGAATAGAAGACAAAAGTGAGACATCTAGTAGGTCTAAAATAGGGAGATCAACTAGAGGTGTCAAAATATTAGAAGAAAATTTGATAAATGAATAAAAAATTTCCTTGCTGAGGGGGGGTCATGTTCTTATGATAATGAGACCAAAGGTGACATGAAAGTTCCCTTAAGGTACACACATCTTCAGAAAGAATGGGTACCCAAGGAACTACCTCTAGTTAATACTGATTTTTTTGTTAACGAAAGGATATATCGTATAGCTCCATCTTCATTACATGGTTTGGGTTGATTTTCCATGGATGGAATAAAGGTTAGTTATAATCGAGTTGTTGAATTGATGGAGTATGTAGGACCTTGTTACAATTACAAGAATTGGATGCGGATTGTGCAATATAAAAAAAGTATGCGTAGGTATGCATTGTTATCAAATTATATACAATGCAAAGAAAATGATCAAACTAAAAGGCTCGCTATGTATATTGATGGAAGGCCAAAAGAAACAAGGAATATTTTAGGTTTTATAAATAGTTCTCGACTTGTGTCAACTAATAAGCAGTCAAATTTTATATTCAAGGCATGTGAGGGAAATCATGTATTTGTATGTGCGATAAAATAAATAAGTGTAGGGGAAGAGCTTCTAATAGATTACAATTTGAATCATGTAGATTCAAAAAAATTCCCTATCATGGGAATGGTAAGTATAACAATTAAACCAATTGCCTCCAATTAATATTGACTCCAATCGCTTCTAATTGATAAGAATTACTAATCTTTGTCACATGGCGACATGGATATTCCACCTCAAGATATACAGGCGAGGATGTTCCTCATAGTACACCTTCTTCAGCAAAGGTAAACCTTAATTAGTGTAATTCTACAAATTATATAGAAACAAATGTCATATTATTATGTTCTTTTCTTTATGGCTTTGGAGTTATTTTGATAGAATTTTACTGATATTGATGTCACAACTTGATACTTATTGATAGAGAAAAGAAAAGAGGCAGTAGATCTTTTGCAATCTGAAGTTGAGGCAGCATTTAGAGATGATGTAGAATCTAAATCTAACCATGTATTTATGGCTACTGAAATAAAAACTAAATATGGTAATGAAATTCTTAACCTTGTAATGGAAGCAAACAAAACTGAGGAGTCAAAGGAACTCGAAGAAGAATTGACACGTAGAGTCAAATCAATTAGTGTAAACGGTAATTAATCTTAAGCAATAATTAAAGTTCAATATATGTTTATATTTTATACTATCTTATGGATCGTGATCTAAAATATGATGTGTTATTCTTAAAGGAATTTTTGATACGTTTGAAACATCGTCAACATGGTGAAGGTTGTAGCGCCGCACCACCTTCATGTAAATAATCCTTAAACCTTTAACCATTGATTTAACCTTTGTATGCATTATTGACTCAACTTATGTTTGGGATGCTTCTAGTACCCCATTTAATCTTTATCCATTGCAAATGTCTTTGCTAACAATGTATTCTTCAGCTCATGATGAAGTGCAAACGCCTCCTTCGATTAACATTTTACATTGGATGACTGCATTGTTCGCAACAAGGTGCTTGCAAACATCTTCCTCTGTACCATCTACAACTGGTAAAACCTTATTTTTCTATATTTTGTTATGTGCTAATCATGCATTGATTATTTTTCTTGTGTGAATTTTATACACTATATGAACTTATTTTGTGCACTAATAGATACACCTACACCTAGTACAAGAACAAATCAGACTAGTACTAGTGAAGATCAACCATTTCCTAGATCAGCCCGTGTTACTAGTACTAGTTCGTTTGCGGGGACATTGTTGATGAACAAGAAAAATATGGTTCCATTAAAAGTACCAAAGCTTCTAGGTGCTTTAAAATTGTTATTATTTATAGTGTAATTGTAGTTTACTTATACATAACTCATTTTGGACTGATAATCCCATGGTATTTTTGTAGGAAATGATGTTTTTTATGATCATCTTTTTGAAATGACATTGAAGCTATTTGGGCCCACCATACGCAAAAGGTATGTAGCTTCATAATATTGGTACAATATTTTTCTTAGCTTCCATTTATTGTACTATATTAAAGCTATGATATCTAACAATTTTGTTTTTTCAAAAAAGGTGGAATGAACAGGATGTTGGCTTAAAAAATCAGCTCATTAAATCTTTAGAGGACCTCTTTGGAAATGAAACTTTTGACAGAGCCATGATTCTTAAAAAAGCATGCAAACATTTAAAGATTGTGAGGGAACAATATAGAAGGGCTCTAAAGGATAACCCAAAGTATGAGCATTTTCCTATGATTCCACTGATGGAGTGGAATGAAATAATGGAAGATGCAGAAGAGAAAAGGCTAAAGGGTAGTGGAATTCAACCAGAAGACAGCAAAATAAGGTATGTCGTGATAGTATTAAGTAGAATGTAACCATGCACTAATTAGTGATCTTTTTAAATATATAATCTAACATGTTTCAAACTTTTCATAGATTGCAAGACACATCAAAAGCCACACAAGCGAGATTAACAAAGGTTGGCCAACACAAACTTGGCTCTAGTGGCTATATGAAACTTCACTCTCGACTTGTAAGTAGTAGCATTGAAATTTCATATCAAATTTTTATATATAAGGTTGCAAACAATTCTGTTTAATCAAATCATACATGTAAAAGTGATGATATTAAACAAAAAATACAGGGCATAGAATTCAATGTAGAGCCCATGGATGAAGACAAGAGAATAGCCTTGAAGGAAGGCTATGTAGTTGTGGCTACATGCCTACACCAAGAATCCCAAAGCCATAATGAAGCATCTGCTACACCAGATGAGACACAAGTAAATTGGTCAAATGAAAAGTAAATCAAATTGAATAGTTAATTTCAAACATAAATTGACTATTTCATGATAACAATGTGCATGACATTTCACTACAGCCTTCAAATCCTACCACAGAACTTGGGCGTGATGAAGGCCATAATGTGCATCATAGTGTTGGAGGTATTAATTTTCTATTGGAAATAAATTACATAATTATTAATAGAATTTAACATCTTTAATTGCAATTGGTTGTGTAACCTTTTTTTGAATATTTTAGAGTACGTTGACCATGTTGAGGTGGTGGAAGATCAAAATGTTATTGTACATGATGATGTGGCATTTTCAGGTAAAGAAAAATGCATGTTATGTTCTATTGGTTAATGAAATACATGTAACAGTAAAAAAAAGTATGCAAATTTAACCTATTTACTTGTTATTGCAGCAGACCCCCCTTTAGTGCAGCATTGTCATCCTCCTCGAGACATGAGGAAGCATCATAATTTGAGATCAAAACCACAAGAGGAGGAAGATAATATTGATGCTCCTATCAGCCTTTACCTAAATAAGAAATCTAAGAAAAACCCAAAAAAGAAATGATTCTTAAAAATGCTCTTTGATAAAACTTGTTTGATTAACTTTGTTGGATAATGAAAGAATGTTGTTTTAAGTAATTATCTATGAATGTTGTGTATTAATATTGAATTATATGTCATTTTAATGAATATTGTTATGTGTTAATGAATTCTTGATTAGTGTTGCATATTAATGAATGTTATATCATATTAATGAATGTTATGTGATTGTATTGATTGAATGTTATAGTTCATAAATGGATGAATGAAGTGTGTAATTAGATGTTAATGGGGAATTTAGATTGATGTTAGGGGGAGTGAGGCCAGATGAGCTTCCACCCTTGTGTGGTTGGCCTTGTTAAGTAGAGAATATTAAAGTATTCTCAAAACCAAGTGAAGCTCAAACTAACACACTTTCATTATTTAATCAATTTCATTCATTCTAGGTCTTTTCTCATAAGTGCATTTTGAATGTGTCATTGTCAGGCAACTATCAAATAAAAAACTAGAAGGGCCAATAGTCAACTTATCATTGTCATTGTCTATCATGATTCGAATTCATTTTGTGTAAGTATTCTCATATTGAATGCATCAACCTCTCTTGGCCTAATGTGGATTATTTCATTGGTTTGTGTTTTTGAGTAGGTGAAGTGTTAAATCAGATATCAATTGGATCTATAAGTAGCATAGATATATTCTATAGCTAATAGCCTAATACACCCATGTGAATAAATTTACTTGTTGTCCCCTTAGGATTTACTTAAGCAAATAGTCCTTATGTGCTAAAAAATTAGTTGTTTTAGTGCTGCAATTGTAGACGATTGTATGCATGAATTCAATGACAAGAACTGAACATTTAAGCTTTATGATAATGCTTGTCATCCTTATATGGTAGGCAAATGAATCCAAGAAGAAAGCTTTTAGGAAATATTTGGAGTTAAGCGGCATGCTTGATACCCTCACAAAAGGTTTGTGGCAGTTCTTCTTATATGATGAAATGTTGAATCTAAAAAATTAATTTGTGAATTTGTATCTATTTGTGAGATAATATATTAAAATTGGGAGTTCCTCTTATATGATGAAATGTTGATTTTAGAAAATTAGTTTGTGAATTTGCATCCATTATTTTTGGATGCCTGAATGTTATGTTTGCCTTGTGAGGATTCAAATTAATTTGATTTGTATTATCATATAATATCTATGCTGTTATAAACTACCTTGTTTCCATGTATGATTTACAATTATTTGTTCTAGTGTTCCAAAGATGAATCTGGATGATATCTTTGAGCAAAAGAATGAGGTTGCTAAAGCTGTTGAAGAAGTTGAAAAGGTTGATATATTCATATCAATATCATTTATTTATTGATGTGTATTGTCAATTGATTACTGTAAAATATCTCTTAAATATCAAACAAGATGAAATTTGAATGCAGTATGATTTAATTGTTCATTTCTATGCTTACAGGCTATGTCAAACTATGGATATGAGATAGTTCAAACACTTATTGTGGATATATAGGCTAATGTGCATGTTGAGAAAGCAATGAATGAAATAAATGCAAGCAAGACTTTTACATCCAATACTAAATGTCCTTTTTACCATGATATTGTTGGAGATTGCTAGCATATACTTTTGCATTTTGTAAATGGGTTGATAGTATTCATTTATTTAAGAAAACCCAACTCATTATCCTCAACTTTGTTCATATTTGTGTTCTATATCTGTTTAGTTTATTTACCTAAAATTTCTCTCAATTTCACCATCATTCATTTCATTATTTTATATCAGTTGCAAGAATGAGGGTGGCAACACAAGAAAAAGCAGAGGCGGAGAAAATTTTACAAATCAAGAGAGCAGAAGCTTTCCTAATTTTATTTTTCAGTATGCATCAACACTTCCTTTTATGTTATATATGTATATTTTATAGATTTTTATATTTATAATTTTAAAAGTTGTATGTAATATACATTGGGAGATAATATATTGATATTGGCAATTCTTCTTATATGATGAAATGCTGAATCTAGAAAATTAATTTGTGAATTTTCATCTATTTGTGAGATAATATATTAATATTGGTAGTAATAGTGCAAAGGAAAGAGGACATGACAAATTGAAATAATAAGATACAAGAGGGAATTTGAATCAAAAAATGTAAAATTCTAACACACCAGTTCAAATAAAACCATTAAAAAATCCATAACCAAATCTAGTTTTCAAAAGTCAACACAATTGAAACTCACCTTCTCAATATTTTCTCTAATAGCATACTTGCAAGCCCGCTGACAAATCTATGTAATATCGGCTCCACTGAATCCTTGAGAATAACGGGCCAGTGCCATTAGGTCCACATCCTTTGATACGAGTGATTTTCTCAAGCAAGACTTGAAAATTTGATAATGTGAGGACTCGTCAGGTAAGGGAATATAAATCAACTGGTCAAGTCAGCCAAGCCTTAGTAATGCAGGATCGATGATATTGGGTCTATTTGTAGCACCAATAATGAAAACTATTTTCTTGGCTATCATACCATCCATCTCCGTCAACAATTGGTTAAGGACTCTGTCTCCGGCACCGCTAGCATCCCCAACACTACTTCCACACTACAAACATGCAAACCAGTTATGCATCACCAGTCAGAGAGCCTATCTCAAATAGTTCAAACAAAATTCCTACTCAAATATATTCACTGTCCTCAACTTGAACTTCACTCATAAAAAATCAACACACCTATGTAGCAATAGAATCAAGCTCGTAAAAAAATAGGATGTAAGGAGCTGATCCTCTAGCTTTATCAAAAATTTCCCTCACATTAGCCTCACTCTCTCCAAACCACATTGTTAACAATTCAGGGCCCTTCACACTGATGAAATTGGCCTGACATTTTTTAGCAATGGCTTTAGCATATGGATTTCTAGAGCCCAAAGCAGTCTAGAAGTGCTCATTACTAACAGCCATGGAGTTTAGAATCTCAACATCTATTATCTCATCTTCTAAGTCTATAACATCCATCTTTTCCCTAATGCATTGAAGTGCATAGCCTCAGTACACAAAGCAGCAAGATCTACTCCAACATATCCATGGGTATCCTTAGCAATCTTTTCAAGATCAACCTGTAACAAGAAAACTAAAGATAAATAAATACTCCATCAAGAAACATAAAGATTAATACATGCTTTCAAAATCCAAGGACTATTTAACATTAGATATAGAAGTAAAAAAAATAAGGCCCCAATAGATGTACATCATTAGAGAGCTTCATATTCTTTGTATGGATGTGAAGCACTTCCAACCTGCCCACTTCATCTAGAACCCCAATATCAATCTCCCCGTCGAACCTTCCAAACCTTCTGAGTGCTGGATCAATACTATTTGGTCAGTTAGTTTCTCCCATAACAATAACATGGGCACGTGATTTAAGTCCATCCATAAGTGTAAGAAGTTGAGAAACAATTCTCCTCTCAAATTCACCATGGGTTTTTCCCTCTTGGGAGCTATAGAATCAATTTCATCAATAAATATAATGGACAAGGCATTCTTCTCAGCCTCCTCAAAATCCTTCCAGAGATTGCTTTCACTTTCTCCAGCCAACTTTGACATGATCTCAAGTCCATTGATATAGAAAAAGAAGGCACTGGTTTCATTTACCACTGCCTTAGCAATTAAATTTTTCCCAGAACTAGGAGGCCCATAGAGTAGAATACCCTTTGGGGGCTTCACAACAATATATTTAAAGAGTTTTGGGTGTCTAAGAGGAAGCTCTACCAATTCACGGATCACCAGTCAGAGCCTATCTCTCAAATAGTTCAAACAAAAGGAAAAAACCCACAGTTTCACGCAGAGCAGAGCAGATGGATTGCTAGAGCCCAAAGTAGTCTGGAAAATAGAACAAGCAAGGACCCGTTGGAAACAAGCAGCAAAATGAGTGTGGACACCTAAAGATAAATATCTAGACTAATCACCAATCAAGATGTTGTTGGTGATTAGTTTGGATATTTATCTTCAATTTTTTTTAAACACCGCGCGTTTTGTCAAAATTTCGACCAACCTGCATCGAAACTCTGGCATAAAATCAACCATTCTATGTCAAAATGTGGCATCACGGGTTTGGCATCCTGGTTGGAGCTGCTAAATATTTTGACCAACTATGGTCAAAATATGAGTGTCATGAGTTTGGCATCCTAGTCAGAGTGATCAAAGTTTTCGACCAATACTAATTTATATTGGTCAAAAAATTGATCAATACATGAACACACGCCACTGTTATTTTCAGTCTAGATTGCCCTCTTTTTTGACCAATATGGGAGTTGATCATTTGATGGTTTCAGGTATGGGTTGATATTTTGATGCAGATAATAGCGACGAACTAGTTGGTCGACTATTCAACCATGTTGGGTAGAAACTTCGACCAATATTGCGTCAAAAAATGGTGCAAAATGTACTAGTGCTCATTTACCTCATTCGATGTAGATGGATCTGACAAGTACCTATTTGGTTGGTCCTGCAATCCATCAAATGAGATATTGCCACATTCCCACTTCAAATAGAATTTTTATAATAATTAAATAATATATATAGAATAATCAAGTCGTGACCCATACGTATGATTCTTCTCTGTCTATACGTGGGAGATATAAAATGTACTAAGTTGAAAGTGATTATATAATTATATGTCTATACAGTTCTTCTTTGTCTATATATACATTATATGATTATATAATATGTCTATTTATAATATACATGCTTAGTGATAAACAAGAAGAATATAAGAAAATTATGTCTATTGATTGACTTATACCTGTTGATCCATGTCATTGTGCAGGATCCTCTCCAAAGGGGTTAAATTTCTTGCATATGTTAATCATTTATCTTAAGATAGCTAAAAATTACATGATACATATGCTACAAATAACTTAGAAGACAACATGAACAATATGCAACATCATAAACATGAACAAATTTACCTTATATATGGAATGCAAGATCATCAACATAAGGGGTGACAACGTCTATAGTCAATTGTCTGTTTTCAAAAAGGGTGACAATCAAACACAATATATAAATGTATCAACAAAAATTAATTGAGCATCGTAAGCAAAACATTGGTAATTATAAATCACATATGTTGTAATCATTAGAATTGAACACAATAAATATGTAATCATTAGAATTGAAATCAATAAATCAATATTAAACATATATACTAATCAATATAAATATATATAAATAATTAAATCACATACCTTGTACATTTCAATCATGTCATTGATCATCTTCTTCATCCATCTCATCATCATCACCATCATCATCATGATCATCATCATCATCATCATCATCATCATCACTACCACTATCATCATTGCCATCATCATCACCATCATCATCATCATCATCATCATCATCATCATCATCATCATCATCATCATCATCACCATCATCTTCTTCTTCATCATCTTCAATATCTTCTTCTTCCATAACATTATACTTTATCGGTCTTCCTCTTGGATCATGTCTAACAACAAATGACCAACCCTATTTATGTGGAACTTCTAAGTAAAACACTTGCTCAAATTGGCTTGGAAGAACATAGGGCTCATCTCCAACTAGCTCAAATGACCTTGTATTAATCATTGTAAATCTATTATCATGTTGAATAAAAGTTCTATCAGGATCATTTTGATTCAGTCGTAGCCTGTACCATTTGACAACGAATAGAACTACTTTGAAGGAGTTAAAGTCACACTCAATTATATCATCCAAGATGTCATATTAACAATTTTGAGATTGTTGAGGATGTCTATCGTTTATAGATGATATATTAGTGACCTCAAAAACTACAGTTATGCAAGAATCACAAGTTTTCTTCGTGTCATCCAACTTTTTTATGCAAAATTTGTGGCCATGATAGTACATAGCTTTGTGGTGCTTGACCTGCAATTTTTCAAGCACGTAAAAATTATTTGCATTGTGAGTTGATATGAAAATGAGTCATGATCATTAATAAATTTGTACGTACCTCTCTACCTCTTAAACCAGATGCTAGATCAATTACCATTGGCGTAACATTGGAATCTCCATTATCATGAGCTTCTCTAACCTATGAAGCAACACCTTCCCATGTTAATGAGAAACCATTTTGTTGACATCATTCAATCCATACCGTCATCCAATCAAGATTGTTTGTAATATATAAATGTATTGCATCCCACTCTCGACCAATTGTATAAAAAAAATACACCAATTATAAATAACTTATATTGAAGATTTATAAGAATTAATTAACTACAATAATATCTTATATTTACCTCTCACTTTCCTCAATCTACCTTTTCCCATCAAGTACCCCCCTTCGAATTTGTTAATGGAGTTGGGATCTCAAATACGATCTACATGGATCTTTGCTGCAAACTTAGGAAGATATTCACTAATGTACACCATGGTCTAGTATACCATATATCCCTCCACCATAGAACCCTCAGGATGTGCTCTCTATCGAACCAAGCCTTTCAAAAATTTCAAGTGCCTCTCAACCATCCACATTGACCTAGTTGGTATAGGTCCACACAATTCAATCTCCTCAACTTGATGTATGAGGTAGTGTTCTTGTGCATTGAAAAAAGTTGAAGGTAGACACTTTTGCATTTCACACAAGATGAGGAATTTTTCTCTTCCAATAGTTTATATCTTCTTTATTGATTTCTTTTGATGACAACCACCTCATGTATTTTCTAAGATCATATATAATTTTTTTGACACTGTTGTCGAAGTGGTGTGGGAGAGATAGAGGTAGAACGAACTGCAATATTTGTAAAATGATCTTATCAATATTTTATAAAAGAATGCAATGAAAACTACATGTAGTATACAAATATATAATGAATACAAAATAACATGAATTACCTTAATAAATGTATGCCAATTGTGTGTTTTCATCCCTGGCCCAAATTCACTTTTCTTTGATATGAGATCATTTATGTTCACAACAAATCCTGTGGGAAATCGTATTTTTTTTATGACTTCTTTTATAGCATTGCTCTGTTGCTCCGACAATAACCAACTAAGGGAACTTGTATCAATTTGGTCTCCATTGTTATTTGATCGAATGACATTTTTCATTGCATGGTTGGATTTTTCAATGTCACTATAAATTTTGACAATTTTGTCTTTGTCACGCCTTCCATCCAACATTTTCCATAATGTCTTTGTTACATTCTTTCCAATATGCATAGCATCAAACAAATGCATGATTGGGAGTTGCTCATAGTACGACCTACTAAATTGTGTAGGATAAGTTTTTAGTCCTTTTGGAAGTTGGTCATTAATGCCTTGATGACCTTCACGAGCATCAATTACATCATCAGTAAACAAAACACAATATCAAAATATAAATTTTAAACAAAAACCATCAGATGGAATGACATTACCTCGACGATTTATTTTATTGTATTCCAACTTCCATAGGTAAGGTGTCATTTTTTGTGGCTTTGATGTAGTCTCTTATTTCCCATTGAAAAAATATTTTTCGGTAATTTGGTACTTATGATTTCTGTGGAGAAAGTGTCTATGCTCATCGAACACCTGCTTTCCTAAACTTTTTGAATGATGAAATTTCATCTTTGGACCACAAAATGGACATGCAAATTTTCCCTTTGTCTAAAGACCTACAAGATCATGTATAATTAGATTAAATATGTTAACTTTGTGTTTGCACTATAACATACCAAAAAAGAGGTGTTAAGAAGAGAACATACCACAAAAATGTGTTAGCCCAGGGGCATCATGTATTGTCCATACAAGCATTGCATGGAATTGAAATTTTATTTGTCCTATTGGTCTAGAGATGTCATACATAGTGACCCCATTCTATAACACCATCAACTCATCGATAAGGGGCTCAATATATACATTGATACCTTTAACTTGGTACTTACCTAGTTGAATGAACAAAAACATTACATAATTATTATGACCATTTTGATGGATTATTTATAATAAATTAATTTAGATAACTATTAAATAAAAAAATACCTAGAACAATCAGTGCCAACATTATGTGCTCCCTCTTTATGGACATCCAAGGAGGAATGTTATTGTTGATAACAAAAACAAGCCACGCCGATTAAGTAGATTGCATCTCTCCAAACAGATTGACACCATCCGCTGCCAATGAAAGCTTGAGATTATGAGGTTCTTCTTTAAAGTGTGGCTATTTTTCCTCTATTTCCTTAAATGTCGAACCATCCACTGGAATTTGTATAATGTCATCTTGACTTCTATTGCGGGCATGGTAATCCATAAATTGTGCCAAGCTATTGCACCTGAATAATCATTGTAGACGTGGAATAATGGGAATAACCCGAAGAACCTTGTGAGGCACCTTTTTTGTTATTTGATCTGATCGATATCTACTAATATGAAAAATAGGGCATTCTATTACAAATTCATGTTGTTTATGATATATAATATGATCATTTAGACATGCATGTATTGTTTGATACTCCATTCCAATATCTTTCATAATGGTAGATAATTCTCGGTACGAGTGAGGTAGAATGTTTGATGGTGGGAACAAACACTCACCTATCAACCTACAACCAAAAATATAATTTGTTAATATAAAGAATATTAATTACTACACAATTCACCCAATGTTAATTATAAGGGAATTACGACTAAAAAAATGAAAAAAGATGACATACCTTAACATATTTGTCATTGCTACGTTGGATAAACCATTCATAACCTTCATGTTAACCAACAACAATACAACAACAAGAAGAGTTGTTTGGGAGCCTTCGTATAGGGGCTCGTGTGCCTTCTCAAGTATAGGTACATCAAGCTTTGCATCAACATCATCATCATCATCATCTTGATCATCATGATCATCTTGATCATCATGATCATCTTGATCATCATGATCTTCTTCATCATCATGATCTTCTTCCATGGGATCATTACCTTCTACTTCTATATTCACACCTCCATGTTCCCTCATTTGGAAATCCATATTCTCTGAATTGTCATGGTCCATAACATGAAACCCAGGGTGGTTGACCTATATCAAAATGATGACCTTATATTAACCATGACCATGATGTCATCATCAAATCATGTCTTATGTATTTTATAAATTATTAAAATACATACCAATGGACAAAATTTGTTTCCCCCTTCAATGTGACCATGCTGCCTACAATGTTCCTTGGCTATTTTGATTAGATATCTTCGAGTCTTTAAGCCCTTACAAATTTTGCAAGGACAATAACATTTTCCATCACCTTTTCTTTTTAAGTTAGACAACAGTCTAGCAATTGTCTCCCTATTTTGTTGTGCATTGATATCATCAGACATGGTATTTCTTGAATGAAATGACTCATTGGTGGAAGAAGGATGATTTGTTTGCAACCTGCAGATACAAATCATCACTAAACAACCATTTTCTCAACTATAATTTTCTCAACACAAAGGGACATTTATCATACCAAATCAAAGTTTAGAAATAGACAGTTCTAATGCTTTGCCATTACAACATTTGAGCATTCATCATTTGGTATTGTGTATTCCATTTAAGTATGTCAACAATGTTCAAAATGTTGTCACCAAGCACAGACATAGGAAATAAAAAAGGGACAAAAGACAAGAAATAAGAAAAATCATTACAACTATAGAAAATCTGCATGTTCACAATACTACATGTGCATATAAGAGTCAATCAGAGAAGGTATATGCACAAGTGACAAACATGAAAATTTTTCAACCAAGCATTACTAGGAGCTCGACCCTGCAACAAATGGACTTGTGATGATATTTCACAATAGTACATGTGTTGCAGGGTAAGCTCCCAGTAGTGCTTATGCAAATATGCATGTTCATTACCTATGCATATGAAATAGCTCTAATGGCTACTTTAAAGAGTGGCTTAATATAAAAAAAATGGTTACAAAGATGAGAATAAGTTGTTAGAATAAGGGAGATACTATTCCTCTTCATAAGCAAGGAAACATTGCAGGTGATACAGGTTGGTATGGGCAACAAGCATACAAACATGGATTGACTTGGACAATGCTGAACATTCCTAGAAATGAAGACTTTTGGGATTTGAAATATGTTCAAATAGGTATAGTCAAGTGTCCTATTGAAGGGCAGCCTATAAACAACCATGTTTAGATGTGGACGGACAGTGGGAAGAAAGAACCAACAACAAGACCACAATCTGATTCAAAATCAGAGACTATGCATAAGATTTTTGGTGCTAATGCTTTCAAGGTTTGTGTAGGGTACAAGAGAAGGGAAATGACCTTAGGGGACTTCATTCCTTCCCTAGGGCACCATATTCATAAAGTACAGGTTTAGACTCAAACATACAATGCAAGGACTGATTCTTGGGACAAGAATCCTTTCAAAGATGGTGAACATGGTGCAAATTCAAAATTTTGAAATGCATCGGTTATTAGAAAATGGAGGGAATTGGATTTTGTTATGTTTTAGTGCAAACTAATCCATCCAACTGATTGGGATTAGTTTCAAAGATGGGTCAAAATGTTTGTATGGTAGATAAGGGTGGTGAAAATGATAATAGTGTATGCAGTGCACCCATGTAGAAAAACTTTTCAAATTCCATAAAAATAGTGACCTTGTGAAAGCTTGAAGATTGAAGAATCATTAGACAATGAGAAAGGAAAAATACTCTTGAGTGACTGTTATGGGAAAAATGGGCTATTGTCTCAACTCTCAAGCACCTAGCTGCACTTGAATCAAAGTTTTGGGTTGTTTGACTGCATGAGTATTTCATTTGACGTGACAAAATATGGATCCATATTTCACCTATGCTAAAACTGATAAGTTCACCTTTACCCCTCACTTATAGTTGTTCCTTTAAGGGAAGATTGGAGGGCCCAAATTATAGCCTTCAATTATATGTACTAAGTGTTACAATGGAAATGTAGGTCTATAGGAGATTCTCAACATTGAGTAGGGGTTTAATGAGTGGCAAAAGAAGATAGAGATCTTCAAGGAAAGTGTATCAGACATGAATCAAGCACAAAGAGAAGATAGAAAACATCGTAACCATCATAGTCTTCTAGAGTCAACAACATCAATGATAAAGGGAAAATAAGAGGATAGTGTTTGCATGAACAAAGGCCCTAAATCATTAGATTTAAATGACAGTCATGATGTTAAAGGACAACTAAGAGAAATTAATATGACAATCCAAGTGCATATGATATAGACCTTTTATCTAAAGACAAATCAAGTCTAACCGAAGAGATTAGAGGGTGACCATTTTTTATTAATGATAGAGATATAGAAATAAAGTAGTCATTTTGGAATGATGACTATGAGGATGAATAATAGTGGGTGTAAGTCATGAAAATATGACAGTGGTGATAGAGATTACTAGAAAGGTTCAATTTTGAATCATAGTAAGGAAAGAATGATAGACAAACGGATAATGAAATGAAGAGTTCTTAGACACAGTTGAGTCAAAGACTATAAAATGGTTGATATGATGATCTCAATTGAAAATACAAATAATAAAGGATGAAGTCATGTACTTTTTAAAGAAAAATGACAAAGCAATGTAAAGGGACCTACAAGATACTCATACAACACATGAAAACTACTGCAGACAAGGTGAACGAAACATGAATGTGACATTCCTCTCAAGGGTGTATCATGAAAGACATAACCTTTTATACTTCTTAATGTGATAGTTTCAAAAAGGACAGTTCTATTTAGTCACAAGACCGAGTGTTTCATGACAGTCTTCTATAGATAGTGTGATGTCCCCATCTTTAACCTAGTAACATAATAGCAACAAAACACATGTGGTCAAGGGGTGGCAGACCTTGAGCACCTCAAGATAGTTAGGAGATAGTGGAAAATTGTACATAGAAATTAAGAGTTTAAGTAGATGGTGAAAATGAGGCAATGATAAGCAATAATAGAACAAAGGACAATGATGTCTAATATTTTCATAGAAGTGGCACTGTGAAAGGCTTAAAACAATGATGTGCATCAAAATACAGTAAGATCAACGATGCAAAATAGTAAACTAGTGATGAAGAGAAGATAAAAGAGAGATCTCATTGTTATTATGGAGATCAAAATATTGTTACTGTATGACATAGATAGACACAATTTGAGAAGAAGAGGATAGTACATCTCTATCATGAAAATTTGGTGACAGAAAAATAAATACAGTGAGAAGACAATATACAATGAAAATTTGAATTGGAATGATAGTGAGATGGAATGTGAAGAAGTAAAAAAAAATAGGAAGAAAAAGATCAAAACAGTAATATCAAAGATGCATGTCAAAGAAGGTACCTTAAAGAGATTTTTCAATCCATTTTCCATCTTGTAGATCTGCATGCCAAGGACTCCAAAGGCACCTAGAGGAGCTTTAGGGAAAGAGATTTTTTACTTCCCTTTTGATGTCTTGCTTATTATGTATTATGATGTATTTATGTTTTGTTAGACTGTATTAGAGGTTTAAATGTGTATGTAAACAAGCTTCTTTTTTAAAGCTTTCTTTGGTTGCATTTGCATTCACTGTCAATTAGGGTATTTTTAAAAATAATGTTCCTTTTTATTGCAATGATGAGGAGATAGCATTTCTTCAATTTGTAATATGTATGTGCCAAAACATTAGTAGATATGTACAGTGGATTTCATGCATTTGGGCTAAGATTGTTTGGATACCCAATTGTCAATCAAGAGCTAATCCAGGAGGAATAAACAAAAATGGAGGAAGTGAGGGCTTAAGATTAGATGTAACGTCACATTGTGGGATCAAATTAGTATCAATGATGGTGATTTGTAAACCTTTGTCCCTTTCTTCTTCAAAATAGGAAAGAGAGGTTCAACTAAAAGCTCTATTAATTTATTAAGTAGATCATGTTGACATTGTTTGAAAGGATCCATTGCAGCAGAGAAATTAGGGGTCAAAGAAATGTGGTCTCATGGAATGTTATGACTATTGAGAAGGCCATGGAAAATTTTAAGGAAATGAAATTAGCAAGTGTAAATCCAAACTCCATGACTTTTTCCAGCATCCTACCAGCCTGTGCTGAAACTGGAGTGTTAGAACATTAAGGTATGGGCATCCATCAAAGCATAATGGAAGGGGGATTTTCGTTGGATATTATAGTGGAAAATGCTTTGATAGATATGTATGGAAAATGTGGAAATATACACAAGGCACATAGATATGTATGTTGTTTCTTACCATGTGTTTGCAAAGAACTTATGCCATGTTCCTTTCAATACTGGTGGTAGGCACTTCTATTCAGATGGAAACTCCTCTGAGTAGGTTACTTGGAGTGCAAATGTGAAAGAAGGGTTCACTTTCTTTTTTTAAATGGCTACCAAATGTAAACATAAAGCAGTGATGTTGATAAAGATCTTATTGTATAAGTTCTATATTTCAGATTGATGTACATCATTGCTGTGCTATTTTTAATATTTGTAATTGAACTGAAGCATTACTAAAGCATTTCCATGATAAAGTATTATTTTATATGGCATCCTCTATGATTGCTAATTATTTTTTTGTGCACATCATTTTGCTTGACTGCATTTATTTTTGGAGGCCCTATTGGTGGTGTTATTTTCCAAAGGCCCTATTGACGGTGTCATTGTTCTTGTTCATTACATATAATATATTATAAAACATGCATATGCAAAACTTTACAAAATATGTTGATAATGTTGAGAGATTTTGATTAAGATGGGTATCCAATTGATACTTTCAACCAACTAAGACTTTCAAATCTATCAACAACCATGGTTCTCTTATTGCATCATTCAACATATTTTCCTCAATTCATGGGCCACTTCTAATGGTGTTCATGCCACTTATAATGGTGGCATGAACACCATTAGAAGTGAAAAGATTAGGGTTTCAAACCTGTGAAAAATGAAAACAATTCAAAATATGAATAAAAAACCAAATATACAATATATATTAATCATGTATTAAACCAGTGAAGATCAGATGAAATGCATGCAACAACACAAAGGTGAAATGGGGTCAACTTATTGATGAAGAGTGGTGCTTACTGGTGGAGTCGAGGCTAGCTGCGTAGGCAATGTCAACAGATGCCCTCCTTTGACCCTCCTTCACCTCTACTTTGCCACACACATAATATGACAAAATGAAATAAAAAGATCCCTATGTTTTTTTTTCAAAGTTATATTGACGTGTTGGTCAGAATTACAATGACCTATCATGGTTTTCGTAATTCCGACTAACATGGGAATAGAAGTGAAAAAAAATCAAATTTTTCTTCTATAAACCAACCATGGAAAATCATTTTATAGCTTGGTCGAAAATGTTGGTCTAAAAAGTGGGTCAAATGTACTAGTGCTATTATTTTCCTCTTCAGTAATATAACATGATTTATTACCTTTGTCTTTGTAGTCTTTGTACCTTTGGTGATCTCTATCATTTCTCTTATTCTTGTACTTTCCTTCTCTTCTCTCATCCTTGTCAATCATGTCAGGGCATCTTGCTGCAATATGGCCAACTTTGTTACATGAAAAACAAATTATAGGAAGTTTACCTTTATATTTTTTTTTCCCTCTTTTTAGTCTTCTAGCCACGAGTGCCTCAAGATCATCTAGTTCCTCATCAGAAGTGTCACTATCACTATCACTATCACTATCACTTTTCACACATTTTTCTTTTTCCCTTTTAGACTTATGTAAAACCATTTGTGACTTGAATGCAGACTGAAAATTAGGAACAATGTAGTTATCATAGTTAGATAGCTCAAAAGCAGTAAGCTTACCAACAAGACTTTCCAGAGTTAGAGAATTACTAGGGTTACATCTTGATTCTTGAATTATAGAAATTATGATAGCATAGATAGAAATAAAATTTCTCAATACTTTACCAATAACAATCTCATCATCAATGATTCCATTAGCTCCTCTAATAGAATTCACTATCTCCTTAATTCTACCACAATACTAAGCAATATTTTCACCTTCTTTTATTTTCATTTCATCAAACTTACCTCTCAAGCTTTCAACTTTTTCTCTTAGTGCATTAGTATCACCACCATAGATAGTTGCAAGAGTATCCCACATTTACTTTGCAGTAGTGTAGTCTTTGATATGTTCCAATTTAGGATAGCTTAAGGCATATGCAATCTCCAAAATTCCTTGATTATGTTCTTCTTAGGAATGAATGCTGAATATATCCTATGGGGGAGTATTTGCAGCCATTCTATAGTAGTTTTTGTTGCATTCATGACTATGATAGTCATTAATGTCAACACAGTGATCTACTGAAGATTAGCAGAGAAGCAGATACTGTTTGAGTTAGTGGATATGGGATATTGAAGATCAAGCTATTAAAATTTGAGGACTTACTCTATGATGGTCTATAAGATCATGGTTAAGAGCATGTACAAAAATTCATTTATTCATGAAAGTTATGTGTAATTCAATGGAAGCAATATTCAGGCAGTGTTCCTGAGTAGCAGTTTTTGGTAATCGGATGATATCTCCTAATCAGGATTGAATCTAAGTATGTGAAGTTGAATATATGTTGAAGACATGATAATTTTGATGTCGACATGACAAAAAGGTCAGAGGTTGCACGAGTGAAGATTTATCTTAATTGGAAGCCGACAGTTTTATGTAATTATGGAATTTTTATGTAACGTGTGGAAGATTTTATTTTGTAATTTGTATGCCAACTCATTTGTAATTATTTGAGTGCGGTATAAAGGAATGAATTTTTTCCTTATTTTAATATGAATGGGTATGTAAGATTGTGAAAGTGAATTTTGGAATTGTGCAATACTTGTTGGAAGAGGATATGCGAAGTATAGAGATTTGGTATTGAGATCTGATGAAGCAGTTGGTGCAGTTTGGAATAGTTAGAGGAGAAGTGTTAAGTTTTTGAGATCAGTAATATTTTGGTATTATTCTATTGAGTAATACAAAGATCAATTGGACAGTGTGTTCATTGATCTTACACCTAAAGCTATTTGGGTAGTGGGTACTTATGTCTTCCATAACTCCTAATAGAGTTAGAATCTTTTAGCAGGGATTCAAAGTCTCCTAGAAGGGACTGATATGTACTAAATGTATTTCATAAGACTCCTAACATAGTCCATCCTCTCACAAGGAACTTTCATATTAGTGCATCTTTTGTGGGCATCATTCCCACTGGGGTTTACTCTTCAATCAAGAGGTTCCCTAGTCAACATATCTTATGATATTATGTTTTTGTGTATGTATATCTTTCTATGGTTGTTGATCACATTTCTTAAATGGTTAAAATCTATTGAAGTTGATAAAAATTTTATTTATCTAATAACTGATTCACCCCCCCTCTCAGTTATCTTGGTGGACTTTACTTTCTAACAGTTATTTTTTTTCATTCATCTCCTTGACAGCCAAAGGTGCAATAGGTATAACATAGTCATGTTCCACATAGTAATTTGTTGAATCACCAATGCCAGCTAGATGCAATTTCATCAGACTTTTCCATGCAAGGAAGTTCTCTTTGTTCAACTTCGATACCTCCTTTTTATACATCTTGATCATTAGCTTCAAGTACCTTTGAAATTTTCTTTGTAAGCACCAAGAGCTCTAATACCAATTGTTAGAATAAATTAGAACAACAGAGAGGGGGGGGGGTGAATCAATTTTTATCAGGTCTAGATGTACCAATTGAAATTTCTAGCACTTCAACAATCTCATAGCTAATGACCAATACAACTCGGTCTCTATAACATATATCAGAAACATATAACATGCAGTCTACTGTCCAAAAGTAATTATCTTGAAAAATATAACAACATTCACATCAAAACATTCACACAAGTATAAAACCAGGATTTATAGTGGAAACCCAACTTGGGAAAAACCACTTTTTAACATGCTACTGATATTTCACTCTTCTGAAGTGAGCTCTATGAAAAGCCAACCCTGTTAAATGTTTACAAAAACACTGCTAGGTGTGACCCTGTTAAAGGATTTAAACACTCTGTCAAAAGTGACCTGGTTAAAGGATTTAAGTACATTCCATTAGAATGCCACCTTGATTAAAAGATTTATACAATGAATGTTAGGTCAACCTTGATTAAAGGATTTAGACTGATACAATGGTTAGAAAGTAACATTAGTTTATGATCTGAAAAACATACAACTCACTTTGCAAATACAAATCCACTTCGCTCATATATGTTGATTTACTGACTGGCCTTCATTTCCATCTCCATCATTGATCTTCTCACAATTCATTTCAAGCAATCAAAACTATGTTAAGCTCCTTCACAATTTCACCTTCAACCTTCTTCTTATACTTATTAGTCAATAACATCAAAAACTTCAGCCCATCTTGTTTTCTCACAATTAGGTTTTCCTTTATACCTCTTCGATTAGGTAGATCCATATTTTGTCACATAATCTCCTCCATAGATTTAGATTTAGGTCAGATTTATCGAATCCTTCCATCATTACATTCTTCATCCTTTCTTCTAGATACATATCCAAACTTCTCTTTGAATCCATAATAAAATGATTTACCATGCATTAAATTCTCTATACAATTCATTAATAAAGTCAACATGATTTACATATCCCAAGAATTCAACTGTGTCAGCTGGGAATCTCAATTCTTTCTCTAAATATAAATTACTTACACTCAGTCAATACTGTATTCTTCTCCTCAGTCATCACTACGTGTCTTGGTCATCTCTACAAAGTATCTTCCTTAGCAAATACTATCTTTGCTCGGTATATTATTGTCACTCAACATATACTTGATGTTTGATCAACACTAAATTTACTCGAAATACACTAGCACTCATTCGACACTAACATCACTCATCTTAAACTAGATTTCTTCACTTTTTCTCAGTTAAGCCCACCTCTTCGGTCTTTCTTCTTACTTAGATAAACAATAGATTATCTTATCAATGTGCCAACTAATCAAGTACCCATTTAAGTATCAAATAACTCAACCTTTCCTTAGGTTCTCTTGTTATCTCCTTGCACTAATCCTCTTCATCAATCAATAGATATGGTACTATCCTATATAGAAACTATTGTACCAGTTAAGGTTTGATGTCAATGATAATATAACAATTGTTTCAATTGCAATTTCCAATAGTTAGGTGGTTGTAGTCAGGTTTATTTGAAGAGTTTGAGTCTATTTCTTTATTGATCCACATGAGTGGAAAGGGGGGTGTAAAGTAGATGTGTAATAAAACCATAATATAATCAGTTCAATTAATAAAACAAACATTTTTCTCTGCATACTATATTTTGTCATGTGGGTCCTATCTCTCAACCTTGTGTCTTCAAATGATTTTTTTGATATGTTAATGTTTTGTGAAGGAAAAGTGAGAGTTTAAAATGTGAATGAGGAAGATGTTAATTCATCACAATCAGAAGATGCAAAAAATTGAGAAACACTTATTTTAAGAAGAGTCTTGATGAATACAGGACAAGAATATGTTTCTAGGGCTTTCTAAATCTTTTTCTTTCAAGAACTGTTAGACCAAATTGAAGGTTGTTTCACCTTGCATTGAACATACAAAAGCATTCCAAAACCTAAAATATACCCTTCATTTGACTAGAATGTCTACTGCAATACCCTTGTCAAATTCAATTCTTTTTCCACCATTTGCTAACTAATAACCCTCTAAATGGTGATAGTGTTGTAAACCATTAAAATTTCATATGAATGCCTCCAATGTAATAATAAAATATGATGGTTTTTAGGATGTACTTGTAGGAAAATTTACCCTTGATTAATTTTAGCCTAAAAAAACTCAACCTCTTAAACCTAATCAACTCATCCTATTACTTTCTTATCAAAAGTTTAAAACCAATAGAATTTTGACTTATCCTTTGGTAATTATTTGGGATCTACTTTTATAGCTACCCCCAAGAATCCTTTTTTATCTATGGATATGGAAGTAGCTCTTCGCGATCTACATCATATATTGAGACTCTTTAATACTCCTAATATGCCTCCTATATATTTTGTGGTTCCACCTCATTAAACCTATAAAGAAAAAAGAGGAAAACAAATAGAAACTCTTATATCTCAACCTTTAGTGGTTCCTTTTATTCCTAGATCAAACAAAGAAAATAAATCAATGTTGAGTGATCCCAAAGCTTCTTCTACTTAATATTGAAGTCATAATTGATGAAATTGTAGTATGAGATAATTTCAATAAAATTTTGAGTGTCACTGCTTGTGAGATTGCTCAAAAATTAACTCTTCTCCTAAGTATTTGAATGCAAATTTGATCTCGACTTCTCATCTTTCCTTCCCATCACCTAATCCTAGAGATTAGCCTTACCTTTACCAACCGCATTTAAATTTCAATTTTTTTAATCCATGTGATTCCTCTTCTTCTCCTCATCTTATCAAGTATATAATCCCTTTGGAGGGTGTGTTTGTTTATGTAGGGGTGTTTCAAAGGGTGTCCTTATGTTCCATGGTAAAGGTGGAGGCTAGTAGATCTAAGATGATGGTTTGTAGGATGTATTTTTGAGTGAGGACAATGACTGTCCAGTTAGGATAGTAAATAATTGTTTTGTGTTTATGTTTATGTGAAAGCTTTGGTAGACCCTATGAGGGTCTAGAAAGGGGGACATGGCCTAGAGAAAAGGTGTGAAGGTAGCTAATGGTTGTTTAAGTTAGAAAGAACAATACAAGGGTTATGTAAGTGTATTTTGGAGAGAGTTGTAAGGATTGTCATAGAGGAAAAAATGTGTGGTGTCTAGTTGAGAGGAAGGGATGTTGCGAGGAAGATAGGAACGTGTAGTGGACTTTTCAGATAGGATAAGGGCTAAGAGAGTGTGTGGAAATAAGGACTAGGAAGTAGGTAGATTAAAATCATATGACATGGACTTGAGCTATGACAACCCTTTAAGATCTATGATCTCATTTTCTTTTTCTTGACTCCATACAAAATCTTCATCTCCTTCTACAATGGTTCCCTCTTAAACTGTACAACTATACTACACTTTGACAACCTAGACTATCTCTAAACGTGTTCTTCTATTTGCAAGATACAATTCACTAACATTGTTCTTCTATTTGCAAGATACAATCCACAAAACCCCCTAATTTACTTCAATTTTATTCTAAGGCATGTAAGAATCACAAATTCACATCACTTTATGAGTCCTTATGTTCCATTACGCTTTAATTGACTAACGAAAATTCTATGCATCTTCCCCTTATTGAGTAAATTGGGTCAAATTTACTCTAATGGTTAATCAAAATAATTATACTTATTTAATTATTTGTACTTACCATTCATAAATTATTTAAATCATATTCAATTTGTTATTGTAACCTTCATCCATCACTAATTAATTCAATAAATTCCTATCTAATTAATTATGTAATTGCATATTCCTTTTATCATATAAAAAAATAACAAATTAGGATAGAATTTGAATCTACCTGGTTTAGGCACTATCCCCAAGCCCTCAAGTCCTCCAAATGACCTCAATCTAACCAAGACTAACCCAAATGGAAAATGGTGATGGATATGGTATCTTTAGCTTTTATTAAGGTGTATTCAAGTGGTTTTGTGGTTGCAAGTACAACCCAACACTCCTAGACCTTCAAACTTATCCAAACTGCCACTAGGCCTAATAGCGTTGCAACAACCTGCATAAGACCTTATATCCAACCTTTTTCCAAAGAAATAGAATAAATAATAAGTGATTCAGATACCCTTTATCCTTTACTTTAACATACTAAACACTTTATATCCAGACTCTTTTGGACCATGTGTGACTATCTACACACCGTGGCTTCAAAAATGCATAAAAAGACCCCAAATAACAAAGCAACCCTATACTCCTTGTACTCCCAAGACCCCAAACTTTTATTATTCTCTAATAATGGTTCAAAATGGCTAAATCTCCAAGAAATTAGGCACAGACCCCCTGCAACACCAAAATCCCCAAATTGGACACTCCAAACCCTTATTTTTAGGGATTTCTAAATGTCATGCTTCCAATCACTTCTAAGAATAAAAGACATTTGATTAAACATTAAATGAATAAACTAAAACAATCCAAATCATTAAATGTACCCCTTTTTTTAATAGATCATTTCCTCCAATACTTGTGCCACCAATTTCACCATATTTTCTTCATTTTTTTACTGTGATCACTTCCTCTTTCCAATTTTCTGCATATGCATGGTTAAAGGACTATAATACAATGTTAGATAAATCACACTCCATGGATTCTAGGCCTCCAAGTTCATGGAATTGTTAGTATTCATAAATAAATTCAAACTGTTGTAGAAAATGTACAGGAACAATGTTATCTACATTGTGAATGGGAGGATAGTCATATCAAATGACTTTCAAAACAATCAAAAAATGTTAATATTACCTCCTAAGATCTTTTAGATGCTTTTCAGACTTTTTCCAGTCAAAGCTCACATAAAACACCCCATATAAATCTTAGAATTGATCAAAATAGAGTCTTATTCCATTGTCCAGCCACCATCCGTACAAAACCAAGCTTGATCAAAATATAATCTTATTCCATGAGAAGGTATCTATTTGAGGTGGTCTAATAAACACTTTACATGCATTGAGTATGATTCCAAATTTTTCATACACATCTATTAGATAATTTATAGTTATGATATTTGACAAAAATACACTTTTGATTATACTTTGATGAAGGCTTGTGTCTAGTTCTAAAAATTCCTTTTTTATATAGGTTGGAGAGATGATGGAAAAGGTTGTAAAGTATGGCATTATATCCATCAATATCATTTTGATTAAAAGTTTTTATATCTAATTAAACAAATTTACTTATTTTTATTCTTCAATAATTGTAGTCTATGGGATGACATCTCTTTTTAAACAATTAAGGTGTGTTCTCTATATTTCCATATTTTGTAGCATTTTTTATATAGAAGAAGAGAGAGGAAATGTTATATTGACATGGAGTATGCACCTAAAAAAGGGATCTTTTTGAAAGTCCCTTTGGGAGGCTTGTCTATGTGCCTATGGCCATGTATCTACAAACATACTAGATAGGGAAGTATATAGACAATTTATGGATGTTTTGAATTTTTTTTGTGTTTGTTTGATTGTAATAAGGTCACATGGACCATTTCAGGATATTTTGAAATGTTTTGAATCATTTTGTAAGGTATTCATGCCAAATTGATCCTATGTACTCATTTAGGACCTCCTTGGTCAAACCATAGTCAAACCATAACTAGCATATTGGAAGAATTATAGGGTCATAGGAGGTCATTAGATAGTCAAATGAAAAAAAAATGACAAAATTGTAAAATTTGCTTGAACAACTTATCTTCAAAACTGAACATTTTGTATTCCAACAGTCAACTGATTTGAAAATTAGTTATGGAGGTTTGTTTTATTCTATTTTTGCCTCTTGGAGTTGAAGAATACATAGTTGTCAAAGCTTTTAATGATATTAATAAAGATTTGTTATGAATTTTCCTAGTATTCTATGTTTTCCTTGTAATTAGTCAATTTGTATGACCCTATATAGATTGGAAAAAGTATAAAACATACATGGATGTGTAGATAAGTGAATTACCTTTATTTTGGATTTGGTTTGACATAGACCCATTTATACTTCAAGGAGTTATAAGAAATTTTGATCAAACAAGTATGAAACCCTAACTGGATAGGGTTTTGTCACAAAAATGTCAATGCGATGGATTGTGTGGTTTTATGATCACATTTCATAATGAAATATGATCTCTCCATTTGCAATATCCCACCTCAAGGCCATATTCAAATGAAATAGCATTCAACAAAGTTCAAGCTCGCCAAGAATGAAATTTTTTCCATGGTGGCATTGAGAGGAAGAATAAAAAACTCCAAAAACCCTAGGTTAGGGTATAAACCTGACCACATAAGGACTATGATAGCTTCTCTCAATCAATACTCAACCATTTAACCTTAGACTTGTATGATGAATATGTACAGGCTCGTATAGATTGAGAGAGCCAAAGAAATGAAAGTTTTTAATCCTTTCCACCATTCATCTATTTATTTAATTCCTATGACAGGAATCATAGATAAAAATGCACTGGATTCAATAACAATGCATATCACTATACTAAAACCAGATGTAGAAATAAGAATATACACCAAAGTATGCAAAAAATATTGTAACAAAATCTCAAAGGGCGCAGGAGTTCAAGCGGTCCAAATGAAAATGAAAATGAAAATGAAAATGCAGGAAAACCCAAATCAAAATCCTTACAAGTGGTCCAAATAAAATTACAGAGAATCCTCTTTGTGCGCTGTCATTCTTTGCCATGGGGAATAATGAAGTGATAAATGAAACATTTTTTTAAAGTTATGCTTGGGGCGGTTGAAATTTTGACCACCAAGGTATTGGTCAAAATTTTGACCAACACGACAATTGATTAAAAAAAAATCAAATTTTTCCTTCTATAAACCGACCAACCTAAACCTTTTTATTTGTTGGTCAATAATTTTGGTGGAAAAATAAGGTCAAATATACTAGTGTGACTTTTTCTGAATAATATACCTTTTTTCCAGATTTCTTCACCATCTAAAACTCCTAGTGTGTCCTCCTCTCCCTCTTGACCAATCAGACCCTCCTCTTTCGACCTCTCTTCCTTCATTTGAGTAGTTTCATCCTTCATAGGAGACATATGTATATCTTTAAAAAACATTTCACTTAGTTCTTTCTCTTCTTCATTAACATCACTTAGTGGGAACACGTAAAGTCTATTACTTTTTTCTTTGGATTCTATTGTTGTAGCTAGATTTTTATTGTTGTTACATCCTGATGGTTCTTCACAGCAATCATATTTTCTTCTTTCAACTACTAGGAACTGTTCTAGCTCCCATTCCCTATAACTGCACTATCAAAACTCCCTCCCTTCTTATTTGTCTTGTTAATACACTCTTGTTGCCCTTGATCTATGATCCCAATAACCTGTATTTGATTTTGTCGATCTTATAAGGCACCTTCCTCTAGTTGAGTTGTTGAACCTAGCTCAAGGGAGCTTCCCCTACCAACCAATGTTGTGTCCTCTATATCCTTCATCTAATTGCCACCTATATTTTCCATCCTTGAAAAATCCTCTGCACCCTCTACAACATAATTTCCTTCAACATACTCTTGTTGATTATTCGACAGAGTTGCAAGTTTAGTCTTCAAGAGGTCTTTCTCTAAACCCTTTCCTTTTTTTTATCTAACACACATTCTTCTATTTGATGACCCTAGTTGTTATATTTTTTTCAGTTTTATATTCTCCTCTCAGCCTCGATCTCCTACCACCATGATATACCTTCACTTGTCCAAATCTCCACCACATGAGGTAAAGGGGGGTTGGGTTTCTAGCCAATACAAATTATTGCATACATGCTAAAGTCCTATTGCTTCATCTACTTTCAAGAACTTTCCAAGATGGCTACCTATTATGCTAAATGAATCCTCCTAATATTCATGAGGTAGATTATAAAACCATATCCATATCATAATCTCCTCTATCGATACTTGTTTTGCATTGAAATTGGAACACCAATCTTTGATAAAGAAACCAATACATCGTATTGAGAATGGGTCATTATACATGACCCACTATTTCTCCCAAGCACACCCCATGATTACTAGGAAAAATCAATTGATAGGGTTTTTAAAGAGATATTATTTCCCCTATTTTCATCACACCATTTCCAAATACAAGAATAATTCATCCATCCTCCACCCCATTTCATGAAAAAATCCTTTTCTTTGAACTGATCCACTGATTCTTTCCATCCTTTTGATTCTACACATATTGAGCTTACCTTGTTATCCATAGTCTTTGATTTCTCCTCTATTTCCTAAGTTTCCTAGAATGGGTTTTTTGGTCTCCATTCCTTAGACTTCAATCTCTTGAACCCATCTTTTTTCCCTAAAATAACCTTGAAAATCCCCATTGATTCCTTCCCAACCCTTTCTAGCTTCTTGGCTTGTCTGCAAACTTTTGTTGAGCCTCTCAAACCATTCTCAAAGGATGCCATTCCAAGATTTTTCTCACTTCTCATCTATCACCATGTGAAATCAAATTTCATCTGCTACATCCTCCTCCATGAAAACCTAAACCTTTGATGGTATTTTTACACACATAAATGTGGGATTGAAATGTAGCTATATAAAAAGAGTGGACCATTTTTAACTATGAAGGTTGAAAAAGGTTGCATCATAAGTCACTTGAATATAAAATACATCAATTCTTTAAAATTTGCATTAGAAAATCAGATTATGGTTGCTAATATTAGGTTACTAGTGTTCAATTTGGACTTTCAATCGAAGAGGTGAAATTAAGTCCTCTATATTGGAACATTGAACAAGGGATGAATCTAATTCTATCTCCAATAAAAAAATTTAAAGTTTCTTAATAGAGTAAAAATATCACAAAATAATTAATTAAATACTTCTCTTAAAATTCACCCACAAGAGGGAATCGACATGGATCATGAAGTCATGTTGAAGATAGAGACCTTAATTGGATAGTTCTACATTGAAAGGTGGTCCAAAACTCTAAACATGAGGATATTTTCTATTCAAATACCAATTCCTTCAAAGATCTTGAAATAAAAAGTGTACTTGATGACTTCCTGTGTAAAATCAACAACTATGAGAAACTCTACAATACTTCCAAAGGAGTGAGAAACCCATATAAAACAAAAGTAAGGAACTAAAACAAAGCCAATATATGAGAAATTTTTTTGATTATTATGCAATACTTAAGGACCTACAAATAAATTCCAATAGTGTCATTTTGTGATGGTTAAGTTGTTTTGTAATTGTCCTTTCCATTAAGGTCAAAATACCATGGGGAAGAAGTCCCAAATTTGTGGCCTCACTAGTTCATAGCTCCAAGTCAAAGCGTTTACCCCTCTTTTTAAAAAAGAAAGGACCTACAAAAAACTAATACTAAGACAGGTTTCAATGCTATGTTTAGGAGAAAATGATCAAAATTTCTATGATGTCACATTGAACTCTAAAAAACAAAATTAAAGTCAATGTTTGTGCCAACAATAATGATTGTCATGAAGTATATCAAGGCAAGTTTTGAGTGTACATTTAGGAGGAAATTATGAGAAATGATCTAAGTATGTCATGCAACCAACTTTTCAAGATGACAAAAGATGACAAATTTATATTTAGACTTAAGAGAGAAAAAAATATTACAAATATTTCCAAACTATAACTAAGACTTTTCATTTAAAAAGCCTTATATCGTAGACCAATATTGGTGGAATTAATAAAACTTAAAATCATATATTTTAATTGTGATTGATCAAATAATTATAACTTTGTTTTCTTCATTTCAAAAATTGGTGTCTAGCTAATCGTTCTTTTATTTTGTTGAGAATGTCAAATCCACCATATTGTCAGAGTAATGTTCAAGACCCCAAAACTATTCAAAAGGAAATATAGGGGTATTATATTTTGTTGAATAGTAAAAATAATCCCTTAACAAATGTACTTTTTAGAAAAATGTTGCATACTTTTTAGTTAATTATTAGGGAGCTAATGTTTTAGAATGATTTTAGAATAACTGAGAGGGGGGGTGAATCAGTTATCCTTAGGTCTAGATGTGCAAATTCAACTTTTAAACACTTCAACCAACTTAGATATGTTCAACAATTAACTTGGTCTCTATAGAATATATCTAGTAGCATAAACTTGCAGTCCACTATCCAAAATTAATCAGCTTGCAGAATATAGAACACTTAACTGTAAAACACATCAAATAACATTCACACAAGTATGACACCAGTATTTAATGTGGAAACCCAATTTGGAAAAATCGTCAGTAACATGCGACCAAATTTTCACTCTTCTAAAGTGAGCTATGTGAGAAGCCAGCCCTGTTAAAGGTTACAATACACACTATTAGGTGTGACCCTGTTAAAGGATTTAATCATCCTATTAGGAGTGGCTTGGTTAGAGGACTTAAGAACATCCCATTAGAATGTCACCTTGATTAAAGGATTTACAAATGACTGTTAGGTCAACCTTGATTAAAGGATTTTGACTGATACAATGGTTAGAAAGTAACAATAGGTTTTGATTTAAAACATACAAATCACTTTACAAATATATATCCAATGTAGCTCATATGTTGATCAATTATCTGGCCTTCAATTTCATCTCCATCTCTGATCTGCTCATAAATCCCTTCAAGCAATCACCACAACTCTACTTAGCTCTTCACATCTCTTTTCATCCTTCTACTTAGGTTTTCCAATCAACTGAATCAACCTCTATGTATAACCTACAATTAGGTCATCCTTATACCTCCTTGATTAGGTAGATTAATATTTTTCCACTTAATTATCTCCATAGATCTTAGGTTTAGTCAGATTCATCGAATCCTTCCAACATTTCATACACCTTCCTTTTTATCCTTCTAGATACTTTTTAAAACTCCTCCTTGAATCCATAAGAAAATGGTTTACCATGCATTAAATGCTCCAGGTCATTCATCCTTATCTCAACACCTTTTACATATCCCAAGAATTCAATTGTGTTGGCTAAGGATCTCACATTCTTTAGAAACTGTAAACTACTGGCACTCGGTCATCACTGTGTTCATCTACTCGGTCGTCACTAGATATTTTGGTCATCACTAAAATTGTTCTCCTCGGCACTTACTAATTTCGCTCAGTTAATTCCTGATACTCGATAATTACTGATGCTCGGTCAACACTAAATTTTCTTGGCTTATACTAGTGCTCATTTGACATTAGCATCACTCAGCTTACATTGAATTTCCCTAATCTTCTTCTCTTTTGCATGGTTAAGCCTATGCTTGCAGGCTTTCTTTCCTCACTTAGTGTTATAGATAAATAACTCATTACCTTTCCAATGTGCCAACTAATCAAGTACCCATTGTAGTTTCCCATAACTCAACCTTTCCACTAGATGTTCTTGTTATCTCCTCTTTTCAAATCCTCTTCATCAACCAAAAGATATGGTACTCTACTAGATAGAAACTATCTCATTAGTTAAGGTTTTACATCAATGGAAATATAACAATTGTTTCAATTGTAGTTTCCAATAATCTCCCTCTTTGGCATTGATGACAACACCATATGATACCATATGCTTAACTGTGTGCATAGTTACCATACAATCCAAAAAGTATGCTCTCTCTCTCTCTCTCTCTCTCTGTGTGTGTGTGTGTGTGTGTGTGTGTGTGTGTGTGTGTGTGTGTGGGTGTGTGTACTTTGATCTTCATTATGATTCCATCCAAATATCATCTCCCTCTTGGATAGATTTCTCCCTCTTTGTCTATGCATCTCTCTCTCTCTCTCTCTCTCTCTCTCTCTCTCTCTCTCTCTCTCTCTCTCTCTCTCTCTCTCTCTCTCTCATCTGAATCTCTCCCTCTTTGACAAAAATTCCAAAGATACTTTCATCTTTTTCCTTCATCTTCACCATGTAGATATCTCTATGTCATATTTCTGAACTATATAAACTCCATCTATCATCTTTCTTATGATTGATTAACATCTTGTGCTTATCTCTTCACAGCTTTAGGCAACTTCTAAAGTGTGACCTCCTTGCATCAATTTGTCTGATATTCTGATTAATACATTTGATGCAATGCTCCTACTTAACTTAGGTAGCCCCAGTTAGGGGAATCACCCCTAATTTACCTCTTATATATTCATGAGCATCCTTAGGTAAATTTTTAGTGAATATATCTACTAATTGTTCCTTTGTATTCACATACTCCAATCTCACTTCCTTGTCTTGAACTAGCTCTCAAGAGTAATGCTACTTGATAGAAATATGCTTGGTTTTTGTGTGCATCATGGGGTTGTTTAATCTATTGATATCACTTGTGTTATCATAGAAAATAAAAACTTTCTCAATGATTTCTTCCTTCATTCCTTTCAATAATTTCTTGATCCAAACTATGTTTGAACAATTAACTATTTCTGCTACATATTCAACTTCTGCTGTAGATTGAGAAATGTAATTTTGTTTCTTGCTTGTCCATGAGACTAGTCTCTTTCCTAGAAAGAATGCACAACCACTTGTACTCTTTCTATCATCCACATTTCCTACCCAATCTACACCAATATAAACTTTTAGTTCAAACTTTTCGTTCTTCTTGTAATACAATCCATGGTCATCTTTTCCTTTTAGATATATCAATATCCTTTGCACTGCCATCATGTGATTCTCCTTAGGATTAGAAAAAAAATCTTGCAAAAATCCCAACAACTAATGCAATATCTGGTCTATTGTGAACAAATTTTTCTAATTTTCCAATCATTGAACTGTACAAGGTTTGATTCACTTCAGCAGTATCATCAATCTTTGATAGTTTATGTCTAGTATTCATGGGTGTACTCACTGGTCTTGAGTCCTCCATGCCAAAATTATTCAGTATCTCCTTGATATATTTAGATTGAGTAATATAGATACCTTTCTTCATCTAATAAACTTGAAAACTAACAAAAAATTTGATCTCTCCAAACATAGACATTTCAAATTCAATTTGCATCTCTTTTGTAAAATTTTGGCATATAACATCTTGTCCTCCAAATATGATATCATCAACAAATATTTTAGCTAACAATATCCCTTTACCTTGTTCAGTCTTCAAGTATAGATTTTTGTTATCATTTGTCCTTACAAAACCAATTTTGACCAAGTAATTATGCAATCTCTCATACCATGCTCTAGGGGCTTGTTTCAGACCATATCATGCTTTGTGTAACTTACAAACCATGTTCCTCTTGCTTGGATTTACAAATCCTTCTGGTTGTTCAATGTATACTTCTTCTTCTTATTTCTGACCACATCAGGGACAATATTCCAGACCCTATCCCTAAAAGGATCACTAGTAAAAGAAAGGAGAAGAATGAGGGTGATACAAAGGCTGAGACTAGTAAGAAGAGAAAGAATAAGAAGGATAAGGCCTCTGTTGATACTAGTGGAAAAGATACTACCAGCACTAAGGAATTATTGAAAAGGCCTCACTCTCAAGGAAAGGGTAACATTAAGGAAGGTAATCAAGAGGATTCTAGTGAAGAAGAGTTTAACAATGAGAAAGAGGAAGGAAATGAAAAAGATCAGGAAGAGGAAATGAATGATTGGATGGCAGTGGAGAATGATGATAAGGAGGAGAATATTCATGAAGATGGAGATGAAGATGAGGAAGCGGATGAGGAAGAGGAAGAGGCCCAAGAAAATTCAACTGGTGACACCATGAAAGATACCCTTGATCTTAATGGGGGTGCTAAGAAAGAGGAAGATGGCACTCAGGTGTCATCTATGGACGCTGATATCACTTTTCAGGGTGCCCCTGTGGAAGAAAATATGATCAATGTTAAACTAGATTCTGGGGATGGTAAGAATAGAGATGAGGATGGTAATGATGATGAGGGGCTTACTGTGGGAATTACAGTAGGACAAGAGAATGAAGGTAAGGAGACTAGTATGACCCCATCTTCAAATGAAATAGATGAAGACAACTGGAAACAAAATAAGGTATGGAGAAGATGACCATGGTGGAGAAGAACAACAACAAAGAGGAATCTTTAATCCTCTTGAGGGAAGCTACTTTGCAAGAGGAGGAGAATAATGTTGAGAGTCAAGATAAGAACATGGAATGGAAAAAGGAAATGCAGGAAATGAAACTCTAGATCCAAGGAATGGAAAATACCATGAAAAATATGACTACTAAGCTAGGAAAGATGGAAAATAAGGTTCTTGATAAGGTGAAAAACAAAAATAAAAATGAGGATGGTACTGTTGAGATGAGAAAGATAGTTAATGACAAGATGAAAGACTTAGAAGCCAAGATTAATAGCCATGATAGTATGATTAAAGGTGTTCTGAGCCATGACAATGAGGGTCTGAAGGCAACTATTATGAATCTGAACATGTTGCATAACTATCTAGAAAGGAACCTGCTGGAAAGAACAACAATCACCATTGATGAGGATGTTGGCAATACTGGTCTGGGGATGAGAACTAGAGGGTGCATCCAGAGGAAGGTCCCCAAAAAATTGAAAGATCTGAAGGAGCTGCAAGAGACTATCCAGAAGATGGAAGACCTCCAGAAGAAGGCTGAAGAAATGATAACAGATAATTAGCTAGTTCTTGATGGTAGTTGTTTTGTAGTTTGTCTTTCTTTTAGTATCTACTATTGAATACTATAGTTGTTGGTCCCTGCTTCTATTTTCCAGCAGGTGTTTCATTTTGAAAACTTTAATGCTCTATCTTTATGCTTTTTTGTAATTGGTTTTGGGTCCAAGTAAAATCTGCTTTTACCTTAATCAAAAACTAGTGGATGGACCAGTCAAGGTCTGAGAGTTCCATCTGAAGGAGGGCCACTTTTTATGACTTGGAATGTCATGATATGTTACTTGGATGGTGTATGATCCATTGTTAGGATCTGGAAATGTGTGGAAGTGTCTTTTTGACAAAGCCCTAGGCTAGTGCACCTAGGAAGGAGGGTTTGGTGTTTGGGATGGTAGAACTTGGTGGCACCTCTCTTAATGCTATAAATCCATTGATTTGGATCATAACTAAACTCTTTTTGAAGGTTGGGTGGTTTTGGGATGAGTTTTGATGGTAGTTTCTTTGTAATAGGAGGGCTAATGAGGGCTAATTACATGGTAACAGGGTGTTGGTTTGGATATTTGGTCAAAGGAGAAATATATGATTTTAAGATATGTTATAAAACATTGAAAAGGGTATCAAGATATGCCTTTAGTTTTATGATTGTTTTGGGGAAATTTTGAGTAATCCTTGAGAAACCCCTTGAATAAGGCTACTAGAGATTAAGGGCTAGTGAGCACCCGGGTAAGGGATTGTTGCTTGATTAAGTTGATTGGATGAAACCATTGATGTGGTTGAGGGATACTGGATTGTTTAAAAAGGTGTGGAGCCTATTGGTGGCATAACATATCAATTTGCACTCTGATAGTTATGGTGTGGATTGGTTCCATGAAGATGATCCTTGTGAAACAACTTGTTGGGTGTTGTGACAACACTAATGAAGTCCCTCTTGAACTTATTGATTGCAAGTCCACCTAGGCCTCTTCATCAATATTCTTACCCTAAGATAAATTGCCACACTTTTTTTTTAAATGAAGAAATATATGAGGCTTAAAATAACAATTCTAAGAAGAGAACCTTGTTTAATAAGAAAAAGATGGAGATCCATGTAGAAGAAATCATAAAATTAAATAGGAGATCCATATTATCACTGCACTTATTAAAATGAAACATGGACAAACAATGCTCTTGGGAAGTTGTAGCCAAATAGAAATTACCTGTTTATACAACATTTGTGAGTGGCTTCCATACTGCACCTACCTAGATACATTTCTAAATATTAAAAACATAGCATTGATAAATTGAGCCTACTTCAAAAATTGAAAATTAGATGCTAAATCAAACCTACCTCAAAAATTGATAATTAAAAATTGGTCTTCCTTCGTACCAGCATAATGCTTTCTAATGCTAAGAACTTCTTCAAAGCTCACCCAAGGGAACCTTATCTGAAATAACTCTCACTAGAAGCTAGTTCATACCTACTCCAAAATCAATTTGTACAAATCAATTAATACTCAATTAGAGATTACACTAATACTCATGCATCGCAACATGAAATATATTTACTCAAATTTTACAACTATAAATGTACCGCATGCATTGAAAGAAAGACCACAAATTTAACTCCCTAATCACTACTAATGGCCTCATTTTTGCCTCTAAAATATGCTTCTTGAGAGATAAGAATAATTTCATAGTTGGTTGATGCATTCAATTCTTTAACAAGCGCAACATTTTGGTCACCTACATTCACAAGTGCAACACAAAAGGTTTGATGTCATTCACAATGGACAATACAAATACTATATAGAAATGTAGAAATGATGATAGTCAACTATATCAAGGATGAATATGTTTTCTTTTTACTTGCCTTTATTTCTTCACAGCTGCAATCTCCAACCTCATCTTCAACATCATCAACAATAAGAGAATATGAACATGCCTAGATGCGACACAATAGAAGATTTTATATTTCCTAGTTGTTTTGATTACAAGTCTTCAAGGCTTTGTGCATAATCTCCAAAATAATGACAAAATGAACAACTCCAACTTTCAAAACTAAATGGGAAGGTGTTGATTGGTTTAGTTTGAGCTTCACTTGGTTTCGAGAATACTTTAATATTCTCTACTTAACAAGGCCAACAACGTGAAGGTGGAAGCTCATTTGGACCCTCCCCCCTATAATCACTCTAAATTCCCTATTAACATCTAATTACATATTTCATTCATTCATTCATCCATTTACGAACTATAGCATTTAATCATTATAATCACCTAACATTCATTAACATGACATAAATTGATTAATACACAACATTCATCAATAATTCATTAACACATCAATCATTATAATCACATAAAAATCATTAACATGAAATAAAATTCATTAATATGGAACATTCATCAATCATTCATCAACACATTCATTAAGACAATGTTCTTGCATTATCAAACAAGGTTTATAATAATCAGTTCTTTTTTAGTTTTTTCTTCAGTTTTTTAAGGAAAATGCTAACGATAACATCAATATCTGACATTCTCCTCTTCTTGTGGTTATTATGTTATGATATGATGTCTCCTCATCTTTTTTGGAGCATGAGGCTGCTACACCAAAGGGGGTTCGCTGCAATAACAAATAAATGGGTTAAATTCACAACATTGTTTATTAATGATAAAAGTATTTTATTAATCAAAAGAACATAACAGGGATTTTTCTTTACCTGACAGTGTCACATCATCTATAATCACATTTTGTTCAGCCCTAACCTCAACATGTTGAACACTAAGATCATGCTCCACTTCATCACCATGACGTTTTGCATGCTCTAAAATATTCACAAAAAGGTTACACCAATTGCAATTTAAGATGTTAAATTGTATTAATAATTACATAATTAATTTTCAATAGAAAATGAATACCTACATCATTGTGATGCACATCATGGCCTTCGTCATGTACAGGTTTTGTACCAGGGTTAGAAGGTTGCAATGAAATGTCATGTGCATTGTTATCATTGTTTGCTTTATAAAACAAAAATAGTTGATTTATGTTCGGAATTAACATCAAATAGATTATTTCTCAAGTATTCAATTTGAATTATTTTTCATTAGGCCTATTTACCTGTGTATGAACTAGTGCACTAGAATCTTCTCTTTGGCCACAAGTTTCTATGCGGTGGCGTGCAACCATGGCTTTATAACCTTTCTTGAAGCATATTTATTTTTCTTCTTCCGTGGGTGCTACATTAAATTCAAATCCCTACTTTTTTGGCTTAATATAAAAAATATTGCATGTATTGCTTGATTAAACAATTTCTTTTGTAATTTTATATTAAAAAAATTCATTTAAATTTTATTTACTTGTACTTACAAGTCGTGCGTGAAAATTTATATATCCACCAGAGCCAAGATAGTGTTGGCCAACCTTATATTTTTTGGCCTATGTAGCCTTTGATGTGTCCTATGGTCTATATATGAAAAGTTTGAAATATGTTAGATTATATAAATATAAAGATCACTAATTAGTGCATAATTACATTGATACTATCACATACCTATTTTTTCCTTCTGTTCATCGAATTCCTTCATCTCTAAGCCTTTTCTCTTTTGCATCTTCAATGATTTCATTCCACTCCATCTCTAGAACCGTAGGAGGATGCTCGTACTTTGGGTTGAGCTTTAAAGCCCTTTTGTATTGCTCCCTCACACACTTCAGATGTTTGCAAGCTTTCTAAAGAATTTTGGCTTTGTCAAAAATAATTTGACCAAACAAATCCTCTAAAGATTTTATGAGCTGATTTTTTAATTTGAGAGCTTGGTCATTCCACCTTTTAAGGAAAAAACAAAATTATTAGATTAAAAAATTAGCTGAAGCTATGTACCTTGAATATAGTACAATAAACTAACAAAAGGAAAAATATTCTACCAATGATATGATGCTACGTACTACTTACATATGGTGGGCCCGAATAGCTTCAATGTTATTTCATAAAAAACATCATTTCCTGTAAAAAAACATCATGGGATCATAAGTCCAAAATGAGTTATGAATAAGTAAACTACAATTACACTATAAATAATAATAATTTTAAATTAAGTACCTGGAAGCTTAGGTACTTTTAAGGGAATCATATCTTTCTTGACCAACAAAAATGACATCTGCAATGATCTCGTACTATCAACATGAGCTGATCTAGGAAATGATGGTAAATTATGACCAGTACTGGTCTCTATTCTATCTTGTGTATCTATTAATGAAACAAGTTAATTAATGACTATGATCAAATGCATCTAAGAAAGTACAAACCAAATCATAAATTACACAACAAAATATAGCAAAACAAGGATTTACCAGCTCTAGTTGGAGCAGATGTGGATGTGTTGATGCTCCTTTTTGCCGACCCTGCAGTTGACAATCTTGGAGTGGTGGTCATCCTTGAAGGAGGCATTTGCACTTCATCATGACCTGAAAAACAATCATATATACAATGTCATATCTTTTTTTAATTATAGAGCTAATCAATATACACAATAGATTATTGAATTTGATCCAAAATTTTATAGTCAAACACAAAAACAATCATTCATACAATGTTATCATCTAGAGATACTTAAATTTTCATCTAGACCCACAACCCATTTAGCATATGACACAAAATAATGTTTTTTATTTCCACATAGATTTAGTCAATCTATTCCTACGAATGAATTATTTACCTGAAGGAACTGTGCTAGTACCCTTATCATGTCGAGTAACTCATTGAGGTCTAAAAAAATCCCATAAGAAGAACACATACATATTTTAGTTCATGATCCATAAAATAGTAATAAATATAAACCTTTATTGAACTTTTGTTATAGCTAAAGATTCATTGATGGTTACTTCCAGACAATGTGCCTCTATCTCCTCATTTGGATTTGGATCCACCACAATGGCAAGAATTTTCAAATTGATTTTTTTAGGCTCTTTGTAATCATGCTTATGGGGTCACCGATATGTGCGATGTTAGCATCACATAATACTACCACCTCCATTTCAACAACTAATTTCTCATTTGTTACTGGTGTTTTCAACTTTCCCTAAGCTTCAATTTGTGACAGAAATATCAGTAAAACAATCAAAATAACTCCAAAACCCTATTGAAAATAACATAATAATATAACATTTTGTACAATTATAATTACACTAATTTTTACACTAAGGTTTACCTTTTCCAAAGAAGGGGTGGGAGGAACATCCCCACCCGATGGATCCATGTCACCCTATGACAAATATTAAATATAAAAACATCATTGTAATGAAAGCAATAGACGACTTCACAAAAAAACTTATTAATAAAATGGTATATTGTATATTGGAGTTATTAATTGGAGGTAATTAGTTTAAATGTTATATATATAGTACTTACCAGTCTCATGATCATAAATTTTTTTGTATCTATGCGATTCAAATTGTAATCTATTAGTATGTCTTCCCCTGCAATTATTGATTTTATCGCACATACAAAAACATGATTTCCCTCATGCACCCCGAAAATACAATTGAGTCACTTATTAGTTGACATAGGATAGGTACTATTTATAAAACCTACAATGTTCCCTGTTGTTTTTGGCCTTTTGTCAGTGTACATAGCAAGTCTTTTACTTTGATCATTTTATTTCCATTGTAGATAATTTGTTGACAGTGCATACCTACACATACTTTTTTTATATTGAACTATCTGCATCCAATTATTGCAATTGTAACAAGGTCTTGCATACTTCATCAATTCAACAACTTTGTTATAACTAACCTTTATGTCATCCATGGAAACAGGCCCAAACCATGTACTGACGATGGAGCTATGTGATATATCCTCTCAATAACAAAAAAATCAGTGTTAGGTGGAGGTAATTCCTTGGGTACCCATTCTTTATGAAGATGTGTGTACCTCAAGGGAACCTTGATGTCTCCTTTTATCTCATCATAAGAACATGCCCCCCCTTTAGAAAGGAAAAATTGCATGCGTTTATTGAATTTTCTTCTAATTTTTTGACCTCTAGTTGATCTCCCTATTGTAGACCTACTACATGTCTCACTTTCATCTTCTCTTCCTACATTTCCCTCACTCAAGGAAGGAAGATTTGACAAATAACTATTTGGTGGTACCTGTAGCCCATCAAATGAGAGATACAATTGAAGGAGCCAAATATTTTGCTAAATGAGGGTAATGTTGATGAAGTTGGCCTAAAGTTGATGTTGAGGGTAAAGAGAAAGCAAAAAAATAATAAACTATTTCTATAGGGTGTATTGACTTATACCTATCCATCCATGTCACTATGTAGGATCCTCATCAAAGGGGTTAAATTTTATGCATATGAAAATCATTTATCTTAAGTTAGTTAAAAATTACATGATACATATGCTACAAATTACATAGAACACAACATGAACAATATACATTCATCATAATCATTGTATATTTTTTAATTCGTTACCTCTACTTTATGTGTGCTAGCTATGCAAGATCCTCAACAAAAGGGGTGATGATGTCTATAGTCCTTTTCCTGTTTCCACAAAGGGTGAGAATCATGCACACAAAATATATCATAAGTAATCAACACCAACAATTGAGCATCATAACACATATTTGAAACATGTGTATCATAAATCACCTATGTTTTCATCATTAGAATTGAACACAATGAATTAATTATACCATGCCATTAGACTTCAACACGAAATAAATTAATCATGAAAATATATAAGTCAAATAAATTTCTATGAATAAATAAATACCTCATACATTTCATTGATCACGTCATTGATCATCATCATCATCATCAACATCCTCATATGAATCATCATCATCATCATCACCATGACCATGACCATCATCATCATCATCCTTATCATCGTCATCATCATCATCATCATCATCATCATCACCACCACCACCACCACCATCATCATCATCATTTCCAACATCATCATCATCTACTTCGTTCTCTGCTTCTTCAATATCTTCCTCTTCCACCACATTATACTTTACCGCTTTTCCTCTTGGATTGTGTCTAACAACAAATGACCCACTCGGTTTATGTGGAATGCCAAAGTAAAATACCTTCTCACATTGGTTTGGAAGAACATAGGGCTCATCCCCAACTAGCTCAAACAACATTGTATTAATCATTGGAAATCCATTTTCATGTTCAATAAAAGTTCTCTCAAGATCATTTTGATTCAGTTGAAGCTTGTACCATTTGACAATGAATATAACTAATTTGAAGGAATTAAATTCGCACTCAAGTATATCATCCAAGTTTCCATAGTATCAATTTTCAGACTCTAGAGGATGTAAGTCATTTCTAGAAGAAATATTAGTGACCTGAAAGACTACACTTATCCTATCCTAGAATCACATGTTTTCTTCATGTCATCCAACTTGGAAATTTATGGCCATGGTAGTACATAGCTTTGTGGTTATTGACCTGCAATTTTTCTAACATGTCAAAATTATTTGCATCGATCTATGAGTTAATATTAAACATATGGGTCATGATAAATAAATGTATACATACCTTTCTACCTCTTAAACCATATGCTAGATCAATTACCATTGGTGTAACATCGGAATCTCCATTATGATCAACTTCCTTAACTATTGAAGCAACACCTTCCCATGTTAAGGAGCAACCATTTTGTTGAGATCGTTCAATCCATACCATCATTCAATTCAAGATTGTTTGTAATATACAAATGTAGTGCATCCCACTCATGAACAACTGTATAAAATAAATAAACCACTTAGAAACAACTTATATTAAAAGAATAAATTAACTAAAATAACATCTTATAATTACCTCTAGCTTTCCTCAATCTACCTTTACCCATCAAGTACTCCCCTTTGAATTTGTTAATGGAGTTGGGATCCCAAATGCGATCTACATGGATATTTGCTACAAACTTGGGAAGATATTCAATGTACACCATGATATAGTATACCATATATCCCTCCACCATAGAACCCTCACGGCATGCTCTTTGTCGAACCAAGCCCTTCAAAATTTTCAAGTGCCTCTCAACCATCCACATTGACCTAGTTGGTACAGGTCCACACAGTTCAATCTCCTCAACTTGATGTGTGAGGTAGTGTTCTTATGCATTGAAAAAAGTTGAAGGTAGACACTTTTTCATTTCACACATAAGCTGAGGAATTTTTCTCTTCCAATTTTTTATATATTTTTTTATCAATTTCTTTAGATGACAACCACCTAGAAGAGATTCAACACGCAAAAACATATAAAGGAGATGTTACAAAAATTATACAATAAATTTCCTTATAAAAGTAAAGCAAGACACAAATATAATATCTATACAACAAATCTAAGAAATAACACTTCTAACCTCATGTATTTCCCAATATCATATATAACTTGTTTGACACTAATGTTGAAGTGGTGTGGGAGAGATAGAGGTAGAATGTACTACAATAATTATAAAATAATCTTTTCAATATATTATAAAATAATATAATGAAAACTACATGAAGATTTACAAATATATTGTAAATAGAGAAGAACATGACTTACCTTGACATAGGTATGCCAATCATGTTAGAATAACTGAGAGGGGGGTGAATCAGTTATCCAGTGTCCCACAATTCAAAATGTATAATCCAAAACAATTCCACTACTTCTCCTACTTGGTAAACATATAATGCTTTCACTGTCTGTGTTTTTACCGATTGTCAGTCTAAACTTTATAATAGTGATGAAGGGTGCTCCCCTTAATACCACAAACACATAACAGAAATAGAGAAACAACAACAATATGCAAGAACAGAAAATTAGCTTCTTATTATCTCCACAAATGTGGAATTACAAACTTTTAGAATTACAATATGCAAAGCCACACGGGCATTCCCTTACAATATTCTGTAGGACAAAGCCTCGAACTATTACCCAGATCTACTACCCCAGAACTATTCTGAACTGCCTAAGACAATAATACAGCCTTCCTTATATAGGCAATTTTCCACCGCCTGGAAAGGTTCCAGAATTTTAGCCAATAAGGCTGACCAATCTTAGCATTATTTTATTTTACATTTTATTACATCATAGTCGGCTCAAGATAACCTTTGAAACCCGAACAGAAATTTTGAAGAAAATTATTTTCTGCCATTTCAGGTGGTCCAAATTCTGAAGACCATAAGTCATCACCAGTTGACCCGATCGGCTATTATAACCCCATTTCGGAAACGCCACGAAGCGCTCTACAAGCTTGACCTGCGCAAGCGCCCGTCACCCAAATTTTTGACCTCATCCGGGGCCTCTAAAGCCTTCAAAACTGAGTTCAAAGTTTCTGTACCCTACTGCCAATACCGAAAATCTTCAATATCTTCCAATATACACTTGATCTGGCAATGAAACTTTGCTGGCAGACTTATATGACCAAAATGAACCTCCAAGAAAGAAATCAAATCATTCTGAGCACATACGAAAATTACCAAAAATAGTAACTTTCCATAAATAGCAGCTCTGCACAAAATAGCCTTATTGAATATAAAAATAGAAATATTTTTGGGTGATGCAAGATTGCTCTTACACCCAGGATGCTCCTGCATCAGACACCCAGGGTAATTTGAGAAGTGACCCTGTCACGACTTAGGTGTGCAGAGGAAAACCAAGACGGTTAACCTCCTCCTTTGTTATCCATGATGAATCTTCAATAGGTCATCCTTTCCATTTGACCAAATACTCTTCATATGTCCTGTTCCTTGTGCTTCTTCCAACACGACTGTTCAATATGTCTTCGATCTCCTTGATATCTGAACTGGTTGCTGGAATACTCCACTGTGCTGCTACAACCTCATCCTCAACACCTCCTTCATGATACTCTGTCAAATCTGAAATGTTAAACACTGGTGAAATATTCAGATCACTAGGCAATTCTACCTCATATGCATTTCCTGAATCATGCTTCTTCAGTATCTTACATGGCCCAAACTTCTTTATTTTCAACTTGTTATATGTACCAACCGGAAACTGCTCCTTCCGCAAATGAACCATGACTTCATCGCCAACCTAAAATTCCTTATGCCTCCTTTTCTCATCTACCTTAGCCTTATACTACACATTCATCTTGTTAATATGTTTCCTCACCTCCTCATGGATGTTCTTCAAGTGTTCTGCAAAATCTTTAGCTTCAGCACTACTTATTTCTCCTTTATCTATCTTCCTCAATTCAGATGCATTTCTTGGACTACTTCCATATACAATCTGGAATGGTGATTTACCAGTGCTCCTGTTGACAGAATTATTGTGTGCAAATTCCGCCTGTGGTAAAATCAAATCCCATCCTGTTGGCTTATCTCCAACCAAACATCTCAGCAAATTTCCCAAACTCCTATTCACCACCTCTGTCTGTCCATCAGTCTATGGATGATGTGATGAACTGAATTTCAAATCTGTCTTCAACTTCTTCCACAATGTAGGCCAGAAATATCCAACAAACTTAGTGTCCCGATCTGAAACTATGGTCTTTGGCAAACCATGAAGTCTCACTACTTCTTTGAAAAATAATTCTGCTACATGAACAGCATCATTAGTCTTCTTGCAGAGAATGAAATGTGCCATCTTTGAAAATCTGTCAACCACCACAAAAATTGAATCATGTCCCCGCTGAGTCCTCGGTAAACCAAGAACAAAGTCCATGCTGATATCCTCCCAAGGCTTCTCTGGTACGGGTAATGGCTGATACAATCATGTATTCTGCTTCACTCCTTTCGCCATCTGACATACTCTGCAACTCTGTACAAACTTCTTCACATCTTGCTGCAACTGTGGCCAATAGTAATTCTCACTAACCAAAGAAAGGGTTTTGTCACGACCAAAATGTCCAGCCAATCCTCCGCTATGCTTCTCCTTGATGAGATTCTCCCTCATAGAACTTCATGGAATGCACAATTGACTCCCTTTGAATAGCATATCATCCTGGATGATGAAATCCAGCCATTTCATCCTGTCTAGAGTAACAGGTTCTGTACAAGCTTTCCAAGCTTCACCAAAATCAGGATCCTCTGGATACAAATTCTTGAGTTCCTTGAACCCAACCACTTCAATCTGCATTTCTGTCAGCAATAGTTGCCTTCTGCTAAGAGCATCTGCAACCCTATTAGACTTTCCACTCCTGTGTTTCAAAACAAATGTATAACTCTGCAAAAACTCAACCCATTTCAAATGCCTTTGATTCAATTTTCCTTGACTATTCAAATATTGCAAAGCTTGATGATCAGTATACAAAACAAACTCCTTAGGAAGCAGATAATGTCTCCACTTCTTTAATGCCTGAACTATAGCATAAAATTCCTGATCATAAATAGAATATTTCCTTTTGGCATCATTTAACTTCTCACTGAAATAAGCAACAGGTTTACCTTCTTGGCTCATAACAGCTCCTATTGCAGTACCACTAGCATCACAATCTACTTGAAACACCTTATTGAAATCTGGAAGTGCTAAAACAGGTTGTTCTGTAACTTTTTGTTTCAATAATTGAAAAAAAATTTCTGCTCCTTTAGTCCACTTAAACTCTTTTCTATCCCCTCTCATTGTTTCAGTCAAGGGTCCACAAATACTGCTAAAATTTTTGATAAAATTTCTGTAAAAGCTAGCTAGACCATGAAAAGATCTTACCTCAGTAGCACTCCTTGGAGTAGGCCATTCAAGGATAGCCTGTACCTTCTCTGGGTCCATTTTTAGACCTTCTGCTGAAACCACAAATCTCAAATACACTAACTCTTTCTTCACAAAACTGCACTTCTTCAAATTAATCAACAATTTCTCTTCTCTCAACTTCTCAAATACCATACGAATATGCATCATATGCTCATCCAATATCTTACTAAAGATCAAAATATCATCTAGGTAAACAATGACAAACTTACCAAGAAATTCTTTCAGAACCTCGTTCATGAGCCGCATGAAAGTGCTCGGTGCATTGGTTAGCCCAAAAGGCATGACTAACCACTCATACAATCCTTCCTTTGTCTTGAAGGCAGTCTTCCATTCATCTCCTTCTCTGATCTGAATCTGATGGTATCCACTTTTCAGATCTATCTTTGAGAAATACACAGCTCCACTCAAACAGTCCATAATATCATCCATTCGTGGCAATGGAAACCTGTACTTGATTGTGATCTTATTTATTACCCTAGAATCTGTACACATCCTCCACTCTCCATTCTTCTTTGGTGCTAATACCTCTGGTACAACATAGGGACTCAGACTCTCACGGATCAATCCTTTCTGTAACAGTTCATGTACTTGTCTGTTCAACTCCTCACTTTCTACAGGTGTCATTCTGTGTGCTGCCTTATTCGGCAAACTCGCTCCTGGGATCAAGTCCATCTGATGACTGATCTTTCTGACTGGTGGTAATCCATCAGGCACGTTATCGGATACAATATCTTGAAACTCATTCAACAAATCTACAACTTCTACAGGAACATCTTCTACTTCCTCTTTACCAGCTTTTGGAATTAAAGAAAAACATACATGCTCATGCCTCATACCATCTAGGAAATTTCTTCCATCAACAAAAGTTATCCTTGCATTACCACATACCTTTTCTTCGGTCTCCTTCAATGGCTTTAGCTTATGCCGCACTCCATCCTTTGTCAGGGAATAGGTATTCACACGGCCATCGTGTACAGCACATCTGTCAAACTGCCATGGTCTACCCAACAACATATGACATGCATCCATAGATATGATATCACACAATACCTCATCTTGGTATCCGCCAATCTTGAACTTCACCAGGCATTGTTCATTGACCATGACCCTATGGTCATCCTGTACCCAGGCAATCTGATATGGATGTGGGTGTTTCTATCTCTTGAGCTTCAACTTTGTCACCATCTCTTCTGACACCAAATTGTCAGTGCTTCCACTATCAATAATCACATCACAACATTTACCTTCACACTTGCACCTGGTGCAAAACAGGCTCCTCCTTTGCTCAGGTTCATTCTCACCACTCAACAGGACTCTTTTGTTAATCAACGTTTCTCCTCTTTCAGCATCCTCAGAATTTGATGATCTGGCATCTTCATCTACATGTGCAACTCTGGCCTGGCCTTCATTTCTCCTATCTATTCTGCCTTGGCGTTGAGGACATTCAAATGCCCTATGACCTTCTTCTCCACAGTGAAAACATGTTCCACGGAAGCCACCTCTTCCAGATCCTTGTCCTCTTCCTCTTCCTCTCTGATCTCTATTATTCTGATCCTGGAAGCGATTAGAATTATTTCCTCGCTGATTCTGACTGCTACTGGCCTCATCCTTCTTTTTTGGATCTTCATTTTGGCCACCACCAGATCGTCCACCGCGACCTCTTCCGTTTTGTCTGCTCTCAAACTTCTTGTTCAGCTTTTCCTCTACTTTTAGGGCAAACTGGTATGCCTCTTCAATACTGTTCATTCGAACCAGATTCAGCTCCTTTTGGATGCTTGGCCTTAACCCATTAAGGTATCGGGCAACTTTCTCCTTATCAGCTTCTGCATGGCCTGTTCTGATGAGAAGTCGATAGAACTCCTTTGTATACTCCTGAACAGATCTTCCTGCTTGCTTCAAACTCTGCATTTTCTTTAGTAGGTCAAGCTCATAATCAACAGGAATGAACTGTCACTTCAATTTATCCACCATCCGATCCCATCTTGTGATTTTATCTTTCCCTCTTCTATTTCACTCCAATTGAATTTCTTGCCACCAGATCTTCGCATGACCTTTCAATTTGGCCTTCGCAAATTTGACCCTATCAGGATCTTCAACATCTTCATACTCAAAATATTCCTCACATTCATTGATCCAGTCGATCAATTCCTCTGGGTTAAGATTTCCAGAAAATGTAGGAACCTCAATCTTAGGTCTTTTCCCAATCTTGGAAATCGCCCGAAAAAGTCTTTCTTCCTCCTGGTTCACAATTTCAACTTCTCCTTCTTGATATTCTTCTTCGACTTCATCCTCACTTTCATCTCTGACATTAAGATTCATTCCTCTATGAATCTCTTCTTGCAATGCTCGCACTTGTCTCTGCAACTCTCTAACCTCAGGTGTCACAACACCAGGTCTTCCGCCACGTTCTCTTCGTGGAGGCATTTTCACTATGCGCGCTGAAACCCTAACCACGGTCCTGGTGCAAACTGCCTCACAGTCGGCGATCTGTTTACACACTCAAGAACCCCTGCTCTGATACCACTTGATGAAGGGTGCTCCCCTTAATACCACAAACACATAATAGAAATAGAGAAACAACAACAATATGCAAGAACAGAAAATTGGCTTCTTATTATCCCCACAAATGTGGAATTACAAACTTTCAGAATTACAATATGCAAAGCCACACGGGCATTCCCTTACAATATTCTGTAGGACAAAGCCTCGAACTATTACCCAGATCTACTACCCCAGAACTATTCTGAACTGCCTAAGACAATAATACAGCCTTCCTTATATAGGCAATTTTCCACCGCCTGGAAAGGTTCCAAAATTTTAGCCAATAAGGCCGACCAATCTTAGCATTATTTTATTTTACATTTTATTACATCATAGTCGGCTCAAGATAACCTTTGAAACCCGAACAGAAATTTTGAAGAAAATTATTTTCTGCCATTTCAGGTGGTCCAAATTCCGAAGACCATAAGTCATCACCAGTTGACCCGATCAGCTATTATAACCCCATTTCAGAAACGCCACGAAGCGCTCTACAAGCTTGACCAACGCAAGCGCTCATCACCAAAATTTTCGACCTCCTCCGGGGCCTCTAAAGCCTTCAAAACTGAGTTCAAAGTTTCTGTACCCTACTGCCAATACCAAAAATCTTCAATATCTTCCAATATACACTTGATCTGGCAATGAAACTTTGCTGGCAGACTTATATGACCAAAATGAACCTCCAAGAAAGAAATCAAATCATTCTGAGCACATACGAAAATTACCAAAAATAGTAACTTTCCATAAATAGCAGCTCTGCACAAAATAGCCTTATTGAATATAAAAATAGAAATATTTTTGGGTGATGCAAGATTGCTCTTACACCCAGGATGCTCCTGCATCAAATAGTTACCGATTAAATCTAACATGTAATATGCAAAGTATGATAACAAACAAATATCAAAATCAACACATAACACAAGAGATTTAACGTGGAAACCCTGTGAAGGGAAAAACCACCTAGGACCAGCAATCCAAAAAATTTCACTCTTCTGAAGTGAGGTTGGTGAAGATCCAACCATGTTAAAGGTTAAAAACACACTGTTAGGTGTGACCTTGTTAAAGGATTTTAGACCAGAAGTTATCGTCCAACTAGCAGTCACTCTGGGGTTGACATGATAACAATGTTCACTCTATGAATGAAACATCAAAAGACTTTCATAGTCCACTCAGTTAAGAGATTTGACTATGTACAATGGTTAAATTTGTAACAGTAGATGATCTGTCTTGAAACAACTTCAATTTATAGTTTACAGATCAATGTTCAGCTCATTCAAATATTTCTGATCAATATAACACTTCAGATTCAATATTATATCAACTTAATGTCCATCGATAATTACTCTCTGTAGCTCAATAATTATTTTGCAGCTCGGTTCTTATTAACTAGTATGATCAAAATGCATGAAAACTTCTTCACATGATAATTCTAAAGTATCTTCTTCTTTCGGCTCTATTCAATAATGAAACCAATGTCTCTTATATAGACAAGTAAATCATTTTCTTTTCCTCCATCAGATTTTGCCACTTAATCATATTCATATATTTTTCCACTTTAAGCTTCCTTGGCTGATGTGTCAGTAACACGTTTCAATCTGCTCCATTAGATCCTTTTTTATTTATGTTAGCCATCGATCTTCATAACAAACCTTATCTGTTACCTTGATTTCATACACTTTACAGCTCATTACTTTATCGGCTAAACTGATCATTTAATTCCTTTCTATTTTGCTCGGTTAACAAAGAAATGCATCGGTGAACACTGTGCTTGGTTAACACTGCGCTCGGTATACACTACATTGCATCAGTGTATACTAAAATGCTCTATTTACCAATAACACTATTTTGTCTTTTAGCTCTATTCTTCATCATAGATAAATGCAACATAATAAAGTCAATTTCATCAAGTCATAGACTCATCAACAAGTTACTCAGTGTATTCCTTATCCTTGTCTATCATGTACATCTTCCTCATGTAGATATTTTTGTTCTTCATCTCTTTCACCTTTCTTCAGATGTGTCGGTATAGTAACTTACAAGATAAGTATTGTCAAGCTAGTTGACATCAATGACAACATAATACTAATTTAATCATCTTGCATATCTAATCATCAACTCCTTAGTAATCTTAAATTATAGATTCTTCATTCAGGTTCTAAATCAGTTGTAGTTCATTAATCTCTCCCTTTGGCATTGATGGAAACTCAAGTAATATGAAATGTACCATACACATACCAAACATGTATCTTACAACTTTGTGATCAAATGTTGTAGTTCATCAAGCTCTCCCTAGCTTAATATATTTAATCACTACGTTACTTCAACAACATTGTAAAATATAGCTTTGTCATTCTATAGATATAACCTTTTCAGTTCTCAAGTTCCTTTCAGATTATCTCTCCCTTAGATAATTCTCATCAGTGCATATCTCCTTTTCCTATTCATATTATTTATCTCTTCCTTTGACAACAATGCCAAAGAAACAAATAAATAATCAACTCTTGTAGTAGCTAAGTAACTCTTTATTGTCCATTACTTCCTCTGTATCTTAGTATACTCATATCCCAATCTATTTCAGTTCTTCAAACTTAATCACAACCTTGAACAATATCCAAAGTGTGAACTATGCTGCATCAATAGGGGATGAACCCCAAGTCTAGTCCTCAAATATTCAAATGTGTCCTTCGGTAGAGGCTTTGTAAAAATGTCTACAAGTTGTTCTTTAGATATAACAAATTTTAACTTTACTTTCTTCTCTTGCACTTGTTCTCTTAAGTAGTGATACTTAATTGATATATGTTTTATCTTAGAGTGCATCATAGGATTCTTTGAAATATTAATAGCACTTTTATTGTCATAGTATATGATCACCGGGTCAGTGATTACCTCATTCATTCCTTCCAACACTTGCTTGATATATGCAATGTTTGAGCAATTAGTAGCAGTAGCAACATACTCTGCTTCAGCTGTAGACTAAGAAATACAAGTCTGCTTTTTACTTGTCTAGGTTACAAGTCTTTCACCAAATAAAAATGCTCCTTCGGTGGTACTTTTTATGTCATCCACATTTCCAGCCCAATCAGCATCGGTATAAACCTTCAACTCAAACTTACCCTCCTTAGGTTACCATAATCCATAATCCTCTATCTTTTTCAGATATCTTAAGATCCTCTTAGTAGCAATCATGTGTGATTCTCTAGGATTAGCATAATATCTAGCAACAATTCCCACAACATGTGCTATATCTGGTCTACTGTGAACTACATACATGAGCTTACCAATCATGGATCGGTAAAGTGTCTGGTTTACCTCTACAATTTCATCTTCCTTTGTCAATTTACTTCTAGTAGCCATCGGTGTTCCCACAGGTTTAGCATCTTCCATGCCAAATATCTTCAAGACTTCCTTTATGTACTTGGACTATGTGATGAATATCCTATCACTTTGCTGAATCACTTGTAATCCGAGAAAGAATTTAATCTCTCCGAACATAGACATTTCAAACTCATTCCTCATGTCATTAGCAAAAGATTTACATACATGATCTTGACCTCCAAAAATAATATCATCAACAAAAATTTCAACAATAATAATAGTGTCATCAGTATCACCATAATAGCTCTGAGTTCTCATAGGACCACATAGGTCAGTATGAACCAACTCAAGTATCTTCTTTGTTGAGTAGTCTTTGCTTTTAAAACTAGACTTTTTCATCTTACATTTCTGACATTCATGGTACATAGCATGATCCGGTTTTGACAAGTTAGGCAACCCTCTAACTCTTTTCTTCTTACTAATCTTGATCATGTTATCAAAATTCACATGACATAACCTCTTATGCCACAACCATGCATCTTCATCTTTCATTAATAAACAAGAAGAATGATCAATATCAAGATAAAATAGATTACCTCTGGATTGTGTACCAGTTCCAACAAGTCTTCCTCCATCATCATAGATTCTTAGCTTTCTGCTCTCAAAAGCAAGTCGGTGACTTGAGTTGTTCAGTTGTGCCACACTTAACAAATTGTATTTTAGTCCATCTACCCAGTATGTATTCTCACATTTTAATCTATCATTAATCATCAGAGAACCTTTACCTCTCACCATACAAGGTGCATCATTTCCCATTCTAACAGATCCACCGTCATATTCATCAAGTAGATCAAATTTCTCTATATCACCAGTCATATGATGTGTACAGCCACCGTCTATAATCCATGTATCATTTCTACTTACTTTAGAGATTGGCACTATCTCTTCATGTTTCTCTTCTTCCTCTGAATCATCTTTCATAGCAACAAATACTACTTCTACATCATCATCAGTGTCAAATTTAGATTCAAATTCTTCGGCTATGTAACATACCTTTTTCCCTTTTTCATAGCTATCTCGGTTGTCTCTGTTGTTGTGTTGGTAGCCTCTGTTGACTCTTCTCCCATAGCTTCCTTCGGATCGGTCTTTGGATCTATCATCTTCTTTCTTATTCGAACATCTAGCAGTGATGTGGCCAACTTCTTTACAATTAAAACATGCTAGAGGTAACTTGCCTCTATACCTTCCCTTACCTTTGGGTAATCTTCTGGCCATAAGAGCTTCAAGCTCATCAAGTTCATCATCGATATTACTGTCACTATCATTATTCTTATCATTCCTACTACTAGACTTACCAATCTTCAAAGAAGACATGAAAGTGGATTCAACAAAAGGTACAACACTATTGTCAAAGTTATTCAATTCAAAGGTTGTAAGCTTACCGATCAGAGTGTCAAGGGTGAGGTTGGATGTGGCCCTTGTTTCATGAATTGTAGAGATCCTAATTGCATAAACTAGAAGCAACATTCTGAGAATCTTGCTTATTACTATTTCATCGTCAATAAATCCACTGGATGCTCTAATAGCATGTACTACCTCTTTTAGTCTATTTGTATATTGCACAATGTTTTCACCTTCTTTCATCTTCATATCATCAAATCGACCTCTTAGGATTTCTACTCTAGCTCTCTTAACATTCGCATCTCCACTATATATTAAAGTCATCTTGTCCCACATCTTCTTAGCTGTATCACAATCCTTGATGTCTTCAAATTTGGCATCGGTATAGGTAGAAGAAAGTTCCATCATAGTAATATTGTGTTCATGCCTATCCTTTAGTTGATCAAGTGTCAAGGGACCTGGTGCCAGTTCAATGTAGCCATTCTCCATCAGTTCTAGTGTAGAATTCCCAATTCCAGATATGTACAACTTCATCTGGCTTTGCCATACTATGAAGTTATCTTTTTTCAGCTTTGGCACTTCCCTCTTATACATCTTGAGATCTTTTTGCTGGAGTCCTTAAAACTCTATCCTAAGAAACCACAACTCTAATACCAATTGTTAGAATAATTGAGAGGGGGATGAATCAGTTATCCAGTGTCCCACAATTCAAAATGTATAATCCAAAACAATTCCACTACTTTTGCTACTCGGTAAACATATAATACTTTCACTGTCTATGTTTTTACCGATTGTCAGTCTAAACTTTATAATAGTTACCAATTGAATCTAACATGTAATATGCAAAGTATGATAACAAACAAATATCATAATCAACACATAACACAAGAGATTTAATGAGGAAACCCTATGAAGGGAAAAACCACCTGCGACCGACGACCCAAAATTGTTCATTCTTCTGAACTGAGGTTGGTGAAGACCCAACCTTGTTAAAGGTTAAAAACACACTGTTAGGTGTGACCTTGTTAGAGGATTTTAGACCAGAAGTTATCATCCAACTAGCAATCACTCTAGGGTTGACAGGATAACAATGTTCACTCTATGAATGAAACATCAAAAGACTTTCATAGTCCACTTGGTTAAGAGATTTGACTATGTACAATGGTTAAATATGTAATAGTAGATGATCTGTCTTGAAACAACTTCAATTTGTAGTTTACAGATCAATGTTCAGCTCATTCAAATATTTCTGATCAATATAACACTTCAGATTCAATACTATATCAACTTACTGTTTGTTGGTAATTACTCTTTGTAGCTCGATAATTGTTCTGCAGTTTGGTTCTTATTAACCAGTATGATCAAAATGCATGAAAACTTCTTCACATGATAATTCTATAGTATCTTCTTCTTCTGACATTATTCAATAATGAAACCAAAGTCTCTTATATAGACAAGTAAATCATTTTCTTTTCCTCCATCAGATTTTGTCGCTTAATCATATTCATAGATTTTGCCACTTTAAGCTTCCTCGGCTGATGTGTCAGTAACACATTTCAATATGCTCCATTAGATCCTTTTTTATTTATGTTAGCCATCGATCTTCATAACAAACCTTATCTGTTACCTTGATTTCATACACTTTACAGCTCATCACTTTATCGGCTAAACTGATCATTTAATTCCTTTCTATTTTTCTCGGTTAACAAAGAAATGCATCAGTGAACACAAGCTCAGTTAACACTACTCTCGGTATACACTACATTTCGTCGGTGTATACTAAAATGCTCTATTTACTAACAACAATGCTTTGTGTCTTTCAGTTCTATTCTTCATCATAGATGAATGCAACATAATAAAGTCAATTTCATCAAGTCATAGACTCATCAACAAGTTTCTCAATGTATTCCTTATCCTCATCTGTCATGTACATCTTCCTCATGTAGATATTTATGTTCTTCATCTCTTTCACCTTTCTTTAGATGTGTCGGTATAGTAACTTACAAGATAAGTATTGTCAAGCTAGTTGACATCAATGACAACATAATACTGATTTAATCATCTTGCATATCTAATCATCAACTCCTCAATAATCTTAAATTACAGATTCTTCATTCAGGTTCTGAATTAGTTGTAGTTCATCAAATCATGCATTTTCAACCCTGACCCAAAATCACCTTTTTTTGATATGAGACTACTTATGTTTGCAGCAAATCCTATGAGAAATTTAGTTTTTTGTATGGCTTCTTTTATGGCATCATTTTGTATTTGAGTTAATAACCAAGGAAGGACACTCATATTAATTTAGTCTCCATTTCTATTTAATTCAATGCATGATTGGATTCATGAATGTCATTACAAATTTTGACAATTTTTTCTTATCACGCCTTCCATCCAATATTTTCCAATATCTTTGTTACATTCTTTCCAATATGCACAACATCAAACAAATGCATGATTCGGAGGTTCTCATAGTATGGAAACCTACTAAATTATCTAGGATATCTTTTTAGTCCTATTGATAGTTGGTCATCAATTCCTTGATGACCTTCACAAACATCAATTACATCATTAGTAAACAAAAGACAATATCCAAATATAACTTTCAAATAAAAACTATCATATGTAATGACATTACCTCGATGATTTATTCTATTATATTCCAACTTCCATAGGTGAGGTGTCATTCTTTGTGGTTGTGATGTTTTCTCTCCTTTATGGCTGTGATGTTGTCTCTCCTTTCCTATTTAAAATATGTTTTTTAGGAATTCGATACTTATGATTTTTGTGGAGAAAGTGCCTATGCTCATTGAACACCTGCTTTCTTAAAATTTTTGAATGATGAGATTTCATCTTTGGACCACAAACTGGACATCCAAATTTTCCTTTTGTCTGAAGACCTACAAGATCATATATAATTGGATGAAATATCTTAATTTTGATACTTACAATTATCATGCACAACTTAAACATACAACAAAAATGTGTTAGCACTATAACATACCAAAAATATGTGTTAACAGTTTTACAAACCAAAAAAATGTGTTAGCCCAGGGCCATCATGTATTGTCCATACAAGCATTACATGGAATTGGAATTTTCTTTGTCCTATTAGTCTAGAGATGTCATACATAGTGACCCCATTCCATAACTCCAACAACTCATCAATAAGGGGCTTAATATATGCATTCATATCTTTCACTTGGTACTTACCTATATGAATGGACAAAACATTACATAATTATTATGACTATTTTGATGCAGTGTTTATAAATTAATTTACATGACTATTAAATGAAGAAATACCTGGTATAATCATTACCAACATTATGTGCTCCCTCTTTGCAAATATCCAAGGAGGAATGTTATTGTTAATAACAAAAACATGCCAGACCAAGTAAATTGATCTCATCTCTCCAAATGGATTGACATTGTTCGCTACCAATGAAATCTTGAGATTACAAGGTTCTTGTTTAAAGAGTGGCCAAGTATCTTCTATGTCCTTAAATGTAGAACCATCTGCAAGAATTCACATAATGTCATCTTGACTTCTATTGTGTGCATGGTAATCCATAAATTGTGCCAAGCTGGTGCACCTGAATAACCATTCCAGATGTGGAATAATGGGAATGTACTGAAGAACCTTGTGAGGCACCCTTTTTGTTGTTTGATCTGATCGATATCTACTAATGTGACAATTAGCGCATTCTTTTTCAAATTCATGTTGTTTATGATATATAATATGATTATTGGGATATGCATGTATTGTTTGATACTCCATTCCAATATCTTTCATAATGGCAGATAATTCTTAGTACAAGTGAGGTAGACCATTTGATGGTGGTAACAAACACTCACCTATCAACCTATGGAAAAAAATAAAATTTATTAATATAAAGTATATTAATCGTACGCTAACATAAAAGATGACAGAAATGATATACCTTAGCATACATGAGATTGCTACATTGGATAAACCATTCATAACCTTGAAGTTTACCAACAAAAATACAACAAAGATAAGAGTTTTTTGGTAGCCTTGGTACAGGGGCTCGTATGCCTTTTCAAGTATAGGTATATCAAGGTTATTTTCATCATCATTATCAGATGCACTAGTATCATCATCTCCATCATCTTGATCAGATGCACCAGTACCATCTTCTTCAATCGTGTTCTTTATCACAAGATCATGTTCTTCCATGGGAGCATTACCTTTTGCTTTGATATTCACACCTCCATGTTCCCCAGTTGGAAATCTACATTCACCAATGGATGAAAATTATTTCCCCCTTCAACGTGACCATTTTGCTTACAATGTCTCTCAATTGTTGTGATTATAAGTCTTTGATTCTTTAAGCACTTATAATTTTTGCAGGGAAAATAACGTTTTCCATCACCTTTTCTTTTGAACTGAGACCACAATCTAGCAATTGTCTCCTTATTCTATTCCAGGTTCATACTGTTAGGTGTGGTCTTTCTTGGCACTAGAAGAGTAAGAGTAAGAGTCAAAGTTTTCTTGCCACCAGAAGTGATAGCACTAAAACAAGAAAAGGAGCTCAACAAGCCCCAAAAATGCATTAAGTATTTGAAAGAGCCTCTTATCCAACATGTATGCTAAAATAAGCCTCTTATCAAACATGTATGCTAAATGAATCCTCTAATCACATAACCAATGAATAAATAGAGGAATCTAAGGAAAAAATAGAAATTTCATAAAATTTCAAATGCTAATTTCTTTAATAGTTTTTTTAACAATTCAAATGTCTCAAGTAGACAAGATTCTCAATGGAACTGCTTTGATAACATATAGATACAAATAGGAGATTGGAGTTGATCATCCTTCACCTATGCATATACAACCTTCACCTGTGCATATAAGAGTTTATTAGAGAAGGTATATGCATAGGTGACAAACATGCAGATTTGCCCAAGCACTACTAGGAGCTTGACCCTACAAAAAATGGACTTGTGATGATTTTCACAATAGTACATTTTTTGTAGGGTAAGCTCCCAGTAGTTCATAGGCAAATTTGCATGTTTATCACTTGTGCATATACCTTCTCTAATCAACTTTTATTATACAGGTGAAGGTTGTATATGTTGTATATGTTGTGTGTGTGTGTGTGTGTGTTAGCATTGATCCCTAGGTCCTCAAAAGTTTCTTACAAGCATTATAAGGACCTTTGTTTATAGTTTGGGAAAATAAAATGTTGATAAGATGCAAAAAAATAAAAAAGGGGGCCTTTATCATTGATCTTAAAATGAAAAATATGCATATCTAATTATTTTATACCTTGTAAATGATTGTTTGAAAGTAAAATGGTGAAGAAAACCAGCGCACATTTTATGCTTGTAGACTCATGGCCTCCAAAGGAGATTCAAGATTTTTAGTTTAAGAGCACTTTCATTGATAGCAATAGCAGATCTTGGAGTTTAGAATAGTAGACTCCAATAAATAATAACGCCAAGATCCATTAAAGGGCAGTTCAATATATCTTAATCATGGAGCAGAATTTGTATTGCAAAAGGAGAAAAAATTTCTTTCCAATGTGCCAATGCTTCCAAGGAGTTCCCCAAATCCATCAAAATTAGCTCCCTCTAATTTAAAAAATAATAATAAGGTATGATATATCCCAAGGTGTGTAACACCCTTGCATGATGTTTCACCTCTCCCTTTACCAACTCCTCAATTACCTATGGATGAGGAAGATACAATAGAAATGCAAGACATAATAATAATTACAAATCCTCTTCTCAAGGTTGAGATAGAAGACCCTAGACTATATAAATAATAATTATGAGTTTTGAAACTTCTAACCAACATTTGGATCGATTAAAGATTCAGGAAAGATGATAAATTTATAACTTCAAGAGAGTCTAGAGACTTTATTTTCAAACTCAAAGGAGAATAAATTACAAATAAAGTTGTACAGATAACTCTTGAAAATAAAGACCAGGTCATATGTGACTTTTGAGCCTTTCTCCAATGATTTATGCAACTTGAACATTCTTCTTTTTTAGTGGAAATTTTTCTTTTTTGTTCAAAAATACTTTTTATATATTCTTTTATTTTTCAAATAAATATATGACACATGTGCTTTGTCTAAAGATTAGTGCTCCATTGTTCTCATAAAAGGGAAATCAAGGCCTTTTTGAGAGGATTTTGAATGTATCAAGGATATTATGGATTCATCTTTTTAGTGTGTCTCTGATATATGTTTTGTTTATAACCTTTTTTCAAGGAGAGAATTAAAGTATTTAAACAATTCATAATAATTTTGAGTTTATATTATGGATCTAGAGAAAAAATCTACAATTTCTATGTCAAAGGTTAATTAATGTAAGGCATTAGTGTAAACATCCATTGATTTGAGTTAGTTTGTTAAAAAGATACACTTATTACATGTAATTTGGCTTTGTATTCCTAAGATAGGCATCAATGTTATTGAGTAGCCCATTCTTGATTTAGCAACAATAATTAAACATTAAATCCTTGAAATTTTATGTTATTCTAGGAGTACATTAAGTTAAAATTGTTCTCAAAGATGGTAAATGCTTGATTTACAAGAATGAAGCCAATTTTAGAGAGATCATACATTTCTTTGGTATATTTTCATTAATAACCTATCTTTCATTCACAATATTTGATCATAATAAGATGACATCAATGCATATTGTTAAGAGATATTGATGTAGAGTGGTGTGGTGAATGACCGAATACAAGTGTAGATGGATGAACCTTTGTGAGGCTAAGGTACTTGCCCACTAATCTTTAAGACTCAAATGTAACAAGAAGTGAACACACCCTTCCCCAAATGGAAAATATGGATTTCTATGATCTATTATAATTGAATCCAAAAGGATTTGACATGTTGTAAGACTTCTAGAAACACCCAACACTCCTAAGTGCTCAAATTGCCAACTAGACCTAATAGTCCCTATTGTAGGTCAACAACGAAGTAAAAAGGAAAATAAATCCAAACTTTCTCAAAACAATTGGTAAAAAAATTAGGGTTTCAGATACCCATTTGGACATACATTAACATATCAGGAATTCAGTATATGTTGTTTTGGATAAATTTAGAGGTTCTCAGATTGTCCCTTAACAACAAACATAGAAATGGGAAAATTACCAAAGAAACATAAGACATATCTCTCTCCTAACTTCAATACTCTCATAAGTCTTCCCAAATACTCCAAAACCATAGAATCTACAATCAATTTGGATCTTGGATGCTTCCAAATAGTAAAGCCCCAAATTGGCTCCAATTAACCCTCAAATCTAGGGCTTTCTGATTGAACACACTCCCGACACTTATGGGACTAAAAGAGGGTGGATTCACCTTGTATAGGGTGTATCTAGACACCTCAAAACATAAAAAACACTATCTCCTTCAATTAGATCTCCTACTACTACTCCTTACCCACCATTCTCATAACCCATCAACACATTGTTTTCGGTGATCGCCAAGCTTTAACTCTTCATCTACACATTAGAAAGTTAGTTTCATATGATAAACATTAATGATGGATCATTCCATGTGAATCAGTGAGAAAAATTTTCATGGAATTATAAAATAATGGCCTCATGACATGAAATTTAAACTTTGAAATGGAAGAGGTAGGCTAAAAAATGCAATTTAGCTTAAAGATTCAATCATGCCATATGGCACAGTCCCAAGTTGGGGAATTTTGTGAATATAGATAATCTAGACCAAGGAATACTATAGTGGTGGTTAGGTATGAATTTAAGAGTGTTGATTAGTGTACCTAATGTGTTTAATCATTGTGGTTGCACATCTATGTAATTTATATACAAAGTATTATAATACATGTGTAAAAATGTAAGGTATGGAATTTTAATTTCTTACATAATCTATGTTAATTTAACATGTATAATTGTATACAAATAGAAAAACCAAGCATCTAGAGATATCACACAATCAACAAGTTACCAAAGATCACATTTGGTATCAAATTTGTAATATATGTATATGTAGTTGGTAGCACTGAATATCTTCCTAAATACTTCCACTTTGTTTTCCTTATGGATTACTCAAATGGAGCCTTGGCCTTAGCTGCACAAATACAAAGTGTTTTATTTTAGAAACAAATCATCTTTGATCCACTATAATTATCAGACTTAAGCAAGCATGCATTCATCTCAATAACTCCCTGGTTAGTCAGACACATAATTGAGAGGAACACAAATACAAAAGGATATTAATCAAAATGGTATGATAAGGAATTTTTCATAATTAAATTGGGGAGCCTTTGATTTGTATATGGTATCCATATTTGTAACTATGCAAGAAAGCATCTTCCATTCATAGGTTACAGATTATAAGTTCAAGGATTAAAGCATATTCTCCCCTACAAAGTTTTCCTTCTACATTTCAACTAAGCAAAACCATTTTGCATCCTTCCTCCAAACACTTAGTCACCTTCCCTACTTCCTCTAGGCTCCTAAGGCCCTTATCCACACTCTATCATGTTTATTTAACTTATAAACACAACTTTTAGATCAAAATGAATTAAGTCTCCAAGTCACTATCTCACTGTGACAATCTACACCAACCTCTGCAAATGCATTGGCATAACCCTTAGATTATTTTATCTGACTCATAAAATCATTTAGACACCTTCAGACCTTGTTAGGCTTTGCCCACACACTTCAACCACACTCATTAGTCACTAAAAATAAACAAAATCAAACAAATTTACCTTCCACCTTGTTGTTTAACCCAATACCTGGACCATTTTCCCTCACTAATACTTTCTACTTATTGCAGACCCTCCATATACTACTTCCACAAGTCCCCATGACACCATAATTACCAAACCTATGTGGACAAAGACAAACATTCCATGTTACCTCTATCTTTTACCAATTTGCAATTGTAATAGTCACTATTTTCCTCTCAAACACATGCCAGAACTTTGCATGGCCTTCTGCAACATCTAGGACAGGTACCATGCACTCTACCCAATATCCATTCCCTAATGTGGAGTTTATTGAGATCAATCCACCACACCTTGTTGTGGAAATAATTTTTGGGGAGATGTATAATCTATCCAATCTACCATTTTCTTCACAAAATTTCCTCAAGAGAACTAGTGGGGTCTATGTACATTTAGTTTTCCCATTATTGGATCATACATGCACAAGGATTTTCAAGAAATCGTATGATTGCAGTAAATTTTGATTGCATACCCAAGGATGTTGGTATATAGTTTATTTATTCCAATGAGGGGAAACATGAGATCAACAATAGTTGGATCTTTCAACATTTCTTTGAAATTGGTAGATATCACATGCAATAATAGGGCATGGGTTAAAGAAAAATTTGTGAATTGAAGACTCTACCACTTTTTGTGATTGTATATTGGACATCCTTGTAGCACTAATATCTCTTCTATCTTTTGGTAAAGTCTCTTCCCTCTGACTTCCAACTTCCATCATTTGGCTAGGCAATGACATATTAGGTTATATAGTTCCTACTAACATTCCCTTATTACTTGGTTATCCTCCATGTACAAACTTAGTAATCTTGGTTTTCACAACTAGGATTAATTTTAACAATCTATAATCTCTTGTCCATTTATGTATATTATATGACAATAAACCCTTGTGCATAATTAGAAACACAAACTCTATGGTATTTGATGGCCTTTCTAAGTCGTATCATCCTCCAATGTAACTAGCTTAATATTCACACGTAATCTCCTTGGTGATGTAAACACTTATCCAAGCATACTCAAAATATTCTTGTAAATGTATACACATTATCCACCATAAAGCCAACTGACTATACCACCTACCTATCCCCACACATGCTGCCACATGCCACTACTTCACCACTCTCTAGTACTATGGGTTAACCTCTTAAAATAATTCATCTTTGGGCTTAACCAGTTGAGGGGGGGCGGGGATACTATTCTAAGGGTCTGTGCTAGTGAATATTTGACCTAAAGTGACATTTCTCTATTTCTCTCAACGTTACCAACAAGGTGCAATCAAGGGATTCACATGAAAATATCCAATCAATTTTCAGTTAAATACCTAGGAAAATTGATGATAAGGGTTTCTCTAATTTCATCTACATTCACAGATTTAATCATCTATTGCATTTATTTGAAAACCAATTTAAACCCGCAACTACTTGAATCTCCCCCATTTTTACCATTTTAAAGAAAGGATTGTCTTTAGTTAGGGTGCACTTAAAGGTGGTCGATTCATGGCATTTGTGGCCCTCCTTTAGCTCTTCTTTGGTGTGTCATGACATTTCTTTTCCACACAACATAATTTTTAAAGTTATGCCCATGTTCGTCTAAATTTAAACCAACTGTCTTGGTCGTTAAAATTTAGACGAACACGACCATGGATAAAAAAAAATCAAAATTTTCCTTTTACATTCTGACTAAGCAAAACCATTTTGCAAGTTCATCGTAAATGTTGGTAAAAAACTAGGGTCCATTGTACTAATGGAAGTCTTGCTACCTAGCTAAAGAAGGTGTAAGTGATGATGAATCTGATGATACCGAAGAAGGATATGAAGTTGTCTATGTTGCAGTAAAAGAAGAATCATATGAAGAAAAGTATGAAGATGAAAAAACACTTGTTTCTCATGTAATTAAAACTGACCTATGGATTATTGATAGTGGATGTTCACATCATATGACTGGTGATATTTATAAGTTTGAGAACCTAGAAGAATATGATGGAGGATTTCTCAGATTTGGAAATGATGCTCCATGTCCTATGAAATGTAAAGGATCCATTGTATTGAATGAAAAGATGAAATATAATGATGCATATTGGGTTAGAGGTCTAAACTATAATCTGTTGAGTGTTGCACAAATGAACAATATTGGCCACCAAATGGAATTCAGAACAAAAAGGTGAAGATTTATGGTACTGATAGAGAGCTAATTGGAACTGGTGGATAATCTAAAGGTAATCTATTTTATCTTGATACTGATGCAAAGAGTTACTTATTTGTTAAAATTGAAGATGTATGGTTATGGCATAAGAGACTCTGTCATGTGAATTTTGATAACTTGATTAAAGTGAGTAAAAAGAATAGAGTTAGAGGCTTGCTGAAATTATACAAATTTGATAAGTGATATGCAAGTAATGTCAAATTGGTAAGATTAAAAAGTCTAGTTTTTCAAGAAAATCTTACTCTACCAATTGTATTTTTGAATTGGTTCACACTCACCTTTGTGGTCCTATGAAGATACAAAGTTATTATGGAGATCAGTATTTCATTTTGTCTGTTAATGATTATTCAAGAATGATGTCTATTATGTTTCTAAAAGAAAATTTTGATGCATTTAAAATGTTTAAGTGGTATAAAGAAAGAGTTGAAAAAGAAACAGGTAAATAGTTGAAGTGTTTGAGATTAGATAGAGGAGGTGAATTTATCTCTTATGAATTTATTGTCTTCTATAATGAGCATGAAATAAAAAGACAAGTATATGCATTGAGAACTCCACCACAAAATAGGATAGTTGAGAGAAGGAATAGATCTATTATTGACTGTGCTAGAACTTTATTGATTGACAAAAATGTTGCACAAACATTCTGGAGAGAAGCCATAAGCACTGCAGTTTACACTCTCAACCGAGTACAGTTGAATAAAGGTACAAACAAGACACCCTATGAACTCTGGTTTGGTCACATGCCAAATGTAAGTTACTTTAATTTTTTTGGAAGTAGGTGTTACATACTGAAAGATTATAGAAATGGAAAGTTTGATTCAAAAGGAGATGAAGGTATATTCCTTGCTTATTCATCAAAGAGAAAAGCATATAAATGTTTGATTAAATCTACTAACAAAATTGTTGAAAGTGCAAATGTGAGAATTGATGAATTGTAGAAAGGAATGAAGAAGATAGAAAAAAGGAACATAAGGATTAAAAAAGATTTGTTTAAGTACAAGAAGGTAATTCGGTTGATACAACCAAGCTACAACAAGAGGGAACTGATGAGAAAGATGAGCCTCTAATGAGAGATGAAAACACTGATAAATAGTCTACCGAGCCAGTATTAGAAAAATATGTGAGAAGACACCACTCACCGAGCAAAATTATTGGAGACAAGAATGCAGGAGTCATGACTAGAAGTAAGTTGAAAGATAACACATGTTTGATTTTTGAATTTGAGCCAAGATTAGTTAAAGATGCACTTGGGAATGAATATTGGATGAATGCTATGAAAGAAGAAATTGATCAAATTGAAAGGAATAACACTTGGTCACTTGTACCGAGACCTAAGATAAGAATGTGATAGGAACAAAGTGGATTTTTAGAAATAAACTCAATGAGAAAAGAGATGTGATCAGAAATAAAGAAAGATTAGTCTGCAAAGGGTATGCACAAGAAGAAGGTATTGACTATGGTGAGACATTTTCCCTAGTTTCTATATTAGAAGGTGTAAGAATATTACTTGCATATGCTACCTACAAAGGATTAAAAGTCTATCAAATGGATGTTAAGTCTGCATTTTTTAATGGAATTCTTAAAGAAGAAGTCTACATTGAAAAAGTTGATGGGTTTGTTAACAAAATAAATAAGGATATGGTATGCAAACTGCATAAAGCTTTATATGGATTGAAGTAGGCATCTTGAGCATGGTATGCAAGATTACACTCTTACTTAGTTTAGATTAGATTTGAAAGGATTAGTGATAACAAAAATTTATACTTAAATTGTGATAGTTCTAATGAAATTTTGATTGTTGAGATATTTGTTGATGACATTATATTTAGTGGTAATGAGATAATGTCTAAAACATTTGTTGAGGAAATGAGAAAGGAATTTGATATTTCTATGATTGGAGAGATTAAATTCTTTATTGGACTTCAAATTCAACAAGTTAAGGATGAGATCTACATAACTCAATTTAAGTACATCAAGGAGATCCTAAAGACTTTCAATATGGAAGAATAAAAACCTGTTGGAACATCAATGGCTATTATTTGTAAATTGTCAAAGGAAGATGACACAAAGGAAGTGAATGAGACACTTTACCGATCCATGATTGGTAAACTACGATATGTTGTTCACAGTAGACTAGATATTGCACATTTAGTTGGTATTGTGGCAATGTTTTCTGTAAACCCAAAGGAGACACATATGTCTTTAGTGGAAAGGATATCTAGATATCTGAAAGGGACTGAAGATTTCGATCTGTTATACACAAAAGGAGGATATTTTTATCTCAAAGTATATACTGATGCTGATTAGGCAAGACATATTGATGACAGAAAAAGAACTAGTGGAAGAGCTTTCTTTTTAAAAGAAAGATTGGTGACATGGTTAAGAAAGAAACATAATTGTATTTCACAATCTACTATCGAAGTTGAGTATGTTCCTACAACTATGAATTGTTCTAACATTGTATAGATCAAACAACTATTGGAGGGTGTGCATGAAGATATTACTGATCCAATTAAAATTTATTGTGATAATACTAGTGTTATTAACATATCTAACAATATGGTGATGCATTCAAAGACAAAGCATATATCCATTAAGTATCATTACTTGAGAGAGAAAGTACAAGATAAGGTTGTGACATTAGATTATATGAATTCTAAAGAACAGATAGCTGACATATTTACCAAACCACTACTAAAGGATGCTTTTGAGTATCTATGAGGTAAGTTAGGGGATCTTCCCCTATCTAATGTTCACTAAGGCAAGCTGCATGTTGCATAAATTCAAGAACACATTATAATATCTATTTTGTGAGTTGATGCTAGTGTTCACCCTTTAGGTGAATCCTAAAGTTCTGAAAGTGGTTCATGTAATGTAATAGATAATCTAGAGGGAGATTGTCATTGATGATTATACAAAGAGAATAAACCACGAGAGGGCGAGATTGGAATAAGTCAACTAAGATGAATGAGAATGTTTTTGATGCACTGATGGCATAAATAAGAGAAAAAATAAAAAGAAAAAGAAAAGATGAACAGTAAAGGAGAAGTTACTACTCAGAGGGAGTACATGATATAGGAAGATTATCATTGATGATTGTACATAGAGAATAAACTAGAAGAGGGAGAGTTTGGAATAATTCAATTGAGATGAATGAGAATATTGCTAATGCATTGATTGCATAAAGAAGGGAGAATAGATACAGAAAAAGAAAAGAAAAATAGTAAAGGAGAAGTTACTACTTAAAGGGAGTACATGATATGAATAACAATGAATTTTACCATCATCAATTGCACATTGAACATTGTTAGTGTTTCCATTAATGCCAAATAGTGAGATTGTTACTATAATTGATAGTAATGATAAAGATTGATTATTTGATGGGGATGATGATGAAGACCAACCAAGATTAGAGGAATTAATGGGAGTAGAAAAGTTAGATCAGTTATTGTCTTGTCATTGATGTCAAACAATTGATTTCTGGTTTATATTGTGTTTCTATATCATTTGGTAATGATATAAGTTGAATGAGTTAAGGAGAAGAAGAAATTAATAATGTTAAGATTATGTTGATATAATTGTTTTCTACCTAACATATGATTATGTTAAGTCATTAAAGCATGGTAATGAATTTTTGTGAAGTCGGTAAGTTAAATTTTTTTTGCTACCGAGAAGGAAAAGTCACTCGGTAAGGTAAAAGGAAGGTCACTTGGTAAAGTGGAAGGAACTCAAGGCACCGAGTAGGAAATTTTTAGGCATCGATCGAAGGTAACCAAAATACTGATGAAGGTCATTGAGCAAGGAACATATATTAAATAAGGATTGAATCAATTAGCTTTGATGAGATTGATGGTAATGATGATGAGGAAAGTTAGTTAAAAATATCTACAGTTATGAAAATTTAAGGAGAAGATCTACAACAAGATCTAAATGGAAAAAATAGTAGGAACAAGTTTCTAGAAAATTTCAAGTTCCTAGGTGAACTAATGTAGTGAAGAAGGAACATAGAGATTCCAAGTAGGAAAGAAGGATTTGATGAAGTGTTGAAGCCAGTGGAAAGTGAAGAAGTGAAGTGAAGATTGAAGAGCGCACAAAGGATCTGATTAAGCAAAGATAGTTGCAAATCTACATGTCAATTTATTTAATGTTGCTTACTAGCATTTTTAATAGAGAAATCTCTTAATAGAGTGGACTTAACAATATTATTGTAAAGTCCTCAAAAAAGGTGACATTCTAAAGAGTGTTTGAAGCCCTCTAATAAGGCCACTCCTAACAGGGTAAAGATCCTAATAGATCTAAGGTAAATCCCTTAACTGGGTCACACCTAACAACGTGTATTGTAATCTTTAACTAGACTGGCTCTAAATCAAGTGTACTTCAAAAGAGTATTTTCTTAGTGGGTGATAATTTCCATAGTGGCTTTTCCCAAAGCTGGGTTTCCACGTTAAATATTGGTGTTACATGTTGTGAATGATTTGTGTGAATGATTTACTAATTGTTAAAGTTTTTTTTACTGTTGTTGGTAAATAGTGAATTGTGTTTAACCAAGCTACTACTGAGTTAATTAGAGAATTTTTTTTAAGGGATTTGGAATTAGGGATTACTGATTCCCTCCCCTCTCTCTGTAATCAAACATGTGCCTCCATAATTTATAATTCATGTAAAAACCTTAGTTACCCTCTGTACATATGCTCTAACATTTTCATCATCTCACATTCTCATATTCTCCATCTTTTCTTTCCAATTCTACAACTTCACCCTTTTAGTGTATTGATCTCCTTCATATAAGGGTTCTAACCTTGTCCATATTTTATGTGTTGAATCAAGTTCCTTAACCTCTGTGAATTATGCTTCTAAAAGTGCATTGATCAATGCTTCTCTCACAACATTGTTGTAATGAAATAATTTATCCTCATCTTCAGTAGCATTAGCTATCTTAGATTCTTCCTTGAGCTCTTCATTCCTTTTGATAATCATCCAGTAATCAATTCCCATGCAGATCAGATTAGTCCTCATCTTGTTCTTCCAACTATCAAAGTTTGTAGCATCAATCTTAGGGATATCCTTCTTCTAGTAAGTCATATTAGGATCTCCTTAAGAGGTTAAGCTTTCTATCTAAGGACTAGAATCTCTGATACCAATCATTAGCAATAACAATGTACCAACACAACTAAGAGGGGGGTTGAATCAGTTGTGTGCCAAATCTTAAAATCAATTCATTTTAAGTTGATTACTTTAAACAAACTAAAACAATAATGTAACCATAAGAGCATCACAAAATCATAACACTATAACACAAATATTTTATGTCGAGGAAAACCTTGTTAAGGGAAAAAAACCCCGGTGGGGATGGTACCCACTAATAATGTAGTAAACATATTGTGTCCCTGTTAGGAGACCTAGCCCTGTTAGGAGCTAAATATTACATTTAGTACAAGTCCTTGTTAAATGAAAAACCCTATTAGGAGTCTTTCCAACCTTGTTAGGAGTTGACTACAAGGATAGGATCACTGCCTAAGAACACTTCCCAAAGTGAAGGTTAAATCCACCTTCTGGATCCACTAACCAAATAAATGTATAAGAGTCTACAATAACATTAATGAATTGACTTGGAGCATTCATTGAAATTGTTTTGACAAAGCTAGTTGTTGTAAGTCATTTTATTACTGTTATTGTATACTCTTATATATTTATTTGGACAGTGGGTCCAGAAGGTGGATTTAACCTTCACTTTGGGCAATATGCTCAAGTAGTGAGCCTATCCTTGTAATCAACTCCTAACAAGGTTGGAAAGACTTCTAACAAGGTTTGTCCTTTAACAGGGACTTGTACTGAATGTAATAATTATCTCCTAACAAGACTAGGTCTTCTAATAGGGACACAATATCTTTAGTGCATTATTAGTGGGTACCATCCCCGCCGAGGTTTTTCCCTTAACAAGATTTTCCTCGAAAATAAATCTTTGTGTTATGGTGTTATAATTTTTTGATGTTATCATGGTTACATTACTATTTTAGTTTGTTTAAAGTAATCAACTTAAAAGGAATTTAGAGTTTAATATTTGACACACATCTAATTCCCCCCCCCCCTCTCAATTATGTTGGTACATTGTTATTGCTAACACATTGTAGAATACATTAATACTTTCAAAGCTTAAATAGTAGTTGTGTCTTCCATTATCCTTGCAATAGCATTTCCTTTTGTTTCTTCAACTCCTTGTAATAATTTAAGCACATTTGATTTAGGAGCAATTACCCATTGTGCCAAAGATTTTAGCCTAAGATGATACCCTATTCATTTGACTCCTAATTCATTGTCAATGATTACGGGTACTCCTCTTACTCAACTAAACACACAAAAAAAAATAGAGAAATAAATTGAAAATTGCAAGAACAAAATAATTACAAGAACAAAAACACCTGATTTCTCTTATCTTCAATAAAAATGATATTACAACATTTAGAAAAATAACATGCTAAGCTACATCAGAATTTTAATTACCATAATCTACAAGTCAAAGCCACCATATGCACGATCAAAATTTCCCCTTTGTAACCCCTACTTTGTATTCTTATATTGGGAAGTTTAACCATTTTATAATGTTTTAGAAAGTGTAATTCCCCCTTTTGAGGTTAACCAATTTTATATTATTTTTCCCATATTGGAAGATATCGAGAATATGCCCAAAATGAGTTTTGGCACTAAGTGGAGTATTTCAAGAATTTTTATATTTTCAACTAAGTAGCATAACTTCCATAAGCCATAACTTATAATCTAGCCATTAGATTTTCAATTATCATACATTGTCAGAAAGATCACGAAGAGTGCTACACCCTCTTTTGGTAAAATCTATAAGTTTTGGTCTTTTCAACTTGATTCAGGGCTTCTAAGGCCTCCAAAAATGCATTTGAAGTTTGTGTATTATAAATTTTCCAAACTAATGAATATCACCCAAACCATACAAGGTATTGTCATGATTATTTTTACTATCATTATACTTTCACATTCTGCTCCTTGGGACTAGTTTTTAGGTTCTAGTATGCACATATGAAAACATATTAAAAATAGTAAACTTTTCAAAAATAGTAACCCCATCAAGAATATCCTTTATTACAAACCTGGACAATGTTTTTGGGTGATGCAAGATTGCTCTTGCACCCTAGATGCTTTTGTATCAATCAAACTATGATATAAACTAAGGATCAAATGTGCTTCCTTGTCTGATCTAACAAGAAAAATTCCTCAAAGTCCCAACTTGTTACAAGTATCATTTACGGTTCAAGGACCATCTTCCTAGCCTCTTCATGTGTGATATCAATGTCATTCAATTTATTTTACTTGGAGGCACATTATTTTCTATCGCTTACTTAATTTCCTTTTTTAGCCAAACCCCTTTGATTTTTGAGGACTTAATTGAATTTTCATCCTAAAGGAATTGTCTGGCAAAAATTAATCTTTCATCATCAATCATTTAAGGCTTGGGGGTACCTAAATCTTGCATATCTTCTAGTACCACATTTGAAAGATTTTTTCTAGGGGGAGATGGATGTGGTTGATCAACTTCCTTTTCATATCCAAAGTTTCACATGACATCAATTACCTCATGTGTACCTATAATTTTTTATGTGGCATGCCCAAAATCTATGGGAAAAACACGCAATTTTTTTTTTTAAAGGCATAATTAATCAATTAATGTTACACGATTTCAAGTAATTAATTTTAATTTAATACCACAATTAAATTTTTATTTCCAATACTCTACAATTTATTAATAATTAAACATAACCTTTGTTAATAACAAACTTATTAATATTTATTTCATTAAGTCTTTTCAAATTATATTATATTCTCATAATATTTCATTCATTAATTTAATAGGAATATTTCCTTCCCTAATGTATGCTATTGGTTACAACATAATCCTTAATCCAAAATATATATCAAATTAATTACTAAAACACATTAAAATTTTAAATTATAATAGCTAAAATAAATTTTCCCAAATTTATATTTAAAAGGGGAAGGTGAAAACATAATCCACCAAAAAATCCCCACACCAAAAGGGAAACTAAAACATCCAGTTAAGAAAACAAGGGGGTTGAATTTTTCCCTAACCCTATTCAAAGTTAGGGTTGGGGTGAAAATAACAACACCTAAAAAACATTCTCCTTCATTTATTTTCTCATCCTTCTCTCTCTCCTCCAAACCCTAGATGGGTTTTCTTGTTTTCTTCTCCTCCCACCATAGATTTTTTCTCTTGCAAGTTTTGAAGAACATTTGAAGGATGGAGATTCAAGTTTTTTTATGTATTTACAAGCATATATACACATATATACATTTGGGTATATATGTGCATATATATATATATATATATATATATATATATATATATACATACATACATACATACATACATACACATACATACATACATACATACATACATATACATATACATATACATACATACATACATACATACATACATACATATACATATACATATACATATACATATACATACATACATACATACATACACATACATACATACATACATACATACATACATATATATATATATATATATATATATATTGTTTTAGGGTCGACTTATGGCTCTGTGGCCACGACAACTAGGATTGGCCACACTCTCTTTGGGGTTGTGGTGACTGTCCGACCCGCGGCCCTCCCTTTGGTGACCGTGGTTGCTTCGACCACCCACGGCTCCATAAGGATCCACGGTGGCTTCGGCCACCAGCGACCCCATTGGGGTCCGCGGTGACTCAACCACATGCAAGCCCTTTGGGGTCCGCACTGCACAGTGACAAACCCACCGAGAGCCCCCTGGTGGCTAGGCTGCCACAATAGCCTCCATTTTTTTAAAGAAAGGTTTATTATTATTTTTTGTATATAAAAAAATCTATTTAATATATATATATATATATATGAATAAATATATATATATCCTATGCATGACTAAGTTATGTATATATAAGTATTTAGGAATATATGTACAAGTTTATATAAGGATTGATTTAGCCTAAAAGCTTATGTGGACATGAACTAAAATGGATATACATATAAACTTATACATACATATATATATATATATATATATATATATATATATATATATATATATATATATAAATGATGAAATATATAAATGTATAAATATAAGTGTATATACATTATTGCATACACTTTTCCATTCATATAAACAAAAATAAGACAATAACTATTCTAATTTTATTCTTTTTTTTTACAATAACTTGAGCAATACTAGAATAAATTTAGATTATTCTCCAAAGAGTTGAGCTATAGTACATAAGGTCTTTTTTTTATTTAAAGAAAAAGAAATAAAACTAATCTCTATTTTTTTTTTGTAATCAACAATAAACAACTTTATACATTTTTTTGTAAACAAATTACTTTTCTAATCTATGGGAAATAATGGAACTACAATAAATTTAAACCTGCTCCTAAACCAAAATCAACATTTACTTACATGGAATATTCTAATCTATTTATGTTTTCTATTGCATCTCTTTTTGAAATGCAATAACATACGAAAATACACATTTATTTAAATCTTCTAATAAAATAAAAAGTCATATTTTCATATATTTGTTTTACAAACACAATGGCTTCAAATAAATATCATGCATTTGGAACAGTGCCACCTAAAATTCAAATGTAAAGACATATGTTTAAATCTGCTTTTACAATCATCATACTTTTTGAAAAGAACTTAAACAAAGAGATCTTCTTCTTTACATTTTCTAAGAGGACCAAACTCCTCAAAAACAAGCATTTTATCCTCTTTAATCCCTTCATGGCAACAAGATGCTTCAAGGAATTACAAATTAAAACTTTTTGGAAGACCATGGGATGCTCACCTCCCATCCTAGGCCTCTAAGAGGCCACCCCCAAGCTAGGAGAACCAATGTTAACTTGGGTATGCATAAGATCAAATGAGGAAACAAATACAATCATAATACACACAAAGCTACACCCTCCCATGGCTAACACAAGGAGCTTTAAGTAAAGCTTCCTAAGGGTGAAGGTGGACCAAGTACCCAATGAGAGACAAGGCTAGAGATAAAATACAAGTCTTCAATATGGAAAAAATTCCTCCATACAAGTATCACAACTTCTCTTCACAACCCAAAATCATACAAGCCTACCATGGACCCCATAATCCATGGTGCATCCCTCTCTCCCAAGGAAAGAGACTCTACACCAAGAGGGTTGTGACAAATCCCTTCACCCACAAGGCTAGTCTACCCTCCCAAGGGTGAGTTTGGCCTTGCACACTCCCTTAAATAACACAAAATAAATAAAAAATAGATGCAAATTTTTACTTCACAATCAACATTAAACATTGAAAGATAACCATACTATGCAAAAAAAATGGAAACACTTCATTCATTCATGGGAGCCATAAGCAAGACACCATAATGAAGAAGAAATAAGATTGAGAGCTACCAACCTTGCAAATAGAAGTTATAGAATAAATTTTGAAGTAGAACCCTTCCCTTTTGTTTCTCCTTCCTTCTCTGCAAATCCTCTTAGTGGTCTCTAAACTTAGAGAGTGGGTGATTGAGAGAAACTCTCTCCAATTTTACCTCTAAATTCAAAATCCTCACATTCTCCAAGTCCTTAGAAGAAATGTGAGCTCCTATTGGTCACTCTTCCCCAACCCTTACACATTACTAAAAAAATTTCTTTAAAAGAAAGTGGCATGAAAAGTGGTCAAGCTTTTCCCTCCCAATGGAAGGTAGTCTTCCCAAGACCATGCTTTTATATGTTGATTTTCGTCCATCTTGAAAAATCAACTTTTTGGAAGCCTCGCAAGGTCAAAATAAGGTTTCCTATGGTCAAAAAATCCCTTTACCCATACGTATATGAAGTGGGCTAGTAAAAAATGGGTTAAAATCAACCCTAGGTGGCCATATGACCCCTCAAAAACCCCAGTAAAGATCACCTACGAGTTCCAATAGATTAGACTCCACTTTGGGATCACAAACCAAGTGGTCCTTATGGGGAACATAACTAGGTACCAAGTGGGAAAGGTGAGTTCTCAAGCTTTCCAAGTGGACATGCCATACCACATCACTTTCACAAAAAGTGTGCCAATTGACACTACACTACACATCACAACACACTTGGGAAGTCCACTTGTTAATTACATAATTTAATGAATGCAATGCAAATAAAAGTCACACCATACACTATATGAAATAAAATACATTCCAACGAGGTTTTTCTTTCAATAGATGAAACCTTGGCTTTATAGAATTCACATAAGGGTTAGTCATGATTCTCTGATAAAATTTCATGGCCTTGATCTTGTACACTCAATTTAAACATCAGTAACCTCAAGAAGTATAATCATCAGAATTCAAAATGCATAATAAAAATTACCATTTAAATTCTCTTTAACACATGAATTACATCTTTGTAGTCTCTTTAGTCATTCATCATAAATTTAATCATTAACTTACAAATGAACATACCTAAACTAATTGTAAGAACATGATCTCATTAACCCACATGTCACATTAATCATTCCAAATCTATATCAATCATGATGTAGTTTTATCTAAATTACATAATGTTAGGAATGGGAACACTGAGAGGGGGAGTGAATCAATATTCTACAATTAATGTTTTTTGGCTTCTTTAAACTTAGCCCAATTACTTATATACTAAAATGAATATCAAAGTAAATAAAGCATTCAACCATAACACATAACACAATATATGTTTATGGGGAAACCTTGGCCAGAGGAAAACCCCAGTGGGAGTTAGTACCCACTAATAATTATACTTAGTATTATGAACCTATTAATGTTCCTTTTCCTTACTAGGAGTAGTCTATACAATGCTTAGTACAATGACCTGGTCAAAGGTTAGACCTTGTTAGGAGTCTTGAAGTACAAACCATGTTAGGGGTGGAAGGATCACTACCAAAGCTCACTGCTCAATGAAGAAGGCTACAACCTCCTGGTTATCAGATACACACTATATCTACAATGGTGAACTGTTACCTTGACATTGTTGTCTGGTCAGTTCCTTTTGTGCATTGATGCTTTAACCTATTGTAAAGCTCTATGTCATTCTTACTGATCTAATGCATACTTCTCATATTTCTTCTCTTCCATCTCTACCATATATTCTCAAATACAAAAGCGCATGTCATATATATACATGCTGAATAAACGCAACCAAAACTAACTACTAGGTCAGCCTATAACTTAACACATACAACACTTCCAATAGAATTGGCTCAAGCATGTTTATATATAATGATATTAACAATTTTATAACACAATTACAATAGGTGCATAGCCTTTACAAAACAAAATAGTATACACTAATCAAAATACTATCTGTCAGCTCCATGCTCTATTATGTTATGTCGCTTAACTGACTGTGTCACTTAGACTTGTTGTAACTTCTTCATGTTGTCATATCTGACCATATGGTTCTTAGACTTAGCATAATAACATAATAAAAAGCTTATATCCAAGTGCGCATACCAAAACTTGGTCATACAAACATGCACCGATGCTCTGATCATCAGGTGCTTCTCTGTCTTCTCTATCTTTCATACTTAGCCAAATTTTGATCTTCCAAGTTAGTGCACTAACTCCAAAACTTCATATGAATTTTTTTCCATAATGAAAACACAAAACTATTCATATAAACTTATTTAAGTCAACTTTCCAACAATCCCTCCCTTTGTCATTAATGGCAACAAAGGAATATGGCAAAGTTTCTAAGCTACATCTTTACACAAAAACTTACTATCTTTTATCTTATCCTTTTTGTATATTGTACATCATATATTCTTCTATCTCCCTTATCTACTCTACTCCCCCTTTTACATTAATGAAAAAGGTGCTCAAAAAAGGAAAACTTCAACTACTTACATAGAAAGTACATCCGGGTATGCAATCTGAAGGTTTATGATTTCTTGCTGCCAGAAAACCTTGAGTGCATCAACTATCTGAAGATGGGCGCATAATGCATAGGTTAGCTTCTCCATCTTTTCCAAATTTGTGCAAGGACATTGATCATATGTCACAATCGTGGAATTTATCTTCTTAATGTTCTGATTCATAACATCAAGTGAAGGCGCTAGTGTATGTCTAAGTTGTGGTTGTCTAGCCCTTATTTTTTCCATTTCTTTTTCTGTCTTCTCAATTTTGTCTAACTGACCTTGATAGAAATTATTTCACATGTTGATGTCTTGGGAGGGATCTTCCAATGATTTTCTTATTGCTTCCATCATAGATTCTTCTTCCTGAATCCTTTTAGATAAATCTGAGGTGAGTTTATCTTTATTCATACAATCAGCTATCACCTTTCTTCCTTTAGCTGCTAACTCCTTCATCATTGATTGACCAATCTTTAGAGAATTAAGGTTAAGTGAGAAGTTACTTATCAATTCATTCAACCTCTTCTTGACATATTTCTCTTCTACAATCTTTGATGCTGATTCTTCTAGACTTGAGAAATTTTCTATGAAGCTTGATAGGATGTTGCTGACATCATTCATTGAATGAACACTTATCACTTTCTTATCCACGGGAAGTAAATTGTTCAATATGCTTAGTGATTCCAAAAATAAAAGATTCCTCATTAGTTGTTTCTCTTTTTCTTTCTCTATAGCTAATACACTTATCTTCATTAGAGCTTCTTCTCCCCATGAGTCTAAACTTGTTGTATCAGGTGTCAAACTTGACAATAATGAAATAGATGACTTAGGAGTAAGGAGTGTGCTATCCATAATCTCACTCTTTACCTTCACTAAAATTTTAGCAGAGGGCTCTTCTTTAGGTTCATCTTCCTTCTCTTCTTCCTTTACTGTTAAGTCTTCAATGAGGACTTCTTCTTGCTCCTTAGATGTGTCTTCTCCACATAGAATCTCAGCTTCTTCTATACTAACCAAAGTTTCTTCAAACTTATCCACTTCATTATCTGTTGCCGCCATGGTGATTTCAACATTATCAATCACTATTGTTTCATTCTTTGTTTCATCCTTAGGTGTAGAATCATGTGGACCTGTCATAGGTGCATTTGTGATCTCAGATTCTTTTTCTTTCTTAGAGGGAACTTGAGTTGCAGGCGCAGATGAGGGGTACATGTGTCTATCCATGAATACTTTCTCAAATGCCTTCTCTGTTTCCTTCACAACCAACTTATAATCCTTATTCATTATTTTCAGAGTTCTGAGTTTAGTTCTTAGATGAGTCTTTACCAAATCCAACAACAATGTTTTCTCTTCAAATGAACAAACTAGGAGGTTGTCATCCAATATCTTTTCTCTTATCCTCATATCTTCTTCAATAGCTTGTATTTTCATAAAATCAAGAATATTCCATACTTTATCAGGTATAACTATCTTAAGTTCCAAAACTAACCTTTTGAACTTAATCATGTGCTTGATAATCATAGAATGGATTACTGACTTATCAATCTCATGATATTTATCATAGAACTTTGCTATTTGATCTATCCTTCCTTCATCAATGACTCTAGTTCTTAATACCTCTGGATTCAGTCTCAATCCTACCTCAGGAGGTGCTTGAGTGTTTCTTCCTTTGCTTCTTGTTGACCTTGAGGATGGGTGGCTTGTGCCAGACTACTTCTTCCTTCTAGGTCATCTAGGACTAACTTAAATGGATGCTTCTTGAATATGTATCTCTTCCTCTCTATGACATAAAATACTACTAGAGTGGCCATTACTTACTTGATTCAATGCTTAAGTAGGGTTCCAAAGGGTTTCTAAAATGTCGCATCCAAACTAGGGTTTCACGACTGATTTTAACACTTCCTTGCTGATGAAAACAACTTTAATCTTTCAACACTTACTGCTTTGATTTCCTGTGCTCTCCAACAACTTGATTTTGAATGCAAAAGTGAAGATAATAGATCTTCAATGACTAATAAATTAATTTTCTATAATTAATGCTTATCACCATAACACACATTGTAACAGTGAATTCCAATCTTCGTTCTTGCTGACAATCAGGTTGTGCGTTCATGCATACTACATCAACCAGTAACCAAACATCTAGAACCAAAGGTGCATACTCTGAGGGTGAGTATACCATCTACACAAGGGCCTATAGCTTGTCAAGCTCCCCCTATGACCATGAGGGTCATTTAACCAAAAATAGGAGGTGTGTCCATTGCGGATGTATCCTTAATTATTTCAAAAACATTATCCTTCTTTACTTCCTTCCAAATCATGCTCGCATCTTCTATAGCTTTCACAAACTTGACTTCTCCAGATTCATCCAATATTGATTCTTGAGACTTATTAGGTCTTTTGTGTCTTTGCACTTGTGAGCTACAAAACTTTAAGATATGTCCAACCTTGTTACAAGAGTAACAAATAACTAGAGGCCTTGTATTCATCAGTGCATTGATGTGAGTTACCATACTACATTATCTAGCTATGTGACTATTATAATTGCATATCTGACATGTGATATTCTAAGGAATTCTAAAATTTTGTTGTGGTTGATTTCTCTGATTGTGATGTGTCTGATTTCTTTGATTTGATCTCCAATTCATAGCTTTATGACCAAATTTATTGCATGAATAATAATAACCATTGAAAGGTCTTACCTCTTTAAAATCTCTTTCTATATGTCCATGCTTGTTATAGGCATAAAAAGTTCTGTTTACTAGCTTGCGTTCACCTTTAGATGGTTCTACTTTAGCTTTAGTATGATTTTTAGTCTTCTTGGCTTCTGTAGATTCTTTAGGTGCTTTCATTCTTTCTTGCATTGTATCAATCTGAACTTGAGCTTCATTGTATCCAATACCAGTGGTATCTCCTTTTAACTTTCGTACATAGATCTAAGAGTCTAATAGATCAGCTCTTGTGTGCAATTTGTCAATATGGTTCTTTTCTTCTATCAACTCAAATTCCATCCTTTTCTTGATGTTTTCTACCTCCATGATTTTCATATTTGCTTGCATAAGTTCTTCATCCAACTGTTTGTTTTCTTTGACCTATTCTTCATAGGCTTCCTAATTATTGATTAACTTTTCATCCAATTCTTCAATCTGATCCTTCAAAGACATGTTTTCTTCATTCAAATTTTTGACCATTTTTCCCAAATCATTTGTTGAACAATCTTTCAAATCTTTTCTTAGTTTCTTGATGAATACTTGTGAGCCACTAAACTTCAATTTTAGTTCTTCAATTTCTTTTTCAGCTTTGTCAAGATCTAACGTAGATCAAGGTAGGAGAATCCAATTAAGGATAGTCCAACCTTGCAGCTTCACAACAAGACAATGAATAACTCAACACAACAAATGTTTTCAATTCAAATTTTCATTAACATGCCTGGCTGTAGGGCCTTTCAGGTTAGGGCCAATTATAATCAAAAGTAATTCTGCAAGATCAACAAGATCCAGTACAACCTTAGCTAGTTCATCTTTGAAAGTAATCATCAACTGATGAAAACCCTAAGGCAGATCTAAACTTAAGCTCGCAAGCCTCCAAGCAATCTCCTTGTTTCCAAGCCTCAACCACTAGCTTTGCTAACACTGACTATCAGAAATCAATCTGATCTGCAAGATCTCGCAGGATCTTTTCCACAACTTCACCACTCAAATCTGCTATCAGAATCTCCTATCTGATCATATTGATATCTCTCTCTCACAAGTCCTCCTAAACAACTACCCAAACATCCTATAAATAATAATCATCAGCCACAAGTTGGCTGGATGAAACCATTAACTCCTAACAAATATTAAATGTAATACAATTTAGCTCACAAATAGCCTTAAAAACATTAAATTTAATATGTCAGCTTGTAACAACAGCTACCAATAATAAATGCACCAAGTCGGCAGAACAAATCACATGGAACTCTTGTCGGTAAGACCAAACTACCAAGCACTAGAGAAAAAACTGAGAAATAGTGAAACAACCTACCAAACTAAGAAACACCAAGCAACATAGACATTACTGAGCACCAGTTCCACCGAGCACCAGAAGTTCCACCGAGTTCCTTTAGCAACTGAGCTTCCTTCAATAACTGAGACCACCAGTTAAGGCTACAATCCAGTAACATCGGCCAAACACACCTCCCATGTAGATTCACCAAGGACCAAGAATGCCCCTGCATCAGACACCCCAGGTTCAAAAATATGTTCATATGTGAGAAGAACATCTTTTGAGATTCAACACATAAACCCCAAACTAGTTCTTCACATACAAGTCTTCCACCTTTTCAATTTGCATACTTTTCCATTTCTGCTTCCTCTATCTCTTCAAGTCTTTTCTTGACAACACATAAGTCTATCCTTCACACTGGTCAATCATACCTTCAAGATCCACCAACTCAACTCAGCTACCAATACTTAGGCTTCTCCTACTGAGCGTTGTATCTAGAAAAGGCATTAGGGAAAAGTTCATGTCATCCTTCTCAATAGTGAAAATGTTTCTGACACAATCATACATAGCTCTAAAATCATATTGCCAAGGTCTACTAAGCAATATATCACAACTATTCATCTTCACAATATCACATAACACAAGATTCTTATACTGGCCAATCTGAACATCAATGAAGCACTGTTCTCTTACTTCTAGAGCATGAACATCTTGCAACTAGCCAATCCTATAAGGACAAGGATGCTTCATTCTTTTCAAACCAAGTTTTTGAACCATGTCCTCAGCAACAAGGTTATCAATACTACCACTATCAACAATAACATCACAAAGTTTACCTCCAAACTTGCACTGAGTCCTGAACAAGTTACTCCTCTGACAAGGATCCACCTTTGTACTGAGCAATGTTCACTGAACTAGCAAGTTCTTAGATTCAGGTTCATTCTCATTTACCATAGAAGCTCATTGGTCACCAAGCTTCTTCTGTGTGCACTCAAAAGAACAGTGTCCTTCCTCTCCATAGTTATAGAAAGTACCCTTAAAGATAACTCTACATGTCTTCTTCTTTGGTTCTACAGGTTTCGATTCATCTTTTGCATCAATCAATTTATCCTTCATCAAGTGATCAATCTTTTCCTTCTCTCGGGAGTTACTATGTTGTCTCCTCTTCAACTTATCTTCTTCCTTCAGAGCATACTGATAAGCATCTTCAATAGAATCAATCTTCAACATACCAATCTCATCCTGAATGTTGAATCTCAAACCATTCATATACCGAGCTACCTTTTCCTTACCAATCTCTCAGTGTCCAGATTGAATAGTAAGTTTGTAGAGCTCCTCGGTATAATCTTCAATAGACAAATCCTTCTGCTTCAGATTCTGCAACTTCTTAAACAAGTCAAGCTCATAGTCCACTGGTATGAACTTAGCTTTCAATTTAGTCACCATCAACCTCCACCTATTGATCTTCATTTCACCTTCATCTTCTCTATCTCTTTGTAGTTCTTTCCACCAAATAGAAGCATGTCCTTTCAACTTAGTCTATGCCAATCTCACCTGAAGAGGATCTTCAATTTCTTCCAACTCAAAGAAATCTTCAAGTTCACCAATCCAATCAATCAAGTTCTCAGGTTTCAAGGTACCAGAGAAAGTAGAAACTTCCATTCGGTAACTATTGTTAATATGATTTAGAACAATAGAGAGGGGGGGTGAATCAATTGTTCTTAGGTCCTGATGTATAAAACAATCTCAAAAACTTATCCTTAAATCAGATCCAAAACCAAAACAAACTTGGTCATCACTGATTCAATAATAGAAACATATAACAATGCAGTCCACTAACCAGCAGTAACTTAACTTGTAAAACATAGAAATGTTCAAACCAAAACATTCACACAAGTATCAACACCAGGATTTAAAGTGGAAACCCAATTTGGGAAAAAACCACTTTGTAACATGCTACTATTATTTTCACTCTTCTGAAGTGAGCTCGGTAAAAAGCCAACCCTATCAAAGGTTACAATACACACTATCAAGTGTGACCCGGTGAAAGGATTTCAATCACCCTATTAAAAGTGAGCCTAGTCTTAGGACTTAAATACACTCCATTAGAATGCAACCTTGTTCAAAGGATTTAACATATGACTGTTAGGTCAACCTCTGTTAAATGGATTTTGACTGTTACAATGGTTAGAAAGTAGCAGCAATATTTATTTGAAAAATATACAACTCACTTTGCAAATATCAAATCCAATTCCGTACACTAATGTTGGTTTACTGACTTTGAAACTTTGCTATCTCCATCTCTAATCTGCTTGGAACTTTTCTTCAAGAAACCACCACAATTCTCCTTCAGCCTTTTCTGCTTAAACAGTCAATAAAACTTTACTCTTCCAACATTCTCTATTCACCCATACACATCCATATCAAAATGCTCAGGTCCTTTTATTCTTTCCTCAATTAGGTTAACTCATATTTTTCCACTCAACCTCATTCGTAGATCTTAGGGTTAGGTTAGATTCATTGAATCTACCCACTTCATGTTCTTCGGCTCCTTTTCTAGAATCATCTCAAATCTCTTAAAGATTTACAATAAAATGTTTTATAGTGCATTTAATGCTTTCAAACAATCAATAAATAAAGTCAACACATTTTACATAATCCAAGAATTCAACAATGTCGGCTTCAAATTTAAATTCTCTTCAAATATAAAATTGTTGATGCTTGGTCAATACTGCGATCATCTACTCGGTCTTCATGTAGAAAGCTCGGTCATTACTAAAAATATTTCCTCGGCTTACACTGTCTTCCTCGGCAATTTACTGATGCTCGGTCGACACTAGAATTTTGCTCGGCATATACTAACTTGGTCAACACTAAAATTACTCAGCTTAAACATGATTTTCCATTCTTTACTCGGTTAAGCCTACCAGTTTAGTCTTCAATCTTACGAAGATAAACAATACATTATCTCATCATTGTGCAACATAGTCAAGTACACTTTGTAGTATCAAGATAACTCAAGCTTTCCTTAGGTGCTATTGTTACCAACCTTGCCTAGCCCCTTAGTAACACTCAAATAGATATAGTACTTTCCTAAGTAGCAATAGTCTTACCAGTTAAGGTTTGACATCAATGACAATACAACAATTGTTTCAATTGCAGTTTCCAACAATCTCCCTCTCTGGCATTGATGGAAACATCATATAATATCACCTGAATAACACATGGATTACCAACCAATCCAAAAACTTATATGTCCATCAAAGAATTATTTATAATATCCTTAGCTTCATTTTGATTCAGAATCCTATAAGCCTCACTTCTATGACTGTCAAAAGTATTCAAATCTCCCTCTATCCTGATCCTTCATTTTAGTTCATCCTCTTACCTTTCAGTTTCATGTGTTATCATATCAGTTCATCTCCCTCTTTGACAAAAATGCCAAAGTAGCAACTAAAACATACATCCATCAGATGTAGATAATATATGTGCAGCTCAGTATTTCTCCCTCTGTCATCTTGCTTATGACTGATTCCTTATCTTTTCTTCTTTTCAAGACTCTAGGCCAGCCCTAAAGTGTGACAATATTCTACATCAATTTGTCAAATATTCTACTATAGCACATTTGATGCAGTGCTCCTAGCTTGTCTAGGCAGCCTCAGTTAGGGGAAGAACCCCTAATTGACTTCTCAAATACTCATGAGCTTCTCTGGGTAAAGCTTTAGTGAATATGTTTGCTAATTGTTCTTTTGTATTCACATATTCCATTCAAACTTCTTTGTCTTGTACTAATTCTCTCAAGTAGTGATACTTGATTGCAATGTGCTTGGTCTTAGTGTGCATCACTGGATTCTTAGAAATATTGATAGCACTTGTGTTGTCACATAAAATAACAACAGGTTCAATGATTTCTTCTTTCATGCCTATCAACATTATTTTATCCATACCAAATTTGAATAGTTTACTGCAGCAACAACATACTTGGCCTTGACACTAGATTGGGAAATACAATTTTGTTTCTTGCTTGTCCAGGAGACTAATATTTGTCCAAGAAAGAAAGCTCCACCACTAGTACTCTTTCTATCATCTACATTTCTTGCCAAATCAGCATCTATATAAACTCTGAGTTCAAATTTTTCATCCTTCTTATAATATAGACCATAGTCAGCAGTTCCTTTCAAGTATCTCATAATTATTTTCATGGCCATCATGTGTGTTTCCTTAGGATTGGCAGAGAATCTTGCCACAATCCCAACAACTAATGCAATATCTAGTCTACTATGTATAGCATACTGCAATTTTCCAATCATGGATCTGTACAAAGTCTAATTCACTTTTGCAGCATCATCATTCTTAGATAACTTTTGTCCAGTAACCATAGGAGTTCCCACTAGTTTAGCATCTTCCATCCCAAAAAATTTTAGTATTTCATTCACATACTTAGACTGTGAAATGAAAATTCCATTCTTCCTCTGATATACTTGTAAACCAACAAAGAATTTGATCTCACCAAACATACTCATTTCAAATTCAGTTTGCATTTCATTTGAAAATATTTTACATAATGCATCTTATCCACCAAAAATAATGTCATCAACAAAAAAAATTTCCAACAGGATACTTTTACCTTCTTCATCTTTCATGTACAGATTGCTTGTGTCATTTGTTCTTGAAAATCCAATCTGTACCAAGTAGTTGTGCAACCTCTCATACCATGCTCTGGGAGCTTGCTTCAATCCATATAATGCTTTGTTTAGTTTGCACACCATGTGTCTTCTGTTTGGATCAATAAAACCTTCTGGCATCATCCTAGTATGATCATCAACAAATAAGATAAATTATCTAGCACCACAGTAACTTTGTACAGCCATAGGTCCACAAAGGTCAATATGAACCAAATCTAAAATGTTTTTAGAAGTAAAGGATTTTCTCTTAAAACTTGACTTTGTCATTTTTCCTAACTGGCATTCCTTGCACATCACATTCTCAGGTTTCTTCAATCTGGGTAGACCTCTTACCTTTTCCTTCTTACTTATCTCTACTAGAATATCAAAGTTAACGTGACACAACCTTTTATGCCATAACCAAATATCATCAAGTTGTGCAATTAAACTTGTTTCTTCAGATAGGTCAAGATAGAACAAATTACCTCTAGTCTGATCACCATTTCCAATCAATTCTCCAGTAGCATTAAATATTTTAGCTTGCTTGTGATGAAATTCCACTCGGTAACCAGTTTTGTTAAGCTGAGCGACACTTAACAAATTATAATTAAGACCTTCAAACCAATATGCATTTTCACAAGATATCTTATCAGTCAGTTTAATCAAACCTTTTCCTCTAACAGGACATGGTGCATCATTACCAAATTTTACACTTTTACCTCTGTAATGATGTAAGGTCTCAAACTTATTTTTGTCACCAGTCATGTGATGTGAACAACCACTATCAATAATCCATTTATCATTCTTGTTCACATAAGATATCAATGCAGTTTTCTCATCCTCATCAGATTCATCTTTCATTGCCACATAGACTACCTCAATTTCAAAATCATCACTATCAGTGTCAGTTTCTTTTTCAGCAATGTAGCAGGATTTCTTACCTTTTCTTTTGTAGTCTTTGCTCCATTGGTAGCTTATGTCATCTCTTTTGTCTTTGTGTTTTCTTTTCCTTTCATCATCTTTATCCTTCCTGTTAGGACATCTAGCAACTATATGACCAACTTTTTTACATGCAAAACATATAATAGGGAGTTTACCTTTATACTTTCATTTTCCCCTTCTCAGTCTTCTAGCCATAAGAGCTTCTAGATCTTCTAGATCTTCATCAGAAGTGTCACTGTCACTTTCACTATCACTTTCACTAATGCATTTTTCTTTTTCTTTCTTTGGCTTGTTTAGAACTAGCTGTGACTTGAAAGCAGATTCAACATTTCCAATGCTTCCAACAGTGAAATTATCATAGTTAGAGAGTTCAAAAGCAGTCAGCTTACCAACCAAACTTTCCAAAGTAAGCACATTAGCAGAGTTACATCTAGATTCCTGAATAGCTGAGATCTTAATAGCATAAATGTGATGCAGGGTTCTTAGTAATTTCCCAATTATAGTTTCATCATCAATAGTCACATTTGCTCCTCTAATAGAATTCACAACTTCTTTTATTCTACCACAATATTGTGCAATGTTTTCACCTTCTTGCATTCTCATTTCATCAAACTTACCTCTAAGACTCTCGGCCTTTGATTTCAGTGCATTTAGGTCACCACCATAGATCCTTGCAAGAGTGTCCCACATATCCTTAGCAGTTGTGCAGTCCTTAATGTCCTCAAATTCTGGATAGCTTAGGGCAGATGCAATTTCCAGCATTGCTTGATTATGTTCTTGCTTAGCTCTCATTTCTTTGATAATCAAAGGTGCGATAGGTGAGACATAGCTATTCTCAATGTAGTACTTTGCAGAGTCACCAATACCAGCCAGATGCAGCTTCATCAAGCTTTGCCATGCAGGGAAATTTTCCTTTTTTGGCTTCGGTACCTCCTTCTTATACATCCTGGTCATTTGATTCAAGCCCCTTTAAACTTGATTTCTATCAACACTAATAATAAGAAACAAAGCTCTGATACCAATTTTTAATATGATTTAGAACAACAAAGAGGGGGGGTGAATCAGTTGTTCTCAGGTCCTAATGTATAAAACAATCTCAAAAACTTATCCTTAAATCAGATCCAAAACCAAAACAAACTCGGTCATCACTGATTCAATAATAGAAACATATAACAATGTAGTCCACTACCCTGCAGTAACTTAACTTGTAAAACACAAAAATGTTAAAACCAAAACATTCACACTGTTGGAAACAATTGTCTGAAGGAAATTGCTACTCAAATTATGTATTGTCTTTGATGTCACACAATGTCATAGTCCGCAGCAATCAGTTCCTACCGAGCTCAGTCGGTCTGCCAGACAGGAAGATTAGTACTTACCGAGTCCACTCAGTTATCAAAGAGAATCAGTGTCTATCGAGTCCACTCGGTTATCAAAGAAAATTTAGCATTTACCAAGTTCAGTCGGTTGTCAAAGAAAATTTAGTGTTTACTGAGTTTAGTCGGTCGTCAAAGAAAATTCAGTGTTTATCGAGTTCAGTCGGTCGTCAAAAAAAATTTAGTGTTTACCGAGTTTAGTCGGTCGTCAAAGGAAATTTAGTGTTTACCGAGTTCAGTCGGTTATTGAAGGTAAAGAATTGTCGGTGTTTACCGAGCTCCCTCGGTCTCCGAAAGATTGTAGAAAGTTATGGTCACCGAGCACTGTCGGCCCTTGAAGGATTTTTGCAAATAGAGTTTGCTTAATTCAGCCGACTGTTATACTAAATAATGTCGATTTGACAAATCTAAAATCATATAAATAAAAGGTCAAATGTGAAAAATAAATAAGAAATATAGCAGAAGATTTACAGAAGAAAGACAGGAAAGGTGTGTGCGAATTTGTGAAGGATGTTTAGATATCCTTAAGGTGCAGCAGAGATTTATTCAATCAGGAAGGATCATACATATGCAGAATAGAGATCTATAATCAGCAAGGCAGTTGCATTATTATACAGGTCATTTTTCATTGTTACCTTCTTATCATTGTAACAGTGAATTCTAAATCTCTTAACTGATTTGGTTTAACAACCATATTGTAAATCCTCTAACAAGGTGACAATTCCTTTGAATTGTTTTCAAGACCTCTTACCAAGCCACTCCTAGCAGGGTGTTTAAATCCTCTAACAAGGTCACACCTAACAGTGTGTTTTGTAACCTTTTACCGGGTTGGCTTCTAACCGGGCATCACTTCAGAAAAGTGAAAATCAGTATCTAGATGCATTGGTGGTTTTTCCCATATTGGGTTTCCACATTAAAATCTTGTGTCTCTTGTGTTCTTAATTGCTATCTTAATCATACACTAGTGCTAATGAATATCTAAAATATAATTTTGCTAATACTTTCTGCATCTTCAAAGTTACTGCAATCTATTTACCGAGTGCTAAAATAGATAACATTGTTAAGATATCCTAAGGGATCTGGAAAGAATTAATTGTGAAGTGTTTTATGGTTGACTGATTCACTCCCACCTCTTAGTCACTTCATCCATATTCCATCAATTGGTATCAGAGCTTTTGGTGCTTGCAGGAAGGGTTTCAAGGACCTAAGCTAAAGATCAGGATGTCTTACAAGAGGGAAATTCCAAAGCTCAACAGAGATAACTTTCAGCATGGCAAGGTCTCATGCGACTTCATCTGGCTTCCATTGGTGATTCAGGATGCAAATACATTGATGAAGAATACATAATTCCTAATGGCGCATTAATTGTTGAAGACATTGCAGATAAAAAGACTCACAACACCATGATGATAGACATTGCATCTGCTCTCAGCTATGAAGAATTTGATGATATTAAAGACTGCACTACTGCATATGAAATGTGGATGGCACTAAAGAAAATATATGGTGGTGATGCAAATGTGAAAAGAGCCAAAGCAGAAAGCCTAAGAGGACAGTTTGACAAGATGAATATGAAGGAAGATGAAAACATTGCAAAATATGTTGAAAGAATCAAAGCAAGTGTAAGTGCAATTAGAGCTTTCGGAGGAACAATCTCAGATGAAACTGTTATAAGTAAGGTACTCAGAACATTACTCCCTATCTATGTAATAAGAGTATCAGCTATTCAAGAAAGAAGATGTGAAACAAACCACAATATAACTTTGGATGCTTTAGTTGGAAGATTGACAGCCTTTGAATTAGACAACTATGACAACTATGTTCCTAGTTCCAAAAATATTGAATCAGCATTTGAGGCCAAGGTTTCACTAAAGAAGAACAAGAAAATTAAAGAAGTTCAGTTAGAAAGTGAAGAAGTATCAGAAGAAAGTTCTGATAGTGATCTTGAAATTGTAGAACCATTACTTGCAAAGAAGTACTCTAGAGGGAAAGGTAAATATAAAGGTAAAACTCCTTTAATCTGTTTTTCATGTGAAGAAATTGGACATATTGCAGCTAGGTGCCCAAACAAGCAATTCAAGGAAGAGAAGAGAAGTCACAAGTACTATGGCAAAAAGAATTTCAAATCATTCAAGGATAAAGGTAAGAAAACATGTTTTATGGCTAAAGATTCTAATGATAGTGAAGAAGAAATTTTTTTTATTGCTATAAAAGATGAATCTGATGATGATGAAGATAAGATGGCACTTACTTCTCATATAAGCAAAGATGATATATGGATAATAGACAGCGGATGTTCACACCACATGACTGGTGACAAGACAAAATTTGAATATCTAGAAGACTATGATAGTGGTAATGTAAGATTTGGAAACAATGAACCTTGTTGTATAAAAGGAAAAGGAAGAATCTCATTAATCAAAGAACTCATATGTGATAATGCTTCTTGGGTTGAAGGACTAAAACATAATCTTCTAAGTGTAGCACAGCTAATCAACACTGGTTTCAAGGTTGAATTCATGAATGGTCAAGCAAGACTGCTGGATGGAAAAGGAAAACTCATTGGATCAGGCAAACAAACAAAAGGTAACTTATTTTATCTTGATCTCAGTGAATATTCATGCCTTATTGCTCAAATAGAAGAAAGTTGGCTATGGCACAAAAGGTTATGTCATGTGAATTTTGATAACATGATAAAAAATAAGCAAATTCAAGAAGGTTAGAGGCATTCCTACTTTGAAGAAACCTGATACTGGTCTATGTAAGAATTGTCAGATCAGCAAAATGAGTAAAACTAGTTTCAAGAGTAAGAACTATCAGTCTAAAGAAATTTTGGAAATTGTGCATACTGATTTATGTGGACCTATTGGAATACAAAGCTATACTGGAGATAAATTCTTTATTCTTTTCGTTGATGATTATTCTAGAATGATGACTGTCATGTATTTAAGAGAAAAATCAGAAGCATTTGAAAAGTTCAAATGGTACTTAGCAAGAGTGGAAAAGGAAACAGGGAAAAGATTGAAATGCTTAAGATCAGACAGAGGTGGTGAATTCATCTCCCATGATTTTAACAACTTTTGCATTGAAAGAGGAATCAAAAGACAGGTATCAGCTCCTAGAACTCCTGAGCAGAATGGAATAGTAGAAAGAAGAAATAGATCTATTATGGATTGTGCAAGGACTCTAATGATAGAAAAGAACATCGCTATAAAGTACTGGAAGGAAGCTATTAGCACTGCAGTTCATACCTTGAACCGAGTACAATTGAAGAAAGACACATTCAAAACTCCTTATGAATTATGGTATGGCTATAAACCCAATGTAAGTTACATGAAAATATTTGGTAGCAAGTGTTATATCTTAAAAGAATCCAGAAGAAATAAATTTGATGTGAAAAGTGATGAAGGAATATTCCTAGGATATTCTAGCAAAAGCAAGGCATACAAATGTCTGAACTTATCTACTCACAAAGTCATAGAAAGTATACATGTAAAATTTGATGAGTTTGCAAAAAAGACTGAAGAAGAAAGCAAAAGGGAACCTGAGAACTACAGAAGATTCATTTACATTGAACCTGAAACATTGGCAAACACAACTATCAATAAGGAAACTATATCTACCGAGCCGAGCACAGTTACCGAGTCACAAACTGAGTCACAAACCGAGTCACAAGAAGAAATTCAGACTGAGTCTCAGCCTAAAGTTACCGAGAAAATATCTACCGAGCCCGAGCAACCTGAAGAAGAGATCCTAGAAGACAACAGCATGAATCATTCAAAAGGCAAGGAACCTATACTAGCCAAATATGTCAGAAGACATCATACACCAGATCAAATTATTGGAAACAAATCAGATGGTACTATGACAAGAAGCAAGCTAAAAGGTACATGTCTGCTTACTGACTTTGAACCTAGAAATATCAAAGATGCATTGAAAAATGAAAGTTGGATTGAAGCAATGAATGAAGAATTAGAACAAATACAAAAGAACAAAACTTGGACTCTTGTACCTAGACCTAAAGATAAGAATGTAATTGGAACAAAATGGGTATTCAGGAATAAGCTAAATGAAGATGGTCAAGTATCTAGAAACAAAGCTAGACTGGTATGTAAAGGTTATTCTCAAGAAGAAGGTATAGATTATGGAGAAACTTTTTCTCCTGTTGCAAGATTAGAAGGTGTAAGAACTCTACTTGCTTATGCAGCACACAAAGGATTTAAGGTATATCAGATGGATATAAAATCTGCATTTCTCAATGGAATTCTTGATGAAGAAGTCTACATTGAACAACCTGAAGGTTTTGTTGATCCAGATAAAAAGGACATGGTCTTCAGGTTACACAAAGCATTGTATGGTTTGAAACAAGCTCCTAGAGCATGGTATGAAAGACTCCATAACTATTTGATTCAGATTAATTTCAAAAGAGCCAATGATAACAGCAATCTGTATATTAAAGAAGGACCGGATGACAAAATTGTATTGGCAGAAATATTTGTGGATGATACTATATTTACAGGGAATGAGGATTAGTGCAAAGAATTTTCAGAGCAAATGAACAAAGAATTTGAAATGTCTATGTTTGGTTTAATAAAATTCTTTGTTGGTCTTCAAATTCAGCAAAGCAACAATGGTATATACATTACTCAATCTAAATACATTAAGGAAATACTTAAGAAGTTTGGTATGGAAGATTCAAAACCAGTTGGTACACCCATGTGTACTGGACTGAAACTTACCAAAAATGATGATTCAAAAGAAGTTGATCAGACCCTATACCGATCTATGATTGGAAAATTGCAGTATGTAGTACATACAAGACTTGATATTGCCTTAGCAGTCGGTATAGTAGCTAGATTCTCAGCAAAACCTAAGGAAAATCATATGATGGCAATCAAAAGAATCTTAAGATACTTAAGAGGAACTGAAGAATATGGTTTGTGGTATAAATTTGGAGGCCATCTAGACTTAAAAGTGTTTACTGATGCTGATTGGGCAGGAAACATTGATGACAGAAAAAGCACAAGTGGTGGAGCATTTTTTCTTGGAAAAAGACTGGTATCCTGGACTAGTAAAAAGCAAAATTGCACATCTCAATCCACAGCTGAAGCAGAATATGTTGCTGCTGCAGTAAACTGTTCAAATATTGTTTGGTTTAAATAGTTATTAGAAGGTATGAAGGTTGAAATCAAAGAACCAGTTGTTATATTTTGTGACAATACCAGTGCAATAAACATTTCTAAGAATCCAGTGATGCATTCCAAAACCAAGCACATTGCTATTAAATATCACTTTGTCAGAGAATTGGTGCAGGACAAGGAAATCAGATTAGAATATATTCATACAAAAGAATAGATTGTAGACATTTTTACCAAACCATTACCTAAGGATGCATTTGTGTATCTAAGAGGTAAGTTAGGGGTCATTCCCCTATCCGAGGCTCACTAAATATAGTTTTAGTGATGCATCAACCAGAACATGATTGAAAATCAACCAGTTGATGCAGCATATTCAAGGAATCATTGCATATGAATCAGTACTTGAGGTACATTAATTTACACCAGTAATATGTGAATTGTCTTTGGCATGTGTTGTCAAAGAGGGAGTGTTTGCTATGTCTTTTCTATTACTTCAAGAAATTTTCAATAGTCAGAAGGAAGAATTTTCAGGATAAAGGAAGTTTGCTGACAGAGGGAGATTTGAATCTGAACCGAGCTAACTCTTTCAAATTTCTTATGCTATGACATATTGTGTTGCCATCAATGCCAAAGAGGGAGATTGTTGGAAACAATTGTCTGAAGGAAATTGCTACTCAAATTATGTATTGTCTTTGATGTCACACAATGTCATAGTCCGCAGCAATCAATTCCTACCGAGCTCAGTCGGTCTGCCAAACAGGAAGATTAGTACTTACCAAGTCCACTCGGTTATCAAAGAGAATTAGTGTCTACCGAGTCCACTCGGTTATCAAAGAAAATTTAGCATTTACCGAGTTCAGTCGGTCGTCAAAGAAAATTCAGTGTTTACCGAGTTCAGTCGGTCGTCAAAGAAAATTTAGTGTTTACCGAGTTCAGTCGATTGTCAAAAAAAATTCAGTGTTTACCGAGTTCAGTCGGTCATCAAAGGAAATTCAGTGTTTACCGAGTTCAGTCGGTTATCGAAGGTAAAGAATTGTCGGTGTTTACCGAGCTCCCTCGGTCTCCGAAAGATTGTAGAAAGTTATGGTCACCGAGCACTGTCGGCCCTCGAAGGATTTTTGCAAATAGAGTTTTCTTAATTCAGCCGACTGTTATACTAAATAATGTCGATTTGACAAATCTAAAATCATATAAATAAAAGGTCAAATGTGAAAAATAAATAAGAAATATAGCAGAAGATTTACAGAAGAAAGACAGGAAAGGTGTGTGCGAATTTGTGAAGGATGTTCAGATATCCTTAAGGTGCAGCAGAGATTTATTCAATCAGGAAGGATCATACATATGCAGAACAGAGATTTGTAATCAGCAAGGCAGTTGCATTATTATACAGGTCATTTTTCATTGTTACCTTCTTATCATTGTAACAGTGAATTCTAAATCTCTTAACCGAGTTGGTTTAACAACCATATTGTAAATCCTCTAACAAGGTGACAATTCCTTTGAATTTTTTTCAAGACCTCTTACCAGGCCACTCCTAGCAGGGTGTTTAAATCCTCTAACAAGGTCACACCTAACAGTGTGTTTTGTAACCTTTTACCGAGTTGGCTTCTAACCGGGCATCACTTCAAAAAAGTGAAAATCAGTATCTAGATACATTGGTGGTTTTTCCCATATTGGGTTTCCACGTTAAAATCTTGTGTCTCTTATGTTCTTAATTGCTATCTTAATCATACACCAGTGCTAATGAATATCTAAAAGATAATTTTGCTAATACTTTCTGCATCTTCAAAGTTACTGCAATCTATTTACCGAGTGCTAAAATAGATAACATTGTTAAGATATCCTAAGGGATCTGGAAAGAATTAATTGTGAAGTGTTTTATGGTTGACTGATTCACCCCCCCCTCTCAGTCACTTCATCCATATTCCATCACACACAAGTATCAACACTAGGATTTATAGTGGAAACCCAATTTGGTAAAAAACCACTTTGTAACATGCTACTATTATTTTCACTCTTCTAAAGTGAGCTCTGTAAAAAGCCAACCCTGTCAAAGGTTACAATACACACTATCAAGTGTGAACCGGTTAAAGGATTTCAATCACCCTGTTAAAAGTGAGCCTAGTCATAGGACTTACATACACTCCATTAGAATGCAACCTTGTTCAAAGGATTTAACATATGACTATTAGGTCAACCTCTGTTAAAAGGATTTTGATTGTTACAATGGTTAGAAAGTAGCAGCAATATTTATCTGAAAAATATACAACTCACTTTGTAAATATCAGATCTAATTCCATACACTAATGATGGTTTACTGACTTTGAAATTTTGCCATCTCCATCTCTGATATGCTCAGAACTTTTCTTCAAGCAACCACCATAATTCTCCTTCAGCCTTTTCTGCTTAAACAGTCAATAAAACTTTACTCTTCTAGCATTCTTTGTTCACCCATACACATCCATATCCAAATGCTCAGGTCCTTTTATTCTTTCCTCAATTAGGTTAACTCATCTTTTGCTACTCAATCTCATTCGTAGATCTTAGGGTTAGGTCAGATTCATTGAATCTACCCACTTCATGTTCTTCAACTCCTTTTCTAGAATCATCTCAAATCTCTTAAATATTTACAATAAAATGTTTTACAGTGCATTTAATGCTTTCAAACAATCAATAAATAAAGTCAACACATTTTACATAATCCAAGAATTCAACAATGTCGGCTTCAAAATTAAATTCTCTTCAAATATAAAATTGCTGATGCTCGGTCAATACTGTGATCATCTACTCAGTCTTCATGTAGAAAGCTAGGTCATTACTAAAAATATTTCCCCGGCTTACACTGTCTTCCTCAGAAATTTACTGATGCTCAGTCAACACTAGAATTTTTCTTGGCATATACTAACTTGGTCGACACTAATAGTACTTGGCTTAAACATGATTTTCCATTCTTTGCTCGGTTAAGCCTACCAGTTTAGTCTTCAATCTTACTAAGATAAATAATACATTATCTCATCATTGTGCAACATAGTCAAGTACACTTTGTAGTATCAAGATAATTCAAGCTTTCCTTAGGTGCTATTGTTACCAACCTTGCCTAGCCCCTTAGCAACACTCAAATAGATATCATACTTTCCTAAGTAGCAATAGTCTTACCAGTTAAGGTTTGACATCAATGACAATACAACAATTATTTCAATTACAGTGTCCAACAACTATTACTTAACCGAGCTCCAAATCTATGTAACTGAGAAATTATGTCTTCACCAGATCTATCCCTCCTATCATCACCACTAGATCTAGTAGCTTCAAAGTCTTGAACAGCTTCCTCATATCCATCTTCAGTACCAACATTCTGGGGTACACCAGTAACAACTCTCATGATCTCAACGACCATGTCATTCTTCATCAATTCCATCTCAAATCTAAAATCTAATTTCACCTTCTCTGTAATCGTAGATTCCACAGTATCATAGAGATTCACAATTACTCTAGGGTCCAATCTTCTTAGAGGCATCCTTAAAGATAAGAGAAACCCTCTGCAACAAACCCTACACCAAACACCTTGTGGCAACCTCCAAGTTGTATGCAAGTCATATCTCAACCTGCCACCTCGCACAAACAAATAGGGCAAGATTCACAAGTTCAGTGCCACGTATCTGCAACTCGGATCATGTGATATCTTTGCCAACAAGATCAACTTCGCAAGATCAAACTTTCTAGGTCAACCTTCGCTCCAACAAGATCAAACCTTCACTCTGATACCACCTGATGTAGATCATGGTAGGAGAATCCAATTAAGGATAGTCCAACCTTGCAGCTTAAGAACAACATAACAGATAACTCAACACAACAAAGGTTTTCAACTCAAATTTTCATTAACATGCCCGATTATAAGGCCTTCTAGGTTAGGGCCAATTACAATCAGAAGTAATTATACAAGATCAACAAGATCTAATACAACCCTAGCTAGTTTAGCTCCAAGAGCAATTAGCAACTAATGAAAACCCTAAGGTAGATCTAAACTTGAGCTTGCAAGCCTCCAAGCAATCTCCTTATTTCCAAGCCTCAACCACTAGCTCTGCTAACATCGACTATCAGAAATCAATCTAATCTGTAAGATGTCACAGGATCTTTTCCACAACTTCACCACTCAAATCTACTATCAAAATCTCCTATCTTATCATCCAGATCTACTACTATCTCTCTCTCCCAAGTCCTCCTAAACAACTACCCAAACATCCTATAAATACTAATCATCAGCCACAAGTCGGCTGGATGAAACCATTAACTCCTCCTAACAAATATTAAATGCAATACAAGTCGGCTCACAAATAGCCTTACAAACATTAAATGCAACATGTCAGCCTGTAACAACAACTACCAACAATAAATGCACCAAGTCAGCCCAACAAATCACACAGAACTCCAGATGGTAAGACCAAACTACCGAGTGCTAGAGAAACAACTGAGCAACAGTGAAACAACTGACCAAACTAAGCAACACCGAGAAACATAGGCATTATCATGCACTAGTTCCACTGAGTGCCAGAAGTTCCACTGAGTTACTTCAGTGACTAAGCTTTCTTCAATAACTGAGACCATCAGTTAAGGCTGCAACTGAGTAACACCAGCCAAACACAAACCTCCCATGCAGATTCACGAAGGACCAAGAATGCCCCTACATCAAGATCTTCCAAAGTTGCTTCAAGATTCTTCTTCAGATGTTTCATTTCAGTTATATCCATGATATCCTCAAGTAGTTAAACTTCTCTCAAAGGACCAAAGCTCTGATATCAATTGTTAGGAATGGGAACACTGAGAGGGGGGGTGAATCAGTGTTCTACAATTAATTTTTTCCTACTTCTTTAAACTTATCCCAATTACTTATATACTGAAATAAATATCAAATTAAATAAAGGATTCAACCATAACACATAACACAAGATATTTTTATGAGGAAACCTTGGCCAGAGGAAAACCCCAATGGGAATTAGTACCCACTAATAATTGTACTTGGTATTATGAACCTGTTAATGTTCCTTTTCCTTGTTAGGAGCATTCTATACAATGCTTAGTACAATGACCTAGTCAAAGGTCAAACCTTGTTAGGAGTTTTGAAGTAAAAACCTTTTTAGGGGTGGAAGACTCACTACCAAAGCTCACTGCTCAATGAAGAAGGCTACAACCTCCTGGTTATCAGATACACACTATATTTGCAATGGTGAACTTTTGCCTTGACACTTTTGTCTAATCAGTTCCTTTTGTGCATTGATGCTTTAAACTCTTGTAAATATCTATGTCATTCTTACTACTCTAATAAATACTTTTCATATTTCTTCTCTTCCATCTCTTCCATATATTCTCAAATACAAAAGCACATGTCATATATATACATGCTGAATAGACGCAACCAAAACTAACTACTAGGTCAACCTATAACTTAACACATACAATGCTTCCAATAGAATTGGCTCAAGTATGTTTACATACAATGATATTAACATGTTTATAACACAATTACAATAGGTTCATAGCCTTTACAAAACAAAATAATATATACTAATCAAAATACTATATGTCGGCTCCATGCTCTATTCTGATCTATCGCTTACTGACTGTGTCACTTAGACTTGTTGTAACTTCTCCATGTTGTCATATCTGACCATGCATTCTTAGACTTACCATAATAACATAATCAAAATCTTATATCCAAGGGCGCATACCAAAACTCGATCATACACATGTGCGTTGATGCTCTTATCATCAGACACTTCTCTGTCTGCTCTGTCTTTCATACTTAGCCAAATTCTGATCTTCCAAGTTAGTACCCTGACTCCAAAACTTCATATGACTTTGTTTCCATAATGAAAACATAAAACTAGTCATATAAACTTAATTAAGTTAACTTGCCAACACATAAGCATTCATTATATCAATTATAAAATCATCCAAATGATATATTATCTAGTAACCAAATCATCAAGTAATAACCATAATAATGTCCTAAAAATAAAATATATATATATTTCATCACCTAACCTTTAACCTTCAATGAAATTCACATCTCAACATAATTCAAATCTCGATTGTCATTTTCCTAAACAACTCATATCAGCATAAATATACCCAAATTGCAACATCACATTATTCATCTAGATCAATCATTATAATGCCAATCATAATGTATCATAATGTCAACATCATGAGTATGGAATGCATCATAAAATATAAGGTGTCATCATCTAATGAAATCAAACCCATCTCAATCAGATAAAATCCCTTAATTCTTCAAAACATTAAGCCAATTACTAGGTCTATCATAGTGGTAAATGGAAAAGCTATTACAGGTTTGGGGTGAGGCCTCACACTATATTTTTTCATATTGGACCATAGAAACTAGTTCATTGGTATTTTGGCTCTTTTGGGGAGGTTGCCTATGTGAACTTAAAGGAGCTTCTTCTAATGTGTGTTCACCTAATTCTTGTATCCTTTTCTTCATCCTCTATTTTAACTCTCCCACCCTATGGGTTACATATCTTGTAGGTTGTTGCACAATAAGAGATTTTTTAAATATATCCTCAAATATTTCTATCATTACTTCTATTATTTGAACCTAATTGAATACATTGGGGGAAAATCCTCTAAAATTAGGCTATGCCTCTTTCTTTTCTCTCTCTCTAAGATATCTCATTTATTTATTCTTTACATAATTTCATATACATCAAGATAATTTCTAATCACATATTCCTATTAACAAATTTCATGAAAATAGTTGTCTTTCTTAAGCCTCTCATGTTTCATTTGATATGTATAGCCCTCTACATTGAAATGTCTATATTTATAAAATTTCAAATGATAGGAAGTCTTTAAATGTTATTGTACCTTTTCTAGTGTGTCTCTTCCAATAGTGAAGTCTTCCAATACTATGGCTTGTGACAGATGTGAGTCCAATAATGTAGCAAGAGCCAACACAACATAAAACACAAAGTAAAACAATAAGATGCAACCAAATAAAAACTCTTTTATTATCTGAAAATATCAAATTTCATGCAACATGTTGAGTTGTAAGGACTTCCCAGTTACAACCACATACAAAGCATAACAATAAGTTTTAGATCCTCAACCGATCTTCCTAACCTTAGAGCCATCTTCAATCAACTATTTTCTACACTTCTCCCTCTTAGGGTTACTCCCTTCTTCCCAGGTCTACCTCCAATCACAACTGCAAACCTAAATTTATGCACACACTTAGCCGCCATAGGTCAACATTCAAACATTACATATCCCAAGGAAAATGTAATACACCTAGTCATCATACATTTAAAATAATTATAAAAATTAATTATTTCATCAGGTGTGATCCTACCACCACATCGTTCCACCTTGAAATCCACACCACATGCTTCCACTACTCAAAATATTCCACCACAATCAACCAAACTACAAGAAAAGGTACTCAAAATGGGACTAGACCCAAAATGTGAAACATTGATCATATACAAAACATAAAGATGCACAATCCAAGATATAGGTCCACACAAGTTCCAACAACCATGATACATGGCCATGCATGCTAGATCTCAATGATCATCAACCAAATGATAATCTCTTCTGCAATCCCCAACACTAAACTGGTGACAGGAAGAACAAAATTGGTCAACAAAGATGAAGATAGATCTCAAAAACCACGCCACTTGAAGAGGTGCGATCATAGACATAGAATCTAGGAACGTAAAGGAACAAAATCTTTTCACCACATAATCCAAATATTCCCACTACTCTACTGCTTATAGAATCATAGAAAATTGTCCACAACAACAAGGAACTTTGACAAATCATAAGGAAATCCCTCCAACTACCAAGGATCCAAGATGCCCCTACATCAGACACCTAGGGTTAATAGAAAAGTGTGTACCACACATTGATCCCACAAGAAAATCCAAACACCATCTTATCTTGACCATCGATTTCCCAAACCTGTAATACAAGAAGATAAACCAGTGCATAAGAAACCTCAGCTCTATAACTAACCATTCAACACACAAACTCACAACAAAAATTTGGTTAGGAACCTCACCACAAAGAATCAATAAAAAACTGATCAACAGTAGACCCACTAACTAGATCTACAAATCATCACCCACAATAGGATCATCATCACCATTTGATCATGAAAACCAACCACCTCAATCTTAGAAAGGTCAGAGTCAAATTCCTCAAGGTCCACTTCAGTAGAAACAACCCTAACTTTCCCTCTCCTCCTCAGAACAAGCCTCTTAACCTCCCAAACAACCCCCTTCTAAACTAGTAAGTACCAACTAAAATTTTACCACTTCATTTCCTCAAGCTTCTTCTCAAGCTTACCATGTATCTCATCCAACTTCCTCTCAAGTTGGCTAAAGACCTCATCTTCCACCAACTGGTCAACCTTCCTAATCAGCCTCTTCCCTTCTCTCCAAAGGTGCAACTACCTCTGGTCGGTGATCTAATTGCAAGATTCTAGCTGCCTCACACTCGACAATCTACTGAACATCTTCACAAACTACCTTGATTCAAAGATCATTTCACCAAAAAAAGGGATTCTTCAAGGGTTTCACATCCTTCCTAGGTTCACAATTGGTAACAACATCAATATTCCCTCTCTAAGTGATCTCACATGAATCCATAACAAGCATAGGTCAGATCTACTTTCTGCCACCCCATAACAAGTCGTTCACAAATCCACAAGCTTAGGAACAAAGATATATTACGTCAAGATCCACAAATCACTCCTACCATTACAAGTACTTAATCTTCCAACAACAAATCCCTTCTGACCACCTTGCATGATTTATTTGATGATGTAGGTCAGATCCATAGTTCTAACACCCCACAAACAACAAATTTACAACTTCACAAGTTAAGATACCAAGACTCACACCACCACAAGATCAAACCATTCTGTGATACCACTTGATGTAGTAAAGACCGGGGAGACCTCCAAGGAAATGCCTGATCATGCAGCAATAGACAACATAATGGAAAACATAGATTAACACAACAAGATGCAACCAAATAAAAACTCTTTTATTATTTGAAAACATCAAATTTCATGCAACATGTTAGGTTGTAAGCCCTTCCTGATTATGACCACATACAATGCATAAAAATAAGGTTCAGATCCTGAACTGATTTGCCTAACCACGGAGTGATCTTCAATCAAATATCTACTACACTTCCCCCTCTCAAGGCTACTCCCTTCTTTCCAGGGCTACCTCCAATTGCAACCACAAACCTAAATTTATACACACACTTAGCTGCCATAGGTTGACATTCAAACATTACATATCCCAAGGCAAATGTAATACACCTAGTCGACCTAGATCCAAAATAATTACAACAATTAATTATTTCATCACACGTGATCCAACCACCACATCAACCACACATAGGTCCACCTCAAAATCCATGTTGTAAGCTTCCACCACTTGAAATCTTCCACTGCAATCCACCACAATCAACCAGACCACAAGAATTGGTAATCAAAATAGGACCAGACCCAAAATGTGAAACATTGATCACATACGGAACATAAGGATGCGTGATCCAAGATATAGGTCCACACAAGTTCCAAAAACCAAAATCTACAAAGTTGTACATGTTAAAACCCAATGATCACCAACCACATGATAATCTCTGCTAAAATCCCCAACACTAAATCAGTGATAGGAAGAACACAACTGGTCAATAAAGATCAATCCAGATCTCACAAACCATGCCACCTAAAGAGGTATGATCATAAACATAGAATCCATGAACAAAAAGGAACAAAATCTTCTCATTGCATACTCCAAAGGTTCCCAAAAGTCTATCGCCCATAAAATCATAGAAAATTTCCCACAAAAACAAGGAACTTCACCAAACCACAAGGAAATCCTTCCAACCGCCAAGGATCCAAGATGCCCCTTCACCACTTCTGGTCATCATTAGGCCAGGTATTATAAGTACTTAGTAAATATTTGATTGTAGGTGCTAATCTAACAAACTTTCACCACATGAAGCCATAACCTTGATAGAAACATCCCGATGGAATGTAATATAGTGTGAACTTGCACTTTCTATCCCATACATTAAATGCAAATTGTATAGGTATCATGTTCTCATATTTATTAAATTTATCCAATTTTAATCTTTCACAATGCACAAACTCATTAGAGAATAGTATCAAATGACACAAAAGAGAATAAAACCTAGAATCAAAGGAAGTATTACTTTCCATAATTTTACACAAACCCTCATGGATCTCTAGAAAAATTTATGATGCAAAATCATATTCCACATTTATATTAGGATTTTGAATATAAGTTTCCATAAACATAAAAGCTATTAGCATCTTATGTTGGTCAACATTCTTTCCCATACCTAACACAAGGGATAGGTCCACACAAAATATCTCTCAAAATGAGAAATCTCAAAAGGCTCTTGTTTGGTTGATGTTATCTCAATCCTTAGATTTTTTGTAATCTTCTTCTTGTATATAAGTAGCTCATTACATCTAAATGGCTTCCTTTTTCTAACATAGTCACCCTTAATCTTATCTAAATCCTCTTTAGTCAGAGCTTTCATGTTTAAGTAAAGACACTAGACAATTACTTCTCTACTCAAATTAACAAAGACTAAACCATAATCTCTTATAATGCATTTAATGGTTAAATCAAATCTCCCAGCTAAATCCTTAATCAAATCAATTTCAATGAAAATATTTGGTCTAATTAATCTAGCAACATCAAAGAATCATGGGATCAAACAAGGACTTTATCATCTCTATTTTTAAAGAAATAATCAAATAATTGCCATCCAAAAACGGGTATATTTGCATCCCTACAATTGGACTAATTATCCTTGAAGACTAATCTACTCTTGTGTTTTGTGCTTGATTTTGGAAAAAATGTCCAAAATGTCCTAGTGTAAAGCCCTAATTTCATTCTTTCAAACCCTCTCCACAATTTCCACATCATCACCATCCTTCTATATATCCTCCTTCTCATAAGTTTCTAAAGGAATTTTCACCACAAGAACCTTCAATTTCCTCTTCCTAATTATAATTTGAATATTTTCCTCTTCTCCTTCCTCTATTTTCTTGTGTAATTCTTGTTTCCTTTCTATTTTTTCCTCTTCTTGTTTTATCTTTTGCTCTTCCTCTTACTTCTTTTTACAACCCAGATCAGAGGACTTTCACTATACCCTTTTCTTTGTGGCCTCTCCTTTCTTAGGCATGATTACAAAAGGAAAAGGAAAACAAACAACTCTAGGGCTTCTAAAACCATTATATTCCATTGATTCAATTAGAAAATACATGGAGAGATAATTTGACCACCTATAAAGAATTATTTAGAAACACTTACCGGTTTGAGGTGCATAAGAAACTTGGTTGTGCTAAAAAATTAACTCGTAAACTAATGGGGATCACCTTCTCAATCTTTGGAGTGCAGAATGGTATGAAAATCAATGAGACTCACTCTTATCTATTTCCAATGTTGTGAATTTCAATCACCCTTAATTCATATGTGCAAAATAATTGTGCATTATTAGTCATACTCAATTTTAAATCCAAGTTCTTGATGCATTCTTAACCAATAGTTCATATCAGTTTGGCTGATTCTAATTGTGAGTTGGTGTTAGAACCAACCATGCAACTCTACCTCAGAGTTTCACAACTTAACTTTAAAACCCACTTTGGCCTATGGAGGGATGTGGAGAAACCACCTTCCATTATGTCATTACCATCCTATGCTCCCAAGCCATGTCACCAATACGATTTTCAACTTGTAATGAAATATGGGACAATACCTACTCCTTATACTATTATATTTTTGGGCTCCCTCGATCAAAACATAATCACTATCAAATATATTGAGGGAGTGTTGGGTAATAAAACTCTTCTTATAACATTTTATCCTATAAAACCTCTAATTTTTTTGAAGTTTTCCTTTATAAGCGATGGAATGTCCAGGGTAAGATTTTATCTTTACCCTTATCATATCCCAAAATCCAACAACTTGTTCTTGAAGTCTTCTTTCACTAGTGAGAGAATGTAGGGTGATATTATCTTTTATATCCTTTGTATCTCACAACACCTCAAATAGAACTTTGAAACGACCAGTATACTCAAGGTAAGTCAAGGTGTATATCCCCTACTTTACTTTTAACACCCAACATCTTGCAAAATCCTTCATCCTTCTCCTAAAAATTGGGAGGGAGCACAAGGATAGTATTTCATTCCTTCCTCTCATACCCTAGAGTTCCACAATCAATACCTTGAAACTACTTGGAATCCCAAGGAAATGCAAGGATCATACTATCCTTAGTTTCTTGACACCTGAGAATCTCGTAATGTTTTTCTTCAAAACAACCAATTCCCTAAGAGAATATAAGGAGACAATATTCTTCATTTCTTTTCCAATCTTTCCATCCCTTGACCTTCTCTTTAATGTAACCCTCAACCATGAGGGATCATGCGATATCTCTTAGAATTTGATACACTTCATACCATGGATTCCTACAATTAGTTACCTCCATTAACATGAAAAGGTTGACATGTACAACCATATTGAGAGTGAAGTCCATTGAAATCAATAAATGCACAACTATGACAAAGCAAGAAGAGGCACGGTACGACTAGGACAACTCTCATCTTAGTTTCTTGTGATCTATTCATCATTGCAAAAAACCTATAATAACTAGGTAATTCCACTATCATATCTCTCTAAGTGCTTAGTTTAGTAAAATTTGATTGTTACAATTAAACATGAATAAGTAAAATTTTAACAAGAAATTCTACAATCTTGGTGTGATTAGTTTTGAACACTCTATATCCATTATTTCAAATTAGTCAAAATGTTCTCTTTTCCAAAATGTTGTTTATTATTGTGTTATAGATGCATAGGCATGCCAAAGTAGAAGAAAGTGAAATTTGAGGAACCCAACATTATTCAAATTTTGAAAAGGGTAGGTTAACAAATCTCTATTTGAGATGAGTATCTTTTACATTCATAAAAGTTATTTACATTAGATTTACTAAGTTTTGGTTACAAAAATTTGCAATAATTTATTTTGCACAATGTAAATTTTTTGTTTCTAATATAAATTATTAAGTCTTTAAAAGAAAATATTATAGAGAGGTTCATTTTTCATGAGAAAATAGTTGGTAATAATGGCAATTGTTTCATATCATGTAGTTTTTATGACCAATTTATTGTCGATGGTTTTTTGTGGTAAACACCCTTATGTCAGTGAGCCACCTATAGTTTGAACCTTGGTGAAACCTAAATTGATAGGTTTTCATTTTTCTAAATTAGATTATCAATAGAGTTATATTGGTTGTCTTTTGTCATCACTCATTATGTCAATGAGGCACACAGGTTGTGAACATTGGTACAAGTTAAGTTGATAAGTTTGCATTTTTGTAAATTAGTCAATCAATGGAATTATATTGGTTGTATTTTCTTTTTGGTCTTTTTTGTATTTTTGTATTATGTGTAGAATGGACTGTCACACTATGATATCTATTCTAGAAACATTTCTTATGGCAGTATGAAGAATATATTTTTATCATTAATAACCCATTAAATGTTTGAATTAATTCCTTCATGTATTTTAATTGATCATAATACTTAATGGAGCCATTTCATCAACCATCTAATTCTATCAATTATTTCCCTTTTAGAGACAAATTTTTTGGGAGTTTTTGTGATATAGCATGTATGCTTAGATTTGTATCCTTTGGAAAGTGATTCACACTCTTCTAGCAATGGTGGAGTTAAAAATAGGGGAAGGTATTTGGAGACAGATGATTGAAGTAGAAGACATGGTTGAAACATGTTGTAGATGCAAGGGGGTAGGACACCTAATACGAGAGCGTGTAAAGGATGATAGAGGTAAAGATCTTGCTAAGAATGCATTAACCAAGACTTTAATCACTTTAAGTGAGCATACATAAAGGGAGGCTTTCTAGGAACTATCAAATTTTTGTATGACTAAATAGAGTCAAGTTTGAGACCTTGCTTTGGGAGAGCGAGGTTTGATTTTTTAGGACATCTTGCAAAATGAAGGAAATTAATTTTTTGTTAGAGAATATAGATCATTATATGTTTCAAGATCTCTAATAAATATTAGCTCTACTGAACTTGGAGGATGACTTTCAAATGGATTTTGATAAGTCATTAGAGGACTTGCAAGACCTAACAATGATGAAGGCCAAGCACAAGTTTTATCTTAATCTATCTCATGAGGAATAGAAAGGATTGATTGATGCTCCACTCTCAAGAAATTCTTAAGATTTTTTGAATCAAATAGAGATGCATTCTCCAAATAAAGGCAAAGAGGCTTTGTCCCATTAAGACCCACTAACATGGCATCAAACAAATAACTTAGTAATGAAAAGGAAATGAGATATAGGGTGGAGAAGCTGGGAGATGATTCATAGAAAGAAATGCTTTCAAATGGGCTAATATATGAAGATGGGGAGATGAATAACCATAATAATTATAGCAATAAGGAGAGACCTCTATCTTTGATTATAGGTAAGAATTCTAATGAGTAGTAGATGTATTGCATGGTCATGATTTTTTTAGGGATTCTAGTGAAGAAGGTGTGAAGGAGCCCCAGTTTAAGGATTTCCATATTTGTCCAATAAGAAATCCATTAAGTTCTTTCAAGTAAGCCAGAGATAAGGGTGACAAATTTGAGGATTTAGAATTAGGGGGTTTGGGAGTTTTGTGGGATGATTTAGTTGTGGATTTTCAAGTAATCCAATAGGAGAGATACTAGTAGTGGTTAATAATTTATTCAAAATAATTATTTATATGGAATTAGGCCATTAATGTGTATGGTCCAAATAGTTCCTTAGGGAAAAATTACTTTGACAAGAATTATTGGTGATCCTTTGAATTAGGGAGGATGATATGTCATTTTTGTGGGGGGGACCTCAATGCAATCCTTCAACCATGGTATAAAAAAGGTGCACTTGGTTGGTCTGGGCCAAGTCAAAATGAATTATGTGCCTTTGTGACAAATAATGGTTTAATATAATCTCTTTAAGAATGGTGAATTCACTTGGATGAATAGGAGAAATAGCTTCCTTAATATTGCAAAAAAAGATTGATATATTTTTTCTGGCTAGCAACTAGGAAAAATATTAATGGACTTGTGATGTTGAAATCCTACCTATAGTTGGTTCAAATCATTACCCCATTAGTGTTTGAATCCTAGAAGAGGCATCTCTAGATAGATTCCCCTTTAAATGATGCAGTCAAGGTCAAAGGGAACTCAAAGAGATCTATCCAAACCTTGCAACAAGAGTCACACAATGAAAATTAAAAGTAAAAATAGAGAGATATGCAAGATCAATCTTCCTTATTATTATCAAAGAATCATATACAAAGGATCTACAACATGCAGTTATACATACCAGGAATAAAGGCTTGATTATAGTAAAAATCCTGACAAACTACTTAGCATTTGGCTACAAGAATATGCCCTATCATCCTACTATCAAACTTCTATCTACAAGGAACAATTACATTGATTATAAAGCCTTTGCAACCATCAGGTCGGCCTACAAAGATTATATTTCCCAATGAGAAATAAAACATAATACAAAATAATAGGTCAGGACCCAAATCATCATGATCTACTTCTAATAAAATAATAATGAATCGTGATCCCTCAATTAGGTTGGCAAAAAATGTAACACCATTGAGAAATGAGTCATTAAGCTTCATCGATCAAGGAATTTCTTCACAGGATCAAAAAATAAAAACAAGTCAAAAAACATGAAGAACCATTAAGTCCTTCCAAGAATCGACAAGATCTCATATGCAAAGTAACCAAATGGTATGCGAACCTAGGAGAAGGTTCAACATGATGCCACAAATATGTTGTAAGGAATGCATCTACAAAATATCCAAATGGATTGAACACAAAACTAAACTCAGTGAATGATCAAATAAGAAAATAGGAACAAGTATTTATGGTTGATTCTATATTGCCAAGAACTCAAGATGATCCTACATTAGACACCTGGAGTTATTTGAAAAGTGAGCCTCTCACTTTGTTAGGGCTAAAGGAAAACCAAGATGGTTAACCTCATCCTAAGAAATCCATGAAGAAACTTCTACTAGTATGTCCTTCCACTTGACAAGATACTCCTTATACTGGTTACCTCTTGTTCTTCTACCAATTTTTCTATCCAAAATCTCTTCTATCTCATCTAACTTCTTCTTAGGATATGATTTTTCAACATTTGATCCATCACCCTCTCACAAATCTGATTCATAATACTCATACAAGGCTGCAACATTAAATATAGGTGAAATATCCACATCCTCTGGTAACTCTACTTCATATGCACTCCCTAAGTCAAATCTCCTCAAGATTTTACATGATTTATACTTCCTCATCTTTAGCTTGTTATAAGTTCCAACAGCAAATATACTCTTCTTTAGATATACCATCACTTCATCTCCTACTTCAAATTCCTTATGTCTCATTTCCATGTCTTCTCTCTCCTTATATGTCTAATTTATCTTCTCCAAATGATGTTTTATCTACATGTGTAATCCATTCATGTGCTCTTCAAATTCCTCTACTTCAAATTCCTCTTGTTCTCATGACTAACATCTCTTAATTCTAATACATTTAGGATTAAGTCTAGTAACTATCTCAAATGGTGTCAACCTTGTACTCCTATTCACTAAATTTTTATTTGCAAATTCTTTTTGTGCTAAGACTAAATCCTAATTTCCAAGATTTTCTCCAACTAAACATCTCATTAGGTTTCCCAAAATCCTATTCACTACCTTTTTTTGTCCATCTTTTTGCAGATGAAATGTAGAACTAAACTTCAAATCATTCTTCATCTTCTTCCACAATGTCCTCCAAAAATAACCAACAAATTTACTTCTCTCTCTGAAACTATACTCTTAGGTAATCCATGCAACCTCACAATCTCCTTGAAAAATAAGTTAGCTACATGTAATTTATATGTTGTCTTCTTACAAGGAATAAAATATTATGACATCTTAGAAAATCTATCTACCACCACAAATATAGAATCATTACCTTTTTGTGTCATCAATAACCCAAGTACAAAATCCATCCTAATATCCTCCCAAGGTTTATTCAACACTATCAAAGGTGTATACAATCTGGTATTCTAACTAACCCTTTTTTCAACTTGACCAATTCTATAACTCTGAATAAAATTTCTTACATCCTTATGAATTTGAGGCCAAAAGTAATTTTCACTCACCAAAGCCATTGTCTTGTCAATACCAAAGGGTCTGGGTAATCCTCCACAATGCTTTTCCTTAATGAGATTATCCCTCGTAGAACTTCTAGGTATAAACAAATGAATTCCTCTAAATATCCTACCATCTTGAATGAAATAATCCAACCATTTTCTTTGGTATGCTACAATAGGATCTCTGGAGCCTTTCCAAGGTTTTCAAAATTTGGGGTCATCCTCATACAAAGTCTTCAATTCATTAAATCCCAACACTTCAACTCTCATTTCAGTCAGGAAAGCCCTTCTACTCAATGCATCAACAAATTTATTTGATTTACTACTCCTATGTTTCAACATAAATGTATAACTCTATAAAAATTCAACCCATCTTATATGTCTCTAGTTCAACATACTTTGATTTTTCAAATATTTCAATGCTTAATGATCAGTATACAACACAAACTCCTTAGGCAATAAATAATATATATACCTATTCAAAGCTTGAAATATGGCATAGAATTCCTGATCATAAATTGAATATCTTCTCTTAGCATAATTCAAATTCTCACTGAAATAAGAAATAGGTCTACCTTCTTGACTTAACACTGCTCCAATTGCATTTCCACTTGCATCACAGTCCACTTGAAATACTTTATTGAAATCTGGTAAAGCTAAAACAATTTGTTCAGTTACCTTCTATTTCAATAATTCAAAACTCTTATCTTCTCCATGGGTCCACTTGAATTCTTTCCTATCTCCTCTTATTATCTCATCCATAGGATTACAAATTGAACTAAAATTGCTTATGAACTTTTGGTAGAAACTAACCAATCATTGAAATGATTTACTTCCCTAACACTCTCTATTTTAGGAAACTCAACAATTTCTGTCACTTTCTTAGGATCCATCTTCAATTATTTTACAAATATCACATAACCCATATATACTAACTCTTCCCTCATGAAAGAACACTTCTTGATGTTTATCAATAATTTATCTTCCCTCAATGATCTGATTTATGAAAACCAGATTACAATACCTGGTGTGATACCTGTAGTATTGTAGATTTCAACACAAAAATTGAGAACAACAAGATTGCAAACCAAAAAAAACTATCTCCATTCTATTCAAAATTGGAGTTTATACAAGTCGAATGGATCCCAAGGGTCACAAAAATCCCTTGGAATTGAAATGAAGAGTCATCATAATGTTTATTACAATTAAACTATTAAAACTATCAAAATTTATCAAAAAACTAAATATAAAATTTCGGTCCACTTGGAGAAGGCATAACTTTCTCATCCTAGCTCCAAATTACAAACCGTTTGATGTGTTGGAAAGGTATTCAAATAATATTGAACCAAATTTTGGAAACATCAATGTTCCATCATGTTTACTAAAAGACCCTCAAAATTGCAATTTACTAAAACATATGAAATTTTGGAAAAAATAGATTTTCAATATTTTCCCAATTTAATCCTGATCACTCAATCTCTGCAATAATTGTCTGAGATGCAATGAATGGTCTTCCTTATTTTTACTAAAAATCATAATGTCATCCAAATAAACAATCAAAAACCTACCCAATAATTTCTTCAATACCTTATTCATCAACCTCATGAAAGTACTTGGTACAATAGTCAAACCAAAAGGCATCACCAACCACTCATACAGTTCTTCATTTGTCTTAAATGTAGTCTTCTATTCATCTCCTCTAATTCTGATCTAATGATATCCACTCTTCAAATTTATCTTTGTAAAATATCTAGCTCCACTCAAACAATATATTTTATCATCCATCTTAGGCAAAGGAAATAGACATTTCACTATGATCCTATTAATAGCTCTAGAGTCAATATACATACTCCATTCTCCAATCTAATTATGTGCTAATACTATGGGTACTACACAAGGACTCAAATTCTCTCTAATCAAACCTTTCTACAATAGTTCTTGCACTTGTCTATTTAATTCTTCATTCTCTAAAAGTGTAAACCAATGTGTTACTTTATTACTTGCAAACTTTCTCTAGGAATAAGTTCTATGCAATGAATAATACTTCTCATAGGTGGAAATCCATCAGGTACATTATTTGACATTATATCTTCATACTCTTTTAGCAAGTCATTTATTTCCTTTGGTTCTTCTTCTTTTATTTCCAAATCATACTTCTTAGGGATCAATGCATAACACATATTATCACTCTTAAAGCCATCCAATAATTTCCTTCCTTCAACCAAACAAACTCTAACACTAGTAGAATTCTCATTTTTAGGAGTCTTAATCAAAGGAAACAACACTTGTTTCATCCCATTTGCAATAATAACATATTTTTTCTTTCTTCCATCATGCAAAGCTTGTCTATCATACTGCCATGGTCTACCCAACAAGATATGAAACACATCCATAGGTATAATATCACAAAGAACTTCATCATGATAAGATCATATCCTCAATTTAACTAGGCATTAATCACTTACCATTAACTTATGACCATCCTTTATCCATGTTATCTGATAAGGATCCAGATGCTTCAATCTCTACAACTTCATCTTGTCAACCAACTCTTCAGAGAATAGATTATTTGAACTACCACTATCAATGATCACTTTACAACATTTTCCTTCTACTTTTCTTCTATTCTTGAACAAAATTATTCTTAGTAATGGCTCTTGTTCCTGGCTCTTCATGACATAGGGCTCTCCTCACCATTGAAACTTCACCATCCTCTAGTTGATTCAAAGATTCAGTAGACTCTTTCTCTACATGATAATATCTACCCTTATTCTATGTCCTCTTATCAGAGTTACTTTAGGTACACTCAAAGGCCCAGTGTCCTTCTCCACCACACTTGAAGCATGTTCCTCTAAACACTCTTTTGTCATCCCTTCCATAACTACATCATCCACTTCATCTCTGAAAGTTTATGTCATCTCTTCGGTATGAATTTTCCTCTTTGAAATTTTTCTTTCCTTTGTTTTGATCTCAATAATATCTTCCACCATTTGAGGTTCTTACTCTCTGAAATCTTCCAGCTCTTCCTCTTTGTCTTTGCTCATGCCCTTTTTCAACTCTTCCTTAGCTTTTAGATAATATTGGTAAGCTTCTTCTACATTTTGTAGTTTAACCAAACTAATCTCATCTTGAATAGATGTCCTCAAACCATTCAAGTATCTTGTAACCCTTTCAACATCACCATCTAAATGTCTATATTTGATATCTAGTATATAGAATCCTTCAGTATACTCCTTCATACTAAGATCCTTTTTATTTAGGTTTTTCAACATCCTAAACAAACTTACTTGATAATCAACATGTAAGAACTTAGCTTTCAATTTGTTCACCATCCTATCCCATAACTTAATTTTATCCTTACCCCTTCTTTGTCTACCAATCTAAAAATGTTCCCACCATAAAAATGCATGTCCTCTCAATTTTGTAAAAGCATATTTCACCTTCTTGTCTTCAATTGTACCTTCATAATCAAAGTATTTCTCTATCTCTATGATCCAATCTAGTGAGTCATCTGAATCTAACTTACCATCATAATCAGGTGGATTAAAATATGGTCTTGCATTCACTCTAGTTAGGGATTTTATAAATCTATCATCTCCTTATTCAAGTCTAGGTTCAGGTTTCTCTTCACCTTCTTCACCTCTTTCTTCCTCTTCATCACTAACATCTTCAATGTGTTGACCTCTTCTCTGAGATATCTCCACAAATTCAAGTCTAGCTGCAATCTATCACAACATATCCAACACAACTGGATTTGCATCTCTCCTTTCACCTCTAGAATTTCCTTTGTAATCCATCGTACATGAATCCTCTATAATTGTGGGTTAGATACTCTTTCTTCCACCCCACAACATATCAACCTAAGACTTTGGAAGATCAAAAACCATGATATGCCTCTATAGAATTAAAAAAATTGCTTTGATACCACTTGATGTAGTCAAGGTCAGAGGGGACTCAAAGAGATCTGACCAAAACTTGCAGAAAGATTCCACAATATAAATCACAATTAACAAAATAGAGATATGCAAGATCAGTCTTCCTTATTATCATCAGAAAATCATATCCAAAGGATTTACACATGTAGTCATATATGTCAAGCATACAGGTCTGATTACAGTCATAAATCATTACAAATTCCTTCACATTCAACTACATTAAGATGCCCTATCATCCTATTATAAAAATTTTATCTACAAGGAATGATTAAATTTCTTATAAAGCCTTTGCAAGCATCAAGTCAGCCTAAAAAGATTACATTTCCCAATGAGAAATAAAATGTAATATAAAATAATAGGTTAGGACCCAAATTATCAGGATCTACTTCCAATGAAATAATTATAAATCACAATCCCTCAAGTAGGTTAGCCACAAATGTAACATCATCAATAAATGATTTGTTAAGCTTCACCGATTGGGGAATTCCTTTGTGAGATCAGAAAACATGAACTAGCCATAAAACATGAACAATCATTAAGTCCTGCCAAGAATCTACAAGATCTCATGCGCAAAGTAACCAAATGACATAAAAACCTAGGAGAAGGTTCAACATGATGCCACAAACACATTGTAATGATCACAACTATAAAAGATCGAAACCGCACAAACACAGAAAAAAACTCAGAGATTGGTCAAGTAGGAAAATAAGAGCAAGTATTTTTTGTTGAGGCAAGATTGCCAAAAACCCAAGATGCTCCCACATCATTAAATTTGAAGCAATTTGGTTTTGAGTGAAGGGTTTCAAATAATTGGTGGCTAGATGGAAGAACAATGCTCCTCTCAAAATAGGTAAGAAAGCTTTCCTTTTTTAAAAACAAAGTTACAATTCATTAAAGAACAATTGAAAAGATGGAATATGGATACGTTCAAGAAAATTTTTCAGGAGAAACTCAATTGAAATAAATTGAATTCCTTGCATACAAAATTTATAGATGGGGGGATCTGTGAAGATAATTTTAAAGAATAAAAAATATGAAACACAATGTACTATAAATTATTGTCATGAGAATAAGTCTTTTGGCATTAGAAGTCTCATGAAACTTGGTTTAAGGAAGGAGATAAAAATACAAAATTATTCCATAACTTAAGGAAATTCAGAAGGGATTGCAACAATATTTTTTCAATAAAATATGCTACTAGTAAAATTATTAAACATATAGATAAAAATAACACGGAGTTTGTAAGATATTTCTCAAAAAAAATTGCTAGAGAACAGGTAGACTCTCTCAAGACTATGAACAATGGAAGCGATACTTATGTGTATCTCGAAGGCTCAAAACAATATGTTGTTGAATGAGGTATCCTTGGAGGAAGTTAAGAGATCTCTTTTTAGTTTGGAGGGTGGGGGGGGGGACAAAGCCCTAAGGTCTGATTGATGGTTTCCTTTCTTCCTTTTTAAAAAACTATAGCATATTTTTTCATCTAATTTATTGGAAGTTGTGGGGGAATCAAGGAAAGATGGTTTTGTCCTATAGGATTTCCATAAAATATTTATCACTTTAATTCCAAAGATAATGAAGATTAGTTCTTTTGATGATTTCAAACCCTTATCCTTATGTAACATAGTTTACAAAATCATCTCCATGGTTATTACCAATAGGCTAAAATATGTTCTTGAGCCACTGATTTCAAATGAATAGAGTGGATTTTCCCCTAATAGATCTACATATGAAGGTTTTATTGTGCATCATGAAGCCATACACTCCATACGAGCTACAAAGATAGAAATAATGATGGTTAAGTTAGATATAAGGAAGGCTTATGATGAGGTCAATAGATGTTTCTTGCTGAAGATTTTGGAGAAATTTTGGTTTTGTAAAGATTGGGTCACTTGGATTGAGAGTTGTATTTTTACCCCTAGATTCTTTCTTCTGGTAAAATTTATCCTTCAAGGATTTTTGGATTCTAATAAAGGTATAAGACATGATGATCCAATATCACCTTTTCTCTTTATCATAATGGTTGAAGCATTGGGAAGATTTATTTATAAGAAATGAAGGGATGAGGGTTTGAAAGGAATCAAAGTAGCTGAAAGGATTGACCCAATTTAAGATCTTAAAATTAAAGATGACACCTTTTTAAAGGGTGAATCAACTCTTAGAGAAGTCAGACTAATGAAAGAAATGATTGACAAGTAAGTAGGGCTTCATGATAGTGTATTAATTCGAGGAAATCATAAAAAAAATTTCAACACTACTAGTAAAAAGAAAAGAAAAATACATAATACTTTGGCCATGAGGATGGGTAATCTACCAAGAAAATACTTGGGCATCCATCTCTTTGGAGGGCCATGTAGATCTAGAGTTTGGAAGGATTTTTTTGATTGCTTCCTTAGATGACGCAATCATTGGAAAAGTAAATGGTTGACTTTTGTAGGAAGAATCCTTATGTTAAAATTAGTGATATTAGCTATTCCCATCTTCTCAATGACATGCTTAAAGATTCCCAAGAAGGTAATCAGGGAAATATGGCAAAATATGAGAAAATTCTATTGGAATAGAGTAAATGATCATTGACAAAACCCCTTTTATTATCTTGGGATAAGGTCTGCAAGGAAAAGGTTAAAGGTGGTGTTGGTCTAAGGGTCTGGAAAATAATGAATGAAGCTTTAGGTGAAAAACTTGTATCGAATATTTATTCCAATTCAAAACAACTTTGGGTTAAAATATTGAAATCCAAATATCTAGTTACAAATGAAAAACATAAAATTTTTACCCTACGAAATTCACCTAAAGGATCAGTGATTTAAAACTTTATTGTTGCATTTAGATCAGTTAAAAATAGATCATCTTTCTTGATAGATTGGAAATGGTCTTAAAGAAAAAATTTGGGATGACTCTTTGGAAGGTTTACCTTATTTGAAAGAAAATGGTGACTTGCATGATCTTAGACTCCTTTTTTTGCTAATATGGGGTGATAATATTTTGGATCACTTGGAGTTAAGGCAGGGGACCTTTGGAGTGGAATGGGTTTGGAAATATTTGGAGAATGAATGTTTTTCTTATCCTCAACTAGTCAAATGAAGGATATGTTTTAGAAAAGGAAAATTCTAATCACTAAAAAGAAAAATAAATGGCTTGGTGTGGATCCTCTAATGGAAAATATTCAATTAAGATTGGATACCAACTTTTAGACATAATTCAAGGGGAAGAGAAATGGCTAACAAATCTTTTTTGGGGAAGGCATGATTACTAGAGGTAGGATCTTTTGCATGGTTAGCATTTAGAGGTAGAATTATAACTAGAGAAAGGAAGAAAACACTTGGATTTTTTGGTCCTATAAAATGTATCATGTGTGATAGGGCTGAAGAAATAGTGGATCGTCTACTTCAATGTGAAGTTGCTTCAAAATGTTGGACCACGTTGTTAAAAAATATGGGATGGAAGAACCCCTTCATAATTCCATAAGGAAGGTTTTTGAGAGTTAACCAATATTTAGTAAGAGGTCCACTCTTTCTAGTGTATGATTGGTAAGTCTATATATTGTCATTTGGGTGATTTGTAAAGAACAAAATAGGTGAATTTTTTTGGATAAAAAAATCTAAGGGAAAGACTAATCGAAAAAATTAATCTAATGATTGAAGAGGTGATTGGGGTAATAGCTTCTAAATTCTTCCAACCCAAGACCCCTTTCACTATTGAGACCAAAAGAATTCACAAGATGTGGATGGGAATCAAAATCATACCTATTAATAGGCCTAATTGGGTGAATCCAACACCAATTTATATAAAGGAAGTGGTTTGGGAGAAACTTTTAGATGGATGTTTCAAAATTAAGTTTGATAGGGAAGCTAAGGGGAATATTGGATTGTCAGGGGCAGATTTCATTGTTCAAGATTGGTAGGGAAACATTATGTCTCTCGGAGCTAAAAAAAGTTAGAAGAGGGAACCAATAATGTAGAGGAGGCAACAACAACCTTGGTGGAAGTCAAGCTTGGAAGGTTTTTATATTTTAAAAAGATACACTTAGAAGGGGATTAATTAATAATTATTGAAGCAATTATGACTAATAATTTTGTTGCATGGAACCTACAAGATTTTATTAAGGCCATTTTGGATGAGTTAGCCAATTTTGAAGAATTCAAAATAAGCCATATACATAGAATGGGTAATAGAGAGGCAAATTGTTTATCTAAGTGGGATCTATCATTTGATGAATGTGATGAAATTAGATTGGAGGATTGTAAAAAATTTCCTAATGAAAGATGAATTGGTATTTAAAAGAGGAACTAAGGAATTTAGTTTGAATGATGATAAATATTCAACCTTTACATAGGGGCTTAATGTGATGTGTAGGCACACCTAGGTGGATAGGTTGAAGGAAACATTATTTTTGCAAAAATATTATATGAAATTGTGGTGGATGTATGAGAAAGGTTGACACAATATTTGTAACTCAAAAAAACATCATGTCTAAAGTGGAATGATGAGAAGTGAAAATATCTTGGGGATGGAAAAACAACATCATTTCACCTGAGATAGTTGACAGGGTATGTGAAGAATGTTTTGAAATTGTGATGAGATGTGCATACACCTGAATTGGTTTAAAGAGGGGAAATTGCATTTAGTGTCATGTAGACTGATGAATAGTAGAGTGGTGTGGCAATGATGGAGGCTACATTCACTATGGTTATAATTCAACAAAACCAAGGATTTTTTGGCCTAGTAATGACACAAAGGCAAAAGAGATTGTTTAAGTGCAAATGGGAAGATGTGATTAAAGCTTCTTTGAAATTTCTAGTTAAGAATTTAATTGATGCAAAGCAACAATATCATTTGAACATTGATATCGTGTCTTTAGTGCTTGCATGGGGGCTTGAAGTGGCAGAGGATGTGGAGAGTATTAGATGGGTTCTTCATTCTTTGTTTGATGAAGATTTTCTTCTTAGACTAGGCTCAGTATTGGAATGGGTGGTTTTAGGCATTGTCTTTAATGTGATCGATGTTGTTGAGGACCCAGTGGGGGAAAGGGAGAAGGGGGTCATCCCCTTTGCGTGATGACTAAGTAGATTGGACAAGGATGAGTATTAGATGAAAGTGCTTGTAGTATGGGAGAATCTAAAGTTGGCTCTGTATTAACAAGGGTTTGACGTCAACCAACATATAGTGGTGGAAGAGCAGCTGAGAATTATAAGGAGACGAAGGACCAAGAGGGAGTCTAGTTTTGTACCCAGTATTATAGAGGTACAGATAGGTGGAATGGGTAGAGTAGGGTTATGTTTGGAAGGTTTCAAATTTTGGTTTTGTGATTAAGGGATCTGGTCTTTTTGAAATTTTTGACATGGGTAGGGTTTCATTGTTTCTAAATTGATTTGTGTCTTTGTTTCTTTGTAGAGCCATAAAGGCTTGTTAAATGTGTAATGTTGTAAAGGTTATGCTGATGGTGATAGTTTGGGTACTAGTGTTCTAGTTTTATGGGATGGTTTTTTGCAGCAGTTAATGGATTTGATTTATGGGTAGTAGTAAATCCATAGAGGTTAGTCTAATTTTTTAATCTCGATCAATATACAAAGAGCATAGGGGATAATGAACATTGATGAATAGGTATTGGGTGTTTTTGTCTCACGGGTGTTGAAGAAAATCTCACAACTGGCATTGATATCCATTATAAGGTGATGTCAGGGGTGTTTAGTTTGAACATTATGATGTACAAATGAAAATTTAATTTAAATGATAAATAAATAAAAATATTATTACTGACCAACAAAAATTTAATTTCTAATTCATTATATCAAAAAATCATTTTGATAGCAAAGGTTTAATACATAGGAATCTTTATGGAGGTTTTTCATATTTTGTATAGGGAAGAGCTTGAAGATCAAATAAGATCAATTCTGGTCAATTTTCAACAAGACCTCAAATACTTGAGAGAAAATCTCTTCATACCAAATGAAGATGTAATTTAAGAAAAATAGTATAAAATGTGTGATTGTACCAAAGCATCACAAATTTTCAAAGAAAAATGGATAAGAGGTTATCTACCAAACTATTCAATGAAACAACACTAGAGACCTTGACAAATTGGTGAATTGCCTTCCATGCTTAAAAAATGAGGTCCATTGTATGCACCCTATTCTTCCACCAAGAGAAAAAAAGTTGACTAGGTTCAGAATAAGGGTAAGCATAACTGGAGGCCCTGATGTCAAATCATTGACACCAGTTATCAAAAAATATGGTGAATATATAGTCAAGTTACAAGGTCGAAAGGTAGAGGCAAATGATGCACCCCAGCAGACACAACATAGAGGACCACCAATCATACATTGAACATGTTCCATAACTATTTAAGCTTTCTTTTATTTTGTTTGATGTTTATTTCACACTTGAGAAGCCAAGATGATTTTCCATCAGAGTATAAAGTTTATAATGCTAAACTACAAGACCAACCTCTACACTAACTAGATGGGAATGAAGTTACAGCGTTGGCATATGCAGAAAATATGAAGGCGGCCTTAAAAATGGTGCTATTAATTACTTAATTTATTTCATATGTTTAAATGTTTCTTTTTCATGGTTGACAACCATATAACTATTGGCTTTGGGGCATTTTTTATCATATTTTTAAGAGCTTTTTTCAGTTTTCTTTGAAAACAATCATTTTTTAGATGGGTTTATTGTGATGAATAGTGACTATTGTATTATATGTATATATGTTTTTGATTAAGGTAAAAGAAGGTTTTACATGGACCCAAAACTAGAGTTTAAAACAACAAAAAGATAGAGCATTAAAGTTAACAAAATGAAACACCTGCTAGAAAACAACAACAAGGACCAATAGCCGAACAGTTCAAAAGTAGAAACTAAAGAAAAAACCAATAGCAAAACATCTACCAGCCAGAACAAGCTAATTAACTATTATCATCTCCTTAGCCTTCTTTTAGAGATCTTCCATCTTCTGGATAGTTTCTTGTAGGTCCTTCAGCTCTTTAGGTTTTTCAGGGACCTTTCTCTAAGTGCGCCCTCTAGTTCTCATCCCCAGCCCAATTTTTCCAGTATCCTCATTGATGGTGATAGTGGTTCTTTCCAACATGTTCCTTTCCAAGTAGTTACACAACATTTTCAGATTCATAATGGTCACCTTCAGACCCTCGTTGCTATGGTTCAGAACACCTTTTATCATACTGTCATGGTTGTTGATTTTAGTTTCTAATTCTTTCATCTTGTCTTTAACCTTCTTACTCATCTCAGCAGTTCCATCCTCTTTAGTATTTTTATTTTTAACCTTATCAAAAAGCTTATTTTCCATTTTTCCCATCTTAGTATTCATGTTTTTCATAGTTTTTTCCATATCTTGGATATGGATTTTCATTTCCTGCATTTCCTTTTTCAAGTCCCTGTTCTCATCCTGTATCTCCACATTGTTCTTCTCCTTCTGCAAAGAATCTTCCCTCTAAAGGTTAACAGGTTCCTCTATATTGTTAATAATCTCCAGCATGGTCGTCTCATCCTTACCTTCCTTCCCTCTTATCGAGGTCTCCTCACCAGTATCACTAGCAGAAGGAGTATTACCAACCTCCTTACCATCATTCTCTTGTCCACCCATAATTCCCTCCGAAAAAACTTCATCTTTATAATCCTCCTCTCTGGTTTTACCATCCCCCATCTCTGGCATAGCATTGTTCATTTTTTCTTCCACGGGGGCATTCTGAGAAGAAATATCAACCTCCATGGAATGAGTGTCATCATCCTCTTTCTCAGCACCCTCATTATTTTTAGGGGTATCTTTCATTACTTCATCAGAAGAGTAAACCTGGGTTCCTTCCTCTTCCTCTTCCACTTCCTCCTTTTCTTCTCCATCTTCATGGCTAATCTCCTCTTTATCATCATTCCCCTCATCTAGCCAATCATTCATATCCTCATCCTAATCTTTTTCATGCTCTTCCTCTTTCTCATTGCCTATCTCTTCCTCCTCAGAATCCTTCTCATTGTCTTCCTCAAGAATACCCTTTCCTCTAGTTTGTTTCTTATTCTCTAACTCCTCCTCTCTGATATCTTTGTCACCAATAGCAATAAGAGGTTTTCCCTTAATTTTCTTTCTCTTCTTACTAGTCTCAGGTTCAATCTCCCCCTCAGTATTCACCTTTCTTTTATCCATGATCTTTTTAGGGATAGGGTCCAGAATGTTGTCCCTTATGTGCTTAGAAATAAGAAGGATCAAGCCTTCATGTAGCATAGGGTTAGAAGCCTTTTTCCTGTGTCCTATAATACTGCTATTCAGAGAACTTAAAAGATAGTAAGGGAAAGAAATTATCCTTTTATGCCTGAAGTGGTTAACAAACACAAAATGGAAATTATAGATTTTCAAATACCGCCCATCCAGAGTAAAATATTCAATCATGGCCTTCAAAATTTTAGCCCATAATTCATCAATATTAGTAATATCCACATAGTCACCTTTCCCCTTAGTCATAAGGGCTTTCTCATCATCAGTTTTGGGAAAAATAGAAAAGGCTTCTGTTCCTAGCCTATGATTGCCTCTATGAAAATGGGTACCATCGATAGGTAAACTAGTAATATCAGCTAAGCTAGAAATAGTAAGCTTGAAGGACTTGCCCCAAAGAAACACCTTACCATTATTCCAACCATCCACAAACAAAGACGTGATCAATTTGTCATGCCCATGAAGCTTCTTCATAAACTGAGTAACCCCCCCTTTTTTTAGCTTCTTCCACACTTTTCTATCCTGCCTCCATTTGTCACACTCAGATGGTTCCTCCCTCTTCAGACCACCTCCCATAATTTTCTGGTTTTTCATGTACTAGTTCGGCTTCTTACCAAAAATCTCCGCCTTACTTCTCAGGTTCACAATGATTTTTTAGTTATCGATAATAACCCTTTGTCTGGACCTTATTATTTTCAGAGTAAAGTTCCCACACTTCGCCTTACATGCAAACCTCCTCGGTAAATGATTTGTCCTTGTCATCATTAAGTTAAGTGATATTTCCTTCATGGTGATTAATCTTGTCATAGTTGATTAGACTTGAAATCTCACTCTTGAGATTCACTTCCCCTCTCCACTTTTGGATGACATCACACAAAGTACCATCATTAGCCAACTTGTTCACCGATTTATTGCCTTCACGATATATGTGGGTGACATGGCTTTCTTCAAAGGAATTCATTAAAAATTTTATTTTTTTGATGATGTGTTCTATAGTCCAAGAGCTGTCAGACTTCCCTTTTATGGCATTGATTATATTTAGTGAGTCCCCTTCCAGCCATAATTTCGTGCATCCCAAATCTTTCACCATCATGACCAAATAAAGAGCAGCTTTAGCCTCCGCCATGTGGCTAGTTTGAATTCCTAGCGAGACAGTAATCGCTCCTAAATAGTTTCCAACATTATCTCTTATAATCCCTCCACCTCCAGCCCTTCCAGGATTTCCCTTCCCCGAGCCATCAAAGTTCCCTTTAAACCATCCATAGGGAGGCGCAGTCCACATAACATTATCTCTAGGATTCTGATTCTGGCTCTTCTTTAGTCTCTCCCACGAGATAATATTGTCCTTCTCAGGTTGAGGATCCCAAAGACTACTGTCTTTCCTTCCCATACTTCTGTAGTTTTCCATTATGCTTTTAGCTACGGAACTAGCAACCACCGAAGGATGGACCTTTTCTCTCTAAAGATTCTATTATTCCTCTCCTTCCAGATAAGCCAAGTAAAGTGGGGAAAGACAATTTTCCAGATATTCCTAGCATTTTTGTCATTGAAAGGACTCTGCCACTATTGGAAGAACTCTTGGATAGAGTTAGGTTTCACCCAATTGAAATCAAGGGAAGACATAGTAGTATCCCACACCTCTCTAGTGAAAGAACAGTGTATCATAAGATGATTTCAATTCTTAGCTTCTTGACAACACAGAGCACAACTATTAGGCATTTGAAACCCTCTTCTCAAGAGATTGTCCTGTGTGAGAATTTTATTCTGAACAAGCAGCTAGAAGAACATGTTAATTTTAGGAGTAAGGTCATTATACCATACCTGCGCCCACAAAGGTTGAGCCTCATTAGGGAGGAGAAGCAATGAAGCAGAAGCAACCGAGAACTTTCCAGAAGTCACCGAACCCCAAATAATTTTATCAGGCTCATTCTCTCTAATAAACCAATTATTTAATTGTTTATTCACTTCTTTAAATCTGATATCCTTCAACCCTAGGTCTATCCATTCTTCATTTTTCCAGTAATCACAAACAAATTCTCCTATAATGTCTTTACAATCTTGAATAGCATTCCCCCACTCTTCATTCTCTATAAGAGGCTTCTCTGACATCCATTTAGCATTCCAAAAATGAATTTTTTTTCCATTTCCCAGCTTCCAAATAGCTCCTTTGCTAATGAGATTCTTGCCTTTACTTATACTATTCCAAACAAAAGATCCCTGGATATCATTTTGAGTTTGGAGCATTCCTTCAAGATTACTAAGATGATATTTCCTTTTCATTATCATATTCCATTCTTTCTCATCTTCAAAGATTCTCCAACATTGCTTAGCTAGGAGAGCTTTATTGGTGTAATTGATGCTCCTTATTCCTAGACCCCCCATCTTTTTAGGCTTACAAATCTTCTCCCAAGCCACAAGACTAAGTCTCTTTTTCTCTTCCACTCCAGACCACAGGAACCTTTTTTGGGTCTTCTATATTAAGTCAAAAAATGTTTGAGGTATTTTGAATAGGCTAAGGGCATAGACCGGAAGATTTTGCAAAGTAGCCTTCAACAATTGAACTTTCCCAGCTTGACTGAGAATCGCCCCTTTCCAACCCACCAATTTCCATTGAAATCTGTCGAGGATTTCTTTCCAGAAATTAGCCTCTGATTTCAAGCACAAAGGCAGACCAAGATATGTGGTCGGGAGGCTTCCTAACTTGCACCCAAGGATCACAGAGATTCTATTCATTCTGGCTTCAGGAGTATTGAAGAAAAATAGGGCACTCTTCTCCCAATTTATGAGTTGACCTATGGCATTAGCATACACATTTAGCGCCTTTTTCATATTCCTTGCCTCTTTAACAGTAGATTCTCCCATCAAAATCGTATCATCAAAAAATTGTTCATGCGAGTAGATAATCCCTCCAGAAGTCGGATGTAAACCCATAATCAAACCTTGAGACACCCAAAGGGAAAGGAATCTCCCCAGACATTCTACCATGATAGCAAAAATGATAGGTGATATAGGATTGTCTTGACATAACCCTCTGGAAGGTCTGAAAAAAGGAGAGGATCCCCCATTCACAATCACTAATGAATAAATAGTAGTAACAAGTTGCATAATAATTTTAATCACTCCCTCATCAAAACCAAAAACTTGAAGAATTTTCATGAGAAACTCCCAATCGACTCTATCATAGGCTTTTGATAGGTCAAGTTTCATAAGGAACCCTTGTTTCCTTAATTTTTCCAGCGAATGAATATTCTCATGAACAACCATGATCGAGTCCAAAATTTGTCACCCCGGCACAAAACCATTTTGTTGGGGGGAATGAGACAAGGGAGGATCTTGAGAATCCTAGAAGTCATAACTTTAGATATAATCTTATACAATGAGTTACAAAGACTAATAGGTCTAAAGCTATCAGCTATGTTAGCTCCCAATTTTTTGGGTATCAGAGCTATGAATGTGGAGTTGAGCTCTTTAAGCATAGCTCTAGAACCATAGAATTCTTTCATAGCACCATAGATATCTTCTCCAATAATTTCCCAGAAGTGTTGAAAGAAAAACATTTGAAAGCCATCTGGCCCGGGTGATTTTTCACCTTCAAAGGATTGGATAGCCTTAAAAATTTCCTCCTTCAAAGGAATAGATTTGAGAAAGAGATTATCCTTAGCCTCCAATAGCGTGGGAATGGATCTCAGCAAATAATTATGATCATCATGATTGAGACCTTGTTCTCTAGAAAGGATTGAAGCAAAATGACCCATCATATCTTTCCTTATCTCTTCCTCTTTATCAAGAGTGCCCCTTTAGATAATCAAAGAGTTGATTCTATTCATAGCCTTGTGTTTCATCACTGTTAAATGGAAGAATCTAGTATTTCTATCACCCATTTTCAGCCAAAGAGACTTGGATCTCTGTCTCCAAAATGTTTCCTCTTTAGATATGATATTATGGTAATCTGCAAGGATAATATTTTCTTCTTTTCTAGTATCTTCTGTCAACCCTATACTCTATATCTTATCTTGAATTTCTTTAAGGTCCATTTGAATTTTTCTTTTAGTTTGGACGATATCTCCAAAGACATCCTTATTCCAATGTCTAACTTTAGATTTGATATTAGCCATTTTTTTTGCCACCTGGAACATTGCCTTTCCTTCCACTTTAATATTTATTTTATTTTTGAAATCAAGGTGATTCAACCACATTTTATCCATTCTAAAAGGAATATTACCTTTTCCTTTGAAGGAATTAGCTATAAAGGAAATAGGATAGTGATCTGACCCAATACGATTAAGAGCAGAAAGAGAGCAAGAAAAATTAGCAATCCAACCATGAGAGATAAGGACTCTATCAAGCTTGATCTAAATGAGATCCGCTCCCACTCCTGTTTGTCCAAGTATAATCAATTCCTTCAAGGTCAACATCCAACAAACCTTCATTAGATATGAAATCCATAAAATCTACCCTACTATCCACTTGGGTAATGTTCCCTACTTTCTTTTCAGCTTCTTTCAGGGGAGTATTGAAGTCTCCCATCATCATCCAGTTATCATTAGGGTAATCCTTTCTTAAGTCATGAATCATTTTCTAGAGATTAAGATGACCAGATTTAGTATTTGGGGCATACACATTAATCAGAGTCCAGGAAAAGTTGTCCTTGATGCTGCAAACTTTAACAACCAGGAAGTTCTTGTCTTCTTTCAATAGAACACAGGTGAAGCTTTTGGTATTCCAAAAAATGGCCAAACCTCCAAAAGCCCCATCAGCATCATATATGTTACATACATCATAGTTGACAAATTTTTTTGATGTTTTACTAAATTTTGAAAGATATTAATCAAGCACATCCTATTCAAATTGTGAACCAATTGACTTGATGCTATATCTTTCCTGATGTATATAAAATCATGTTTTATATTATCTACCCCTATTTAATTTTTTTCTCCATTAAGGGATGTTTGTTTGTCTTTTAGCTTGTATGTTTAATCATAATATAGAAAATTTAAAAATTATAAACATTAAATATCAATAGCTCAGAACTATCACATTTATATAAACATCCATATGATAAAGAATGTTTATCTTTAACTTATTTCAAAAAAATAATTCAAACCATATGTTTGCAAAGCTCAATAGCTAATATAACTTCAAGGATGAGTACTCTAAAACTAAAATTGAGTTTGTCTATTGTTTCAAAAAGCTAGGAAGATTTTAAAAATACTACAATTATAAGTGTCAATTATACAGAACACAAAAAAGTAAATATTTATGATGTCTTGTAAGTTTCCTCTTTAGGACTCATTGACACCCACATTTGAGTTCTTCTAATTACCATCTATATTTTTCTATCCAAATTATCTTCTTTTGATACACTCATGTCAATCGGATCCAATGGGTGTGCTTGTACTTCTACATAATATGTAGGATCGAGTATATTCCATGCATCATCTATGATGTCACTTACATAAATAAGGAGGTAGTAATCAACTACTTTCTTTAAGGTCATCCTTCATCAGCTCATCTTTCTAACTTACATGTCATCCTAATAATCTACCTCAAAGTCTTCTAACTAGGGCACATGATGGTAAGAAGGTCCCAAAAATAGAGTATTCGTCACAAAGATTTTTGGGTCAAAATGCATCCTTAAAACATTATAGCTATCCATTTTGTATTTCTTTAACCATATTAATCTAGCATTTGAATTTGATAGACAACTATATATTTCCAAATGAATTGGTTATTAGTTTCCCATCTTCTTCTCACTAACTCTTTTATTCACTTCACAAATTTATCTACACAATTCAATAATAATAATCTTGTTGTTGACATACCTGGACATTTTCCAAGGAAAGTCATTAAAACCTCTAATTTTGAGATAGGTAGTTGTCATATCTTATTGATTGCATTATCAAGTAACAAATGATAGATTCAAAATGTTATGCGGGAGTAATTTACACTACACCTTTTCCTAACTGCTTTGAAATCATTTTTCTCCCAAATGAAATGTCGAAGTTGTCAGATCCTACAACACGTTTCTGAACTTGAATGAATCTTTTACAAGTTAATAAAATACGTTCATGTTAAAATGTCCCTCTTTTATCTAGTTGGTACTTTGGAAATATTTTTTGGTCGGCTACCAAACATATGTATCACTTGTATTTTATATATCGTATCCGACAAACTATCGTATTTCCAAAATTCTTTTCATCTCTGACAAACTATTCTCCCAAATAAAATGTCCATGTTGTAGGATCCCAAGGTGAAATTTTGAACTTGAATTAATCTCTAACAACTTAACAAAGTTTCTCTAAAGATTTCAAAAATGATTATAAAAAAATCCTTTCAAATTACACCGCTGAAGCAACATGTTCATGTTAAAATGTCCCTCTATTATCAAGTCTAAACTTTAAAAATCATTTTTGGTTGGCTAACCAATTTTTAGAAACATCCATATCACTTCTCTGTTATATATTTTGGTTCCTCGAGAATAAGAGCTTTTGGATCTCACACCGAACTTCCAAACTTTATTTCATCTTCAAAAAGTTCACAAAGAGGGTGTAAATAGCTAGAAAATAACAAAAAATCATTACTCTTAAATTATGCCCTGGAAACTTAGGAAACTAAAAATAAACAACAATTACCACATAACAAAGACTTTAATTTCTTGCAAAATAATTGACAAATCCTAAAGTATGTTTTTGAAGTTTGCATTAACTCCAAAAATTACCCATTCCCTTTTAAATATATAAAATCTATTAGTTATTCATTGCATGCCCACAAGTACGTAACAACTAGTTATAGGTTCATTTTAGCCTTTGTATTAGAATTTTCTTTCTTCTCAAGGTGCTTAGTTCATATTTTTAGTGGTCAACTTTTCATGTTGTCTTTTTATTATCCTTATGTTTTATAGTCTCTCATCATTTTTTAGCATAAATTAACTAGACACTTTCACATTGTACTAGTGTTGCATGATAATTTTTATTTGGTTTCTTTTTTTTTAAATAACATTTTTTCAGTTCCAACCTTCCCAAGTCAACGAACAACAAATTTAAATGATTCTAAATGGTTCATCAGTAGCCTTTTCTTGCCTTCCCTTCTCATTTTTAATTGAATTCTTCATTTGTTTCTCTCTTAGATCTATCTGTACTCCATAACTTGTTGTTAAACACTCAAGTTTTAGACAAAACTATCACAATATTCCTCTTATCTCTATTATTCTCCTTAGCTTCCTCAAGTCTTCTCAAATAATTCTTATTCTTGTTTTTTTTAATTTGAAGAATTTCTTGTTGTTGTGCCCTTGAGCACATTTGGATACTCACATATCTTTATCCTTCATTCTAGTTTATCATTATTCTTATTTCTAAATGTACTTACAGTAATAACACACATTATTTCTTTTATCAATATATCTTAGTTGTTGTGGAGATAGAAATACAAAAATAGAGATTTGACTGAGGATAATCCCCAAGGAAACCAAAATACTTTTTCCTTTTCTTTGTATTTTCATATATGTTGAGAGAACTCGACCAAATGAAGTTTTGCAAATGATTTCTTGTTTGTAAAGTTTTTATTATTATTGATTTAAATTATAATTTATATTTTCTTTAGCTGATTTACATTAGATGGAATAAAAAACTCACATTTACAACAACATAACTTCATCTTGTTCACAATATATAGTTGTACAATGTGAAATGAGGATCAATAGGTAAAGTGATAAATTAATTACTTCCCTATTTCATTAATTTCACGTTAGAAAGGGTGCCCCCAATAGGATCAAGAAGGAATCAAGCACTCATTGGAGATACAATCTTTCCTTCACTAAGAAATTTAATTGAATGAAATAAGAATGATTAAGTGTTGTAATTGACCTATTAGATAGCCAATAAAATTGATAAAAATAGACTATAATAGACAAACAGTGAGCTGAAACTGACAAAAACATAAACTAAAAGACAAAATTGACATGTGACATAAATCTAATCTCAAAATGGTAGGGACATGGTGGAAATGGAAATGTGTCCTTAGGACATGTTGAGAATGGTGACATGTCCCTTATTTTTTCAACATAAACTTTCACAGATCCTGCGACTATACTTATTTTGCCCAAATTTGATTTGACAACTCTATATCCTATTCCTGCACATAGAAAAATGTCAAAAGGGTTGGATAAAGGGGTTTTTATTTTCCAAACCCTTTATTTAAGAATAAACCTTAAAATTTAAATGAAATTGCATAAAGGAAAGTAGATAGAAAGGCAACTAATAGATACACCTTGCATAAACCCTCATGTACAAATGTAGAAACCGCTCATAACTATGAAGATACGTGAATATGGTTGAAATACAAAGAGTTGACCTTGGAATGTAATGTTGAATCAAGGATTCCTTCAAAAATGCATATATTTATGGTTGCTACTCCTAGATCTTGAATGTACCTATGCTAAATAATGAATCTTCTTGCTTAATTTGATAATTCCTCTACTTGGCCATCATGAGAGATAAAAATTCATGAAATAGATAATCTTTCCTTGGGTTTGAATGATCTTGAAGAATTGGAGACTTCGAGATCTTGATTTTGGATGATTTCCTTCAAATCTTGAATCTAATTGCTCTTGCTTGCTTGAAATATTGATAGCTTGGTTGCCAAAGTTGTAGATCATGAATATATATCAAAATGAGGAGTGATAATGGGTTCTTATACTAACTCCATCATTTTGGGATTCAAATTTGATCAAGGTTGAACACAAATAAAAATCTCAAAGTAGGATCCTAACGTCGGGCCCCAGGGAAAGCTTGAGCCCCAAAACCTAGGGACATGTCACCATTGGCAACATGTTACATGGATAATGGTCTTAAATTTTAGTGGGAGCTCACGAAGAGTGAATAGGAGTAGGAGGAAAAATTAAAATTTGCCAGGATCAAGAATAATGGGCATTCAGGCCTCAAAATTCCAAAATGGGGCCTAAAAGGTCCTATAGCATTCAATTATGGCTGCTATCTTTTTAGGACTATACAATAGCTTTCTACTAAAATAAGATAAATTTGTTTTTCCCCCTAAAAAATATTACTCTAATACATAGGAGTTAGATGAATTACAAATGAGTGATACATCCCAAACTCATCTATGAATGGTCAACATCAATCAATTTTTATTTTTATTTTGTAAAAAGGGGGTAAAAATTTATCGAGTCATTAATAATAGTATAGGGAAAAGTGTTGGAAAAATGGTCAGCACTCCCCTCGAGATTTGTGACATTGCTTAATCACCTCCTATGTCTTCTATAAGTCTAGTGCTTGTATCAGGCATTAACAGGTCAATCTTTTGGTGCAACGACAACCACTACTTGTAACAAGTAGTATCAGAGCTTGGTCACAGGTTTGAATCCCCTCAAGTAACGCTGAGGGGGAGATTTTTGGCAAAATGGTCAGCGCTCCCCTTAGGATTCGTGACATGTCTTAACCGCCTCATGTGTCTTCTATAAGTCTAGTTGTTGTATCATGCATTAACAAGTCAATCTTTTGGTGGAACGACAACCACTACTTGTAACAAAAAGGACCAACCAACCAATAGGTCACAATTAGAGAATCATATCCTTCCTAATAATCTCCTCAAATTCTTTAGCATATTTTAGGGTAGTTGACCCAACTCTTTAATATCTCATCCATCCAAGCATTTAGAGGCCCACTTAGCTAAACAATCAGCTGCATATTCCACTTTGAGGGAACATAGCAAAAAGAAATTGAATCAAAGGATTCCCTCAAGATAAGAATTTGTCTACCCACTAAGGCTAGATGCCACTCCATTTCCTCCACCTTATACTTATTCAAAATATCTACAACTACTTGAGAGTCAGATTTACATATAATCTTTCTCCATCCAAGAGAACATCCTCTTTCCAGAGCCTAGAGAAATAAAAGGGCCTCCCTAACTTGGTTATTAGTTTTATGTCCCTTATAAATAGAAAAGAAGAAAATAATATTCCCCAATTTATCCTTGCCATCTCCTCCAATTCCCGCCTAACCAAGATTTCCTTTGGATGACCCATCAGTGTTGATTTTAAGAATGCCCTATTGTAGAGGAGACCACTTACCATCTCACTGAGCCTTTTTCTTAACATGTTGATTATTTTCCTATCCTCTCCTAAAATAATCTTCTAGACCCTCCCCATAGATATTTAAGTTCAGAACAATATACATACCATTAAGATCGACATCCACAAAAAAGATCACACTTAGCAATGACAGTCTCCTAAACCACATGAAGAACTTACAACCATACTTGTTGCACCAACAAATTCTTATTCTGAAAGGTCTCATAGTTTCTTTTTAATCATAGTTGTCAAACAATAAAAACTTTCCCAGTATCCCAAGCAACATGAAAGAAGGAAGTCTTAGATGAGGGTTTGATAAGACTAATACAAAAATCCACTAGAGAGGTGGCACATGAACACAAGAATTCCTCCAAGAACCCCACCAAAAATACCAAATTTCTCTAGCAAAAAAACACTGGAAAAAAAAGGTGAGATGTACTCTCTTCACTGCTATGACATAAAACACAAACTGAAGATCCAAGAAACCCACTCCTTCAAAGATTCTCTGAAGTGAGGCATCTATTCTGCACAACTAATCATAGGAAAAAAATACACTTAGGCCAATACATTATGTTCTAGAGAAATTTTGACCTCTAAGCATAAACCTTTCCAATGGTCAACCTATCCAACTTCATATACTCTAAAGCCACAAAAAACATCCCCTTCAACGTAGGGCCCAAAGAAAGAATATCTTCATCTCTTAGGGAGTTGCACATTCTTCTTTCCAATATCCTAGCAAGATCCTCCCTATCCTCCAAAACTCTTCTAGATAGCCACTCGTGTTGTTTTTTCCATGTAGCGACATCTCCTTACCCTAAATTAAAAGAAACCTTGAAATCCTCAACTCTACTCCATCCAACTTCAAGAAAACTTTTGCAAAGGGACTGAAAATGCAGGAATTGGGAAAAATAGGAGGGAATCCAACCCAAGAATCCTTCTTGGACATAGCTTCAACATCCTTACGAAAAATCCAAAAATTTCCTTTCTTAACTAATCGCGCTCCCCGCTTAAGAGTATTCGAAACCATGGAACCATTGCCTACTAGATTGTATTGGAGAACATCCTTACCATCGACTCCTCTAAGGTACTTCACACCTTTATTTTGATTGATGCATCACCTCCAAAAAATATTAGCAACCAAAACGTGACCATTCATACTTGCTAGATGTAATCCCAACCCACCATCCTACATTGCCTTGCAACTAGGGTCCCTTTCAACCAAACTTAATTTTGAATAAAGTAAAATAGATGTCTACAATAATTTCCTAGAAAGGGCATGAAATTCATTGATAATGCTTGTAGGATTCATCTACACAAAACATCTATACCTAGGAAGAGACTAAACCACAACACAATATCAATTAAAATAAAAGCAAGCTAATCAAACAAATATTTTTAACATGTATCCAAATATTTGTCAATTAGATATATATTACATATCCTTCTCTACTCTAAATTTATATTACTTGTTTCCATAGAACCAATTAGGTTATGTTCAAATTTCAAAACTACATTGGGCTTGGCATCCAATATTGTTATAATGACTCAACTCAAGACTTATTGCTTAAAGAATCACCATTTAATATTCTATCAAGGATCGTAAATGATTAATCATGATTTGTACACACTTTTATGTTGTATAAATGTTCCACACAAACATGATGGGTGCAAGGAAAGGGAAGAGAAGGACATTAACATTCTTACAAAAACACATGAACATGATGGATGCAAGGTTCCCGATTTTGAAGTATATAATTTAAAATCTCAATTTGGAATGAAGGATTTAAAATACTAAAGGGAATAGTAGGGATCGTGCAATTCTAATAGGAGAAATGTGCAGAGAAATCATAAAAATAGAAAAAAATAGGATCCAAATAGGTGATTCATATGGATAAATATAATAGAAAATGAAGCAATAGTTAGGGTGGGTGCATGCTACTTCTCCCCAAAAAATTGAAGTTCTACAAGACAAAGTTAGATGATGAGGATACGTATACAACATTAAAAAAAAGACATATCTACATTCAACACTCTAGGAGAAATAGTTTTAGTTAATGAATTTAATGCAAAAAAAAAAGAAAAAATCAGCCAATCCAATTGGGCAATGAGAAGGGAAGGGATATTAAACCATTATGACTAGATGAAAAGAAGAACCACATGTGGAAAAAGACTTCCCAAGATGGAAATGGAAATGCGTCACACTACAGGGAATAATTATTAGGTGTATGTAGTCTATATGCCATGATTATTTGTAAGTGATGGTATCACATGTAAGACCTACAATAATCAAAGTGTAGTGGAATATGTAATATGTTCATAGAGTTCCATATCCAAGGTGTTGGAGTTCAATAGTAGGTTGTACTATAGAGTTGAAATATGATCACATGCCTTTATTTTTTAAATTTGATAGACACGCAAATGACATATATAGAGGACAAAACCATCAATTGTGCAAGAAATCCCACTCCTAGGGTACAATTCTTGTGAATCTAGAAAATAAAAAGCTTTTTGCTAATGCACTTCAACAACACTTTCAATTAGCAAAAACAACATTGAAGGAAAAAAATAAAAATGAAGGGATCATATTTGCAATAGTTTAATAACACCTTTAATCCACAAAGATATAAAGGTGTGTAAAGATATCTTGACCTATCAAAAGAGTCTCAAACACTTTTCCGACTAACCCCTGGTATGACAAAGAATGTAAAGTTGCTAGAAGATCCTTCAAACTGAATGCTCAACAAATATTGAAATCATGAAAAATATAAAAAACTTATAAAATGCAACAAAAAACTTAAAAAACTTATAAAATATAAATGAATCTGCATCGTTCATTTATGTCTCAGATCCACAACCTAGAATGTGAACTAATTCCAATCTACCCTGTAAATGTTGTGGAAAGGCTATATAGAATAATATGGCATTTTTGCTCTATAAATTTTCCATGGACTAAAAACCTTCTTACCGTTCAAAGAATAGATTGTTTTCATACCAATGACTAAATGATTTTGGACTTGTTAGGAATCAAATTTTGTACCTTCTATCTAACTTCTTTTCACCTTATTGTTCAACTTTCCATCAACAGGTCAGCTCTAGTCGGACATAGCCTCTCTATTAATGAAATAAATGGTTTTGAGCTTGCTAGGAATCAAACGTAATGCTTTCCTCCAATCCTCTTTGAGCTCAATTATTCAATTTTTTAAAGATCAAATTAGTTAAGAATCTAACTTAAAGCCTACTTCTAAGATTTTTAATGATTGACAAGGTGCAATTGCTAGTAATGTCAAATAAATAAAAAGAAAATCAATTTTTAAAAAATGTTTTAGTTCATCAAATTTTAAAAATAGTTTCAGAGTCATCATCAATGTTACTTTTTAATTGTTGACAAAAAAGCACAAAAAGCAGGATGTGCATCCGCCTCTGCAATGCGCATCCATCTCTCAAGCGTGCCCTTCACAAAAGAAATGTGCCCTAGCAGCTCTGAAATGTGACCTTCTTGAATTCTCGGGTCCATCTCTCTAGTGCATCCATCCCTTTACAAAAGAAATGTGCCCTAGCAGCTCTGAAACTGAAGCGCGCCCTGGAGGAGACCTTCTTGAATTCTCGGGTGATGATGTGCACATTGTGTTGGGGTTTTCCCTCTGTGAAAAGATTGTGATTCTGATTGTGAAAGAAGATTGGGGAATTGATTATCTGAAACAGAGTATGCCACATTGATTGTATATGGAGCTCTTATTTGTGACTTTAATGGCGCCCTGCCCAATCGAAAGTGCAATGTTCAGCTCTGCCCTCGCGATCAACCTCTCCAACGTCCTGCAAAGGGAAGCAAAATGAAGAGGCAGAGGACAACTGATGGAAGCAAAATTCTTGTTCTAGGTGATTCTTGTTACATGTGCTTGATGTTTTTATATTGTTTTGATGACCATATTCTGTGACTGCCTGCCCTTGTTTATTACATTGCTATTTTGAATATGAATGGATTGCAACTGAATGTAAGCTCTCCTCCAACTCCCATCGATTTAATCTTTTTTTTTTAAATACTGTAGATTAGGAGAATGGATTTATGTTGCAGACTCTTGCATCTATTAGTAAAAGCTCTTTAAACTTATTCAATCAAAGATTTAATCAAATTGTGGATGGAAAGTAGTACTCTTTTGGAGCCTCGTATCCTTTTTGTCCTGCAATATGGACCAACATTTCCCTGCAAACCTGGAATCTCTATCCAAGGACCGAATCAATAGATTTTGGTAGTTCAAACCGGACCCAAACATTTGTTAACAACAAATCAGTTGCCTGTTTGCGTGGAAGATTCCTTGTGTTGGGGTTTGCCCTCCGTGAAAAGATTGTGATTCTGATTGTGAAAGAAGATTGGGGAATTGATTATCTGAAACAGAGTATGCCACATTGATTGTATATGGAGCTCTTATTAGTGACTTTATATAGCAGAAATGCCAATCGAATGTGCAATGTTCAGCTCTGCCCTCGCGATCAACCTCTCCAACGTCCTGCAAAGGGAAGCAAAATGAAGAGGCAAAATTCTTGATCTAGGTTATTCTTGTTACATGTGCTTGATGTTTTATATTGTTTTGATGACCATATTCTGTGACTGCCTGCCCTTGTTTATTACATTGCTATTTTGAATATGAATGAATTGCAACTGAATGTAAGCTCTCCTCCAACTCCCATCCATTTAATCTTTTTTTAAAAAATACTGTAGATTAGGAGAATGGATTTATGCTGCAGACTCTTGCCTCTGTTAGTAAAAGCTCTTTAAACTTATTCAATCAAAGATTTAATCAAATTGTGGATGGAAAGTAGTACTCTTTTGGAATCTCTAACCAACATTTCCCTGCAAACCTGGAATCTCTATCCAAGGACCGAATCAATAGATTTTGGTAGTTCAAAGTGGACCCAAACATTTGTTAACAACAAATCAGTTGCCTGTTTGCGTGGAAGATTCCTTGTTTTACATGGACTAGTGTAACAGATTTTGCATCCTCTAACAAATTAGGTACCTCTTGCTGACACTTAGCTTTGTAAATGAGCTAATGTCTTATCAATTCCAAAAGGCCTGCAGTTTTGGAGATATGTGCTTCCCCCATCGGTAGAATCCTTTCTTCTTTTAGTCTGCAACTTTGGAGGTATATCATCTCTCAGCTTGGACTCAGGCAGGTCCATTTTGGGTGTATTGTAAAGCAAAAATGATGCAAATTTAACCAGTCAAGACTCGTCAAATTATCTCAAAAATCAAAATGCTAGAACAAGGGAGGAATGGTTTTTTTACAGCTTTTAAATTTCTTTCATAGATTTTCACATCCTTACTAATTTTGTCCCGGTTGTTATACCTCCTCTGCTTGGACAATCCCTTCTTATTCTAGATTTATGTCTTTTTGACGAGCACGTACGCTTCAGATGTTTTCACTTGGAATCTTCTGGATAAGGTTGTTAAAATAATTTGCCATTATAGAAGAATAATATTATATACAAAATTTGCTCTGGTTTTCTGGTAAAAATTTGCAACTAAACATCTTTTAAATATAACAGAATGTGGTATAAATTCCTAAAGTAAGGGAGAATATTGACAAATCAATGATCACATTTGTTTGGAATGTTGTTTATGAGTTTATGAAGTGACCATGGGGATATGTGGATGTATTAATATATATGGAGATATGTTTATGAGTTTATGAAGTGACCATGTGGTTGTTTCGGGATTTGATTAAACATTAATGGCATCAATAAAAGAGACTGCAGCATATGCTTCGCAATAATCAGGCACCTCTGACATCTATCAGGCAGCCCACTTTCTTCAGAGCATTGCTCAGCTTCATATCTCCTTCAGCAATCTCCATTTGGATGAACTGTTGTAACTTGTAAGAAATTTCTCTCAAGTATGCTCCTAAATTTCTCTGTGTTCTTTTTCACAGGAATTTTTGGTGCACCATGCACAATGTTTTGCAAACTTCATAGATGTGCATTCTAATGAGTCATTGGTCCAATACAATTACTGAAATTCTTGTGCTGATTTTGTACTCTTTTTTGTTCGATCATGTTAATGGATATATACATCTAAGGCATTTCTTAATTTCAATGAAAGAGAACTATATTTATGATAATCATATTTTATTTATTTTTTAATTATAAAACAAGTTAAAATTTACTCTGAAATTTAATGTATATAGTATTATTAGTAATGCTAATATATGATTTTCTGTTGCATTTGCAGTGCTGTTAACAACTTGATTGGCGAAGTCATATTCACTTCATAGACTATAAGTGTTTGGAATGAGCTGTTTACATGTCATGTTCTTTAGCTGTAATTCTATTTTTATTTGGGAGGGCCATGCCTCTTTTGTTTTTAATTTTGTTTGGAGGACTACTTTTATAGGTTTGGTATGCCTTTTTTTGTATTCTATATTTTTATGAGAAGATTTTTCTCATTTTTAGTTTCATTGGTGTTTTGTATTTGTTTTTTTGTGGGTGATGATTGTTTAATAGAGCTCAATAAAGACAGCAGTGATGACAAGGAGGCGGAGAAAAGAAGCAAATGTACACATCACAAGCATCAAGGAAATGCAACAGGTAACCTTTGAGTTTGTGTATGACAGACACCACACATGAGTAATAAAACTGCCTTCTACAATCATTTGATAAATGCATTGATCATAACTAACCATATTTACCTCTTTGTTGACTTAGTTTAGTTTGATTTAAAACATTGTTTTTCAAGTAGGTTACAAGTTTTGAATTTATTATTTACTTTGATGAATTAGCTTTACAATTCTCCGATCCCCCTTCTGCCTCATTACTACACACCACAAATTTTCATGAAAAAAAAAACGTAGCGCAATTTAGGTTCTTTGTGTCTTGATTAAACATAACATTTAGAATATTTAGAAATCAGTCTGGAGGTTAATTTTAACATTATTTTTTCCATTTTTTGTAGTTTCCTAATTCCTTAACTATTTCAGTTACAATTCAACATTTCAAATATGGATCTCGCTTCACCAAGTATTTTAAATTCACTTGAAATCTATTGGAAAAGTTTAATATGAATCTTGAAATACTTAGCCTTCCATGTCTACATATAACAGGTCTAGTCTTTTCAAACCTAAACTATACTATTGATTTTAATTGATTGCATAGGTAAACTCCTTTTGGCTGACTGAAAATTTGCAGGTGTCATAAACCATAGGTCATTTTAACCATAGATTTGAAACTCCTAATAAATCATAAAAGTTGGTAGACTGGCTGAGCTTTCATCTTAGCTAGTGAAACATGGGATCATCCCACAGGATGTGCGCTTTGATAGTTGAGGCCAACCTTTAGAGAAGGTTGGTTCCTCCTTGTACTTCACTTGAAGCACTACTTTCACTGAGAAAAGGGGGAGAAAAAGACTTGAAATGGGGTGATGCACCAGATAACTTTGTGCCCTTCACTGTTGTTTCGTACTCATAATGTATCAACAATCAACTCAATTTCACACAAAGAGATGTTTTCACAGCTAAACAATTGTTTGCAACCTGCACAAAGTGTACATTTTCTGCCTATAGTTGCTGGAACGAGTCATACATTTTTTGCCTGAGAAAACACAATAATACTCCAATCATTATTTTGCACACAATGTAACAGTTCGTAAGAAGGCAAATTCACTGAAATCTTATTGTTGAAAGGTGTCACTTTACAATAGTACGAATCTGAAAATGACTGATTTTCTCTTGAAAAATAAAATATTACACATGCTTCGGACTCTAGGACTGATTTTTTGAGTTACAATACAATATTTCTTGGCTAGATAGAGCCTTTTTCAGGTTTAAGTATATAGCAGAAAAAAATGCAAGAATTACCCCCAAGAGATAATCCTAGGCGTACCTTTTTGGAGGAATAAATGTTTTTCCACCCCTTGAGAGTAAAGTTTGGCCAAATCAGGTTGCATGTGCACTAAAATTACCCTTGTTTCGATTTTATGAAGATCTAATAGTTACTCCAGCCTCCATACACTTGTTTACTATTTCATTTTCATAGAACATTGTGTCTGCATATTTCTTCATGAAATAAACCTTTCATTCTATTTAATGTGTATGAAACTTTCATGTCTTTTTCCATGACTGCATGTGTTCTCAGTCTTCTTCAAGGACTGTCATTTGTCCCTGACCTTCCATTAGGTCACATTTTCTTTTTAGGATGGTTAACTATGGATTGTCCATCATGCAATGACTGTCCATGAATATTTGGTTGCCACTGTTCATTTCTTGCAAGGGTTTTGGACAGGGTTTTAGCACTAGTTCTTCACTCTTCACTGTTGCTATGACCATTTGATAACCTTCTATGAGCTTATCAGATAATGCCTTCATTATTTGATGTTGGAGGTATGTAGATTCAGTGTCCTTTGCATGATAGTATTTAGTTCCTTTTGTGTTGGCCTGTGTATCATGTCATGCAATTTGGTTATATGGCTGACATTGTCTTTCTTTCTAACCCTTGCCATATGTATACTGTCATACTTAGCCTGCCTGATTGATTGGTCTTCTTCTTGCTGCGTGACTTTCTTTAACATGATTATTGTTATCAAAAAATTGTTCACTATCCCTTTTGAACTGTTAGAAGTTTTTGATATTTCCTATACCCTTGAGCATGAAGGAGACTCTACTTTCATAGAGGCTCTCTTAACCTTCCATTGTTCAATATCACAAGAATTGGCTCTAATTTAGCTCCCACCATTCTGTCTCCCTTGCCAAGAGGTTTTGTAAACTAACAACTGCCACTCTTTTAATGATGACTGTTATCAAGATCCAAACTCTATTCCTTGCTTAGCTGCCTTCCATGACAATGCAACCACCTCTTATCTCTAACTGCATTTTGATTATTGTATGATATAACCATCTTCATTAGATTTTGTAGACTTGAATTTAGGTCTATTCATCTGAGTTACATGACTATTACAACCACCATATTCTATATGTTGTCCTGCTAACTAGTCCTTTGTCGTTTCTATTTTCAAATAGTCCTCACTTCCTTGCCTACATATGCACTGTTATCTTTTCATTATTGTAGGGAACCTATGTGCATGCTAAGAATAATATTCTCTATCTTTATGTTGACAGTTTTATCTCCCTGCCTGCCCTTGTCTTCCTTTACGGTGTCTTTTCAATCTACCATGCATTGACTCTTTGTTTATTCCCTTGTATATGGTATCCTCCACCACTTAATGTTCTCCAATAGTGTTACCTTTTCATGTTTAAGATTCATAGAATATTGTTTGTCCCTTCTTGAGTCATTGAAGTCTCTTTAGTGTCTACTATACTCCTGTCTCTGTTTCAGAACATGTGCCAGGCATCTAACAGAAAAACAATTACACTTGGACATTATTCTTCCTAAAGAAGCTTCTCTTCAAATGTCTTAATGACTATCCATTTGATATTCTTGACTTTGACTATCTCTTAGTAAATTGCCCTTACATTATTCATATGCACTATCTTGTTCATTATGTTTGAAATGCGTCTATTTCATATTGGTCCTTGTCATGTCTTGGTCTTCAACATTTCATCTTAACTATGCTATTCCCTTGCTTTCTCTGTTTTCTTACATTAAAGAAGGTGCTAAGAAATTTTGATAACTCAAGATTTACTCTAAAGGGTTGCATTGAGGAAACAGACCTTCGTTGTACCCTGCCTTATGCACCTCATTCTTCATGATGATGTTCATTCATAAACCCATCTGCTCCTTGTCATTTGACACGACTGTCCCTATTTTGGTCTTGAAAAAATGCATTGAATTCCCTCTTCAACTTTTTGAGAAATCGTGTTTCTAATGTAATTGTGACGGTCAGACTCTAGTTAAGAAAAGTTCGTATCCTTGATTACATGATGTCACTGTCAACCTTTTATGCTTTTTTAATGAGTGTTCTACTATTTTAATATCCTTCCTCTCCCCGATGACTGTGGCTGCCATTGTCCCTTCATTGTCTTTTTGTTTTGTAGATTTTCAAGCTTTGTTTGAACTGTTCATTGTCACTGTGAGCTCAAGAGTCCCAAGAAAACTTATCCATTTAAATATTCACTTGTACACTTGATGAAGGGAAACATATCCCTGGCCAATCATCACAGTCCCCGCAGATACAAAATATAGAGACGATAAGGCCAGTTTTTTTTTAAAAGCTGGTTTCCTTTTAATCAAGACAATTGTCCTGTCACTGTCATAATACCTCTTTCGTACATGTTGTGAGATTCTCTTCTCTAGCTTATATTCCTTGAGAGATTTCTTTTAATAATAGCAAAGAACACTCTAGTTTCTATCCTTTCCATTGAAGCTTTTATACGTTGCTGATTTGATATTCAAAATTGGCCTCTAACATCCAAACTATCATGACTGTGTGTCTTGCTAGTGACGTAGAAACTTTATATGCCATTGATCTCGTTGTAATAGCTTGAACAGTTGCCCTATTTATTATGATGGCAGTGGCTCATTGACTAACTTTATGGTTCATAGACTTGCTCGCCTCTTCGTGAGTGCCTTTTTTACTAAAGGTGACATTTATTTGCATTTCTTGAAACAAGCTCCTCTAAGTATTACCAAATTAAAATGAAAATAAGCAAAGGCAACAGATGTACTACGTTGTGTTAATATTCTTCATTTTCAATTCCACAAATCAATACCCTTGACCAATCATCATGTTTTAAGGTGGTCACTCATAAACATGCACTTGCATCCTTTAGATAGATCTCCAAATACTTCATTGTCATTATCATCCTCATGGTTTTCTTATTCCTGTAGAGAAGAAATGTAAACGAACATATTTTTCTTTGTGCATCAACAAGAAGGTAGGTTGAATTTTATAACAGTGATAGAGAAGTGTTATTCTAGAATTGCAATAAAACAAATATATATATGAAAATTCTGTTTTAGAGCATACTTTGTCTAAACTATCATTTTGTATATTTGTATAACAGAGTTAGGCAGATCTGTGCGCAGATTTTTTCTATTTGAAAGTTTGGTGCATCTAAATGATTCTCTATCATTAGGTAACTATTCATTACGTAAATTACATTCATCACTTGGACATGGATGTTAAGTTCGACATTGTCAAAAATCTTTGGAGGCTAGATTTGGTAGTTCCTGAAGTCAAGTGATGAATGTAATTTACATAATTTTAGAAAAAAATCTTTCGAATATTGGAATGGATGTTAAGTTCGACATTTAATATCTAAAATTGGAGAAAATTTTGTATTTTTAATCCATTGTTGAAATTGGTGTAAATATAGTTTGTAAACTAGGGCAATTTAATGGAATATGCAAATATCTAAAACTTGAGAAGATGTTGCAATATTTGAATCAATAAATGGTGACATCAATAAATGTAATATGTAAATTACGACAATATCCATTCAGTAAATTGATATGTAAACTACTTTATTATTTAATACCATTATTTTTATTTGGGAGGGGTTGAATTAACCCCCTCCCTAAGGCTACAAAGAATGGTCATTAGCCATGACCATTCTTCTAGGTCTAGTGTCTCTTGTTATTGTTATTGTTATTATTTTATTTTTTTAATTTTATACTATTTATTTTCCTACATGACATTTAACTTTTTTTAATTTTTATATTCATTTCATTATCTATAATAACTTACAACTTACACCTATGCTGCAAATGTAATTATTAAGTATAATAATAATCTCTAATTATAACAGAGTTTGGTAATATTTCAATACTTAGTGTTGTGTTTGCAAACTGTAATTTAAACATGTTGGTTTAGTGTTCTATTTTGGAATTCATTTATCAGTTGTGTGATGACATGTGTGTTTGAATCTTGAATTAGTTATTGTTTGAATCTTGGATTAGTTATTGTCTGTCAATGTTTGAAATTTGGTATTGACTTTAGATACTTTGTTTGTTTAACATTAATTTGTACGTGTGAATTTTGAATACTTTGTTTGCATTTATATGAACTGTTTATTTGAGCTTTGTCATTTGGTTTGTGTATGTGTTTGAATTTTTGTATACACTAGTTGTTTGTTTGAAGTGACTTTTAAATATCTATGTTTAGTGTTTTCTATATGTACATTTATTGATAGAACTTAAATATTCATTAGTGTGCATTTTTTAATTTCATCAATCTCTCATTATATTTTTGAACTATGAGTGTGCAACAACCTCTTATTATTTGAGTTAACTTTGGCATCCCTTTAATTGTTTGTTGATATTTGCTTTTGTGTCTATGTTTATATGAAGTGTTTCCATTTACATTAATTGTGTATTTGAATTTTGACATACATTAATTGTTTGTTTGGAGTGTCTTCTAAATTTTTTATTGTGTCTCACCTTGGCATGCACTAGTTATTTGTTGGAAGTTTGTATGCACTTTATGCATTAAATTTGGCATCCCTTAAATTGTTTGTTGGCATTCCTGTTTTTGTGTGTTTATATGAATTGTTTGCATTTACATTAATTGTATTTATTTGAATTTTGACATCTACTAGTTGGAAATGTGTTTGAACTTTAGGCTTTTACTATGTGTACATCTATTGTTAGAACTTAAAACATTTATTTAGTGTGCATATTTGAATTTCAATATCCTTCATTATATTTTTGAGCTTTGTATGAAGAGTAACTATGCATCCCCTTGTTGTTTGAGTTAACTTTGATGCCATTTTAATTCTTTGTTAGCATTCCTTTTTTTTGTGTGTGCTTATATGAAGTGTTTGCATTTATATTAATTATATTTATTTGAATTTTGGCATATACTAATTGTTGGAAATGTGTTTGAACTTTAGGCATTTACTGTGTACATCTATTGTTAGAACTTAAAACATTCATTTAGTGTGCACATTTGAATTTCAATATCCTTCATTATATTTTTGAGCTTTCTATGAAGTGTATGTGTGCATCCCCTTGTTTGAGTTAACTTTGATATCCTTTTAATTCTTTGTTAGCATTCCTTTTTTTGTGTATGCTTATATGAAGTGTTTACATTAATTGTTTGTTTGAAGTGTGTTCTAACCTTTTTTATTTAGTGTGTTTCACTTTTGTATCCACTAGTTGTTTGTTGGAAATATGCATGAGCTTTAGACATTTATCGTTTGAACTTTAGCATTCACTTAGTGCACATGTTTGAAATGTAGCATCCCTTTATTGTGTTTTGAATTTTGTTTGAAGTGTGTTGGGGAGTGTATTTGAACAAATTTTGTATAAAGTGTTTAAATTGTTTTACCATTCACTTATATTCTAAGTTGCTGGTTCAGGTTCGAGTTCGGGGACAGGGACAGATTTGGTTTCAAGAATCTGATTCGTGGATTCCTGAAATTTGTTGGTGGCTGTTTTCAAGTCCGTAGGTCCGGCAAATGAGGTTTGAGTGATTTTGGCCTATTGGGAAGTCATGTCTATCTAGGATTTGGGTGAGAACTACGCTAAGTCTATCATGGAGATGGGGTCGAAACCAAGTGATTTTTGATAAAAATGAGTTAAAACCCTTTGAGAATCATGTTGTCAGCTTCAATTTGACCTTAGAAAGCCATGATGGATGGTGGGAGGTAACCCTACTGAAGGCTTGCTGAATCTTGAAATTTGTACTTTGTGTAACTGGACTAACTTTGACACTCACACGTGCATGTTCAAACTTCAACCTTTATTTTGTATATTATGAGGTATGTCTTTGAATAGTGTGAAATGTGCTTGAACTCTACATTTCGCTTTAAATGTGGATAGTGTGTTTGAGTAAGTGGACTAAGTGGACTAACTTTGACATTCACATGTGCATGTTCAAACTTCAACCTTTATTTTGTATATTTTGAGGTATGTCTTTGAATAGTGTGAAATGTGCTTGAACTCTACATTTCGCTTTAAATGTGGATAGTGTGTTTGAACAAACTAGAAGGGAAATAAGGATCTCTCGCGCTTGCTCTGATGGTCGCCGCTCCCATTCAAAATAATTTTCCCGCTCACGCCCACGTGTCCGGGAATGCCCTTCCCCGTTCAGCAGACGCCCCTGGTCCTGCGCTTGGTTATGCCTCTATTGCTCAGGGTCGACTGTCGACCCCTGCTGCGGCTGGGCTTATTGGCTACGCTTCGGCCCTACTGTCCGGGCCTGATGCCCCCTCCTACGAATGCGCCTGGGCCTTCTTTTGCAGACGATTTGGATCTAGGTAACGCTGGTAGTGCCAATGCTTCAGGTAGGGTTTGTATGGCGAATGGGGATGCAACTCCTGGTGCTTCTCGCCTTCGTGGGTCTGCCTTGGCCGCTCCTGGGTGCTCTTCTAAGTCCAAGCCTGTTGCCTCTCGGAAGCCTTCTTCTGGTCTCAGAGGTGCTACCCCTATCCGAGTTTCTAATCCTCTTCTCATTCCTCTGGGAGATGAGGTAGTGAAAGAAATTGATTCTGCAGCTTCGGTCTTCGTGGATCATGGTCTCATCTGCAGGTTCAAGGGCTTTTGGCCGAGTCTCCTAGATCTACATGCATGGATAACAAGCCAGTGGGAACCCATGATTTTAGAAATAGTCCACATATTTCCTCAAGCGAGGGGGTTTTTCATAGCCAAGTTTGAGAACCCAGCTGACCGGAAACTGATTCTTTGTAATCACTTTTTTAGCTGGGACGACAAATTCATGCTTATGGTCAAGCCTTGGCACCACAACTTTGATGCCTCTTCTAAGACTTTCTCAAAAGTTCCCACTTGGATGAGGCTTCCCAACCTCCCTCTTCACTTCTGGGTTGATTCTCTATTCGAGACTGTGGGGGAGGCTCTCGGAGACTTTCTGATGGTTGACGAGGAATCTGATGATATCCTTCACTCAACATATGCAAGAATACTTGTAGATTTGAATTTTTCCAAGGGTCTTCCGAAAAAGATAAAGCTACAACATCCTAAAGGATCTTGGATTCAACCCTTGGATTACGAAGGTCTCCAATTCAGATGCAGGAGATGTTTTAAAACTAGTCACTTAGCGAACCAATGTGCATTGGAAAAGGTTAACAAACTCGCATCTTGGTGGAAGGGAGCCTCCTCCCTCCACTACTCTGTTGTTAAGGCCTCGACTTCTCAAAGCTTTTCTCAAGTTGTTTCTTCTTCCCAGGAGTCTCCTGAGGCCCCAACGCCTCCTAGTTTTGCCTCTGGCTCTCCCCCGGGGGATGGCCCCTTACCTGGTTCTTCGATCAATCCTGATTTTGCTACTCGGGTTGCTCCGTCAAATCATGCCAATTCGATGGCTAAAGACTCGTCCCACGCTGTTGCTTCTCCGGTTTCCGGTGGCCCTATTCCAAGACATTCTCTTGTTGCTCCATTTTTGGGCGCCACGGATATTGATTTGATATCTTGGCAGGATTCGGCCAAGGGTGTGGATGTTGGGTGGACATTTGTTAAAGGCAAGAAAAGATCTAAACATCTTCCCTCCTTCGACATGTCCCTCCATTCCCAGAAGGGGAAGAAATGATTTATCTTTGCGGTTGGCAAGTTCTTCGTTGACCACTGATAGTCTTAGAGCTGCTGTTAAAAACTGAAATATCTTTCAAGCAGCGGTTTCTCTAGTGTGGATCCCAGTCTCTTTTTTTCTGGTTCCATTCTTTATCCAGGTTGTGGGATCCTGAAGCAAAACCCTCGCTATGGTCTTGATCTGTTTCGTTTAAGAGTGTTGTATTGAAAATCTTATTTGACCAATTTGTACAGGGTTTCGGGGCCCCTTCAAAACCTGTTTTCCTTAATAAAAAACTATGTGTGAAATGTCATTTAACTTTGACATCTTTGTTGTGTTGTACTTTGATATGTGTTTATATGCTTGTTTTTTCAAATTCCTATGTGTGAATAGTGTAATAACTTTTGACATTCACCTATGGCATTTTTGTACTTTGATATGTGTTTGTATGCTTGACCTTTCAAATTACTGTGTGAGTAGTGTAATAACTTTGACATTCACCTATGTGGCATTTTTTAATAATAGTGTAAAATGTGTGAGCTTTTATTGTAATTTGATGTGTTTGAACTTGAGTGTTTACTTTTGAAGTAATTTTTTGTGAAACATTTTTTAAATTAGGCATATTTGTGTATTTGGACTTTAGCATGGTATGTTCGAATTTAAGCATTTACTTTATATATCTGAAGTGTATTTTCACTTTGGCATTTACTTCATGTATGGTTGAACTAAATTTGTGTGAAGCATATTTGAACTTTGGCATTCATTTTGCGTGAAAAGTTAGAATCTTAGCATTCACTATGTTAGCTGACTAACTTTGACTTTCACACATGTGAATGTTCAAATTCAAAATGTCATGTAAGGTGGAACTAAATTAGCATGAAGCATATTTGAACTTTGGCATTCATGTTGTGTGAAGAGTTTGGATTTTGGCATTCAATTTTTGTAAGTGCATGTTCAAACTTCAACATTTATTTGTATATGTTTGAAGTATGTCTTTGATCAAATTGTGTGAATGTTGTTTGAACTTCACATTTCACTTTAAATGTCAATAGTGTGTTTGAAGAAACTACATGTGAGATGTAATTTGACTTTGACAACAAGTTTGTTGTGTTGTTCTTTGGTATGTGTTTATATGCTTGAACTTTCAAATTATTATGTGTGAATAGTGTAATAACATTGACATTCACCTATGTTGCATTTTCAAACTAGTGTGAAATGCGTGAACTTTGGCATCCACTATGTGCGTGTTTGTGATTTCATGTGTTTGAACTTTAGTGTTTACTTTTGAAATAACTTTTTCATGAAATATTTTTTAAAAATTAGGCATGTTGGTGTGTTTGGATTGTAGTATGGTATGTTTAAATTTAAGTATTTACTTTTTATATATGTGTAAGTTTGTCTCCAATAAACTATATGTGAGATATGTTTTAACTTTGGTACTTTGATTTGATTGAACTTGAGTGTTTAGTTTACTTAGTGGTTGAAGTAAATTTTTTGTGAAACATCTTTTAATTAGGCATGTTTGCATTTAAGCATTTCTTTATACATGTTAACTTTGAGTCTTAATAAACCATATGTGAGATCTTTTAACTTTGACAACCTTTTTTATGTTTTTGATTTGGCATGTGTATAGATTTGAACTTTCACATTCACTTTTGATGATTAAGTTTTTTTGCTTAATTGCTAACATAATTTGGTCAACACATTAACGAAAGTGTGAAAGATTTACACCATGGTCAATAACAAACCATTAGCAATTGAAGTCTTGCAATGAAATCTCTTGCTGTTGCTCTCACTACTCCCTCTGCCCCTGTCGCACCCGCTAGGGTTTTTGCGGCGGCTTCTTAGGCAGGTTCTGGGAAGTCTACAACTCCTCTGGCTAGTGTTGGGAAGTCTACAGCTCATCAGGCTTCCCCTGCGAGTCTTGTACGCCCTCGGAGCAGGGTTTTCTGCCCCCAACGGCCCTAAAGCCCAAGGCTCATGGTCGCCCTGCTTCGAATGGCTACCCTCACAGTGCTTTCCCAATATGCAACCACATTGTCGTGGAGTTGGAAGAGGAGAGAAATCAATGTTGTTGCCTCTGTTTTTTTCTAAGCATGGTTTGATTTGCAAACTTGAGGTACACTAGCCTTCTATTCCTAATCTTCATTCCTAGATTTCCAAGCATTTGAAGCCCCTAATTATTGGTACAATCCATATATTTCCTATGGCTAAAGGCTTTTTTTTGGATAAATTTAAAAATTTTGTGGATAGAAAAACTATTTTGTGAAAATGTTTTTAGCTGGGATGATCCCTTTATGCTGATGTTGAAACCTTGGCATCCTAACTTCTCATTGTCTTCTAAATTGTTTGATAAGCAACCCATCTCGGTAGGGCTGCCTCATCTCCCCCTCCATCTTTGTGTTGATTCTCTTCTGGAGATTGTTGGGGATGCTATTGGGATTATGTTAATGGTGGATGAGAAATCTTTGGATTTGTTCCGCTCTACATATGCTCGTATCTTGGTGGATATAGATACTTCTAAAGGCCTGCCATCAGAGATTAAACTTTATTGTCCTCGGGGTAGAAGCTGGATTCAACAATTGGACTATGAAGGCCTCCCATTCAGATGTCAAAGATGCTTTAAGACTGGGCATGTTGCTTCTCAATGTGAACTTCAAAGATTCAAAAAGTCTGCCTTGTGTTGGCAGGGTGCCTCTTCTTAGCACTATATGGTGGAGAAGGCATCTTCCCATTGAAGCTTTTTGTAGGTGGTTGAGCAAGACTGCCCTATGTCTCATGTGGTGAAGGATGGCTCATGCACTACAACTTGTACTAAGCCTACTGCGGTTGTTGGCTCTGATTCTGTTCACCCTCTTGCTAGTTCTGCTCCAACTCCTTTGCTAGCTGGAGTTGTTTGCCCTTCTACTAGTTCTTTTCTAGATTCTTTGTTGGATGGAGCCGAGCACCCTACTAGCAGTTCAGTGGGTGTTGTTGCTGGTCTTTTGGCTGGTACAAGGTCTGAAGTTGCTAATCCACTTTTAGCTAATCCCTTGGGAGTATTGTTGGTCCTTTGATGGGCATTTCATTGGTTGTTCCAACACCTCTGTTGGGTGTTGGCTCTTCAGTCTTGGAGTCACTATTTTGGCAAGATGAGGCTGCTAGAGTTGAAGAAGTGGATAACAGTTAAAAGTAAACAATCTAAGAGATCCTCCTCTTCTTTTGACATGACCCTTTGGTCCCATAAGAAGGGATCAAAATTTAAGTCCCCTCTCCTTCATTTGTTGTTTTCCTTTGTTTTATCTAGCACAACAGACTGGGGTGTTTTAGTTGGTCTGCTTTCTTTGGCAATGTTTCTTTGTGAGGGGTTTGGGGTGTCTTGGCTTTAGTTTTGGCTAGACTGTTGTTTCTTTGGAACTCTTATTGTTTTATCTCAAGTTCCAATATTGTAAAGGGTTTCAAGCCCCCTTCAAAATCTGTTGTTACCCTAATAAAAAATAAACCATTAGCAACACTCTAGAAGCATAGCTAGCAACCCACATCAAGAGTGGGGAGCCAACTCACTCACAATTGGGGGAGGAGGGATTGACGAGTTATTCTTCCTTCTTCAGCAGACAACTGTACAAGCAAAGCTACCAGTAGGGTCAAGTCCCCACCAGACGGTAGTGGAATCAAATGTGGGACAATCAACATCACGAGCAATATAAAAAGGGTTTACGCACCTAGAGGGGACTGCAGTGGTAGCGAGAGGTGGATTTAGGTCCACCAAATCAGAGGAGGCCAGTTCAATCGGAGCATCACCATGGGGGGTCCTCATTAGCCTATTAAGAGTTCTTAGAGGTAGACTCGGAGAGAGAATTAGAAGATGAAACAATCATCATTTGCGTCCTTCCAAGTAGCAACTCATTTATAACACAAAAGAGAACACTCGATAGCCATATCACCAATAGAGAAGCATCACCAACACTAAAAATAAAGGCCCTCGTAATCCAGCGATGTGGAGATATTTGTGTCAACCAAAATGCGATTGAAAGTAGAGAAGCTCAATTAAGGTCGTAGCCAATAGAGTCTCCAATGGCCCTAAAATGAAAAATCTCTCAAAAATAGAGTGTAAGACTGGGAAGCCAAACCTATATTGAGCACACATTGAGTGGTTCATTAAGAGGGTTGAAGGATATTGTCGAGGGTTTGGCAGAAAGAGATTGATTCCTCTAAACCCATAGCTTGCTTAACACCAAATCACAATCTTCAAAAGATGTAGCAATAATAATAAATTAATAAAACCTTTTGCTTTAGGGAAAAAACTCAATGTTACTAGACTAAGGATTGCAAAGAACTTGTTACCAAACAATGCAAATCTGGAAGAGGGTCAAAGACTTGTGAATCTACAGACCAAAACACGACATTGGTAGAAATCAACATTATCCACCACATACAAGTCGCACACCACCATAGGAGACTCTTGTCATAGGCAATAGTTCTAGCTTTCACCTTTGGAGGAATAATAATAGCATTAGATTTGGCCTCTGACCCAAGTAGAGAAGAGGCTAGTTGGTTTCACTATCTGTGCATGTTTGGATATCAACATATTCTTATTGTATTGTTTGAATCTTGTGCGAAGCATGTGAGTGAATTCCGACATCCCCGTTAGTAAGATTAATGTTGATATCCCCTTATATTGTTGACATTCAGTTTGTGTCATATGACATGAAGTACATGCTTGAGTTTTATTTGAGAATTTAATGTATATTGTGTATTTTTTGCATCCACTAGTGTTTGTGCATGCTCAGGTGTGTTCGTGTGTGTGTGCTCAGGCGTGTAGATGTGTGTGTGCGCATGTGGGTGGGTTTGTGTATGTGTGTGTGTGCAAGTGTGCATACATACATGAATGTATGTGTGTGTGTGTGTGCGCATGTGTGCAACATATGGATTTGTTATTCGAGCTAAATCTCCCATGAAATTTATACCTTGGGGAAGCAAAGGAGAATGGTGGGCTACATTCTTCTCCCAACTGTTTGGCATCATTATATTTTCATGTGTGTGTGTGCATGTGGGTAGATTCGTGTGTGTGTGCGTCTTACAATATAAAGTGTGCATGCGTGCGTGCGCAACATATGAGTTAGTTATTCGAGCTATATCTCCCATGAAATTTATACCTTGGGGAAGTGAAGGAGAATGGTGGGCTACACTCTTCTCCCAACTGTTTGGCATCATTATACTCATTTTTATAGATTAATCATTGCATGTCCTTTTGATATCTCAAGGATTCCCTTAGTTGCTTGTATAGACTAGTCAAAGAACTTTGGCCATCCTTCCTTATGGTGCATTAGATGCCAATTAGGCTTTATTATGGGTAACAATTTTGCTTTTAAGATAAGGGATGCATTGGTGATACATGACTTTCTTATCTATTAAGTAACATATATGTGGGCCCACAATTATTAACACTCCCACTTGATTAATTTGAGGATTGTTGGTGTGCCTTTCATGATTGTTGTTATTAGATTGGCACCTTGTAGTTTTAAGCCAAATGGGGACCTCATCGTTTGAGTAAATCTTTCATAATCTTTTTGTCTTTTTATGATTAAGTTTTCAAAAACTAAAAAGGTAAAAAACAAATAAATCTTTTGATTTCTTGACTTCAACACTTACAAAATCACAATGTATTCAAACACACTATCCATATTTAAAGCGAAATGTGAAGTTCAAGCACACTAAACACTATACAAAATAAATGTTGAAGTTTGAACATGCACATGTGTGAATGTCAAAGTCAATCCACTTACAAAATATGAATGACAAAATTCAAACTCTTCAAACAAAATGAATGCCAAAGTGAAAAAAACACGCCACATAAAGTTGGTTGAACCACACACAAGGTGAATATAAAAAAGTTAAACCATTTCACATATACAAAATTTGATCAAACATGCATACAAGTATCAAAGTTAGAACACTCTTGAAAGTGATAAAAAGCTCACACACACCCACCACACAAATTAACAAACAATAAGAGCATCAAATATAAGCAAATGGTAAAATAGTTTAGACACACTTCATACGAAATTAGTTCAAAAATACTTCACATATACAAAGTTCATTAAAAAATCCATATAAGTGAGTATCAAAGTTAGAACACTATTGAAAGTGATAGAAAGTTTAACACACCCAACACACAAATTTATCAAACAATAAGAGGATCAAATATAAGTGAATGGTAAAATAATTTAAACACACTTCATACAAAATAAGTTAAAATACACTCCCCAACAAACTTCAAACAAAGTTCACAATACAATGAAGGGATGCTACATTTTAAACGTGCGCACAAAGTGAATGCTAAAGTTCAAATGATAAATGTCTAAAGTTCAGGCACATTTCCAACAAACAACTAGTGGACACCAAAGTGAAACACACTAAATAAAAAAGTTTAGAACACACTTGAAACCAACAATTAATTCAAATGCAAACACTTCATATAAACGTACACACAAAAAAGAATGCTAACAAACAATTACATACAAAGTTCAAAAATATCATGGTACACACAAATAAAATATCATACAAAGTTCAAAAATATAATGAATGTTTTAGTTCTAACAATAAATGTACACATAGTAAATGCCTAAAGTTCAAACACATTTCCAACAACTAAGTTGCCAAAATACAAATAAAGGCAATTAACGTAAATGCAAGCACTTCGTATAAATACAAAAAAATAGGAATGCCAACAAACAATTTAAGGGATATCAAATTTAATGTCTAAAGTGAATACAAACTTCCAACAAACAACTAGTGCATGTCGAAGTGACACACTAAATAAAAGAGTTTAGAAGACACTCCAAACAAACAATTAATGTATGTCAAAATTCAAATACACTTAATTAATGCAAATGGTTACACATGCATAGTTCAAATATAATGAGAGTGCTGAAATTCAAATATGCCTACTAAATGAATGTTTAAGTTCTAACAATAAATGTACACATAGAACACACTAAACATAGATATTAAAAGTCACTACAAACAAATAATTAGTGTATGCAAAAATTCAAACACATACACAAACTACATGGCAAAGCTCAAATAGACACTACATATAAATGCAAACAAAGTATTCAAAATTCATGCATATAGATTAATGTTAAACAAACAAAGTATCAAGAGTCAATACCGAATTTCAAACCCAAGCTTCAACAAACAATAACTAATTCAAGATTCAAACACACCTCACACAACTGATAAATGAATTCCAAAATAGAACACTAAACCAACATGTTTAAATTACAGTTTGCTAACACAATACAAAGCATTAAAATATTACCAAACTATGTTATAATTAGAGAATATTATTGTACTTAATAATTACATTTGCAGCACAAGTGTATAACCCATTATAGATAATGAAATGAATATAAAAATTGAAAAAAGTTCAATGTCATGCAGGAAAATAAATAGTTTAAAAACCAAAAAAAATGACACAAAGACACTAGACTTAGAAACATGACCATTCTTTGCAGCCTTAGGGAGGGGGCAAATTCAACCCCTCCCAAATAAAAATAATGGTATTAAATAATAAAGCAGTTTACATCTCAATTCACTGGACAAATATAGTCTCAATTTACATATTACATATATTGATGTTGCCAATTTGAGCAACTGATTCAAATATTGTAACACCTTCAAAGGTTTAGATATTGCATATTCTAGAAAATTTTCTTATTTTACAAACTATATTTACACCAATTTCAACCATTGATTAAAAATACAAAATTTTCTCCAATTTCAGATATTAAATATTGAATTTAATATCCATTCCAATATTTGAAACATTTTTCTAAAATTCTATAAATTACATTTGTCACTTGACTTCAGTAGCTCCCTAATCGAGCCTCCAAAGATTTCCGAGCACTGACTCAGCTTGTCACACACTCGACATCAACCACTTTTTAAGTTTAGATGATTTTCCTATCAAAATATAAAATGATTCAATGTTTGACACGCTGAGTAAAACTGATATAATAAGATTCAATAAATAAATATTGAGTTTAATATCTATTCCAATATTTGAAACATTTTTCTAAAATTCTGTAAATTACATTCGTCACTTGACTTCAGCAGCTACCTAATCGAGCCTCCAAAGATTTCCGAGCACTGACTCAGCTTGTCAAACACTCAACATCAACCACTGTTTAAGTTTAGATGATTTTCCTGCCAATAAAATATAAAAAGATTCAGTGTTTGACAGGCTGAGAAAACTAATATAAGAAGATTCAATATAAAAATTAATGGACATATAAATGAATAGTATCCCCATGTTATAGAATCATTTAGATGCACAAAAACTTTCAAATAGAAAAATTTGAGCATAGATCTGCCTAACTCTGTTATACAAATATACAAAATGATAGTTTAGACGAAGTATGCTCTAAAACAAAATTTTCACATATATTTGTTTTATTGCAACTCTTAAATAGCGCTTCTCTGTCACTGTCATAAAACACAACCTACCCCATGTTGATGCACAAAGGGGACAATGAACAAATTTTTGATAAAAATAAATCATGTTAAAGAAAGTCATGTAGCAAGAAGAAGACCAATCAATCAGACAAGCTAAGGATGACAGTATACATATGGCAGGGGTTAGGAAGAATGTCAATGCAAGCCATATAACCAAAGTGCATGACATGATACACAGGCTAACACAAAAGGAACTAAAGACTGTCATGCAAAGGACAATGAATCTACAGACCTCCAACATCAAATGATGAAGGCATCATCTCATAAGCTCATAGAAGTTTGTCAAATGGTCATAGCAACAGTGAAGAGTGAAGAACTACTTCTAAAACCCTGTCCAAAACCCTTGCAAGAAATGAACAGTGGCAACCAAATATTCATGGACAGTCATCGCATGGTGGACAGTCCATAGTTAACCATGCTAAAATGACAATGTAACCTAATGGAAGGTCAGGGACAAATGACAGTCCTTGAAGAAGACTGAGAACACAGACAGTCATGGAAAAGACATGAAAGTTTCATACACAGTCAATAGAATGACAGGTGTATTTCATGAAGAAATATGCAGACATGGTGTACTATGAAAATGAAAGAGAAAACATGTGTATGGAGGTTGGAGGAACTAATAGATCTTCATAAAATCAAAACAAGGGTAATTTTAGTGCACATGCAATCTGATTTGGCCAAACTTTATTCTTTGTTGCTATTCATTTGAAAATGTTCAATAGCAGTTACGTTTGGATTATTATGGAGTATTGCAGGCATATTGGATACACTATGTACTGGTGTGTATATTCCTCCATCTTTTAAAATCAAATATCTCCACTATGAAGTGAGAAAAAGACTACAAAGTAGATGTGAAGATTATAATCTAAGAGCTATGGGCATTCTATGCACATGATAAGCTTTGTACATAGCTTTATCAATCAGAAAAAATATGAGTTATTTAGTAGTCCAGATACTCCCGTTCGAACTTTTAGTCTAGTAGAAAGATGAGAATCAAACAATGTATCTGCATTGCTTCATCAAATTCAGAAAACCAGATTTTTGGGTACAACAAACCTAATTGGACGTTATGCTAAAGGTGACCGCTTGCATCCTATTTTTGAGATTATAAACAAGCTTGAGACAAGTTGTAAAGCTGTGGGTTGCAGTGCTTCAAATTACTCTTGCTCAGAGTACATTTAATGCTATCAAAAGATACAAGGAACCAAGTCTTGTAACTTGGCCTCAAGGTTAGCAGTAAAGTTTCTCATGGTAAGATATGTCTTCAATGCTTGAAAGGCAGTTTCACATCATTGTTCCAAATAAAGCTGGATTTAAGATATTTGTGATGTTGGGTGTGGACAGACATAAGAAAACAATAGCTTCGGTTTTTTGTAAAGATGTATTTACAGCTACTCATTCTTCTCTTAATGACGCGGGTTCACATACATTTCTAGCTTTTGGAACTAGCCTTTAAAAAGGCAAATGTTCATAGGGGAGATATGGGACTTGGTAAGTTAACCGTTCCCTTGGAACCACAGAAGCTTGTTTTTTAACAACATTTTTGCATGATATGAAATGCCTTGTAAAACAAAAAAATGGGTCAGGGGGATATAAACATTTTCTCATCTGCAATGGATAGAGAATCAATGGAAAGAAGGCCTAAATTTGAAGATTAGCAGAAGAGGGTGAAGACATTAATAATATAAATGATGAATGTGGAATTCATAATTGAAAAATAACAGAGGAAGAAGAAGAGAAGATCCATTCACATTATATTTTACAACCTAAGAACTAAAGGCAAATGGTGGTGGATATCAGGTTGTCAGGTGGCATCACTGTGATTCTTGGAGGCCTCTTTGAGGTGTTTATGATAGTCAATCTGGAGAGAGTGACATCAATAAGAGGCTTGCGTAATGGAATTCAAAAGTTACATGGCAATATTCAAGTCAACAACCAAGGCATGCGAAAAAAGGCCCACCAAATATCAATATGGAGGACACAGATCAGGTGATTTATTATGGCTCATAAAAAGGTTTGAAGATATGTTGGAAGCTGACCCTTTTCCCACGCCTTCAAGGAATCAAAACAAGTTAAACATCATAAATATGTCCCTATTTTCAAGCAAGAAGGTATTCGACAGGATTTATGATTAGCAAGGATAGTTATGACAGTTGGAAACCATCATTGACTCTTGCAGGAGGTAGAGAGAGTTTTGATTTTTTCCCAAGGAGAATATCTAGATCATTCAGTTTAAAATAAAACAACCTCATCTTCTATGCCTAAATGGAGAGTTGGTTGGAATAGTTTAAGGAAGAGAGTTAGAGGAGTGTTTCCCCAATGTTCCAAAGGAGGTTGACTTGGCCTCAAGGGGTGGAAAAACATTTATTCCTCCATAAAGGGACTTCTAGGATTATCTCTTGGGGTGTAATTCTTGCAATTTTCCTACTCTGTACTTAAACCTGAAAAGGTTCTATCTATCCAAGAAATATTGTATTGTAACTCAGAAAATCAGTCCTAGAGGCTGAAACATGTGTAATATTTCATTTTTCAAAATAAAATCAGTCATTTTCAGATTCGTACTATTGTAAAGATACCTTTCAACAATAAGCTTTCAGTGATTTTGCCTTCTCAGGAACTGTTAAATTGTGTGCAAAATAATGATTCAAGTATTATTGTGTTTTCTCAGGCAGAAATTGTATGACTCGTTCCAGCAACTATAGGCAGAAAATGTACACTTTATGCAAGTGGCTAACAGTTTTTTAGCTGTGAAAACATCTCTTCTCATTTAAAAACTATTGAAGAATCAAACCTCCTTGCAAAACATTGTTGTACTGGCAAATGAAAACAATTGAATTATGTGAAATTGAGTTGATTATTGATACATTATGAGTACTAAATAGAAGTAAAGGGGACAATGTTATCTGGTGCATCACCCCATTTCATGTCTTTTTCTCTCCCTTTTCTCAGTGAAAGTAGTAGTACAGATGAAGTACCAAGAGGAACCAACCTTCTCTAAAGGTTGGTCTCAACTATCAAAGCACATATCCTATGGGATGATCTCATGTTTCACTAGCTGAGTTGAAAGTTCAGGCAAGGCTACAAACTTTTATGGTTTATTAGGAGTTTCAAATCTATGGTTAAAATGGCTTATGGTTTATGACACCTACAAATTTTCACTCATCCAAAAGGACTTTAGCTATGCAATCAATCAAAATCAATATTATAGTTCAGGTTTGAAAAGACTTGACCTATAATATGTAGACTACAGACTTAACCTCTAATCTATACGTTTTGTTAGATTGTATAAAGTGACTCGGATCTAAAATGTTTAAATGTGACGTGGTGAGCAAGGTTGACCTCTCTTGGATCACATAGATTCATGGTTAAAAGGACTAGATTTATTAAGGCAAATAAAGAATTTGGATTTTAGAATTTTTAATTAATTTATGAAAAATACAAAAAGCTGGCAAAATTTAAACTTGAAATATTGAATTGTAACTGAAATAATTTAGGAATTAGGAAACTACAAAAAAATGGAAAAAATAATGTTAAAATTAACCACCAGACTGATTTCTGAATATTCTGAATGTTATGTTTAATCAAGATGCAAAGAACCTAAATTGCACTAAGTAATTCTTTTTCATGAAATTTTGTGGTGTGTAGTAATGGTGCAAAATGGCGATCAGAGAATTGAAAAGCTAATTTATCAAAGTAAATAATAAATTCAAAACTTATAACCTACTTGAAAAACAATGTTTTAAGTCAAACTTAACTAAGTGAACAAAGAGGTAAATATGGTGAATTATGATCGAAGCATTTATCAAATGATTGTAAAAGGAAGTTTTATTACTTAAGTGTGGTGTATGTGATACACAAACTCAAAGGTTGGTACCTGTTGTATTTCCTTGATGCTTGTGATGTGCATTGCTGCTTCCTTTCTCCTCGTCATTGCTGCTGTCTTTATTGAGCTCCATTAAACAATCATCACCCACAAAAAAAAGCAAATACAAAATACCAAATAAAACTTAAAAAGAGAAGAGAAAAAACTTCTCATAAAAAATATAGAATACAAAAAAAGGCGTACCAAATTTATAAAAGTAGTCCTCCAAACAAAATAAAAACAAAAGAGGCATGGCCATGCCAAATAAAAATAGAATGACAGCTAAACAACATGACATGTAAACAGCTCATTCCAAACACTCATAGTCTATGAAGTGAATCTGACTTCGCCAATCAAGCTGTTAATGACACTGCAAATGCAACAAAAAATCGTGCATTACCATTACTATTAATCCTATTTACATTAAATTTCAGAATAAATTTTAACTTGTTTTAGAATTAAAAAATAAATAAAATATGATTATCATAAATATAAATTTCTTTTATTGAAATTAAAAATTGCCTAATCAAAAGCATATATCCATTAACAAAGATTGAACAGAAAAAAAAAAAAAATCAACACATGAATTTCATTAAAATACACATCTATGACGTTTGCAAAACATTGTGCATGGGGCACCAAGAATTCCTTTGAAAAAGAACACAGAGAAATTTAGGAGCGTACTTGAGAAGAATGTCTTACAAGTTACAACAATTCGGCCAAATGGAGATCGCTGAAGGAGATATAAAGCTGAGCAATGCTCTGCAGAAAGTGGGCTGCCTGATAGATGTCAGAGATGCTGAACATGTGAGACATTTTCATCCAAAAGAAGAGTTGAAGCTTCCAGCATTTGAAGAGGAATATTGTTAAGCATATGCTGCAGTCTCTTTTACTGATGCCATCAATGTTTAATCAAATCCTGAAACAACCACAAGCATGATATATAGTAAGTTTTAATACAGCCACGTATCCCCGTGTTCACTTCATAAACAATATTCCAAGCAAATGTAATCATAGATCTGTAAATATTCTCCCTTACTTTTGGAATTTATACCACACTCTGTTATATTTAAAACTTGCTTAGTGGCTACCCTATATTTTAACCAGAACACCAGAGCACATTATTTCAACAACCTTATTCAGAAGATTCCCAATGAAAACATCTGAAGCATACGTGCTCCTCAAAAAGACACAAATCTAGAATAAGAAGGGATTGTCTAAACAGATGACGTATAATAACTGGCACAAAATTAGTAACGGTGTGAAATTCTATGGAGGAAAATTAAAAGCCGTAAAAATGCCCTTCTTCCCTTGTCCTAGCATTTTAATGTCCTAGCATCAGTTTTGCTTTACAATACACCCATAATAGACCTGCCTGAGTCCAAGGTGAGAGATGATCTTAATGCTAAGAGTATACCTTCAACGCTACAACAAAGAACTAGTATCACACACCTCCAAAGTTGCAGACTAAAAGAAGAAAGGCTTCTACTGATGGGGGAAGCACATAACTACAAAACTTCACGCCATTTTGGAGTTGATAAGACATTAGCTCATTTGCAATGCTATGTGTCTTGGACTAGTCCATGTAAAATGAGGAATGTTCCACGCAAACAAGCAACTGGTTTGTTTGTAACAAATGTTTGGGTCCACTTTGAACTGTCAAAATCTATTGATTTGGTCCTTGGATAGAGATTCCAGGTTTGTAGGGAAATGTTGGTTCATACTTCAGGACAAAAAGGATACAGGGCTCCAAGAGAGTACTACTTTCCATCCACTATTTGATTGAATAAGTTTAAAGACTTTTTACTAACAGAGGCAAGAGTCTACAGCATATATGCATTCTCTTAGTCTACAGTTTTTAAAAAAAAGACTAAATCAATGGGAGTTGAAGGAGAGTCACAGAATATGGTCATCAAACAATATAAAACATCAAACATGTGTAAAAGGAATCACCTAGAACAAGAATTGCTTCCATCAGTTGTCCCCTGCCTCTTCCTTTCGCTTACCTCTGCAGGAGCTGAACATCGCACATTCGATTGGGCAGGGGCGCCATTTCTGCTATATAAAGTCACAAATAAGAGCTCCATATACAATCAATGTGGCTGACACATTCCCCAATCTTCTTCACCCTATCCCAGTCGGCATCACAATCTTCGACTCCGCATCCTTATCATTCATGATGGCAGACACATTCCATGTCACATCATTTCACAAAAAGAAAGGAGAAAGCATGGAAGAGGGCAAACCCCAACACAATTCAAGAAGGTCAAACCCGTTCACAAGGGCTCTTTTTTAAACGGCCATGCTTTAGTTTAAGAGCCATTAGTGGAAGACAATGGGCACATCATCACCCGAGAACTCATAGGAAGACAATAGCTCCCGAATTTAGTTGATTTTTAGAAATGGAAGATGATAGCTAATTCAAGAAGGTCTCCTCCAGAGAATTGTCTGCCATGCTTCAGTTTCAGAGCTGTTAGGGCACGTTGCAGAGCTGATGAACATTCGAGAGCTGTTTCAGAGCTGTTAGGGCACATTCCTTTTGTGAAAGGCCTGTTAGGGCACGCTTGAGAGATGGATACTAGAATCTTATTTGAAATTATTTATGCACATTGCAGAGATGGATGCACATTGCTGCTTTTTTTGAACGGGTATGCTTTTTTTTCAGCGGGCGTGCTTTCTTTTTCAGAGAAACGATAAAAAATTAACTTTGAAACTATTTTTAAAATTTGATGAACTAAAACAATTTTTTAAAATTGATTTTCTTTTTCCTTTTCTTTTCTTTTCTTTTTTTTTTTTTTTTGACATTACTAGCAACTAGTAATTGCACCTTGGAAGGTCAATTGGCAGGATTAGTGGTAGGTTTTATGTTTGATTCTTAACTAATTTGATCTTTAAATAATTGGACAGTTGAGTTTAAAGAGGCTTGGAGGAAAGTATTAAATTTGACTCCTAGCAAGTCTAAAACCATTTATTCCATTACTAGAGGGGCTATGTCCGACTCTGAGATTACTCTGTTGATGGAAATTTGAACAATCAAATGAAAAGAAGTGTTTTCTTCCCTATTTCCACTACCATTTATAAGTGTTGTGTGTCACCTTTGGCTGATCCAATTTTACAACCAACTCCCCTCATGATCACATGTTTTTGACGTTGCTTCTTACATTTCAACCTTTTCCCCAAAACATCATCGTTTTAAATGCTATGTCTAACAACTCCAAAAGGAGGGAGTTCTTCAAATTCAAATTGTTTCAAAAAACATGGTCATTTACTTGAGAGTTTTGAAAACTCAGAATGTCCCTGGTATCCTTGCTTCCAAAACCATCTTCTTTCATTTTGGTTATCTACCTTGATACTCCATGAATCAAAAATATATCCTTCAATACTACGAAAGTCCTCAACTAATGCCCCTTTGCCTTGATCCATCAGTGACACCCCAACCATTGACATGGTATCAAGTACTTCATTGTCATCTCTCCGCACATGAGTTATTTTGAACTCCTCAATCAATTTTAGCAGAGAGTTAATCCTTCGAATGTATTTGTTTATATACCAGACACTTGGCTCCCCTTTGATAATATCATTAATTATGACTAATGAGTCCCCTTCTAGATGAAGTTTAGATACTTTTAGATCTATTGATGTTTTAATTGCTAAAAGGGTTGGCGGGACCTTAGCCTCGTTATTAGTTCCTTCCACTAATCTTTTCACTCCCAACATCAAAATATTGCCTTTCTAGTCTCTCACCACTTATCAAAGTTTATTTTTATCCATCCTATGTTTAGAAGGATCCAAGGCACCTCTTTTACCTTCTTGGAAGTAGGATTAGCCCTCAATGGCCCATTAATAGACTTGAATTTAATCAAGGGCCATCTTGATTGAATTCTTGAACCTTCTTGGTTGAAATAAGTTTTGTCTATGTTTACGCATGATGTTGAATTACTCGGTAATTCTGAGATAGCTCTTTCTATTCATGCTAGAAATCTCTTCATATATTCACATTTTTCTTGAAAGATCCTTCTACTATGTTCTTTCTAAATTTTTCATACAATCGTTGAAGGACAAATATATTGTATGCATGAGAATATTGATGTGTGTCCTAGGAGAAACTAACTTTTTCCAAATCTTTCAAAGTGGTAGGGAGGGGCACATGCAATCCAAGGTGATTCAAAACAAACTTGCAACATTCTTGAGAAAACTTACAATTGAGTAAGATATAATCCAACGTCTCCTCCTCCTTATTACAAAGGAAACACTTGAAAGGACCAAAAAAGACAATCTTCTTCAATCTGTCCCCAATTAAAATTCTACCTCTGAATGTCAACCAAGCAAAGGATCTCGCTTTTGGTAAGCAATGTTTATTCTAGCACAAGCTTCTGAGCCATTCTTCCAACCAAGCTTCATTCTAAAGGATGTTGTATCCTATTTTGACTGAATACTCTCCTCTAATTGAACTACACCAAATAATTTCATATGTTGTCCTTGTAAGAGAAAGAGACCTATTGATAAAGATGTCTAGAAGGATTTGAGTTTCATTTTCTTCCCTCCCTGAGTTGGCCAGATCTTTCCAATGTCATTCCTTCTTCAAACTCTCCCTGTCGGCCTCAAAAAATTACTAACCTTTGTACCCCATCTCTTCTCTATGATTTCCTTTATTCTATTAATGTTCTCTTTTTCAACCAACAACTCCTTCCTGTCCTAGGAATTTGTTCATAAGTTTGCACTTCTCCCATCTCTCAACTACCAATAAATGTGATCTATAATGACTGGCCTATAACTCATAATAAAATTCCATAATGAAGAGCCACATGGAGAGTCCTAAATATTTAAAATTCTAATTCTCTCATTATTGTCCAAATACTTTGCTTTTGAAATTCTTGCCCATTTATGTTCTAGATACTTATACATGTTCCATACTAGCTTTGCACCCATGGCCTTATTGAGTATTTTCCAGTTCCTTAAACTAGCTCCACCCAAATCTTTTGGTTTACGAATTTGATCCCATGCCAATAGAGGAATCTTATCCCCATTCTTATTCCCATTCCAAAAGAAATTCATCATCCTTTATTCAAGAGTACATATCACCTTCATTGCAATCTTCAAACACATCATAAAGAAAAGGGGTATAGTAGATATGACAGTCTTTAGCATTAGAATCCTACCTGCCAATGTTAACCATCAACTTTTCCAACCTTCCATCTTACCTATACACCCATCAACTAGCCCTTTCTAAAGAGAAGATTTGCACAACCCTACAAAAAGGGGAATCCCAAGAAATTTACCTAGTAGTCTGCCTAGCCACACGTTGAAGATCCTCAAAACCTCTTTTTGAACATTTTGGTCTGTATTAAAAAAGAATACTTCAGATTTTCTCCAATTAATAGTTTATCCTAAAACCTTGTGATATGTGTCCAAAACTCTCTTCATGACTTGTGCCTCCCTCAAGGTATCTTCCCCTAATAATATAGTGTCATCAACAAATTGTAGGTGAGATGCAAGATAAGCTCCTCTAGCAACTACCACTCCCTTCCTCTAACCTTGTATCTTCCTTCCCAAAATCAGCCTCCCCAACACTTCAACCATCAATATAGAAAGAAAATGGGAGATGTGATCTCCCTGTATGAGGCCCTAGGATGTAGGAAAGAACCCTTGTGGGCTCCCATTTACCAAGATTTATACACGATACTCAACTGTCATACCCTTAATCCAAGAAATCCATTTCCTACTGAATCCAAATTTCTCTAACACTCTATACAAAAAGCCTCTATCCACTCTGTCATAAGCTTTCCTTATGTCCAATTTCACGATCTTTTTTTTTTTGCCTACCCACTCTGATCGAATGGATTGCCTCATGGGCGATAATTATTCCCTCCATGAAGGATCTATTTGGGGTGAACCCACTCTACTCCTCTGATATCAAATTACCCAAAATCTTCTTCAGCCTATTTACAACCACCTTTGAAATAATTTTATATATAACATTGCATAATGATATAGGGTGAAAATATTCAAAAGTTTTTATATCCTCCTTTTTTAGAATTAATGCTACCAAGGTATTATTAAAATATTTTAGAATGAATCACTTTTGCCTAGATTCCTTGACCACTTCCCATATTTTCATCTTGATCACCTCCTACAATTTCTGATAAAATAGTTCTTGAAACCCACCGATCTAGGCGACTTATCCCCTTCTACCAAAAAAAGTGCCTCTTTTAATTCTTCTAGTTGAGTCAGAGGTATTAACATCTCATTATCTAAATTTGAAACTATGTTGGGGATAATGCCAAGAACATCGTCATACTCTACAATTGAAACCAAAATGTTTGTAGACCATAAAGAGGAAAATAAAGAAACAACCTCCTTATTGATATCTTCTTCCTTGAAGCATCATTGTCCATTAACAAAAATAATAGAAGAAATCCCATCAGAAGACCTTCTTGATTTGACAGAGCTATGAAAAATCTTCTTATTTCGATCGCCTTCCTTCAACTAATTTTCTCTTGATTTTCTACATTAATAGATTTCTTCCCTTGCTAGAATCTTAGCATATCGATCCTTAAAACCCTTTTTTAGTGAGAAAATCTACTTAGTGCTTACCATCTATCATCACCTTATTGTAAAAAAGATTCAAGATGACCTTCTAATATCCCCTTTTCAACAAAAATGTCTTTAAACTGGGTCTAATCCCATACCTTCAAGATACCTTTGATAAATTGGAGTTACTTGAATAGTTGAAAACCTTTATTCCCTACACATGATGGAGAGTTGCACCACCAATATGCAACCATCTCTGAAAATCCCGCTTCATGAAGCCACATCCTTTTGAACTTGAAAAGGCACCTTACAGGGATTGAATCCTTTTGCAACATTAAAGCCACAAGAAAATGGTCCAAGCCAATGAATGAGAGTATAGAAGCTTTGAAGATCAAGGGAAGATAATCACATCACCCCACCAAAAAGAAAATATCTAGTTTTTCTGCAATATTTTTTCAAATCACGGCCTTCTATTTGTCCATGTAAAAAATTGATTATGTACTTTAACTTCACACAACCCATTCCCTATAACAAAATTCTAGTAATCAGTTTGGATATTTCCCAGTGATCCCTTCCCTCCCTTATTTTTTTCTAGTTCAAGGGTGGTGAACAACCCCATAATAGGTAATAATAATCATGCCAAAGCTTCACCTAGGAATAGTGTATTCAACTAAGCACCATTTTCCCTATTATGAAATGCATTTAAATTGTCAACCCAAGGACTATACTTGAAATGGGACAACACAGTTTGTGCACTAAGTTCCTCATAAAGTCATTTCACTTAAGTTGTAGGAAGGAAAATACATGAAAGGAACTACACTATTGATGTAGGAAAGTAAAGCACACATAGCTACTTAAATGAAATTGATGCTGACAACCATAAGTTCAAATTTAACCTATTCTACCAACCCAAAGCATTCACTATGGCTATCTCTACAAGTGTTGTAGGAACATTAAAAGATTATAATGCAACAGGAGGAAACAATGAATTCTACCTTAATTATTGAAAATGCTTAAACTACTTACTCTATTCTACTCTAATCCACCTCCCAAGTGGGCCTCCTTGGTTGGTTTCTACTAGATATGAACTCAGAATGTTACTCAAAATCACTCTTTTATTGTATATTCAGAAAAACTGGTTACATCATCATTAAACAGTGCACAGAACTAAAAAGTAACTTGTTTGCAATTATAGCAGTAATACAATCATCTGTCTAACTTGATTTCTAGCAATCATATCCCTTTATATAGAGGGCTGACATTTATTTCAAAATAAAGATAAGGTCTGACTGATTCATGCCATAAAGAAAGGAGAATGCGATAGTCCAAAACAGAAGATCATAAAGACTAAATAACCACTTCAATAGAACATTGACTGTAGAGGAAATATAGCATAGTTATGCTTCCTATATTCCCTGAAATGATCACTCCTTCAATTCCTCAAGCATGTTCCACAGTGTCATAATAGTTCTCCTCATTGTGGCTTGGAAATTTATTGCTTCTTCATCAATGCTGTCGATTCACTCTCCAGTCACTCCTGTTACCCTGGCTGGTTAGTAGCACATGCATGTATATTTAAGTATTGAACTATTCAATCATATCCAAATGTTAGGACATACATTAAAACAATTATATGAAATATTGCATCATATATATATAATATTTAGCAAGGTATGCCAACTATTATCTACCCCTAAGTTTGTGGATTTGATTGTACTTATAGCATGTACACAAGTTCAAATACTTAAAAGTCATAGCAAGTGTTTTGGAAATGTCTTAGAACAAAGCATAAAACAATATAAAACAAAGACAAATTCCTTGCTCCTCATCTTCCCCCCAACAAGAATAATGCTTGTCCTCAAGCATTATACTTCTTAGAAACTCCTCTAAATTCTCCAACTTTAGTCTTGCCTTTTCGGTTTCTTTTGAAGGTGTAGTAGAATCCTTTGGTTATTTCCCAATAGTCCATCTTGTAGTCTTCATGCAGCTGGTTCAATTTTGTAGCATTAATGTCATATAAAGGCCATAGAAGCATTGATGGTTGGAAAGTCAAAGGAAACTAGAGCTCACGCCTTATTTGTCCTCCCAATTGCATGTATTTTGGTGCTATGTTTATTGTTGCCTATAGGGTAATAGGACTATCTGGTTTAGACTTTCTAAAAGCCTCTGGTAACCTGTGCCATCTACTTCTAACACCAATTAGGGCTCTCTAAAATGTGAAATAAGGCATCCCTTGATACTCTTTGTAGACCTTGTCTCTGACAACAAAAATCATGTCCCTAGATATTGTTCTTGTATTCACATAAGTGAGACTGGACCAATCCCTTAGTAGAACATTGGGCTTGCTAGATTCAATTTTTCAAGGGTAGCTGCTCTGAATTTTCTTTATCCTTATAATTATCTAGCTATATATCATAATTAGCTCCATTGTGCATACAGGACATCAAGGCTTTTAAATGTATGTCTCCTATGTAAAGCAAGGGATTCCATTCAATCTCTTCCAAAATGATGAAGTTGTGGAGATACAAATCACAAAGCAAGTTTTTTTTCCAAGAAGGAAGGGTCTGGTATATATCATAAAATTCTTGGGTTGTCCTAAACTCAGATTTTTTATCCTTGATTGTCATCATCAATTAGAACAAGAGAAATTGCTCTTTCAAGAAAATAACATACACTCTAGGAGGATATTTGCAAGCTATAATTTGGTCAGCCAATTTTAAGGCATGATCCATCTTTTGTTTCTATTTCTCTATTTTCTCTTTCAAGTCCTCTATTTCCTCTTTTTGATCATCAATCTCTTTTCGCATCTTTTTCCTCTCTTCTTTCCACAAATTTTTCTTAAAGATAAACTAAGTGTATAGACTAAAAAGAATAGACTGCAGAGTAGGTGGGCCAAACTCTTCTAGCTTAGTCTTCTATCTTTTCTTTGCACAATGGGCCTACTCTAAGTAGTTAGTGAACCATGTTCTCCTAAAAGGGACTATAGCATTCTGAAAACAAGGATGAGCTGATGGTTGAGGCAACTGAGGCTCTTCCTGATTACCTTCTTGAACTATTTGATGACTTTCTTCAGGTTCACTTTGATGTGTGGGAGGCTCATTATCAAATGTTTCATTTAAATTTTGAGGAGAATCTGTAACATTCAGTTGAATTGGGGAATTATCTGAAACATAATCAATATGGGTTTCTGTAGCAAGCTTTTTTGATAGAACATCCTGACTATCTGGAGAAACCTAGGGAATTTGTCCTCTCCTCTGAGAACTTCTCCTCAAGGGAGTTTCTATTACCTCCACAATTCTCTTTTTTATAGTTTTCTTTGGTGTCTCTACTGCAGGAGTAGATGTTGTAGGAGTGGACTTCCTTTTCTTACTTTTTGAAACTGTAGGGTTTTGGGGTTCTTTCTTAGGAAATGAAATTTCGTCACTAATCTTTCATTTTCCTTTCTTCTAAGAAGAAGTAGGTACATTGTCCTCTGGAGTAGGGGAAGGTTCTTTTTCCTTAAGAATCTCAAGTTTTCTTTCTTGTGTAGTTGTTTCAGTCACTGGCTCAGAGGGAGTTTCACTCTCATGAGCTGGTTGTTCAACAGGTTCATCTTGAGGTTGCAAAGTTTTGACTTAAACAAATTCATCCCATGCCAAAAGAGACACATCTCTAAGAGATCTTTCAACTAGTAATTTGACTAGGGAATGGTGTGAAACATAATTTGTCTTTCCTTTCTGGGTTTCCTCAGCATTAATGCTTAGCATATTATACAAAAAATTTGGAATGTTTACTGGAAAATTATGCCTGATATAGCTAAGCAATTTAAAATGGTGTGCATGCAAATGGGAAAAACTTCCTTCATAGGTGAGGTACCTTATAATGTGTGAATCCAACTCATTGAATGGAGTAGGAAGTGACATGCGCTTGCAATCTTGTTTGTTCACCTCTAATGGAGGGTTTGAAGGAAGAGTGAATTGAGCTCGTGCCGATCTGGCATCATGTTCATTGGGGTAATGCTCCCCAATTACGGGAAACCCTGTCACTTCTGCAATGCATTCCTCCATTTCCAAAATCGTCAATCCCCATATATTTTCCTCCCCTTCCTCAAATGTGTTCATAAATTCAGTAGCTACTTCCTCATCAAACTCTGTTAGCTTTAAGAAATACCTAAGCCATCTACATGCATGAAATCTTTGGACGGCTTCCACAGCAATGAGAAGAATTGTATGGATGAATGGCTTATGATGCATCAGTTGTCTCCCCATTATTTTGAATTTCTTCTACAATTTTCCAATTCAATTTCCTTTATGCTCTGAAATTCCCAATTTCTTAATTCCTCTTGAAAAGACCTTGAATTTAAGCTTCAAACTATAGTTGTCCTTGCAATCTCTATGTTGCATTTTTTTTGAAAAATGAGCTATAATGACACTTTATGACAAGGAATTATGGCTTTAAATATATTTAACATCCACACAACTTGATCATGTCAGCTTAGGGTTACGTCAATCAAGAATCAGGGATAATTTAGGAATTTAGGTAGAATACTTGTGCGAAAAATAAAAGGACTTGATGAATCAACACATAAGTATAGATTTAAATTGACAGACAATCTCATTAAGAATGATGGGTGCAACAATAGTGACTTAAGAAATTAATACACTTATGTGCCCCCTACAAAATTTGGACAAGTGTCCACACTTGTCGTACTTAGCAAGAGGTAGGAAACTGGCCTAATGCCACATAATATAAATATATTTAGTATTAGATATAATTATCAAAATGTGTACTACAAGTAGAAAATATAAAATAGTTTTACCTTTCATTGCATTGTCAGATGTGCTTGAAGGTGGTGTGAATGGAATTTGTCAGCAAATATACTATCGCTGGATGTATGCATCAGCTAATGTGGCATTTATTAAAAACATAGGAAATATAGTAATTGTGATGACGCATAGTATGTGTGGGTGAAGGTAGAGAAGTGGAGTGGGTTGTAAAGAAGAATGTTAGAAAGTGAATGGAGAATTGAACTTAATTGGAAATGAAGTATTTATTTTAGGTTGAAGTTGCAGGAAGAAGGTTGGTACCTTCTGTTGCTAGAAGTATTACTTGTTCTGCTTGTTGATTTGTGTCACAGAATTGCTGCATGAAATCTTCTTTGGTTTGTGGTTGATGGTATAAACTAAGTCTATGACCATTGACTAGTAGTTTGAAATTGATTGAATCTATTGTTGTTAGCTAGAATTCTCCATTGTTGAAGACATGATATATCTCATATGGTCCTAACCATCTTGTTTGTAATTTGTCTTGTGTTTCTTGGAATCTGGAATCAAATAGGAGTTCCCAATCACCTACTTTGAATTGTTTGTTCTTGATATGGGACTTATGCCATTTCTTCCTTTTCTTTTGGACTATCTTTGTGCACTCCAATGCATATTTTCTCATCTCATCTAAAGAGTTGAGATGTAGTAGATGGTCATGTTGTGGTGCAGGAAGATCAATGTTCAACTTCAGGACAATACGTAATGTTTTATTCTCAAACTCAATGGGCAACATGGCTTCTTTCCCATACAGTAATTCAAATAGAGTGAATCTTTTCATTTTTTTCCATGTTGTTCTGTATGCCCAGATTGCTTCTGAAAGGTGGTTGCTCTAGTCATGGTGGTTGAGTTGAATTGTTTTTGTGAGTATTGCTTCAATTTATCTATTGGTGACTTCCGCTTGGCCATTGGCTTGTGGATGGTAGGGGTTGGACTTTTGATGTCTAATATTGTATTCATTCATGAGCTCTATGATCAATTTAGATGTGAATTGTGATCCCTGATCTGTGACTAGCTCTCTCCGCACACCATAGCAAGTGAATATTTCTTTGTATAGGAACTCTGCTACTTTTTTGTCATGGGCATGCCTCATTACCTTTACTATAACCCATTTGGTTACATAATATTTGCATACCAAGATGTATGAATTTCCATTAGATGGAGGGTCTATAGGACCAATAAAATCCATGCCCCATTTATCAAATGGTGTAACAACCACTTGTGGATGTAAAGGTATTTCATTTGATCTTGTATGATGACCCATCCTTTGGCATTTATCACACTTCCTAGTATAATTTTCTACATCTTTATGAAGTGTGGGCCAATAATAACATGTTAATATTTTTAGATTTGTCCTTTTAGCTACAAAGTGTCCTCTACAGGGTTCATCGTGACAAGCATGGAGTATGTCATATGTTTATACTTTGTGTACACACCTTCACATGACTTGATATGGACTTGTGTAGAATAATATGTTGCTAATGCAATAAAATTGAAAGCTTTTCTTAGCTAGAAATTTTCTTTCCTTAGGAGAGAAGTGTGTAGGCATCTTGTCAGCTGCAAGTTAATTGGCTATATTAGTGTACCATGGGCTCTTGATAGTAATGTGGAATAAATGTTCATCAGGGGATGTATCATCTATCACAGAGGTATCAAGGTCATCTCTTTGGAGTCTGGATAAATAATCAACCACAACATTTACTTTCTCTGGCTTATCAATTTTTGTTAGATCAAATTCCTGCAAGAGCAAAAGCCATTGTGCTAACCTGCCTGAAATGGCAGGTTTATTGATAACATATTTTATGGTTGCATGGTCATTGTGAACAAAGATGAGATATCCTATTACATAGTGGTATAATTTATTCAAAGCATAGACAACTGCAAGTAATTATTTTTTTGTGACTCTATAGTTTAATTCTAGCCCATGTAGGCTTTTGTTGATATAGTAAATAACATTTTCAAGTTTAATGGATTTATGTCCTAAGACAACTCCTATTGCATAATTAGATGCATATGTATGGATGTGGAATGGTAAAGTCCAATTAGGCCCTTTAAGTAATTTTTAAGTTGCAGGAAAGATTCCTCACAAGTTGATGTCCATGTGAACTCAACCTCTTTTGTAAGAAAGTTGTAGGGTGGACTGGTTATTTGACTAAAATTTTGAATGAAATGTCTATAATAACTAGCATGTCCTAAAAAGGATCTAACATATTTTTGTTTAGTAGGTGCAAGAAAAATAAGAATTACCTCAATTTTTGTAAGGTCCACTTGTATGCCAGCTTATGAGATGAAATGCCCTAGCACAACTCCTTGCATCATCATGAAACACTTTTCATTGTTCAGGGACAAATTATTTTCTTTACATCTGATCAATACTTTCTCTACGTTTTCCAATGCTTCTTCAAAAGTGATACCAAATGTGGTGAAGTTATCCATATAGATTTCCATGCAGTCATGTGAGATGTCAGCAAAAATGTTGATTACAACTCTTTGAAATGTTGCTGGAGCATTACATAAACCAAATGGTAACACAAAATATGCATATGTTCCCCAAGGACATATGAATGTTGTCTTTTATTGATAATCTAGAGCAATGCTAATCTGATTATATCCACTATATCCATCAAGAAATGAGAATTACTTTTTACCAACTAAGGTATCTAGAACTTGATCAATGAATGGTAAGGGAAAATGGTCCTTCTTTATTGAATTAGTGAGTTTTTGTAATCTACACATATTCACCATTTACCCCCCTTTTTGGGTACAATTACCAAAGGGGAAACCCATTTACTATCTAAGATTGGATAGATGAAACCAACATCCATCAGTTTTTGTAGCTCAGTCTTTACAATTTCTCTTAAGGCTGGGTTTATCCTTCTCTAAGGTTAGAAGAGTGGTAGAATGCCTTCATTGATGTAAATCATGTGTGTACAAGGTTTTGGGCTCAATCATTTCATGTCCCCATAGTCCCAAGAAAAATCTTTTTCATGTTTACAGAGGAGTTGGGTTAACAATGTTAATTATTGTGGTGGCAATTTATTGTTAACATGAAGATTGTGGCTAGGTGAGAGCTCCATAGTTGTTGTTAGTTCTAGAATTGATACTTTAGATATAGGTATTTTTTATATCTCACAGGGTAGTAGTTGATGGATAATTTCAGGTTCCATTGGTAAAACACAGTTTTCATAGGTAGTCAACTCCGTAACAGAGCTTGCACATATATCTTCTTCTGTGACATAGTCATTAGTGAGGATGCTTTGAATCACATCATCATCTTCTTGTGGTTTTATGAAATATTTTGTGTGGCATCATTAACTAAGCAATAGAGTTTATCTGTTCTTCCTCATCTCCCAAATCTGGCCAAATAGGAGTGCTTAAATCGGGTTGTGGCTAAGCTAGAGGATATAATGATAGCTTTTTAATTTTTTGGTCATCTGAGATTATCATGTTACTTAATCTGAAACTAATATAAGCATCAATTGTGGCTAACCATGGTTGTCCAAGGATTTCTAGATAACTAGCAAGAGTTACCTTGGGTGACAATATCATGAAGTTAGTAGGATATTCCCAAGAATCCAATGTAACTACTATATCTCCTATTATTCCATCTAGTGTGATAGTGGAGATGTCTGCAAGTTGTAAGACCATTGGAGTGGTCCTTAAGCCCTCTATACTCAACCTATGCATAGTGTCCTTGGTCATAACATTAATAACAACGCCCAAGTCTATTAAAGCATTCTTTACTGATTAGGCATTAATTATTATATCAACCACTGGGCTTCCAAGATCATAGTACTTTGGAATAACTATCTTTCCCAACATTATATCTACAAGTTGACCTATAACATGTATTGTTTGGGGATCCTTCTTCTTTCTTCTAGATTTCTTGAGACAAGCTTCTTTAATGGATTTTCCATAGAGAGAAACATCTTTAATAGCTTGAAACAATGGAATTTGGATATGCACATTTTTCAATTGGTCAAGGATATCAAATGGTGTGTCTCCCTGGGGTACAGGTTTGTCCATCCTAAGCCTTTGAGAGAAATGACAATTAATTGAGATGTGGGCATCAGTTTGACTTGACATATTAGTTGGTGGGACTGTATTTAGAAAAGTAGCTTCTGGTAGTTGTGTTGATATTGCAGGAATGTCTAGAACTTCCATTATAATGGGAGGTTCTAGTGTAGGTAGAGTAGTACCAGATCTAAGGTGAATATCAATTATTTCTAGTGCATAGGTAGGATATTGTTGGGCATCAGTAGCATACACTAGTTGTTATTGTCATTCAGACTGATAGGTTCTCTTGGAAGGAATCTTCCATAGACATCTTGTCTTCTTCCTCTTCGATGCATGCAAGTAACAGCATGAACTTGTGAAGCGATCTCATAACTACAAACTGATATCTAGAAAATAGGGAACTATCTAAAATGACATAACAAGGTTCTTAGATTGACACCATCCCTGGAAATAGTGCTAAAAATGAATAACCCATAATAGGTAATAATAATCATGCCAAAGCTTCTCCTAGGAATAGTGTATTCAACTGAGTATCATTTTCCCTATTATGAAGTGCATTTAAGTTGTCAACCCAGGGATGCATACTTGAAATGGGACAACACAATTTGTGCACTAAGTTCCTCATAAAGTCATTTCACTTAAGTTGTAGGAAGGAAAATACATGAAACGAACTACACTATTGTTGCATGAAAGTAAAACACACACAGCTAATTAAATGAAATTGATGTTGAAAACCATAAGTTCAACTTTAACCTATTCTACCAACCCAAACCATTCACTATGGCTATCTCTGCAAGTGTTGCAGGAACATACACAGGTTACAATGCTATAGGAGGAAACAATGAATTCTACCTTAATTACTGAAAATGCTTAAACTACTTACTCTATTTTACTCTAATCCACCTCCCAAGTGGGTCCCCTTGGTTGGATTCTGATAGCTATGAACTCTGAATGTTACTCAAAATCACTGTTTCATTGTATATTTAGAAAAATTGGGTGCATCATCATAAAACAATGCACAAAACTAAAAATTAACTTGCTTGCAATTATAATAGTAATGCAATCATCTGTCTAACTTAATTTCTAACAATCATATCCCTCTATATAGAAGATTGAAATTTATTTGAATATAAAGATAAGGTCTGACTGATTCATGCCATAATGAAAGGAGAATGCGACAATCCACAATAGAAGATCATAAAGACTAAATAACCACTTCAACATAACATTGACTGGAGAGGAATTTTAGCATAGTCATGCTTCCTATATTCTCTAAAATGATCACTCCTTCAATTCCTCAGGCACGTCCCACAATGTCATAATAGTTCTCCTCATCATGGCTTGGAACTTTATCCCTTCTTCATCAATGTTGACGATTCACTCTCCAGCCGCTCTTGTTACCCTGGCAGATTAGTAGCACATGCATGTATATTCAAGTATTCTATTATTCAATCAAATCTAAATGTTAAGACTGTAGACTAGAGTTTATCTGTATCTATTCAGAATAGGCGTAAACAAGGAAAACGTTAGATTAATCTAGCATTTAAATTAGTTCAAAACATAAACATAAAAACCAAGCCACCTCAAATTGAGCCAAAACATATGCATTCAAGCACTGTTTGATTTTCTCTGATAGGAGGGATGTGGGTGTGCTCTCTAAGCACTTGGAGCTTGTCCCTAATGCATTTTAGGAAGGATTAATGCAATACAAATTAAGAAACTAAGATTAATCCAAGTTATCTAAGCTATGGTGTAATTTTAAGAAAACTTGGAAATAAGCTAAACCAACAAATATGCTAAAACTTAAGATGATTTAGATTTAATATAACATTATAACACTACTCAATGTAAATGATGTGAATTGGTGTTTTTCTCTTGGAAGAGGAGGGTATTTATAGGATTTGAGGAAGGGCTTGGGTTAGGAAGGGGAGTTAGGGTTGGAGGTAAGGTTTGGGGTAGAGTTTGGGGTAAGGTTAGATTAACCTTGGTCAAGGTTTCTCACACATGTGTGAGCAACACTAGGGAAGTTTGAAAAGGGGATAAGAGTGGAAGAAGAGACATGGGCTTCATTCATGGCTTGTAAGAAGCCTTGATGAGGATGTAAGAGGTATTTATGAGGGTGTAAGGCTCATTTATGAGGGGTTTTGACCCAAAGTCAAAGTTTGAAGGGTTAGGCTAAAAAGGGTAGGAATCACCCTTTAATCAGGTTTAGGGTGAGTTTAGGAAATTCTAGAAGAGGCTAGGGATTTCTAGAAGATTTATAAGGTTTTAGGATTTAAATAAATATTTTATTTATTTAAAGGATTTTTAGTCAGTTTATTAAATAAATAAGAAATTTTGGAGGGAATGGTGTTTAAATTAGATTTAAACATTTTTGGAAGGGATTTCTTAATTAAATATTTTAATTAAAATAGGAGGAATTAATGGCATAAAAATAAATAAATAAATTAATTAATTAATAAATGATGATGTCATCAGGGGTTTTTGGAAAATAAAAATACTTTTATTTTCTAAAGGATTTTTAGGTGTCTACAAGGACATACATTAAAACAATTATATGAAATACTACATCATATATATATATATATATATATATATATATATATATATATATATATATATATATATATATAGCAAGGTATGTCAACCATTATCTACCCATAAATATATATATATATATATATATATATATATATATATATATATATATATATATATATATATATATATATATATATATATATATATATATATATATATATATATATATATATATATATATATATATATATATATATATATATAGCAAGGTATGTCAACCATTATCTACCCATAAGTTTGTGGATTTGATTGTATTTATAGCATGTACACAAGTTCAAGTACTTAAAAGTCATAGCAAGTGTTTTGGAAATATCTTAGAACAAAGCATGAAACAATATAAAACAAAGACAAATTCCTTGCCCCATCAGGTGGCATTAAAATCTCCTTCAAGGATAAATATCTCCTTACTCCATCTTTCCATTTGCTTAGAGATATCTCTCCACACTTCCTTCTTTTCCCTTGTCTTAGACATACCATAAAAATTAAATAGAAATACATTGTTATGAAAATGCAACAAGTTAACTTTTACTAGCTACCAATTCTTAGGCTAAGAGATACACTCAACCTTGACCACATCCTTGGGTTCCATAAAACTCCTAAACCTCCCGAAGTCCCATTAGACCTTACTAAAGTTTCAAACCAAAGTTTTCTTACTCCTAAAAGTACTACAAACTCTTCTTGCTTGAGCTTGGTTTCCTATAAATAAATCACATTTGGTTTCATCTGATCAAGACACCTCTTGATCAAACCTCTCTTGTCAAGGGCATTGCAACCCCTGACATTCCACATTAGGAACTTCATTTCTTCCTAAGAGAGAATAAATCTCTCCTAGATCTCAATTTACTTTGACCTTTCATGTTACCAACCATTTCCAGTAACTCTTGGTTGGACTATGTACCTCTAGTTTTTTTCCCTTGTGTTGATCTTCTGGGATTTTGACTTTTTCTAACTAATATACATTTTTTCCAAGATTTCTTCACCATGTAAAACTCCTAGTGTGTCCTCCTCTCCCTCTTAACCAATCAAACCCTCCTCTTTCAACCTCTCTTCTTACATTTGAGTAGTTTCATCCCTCATAGGAGACATATGTATATCTTTAAAAATCATTTCACTTAGGTCTTTCTCTTCTTCATTAACATTACTTAGTGGGAACACCTGAAGTCTATTACTTTTTTCTTTGGATTCTATTGTTGTAGCTAGATTTTTATTGTTGTTGCATCCTGATGGTTCTTCACAGTAATCATCTTTTCTTCTTGCAACTACTAGGCACTGGTCTAGCTCCCATTCCCTATAACCTCACTATCCAAACTCCCTCCCTTCTTATTTTTCTCAATAATACACTCTTGTTACCCCTGATCTATGATCCCAATCACCTGTATTTGATTATGTCGATCTTATAAGGCACCTTCCTCTAGTTGAGTTGTTCAACCTAGCTCAAGGGAGATTCCCCTACCAACGAACGTTGTGTCCTCTATATCCTTCATCTGATTGCAACCTATATTTTCCATCCATACAAAATCCTCTGCACCCTCTACAATATAATTTCCTTCAACATCCTCTTGTTGATTATCTTACAGAGTTGCAAGTCTAGTCTCCAAGAGGTCTTTCTCTAAACTCTTTCCTTTTTTTTATCAAGCACACATTCTTCTATTTGATGACCCTAGTTGTTATATTTTTTCAAATTTTCTATTATCCACTCAACCTCGATCTCCTACCACCATGATATACCTTCACTTGTCCAAATCTCCACAACATGAGGTAAAGGGGGGTTGGGTTTCCAGCTAATACAAATTATTGCATACATGCTAAAGTCCTTTTTCTCTATTGCTTCATCTACTTTCAAGAACTTTCCAAGCTTGTTACCTATTATGCTTAATGATTCTTCCTTCTAATATTCATGAGGTAGATTATATAACCATATCCATATCAGAATATCCTCTATTGATACTTGTTTTGTGTTGAAATTGGGACACCAACCTTTGATAAAGAAACCAATACCTCACATTGAGAATGGGCCATTATACATGGACCACTATTTCTCCCAAGCACACCCCATGATTACTAAGAAAATCAATTGGTAGGGTTTTTAAAGAGATATTCTTTCCCTAGTTTTCATCACACCATTTCCAAATACAGGAATAAGTCATCCAACCTCCACCCCATTTCATGAAAAAAGCTTTTTCTTTGAATTGATTCACTGATTCTTTCCATCATTCTCATTCTATGCGTATTGAGATTACCCTATTATCCATGGTCTTCGATTTATCCTTTGTTGTCTGAGTTTCCTAGAATGGATTTTTCGGTCTCCATTCCTTGGACTCCAAACCCTTGAACCCATCTTTTTTTCCCTAAAATAACCTTGAAAATCCCCATTGATTCCTCTCCAGCCCTTTCTACCTTCTTGGCTTGTCCGCAAACTTTTGCGGAGCCTCCCAAACCATTCTCAAAGGATGCCATTCCAAGATTCTTCTCACTTCTCATCTATCACCATGGGATATCAAATTTTGTCTGCTACATCCACCTCTATGAAACCCTAAACCTTTCATGGTATTTTTACACACATAAATGTGGGATTGAAATGTAGCTATATAAAAAGAGTGGATTAATTTTAACAATGAAGGTTGAAAAAGGTTCCATCATAAGTCACTTGAATATAAAATATATCAATCCTTTAAAAGTTTTATTATAAAATCAGATTATGGTTGCTAATATTAGGTTACTAGTGTTCAATTTGGACTTTCAATCGAAGAGGTGAAATTAAGTCCTCTATATTGGAACATTGAACAAGGGATGAATCTATTTCTATCTCCTCCAATAAACAAATTTAAAGTTTCTTAATAGAGTAAAAATCTCACAAAATAATTAATTAAATACTTCTCTTAAAATTCACCCACAAGAGGGAACCAACATGGATCATGAAGTCATGTTGAAGATAGAGACCTTAATTGGATAGTTCTACATTGAAAGGTGGTCCAAAAATCTAAACATAAGGATATTTTCTATTCAAATACCAATTCATTCTAAGGTCTTGAAATAAAAAGTGTACTTGATGACTTCCTATGTAAAATTAACAACTATGAGAAACTCTCCAATACTTCCAAGGAGTGAGAAACCCATATCTACAAAAGTAAGGAACTAAAACAAAGCCAATATATGAGAAAAAAATTATGATTATTATGCAATACTTAAGGAACTACATATAAATTCCAATAGTGGCATGTTGTGATGGTTAAGTTGTTTTGTAGTTGTCCTTTAAATTAAGGTCCAAATCCCATGGGGAAGAAGTCCCACATTTGTGTTAGAATAACTAAGAGGGGGTTGAATCAGTTAGATTAGTTATCCTACAGTCCCAAATATAAATATGTAACACTTTAAACAATATCAACAAATTCTACAACTCAGTAACATAGAATACTAAACTGTTTATGTCTTTTACCGATTACTAGTAAACTAACTCACTGTGATTACCGAACAAATCAAATATGCAATATGTAAAGTATGACAATAAAACAATCATCACAAAAACACATAACACAATGATTTAACGTGGAAACTCTGTTAAGGGAAAAACCACCTAGGACTGGTAATCCAAAATAATTTTCACTCTTCTAAAGTGAGCTTGATGAAGAGCCAACCCTGTTAAAGGTTACACACACACTGTTAGGTGTGACCTTGTTAGAGGATTTAAGACTAACAGTTATCTTTCAACCAACATTCACTATGGGGTCAATTAGATAACTATGTACATTCCTTGAATGACATAGGGGCATAACATAAGACGGTTGAGTCCACTCGGTTAAGAGATTTTTCTGTATCAATGGTTAAACTGAAACAATAGTTGATCTGATTACAATACAACTCAATTTATAGATGTTCAAATCTATTCTAAGCCCATACAAATCCTTTGATCAATATATCAATTCACTTCCTCAACTCACTTTTACTCGATAATAGCTCTTTGATGCTCAGTGTTGTTCTGCAGTTTGGTTCTCCTTCAACCAGTCTAATCAGGCATGCATGAAACTATATTCATGCAAAATCTCTACAGTCTTCTTTCTTCCAGCATGTTTCAATAAAGAAACTCATATCTCTTATATAGACAGATAAACTATTTTCATATCATCCATCATATTTTGCCGCTTATTCTCCTTCATTGATTTTGCCTCTTAAACCTTCCTCGACAAATGTGTCAATAACACATTTCAATTCCATCCTTTAGATCTTCTCTAAATTTTGTCAGTCGTGGATCTCATAACAAACTTTATCCTCAATCTCAAAATCATAACAATTTCCAGTTTATCAATTTATGTCAGCTAAACTTAGACATTTAATACTTTCATCCATACTCAGTTAACAAAGAAATGTGTTGGTGAACACACACTCGGTTAATACTGTCACTCGGTATACACTACACTAGCTCAGTGAATACCGAAGTGATTCATTTACCGACCACATTGCCTTGTACAATTTTGCTTCCTCCTTCATAATATATTAATGCAACATAATCAAGTCAACAATATGAAGTCATAGACTCATCAATAAGTTACCCAGAGTATTCCTTATCCTCATCTGTCATATCCATCTTTCTCCATGTAGATATCTCAGTTCTTCATCTTTTCTCTCCTCTTTCAGATGTTTAGATGTTTGCAACCAACATGATAAGTACTGTCAAAACTAGTTGACATCAATGACAACGTAATGAATGATTTAATTATCTTACATATCAATTCAGTAACTCGGTGATCTCTAATCACTGATATTCAAGTCATTCAAGTATTCAATCATTTTTAGTTCATCAATCTCTCCCATTGGCATTGATGGCAACACAAACAACATGAAATATGCCATGCACATACCAAACATGTCTTCTAAAACTATGAAAGTAAATTTTGTAGCTCGATAAGCTCTCCCTAGCTTGATATAGATATGTTTAATCACTATGTTACATAACAACATTACTAGTGCAGACTTTCCTTTGTGGATTTAATCTTTTCAGCTTTCAGATTCCTTTTGTTCTTAGCAACAAATCTTCAAAACTCTCCCTAACTTTCTCAAATTATCTCTCCCTTAGATAGATTATCACTATTCTATCTCTTCATATTGTTTATCTCTCCCTTTGACAACAATGCCAAAGGAAAACATAAAATATACAACTCTGCAATAGCCAAAGTAACTCTCCATTGTTCGGTGCAGACAATGTATCTCTGTATACTAATATGCAAATCTTTGTTCTAGCTCCTCAAATCTTTTATAGCCTTAGACATTATCGAAAGTGTGAGCTATGTTGTATCAAAATGAATGATCTTATGATAAGAATAGGCTAATGCAACCTCCAGATCACATTAGTGACCGGTAGACAGGGGACGGACCCCAAGTCTAGTCCTCAAGTATTCAAAAGTTTCCTTTGGTAGAGGCTTGGTAAAAATATCAGCAAGTTGCTCCTTTGATGTAACATATTCCAGTTTGACTTGCTTCTTCTATACTTGTTCTCTTAAGTAGTGATACTTAATATAAATATTATTTATCTTTGAATGCACAACAAGATTCTTAGAAATATTTATTGCACTAGTGTTGTCACAATATATAATCACCAACTCAATGATTACCTCATTCATCCCTTGCAACACTTTTTTGATATAAGCAATGTTTGAATAGTTTGTAGCAGCAACAACATACTCTGCTTCGGTAGTAGACTAAGAAATACAAGGTTGTTTCTTACTTGTCCAAGTTACAAGTCTTTCACCAAAGAAAAATGATCCTCCGGTTTTTCTCTTTCTATCATCTATATTTCCAGCCCAATCTGCGTCGGTGTAGACTCTTAGTTCAAATTTTCCTTCCTTAGGATGGAATAAGCCATATTCCTTTGTTTTCTTCAGGTATCTCAAGATTCTTTTCACTACAACCATATGTGAATCCTTTGGATTGGTAGAAAATCTAGCAACAATCCCCACTGCATGAGCAATATCAGGCCTACTGTGTACTACATACATCAGTTTACCAATCATAGATCAGTACAATGTCTGGTTTACCTATGTAGATTCATCATCTATTGTTAATTTGTAGCCTGTGACCATCGGTGTTCCAACTGGTTTAGCATCTTCCATGCCAAATGTTCTCAATACTTCCTTTATGTACTTTGATTGTGTGATGAAAATTCCATCATTCTGTTGAATAACCTGCAAGCCTAGAAATAACTTAATCTCTCCAAACATAGACTTTTCAAATTCATTTCTCATCTCATCAGTAAATGATTTACATATATGATCTTGTCCTCCAAAGATTATATCATTCATAAATATTTCAGTAATCAAAATATTGTCATTAGATCCTCCTTTCATGTACAAATTGTCATTCTCACTAGTTCTTACAAAACCAATACTTAAAAGATAAGTATGTAACCTTTCATACCAGGCTCTTGGTGCTTACTTTAAACCATATAAATCTTACATACCATGTCTTTCTGGTTTGGATCAACAAACCCTTCTAGTTGTTCTATGTAGACCTCATCTTCTAGTATTCCATTCAAAAAAGAAGACTTAACATCCATTTGATAGACTTTAAATTTGTTATGTGCAGCATATGTAAGTAACATGTAGACTCCTTCTAGTCTAGCAACAGGTGTAAAAGTTTCACCATAATCAATACCTTCTTCCCATGCATAGCCCTTGCAAACAAGTCTAGCTTTGTTTCTTGTAACCTCTCCATTCTCATTTAGCTTACTTCTAAAAATCCATTTAGTACCGATAACATTTTTATCTTTTAGTTTAGGTACTAAAGTCCATGTTTTGTTTTTCTCAGTTTGTTCTATCTCTTCATTCATAGCATTTATCCATTCATCATTTTCAAGTGCAACCTTAACATTCTTTGGTTCAAACTCACAAACTAAGCATACATTCTATCTTAACTTACTTCTTGTCAGTATCCTAGATTTCCTATCTCCAATGATTTGGTTCTCAGGATGATGCTTTCTGAAAAATCTCTCTAGCACTTGATCTCTTCTTTGTTCTTCACTTTGTTCAGGTTCATTTTTTTTCTCGGTTGCTTCTACCTGTTCCTTGGTTTCCCTTTGTTGTTCCTCAGTGTCTCTTTGCTATTCCTCGATGTTATTTTCCTGATGCTCAATCAACTCAACCTGTGGCTTGGATGTTACTTTGGATGTTCAACATAAACAAATCTACCATAGTCTTTCAGCTCCTTATTGCTTTCTTCATCATTTTTATTAGCAAATTCATCAACTCTGACATTAGCACTTTCAATCATCTTATTAGAAACCTTATTCAGACACTTCTAAGCTTTAATTTTAGTAGAATATCCAAGAAATATTCCCTCACCCCCTTTAGAGTCAAATTTCCCGTTCCTATCATCTTTTAGAATAAAACATTTACTACCAAAAATTCTGAAGTAACTTACACTCGATGTGTAACCAAACCATAACTCGTAGGGTGTTTTTTTTGTGTCTTTCTTCAATTGCAATCGGTTCAGAACATATACAATTGTGCTAACTACCTCTCTCTAGTATACTTGTGCAACATTATTTTCTATCATCAGTGTCCTTGCACAATCAACAATTGATATGTTTCTCCTTTCAGCAATCCCATTTTGCTACGGTGTTCTAGGTGTAGAAACCTATCTTTTTATACCATGCTCATTACAATAGTTAGTGAATTCATTAGAAATAAACTCACCACCTCTATCAGACCTCAAGCATTTCAATTCTTTCCCAGTTTCTTTTTCTACTTTTTCTTTGTACCATTTAAACATTTTAAATGCCTTTGATTTCTCTTTTAGAAACTTGACAGTCATCAATCTAGTGTAATCATCAACAAACATAATAAAATATCTATCTCCATAGTAGCTCTGAGTTCTCATGGGACCACATAGGTCAGTGTGAACTAACTCCAAGATTCTTTTCATTGAATGGTCTTTATCACATCTAATTTTATCATTTATCAATAAAGATCATTTTCCTCTAACCATACATGGTGTATCATTACCCATTTTTACATATCCTCCATTATAATGCTCAAGATGATCAAACTTTTCTTCATCACCAGTCATGTGATGTGTAGAACCACTATCAATGATCCATGTATCATTTTTACTAAGTTTAGAAATGAGTGATGTTTCTACATACCTTTCTTCTTCCTTAGAATCATCCTTCATCGCAACAAATACTACTTCTACATCATCATCTATGTCAGTATCAATATCATTCTCTTCATCAAAGTAACATACCTTTTTGCCCTTATCCTTTTTATCTTAGTTATCTCTTTTGTAGTGTCGGTAACTTCTGTTGTTTCTCCTTCCATAGCTTCCTTCACCAGATTGGTCTTTGTTTCTATCTTCCTCTTTCCTATTTGGGCATGTGGCAGTAATATGGTCAACTTCTTTACAGTTAAAACATGCTAAAGGTAATTTACCCTTATATCTACCTTTACCTTTGGGTAATCTCCGGGCCATAAGAGCTTCAAGTTCATCAAGATCATCATTAGTATTACTATCACTGCCATTCCTTATATTATGTCTACTGCTAGACTTACCGATCTTCAGAGAGGACATGAAAGCAGACTCAACAAATGGTACAACACTATTATCAAAATTGTTTAACTCAAAAGTTGTTAGCTTACCAATCAGACTATCAAGAGTAAGAGTATTGCCAGGTGCAGGCCTCATTTCATGTATAACAGATATTCTGATTGCATAAGCAGGCAACAAGGATCTTATAATTTTACTCACCACTGTATCTTCATTGATGACAACACCAGATCCTCTGATAGCATTGACTACCTCCTTTATTTAGTTTTCATATTGTACTATGTTTTCTCCTTCCTTCATTTTCATATTGTCAAACCTGCCTCTTAGACTTTCAGCTTTGGATCTCTTCACATTAACATCACCACCATAAAATAGAGTTAGTTTATCCCACATTTCCTTTGCAGTAGTGCAATTCTTAACATCCTCAAATTCAGCATCGAATAGAGCAACAACAATCTCTATCATAGTAAAGTTGTGTTCTTGTCGGTCTCTTAACTGATCAAGAGTCAAAGGTCTAGATGGTGGTTGTAAGTAGCCATTTTCAAGTAGATATAAGGCAGAATCTCCGATTCCAAATATGTGAAGTTTCATTCAACTTTTCCATATAGTAAAGTTGTCCTTATTCGGCTTCGGTACTTCCCTCTTATACATCTTGTAATCTTTTTGCTGAAGTCCTTGAAACTTTGTTCCAATAAACACAACTCTGATACCAATTGTTAGAATAACTGAGAGGGGGGTGAATCCGTTAGATTAGTTATCCTATAGTCCCAAATACAAAGATGTAACACTTTAACAATATCAACAAATTCTACATCTCGGTAACATAAAATACTAAACTGTTTGTGCCTTTTACCAATTACCAATAAACTAACTCACTGTGATTATTGACCAAATCAAATATGCAGTATGTAAAGTATGACAATAAAAAAATCATCACAAAAACACATAACACAATGGTTTAACATGGAAAACCTGTTAAAGAAAAAACCACCTGGGACCGATAACCCAAAATAATTTTCACTCTTCTAAAGTGAGCTCGATGAAGAGCCAACCCTGTTATAGGTTACAAACACACTGTTAGGTGTGACCTTGTTAGAAGATATTTCTGGCAAGTTGACTATATTGGTGTATATGACTTAATATAGTGTTTTCATTATGGCAACAAAGTCATATGATATTTTGGAGTCAGCGCACTTGATAAGAAGATCATAAATTAGTTAAGTGTTGAAGACTGGACAATGCACAGAGTATCTGAGAGTCAGAGCATCAACGCACATGCATATGATAGAATTATGGTATGCTCCCTAGAAGTTAAGGTGGTAATATCATATTCATGCTACATCTAAGAGCGCATGATCAAAAGATTCAATATGAGAAAGAAACAAAGAGTTCAAGTTGCATAGACAATGAATGCCAGAGAAGAACAGTGCAAGCAACCGACTATTGGTATTTTGGTTAGTGGTTATATTATTGTTGTGTAAAGGCTATGTGCCTATTGTAATTAAGTTATAGACATGTAATTAACTTTTTTTGTAAACACGCTTGAGCTAATTCAATTGGAAGCATTGTATGTAATCGGTTAAAGGGCCGACCTAGTTAATTGTTTTGTATGTGCATATAAATATTAGATGCGCTGCTGTAACTAAAGAAAGAGTTGACATAGAGTGAAGATAAGCAGAGCACAAGTGTGTGAAGAGTTTTTAAGATGTATTAGAGCTTTACAAGAGGTCAAAGCATCAATGCATCAAAGGAACTGATCAGACAAGCAGTGTCATAGTGCCAGTTCATCCAGCAGATATAGTGTGTATTTGAGATCAGAAGGTTGTAGCCTTCACCACTTGAGAAGTGAGCTCTAGGATAGTGAGTCCACACCCCTAAAAGGGTTATTGTAAAAGACTCCTAACAGGGTTCAACCCTTGACCAGGTCACTGTACTAAATATATTGTAAAGCAACTCCTAACAGGATTAAGGATCTTCTAACAAAGATCATAACACACTAGTACATATTATTAGTGGGTGTTAATTCCCACCAGGGTTTCCCCATAACCATATTGATGTTACGTGTTGTGTTTATGTTGATGTTCATTTCAGTACTTAAGCATTCAAGTTAAGTTTAAAGAGCTAAGTAAAAAGATTAAATATAGTGAACACTGATTCACCCCCCCCCCCCCCCCCCCCCTCAGTGTTTCCATTCCTAACAATTGGTATAAGAGCTCTGGTCCTCAACAAAGAAGTTTAACTACTTGAGGAGATCATGGATAAAGCATAAATGAAACATCTAAAAAGAAATCTTGAAGCTGCTCTTGAAGACCTAGACAGATCTGAAAAATAAATTGAAGAACTAAAAGAAAAAGTCAGTGATGCTCAAGCAGTCATCAAAAGGCTAAGAAAATATTTGAAAGAATGATCTACTAGTGATTTAGGGATAATGATCAAGAAGTTGAATGAAGAAAATCCATCCTTAAAATAACAAATTGAAGAATTGGATGATAAGCTAACCAACAATCAAGAAGTGATAGGCGCGAAATGACTATAGAACCTATAGAGGAGAAATACATCAAATTGATGTCCATGATACTGGGATATAGGTTCCAACACACTAGCAGGGTAATAGTGTGTCAGCGGTCACCATTCTAGCAACAATAAGGTTGGTAAGAGAGAATGGAGAGTTCAATCTATGTGAGATCTTGTGTGCATAGCTAATAGACAACATAAGATCCATCAAGCATGACAAGACCAAGATATTGAGGTTTGGGCCTTTAATAATCTATATGTACTTCCATATTCTTGGAAAAGTGTCTGATTTGTATCTAGACAAATCTATTACCACTATGCCACAGATATCCTTTAAGGCATCCACAGAAAGTACCCTTAAGGATTACATGACACTGGAATTGAAGACATTTAGGGTTAGAATGCAGATGAGATATAGGATTCTGGAAAGTATTGTTGAGAAATACAAGGACATAATTTCTTTCATGGTGGAAATTGATACAACATACATGGAGGTTGTTGAACCAAGAACAAAGTGAATTCATCCACTGGGATATGAAGTTGAAGAGCCTATTCTAGAGGCTTATGCTCAAGTTTTGTTGTCAACACCTAAGGACCCCAATGAACCTAGATGGGGAACTTATGAAGAGAAAAAAATAGAAGTAGATGATGTATTGAACAACATAGAAACAAAAAGAAAGGTTGCCAAAGTCACTTCGGAGATTCTAAAAATTCATGGAGTATCCCAAGCAGACCTAGACAAAGTAAGGCAAGAGAAGATTGCTTTGGAAATAGAGAGCACAGCTGCAACAAAGATAGAATCTGATGATCCAAACATGAAAAAGGTGAAAATTGAGAAATCTAATGATCTGAAGGGTAAAACAGATGATACCCCTTCTGCGCCCAAGGTAACCATTGACCTTACTACTCCTCCTTAGTATAAGGCAATGCCTAAAAGGAAGAAAGAGATTAGCACCAATTATCCATCCTCGCGAGTAACAAGGAACAAGAAAAATATGCAAGCACCTCTAAAAGTAAGTTTCAAACCCAGTCTCAGTGTGCTAAGTTCAAGGATTATTGATGAAGGCATGATAGATCAAGTAGGGAAGTTCTATGAGAAGTATAGTGAAATTGACAAGTCAGAAATTCATGGAATGATTGTCAAGCATATGCTGAAGTTCAAAAAGATAGTCCTAGAACTAAAGACTATAATTCCAGATAATGTGCGGAACATATTAGAATTCATAAAAAGAGAAGCCATTGAAGAGGACCTAAGGATAAGGGAAAAGATCTTAGATGAAACCCTCCCAGTATGCTTGCTAGAAGAGAAGACTTTATTGTTAGATCTAGTGAAGCCACATCTTAGAACCAAGTCAAGGAATTTACATATAATGGACAAGAACTATGAATTGGTGGATAAGGAAATAGAGAAAGCATTTGAGAAGGTCTTCATGAACAGACACATGTACCCACCCACTATGCCTATAGCTCAAGTGCCCACAAAGGAAGTCAAGATGGCAGAGCACACTAATGTACCTATGAAAGGTCCTCAGGACTCAACGCCTGCAGTTGAAACACAAATAGAGGTAGATAAGTCTACGTCCATGATAGAGTCACTAAAGGATAGCACCATTATCATTGATAATGTAGAGATAGCCATGGCGGCCACGGATAAAGACCTGGACAAGTTTGAAGAAGATTTTGTGAGCACATAAGAAGCTGAAATTTTATGTGGTAACAACTCACCTAAGTTGCAAAAAGAGGAAGTATTAATTGAGGACATAATAGATAAAGAAGAAAAGGTAGAAGAAAAGAAAGGAGAAGAAGAAGAAAAAGGAAATGAACCATTAGCTGAAATGTTAATAAACGTAAAGCAAGAAGTAGTGGATGGCACTCCTATCGCTCCTTCTATATCATTGTTGTCAAGATTAACACCTGACTCGACTAGTTTGGATTCATGGGGAGAAGAAGACCTGATCAAAATCAGTATCTTGGCCATGGAAAAATCCAAAGAGAAACAAGTGATGAGGAATCCCTTATTTGTGGATTCAATGAACATATTGAATAGCCTATTGGTCTCAAACAAGAAAGTGTCCAAGGTCAATATAGTTGATGATGTTAGCAACATCCTCACAGCCTTTAAAACTAACTTTGCCAACTTGGAAGAATTTGCATCTCAAGTTGCAAAAGAGAAGTATAGAAAGAAAAGGCTAAGTTAATTAGTCAGTAACTTTGCACTTGACCTTAGTTCACTCAAAGTTGGACAAGCAACTTTGAAAGAGTTTGCAACAAAAGGAAGAAGAATTATTGCTGACTGTATGAATCAAGATAAGTTGACAGCCGACCACTACAAGAAGATTCAAGAAGTAGAAGCCTTGATTGAAAAGGTGAGGTAGTCAGTAGAAGATCCCTCTACTGATGTAAACATGTGTAACAATGTATATCAGGTACAAGTTGACAAAATTTAGAAGGAAGAAAAGGAGATGTCGAGGATAAGGACTAGGTAGACTCAACTTAGAAATGCTCTTGCGCTCTCCCTAGATTTGTTGAATCAGAATATCAAGGAGATCGATGCCACCATGGTGACATATGATCAAGGTCCTAGTTCATACTTGGAGAAGATGGAGAAGCTACAGTATGCATTATGCACCCATCTCTAGACAATCAATGCATTGATTGCATTTTGGAAGCAAGAGATCCAAAATCTACAAATTGCATACCCGAATGTACTTTTAGTGTAATTACTTGTACAAATTCAGTTTTGTAAAATGTTTTTCATTAATGTCAAAGGGGGAGTGTGTATAGAATATGAAGCTATAGCTATGTAAAAATATATAAGGGAGATATAAGATAGAGGTATGATTAAGTGTTTTTTGTATTAAGGGACAATTAGTCACTTTTCCATATTCCTTTGTTGCCATCAATGACAAAGGTGGAGATTGTTGGAAAGTTGACTATACTGGTGTATATGAATTAATATAGCATTTTCATTATGACAACAAAGTAATATGAAGTTTTGGATTCAGCGCACTTGATAAGAAGATCAAAAATCGGTTAAGTGTTGAAGACTAGACAGTGCACAGAGTATCTGAGAGTCAGAGCATCAGCACACGTGCATATGACAAAATTATGGTATATGCCCTAGAATTTAAGTTGGTAAGATCATATTCATGCTCCATCTAAGAGTGCATGATCAAAAGATTGAGTATGAGAAAGATACAGAGAGTTCAAGGTTCACAGACAGTGAATGCCAGAGAAGAACAGTGCAAGCAATCGACTGTTGGTATTTTGGTTAGCGGTTATATTATTGTTGTGTAAAGGCTATGCACCTATTATAATTAAGTTATATACATGTAATTAACTTTTTTTTGTAAACACACTTGAGCCAATTCAATTATAAGCATTGTATGTAATTGGTTAAAGGGTCAACCTAGTTAATTGTTTTGTATGTGCATATAAATATTAGATGCACCGTTGTAACTAAAGAAAGAGTTGACATAGAGTGAAGATAAGAAAAGAAGAAATGTGTGAAGAGTTGTTAAGATGTATTAGAGATTTGCAAGAAGTCAAAGCATCAGTGCATCAAAGGAACTGATCAGACAAGCAATGTCATAGTGCCAGTTCATCCAGCAGATATAGAGTGTATATGAGATCAGAAGATTGTAGCCTTCACCACTTGAGCAGTGAGTTCTAGGATAGTGAGTCCACACCCCTAATAAGGTTATTGTAAAAGACTCCTAATAGGGTCTGACCCTTGACCAGGTCACTGTACTAAAATATTGTAAAGAAACTCCTAATAGGGTTAAGGATCTTCTAACAAGGATCATAAAACACTAGTACAGATTATTAGTGGGTGTCAATTCCCACCAGGGCTTTTACCTATTTGGGTTTCCCCATAACCACATTGGTATTATGTGTTGTTTTTATGTTTCTTATTTATGTTGATGTTCATTTTAGTACTTAAGCATTCAAGTTAAATTTAAAGAGCTAATTAAAAAGATTAAATACAGTGAACACTGATTCACCCCCCCCTGCCCCCCTCTCAGTGTTCCCATTCCTAACATATTTAAGACTAATAGTTCTCTTTCGACTACCATTCACCATGGGGTCAATTAGATAACAATGTACATTCCTTGAATGATATAGGGGCATAACATAAGATGTTTAAGTCCACTCGGTTAAGAGATTTTTCTATATCAATGGATAAACTAAAACAGTAGTTGATTTGATTACAATACAAATCAATTTTCAGATGTTCAGATCTATTCTAAGCCCATACAAATCTTATAATCAATATATCAATTCACTTCCTCAACTTACTTTTACTCGGTAATAGCTCTCTGACACTCGGTACTATTCTACAGTTTGGTTCTCCTTCAACCTGTCTGATCAGGCATGCATGAAACTGTATTCACATGAAATCTCTGCAATCTTCTTTCTTCCAGCATGTTTCAATAAAGAAAATCATATCTCTTATATAGACAGATAAACCTTTTTCATATTATCCATCAGATTTTGCCACTTATTCTCCTTCGTTGATTTTTCCTCTTAAACCTTCCTCGACAGATGTGTCAATAACACATTTGAATTCCATCCTTTAGATCTTCTCCAAATTTTGTCATCTGTGGATCTCATAACAAACTTTATCCTCAATCTCAAAATCATAACAATTTCCTGCTCATTAATTTCTGTTGGCTAAACTTAAGCATTTAATACTTTCATCCATACTCAGTTAACAAAGAAATGCATCGGTGAACACAAGCTCGGTTAATACTATCGCTCGGTATACACTACACTATCTTTGTGCATACTAAAGTGCTTCATTTACCGACCACATTGCCTTGTACAATTTTGCTTCCTCCTTCATAATAGATTAATGCAACATAATCAATTCAACAATATGAAGTCATAGACTCATCAATAAGTTACCCAAAGTATTCCTTATCCTCATCTATCATATCCATCTTTCTCCATGTAGATATCTCAGTTCTTCATCTTTTCTCTCCTCTTTCATATGTTTAGATGTTTCTAACCAACATGATAAGTACTGTCAAAACTAGTTGACATCAATGACAACATGATGATTGATTTAATTATCTTACATATCAATTCAATAACTTAGTGATCTCTAATCACTGATCTTCAAGTCATCTAGGTATTCAATCAGTTGTAGTTCATCAATTTGTGGCCTCACTGGTTCATAGCTCTAGGTCAAAGCATTTACCCCTCTTTTTTAAAAAGAAAGGACCTACAAAAAAACTAATACTTAGACAGGTTTCAACGCTATGTTTAGGAGAAAATGATCAAAATTTCTATGATGTCACATTGAACTCTAAAAAAAAAAGTAAAGTCAATGTGTGTGCCAATGATAGTGATTGTCATGAAGTATATCAAGGCAAGTTTTGAGTGTACATTTAGGAGGAAATTATGACAAATGATCTAAGTATGTCATGCAACCAACTTTTCAAGATAACAAAAGATGACAAATTTATATTTAGACTTAAGAGAGATAAAATATTACAAATATTTCCAAAGTATAACTAAGAGTTTTTATTTTAGAAGCCTTATACCGTTGACCAATATTGGTGGAAATAATAAAACTTAAAATCATATATTTTAATTATGACTGATCAAATAATTATAACTTTGTTTTTTTCATTTCAAAAATTGGTGTCTAGCTAATCATTCTTTTATTTTGTTGAGAATATCAAATCCACCATATTGTCAGAGTAATGTTCAAGACCCCAAAACTATTCAAAAAGAAATATAGGGGTATTAGATTTTGTTGAATAGTATAAATAATCTCTTAACAAATGTACTTTTTAGAACAATGTTGCATACTTTTTAGTTATTTATTAGGGAGCTAATGTTGTACTTTGGTACGCAAGGATTAATATCTACTAATATCATCAAGAGTATGCTTAGATCCTTGCTAAAAAATAAAAAAATAAAAAATAGTAGTCTTAAATCAAACACTCACGCAATAATTATTTATAAAAGCATTGGTCAAAGTCCACAAAGAGTAGATTTCTATCAAAAAATACTATCAATATGTTACTTGATAAAATGGTTCTTCCTGGAAACAACTACAAATCCATGAATCTTGAAAAGAAAACATTGTTTTAGAGTAAAATAAAGTATGTAAATCTTGGAAAGCATTTCAAATTACCTAAAATACCTAACCGACAGTGCTCAAACTATGGGCATGTTGCGGTGTATAACCCTAACCCTGTAGGGAAGGATAATCTAAGAAAGGTTTCACAAAATACAGTTAAGTGCTTCAATCAATTCAACATTTTAGACAACATTTTTGAAGATGAATGGGTCTCATAGACTCTCAAAAAATAGTTTTCGTGATCACATTGATAGAAATGGAAATCATGATATTGTCTCTTTATTCAGTCAAGATGTTAGGCCATAATTGGATAAGAAAACTAATGTTTGGAACCATAGGAATATGTCAATGGCTTCAAATTTTGGATCTAATAAAAATTCAAGGTGGGTTTTGCAATTCACAGGAAACAATGGATGGGTTTGTTAGGAATGGGAACACTGAGAGGGGAGGGCGGGGGGGGTGGGGGGGGGGGGGTGAATTAGTGTTCATTGTATTTTAATCTTTTCTCTTTGCTCTTTAAACTTAACTTAAATGCTTAAGTAATGAAATGAATATCAACATAAGCAAGATACATAAACACAACACATAACACCAATATGGTTACAGGGAAACCCAAATAGGTAAAAACCCTGGTGGGACTTGGTACCCACTAAGAACTACACTAGTGTCTTGTGATCCTTGTTAGAAGATCTTCAACCCTATTAGGAGTTGTTCATTACAATTATTTTACTATAGTAGACCTGGTCAAAGGTCAGACACTGTTAGGATTCTTTTACAATAACCTTGTTAGGGGTGGGGATACACTGTCCTAGAGCTCACTGCTCAAGTGGTGAAGGCTACAACCTTCTGATGTTAGATACACACTATATCTGCTGGATGAACTGGTGTTGTGATGTTGCTTGTCTGATCAGTTCCTTTGATACGCCGATGATTTGACCTCTTGCAAAGCTCTAATACAATCTATCTTCTCTTCACATACCTCTGCTCTTCTTATCTTGTCTCTATTTCAACTTTTATTACAAAGGGACATCTAATATTTATATGCGCTTACCAAAACAATTAACTAGGTCGGCCTATAATAGATTACATACAATGCTTCCAAGTGAATTGGCTCAAGTGTGTTTACAAACAAACATAATTAAATGTTTACAACTTAATTACAATAGGCACATAGCCTTTACAAAATAATATTATAACCGCTAAACAAAATACTACCAGTCAGCTGCATACTTTGTTCTATTCTAGCATTCGTTGTCTGAGTAACTTCAACTGTCTGTATCTTTGTCATACTTGCACATATGATCATGCACTCTTAGACTTAGCATGAATACACTCTTACCAACTTATCTTCCATGACGCATACCATAACTTGGTTGTACGCACGTGTGCTGATGCTCTGATCTACTAGTGCTCTGTTAACTATCCAGTCTTCTGTACTTAGCCAAATTATGATCTTTTGATAATGTGCGCTAACTCCAAAACACTACATGACTTTGTTGCCATAATGAAAAAACTATATTTAGTCATATACAATAGTATAGTCAACTTTCCAACAATCTCCCCCTTTGTCATTGATGGCAACAAAGGAATATGACAAAGTTACTAAATGTACACTTAAAAAAACTTTTTAACATACTTTATCTTATATCTCCCTTAGACTTTGTACTATACATCTTCTTTACATATAAGACTCCAAGACTCCATATTCTATACACAATACTCCCCCTTTGACATTAATGACAAAGGTGTCCCAAAAACTATATTTACAAGTACTTACAATGTTAAGACATCCAGATATGTTGTCTGCAACTTTTGGATCTCTTGTTTCCAAAATGCAATTAGTGCATTGACAGTTTGGAGATGGGTGCATAAGGCATATGTCAGCTTCTCCATCTTCTCCAAATCTATGCTAGGACCTTGATCATATGTCATCATGGTGGCATCGATCTCCCTAATATTCTGATTAAGCACATCTAGGGAGGGTGCAAGAGCATTCTTGAGATGTGTTTGCCTTGCCCTTATCTTGGACATCTCCTTCTCAGCTTTTTCTATTTTATCTATCTATCCCTGGTATACATTGTTGCACATGTTCACATCAATGGATGGATCTTCCACTGATTTCCTTATACTATCAATCATAGCTTCTTCCTCTTGGATCTTCTTATATAGATCAGTAGTTAACTTATCCTAGTTCATACAGTCAACAATAATCTTCTTGCCCTTTGCTGCAAACTCCTTCAAAGATGCTTGACTAGTCTTTAGTGAACTTAGGTCAAGTGCAAAGTTTCTAACCAATTCACTTAGCCTCTTCTTCATATATTTCTCTTCTGCAACTAAGGATGTAGATTCTTCTAAGCTAGAAAAATTAGTCTTGAAGTTGGAAAGAATTGTTCTTATATCATCAACTGAATGGACCTTAGACACTTTCTTGTCGGAAGGTAATAGGTTGTTCAAAATGTTGACTGATTCAACAAACAAAGGGTTCCTCATTACCTATTTCTCTTTTTATTTCTCCATGGCTAGGACACTGATCTTAATCAGGTCTTCTTCTCCCCAAGAGTCCAAGCTAGTGGTGTCTGGTGTCAAACTTGACAACAATGATGCTGAGGGAGTGATAGGAGTATTATCCATCACTTCTTTCTTAACTCTGATTAGCTTTTCAACAAATGGATTATCTATTTGTTCACTTCCTTTTACCTCTTCTTCTCCTTTCTCCTCTTCTACCTTTTCTTCCTCTTTTTCTCTTTCTTTTTCTATCTCCTTCTCTTCTTTTTCATCTATTATATCCTCAATCAATACTTCTTCTTGCTGATTAGGAGGATTTTCATCACATAGAGTCTCAACCTCTTGTGTTCTTACAAAAGCTTCTTCAAACTTATCCAAATCAATGTATCTGGCTGCCATAGTAAATTTTACATTATCAATAAAAATTGTATCATCTTTTTGAGTCTCTATCATGGGCACAAACTTTTCTGCCTTTATAGGTGTTTCAATTGTAGGTGTTGAATCCTGAGGACCTGTAAATGGTACATTCATGGTCTTTGAATCCTTGGATACCTTTGTGGGAACTTGAGTTGTGTACGCAGTAGATGGATACATGTGCCTATTTGGAAAAAAATTTCTCAAAGGCTTTCTCTATTTCTTTTGCAATCAACTCATAATTCTTGTCCATGATATGTAGTGTTCTAGACTTGGTTATGAGGTGAGGCTTCACCAAATCTAGCAACAAAGTTTTCTCATCTAGAGAACATATTGGGAGGCTTTCATCTAGAATTTTCTCTCTTATTCTTAGATCTTCCTAAATTTCCTGTCTCTTTAAGAATTCCAAAATATTTCATACATTATCTGGAATCACTGTCTTCAGTTCTACGACTGTTTTCTTAAACTTTAGCATATGTTTGATAATCATTCCATGAATCTCTAATTTATCAATCTCACTATATTTCTCAGAGAATTTTCCTATTTGATCAATTTTGCCTTCCTCAATAATCATTGTACTCAACACTTTAAGACTAGGTCTGAAATCTACCCTAGGAGGTGCTTGAGTGCTCTTTCTTTGACTTCTAGTTGCCCATGAGGATGGGTGGATAGTACCGGACTCCTTCTTCCTCTTTGCTATTGTATTATATTCAAGAGGTGAAGTTAGATCAATTGTAACAGTGGGTGCATGAATGATATCATCAATTTTATACTGTTTATCCTTCTAATCATCAGTCTTCTCAATCTTGATCTTCTTTAACTTAGGACCATCTTCCTTGGCTTTTGTTGTAGATGTGCTCTCAATTCCCAAAGCAATATTTTCTTGTCTTTCTTTGTCAAGGTCTTCTTGTGTTACCCCATGAATTCTAAGTATCTCAAAAGTAACCTTAGCTACTTTTCTCTTAGTTGTTGCACTGTTCAAAACTGCATAAACTTCTCTTGTCTTTTCTTCATAAGTCCCCCATCTAGGTTCATTAGGGTCCTTAGGTGTTGATAGCAATACTTGTGTATATGCTTCTAGAATTGGTTCCTCAACCTCATATCCAAGTGGATGAATCCACTTTGTTCTTGGCTCAACTGCCTCCATACAAGTTGTATCAGTTTCTACCATAAATCAAATATTGTCCTTGTATTTTTCTACAATACTTTCTGGTATTCTGTACCTCATCTGCATTTTGATTCTGAATGTTTTCAATTCTAGCTCCATGTAATCCTCCAATGAACTATCAGTAGATGCCTTAAGATAAATCTGTGGCATTGTAGGTAAACTCTTGTCTATATATAAATCTGAGAGCTTTCCAAGTATATAGAAGTACATGTAAATGATTAAAGACCCAAACCTGAATATTTTGGTCTTATCATGCTTGATGGCTTTAATATTATCAATTAGCTATGTGCGCAAGATTTAACACAGATTGAACTCACCATTTTCTCTAAAAATCCTTATTGTTGCAAGAATAGTGGCTGTGGACACACTATTCACCCTGTTGGTGTGTTGAAACTTATACCCTAATATCATAGACATCAATTTGATGTCTTTCTCCTCTATAGGCTCAATTGTCATTTTGCACCTATCACTTCTTGACTTGCATGCCTATTCTACTTGTTTCCTTACATCCTTTCCCACTAGAAGAAGGATGCATGTCCTAGAAAGGCATGTCATCTCATGAATTAGGTCTCTTGTCATTCTCATTGGGACTTCACCTATCCAAAATAGGTCATCATGGATTCTGCTTAGCAAGATTTTGATCCACTCAGATTTGTAGAGATCATGTGCCGTAGAAAAATCAAAAATAGGATGGTTTTCCAACTGCGCGAACTCATCAAGGAAGGTTTTATCTTGTTTCACCATAGTCTCAATTTGCGATCTAATTCTATCAAGACCTACTAGTTCCTTCTTATAGTAAATGTATGCACAGATGTCTTTGACATGCATAACACCCATAGGGGTTCGGGAGAATGCACCTTCTAAGTCATCTAGGGTAGAATTAAAGGGATGCCTCGTGAAAATGTATCTCTTCTTCTCCACAACATCAAACATAACATGATTAGACATAACTTACTTGTATATCACTTCACAATCAATTTTCAAGAACTTCTAAATCATCACAATGGATTAGGACTTTTGCAATTGATCATACACACTTCTTCGCTGGCGAATCAAGCTTTAATCCTTCACAATCAACTACTAGGCCTTATGTGCTCTCCAATCACTCAAACTCGAATGCAATGAGTAATCCATAAGTCTCTGTGTACTTTAAAGTAAAAATTCCACCATTAATGCTTGCCATGTAAACCAAACTTTTACTGAGAATTTCAAACTTTCATTCTATAGTCAATCAGGTAGTGCGCTCTTGCATATATCATCACATAATCTCCAATAGGTTAAATCCAAAGGCACATACTCTGAGGGTGAGTATACCAACTACGTAGGGGTTTAGAGCTAAATTAGCTCCCCTTATGACCCTGAGGGCCATTCATCTAGATGTAGAGGGTGCGTTCACTGCAGATGCATCCAATACATGCTCATTAACCTTGTCCTTCTTTGCCTCTGACCAAATCAAGCTCGCATCTTCAGAAGCTTTCACAAACTTGACTTCTCCTTCGATATCCAGAATTGACTCTTCTAGCTTTTTAGGGCTTTCTTGACTTTGTGTCCTTGATCTACAAAACTTTGAGATGTGTCCAGCCTTGTTATAATAGCGACAAATAATTGGAGGCCTTGAATTCCTCGGCGCATTGACATGGGTTACCATTTTACATTGTCTAGCTGAGTGACCATTATAATAACATATCTGACATGTAATATTCTGAGAACTTCTTGCATTTGTTTGATTCTAATTTCTCTGATTATGCTGAGTCTTGTTCTTCTAACTTGTTCTACAATTCATAACTCTATGACCAAATTTATTACATGAATAACAGTAACCATTGAAAGGTCTTACCTCTTTACAATTCCTTGCAATGTGTCGATACTTGTTACAGGCATAATACGTTCAGTCTATTGGCTTGCACTCATGCTTGGATAGTTCAACATTGTCTTTAGTCTGATTTCCAATCTCCTTAGTATCTATAGTGTCTTCTAGTGCTTTCATTCTTGCTCACATGTCATCAATCTGATTTTGTGCTTCACTGAAATCAATACCGCTGGTATCTCCTTTAAGGTTTTAGGCATATAACTGAGATTCTATCAGATCCTTTCTTATGTGTAATTTATCAATGTGATTCTTTTCTTGCATCAATTCAGATTCTAACTTTTCTTTGTTGTTTCTTACCTCCAAGATTTCCATGTTTGCTTGCCTCAATTCTTCATTCAGTTGAAGGTTCTATTTGATCTGTTCATCATAAACTTCTTGATTGTTAGTTAGCTTATCATCCAGCTCTTCAATCTGATCTTTTAGAGATGTGTTCTCTTCATTTAGTTTTTTGACCATTTTCCCTAAATCATTGTTTGAACAATCTTTCAAATCTTTTCTTAGTCTTTTGATGACTGCTTGAGAATCACTGGCTTTTTCTTTTAGTTCTTCAATTTCTTTTTCAGATATGTCAAGGTCTTCAAGAGTAGCTTCAAGATTTTTTTTCAAATGTTTCATTTCTTCCTTATCCATGATCTCCTCAAGTGGTTAAACTTTTTTGGCTGAGGACCAGAGCTCTGATACCAATTGTTAGGAATGGGAACACTGAGAGGGGGGGTGGGGGCTGAATCAATGTTCATTGTATTTTAATCTTTTCTCTTTGCTCTTTAAACTTAACTTAAATGCTTAAGTAATGAAATGAATATTAACATAAGCAAGATACATAAACATAACACATAAAACCAATATGGTTACAGGGAAACCCAAATAGGTAAAAACCTCGGTGGGACTTGGTACCCACTAAGAACTGCACTAGTGTCTTGTGATCCTTGTTAGAAGATATTCAACCCTATTAGGAGTTGTTCATTACAATAATTTTAGTACAGTAGACCTGGTCAAAGGTCGGACCCTATTAGGAGTCTTTTACAATAACCCTATTAGGGGTGGGGACACACTGTCCTAGAGCTCACTACTCAAGTGGTGAAGGCTACAACCTTCTGATGTTAGATATACACTATATCTGCTGGATGAACTGGTGTTGTGACACTACTTTTCTGATCAGTTCCTTTGATGCACTAATGCTTTGACCTCTTCCAAAGCTCTAATACAATCTATCTTCTCTTCACCTACCTCTCTGCTTATCTTGCATATATTTCAACTTCCATGCTTATTACAAAGGCACATCTAATATTTATATGCGCTTACCAAAACAATTAACTAGGTTGGCCTATAACCGATTACATACAACACTTCGAAGTGAATTGGCTGAAGGGTGTTTACAAAAAATAATAATTACATGTCTACAACTTAATTACAATAGGCGCATAGCCTTTACAAAACAATATTATAACCGCTAAACAAAATACTACTAGTCGACTGCATACTCTATTGTGTTCTGGCATTCGCTGTCTAAGTAACTTCAACTATCTATATCTTTGTCATACTTGCACATCTGATCATGTGCTCTTAGAATTAGCATGAATACACTCTTACAAACTTATCTTCTAGGGTGCATACCATAACTCGGTCATATGCACATGCGCTGACGCTCTGATCTACCCGTGCTCTGTTAACTATCTAGTCTTATGTACTTAGCCAAATTTTGATCTTATGATAATGTGCGCTGACTCCAAAAAACTATATGAATTTGTTGTCATAATGACAACACTATATTTAGTCATATACAACAATATAGTCAACTTGCCAATAGGGTTATTATGTGTAACCGATGAGCCAAAACTATTTTGAAGCCTTGTATTATAAGGGATGATATACTCAAAGGGGTATGGGAAATTCCCATAACTAGTGAAATTCAGCCCAAGGAAAATAGGGAAAATAAGGCTCCATTGGGGCATCAAAAATTGGATTTCAGCTTGGTGGCTACTGTGGGTTTCTCATTTGGAAAATCTAGCGAATTAAATAACCCTCAGTCCAAGGGTTTTCAAAAGTTATCAATGCGGGATCATAATACAACTCATTATACGGTTATTGGGGGAAACCCTAGATCTAGCAAAATGGCTATTTTTTCAAAGGCTAAACCCATACTAAATCACAACCTTCTTCATTCAATCAACAACACTGTTGGGGGAAATCCGATGTATACCACCAAAATAACTATTGTGGTTGTTAATAATGTATATAAAAAAGGCATGTGGGATCACTACAAACTCCATGGAATATTTTCTCATTGATGTGGTCCAGATTCTCCTATCATTGAGATTGTAGATTGGATGTTAGATGCATTCAAGAAGCGGCTAGGTATCACTATCCTTGAGAACAATTTTCTTTACATAGATTGCAAGGACATATATTTGAAGAAGGAATTACTATATGGAAAGCTAGTTTTTTCCAAAGGGATTGCTATTAAATTTTTTAATTGGAAACCCAACTTTGAGAAATTATCCTATAATGATATTGTGGGCCTTAGATTGGTTATTATTCATGATTTTTCGATAGAATTAATGCACTTTAAAATCATAAAAAACATTGGGGATTTAATGGGGGTGCAATAGGGTTTGAAGAATCATATACATCTACATCTTCTATAATAATACAAATTAATTTAGATTTGCATGCAACAAATATAAAACCTATCAAATTAATTATGAATCAATCCATTTATAATTATCTAAAACCCAAAATTTATGTAGGTTATATTAGAGACATTGTTATCTTCAAATAGGAATCATATGACCACTATTATTCAACCCCTAAAACCACTAACCTTCATACGTGCTTAACCATAAGTCCCACTAAAGTCACAAACAAGGGAGGTTTCATAATTGTTAACTCCCCTACAACTTCAAAACCTAGATGCTAGTTATGAAAAGTTCCAGGAGCTAATAATAAATCTAATGCTATCCCTAACCTCAATGGAGTAAGCTCCCCTGAGTGTCAAGATCATCCTAATTCCCTCTCAAACCTTCAAGAAAGTAACATCTCCATGGAAATAGAACACCTCACAAATACCCATACCCAGAGTCATACTATTCACCAACATTTAGAACCATTCATAAATTTCGATTGTGAGGAAGGGGAAATAGTAGAAGGTGTCATAGAAAAATTAAAAAAATGAAAATATAGTTTAGTCATTAATTGAAATGGTCTTGACAATATCAGTAGTTAAGGAACCAAACATAGATTTTGAAATAAAGATATTATAATGGGGGAGGCAGGATTAAACACAAAAAATATACAAGAATGTGTTGAAAATATGTATAAGGAAATCATGGAGAAAGTCATAGGGGATTTTTTTCACGGAGCTTGTGAATGAGGAATGGATTGAGGCTACTATTATTGTATCCCTTCATGATAGTGAGAACTTATAGGAAGAATTTGAAACAATTAAGAAACTAGAATCAAACATGGCCCTCCTACGTGATATGATGAAAGATTTCATATCTATCCATAATGAGATTGGTGAGTTATTGTCATATTGCCACAAACTCGAATACCTATCCTCTAAAATTCTTGTTACAATAGAAGTACTAGTTTACAATGTTTTAGGTAATCATATAGTAGGGGTCACAAATGCCACCTACGAAGAAGGAACTATGGAGGATCTTCTAAGCCCTATGGATTTAGAAACCTTCTATAATAATAGTGGAAAAATACCCATTATAAATGACATCTTTGTTGAAAAAACTAAGGTAAATAATTTTTTGTGAAACAAGATAACGAAACTATGGTCACTGAAACACTTAGAGGAAATGTTGATGGAAATGATGGACTAGAAGAGGAACATCAGGAAGATGGTAATATTAGTAATAGTGTTAAGGAAATTTCAACCTCTCCATATAAAATTGCGTAACAAAATATCATAAAAAGTTAAGAACAAAATGCAATTGTAAATCAATATATAGATATCGATAAAATTTCAAATAACAATTACAAAGAAGGTGTTGGAGCTCAAAAATTCAGTCTATGTTTTTTAGTCCATATTAAAAAAATTGTCGAAGTGTCAGAATTGTGCAATTGAAATTCATTGAAAGATGTCTAGTTTGAGTGCATTAAAAGTATGGACCCGTTGATTTTCATGATGATTCACTTGGAGAGGGTGTTCATCACCTATCATTTCATGTATGTCATAGGTTTTAGGTCCTAGGTTTCAGTTCTGACATGTTTTTGAAGTGGTCATTTAAAGGTGTTCCCACAAAATTGCATAAAGTGTGTTTCTTTTTGTCTGCCTTGTTTAGTTTTCTGGGTGGCCTACTTTGAGGCTTTGTAGTTTGCATCCCATTCATGTTCAGGCATAATTGAATGTTGTTTCATACTGTAGACCTGGAAGTGTACTTTCCTGAAGATTTTTGAGTCTCTGCCAATCCATTTAGCCACTTTCCCAGGCCAATTAGAAATCAGATTTCTATGTATTTCACTATTTTATCTTTGAATATGTCTGACGGGATGACTTTGGTGTTTATTTGTTTTTCACCACTTGATCTTCAGAGTGAGAAAATGATGGATTCATTTTCACTATGTGGAAGTTAATCAGTGCCTAAGTTACCGGTTCATGAAAGTCTTGATGGGTGAGTTTTTAAAGCCAGTTCCGGAGGGGACTTGTGTGATTTTGGCAGTGCAAATAGAACTAATGTTTCTAAAGGGCCAAGTTTGATTGTTAAAATCTTTTGGCTTGGGTCCCTTCGTGATTTCTTCTTTGAGGAGTGTACTATAGTGGTGGGAATGAACTTGTCTTCCCAATGGGGTGTTCTTGTTAGGCCGTTTGGTCAGCTTTTGAAGCCACTCCCAAAGGCCAACTGATGTTATCTGGTTAGCTTTGTAGAGATGTGAAAAGTGGTTGTGGTCATTTTTTCTGATGCACCAAGGTTTTTTCTCTTCAAGGGATTTCCCAATAGATAAGCAAAGGTAGAAGCAACAATTGAATATATCTGTCGTTGTGAAGGAGAAGGAGCAATCCTTGTGTTTTTGACAGGGTGGGTTGAAATTTCAGATATGATTATGAGGCTTAGTGAAAATCCACTATTAAATAATTCAGACATGCTTATGTTGCTTCCCTTGCACGGTTCAATTCCCACAATTTCAATAGGATGTATTTCAATGAGTTCCCTCGAGTAAAATAAAGGTAATCATTGCCACAATTATTGCAGAGACCAACGTTACCATAGATGATGTTGTGTTTGTTTTTTACTGTGGCAAAGCAAAAGAAACCAGTTATGATGCTGAGTGTGAGTGCATAGTGTATGCACCCTAAAATGGTCACCTAGACTTTCGGCCCCCATTTCTGCAATTTGTCAAATCTCTGAATCAATATTTTCAAATATCAACAATATCAATTATATCAATTTCCTTGATCAAATCATAATCAATTCAATATTTCCTAAGGTTTGAGCCTTATTTATTTAAAAGAGAAAAAAATAAAAATCTTATTTAATTAAGAGAACATGCTCCCTTTTAATTAATTAAAAACTTCTTTTAATTAAATAATAAAATCATTTTATCCTAAGCCTTTATTTAATTAAAAAGAATATTTCCTCCCCTTTTATTTAAATAAAAAATCTCCACTTTTCCTCTTATCCTATGTTGCACAAATAAAACATTTAATTCTTATTTATAAATAAAAATAAAATAAAAAATAAAATAAAAGTACTTTTTGTCTCACATGGACATAAAGTAAATGCTCAACATAAAGTAAATGCTTCTAATTTTCTTATTGGAGGATATTTGTGCACAAGGATCAAACTTCCATTTTTCTCCATCGTTGATTAAGTCTTTTGCCTCTTAATCTCAATCGTCCATTGATTTTTCATTCTCTATAAAAGAAGAGCTCTCTTCTTCATTTTGCACACACTTGAATTTTATGCTATTGTTATGCTACAGGTTTTCTAAGTCATCTTGAAGCTTTTAGAGACATTCTTGCATCAAGTTTTGAAGATTTGGAGCATCATTGACATTCATCTTGCATCTACATCACATCCTAGCTTGCATCATAGTTGAATAATCATAGTATCATTTCCTTTCATGTTTTAGATTAATCTCACATAGTCTAATTAGAGGGTTTGTAACTCTTTCATTTCCATTTTCATAGCCTAATTTGCATACTTGCATGCTCATCTTAGATTAATTTTGCATTGCATTGCATTCATTTGGATTTCATTGAAGATATTGGCATTGTTTCCCTTGTCTTTAATTTGGAATCTCTCATTGTGTGGTTGACTAGCAAGGTCATGAGTTTATAGCTCTAGCTGAGAGCAATTTTACAAATCTTGCAACTCCATGCATAGAGAGCTATGGATCGATTTGTGAGGGCTCATTGTTGAGTTTTCTTGCATGTAAAGATTCATAAAAGTGTGGTCACATTTTCACCATACATTTTTGACACCCACCATAGGGCAACCCACCTCTTGCATGCTAGTTTTGATTATTTTTGGAGCTAACCCTTGTGCAGATTTGTTTGGAGATGGAAAATCTTAGATTTTTAAAGATTTGATCATATCTCCCAAACGGCTTATTGTTTTTGTCTAAATTTATTTTTTCTGATTGGTGACATATCAGAGAAGCTCCAAAAAAAATTTCAAAATTTTCAGAGGTAATTTGTATTTTTTTATATTTTTTCTTATTTTTTCATAAAAAATCAATTTTTGATGCAAATCAACGTATTTTTCTAAAATTTTTATATTTCTGGAAAGGCCTTGAAATTCTACAGGGGGTCTATTCATTGTGTTTTTAATTTAGAAATCATATCATAGCTCATTTGGTCAATTTATAAAAACTGGTCTGTTTTGGTAAAATGGGTCTCTAGGGCACAAATGAAGAGATTTTTCTAAAATTTTTACATTTTTGGAAAGCTCTATATTTTTTTGATAGAGGTCTCTTTTCTGCATTTTGAGTTTAAGGTCCGAATTCATGTGGTAAAAATTAGATCTTGTTGACTAGGTCAAATGCAAAAAAAATAAAATTTTGTGATGGGTATGCACTTATTTTTCATTGTTCAATGCATGATATGAGTTATCATTTGGATTATTTGTTGGTTATCATTGCTCCTAACAATTGATTTTTAGATCTAACCTTAGGGTTTGCATAAGTTAGATATATATTGCATATCTTGTTTGCTTGTTTTCTTGTCTTGTTCATTTGAAGGTGCTCTTGCTTTCATAGAAAATGCTTAAAACAAAGCGTTGGACTTGAGGTACTTTGTTCCATCTCTACAACATTTAGATTTTGGGATTAAAATTGAATCTCTCATATGTTTGGCTTGAATGTTTATATGCTTTCATAGAACACATTTCAATTGATGCTCTTAATGGGAAATGAATGAACATAGATTTGCTTTCATACAAGTTTATGTAAGTGAATGCTTGTGTTTAAACCTTAAGTAATTCTTGGTTCCAATATCAAATATCTCATTGAGTGATTGAGGACATGGATTCATTCCTTGTTTACATAAGGAGTTAAATGCACCACTTTGTGGACTCACTCTATGTTTACTTGGAAAGTTAAATATTTCATTGATTCAACCCTTTGTCATTTATGAGTAGTATTGATAAGCAACTTTAGATTACTTTTGATTAATCTTGTTAGCTAAATTGGGCGTTGGACTCACTTATTTCTAATCACCCCTCATTACCGCCCTTTGGAATGCAAACTCAATATTCATATATAGGGGAGGGGTCTACTTGAAAAGAGCATTAAGTGTTCCACAAAGTTTCCCATTTTTTATGCTTTCTTGATCTCATTAGTTTTATAAGGTGTGGACTCACTTTGAGTTTGAGTGAGGAGTTAAATGTTCCATTTTTGGACTCACTTTGAGTTTGTGTGAGGAGTTAAATGTTCCACTTTTTGACTCACTTTGAGTTTGTGTGAGGAGTTAAATGTTTCACCTTATGGACTCACTTCACACTCACTTGAAGAGTTAAATGTTTCACTTTTGGACTCACTTCACATTCACTTGAAGAGTTAAATGTTCCACTTTTGGAGTCACTTCACATTTACTTAAAGAGTTAAATATTCCACTTTTGAACTCACTTCACATTTACTTGAGGAGTTAAGTGTTCCACCTTTAGTGCTTTAAATACTTTTGATAGTGAATTACTTAATTTTATTTTTAGAAGGCCTGCTTGGGGACACACCACCTCAAGGGATGACCTTAACTCCCATGTTTCGATGGACTATAAATAGCAGGTGGTGAATCGAAAGACACCTCTCTTGGGAATTGAGTTTGATATCACTCTTAGCTAAGCCTCAAAGAACTTTATACCTTTGAGAAGTGAAGGAGGATATTTGGGTTACCGTCTCCCCCCAGCCGTGTGATTTTAGATTCTTCTCATCTATGAATTTTGACCTCACGTACCTTGCGTATATCGAGGACTCCTTAAAAAATCTATGTATATCCTTGTAGACAGCTTGATAAGGTGTTGTGTTCTAAGTGCCTGCTAAAACATCTTTAAGAACATACACAAGTAGAACCTTTAAGGAGTAGGAATACTAAGTCACTATCTCCGTTCATGTGCAAGGTTGCTTTGTCCCTTGCCCATTGTTTGAAGACTGTTTTCTTGAACTCCTTGATTGCTGTCTTATGTGCCTGTTCAATGATGAAAATCTATTGATGTACTTACTTGATCTTTTAAAACAAACTGAGTTCCTAAGTTGAAACACCAACTTTTCACAACTTGCTTGATTTCCTATCTTGTCATTAGAGACTTGCCTTGACTGCAAATTTCTGATTTTAGCCTTCTAGGGATCATCTCAATTGATTTATAAGGTTACCTTGAAAATAATTTGCCAAGTTAGAAAGCTATTCTTAGTGAAAATTTTATCTTTAAGATTGTTGATTACACCCTTGGAAAATTTTGGTCCTCTTATTGTCCAAATCATTTTTCATCTATCTCAATTTCAATTGAATTTTGGCCTAGTCCAACCTCCTGATTCAAAAGTGCAAGGATATTCATCCTTTGATTTAAAGCACCTCTTTGACAATGTTGGTAAAGCCCTTTTATTTTCTATCTTTTCATTTTCTCTTTGGACAATAGAGAATCTTAATTATCCTAGGTTGGCATTGACACTTTGAGAGATTGACTTATCACCTAGAATTTCTTTCTTTCATATCAGTTACAACAAGATACCAAGTTAGTCAAAGGAAACAACCTCGAGTTGTCAGATCCTAGGTGCTGTCATGTTGCTCAACATCTCAATGAACGTTATGGTATCAATTGCATAAGATGAATCTTAGTCTTCTTCTTTCTTCTCCATTTCCCATGTTCTTCTGAAGTCTTCTATTCCCATGGGAAATTCTTCTTCTTCTTCTTCTTGATTCTTTTCCTCTTATTATCTAGTTTATTTTCTTCTATTTTATCTCTTTTGTTGCTCTTATGCTTGATTCTTCTTCTTCTAGAACCATGAATCTCAAGTATCTAGTTTTGGAACCTTTATTAAGAATAGATGATCTTGAGCTCATTGACATATTCAAAAAGTGTTGTTCTTCCAAAATTCTCATAAGTGATGAATTTATGACAAAAATAAAAGAAAAATCGATTAAATCAGATGCCTTTTCTAGAATCATACTCATGATCTCATCCAAATATTCTTCATCTTCTAAATCTTCTCATCATTCTTCATCTTCTAAATCTTATCACAATTTTTCTAAACACTATTCACATTCTTCATCTTCCAAATCTTATCATGACTCTTCTAAACATTATTCAAATTTCTCATTATCCAAGTCTTTTTTTTCCACTAGGTCTTCACCTTCCTCTTCTCCACAATCTCATTCCTCTTCTACTTCTCCTAAGAATCTTCCTTCTCTTCAGAAGACATACCATAAAGAGCAACGTGATAGTCCTTATGATACCTCTTCCATGAAGAGTGATGCACCCACCTTTGATGACTATGATGACTATGATGATGGACAATATAGCCATACCTATGATGCTTCTATTCCTAAGAGTCCTCCTCGTCGTGTCTTTATGCTTACTAAAAATGGGTCCTCATATTAGAAAGATCATGATGGTGATCTGTATGATTCAGATTTTGAAAGAAACTTTGATGAGTTTTGTGAACAATACCTTGATTATAATCCAGCTACTACTGTTGAGGAATATAAAATGCACCGTGCTGATTTGAAATGTAAATATTATAAGAATCCTTCCTCTAAGAACATTCATGCTGAAAATAAAGATTGCACTCTCAAGCAAGATCATGTTAATGCTAAACCTTTGTCTTGTGATGGTTCCCTTCCATCCCTTACTTCCTCCAATACCCATACATTTCCTAAAGCTTCCAAGTCTTCCAAATATTTCACAAATCCTTCATCTGACAAAGATCCTAATACTTTTCATGTAGTTCCCTGTAGTTATCCTCAAGGGCTATCTCTTAAAGAAACTCAAGCTAACCTTCACTTGGCTGAAAATACTTTCAATAATGCTAAACCTGAAGAGCCAAAGTCTTCATGTGCTATAATGCCTACTTCAGTTAGTCCTTCATGATCTCTTTCAAAGTCTTCCATATAGTTCCAACCTGCTTCCTTGTCCTTAGAAGTGGCTCCATGTCAAGAGGACTCTAAAAATGATAAAAAAAAAAGAATATAAAAAAAGATCAAGATCAAGAACCCTCCATATCATCCAATTCTTTTCATGATGTCTCTTATCCGTTTCATGGTTCTTTTGATCCTCTACGCTCTTCCGCATTCATTCCACCATCTCCTAAGCAAGATCAAGCTACTACTCACATCATTGAGCTTATTGATAAACAAAATAACCTTACTACACTTGCGCTTTTCAAAGATGATACTTCCATAAAGATTATTAAAAATGGTGTTGTTACTTCTGATGTAAAGACTATTAAAAATCAAAAGAAAGTTGATACGCTTATGCTACCCAACGATCCTTGTCAAGATCAAAGTCTTCCATCTTCTTGTTCTACCACTCCATGTTCACTTCCGCTTTCTACTCTTCCTAAGTCTTCGCAAGCTTTGAACGATTCTATCAACGAAGTTGCTCCTATTCAAGATGTGCACAATCCTATTGAAAATCCTAATGCTCATTCTAAAGATGTTGATGTCCTTGGTTGTCATATAGATGTTGATGAACTTATTGATTATCCTTTTGCATCTTCCACATCTATCCTTGGACCTCCTCCACCAATACTAAGGGCTTCATGTCTTCCTTCCATCTTGGGTCTTTATGTCCCTTCACTTTCCCCTCTTAATTCTCTTAATTCTTCATCCATCTTGGGTCCTTACATCCCTCCATCTCATATCTTTCCTCAAAGTCAACATAGATACATACCCTTGAATCCTTTTCATTCACCCACCCATCTAAACCAGTCATATCCTCCTTCTTCCACAAGTCCTAAGTCTTTTGGAAGTAACTTGAATGTTCAATACAAGAAAAAGAAGCAATACAAGAATCCATAAAAGAAAAAAGATCACCATGTCTTCTCTAATCAACATGGGGGCATAAAGTCAAAAGAGATATCTAAAAAGAAAATTACAAGACAAGTATGGGTTCCAAAATCTATCATTCAAGGTATTCTCTCTAAGACATCAAAAGAAAATAAAAATCCTAAGGCTATATGGATTCCAAAGTCTCTCTTGAAAGAGTCTAATGTTGAACAAAAAGTGAAGTTGACATTCAAGCTTCCAAAGACTTCCATTTCATCTCTTTCCAAAAGTATTCTTCAATTTCATGTGCCTAAATGACAACCTCTACTAAATATTCACCATATTCCTTCACAAATTCTTTCATTCAAGTTTTCTCCACCCTCTCGCCACCCTTCAAGGTGTGTGTTGACATTGATCTTTCCTTCCTTTCCATCTACCTTTTCACAATCCTTCCATTTATTATCCTTCTACCTTCTATCCTTTTTCCTCATTTGACTATTCCTTATATCTTCCAACCTCACTCACTTTACATAAAACTTTATCCTCCATTTTTCTCTTCCATCTTCCTTTCCCTATCAACATCTTTGAGCATATCATTTTGAATCTTTGGCATATCATGGTTTATCCTTTCAAGGAGCACTATCTAAAAAGCTTGATTTCTTCCAAAAAATTATAAAATTCAAAAATAAAATAAAATTTAAAAGAAAAAAAAAAGAGATGAAAAAAATTAAAAATGTGCCTTGGTGAAAACGTGGAAACAGGCACCTTGGTAGCAAAAGTAAAGAGAAATAAATTCATCTTATGGTGAAAACCACTCCCTTGTGGTGCCTTGGATAAGTATTATGATGAAAACCTGGTAATCAGACATCATGTGTAGTTCTTCTACATGTTTCATCCATTTCATTTCATCTTTGATCTTGACAATGTTGACCTATACTTGAATATTTGGCTATCTTGTGAGCTATCTTATGATGATCTTGCTTTCATTTAATTCATGTTTAGCCTTCATATTTAATTTCCTCCATTCATTCTAGCCTTTCGCTATCCTTTTCCCCTTTGGTCTTGATCTAATAAAAAAGAGTAAAACATGATGTTATGAAGCCTCTTGACATGTCTACTCCTTTGGACTGCATTCTTTCCTTCTTTTGCATTATGTTTTTGTGACTTATCCTATGCTAGCCTTTCATTACTTATCCAAATGTGTTTTACATGATAATTTTTCCCTAGCTTGGGTACTCTTGAGGAGTTTGACCTTGAGGATTTCTTCCCTCCATTTGCCTTCATTCTCCTTTCCTCCATCTTAGTCACCAGCTTGCTAATCCCTCTTGTTCCCCACCTTGCTAGACACTAAGACTACACGATGTGATATTTCTTGGGAGTTTGATGCTCATTCTGTCTGGGGGCATCCCCTGTACATATTTTATGATTCTGAAAAAATTTCAAAAAAAAATTCATATATGATGCTGAAAAAATCTTTAAAAGCATATAAAGTCCTTAAAAAAAATAAATTAAAAAATTAAAAAATTGAAAAAAATACAAATTTTTTTTTGAAAAAGTGCCTTGGTGAAACCATGGAAATAGGCGCCTTGGTAGCAAAAATACAAAAAAATAAAAATAAAAATGCAAAAAAATTAAAAAAAAATAGAAAAAGTGCCTTGGTGAAAACTTGGAAACAGGCGCCTTGGTAGCAAAAATTAAAAAAATGAAAAAAAGAGAAAAATTGCAATAAATCCAAGTGGTGAAAACTTGGAAACAGGTGCCACTTGAGGCCTTTGCACTCCTATTTGTTAGCATGCGTCCTCGATACTGAGCCTTTTTCCATCATGCCTTGACCTTATTTGACTTGGTCTGGAATTGGTCTTTGTCTTTGTCTAGGGGGCATACCTGTTAGCATAGGTCCTTTAGGTGCGTTTGTCTCTTGGGGAATTTCACAACAGGTGTTTTTCAACACCACCCCAAAATAGTGTTTTCAACATTACCCTTGCGTTGAGTGTTTCTTAACACTTATCAGATGTCTTACTCAATAGTCTAAGTTTGATGCGATATTTCTCATTTGTAGATGCGATGATCAGAGTTTGACTCTATGACCAACACACACGCACTTAAACAATCAACTTGTTGAGATATGTTGACTTTATTTTTCTTTGTGTGCTGTCTATGAGGATTTCTTTGATGAGTGGTCTCTCCCTGAGAAGTTTTCAATGATGCATAGCTAGAAGACTGAGGGTATGAGAACATGTTTTATTTCTTTATCTGCTTGTGGGTATATTTCGTTGATCCTAATTGTCATGAGCATTTATGCTGGTCCTACTTGACACTAGAGATTGACAAGGTATTATCCTTGACTGTTTTGTGAGTGCATGCTTCTAGTTATTCTGACTTTCATGTGTCTTGATACAAGCATAATCTCACCATATCAAACTTAGGTAATCTCACTGCATTAGTCATCTGGACCTACATGTCTTTGATGCCTAGGTGAGATTTCCACATTTCTATCTGATAAAGATCATATTCATATCCACGTAGTTATGGTAGTGTGCATTGTATGATCTTACGACGCTACCAATAATGCTTGATGATGATAATTAGATGTCTATAGGCATTGTGACCTTGCAAGTCAACCACTTTCATAGTAGCTTGCATTCTTAGGTTCATCATAATTTAGTTTTTGCATCTTGCATATGGAGAGAGCTCTCCTTTTTATTATCTATGGACTAGTTGGTAAAATGTGCTCATTTTCTGATTCTTCTTGATCATATCTTTCATTTCTGGTCTTTCATATCACATCATTTTCTATCCATTTTCAGACTTGAAATCAAAATCCGAGTCACGTTTTTAAATTTTTTCATTCTTCTACGTAGTTGACTGACCTTTTGAGGCATAATTCTTCGATCTTTGATGAAATTTCTTCCTTTCCATGTCTTCCAAACTTCTAGTCTTTCATTCACCCCATTCACTTCCTCTCTCTGAGGTTTGACTTAATTTTTATCATATATCTTTCCCAGTCAAACCTCGTCAACCTGGGGCATATCTTCACTATTTGATGGTTATCTTATCATGCTCCATCCTTCGATTATGATTTATTGTGACTTGATCAGGTTTATCAATTTGTTGTTCTCCTCTATCTGATTTCGATTTTGATTCTAAGGGGGCAGTGCCTATCATCTTTAATCTTTGATTCAACTCAGCTTGAGATTCTTATTTTGAGACTTGATTATCACCTAGCAGTGACAGTGGTGATTTTGTCTTTCAATTTTTATCTCCTATTTTTTTTTAGACTTGATTATTGCCTAGCAGCGACGACGATAGTTTTGTCTAAGGCTTGATTTGCACCTAGCAGCGATGGTGTTGGTCTTGTCTTTCAACTGTTGTTTATGCTTGTCCCGATGTGTTCCCATCCGTCGAACACATATCTGGATTGTTTTGTGATCCCAAATCAATCTCACATTTCAATTCTTCTTTGACTGCATGTGTTCCCAAAATGATCACACATTAGTCAAAGAGGGGTAAATGTATGCACCCTAAAATGGTCGCCTAGACTTTGGGCCCCCATTTCTGCAATTTGTCAAATCCTTGAATCAATATTTTCAAATATCAACAATATCAATTATATCAATTTCTTTGATCAAATCATAATCAATTCAATATTTCCTAAGGTTTGAACCTTATTTAATTTAAAAGAGAAAAAAATAAAAATCTTATTTAATTAAGAGAACATGCTCCCTTTTAATTTATTAAAAATCTCTTTTAATTAAATAATAAAATCATTTTATCCTAAGCCTTTATTTAATTAAAAAGAATATTTCCTCCCCTTTTATTTAAATAAAAAATCTCCACTTTTCCTCTTATCCTATGTTGCACAAATAAAGCATTTAATTCTTATTTATAAAGAAAAATAAAATAAAAGTACTTTTTGTCTCACATGGACATAAAGTAAATGTTCAACATAAAGTAAATGTTTCTAATTTTCTTATTGGAGGATATTTGTGCACAAGGATCAAGCTTCCATTTTTCTCCATCGTTGATTAAGTCTTTTGCCTCTTAATCTCGATCGTCTATTGATTTTTCATTCTTTATAAAAGAAGAGCTATTTTCTTCATTTTGCACACACTTGAATTTTATGTTATTGTTATGCTACAGGTTTTTTAAGTCATCTTGAAGCTTTTGGAGACATTCTTGCATCAAGTTTTGAATATTTGGAGCATCATTGGCATTCATCTTGCATCTACATCACATCCTAGCTTGCATCATAGTTGAATAATCATGGTATCATTTCCTTTCATGTTTTAGATTAATCTCACATAGTCTAATTAGAGGGTTTGTAACTCTTTCATTTTCATTTTCATAGCCTAATTTGCATACTTGCATGCTCATCTTAGATTGATTTTGCATTGCATTGCATTCATTTGGATTTCATTGAAGATATTGGCATTGTTGCCCTTGTCTTTGATTTGGAATCTCTCATTATGTGGTTGACTAGCAAGGTCATGAGTTTATAGCTCTAGCTGAAAGCAATTTTACAAATCTTGCAACTCCATGCATAGAGAGCTATGGATCGATTTGTGAGGGCTCATTGTTGAGTTTTCTTGCATGTAAAGATTCATAGAAGTGTGGTCACATTTTCACCATACACATAGAAAATGAGGCCAAGGCCCGACAGTGGGACCTCTTTTCCTTTCTTCCTTTGATGATCAGAAAAAGTTTTTGTTTTGGAGGGTTAGAGGAGTGGGAAACAATGGTCGAGAGTTGAAGCTCAGGGCACTCTACTCACCAAAACAACCATCAACTACTTACGGTTGGAAGGAGTTATTATTTTCAATACCTGATGGGTAGCATGTCTCTGTCAAGGCATACTAAATTTGTCTACTATTTTCCCTGATTAGAGAATTTACAATTTCCCTTCTTACGTAAAATGAAGTCACCTTCGGGAGTTGGGAAAGGACTAGTGTTATATAAAGAAAAAGGGGGGTCTCCCACTTGGGTAATTGGACAGTTGTAACATGTGGGGAAGGTGAGTGGAATGGAGCCTCTGCACAATGTCGGTGGGCTATTCAAACATCATTGCATCCACAGTTATCACAAGAGCTTTGATTGCTCACTTAAGGCATTGTTTCGTGACCAGGAGGAAGATAATTTTTCTCAGAAGAAAGGCTTTATGGTAACTGAGTGACATTGCTCTTCTCTTTGGATCTGTGACAGAATGTTTAAATTTTTAGAGTGAAGCGCAAGAGTACAGTCGAGTGGTGAATTGAGTTTCAAGCTACTCAAGTTCCATAGTTAGAATGGAAGAAGATGTAGTTCTCCTCGTGTCAGTGCATGGTGGAAAAGCTGACAGTAGGGCAAAGACAATGCATGAGTTTGTAGTGGTGTGTTGGTGCATAACAGATGAATTGTTCATTGTTTGGTGTCTGCTGGCTGCCAATGTGTATGGTTTTGAAAGGGAGTGTGTGAGCACTAATATGTGTTGCCAGCACATTTTAGTGGCAGCATGTACAAGTTTAATGTAGGTTGCATATAGTTTGAAGGGGGGACTCACATACTAGCCATAGGACTCACACAAGAAGCAATAGGAGATCCACACAACAAATACTAGAAAATGCACAAACACATAAAAATTTGAGGGTGCGTGCCGTGTAAAATATAACGGGGCCTGCGTTAAAGCACTATGAGTGGCAAGAGTGGCATGTGGTAGCATGTTTTAGGGGCTGCATAAGGGCTGCATGTGTGTAGCTAGTATGCAGTTGAGACTCACACAATGAACTGTGGAGACTAGTGTTTGGAACTAAAGAAGATTTTAAGTGGTTCCCTACCTGCCAGTGCCCTACGTAAGGATTGATAGCCAAACAATAATTGCCAATCACCATAGAAGGGGCATGTGCCACGTAAAAGTTGTGGAATGCTTGTGTTGGCAAAAGGGGAACCCACACACCAGTTATGGGGGAGTCTGCACAAGTCATTGAAATGACCAGTGCATGGAAGATTAAAATCCAAGGCTCATGCATAAAGGTAGGTACAGGGAAGGTAATGCTAAGCCATGAATTGGTGCATGGCAAAGTAAGTTTGTTTGTAACAAAGGAGAAAATTTCAGAGGGTGTGCATGTGGGTTTATCCCACATGCACCCCGAAGTGGTTTTTTAAGGAGTTTATATACAAGAGCGCTCACACTATAGGTAAGTTGAAGAAAGAAAGAGGCTATGGCTACCTCTGCCTTGTGGGCTTGTGCCTCTATGCACACCAACTGGGCACTATGGCAAAGTTTTAATGAAAGTCTTTAAATCATTCAAAGTATGAGTCCCACATTGCTTAAGGAATGGAGATTTTGAATGTTTAAAAGACTAAGCACTCACATAGTAAATTAGAAGAAAGAGCTAGAGGCTCTACATGTGAGTTTTGGAGACTGCCTCAAGAGGTGTGCCAGCGGACTTGGAGATAAAGAAATTTTACAGATAGGCGGTGAGGTGACATGGACAGAGGTGACATGTGCTAGTTGGTCATGCGTTTGCAAAATGAAACTGACGGGTAGAGAAAGATCAATCGATTTGGAGGTGGAGGCCAGTTAACCGCGGTCACCAGGTCGCTAGATAGCTAGTGGTTAGGAGGAAATATTCAACGATTAGGAGAATACATAGTCACGTGATCACGTGATGGCCAACGGTTAGCCCCAAAAATTTAGCGAACTATAGATTTTCTTGGTCGCTAAGTCACTTAATCCTGGCAATTAATATTGAAACATCTTGAGATTACGAGAATAGGCTTGGTTGCCAGTTCTTCGGATTCAACCTGAGGTTAGGAGTTGATTCAAAGACTCAGAGAATGAAGGATTCACCAGTTCGTTGATTAAACCTAGGGTTACCAAATTCATTCAAAGATTATGAGAACATGTAGTCGCCCAATCTCCAAATCCAAGGATCAAGGCTTGGGGTAAGTTTGAGCACCAATCAGCCGGTGACAAGTGGCACATCCTAGTGGCTTCTGAGAGAAAATATAGAAATAATAAAAAATGGCAGATTTGAAAGTAAATGAAAAATTAAAACAAAAGTGCATAGTCCAGACATTTGAAATAAAATGCAAAAATTTAAATGATGGCCCTGCTCACGGAATTAATGCCTGGAGGTTCATTTTTTATCAAAACATGGACATGTTATATGTTTTCGGAAATGGAAGGAGATAAGGAATCTGATGGGAATGATTATTTTCAGTTTCAAAGTAGTGGGAGAGAGCAGTATGAGCTGAGAATTTTGAGATCAGAATCAAGTTTGTTTGAAAAATGATTGTAGACATGATAATCAGTTGAAGAAGAATCAATTACAGATCAGGTGTAGAGGAAGATGAGAGATATTTTGGAGTTGAGTGGACAGCTGCCAATTATGTGTAACTGACCTCCTTTTCCTATATATCTGGTTTTTCTCTCCATTGTAAAGGATGATGAAAATTTTACTGTAAGGAGAGGCTTTGAATCCATTGGTTGAACTTCTGGGGAATGTTTGTCAAATTTGAAATGTAAAGACACAGTAAAATTCTACTTGAATACAATAGAATTCCCTTGCATGTTTTTTGATTGTCTTCTTGTTTGAATTCTATAGCTTTTGTGTACTGAATATATAAGGTAGTTTTAGTATACCATTTACAAGGTATTTGTGATTTTAATCTCTAGTTCTTTTCAAGGAAAGGCTAAAATCTTAAGGTTAATCTCTAAGAGCTCTGGACTTTTACAAGAATCTGATGATTGGATGTGTTTAAGAGAGGATGAACTATAATGCATTTCATCTAGGTTCTATTTGTGTTTTACTTAGAAGATTTCTGTAGATGTATATTTCTCTTTCTGACTCTCTGCCCTAGGATAAGGCATTGGTCTATCCTCAATTTACAGGGGTTTCATCATCACAAAACTTAAAAGATTATTTACTTTCATGTATGTTTGAAAGGACCGAGAAGATTAGGTTTGTATCAAGGATATAAACTAGTGTTGTAATAATTTGAAGAAGTAGATATGATAGGTACACCCACTTGTAGCCAAGAGCTCGAAGTGAAGAAGGACTCGGTCCTTGTTAATTAGTCTTTTCTTGTTTGAATCAGGAGTTTAGGAATCATAGAGTTCCATTTAAGCACTCAGGGCTTGTATTAAGGATTCCTGCAAGAAAAATCACTAACAAATTGACACCTCTACTGGGGATTGAAATAAGGTTACCATTAAGAGTATCCTAGAGTCTTGTTGTATTCAGTTTGGGGAGGAGTCTCATAAGTCTCATAATCTGAAAATTATTTTTAGATCTGACAATGTATTACCTGGAATTTGTTGTTGTAAAGTTTGAAAATATATGTGACGTTGTTGTGAGGAATGCCTAGAATCTGGTGGTGTTTCAAGAAAGACTAGTGAGTAAATGTGTGTCCTCTGAAAGGAGGTGGCAGCTCTGTGTTAAAAAGAATTTGAGATGTGAAGTTTTGTTTCAGATTTTAGTCAGATATGAAGTGAACAACAACATTCAGCAAAGACATTCCAATTACTCTCCATTCAATATTGTATGTGTTTACATGGTCCTTATCAAGTGATTTTGTCATTAAAAGAAAGGACATATGAGTGTAGGATTACATACTTATGGATTGAAATTTGAGTTAAATCATAAATGTGAGAAGTATGTCCAATTAGTTAAACTTGATAAGAGAAAGTTAATTACAAGTATAGATTTCTTGTTACTGGTTTTGAAGAATTTCAAGTGTGTATGCAAAAGTTGCAGCCAGTAATGGATATTCATAAGAGTTCTTTTGTCAAAGGATATGTGCCATTTTGTTATGTTGGCATACCTAGTTTCCCTAATAAGATCCCTAATGAAATCAAAGGATATTTGCCAAAGTTTAATAGGAACCAATCCCACTCAGCAAAGCAAGCATGTTCAGGCATTTGCTAATGTGATGTATCATTTTGATGTATGCCATGAACATCTTTGGATGAGGTTGTTTGTACAGAATCTAAAAGGAAATGAAAGAGAATGGTTCTCATTCTTGCCTATAGCTTCAATATCTTCATGGGATGAGTTGAGTTCATCCTTCATTGAACAATTTTATGGGTGGGTAGATGTCAAATTGTTGTTAGATAGATTGATGGAAATTCAGATTGAACAAGATAAATTGATCCCAAGGTTTAATAACAGATTTGTTAAAACATTGATGGATATGCCTAAGATTTGTAGGCCCCATGATTAGATATGTTTAGTTGTCTATTTGGGTGCATTGGGCCAAAAGATGGGTTTCCTGTTGAGGGATAAACAACCACAAAGTTTATACCAGGCTTTTGAATTTGCTATGGATATTGAATGTAATTTTGAAATATGGAGTTATAAGAAGGCATACCTTTGTTGGTTTGTATTCTTAGAGTGAAATGAATAACTAGGAAAAGGGGGAACAACATCAGTGCTTTCATTCTCATACTAATAGCATTGATCAAAATGTTGTATGTAAAGGTGGAATGAATGTCGCTGCTGAGGATATTGTTGATGAAGAGCTAGAATCTTTTTCAGCCAATGAAGGTAATGAACATTTATAGATTTTTGATGATACATCCTTCCCTTTGTATGATTTACACAAGTACAGTGAGGATAACCATGAAAATGACTTCCCAGTTACTAATGATGATTTAAATGCTAAGAGAAATGGTGATTGTAATGAATTTATGGATGAGGAACATTTTTCATTACTACTGCAATTGAAACAATAGGATCGTGGAAGCATGGATAAGGCTAAGAACAAATTGGTTTCTAATGACCTATCACAAGTTTTGTCTCATTCTACAAATGATTTTTCTTTTCAATCTTCTATGTGTTTCAATGGTAATGAAGCTAGATATAAAATATTGGAGACTAAAGACAAATGGGGGAGTTCATTGTCTGGTACTTGGGAAGATGATATGATTGGTTGTAGTACTAATTTTTTGTATGATGACAACAGCAGTGGTGAGTCATGTTCTGATTCAGATTCTGAATTTCCTTTCTCTACTGAAAATATGTATGAAGATGGATGTAATGGCATGTCTTGTGAAGTTACTAATGTATTATTTGATGAAGACATTGATATGAACTAGCTGGCTCTTTGTTTTAATGTTTACGAGAATCAAATCCACGTTGTCTCTAATCCATTGTTCAAAGAATGTGCCCAAGAAATGGAATTTGCTAAGGATAATTCATTTTAAAATTTTGATATTTTAGATATGGCTAAGTCTGAACTTTCAGCTTCAATGAAGTCAGTTGGAGGAAAGGTAATGCAACATGAGAGTTGTTCATTTGATGAGAATGCATTACATGATGACAGTTTGATTCTTCTACCACTGAGCATTGAAGACAATGTAGATGATTTAATTTATGGTATGGATTGTGTGAATCATCCTTATGAGGATAAAACTATGATTTATCAAGAGACATCAGATTTAGTTAATTTGATTGGTTTGATGCATGAGGATGTTTCAGATTCCTTGGATGAGCTGAATGAGTGTGAGTATGTTTTCTTTTCTTTTGATATGCAAGTGTGCATTAAAGATGAGCCGGATGTTTGCATCCAAGAAGAAAAGGTATTAGTTATTTGTCCTCTATCATATGTTTCAATTCATGACAATTTCAATGATGCTTGTTTTCTGAATAGTGATTTTGTGGGGGGACATAAGAGAGAAGGCATCGGTGATTTTAAATTTGAAGTTATTATGCAGCCTATGTTCCATGATGTTTTCTATCATCATGAGTTTAGTGGTAGTTTCAAATTTCCAGTTGAGTTTCAAAGAAGAAACCTCATTTTTTACAGAAGTAAAAGTTGAAGTTCCTTTGGCACTTTGAAGCTACTAGTGTATATTTTGTATATTTTTGTATAATGGTGTTGCTGTTTTCAATAAGGAGCCAAGTTTTTGAGAAGTTCAAGGTTAATAAGTTTAAAGAAATGTTAAAGATGATCTTCTTTGGGTGGTCTGCTGTACCAAAGATTCTAGATTCTCTACATGCCCGTGTGGGGCACGCGTCCCCAGTTAGAGTCACTGTTGGAGCTCAAAAATTCAGTCTATGTTTTTGAGTCCATATTCAAATAATTGTCTAAGTGTCAGAATTGTGACTTTGAAATTTATTGAAAGATGCCTAGTTTGAGTGCATTAAAAGTAGGGACTCGTTGATTTTCATGATGAGTCACTTGGATAGGGTGTGGATATAAAAAAAATTATTGCCAAGATCGATGTTTGTTTGAATTTCTTTGGAATTCATCCATTTTTTAAAACCATCACTTATCATTTGACATATGTAATAGGTTTTAGGTCCCGGGTTTCAGTTCTGACATGTTTTTGAAGTGGTCATTTAAAGGTGTTCCCACAAATTTGTAGTGTGTTTCCTATTTTTCACTAAGTAGCCCACTTTGAGAAAGTGCATTTATTTCCCTATGATTGGTTATAACATGTGGGTTATTGCATCATGATTTAGGCATGAGAGAGAGTGTTCATGCCAATTTTCATCCCCCCATGTGCTCGTTTGTCCTATTTGCCAGAGCCATTTCATTTGCAGTTTTGTTAAGTTTCTTTGTGTCTGCCTTGTTTAGTTTTTTGAGTGGCCTACTTTGAGGCTTTGTAGTTTGCATCCCATTCATGATCAGGCATAATTGAATGTTGTTTCATACTGTAGACCTAGAAGTGTATTTTCCTAAAGATTTTTGAGTCTCTGCCAATCCATTTAGCCACTTTCCCAGGCCAATTCCAAATCAGATTTCTATGTATTTCACTGTTTTATCTCTGAATGTCTGATGAGCTGACTTTGGTGTTTATTTTTTTTTCACCACTTGATCTTCAGAGCGAGAAAATGATGGATTCATTTTCACTATGTGGAGGTTAATCAGTGCCTAAGTTACCAGTTCATGAAAGTCTCAATGGGTGAGTTTTTAAAGCCAGTTACGGAGGTGACTTGTGTGATTTTGGTAGTGCGGATAGAATTAATGTTTCTGAAGGGCCAAGTTTGATTGTTTAAATCTTTCATCTCAGGTCCCTTCATGATTTCTTCTTCAGTGAGCATACTATAGTGGTGGAAATGAACTTTTCTTCCCGGTGGCGTGTTCCTGTGAGGCCGTTTGGTCAATTTTTGAAGCCGCTCTCGGAGGCCAACTGATGTTATCTGGTCAACTTTGCAGAAATGTGAAAAGTGGTTATGTGGTCATTTTTTCTGATGTACTGAGGTTTGTTCTCTTCAATGGATTTCCCAATAGATAAGAAGATGTAGAAGCAACAGTTGAATATATCTATCGTTGTGAAGGAGAAGGAGCAATCCTTATGTTTTTGATAGGGTGGGTGGAAATTTTAGATATGATTATGAGGCTTAGCAAAAATCCACTATTAAATAATCTAGACATGCTTATGTTGCTTCCCTTGCACGGTTCAATTCCCACAATTTCAATAGGATGTATTTCAATGAGTTCCCTCTGGTAAAAGAAAGGTAATCATTGCCACAATTATTGCAAAGACTAGCATTACCATAGATGATGTTGTGTTTGTTTTTTACTGTGGCAAAGCAAAAGAAATCAGTTATGATGTTGAGTGTGAGTGCATAGAAAATGAGGCCAAGGCCCAACAGTGGGACCTCTTTTCTTTTCTTCCTTTCATGATCAGAAAAATCTTTTGTTTTGGAGGGTTTGAGGAGTGGGAAACAATGGTCGAGAGTTGAAGCTCAGGGCACTCTACTCACCAAACAACCGTCAATTACTTGCGGTTGGAAGGAGTTATTATTTTCAATACCTGATGGGTAGCATATCTCCGTCAAGGCATACTAAATCTGTCTACTATCCCTGATTAGAGGATTTATAATTTCCCTTATTACATAAAATGAAGTTGCCTTCGAGAATTGGGAAAGGACTAGTGTTATATAAAGAAAAAGGGGGGTCTCCCACTTGGGTAATTGGATAGTTGTAATGTGTGGGGAAGGTGAGTAGTGTGGAGCCTCTGTACAGTGTTAGTGGGCCATTCAAACATTGTTGCATCCACAGTTATCACCAGAGATTTGATTTCTCACTTAAGGCATTGTTTCGTGACTAGCAAGAAGATAATTTTCCTTAGAAGAAAGGCTTTATGGTAATTGAGTGAAGCTACTATTCTCTTGGGATTTATGATAGATTGTTTAAATCTATAGGGTGAAGAGAAAGAGTATAGTTGAGTGGTGAATTGAGTTTCAAGCTACTCAAGTTCCATAGTCAAAATGAGAGAAGATGTAGTTCTCATCGTGTTATTGCATAGATGTTGGCAAACCTGGCAGTAGGGAAAAGACAATGCATGAGTTTGCAGTGGTATGCTGGTGCATAACAGATGAATTGTTGGTTGTTTAGTGTGTGCTGGCTACTAGTGCGTATGGTTTTGAAAGGGAGTGCATGAGTACTAAATATGTGTTGCCAACACAATTTAGTGGCAACATGTACAAGTTGAATGGAGGTTGCCTGTAGTTTGAAGGGGGGCCTCACATACTAGCCATAGGACTCATACAGGAAGCAATAGGAGATCCACGCATCGGTTATGGGGGAGTCTACGCAAGGCATAAAGGAAGATGTAAAGTGGTAATGTGTATGAGAAGGCATTAAGATGACTAGCGCATGGAAGAGTAAAATCCAAGGCTCACCCATAAACATAGGTACATGGAAGGTAATGCTAAGGTGTGTGAGCCATAAATTGGTGTGTGGCAGAGTAAGTTTGTAAAAAAGGAGAAAATTTTAGAGGGTGTGCATGTGGGTTTATCCCACATGCACCCCGAAGTGGTCTTTAAGGAGTTTATATACAAGAGCGCTCACACTATAGGTAAGTTGAAGAAAGAAAGAGACTGTGGCTGCCTCTACCTTGTGGGCCTGTGCCTCTATGCACGCCAGCTGGGTGCTATGGCAAATTTTTAATGAAAGTCTTTAAAATCATTCAAAGTATGAGTCCTATAATACCCCAAAATTGGCACCTAATAATTTCAATCAATTTTGGTGCATTTTCTTCAATTTCACATCTTCAAAGTCCTATTTTACTAGGCAATTTTCTCTCTCCTACCTGACTTTATTTTGACTTGATGTCAATTGCAAAAACCCTAATTTGCATTAATCTCACACTATAATTAATTCCTAAGTATTCGACTTTATTAGCTAAATAATCCCTATGATAAATTGATTTAATTCTAAAGTCCTAAGTGCTTTAAATTAAATTAAAAATCCACCCCCTTTAGCTAATACACATAAAGGAATTAATATTACTTAGTTATGTGAATGGATTATATTATTTGGATATAATAATTCAAATATTCGAACAGTCACCCATATGTGGCAATAATTCATTCTTTAATTAAGTAATTCCTTAATATTTGTCTCAATTGGGAATGAAGAGTCAACCGTTTCATTTCAAGAACCTCTTCATTCTCTCCCCGAGCTTGTCTATATAATGAACCTTCTTCCTCATTCAAAAAAAAGGCAATTGTGAGAGTAACTAAACTATAGCCAATTTTAGTCTCCATTTTCATATTTTCAAGCTTTCATTGCAATTAGTTTAATTCTCATTTTAGTGTTAATTGCATTCTCATACTAGCATAATTTTCTTATTGTTATTAGTTTAATTTGCACATTTCTTTCAAGTTCTTAGTGTAATTGCATCTTCATTCTTAGCTTTAATTGCATATTCATCTTAGCTTAATTTCATTTTGTTCAATCTTTCATGCTTTTAGATCCTTCGTCTTAGTTTGGTCTAATGGTTTTTGGCTCTCCAATCTAAGAGCAATTAAACACCCCAACTAATTAGGAGGCACTAGGTCGATTCACTATGAATCTGTGAATTGAGTAATTCATACTCATTTTCATAATTCGATTTGTGAGCAATGACTATGTTGTGTCTATGGCTAGATTAGAGGTCCACATTCAACTATAAACATTTTGGCATCCACCGTGGGGCAGAAAAGATCATTTATGACCTCACTCTTTAATTTTTCTGATAAAGAATTTGAATTTTGCCATGCGTCTGTACTTCTTTGTGTATAAAATTTCATGCGAGATTCTAGAGCGTGCCATGCAAAGATTTTCTCCCAGTAGCACTTTGTCACATGAAGAAAAAATTTTGTCACGTAGGACCATCTACTTTCTCGTGCATAGCACAGTACTTCCTCGTGTGAAGTTTAACTGTTAGTCAGTTAAATTTCCAAATTCTGCAATTTACTAAAGTTTTTTCCTGATATCTTCTTTTTGTTGTTGATTTCATATCTCTCTTTCTGTCATAGCATAACAATGGTCTACAGGTCGCTTTGTCGAAGATCATAAAACTTGCTAATAGTTTGCTTGTAGGATGATTGTTGAAGATCATTTTAAAACGTTGTGTTTATTTTCATGCTTTCATTCACATAGTATCATTAGGGCTTTCATAAAATTTCTCAAGAGTCCTGATAGCAAAGTAGGGGAATAGGCTCTTCATTACATGGAAGTGATGCCCACAGATGAAACTAAGACCCAGATGTTGCTAGAATGATGGATACCTAGGAAAGCAAAGAAAGGTAGTGAATCTTTAGCACTTCTACTTGCCAGGGGATTATGCTCTTCTCTCTTTGAGAGAACCAGAAACCCAAAACCTTGTGGATTTGGTGGAGTGAAGCTAGCTCGGTGATGAATATGCTTGATGTGTTTGGGTAAGGTAAAGAGGTAGAGAAGTATGCTCTTCTCTCTTTGAGAGAAACAAAAAATCAAATCCTCAGATCCAAGCCAAGTTGTGTCACCTTTAGAGGGTTTGCCAAAAGTTGAACTTCTGGGAACAACCCAAGTGAGTACGAACCTATCGCCAGTGATTTCACCTCACTATAATAAAGAATGTTTTGTTGAGTCTAAAGACTCCAAAACCATGTTAACTTCCTTCTCTTGATTTTGACTATCATCTTGAGAAGGCTTCATCTGTTGTACTGAGCAGTGTCGTACCTAGCCCTACTTGTGAGGGAGTATGACTTTCGAGTGTTGGTGTGGCTACGAGACCTCAACCATAAGTAATTTTAACCATAGATTTGAAACTCCTAATAAATCATAAAAGTTGGTAGACTGGCTAAGCTTTCATTGTAGATAGTGAAACATGGGATCATCCCACAAGATGTGCACTTTGATAGTTGAGGCCAACCTTCAGAGAAGGTTGGTTCCTCCTTGTACTTCACTTGAAGCACTACTTTCACTGAGAAAAGGGGGAGAAAAAGAATTGAAATGGGGTGATGCACCAGATAACTTTGTGCCCTTCACTATTGTTTTGTACTCATAATGTATAGACAATCAACTCAATTTCACACAAAGAGATGTTTTCACAGGTAAACAATTGTTTGCAACCTACACAAAGTGTACATTTTTTGCCTTTAGTTGCTGGAACGAGTCATACATTTTTTGCCTGAGAAAACACAATAATACTCCAATCATTATTTTGCACACAATGTAACAGTTCGTAAGAAGGCAAAATCACTGAAATATTATTGTTGAAGGGTGTCACTTTACAATAGTAAGAATCTGAAAATGACTAATTTTCTCTTGAAAAATAAAATATTACACATGCTTCAGACTCTAGGACTGATTTTTTGAGTTATAATACAATATTTCTTGGCTAGATAGAGCCTTTTTCAGGTTTAAGTATATAGTAGAAAAAATGCAAGAATTACCCCCAAGAGATAATCCTAGGCATACCTTTTTGGAGGAATAAATGTTTTTCCACCCCTTGAGAGTAAAGTTTGGCCAAATCAGGTTGCATGTGCACTAAAATTACCCTTGTTTCAATTTTATGAAGATCTAATAGTTACTCCAACCTCCATACACCTGTTTACTATTTCATTTTCATAGAACATTGTGTCTGCATATTTCTTCATGAAATAAACCTTTCATTCTATTTAATGTGTATGAAAATTTCATGTCTTTTTCCATGACTGCATGTGTTCTTAGTCTTCTTCAAGGACTGTCATTTGTCCTTGACCTTCCATTAGGTCACATTTTCTTTTTAGGATGGTTAACTATGGACTGTCCATCATGCAATGACTGTCCATGAATATTTGGTTGCCACTATTCATTTCTTGCAAGGGTTTTGGACAGGGTTTTAGTAGTAGTTCTTCACTCTTCATTGTTGCTCTGACCATTTGATAACCTTCTATGAGCTTATCAAATAATGCCTTCATTATTTGATGTTGGAGGTATGTAGATTCAGTGTCCTTTGCATGATAGTATTTAGTTCCTTTTGTGTTGGCCTGTGTATCATGTCACACAGTTTGGTTATATGGCTGACATTGTCTTTCTTTCTAACCCCTGCCATATGTATACTCTCATACTTAGCCTACCTGATTGATTGGTCTTCTTCTTGCTATGTGACTTTCTTTAACATGATTATTGTTATCAAAAAATTGTTCACTGTCCCTTTTGAACTGTTACAATTTTTTGATATTTCCTATACCCTTGAGCATGAAGGAGACTCTACTTTCATAGAGGCTCTCTTAACCTTCCATTGTTCAATATCACAACAATTGGCTCTAATTTAGCTCCCACCATTCTGTCTCCCTTGCCAAGAGGTTTTGTAAACTAAAAACTGCCACTCTTTTAATGATGACTGTCATCAAGATCCAAACTCTATTCCTTGCTTTGCTGCCTTCCATGACAATGCAACAACCTCTTATCTCTAACTGCCTTCAGATTATTGTATGATATAACCATCTTCATTAGATTTTGTAGACTTGAATTTAGGTCTATTCATCTGAGTTACATGACTATTACAACCACCATATGCTATATGTTGTCCTGCTAACATAGTCCTTTGTCGTTTCTATTTTAAAATAGTCCTATAGACTATTTTAGCATTGATTGTCACTTCCTTGCCTACATATGCACTGTTATCTTTTCATTATTGTAGGGAACCTATGTGCATGCAAAGAATAATATTCTCTATCTTTATGTTGATAGTTTTATCTCCCTGCCTGCCCTTGTCTTCCTTTACGGTGTCTTTTAAATCTACCATGCATTGAATCTTTGTTTATTCCCTTGTATATGGTATCCTCCACCACTTAATGTTCTCCAACAGTCTTACCTTTTCATCTTTAAGATTCATAGAATATTCTTTGTCCCTTCTTGAGACATTGAAGTTTCTTTAGTGTCTACTATACTCTTGTCTCTATTTCAGAACATGTGCCAGGCATCTAACAGAAAAATAATTACACTTAGACATTATTCTTCCTAAACAACCTTCTCTTCAAATGTCTTAATGACTATCCATTTGATATTCTTGACTTTGACTATCTCTTAGTAAACTGCCCTTACATTATTCATATGCACTATCTTGTTCATTATGTTTGAAATGCATCTATTTCATATTTCTCCTTGTCATGTCTTGGGCTTCAACATTTCATCTTAACTGTGCTATTCCCTTGCTTTCTCTATTTTCTTACATTAAAGAAGGTGCTAAGAAATTTTGATAACTCAAGATTTACTCTAAAGGGTTGCATTGAGGAAACAGACCTTCGTTGTACCCTGCCTTATGCACCTCATTCTTCATGATGACACTCATTCATAAACCCATCTGCTCCTTGTCATTTGACATGACTGTCCCTATTTTGGTCTTGAAAAAATGCATTGAATTTCCTCTTCAACTTTTTGAGAAATGGTGTTTCTAATGTAATTGTGACGGTCAGACTCTAGTTAAGAAAAGTTCATATCCTTGATTACATGATGTCACTGTCAACCTTTTATGCTTTTTTAATGATTGTTCTACTATTTTAATATCCTTCCTCTCCCCGATGACTGTGGCTGCCATTGTCCCTTCACTATCTTTTTGTTTTGTAGATTTTCAAGCTTTGTTTGAACTGTTCATTGTCACTATGAGCTCAAGAGTCCCAAGAAAACTTATCCATTTAAATATTGACTTGTACAATTGATGAAGGGAAATATATCCCTGGCCAATCATCATAGTCCCCATAGATACAAAATATAGAGACGATAAGGCCAATTTTTTTTAAAAAGCTGGTTTCCTTTTAATCAAGACAATTGTCCTGTCACTGTCATAATACCTCTTTCATACATGTTGTGAGATTCTCTTCTCTAGCTTATATTCCTTAAGAGCTTTCTTTTAATAATAGCAAAGAACACTCTAGTTTCTATCCTTTCCATTGAATCTTTTATACGTCGCTGATTTGATATTCAAAATTGGCCTCTAACATCCAAACTATCATGACTGTGTGTCTTTCCAGTGACGTAGAAACTTTATATGCCATTGATCTGGTTGTAGTAGCTTGAAAGTAGCTTGAACAATTGCCATATTTATTATGATGGCAGTGGCTCATTGACTAACTTTATGGTTCATAGACTTGCTCGCCTCTTCGTGAGTGCCTTTTTATTAAAGGTGACATTTATTTGCATTTCTTGAAACAAGCTCCTCTAAGTATTACCAAATTAAAATGAAAATAAGAAAAGGCAACAAATGTACTATGCTCTGTTAATATTCTTCATTTTCAATTCCACAAATCAATACCCTTGACCAATCATCATCTTTTAAGGTGGTCACTCATAAACATGCACTTGCATCCTTTAGATAGATCTCCAAATACTTCATTGTCATTATCATCCTCATGGTTTCCTTATTCCTATAGAGAAGAAATGTAAACGAACACATTTTTCTTTGTGCATCAACAAGAAGGTAGGTTGAGTTTTATAACAGTGATAGAGAAGTGTTATTCTAGAATTGCAATAAAACAAATATATATAAAAATTTTGTTTTAGAGCATACTTTGTCTAAACTATCATTTTGCATATTTGTATAATAGAGTTAGGCAGATCTGTGCGCAGATTTTTTCTATTTGAAAGTTTGGTGCATCTAAATGATTTTGTATCATTAGGTAACTATTCATTGATATTTCTATTAATTTTTTTATTGAATCTTCTAATATCAGTTTTACTCACCTTGTCAAACGCTGAATCATTTTATATTTTATTGGCAGGAAAATCATCTAAATTTAAAGAGTGATTGATGTTGAGTGTTTGACAAGCTTAGTCAATGCTCGAAAATCTTTGGAGGGTAGATTTGGTAGTTCCTAAAGTCAAGTTACATAATTTTAGAAAAAAATGTTTCGAATATTGGAATGGATGGTAAATTTGACATTTAATATCTAAAATTGGAGAAAATTTTGTATTTTTAATCCATTGTTGAAATTGGTGTAAATATAGTTTGTAAACTAGGGCAATTTAATGGAATACGCAAACATCTAAAACTTGAGAAGATGTTGCAATATTTGAATCAATAAATGGTGACATCAATAAATGTAATATGTAAATTATGACAATCTCCATTCAGTAAATTGATATGTAAACTACTTTATTATTTAATACCATTATTTTTATTTGGGAGGGGTTGAATTAACCCCCTCCCTAAGGCTACAAAGAATGGTCATTAGCCATGACCATTCTTCTAGGTCTAGTGTCTCTTGTTATTGTTATTATTTTATTTTTTTAATTTTATACTATTTATTTTCCTACATGACATTTAAATTTTTTAAATTTTTATATTCATTTCATTATCTATAATAACTTACAACTTACACCTATGCTGCAAATGTAATTATTAAGTATAATAATAATCTCTAATTATAGCAGAGTTTGGTAATATTTCAATACTTAGTGTTGTGTTTGCAAACCGTAATTTAAACATGTTGGTTTAGTGTTCTATTTTGGAATTCATTTATCAGTTGTGTGATGACATGTGTGTTTGAATCTTGAATTAGTTATTGTTTAAATCTTGGATTAGTTATTGTTTGTCAATGTTTGAAATTTGGTATTGACTTTAGATACTTTGTTTGTTTAACATTAATTTGTATGTGTGAATTTTGAATATTTGGTTTGTGTATGTGTTTGAATTTATTTAAAGTGACTTTTAAATATTTATGTTTAGTGTTTTCTATATGTACATTTATTGATAGAACTTAAATATTCATTTAGTGTGCATTTTTTAATTTCATCAATCTCTCATTATATTTTTGAACTATGTGTGTGCAACAACCTCTTATTATTTGAGTTAACTTTGACACCCCTTTAATTGTTTGTTGATATTTGCTTTTGTGTCTATGTTTATATGAAGTGTTTCCATTTACATTAATTGTGTATTTGAATTTTGACATACATTAATTGTTTTTTTGGAGTGTCTCACCTTGGCATGCACTAGTTATTTGTTGGAAGTTTGTATGCACTTTAGGCATTAAATTTGACATCCCTTAAATTGTTTGTTGGCATTCCTATTTTTGTGTGTTTATATGAATTGTTTGCATTTACATTAATTGTATTTATTTGAATTTTGACATCTACTAGTTGGAAATGTGTTTAAACTTTAGGCTTTTACTATGTGTACATCTATTGTTAGAACTTAAAACATTTATTTAGTGTGCACATTTGAATTTCAATATCCTTCATTATATTTTTGAGCTTTGTATGAAGAGTAATTGTGCATCCCCTTGTTGTTTGAGTTAACTTTGATGCCATTTTAATTCTTTGTTAGCATTCCTTTTTTTTGTGTGTGCTTATATAAAGTGTTTGCATTTATATTAATTATATTTATTTGAATTTTGGCATATACTAATTGTTGGAAATGTGGTTGAACTTTAGGCATTTACTGTGTACATCTATTGTTAGAACTTAAAACATTCATTTAGTGTGCACATTTGAATTTCAATATCCTTCATTATATTTTTGAGCTTTGTATGAAGAGTATGTGTGCATCCCCTTGTTGTTTGAGTTAACTTTGATATCCTTTTAATTCTTTGTTAGCATTCCTTTTTTTGTGTATGCTTATATGAAGTGTTTACATTAATTATTTGTTTGAAGTTTGTTCTAAACTTTTTTATTTAGTGTGTTTCACTTTGGTATCCACTAGTTGTTTGTTGGAAATATGCATGAACTTTAGACATTTATAGTTTGAACTTTAGCATTCACTTCGTGCACATGTTTGAAATGTAGCATCCCTTTATTGTGTTTTGAACTTTGTTTGAAGTGTGTTGGGGAGTGTATTTGAACTAATTTTGTATGAAGTGTTTAAATTGTTTTACCATTCACTTATATTCTAAGTTGTCGGTTTGGGTTCGAGGATAGCGACGGATTTGGTTTCAAGAATTTGGTTCGTGGATTCCTAAAATTTGTTGGTGTCTGTTTTCAAGTCCGTAGGTCTGGCAAATGAGGTTTGAGTGATTTTTGCATATTGGGAAGTCATGTCTGTCTAGGATTTGGGTGAGAACTAAGCTAAGTCTGTCATAGAGATGGGATCGAAACCAAGTGATTTCTAATAAAAAGAGTTAAAACCCTTTGAGAATCATGTTGTCAGCTTCAGTTTGACCTTAGAAAGCCATGATGGATTGTGGGAGGTAACCCTACTGAAGGCTTGCTGAATCTTGAAATTTGGCTAAGTCTGGAATTTTTCAAAAACCACCAAAATCTAGAATCAGCATCTTAACTCCTATGAAGTTGGAACCTAACTCAAACATCCTCAAACATCCTGAAAGTATTTATACACGGACCCTGACCGGTTTGTGAATCTGGACCCGATTCGTGGGTCTAGGGTTCAAATTTGGTAATGTAGCTTATATTTGATCCTCTTATTGTTTGTTAATTTGTGTGTTGGGTATATTTAAACTTTCTATCACTTTCAAGAGTGTTCTAACTTTGATACTCATATGCATGTTTGAATGAACTTTGTATGTGTGAAGTGTGTTTGAACTAATTTTGTATGAACTATTTTACCATTCACTTATATCTGATCCTCTTATTGTTTGTTAATTTGTGTGGTGGGTGTGTTTGAACTTTTTATCACTTTCAAGAGTGTTGGACAACTTTGACACTCACTTATATGCATGTTTGAACAAATGTTGTTAATGTTAAGTGTGGTTTAACTTTTTTATATTCACCTTGTGTGTTGTTTAGCCAACTTTATGTGAAGTGTTTTATCACTTTGGCATTTGCTTCATTTATGGTTGAACTAAATTTTTGTGAAGCATATTTGAACTTTGTATTCATTTTGTTTGAAGAGTTTCAATTTTGTCATTCACTTTGTGTAAGTGGACTAACTTTGACATTCACATGTGCATGTTCAAACTTCAACCTTTATTTTGTATATTGTGAGGTATGTCTTTGAATAGTGTGAAATGTGCTTGAACTCTACATTTCACTTTAAATGTGGATAGTGTGTTTGAACAAACTATGTGTGAAATGTCATTTAACTTTAACACCTTTGTTGTGTTGTACTTTGGTATGTGTTTATATGCTTGATTTTTCAAATTCCTATGTGTGAATAGTGTAATAACTTTTGACATGCACCTGTGGCATTTTTGTACTTTGTGTAAGTGGACTAACTGTGACACTCACACGTGCATGTTCAAACATCAACATTTATTTTGTATATTATGAGGTATGTCTTTGAATAGTGTGAAATGTGCTTGAACTCTACATTTCACTTTAAATGTGGATAGTGTGTTTGAGTAAGTGGACTAAGTGGACTAACTTTGGCATTCACATGTGCATGTTCAAAATTCAACCTTTATTTTGTATATTGTGAGGTATGCCTTTGAGTAGTGTGAAATGTGCTTGAACTCTACATTTCAATTTAAATGTGGATAGTGTGTTTGAACAAACTAGAAGGGAAATAAGGATCTCTTGCGCTTGCTTTGATGGTCACCGCTCCCATTCAAAATAATTTTCCCACTCACACCCATGTGTCTGAGAATGCCCTTCCCCATTTAGCAGACGCCCCTAGTCCTCCGCCTGGTTATGCCTCTATTGCTCAGGGTCAGTTGTCGGCCCTTGCTACAACTGGGCTTACTGGCTATGCTTCGGCCCTACTGTCTGGGCCTGATGCCCCTCCTACAAATGTGCCTGGGCCTTCTTTTGTGGATGATGTGGATCTGGGTAACGCTAGTAGTGCCAATGTTTCAGGTAGGGTTTGTATGGCGAGTGGGGATGCAGCTCCTAGTGCTTCTCACCTTTGTGGGTCTCCCTTGATCCCTCCTAGGTGCTCTTCTAAGTCCAAGCCCGCTGCCTCTCAGAAGCCTACTTCTAGTCTCAAAGGTGCTACCCCTATCCAAGTTTCTAATCCTCTTCTCATTCCTTCGGGAGATGAGGTAGTGAAAGAAATTGATTCTACAACTTCGGTCTTTGTGGATCATGGTCTCATCTATAGGTTCAAGGGCTTTTGGCTGAGTCTCCCAGATCTGCATGCATGGATAACAAGCCAGTGGGAACCCATGATTTCAGAAATAGTCCACACATTTCCTCAAGCGAGGGGATTTTTCATAGCCAAGTTTGAGAACCCATCTGACCGAAAATTGATTCTTTGTGATCACTTTTTTAGCTGGGATGATAGATTCATGCTTATGGTCAAGCCTTGGCACCACAACTTTGATGCCTCTTCTAAGACTTTCTCAAAAGTTCCCACTTGGGTGAGGCTTCCCAACCTCCCTATTCACTTCTAGGTTGATTCTCTATTCGAGACTGTGGGGGAGGCTATCAGAGACTTTCTGATGGTTGATGAGGAATCTGATGATATCCTTCACTCAACATATGCAAGAATACTTGTATATTTGGATTTGTCCAAGGGTCTTCAAGAAAAGATAAAGCTACAACATCCTAAAGGATCCTGGATTCAACCCCTAGATTATGAAGGTCTCTAATTCAGATGCAGGAGATGTTTTAAAACTAGTCACTTAGTAGACCAATGTGCATTGGAAAAGGTTAACAAACTCACATCTGGTGGCCCTATTCCAGGACATTCTCCTATTGCTCCATTTTTGGGTGCCACGGATATTGATTTGATATCTTGGCAGGATTTGGCCAAGGGTGCAGATGTTGGGTGGACTTTTGTTAAAGGAAAGAAAAGATCTAAACATCTTCCCTCCTTTGACATGTCCCTCCATTCCCAAAAGGGGAAGAAATGATTTATCTCTGTGGTTGGCAGGTTCTTCACTGACCACTAATAGTCTTAGGGCTGCTGTTAAAAATTGAAATATCTTTCAAGCAAAAGTTTCTCTAGTGTGGAGCCTAGTCTCTTCTTTTCTAGTTCCATTCTTTATCCAAGTTGTGGGAGCCTAAAGCAAAACCCTCATTGTGGTCTTGATCTATTTCATTTAAGAGTGTTGTATTGAAAATCTTATTTGACCAATTTGTACAGGGTTTCAGGGCCCCTTCAAAACCTGTTTTCCTTAATCAAAAACTATGTGTGAAATGTCATTTAACTTTGACATCTTTGTTGTGTTGTACTTTGATATGTGTTTATATGATTTTTTTTTCAAATTCCTATGTGTGAATAGTGTAATAACTTTTGGCATTCATTTTGCGTGAAAACTTTGAATCTTAGCATTCACTTTGTTAGCTGACTAACTTTGACATTCACACATGTGAATGTTCAAACTCAAAATGTCATGTAAGGTGGAACTAAATTAGCATGAAGCATTTTTGAACTTTGGCATTCATGTTGTGTGAAGAGTTTGGATTTTGGAATTTAGTTTTTGTAAGTGCATGTTCAAACTTCACTATTTATTTGTATATGTTTGAAGTATGTCTTTGATCGAATTGTGTGAATGTTGTTTGAACTTCACATTTCACTTTAAATGTCAATAGTGTGTTTGAAGAAACTACATGTGAAATGTAATTTGACTTTGACAACAACTTTGTTGTGTTGTTCTTTGGTATGTGTTTATATGCTTGAACTTTCAAATTATTATGTGTGAATAGTGTAATAACGTTGACATTCACCTATGTTGCATTTTCAAACTAGTGTGAAATGCGTGAACTTTGGCATCCACTGTGTGCATGTTTGTGATTTCATGTGTTTGAACTTAGGTGTTTACTTTTGAAATAACTTTTTCATGAAATATTTTTTAAAAATTAGGCATGTTGGTGTGTTTGGATTGTAGTATGGTATGTTTAAATTTAAGTATTTACCTTTTATATATGTGTAAGTTTGTCTCCAATAAACTATATGTGAGATATGTTTTAACTTTGGTACTTTGATTTGATTGAACTTGAGTGTTTAGTTTACTTAGTGGTTGAAGTAAATTTTTTGTGAAACATCTTTTAATTGGGCATGTTTGCATTTAAGTATTTCTTTATACAGGTTAACTTTGAGTCTTAATAAACCATATGTGAGATGTTTTAACTTTGACAACCTTTTTTATGTTTTTGATTTGGCATGTGTATATATTTGAACTTTCACATTCACTTTTGATGATTAAGTATTTTTTCTTAATTGCTAACATAATTTGGTCAATGCATTAACAAAGGTGTGAAAGATTTACACCATGGTCAATAAAAAACCATTAGCAATTGAATTCTTGCAATGAAATCTCTTGCTCTTGCTTTGACTACTCCCTCTGCCCCTATCGCACCCACTAGGGTTTTTACGGTGGCTCCTTAGGTAGGTTCTAGGAAGTCTACAGCTCCTCTAGCTAGTGTTGGGAAGTCTACGGCTCATCAGGCTTCCCCTGCGAGTCCTGTGATGCCCTCGGAGTAGGGTTTTCTGCCTCTAATGGCCCTAAAGCCCAAGGCTCATGGTCGCCCTACTTTGAATGGCTACTCTCACAGTGCTTTCCCAATATGCAACCACATTGTCGTGGAGTTGGAAGAGGAGAGAAATCGATGTTGTTGCCTCTATTTTTTCTAAGCATGGTTTGATTTGCAAACTTGAGGTACACTAGCCTTCTCTTCTTGATCTTCATTCCTAGATTTCCAAGCATTTGAAGCCCCTAATTACTAGTATAGTCCATATATTTCCTATGGCTAAAGGTTTTTTTTTGGATAAATTAAAAAAATTTGTGGATAGAAAAACTATTTTGTGAAAATGTTTTTAACTGGGATGATCGCTTTATGCTGATGTTGAAACCTTGGCATCCTAACTTCTCATCATCTTCTGAATTGTTTAATAAGCAACCCATCTGGGTAGGGCTGCCTCATCTCCCTCTCCATCTTTGTGTTGATTCTCTTCTAGAGACTATTGGGGATGCTATTGGGGTTATGTTAATGGTGGATGAGAAATCTTTGGATTTGTTCCCCTCTACATATGCTCGTATCTTGGTGGATATAGATACTTCTAAAGGCCTACCATCAGAGATTAAACTTTATTCTCCTCAGCGTAGAAGCTGGATTCAACAATTGGACTATGAAGGCCTCCCATTCAGATGTTGAAGATGCTTTAAGACTGGGCATGTTGCTTTTTAATGTGAAATTCATATATTCAAAAAGTCCACCTTGTGGTGGCAGGGTGCCTCTTCTTAGCACTATATGGTGGAGAAGGCATCTTCCCATTGAAGCTTTTTGTAGGTGGTTGAGCAAGACTGCCCTGTGTCTCATGTGGTGGAGGATGGCTCATGTGCTACAACTTGTACTAAGCCTACTGTGGTTGTTGGCTCTGATTCTATTCACCCTCTTGCTGGTTCTACTCCAACTCCTTTGCTAGCTGGAGTTATTTTCCCTTCTGCTAGTTCTTTTCTAGATTCTTTGTTGGATGGAGTCAAGCACCCTACTAGCAGTTCAGTGGGTGTTGCTACTGATGTTTTGGCTGGTACAGGGTCTGAAGTTGCTAATCTAGTTTTAGCTAATCCCTTGGGAGTATTGTTGGTCCTTTGATGGGAATTTCACTGGTTGTTCCAACACCTCTATTGGGTGTTGGCTCTTCAGTCTTGGAGTCACTATTTTGGCAAGATGAGGCTACTAGAGTTGAAGAACTAGATAACAGTTAAAGGTAAACAATCTAAGAGATCCTCCTCTTCTTTTGACATGACCCTTTGGTCCCATCAAAAGGGATCAAAATTTTAGTCCCCTCTCCTTCATTTGTTGTTTTCCTTTGTTTTATCTAGCACAAAAGACTAGGGTGTTTTAGTTGGTCTGCTTTCTTTGGCAGTGTTTCTTTGTGAGGGGTTTGGGGTGTCTTGGCTTTAGTTTTGAATAGATTATTATTTCTTTGGAACTCTTATTGTTTTATCTCAAGTTCTAGTATTGTAAAGCGTTTCGGGGCCCCTTCAAAATCTGTTGTTACCCTAATAAAAAATAAACCATTAGCAACACTCTAGAAGCATAGCTAGCAACCCACATCAAGAGTGGGGAGCCAACTCACTCACAATTGGGGGAGGAGGGATTGACGAGTTATTCTTCCTTCTTCAGCAAACAACTGTACAAGCAAAGCTACCAATAGGGTCAAGTCCCCACCGGACGGTAGTGGAATCAAATGTGGGACAATCAACATCATGAGCAATATAAAAAGGGTCTACGCACCTAGAGGGGATTGCAGTGGTAGCGAGAGGTGGATTTAGGTCCACCAAATCAAAGGAGGCCAGTTCAATCGGAGCATCACCATGGGGCCTACTCATTAGCCTATTAAGAGTTCTTAGAGGTAGACTCAGAGAGAGAATTAGAAGTTGAAACAGTCATCATTTGTGTCCATCCAAGTAGCAACTCATTTATAACACAAAAGAGAACTCTCTATAGCCATATCACCAATAGAGAAGCATCGCCAACCCTAAAAATAAAGGCCCTCATAATCCAATGATGTGGAGATATTCGTGTCAACCAAAATGTGATCGAAAGTAGAGAAGCTCAATTAAGGTCGTAGCCAATAGAGTCTCCAATGGCCCTAAAATGAAAAATCTCTCAAAAATAGAGTGGAAGACTGGGAAGACAAACTTGTATTGAGCACACATTGAGTGGTTCATTAAGAGGGTTAAAGGATATTGTCCAGGGTTTGGTAGAAAGAGAGTGATTTCTCTAAACCCATAGCTTTCTTAACACCAAATCACAATCTTCAAAAGATGTAGCAATAATAATAAATAAATAAAACCTTTTGCATTATGGAAAAAACTCAATGTTACCAGACTAAGGATCGCAAAGAACTTGTTACCAAACAATGCAAATCTGGAAGAGGGTCAAAGACTTGTGAATCTACAGACCAATCCATGACATTGGTAGAAATCAACATTATCCACCACATACAAGCCGCACACCACCATAGGAGACTCTTGTCATAGGCAATAGTTCTAGCTTTCACCTTTGGAGGAATAATAATAGCATTAGATTTGGCCTCTAACCTAAGTAGAGAAGAGGCTGGTTGGTTTCACTATCTGTGCATGTTTGGATATCAACATATTCTTATTGTATTGTTTCAATCTTGTGCGAAGCATGTGAGTGAATTCCAACATCCCCGTTAGTAAGATTAATGTTGATATACCCTTATATTGTTGACATTCAGTTTGTGCATGCTCAGGTGTGTTCATGTGTGTGTGTGCTCAAGCATGTAGATGTGTGTGTGTGCATGTGGGTGGGTTTGTGTGTGTGTGTGTGTGTGTGTGTGTGCAAGTGTGCATATGTACATGAATGTATGTGTGTGTGTGTGTGTGTGTGCATGCGTGCAACATATGGATTTGTTATTTGAGCTAAATCTCCCATGAAATTTACACGTTGGGGAAGCAAAGGAGAATGGTGGGCTACACTCTTCTCCCAACTGTTTGGCATCATTATACTTTCACGTGTGTGTGCACATGTGGGTACATTCATGTGTGTGTGCATCTTACAATATGAAGTGTGCATGCGTGGGTGTGCAACATATGAATTAGTTATTCGAGCTAAATCTCCCATGAAATTTATTCCTTGGGGAAGTGAAGGAGACTGGTGGGCTACACTCTTCTCCCAACTATTTGGCATCATTATACTCATTTTTATAGATTAATCATTGCATGTCATTTTGATATCTCAAGAATTCCCTTAGTTTCTTGTATAGACTAGTCAAAGAACTTTGGCCATCCTTCCTTATGGTGCATTAGATGCCAATTAGGCTTTATTATGGGTAACAATTTTGCTTTTAAGATAAGGAATGCATTGGTGATACATGACTTTCTTATCTATTAAGTAATGTATGTGTGGGCCCACAATGATTAACACTCCCACTTGATTAATTTGAGGATTGTTCATGTGCCTTTCATGATTGTTGTTATTAGATTGGCACCTTGTAGTTTTAAGCCAAATGGGGACCTCATCCTCTGAGTAAATCTTTCATAATCTTTTTGTCTTTTTATGATTAAGTTTTCAAAAACTAAAAAGCTAAAAAACAAATAAATCTTTTAATTTCTTGACTTCAACACTTACAAAATCACAATGTGTTCAAACACACTATCCATATTTAAAGTGAAATGTGAAGTTCAAGCACACTAAACACTATACAAAATAAATGTTGAAGTTTGAACATGCACATGCGTGAATGTCAAAGTCAATCCACTTACAAAATATGAATGACAAAATTCAAACTCTTCAAACAAAATGAATGCCAAAGTGAAAAAAACACTCCACATAAAGATGGTTGAACCACACACAGGGTGAATATAAAAAAGTTAAACCATTTCACATATACAAAATTTGATCAAACATGCATACAAGTATCAAAGTTAGAACACTCTTGAAAGTGATAAAAAGCTCACTTAGAGCATCAAATAAGAGCATCAAATATAAGCAAATGGTAAAATAGTTTAGACACACTTCATACAAAATTAGTTCAAAAATACTTCACATATACAAAGTTCATTAAAAAATCCATATAAGCAAGTATGAGGGTTAGAACACTATTGAAAGTGATAGAAAGTTTAACAAACCCACCACACAAATTTATCAAACAACAAGAGGATCAAATATAAGTGAATGGTAAAATAAATTAAACACACTTCATACAAAATAATTTCAAATACACTCCCCAACAAACTTCAAACAAAGTTCACAATACAATGAAGGGATGCTACATTTTAAACATGCGCACAAAGTGAATGCTAAAGTTCAAATGATAAATGTCTAAAGTTCAAGCACATTTCCAACAAACAACTAGTGGACACCAAAGTGAAACACACTAAATAAAAAAGTTTAGAACACACTTGAAACGACCAATTAATGCAAATGCAAACACTTCATATAAACATACACCATTCTTTGCAGCCTTAGGGAGGGGGCAAATTCAACCCCTCCCAAATAAAAATAATGGTATTAAATAATAAAGCAATTTACATCTCAATTCACTAGACAAATATAGTCTCAATTTACATATTACATAGATTGATGTTGCCAATTTGAGCAACTGATTCAAATATTGTAACACCTTCAAAGGTTTAGATATTGCATATTCTAGAAAATTTTCTTATTTTAAAAACTATATTTACATCAATTTCAACCATTGATTAAAAATACAAAATTTTCTCCAATTTCAGATATTAAATATTGAATTTAATATCCATTCCAATATTTAAAACATTTTTCTAAAATTCTATAAATTACATTTGTCACTTGACTTCAGTAGCTCCCTAATCGAGCCTCCAAAGATTTCCGAGCACTGACGTTGCTTCTTACATTTCAACCTTTTCCCCAAAACATCATCGTTTTAAATGCTATGTCTAACAACTCCAAAAGGAGGGAGTTCTTCAAATTCAAATTGTTTCAAAAAACATGGTCATTTACTTGAGAGTTTTGAAAACTCAGAATGTCCCTGGTATCCTTGCTTCCAAAACCATCTTCTTTCATTTTGGTTATCTACCCTGATACTCCATGAATAAAAAATATATCCTTCAATACTACGAAAGTCCTCAACTAATGCCCCTTTGCCTTGATCCATCAGTGACACCCCAACCATTGACATGGTATCAAGTACTTCATTGTCATCTCTCCCCACATGAGTTATTTTGAACTCCTCAATCAATTTTAGCGGAGATTTAATCCTTCAAATGTATTTGTTTATATACCAGATACTTGGCTTCCCTTTGATAATATCATTAATTATGACTAATGAGTCCCCTTCTAGATGAAGTTTAGATACTTTTAGATCTATTGATGTTTTAATTTCTAAAAGGGTTGGCGGGACCTTAGCCTCGTTATTAGTTCCTTCCACTAATCTTTTCACTCCCGACATCAAAATATTGCCTTTCTAGTTTCTCACCACATATCAAAGTTTATTTTTATCCATCCTATGTTTAGAAGGATCCAAGGCACCTCTTTTACCTTCTTGGAAGTAGGATTAGCCCTCAATGGCCCATTAATAGACTTGAATTTAATCAAGGGCCATCTTGATTGAATTCTTGAACCTTCTTGGTTGAAATAAGTTTTGTCTATGTTTACACATGATGTTGAATTACTCGGTAATTCTGAGATAGCTCTTTCTATTCATGCTAGAAATCTCTTCATATATTCACATTTTTCTTGAAAGATCCTTCTACTATGTTCTTTCTAAATTTTTCATACAATCATTGAAGGACAAATATATTGTATGCATGAGAATATTGATGTGTGTCTGAGGAGAAACTAACTTTTTCCAAATCTTTCAAAGTGGTAGGGAGGGGCCCATACAATCCAAGGTGATTCAAAACAAAATTGCAACATTCTTGAGAAAAATTACTATTGAGTAAGATATAGTCCAACATCTCCTCCTCCTAGTTACAAAGGAAACACTTGAAAGGACCAAAAAATCCAATCTTCTTCAATCTAGCCCCAGTTCAAATTCTACCTCTAAATGTCAACCAAGCAAAGGATCTCGCTTTTGGTAAGCAATGTTTATTCTAGCACAAGCTTCTGAGCCATTCTTCCAACCAAGCTTCATTCTAAAGGATGTTGTATCCTATTTTGACTGAATACTCTCCTCTAATTGAACTACACCAAATAATTTCATATGTTGTCCTTGTAAGAGAAAGAGACCTATTGATAAAGATGTCTTGAAGGATTTGAGTTTCATTTTCTTCCCTCCCTGAGTTGGCTAGATCTTTCCAATGTCATTCCCTCTTCAAACTCTCCTTGTCGGCCTCAAAAAATTACTAACCTTTGTACCCCATCTCTTCTCTATGATTTCCTTTATTCTATTAATGTTCTCTTTTTCAACCAACAACTCCTTCCTGTCCTAGGAATTTGTCCATAAGTTTGCACTTCTCCCATCTCTCAACTACCAATAAATGTGATCTATAATGACTGGCCTATAACTCACAATAATATTCCATAATGAAGAGCCACATGGAGAGTCCTAAATATTTAAAATTCTAATTCTCTCATTATTGTCCAAATACTTTTGCTTTTGAAATTCTTGCCCATTTATGTTCTAGATACGTATACATGTTCCATACTAGCTTTTCACCCATGGCCTTATTGAGTATTTTCCAATTCCTTAAACTAGCTCCACCCAAATCTTTTGGTTTATGAATTTGATCCCATGCCAATAGAGGAATCTTATCCCCATTCTTATTCCCATTCCAAAAGAAATTCCTCATCCTTTATTCAAGAGTACATATCACCTTCATTGGAATCCTCAAACACATCATAAAAAAAAGGGGTATAGTAGATATGACATTCTTTAGCATTAGAATCCTACCTGTCAATGTTAACCATCAACTTTTCCAACCTTCCATCTTACCTATACACCCATCAACTAGCCCTTTCTAAAGAGAAGATTTGCACAACCCTGCAAAAAGGGGAATCCCAAGAAATTTACCTAGTAGTCTACCTAGCCACACGTTGAAGATCCTCAAAACCTCTCTTTGAACATTTTGGTTTGTATTAAAAAAGAATACTTCAGATTTTCTCCAATTAATAGTTTATCCTAAAACCTTGTGATATGTGTCCAAAACTCTCTTCATGACTTGTGCCTCCCTCAAGGTAGCTCCCCCTAATAATATAGTGTCATCAACAAATTGTAGGTGAGATGCAAGCTAAGCTCCTCTAGCAACTGCCACTCCCTTTCTTTGACCTTGTATCTTCCTTCCCAAAATCAGCCTCCCCAACACTTCAACCATCAATATAGAAAGAAAATGGGAGATGTGATCTCCCTGTATGAAGCCCTAGGATGTAGGAAAGAACCCTTGTGGGCTCCCATTTACCAAGATTTATACACGATACTCAAATTTCATACCCTTAATCCAAGAAATCCATTTCCTCCTGAATCCAAATTTCTCTAACACTCTATACAAAAAGCCTCTAAACACTCTGTCATAAGCTTTCCTTGTGTCCAATTTCACAATCTTTTTTTTTTTGCCTACCCACTCTGATCGAATGGATTGCATCATGGGTGATAATTATTCCCTCCATGAAGGATCTATTTGGGGTGAACCCACTCTACTCCTCTGATATCAAATTACCCAGAATCTTCTTCAGCCTATTTACAACCACCTTTGAAATAATTTTATATATAACATTGCATAATGATATAGGGTGAAAATATTCAAAAAAATTTATATCCTCCTTTTTTAGAATTAATGCTACCAAGGTATTATTAAAATATTTTAGAATGAATCACTTTTGCCTAGATTCCTTGACCACTTCCCATATTTTCATCTTCATCACCTCCTACAATTTCTAATAAAATAGTTCTTGAAACCCACCGATCTAGGTGACTTATCCCCTTCTAAGGAAAAAAGTGCCTCTTTTAATTATTCTAGTTGAGTCAGAGGTATTAACATCTCATTATCTAAATTTGAAACTAGGTTGGGGATAATGCCAAGAACATCGTCATACTCTACAATTGAAACCAAAATGTTTGTAGACCATAAAGAGGAAAATAAAGAAACAACCTACTTATTGATATCTTCTTCCTTGAAGCATCATTTTCCATTAACAAAAATAATAGAAGAAATCATGTTACCCTAGCTAGTTAGTAGCACATGCATGTATATTTAAGTATTCAACTATTCAATCATATGCAAATGTAAGGACATACATTAAAACAATTATATGAAATACTGCATCATATATATATATATATATATATAATATTTAGCAAGGTATGTCAACTATTATCTACCCATAAGTTTGTGGATTTGATTGTACTTATAGCATGTACACAATTTCAAGTACTTAAAAGTCATAGCAAGTGTTTTGGAAATGTCTTAGAACAAAGCATAAAACAATATAAAACAAAGACAAATTCCTTGCCCCTCATCTTCCCCCCAACACAAATAATTCTTGTCCTCAAACATTATACTTCCTAGAAACTCCTCTGAATTCTCCAATTTTAGTCTTTCCTTTTCGGTTCCTTTTGAAGGTGTAGTATAATCCTCTGGTTATTTCCCAATAGTCCATATTGTAGTCTTCATGCAGTTGGTCCAATTTTGTAGCATTAATGTCATATAAAGGCCATAGAAGCATCGATGGCTGGAAAGTCAAAGGAAACCAAAGCTCACGCCTAATTTGTCCTCCCAATTGCATATATTTTGGTGCTTTGTTTATTGTTGCCTCTAGGGTAATAGGACTATGTGGTTTAGACTTTCTAAAAGCCTCTGGTAACCTGTACCATCTACTTCTGACACTAGTTAGGGCTCTCTCAAATGTGAAATAAGGCATCCCTTGATACTCTTTGTAGACCTTGTCTCTGACATCAAAAATCATGTCCCTAGATACTGTTCTTGTATTCACATAAGTGAGACTGGACCAATCCCTTAGTAGAACATTGGGCTTACTAGATTCAGCCCTCAAGGGTAGCTACTCTGAGTTTTCTTTATCCTTATAATTATATAGCTATATATCATAATTAGCTTCGTTGTGCATACAGGACATCAAGGCTTTTAAATGTATGTCTCCTATGTAAAGCAAGGGATTCCATTCAGTCTCTTTCAGAATGATGAAGTTGTGGAGATACAGATCACAAAGCAAGTTTTTTTTCCAAGAAGGAAGGGTCTAGTATATATCATAAAATTCTTGGGTTGTCCTAAACTCAGATTTTTTATCCTTGATAGTCATCATCAATTGGAACAAGAGAAATTGCTCTTTCAAGAAAATAGCATACACTCTAGGAGGATATTTGCAAGCTATAATTTGGTCAGCCAATTTTAAGGCATGATCCATCTTTTGTTTCTATTTCTCTATTTTCTCTTTCAAGTCCTCTATGTCCTCTTTTTGATCATCAATCTCTTTTCACATCTTTTTCCTCTCTTCCTTCCACAAATTTTTCTTAAAGATAAACTACGTGTATAGACTGAAAAGAATAGACTACAGAGTAGGTGGGCCAAACTCTTCTGGCTTAGTCTTCTATCTTTTCTTTGCACAATGGGCCTACTCTAAGTAGTTAGTGAACCATGTTCTCGTAAAAGGGACTATAGCATTCTGAAAACAAGGATGAGCTGATGGTTGAGGCAACTGAGGCTCTTCCTGATTACCTTCTTGAACTATTTGATGACTTTCTTCAGGTTCACTTTGATGTGTGGGAGACTCATTATCAAATGTTTCATTTAAATTCTAAGGAGAATCTGTAACATTTAGTTGAATTGGGGAATTATCTGAAACATAATCAATATGGGTTTCTCTAGCAAGATTTTTTGATAGAACATCCTGACTATCTAGACAAACCTGGGGAATTTTTCCTCTCATCTGAGAACTTCTCCTCAAGGGAGTTTATGTTACCTCCACAATTCTCTTTTTGATAGTTTTCTTTGGTCTCTCTATTGCAGGAGTAGATGTTGTAGGAGCCGACTTCCTTTTCTTACTTTTTGAAACTGTAGGGTTTTGGGGTTCTTTCTCAGGAACTGAAGTTTCCTCACTAATCTTTCATTTTCCTTTCTTCTAAGAAGAAGTAGGTACATTGTCCTCTGGAGTAGGGGAAGATTCTTTTTCCTTAAGAATCTCAAGTTTTATTTCTTGTGTAGTTGTTTCAGTCACTAGCTCAGAGAGAGTTTCACTCTCATGAGCTGGTTGTTCAACAAGTTCATCTTGAGGTTGCAAAGTTTTGACTCAAACAAATTCATCCCATGCCAAAAGAGACACATCTCTAAGAGATCTTTCAACTAGTAATTTGACTAGGGAATGGTGTGAAACATAATTTGTCTTTCCTTTCTGGGTTTCCTCAGCACTAATGCTTAGCATATTATACAAAAAATTTGGAATGTTTACTAGAAAATTATGCCTGATATAGCTAAGCAATTTAAAATGGTGTGCATGCAAATGGGAAAAACTTCCTTCATAAGTGAGGTACCTTATAATGTGTGAAGCCAACTCATTGAATGGAGTAGGAAGTGACATGCACTTGCAATCTTGTTTGTTCACCTCTAATGGAGGGTCTGAAGGAAGAGTGAATTGAGCTCGTGCCGATCTAGCATCATGTTCATTGGGGTAATGCTCCCCAATTACGGGAAACCCTGTCACTTCTGCAATGCATTCCTCCATTTCAAAAACTGTCAATCCGCATATATTTTCCTCCCCTTCCTCAAATGTGTTCATAAATTCAGTAGCTACTTCCTCATCAAACTCTGTTAGCTTTAAGAAATACCTAAGCCATCTACATGCATGAAATCTTTGGATGACTTCCACAGCAGTGAGAAGAATTGTATGGACGAATGGCTTATGACGCATCAGTTGTCTCCCCATTATTTTGAATTTCTTCTACAATTTTCCAATTCAATTTCCTTTATGCTCTGAAATTCCCAATTTCTTAATTCCTCTTGAAAAGACCTTGAATTTAAGCTTCAAACTACAGCTGTCCTTGCAATTTCTATGTTGCATTTTTTTTTTTTAAATGAGCTATAATGACACTTTATGACAAGGAATTATGGCTTTAAATGTATTTAACATCCACACAACTTGATCATGTCAGCTTAGGGTTATGTCAATCAAGAATCAGGGATAATTTAAGAATTTAGGTAGAATACTTGTGCGAAAAATAAAAGGACTTGATGAATCAACACCTAAGTACAAATTTAAATTGACAAACAATCTCATTAAGAATGATGGGTACAACAATAGTGACTTAATAAATTAATACACTTATGTGCCCCCTACAAAATTTGGACAACTGTCCACACTTGTCGTACTTAGCAAGAGGTAGGAAACTGGCCTAATGCCACATAATATAAATATATGTAGTATTAGATATAATTATCAAAATGTGTACTAAAAGTAGAAAATATTAAATAGTTTCGCCTTTCATTGTGTTGTCAGATGCGCTTGAAGGTGGCATAAATGGAATTTGTCAGCAAATATACTATCATTGGATATATGCATCTGCTAATGTGGCATTTATTGAAAACGTAGGAAATATAGTAATTGTGATGATGGGTAGTATGTGTGGGTGTAAGGTAGAGAAGTGGAGTGGGTTGTAAAGAAGAATGTTAGAAAGTGAATGGAGAATTAAACTTAATTGGAAATGAAGTATTTATTATGGGCGGACCTGAAGGGACTTTTAGGTTGAAGTTGCAGGAAGAAGGTTGGTACCTTCTATTGCTAGAAGTATTACTTGTTCTGCTTGTTGATTTGTGTCACAAAATTGCTGCATGAAATCTTCTTTGGTTTGTGGTTGATGGTATCAACTAAGTCTATGACCATTGACCAGTAGTTTGAAATTGATTGAATCTATTGTTGTCAGCTGGAATTCTCCATTGTTGGAGACATGATATATCTCATATGGTCCTAACCATCTTATTTGTAATTTGTCTTGTGTTTCTTGGAATCTTGAATCAAATAGGAGTTCCCAATCACCTACTTTGAATTGTTTGTTCTTGATATGGGACTTATGTCATTTCTTCCTTTTCTTTTGGACTATCTTTGTGCACTCCAATGCATATTTTCTCATCTCATCTAAAGAGTTGAGATGTAGTAGATGGTCACGTTGTGCTGTAAGAAGATCAATGTTCAACTTTAGGACAATACTTAATGTTTTATTCTCAAAATCAATGGGCAACATAGCTTCTTTCCCATCTAGTAATTCAAATAGAGTGAATCTTTTCATTTTTTTCCATGTTGTTCAGTATGCCCAAACTACTTCTGAAAGGTGGTTCAGTTGAATTGTTTTTGTGAGTATTGCTTCAATTTCTCTATTGGTAACTTCCGCTTGGCCATTGTCTTGTGGATGGTAGGGGTTGGACTTTCGATGTCTAATATTGTATTCATTCATGAGCTCTATGATCAATTTAGATGTGAATTGTGATCCCTGATCTGTGACTAGCTCACTCTACACACCATAGCAAGTGAATATTTCTTTGTATAGGAACTCTGCTACTTTTTTGTCATGGGCATGCCTCATTACCTTTACTATAACCCTTTTGGTTACATAATATTTGCATACAAAGATGTATGAATTTCCATTAGATGGAGGGTCTACAGGACCAATAAAATCCATGCCCCATTTATCAAATGGTGTAACAAACACTTGTGGATGTAAAGGTATTTCATTTGATCTTGTAGGATGACCCATCCTTTGGCATTTATCACACTTCCTAGTATATTTTTCTACATCTTTATGAAGTGTGGGCCAATAATAACATGTTGTTAATATTTTTACATTTGTCCTTTTATCTACAAAGTGTCCTCTACAAGGTTCATCGTGACAAGCATGGAGTATGTCATATGTTTCTACTTCATGTACACACCTTCACATGACTTGATATGGACCTGTGTAGAATAATATGTTGCTAATGCAATAAAATTGATAGCTTTTCTCAGCTAGAAAATTTTTTTCCTTAGGAGAGAAGTGTGTAGGCATCTTGTCAGCTGCAAGTTAATTGGCTATATCAGTGTACCATGGGCTCTTGATAGTAAAGTGGAATAGATGTTCATCAAGGGATGTATCATCTATCACAGAGGTATCAAGGTCATCTCTCTGGAGTCTGGATAAATAATCAACCACAACATTTACTTTCTCTGGCTTATCAATTTTTGTTAGATCAAATTCCTGCAAGAGCAAAAGCCATCGTGCTAACCTGCCTGAAATGGCAAGTTTATTGATAACATATTTTATGGTTGCATGGTCATTATGAACAAAGATGAGATATCCTATTACATAGTGGTATAACTTATTTGAAACATAGACAACTGCAAGTAATTTTTTTTTGTGACTGTATAGTTTAATTCTAGCCCATAGTCCCAAGCAAAATATTTTTCATGTTTATAGAGGAGTTGGGTTAACAATGTTAATTATTGTGGTGGCAATTTATTGTTAACATGAAGATTGTGGCCAGGTGAGAGCTCCACAGTTGTTGTTAGTTCTAGCATTAATACTTTAGATATAGGGATTTTTTATATCTCACAGGGTAGTAGTTGATGGATGATCTCAGGTTCCATTGGTAAAACACAATTTTCATAGGTAGTCAACTCCATAACAAAGCTTGCACAGATATCTTTTTCTGTGACATATTCATTAGTGAGGATGCTTTGAATCACATCATCATCTTCTTGTAGTTTTAGGAAATATTTTATGTATGGCATCATTAACTAAGCAATAGAGTATATCTATTCTTCCTCATCTCTCAAATAAGGCCAAATAGGAGTGCTTAAATTGGGTTGTGGCTAAGCTAGAGGATATAATGCTAGCTTCTTAATTGTTTGGCCATCTAAGATTGTCATGTTACCTAATCTGCAACTAATATAAGCATCAATTGTGGCTAACCATGGTTGTCCAAGGATTTCTAGATAACCAGCAAGAGTTACCTTGGGTGAGAATATCATGAAGTTAGTAGGATATTCCCAAGAATCCAATGTACCTACTATATCTTCTATGATTCCATCTAGTGTGATAGTGGAGATGTCTACAAGTTGTAAGACCATTGGAGTGGTCCTTAAGCCCTCTATACTCAACTTATGCATAGTGTCCTTGGTCATAGCATTAATAACAACACCCAAGTCTATTAAAGCATTCTTTACTGATTGGCCATTAATTATTATATCAACCACTGGGCTTCCAAGATCATAGTACTTTGGAATAACTATCTTTCCCAACATTATATCTACAAGTTGACCTATAACATGTATTGTTTAGGGATCCTTCTTCTTTCTTCTAGATTTCTTGAGACAAGCTTCTTTAATGGATTTTCCATAGAGAGAAACATCTTTAATAGCTTGAAACAGTGGAATCTGGATATGCAAATTTTTCAATTGGTCAAGGATATCAAATGGTGTGTTTCCCTGGGTTACAGGTTTTTCCATCCTAAGCCTTTGAGGGAAATGACAATTAACTGAGATGTGGGCATCAGTTTGACTTGACATATGAGTTGGTGGGAATGTATTTAGAAAAGTAGCTTCTGGTAGTTGTGTTGATATTGCAGGAATGTCTGGAACTTTCATTATAATGGTAGGTTCTAGTGTAGGTAGAGTAGTACCAAATCTAAGGTGAATATCAGTTAGTTCTAGTGCATAGGTAGGATATTGTTGGGCATCAGTAGGATACACTAGTTTTTATTGTCATTTAGACTGATAGGTTCTCTTGGAAGGAATCTGCCATAGACATCTTGTCTTCTTCCTCTTCGATGCATGCAAGTAATGGAATGAACTTGTGAAGCAAGCTCATAACTACAAACTGATATCTAGAACATAGGGAACTATCTAAAATGACTCAACAAGGTTCTTAGATTGACACCATCCCTGGAAACAGTGCTAAAAATGAATAACCCCATAATAGGTAATAATAATCATGCCAAAGCTTCTCCTAGGAATAGTGTATTCAACTGAGTATCATTTTCCCTATTATGAAGTGCATTTAAATTGTCCAGCCAAGGATGTATACTTGAAATGGGACAACATAGTTTGTGTACTAAGTTCCTCATAAACTCATTTCACTTAAGTTGTAGGAAGGAAAATATATGAAAGGAACTACACTATTGTTGCATGAAATTAAAACACACACATCTAATTAAATGAAATTGATGTTGAAAACCATAAGTTCAACTTTAACCTATTCTACCAACCCAAACCATTCACTATGGCTATCTCTGCAAGTGTTGCAGGAACATACACAGGTTACAATGCTATAGGAGGAAACAATGAATTCTACCTTAATTACTGAAAATGCTTAAACTACTTACTCTATTTTACTCTAATCCACCTCCCAAGTGGGCCCCCTTGGTTGGATTCTGATACCTATGAACTCTGAATGTTACTCAAAATCACTTTTTCATTGTATATTTAGAAAAATTGGGTGCATCATCATAAAACAATGCACAAAACTAAAAAGTAACTTGCTTGCAATTATAACAGTAATACAATCATCTATCTAACTTAATTTCTAACAATCATATCCCTCTATATAGAAGATTGAAATTCATTTGAATATAAAGATAAGGTCTGACTAATTCATGCAATAAAGAAAGGAGAATTTGACAATCCACAATAGAAGATCATAAAGACTAAATAACCACTTCAACATAACATTGACTGGAGAGGAATTTTAGCATAGTCATGCTTCCTATATTCTCTAAAATGATCACTCCTTCAATTCCTTAGGCATGTCCCATGGTGTCATAATAGTTCTCATCATGGCTTGGAACTTTATCCCTTCTTAATCAATGTTGACGATTGATTAGTAGCACATGCATGTATATTCAAGTATTCTATTATTCAATCAAATCTAAATGTTAAGACTGTAGACTAGAGTTTATCTATATTTGTTCAGAATAGGCATAAACAAGGCAAACGTTAGATTAATCTAGCATTTAAATTAGTTCAAAACATAAACATAAAAACCAAGCCACCTCTGATTGAGCCAAAACAGATGCATTCAAGCACTGTTTGATTTGCTCTGATAGGAGGGATGTGGATGTGCTCTCTAAGCACTTGGAGCTTGTCCCTAATGCATTTTAGGAAGGATTAATGCAATAAAAATTAACAAACTAAGATTAATCCAAGTTATCTAAGCTATGGTGTAATTTTAAGAAAACTTGGAAATAAGCTAAACTAACAAATATGCTAAAACTTAAGATGATTTAGATTTAATATAGCATTATAACACTACTCAACGTAAAAGATGCGAATTGGTGTTTTTCTCTTGGAAGAGGAGGGTATTTATAGGATTTGAGGAAGGGCTTGGGTTAGGAAGGAGAGTTAAGGTTGGAGGTAAGGTTTGGGGTAGAGTTTGGGGTAAGGTTAGATTAACCTTGGTCAAGGTTGCTCACACATGTGTGAGCAACACTAGGGAAGTTTGAATAGGGTATAAGAGTGGAAGTAGAGACATATGCTTCATTCATGGCTTGTAAGAAGCCTTAATGAGGATGTAAGAGGTATTTATGAGGGGTTTTGACCCAAAGTCAAAGTTTGAAGGGTTAGGCTAAAAAGGGTAGGAATCACCCTTTAATCAGGTTTAGGGTGAGTTTAGGAAATTCTAGAAGAGGTTAGGGATTTCTAGAAGATTTATAAGGTTTTAGGATTTAAATAAATATTTTATTTATTTAAAGGATTTTAAGTCAATTTATTAAATAAATAAGAAATTTTGGAGGGAATGGTGTTTAAATTAGATTTAAACATTTTTGGAAGGGATTTCTTAATTAAATATTTTAATTAAAATAGGAGGAATTAATGGCATAAAAATAAATTAATTAATTAATTAATAAATGATGATGTCATCAGGGGTTTTCGAAAAATAAAAATACTTTTATTTTCTAAAGGATTTTTAGGTGTCTACAAGAACATACATTAAAACAACTATATGAAATACTACATCATATATATATATATATATATATATATATATATATATATATATATATATATATATATATATATATATATATATATATATATATATATATATATATATATATATAATATTTAGCAAGGTATGTCAACTATTAGCTACCCATAAGTTTGTGGATTTGATTGTATTTATAGCATGTACACAAGTTTAAGTACTTAAAAGTCATAGCAAGTGTTTTGGAAATATCTTAGAACAAAGCATAAAACAATATAAAACAAAGACAAATTCCTTGCCCCATCAGGTGGCATTAAAATCTCCTTCAAGGATAAATATCTCCTTACTCCATCTTTCCATTTGCTTAGAGATATCTCTCCACACTTCCTTCTTTTCCCTTTTCTTAGACATACCATAAAAATTAAATAGAAATACATTGTTATGAAAATGCAACAAGTTAACTTTTACTAGCTACCAATTCTTAGGCTAAGAGATACACTCAACCTTGACCACATCCTTGGGTTCCATAAAACTTCTAAACCTCCCAAAGTCCCATTAGAGCTTACTAAAGTTCCAAAACAAAATTTTCTTACTCCTAAAAGTACTACAAACTCTTCTTGCTTGAGCTTGGTTTCCTATAAATAAATCACATTTGGTTTCATCTGATCAAGACACCTCTTGATCAAACCTCTCTTGTTAGGGGCATTGAAACCCCTGAAATTCCACATTAGGAACTTCATTTCTTCCTAAGAGAGAATAAATCTCTCCTGGATCTCAATTTACTTTGACCTTTCATGTTACCAGCCATTTCCAGTAACTCTTGATTGGACTGTGTACCTCTAGCTTTTTTTCCCTTGTGTTGATCTTCTGGGATTTTGACCTTTTGTAACTAATATACATTTTTTCCAAGATTTATTCACCATGTAAAACTCCTAGTGTGTCCTCCTCTCCCTCTTGACCAATCAAACCCTCCTCTTTCAACCTCTCTTCTTACATTTGAGTAGTTTCATCCCTCATAGGAGACATATGTATATCTTGAAAAATCATTTCACTTAGGTCTTTCTCTTGTTCATTAACATCACTTAGTGGGAACAGCTGAAGTCTATTAATTTTTCTTTGGATTCTATTGTTGTAGCTAGATTTTTAGTTTTGTTACATCCTAATGGTTCTGCACAGTAATCATCTTTTCTTCTTGCAACTACTGGGCACTGGTCTAGCTCCCATTCCCTATAACCTCACTATCCAAACTCCCTCCCTTCTTATTTTTCTTGATAATACACTCTTGTTACCCCTGATCTATGATCCCAATCACCTATATTTGATTATGTTGATCTTATAAGGCACCTTCCTCTAGTTGAGTTGTTCAACCTAGCTCAAGGGAGATTCCCCTACCAACGAACGTTGTGTCCTCTATATCCTTCATCTGATTACAACCTATATTTTCCATCCATACAAAATCCTCTGCACCCTCTACAATATAATTTCCTTCAACATCCTCTTGTTGATTATCTTACAGAGTTGCAAGTCTAGTCTCCAAGAGGTCTTTCTCTAAACCCTTTCCTTTTTTTTATCAAGCACACATTCTTCTATTTGATGACCCTAGTTGTTAGATTTTTTCAAATTTTCTATTATCCACTCAACCTTGATCTCCTACCACCATGATATACCTTCACTTGTCCAAATCTCCACCACATGAGGTAAAGGGGGGTTGGGTTTCCAGCTAATAAAAATTATTGCATACATGCTAAAGTTCTTTTTCTCTATTGCTTCATCTACTTTCAAGAACTTTCCAAGCTTGTTACCTATTATGCTTAATGAATCTTCCTTCTAATATTCATGAGGTAGATTATATAACCATATCCATATCAGAATCTCCTATATTGATACTTGTTTTGTGTTGAAAGTGGGACACTAATCTTTGATAAAGAAACCAATACCTCACATTGAGAATGGGCCATTATACATGCACCACTATTTCTCCCAAGCACAACCCATGATTACTAAGAAAATCAATTGGTAGGGTTTTTAAAGAGATATTCTTGCCCTGGTTTTCATCACACCATTTCCAAATATAGGAATAATTCATCCAACCTCCACCCCATTTCATGAAAAAAGCTTTTTCTTTGAATTGATTCACTGATTCTTTCCATCATTCTGATTCTATGCGTATTGAGATTACCCTATCATCCATGGTCTTCAATTTCTCCTTTGTTGTCTGAGTTTCCTGGAATGGATTTTTTGGTCTCCATTCCTTGGACTCCAATCCCTTGAACCCATCTTTTTTTCCCTAAAATAACCTTGAAAATCCCCATTGATTCCTTTCTAGCCCTTTCTGCCTTCTTGGCTTGTCTACAAACTTTTGCGGAGCCTCCCAAACCATTATCGAAGGATGCCATTCCAAGATTCTTCTCACTTCTCATCTATCACCATGTGATATCAAATTGCATCTACTACATCCACCTCTATGAAACCCTAAACCTTTGATGGTATTTTTCCACACATAAATGTGGGATTGAAATGTAGCTATATAAAAAGAGAGGATTAATTTTAACAATGAAGGTTGAAAAAGGTTCCATCATAAGTCACTTGAATATAAAATATATCAATCCTTTAAAAGTTTCATTATAAAATTAGATTATGGTTGCTAAGATTAGGTTACTAGCGTTCAATTTGGACTTTCAATCAAAGAGGTGAAATTAAGTCCTCTATATTGGAACATTGAACAAGGGATGAATCTATTTCTATCTCCTCCAATAAACAAATTTAAAGTTTCTTAATAGAGTAAAAATCTCACAAAATAATTAATTAAATAATTCTCTTAAAATTCACCCACAAGAGGTAACCAACATGGATCATGAAGTCATGTTGAAGATAGAGACCTTAATTGGATAGTTCTACATTGAAAGGTGGTCCAAAAATCTAAACATAAGGATATTTTCTATTCAAATACCAATTCATTCTAAGTTCTTGAAATAAAAATTGTACTTGATGACTTCCTATGTAAAATTAACAACTATGAGAAACTCTCCAATACTTCCAAGGAGTGAGAAACCCATATCTACAAAAGTAAGGAACTAAAACAAAGCCAATATATCAGAAAAAAATTATGATTATTATGCAATACTTAAGGACCTACAAATAAATTATAATAGTGGCATGTTGTGATGGTTAAGTTGTTTTGTAGTTTTCCTTTACATTAAGGTCCAAATCCCATGGGGAAGAAGTCCCACATTTGTGTTAGAATAACTGAGAGGGGGGTGAATTAGTTAGATTAGTTATCCTAGAGTCCCAAATATAAATATGTAACACTTTAAACAATATCAACAAATTATGCAACTCGGTAACATAGAATACTAAATTGTATGTGTCTTTTATCGATTACCAGTAAACTAACTCACTGTGATTACCAAACAAATCAAATATGCACTATGTAAAGTATAACAATAAAACAATCATCACAAAAACACATAACACAATGATTTAATGTGCAAACTCTATTAAGGGAAAAACCACCTGGGACTGGTAATCCAAAATAATTTTCACTCTTCTGAAGTGAGCTTGGTGAAGAGCCAACCCTGTTAAAGGTTACACACACATTGTTAGGTGTGACCTTGTTAGAGGATTTAAGACTAACAATTATCTTTCAACCAACATTCACTATGGGGTCAATTAGATAACTATGTACATTCCTTGAATGACATAGGGGCATAGCATAAGATGGTTAAGTCTACTCGGTTAAGAGATTTTTTTGTATCAATGGTTAAACTAAAACAATAGTTGATCTGATTACAATACAACTCAATTTATAGATGTTCAAATCTATTCTAAGCCCATACAAATCCTCTAATTAATATATCAATGCACTTCCTCAACTCACTTTTACTTGGTAATAGCTCTCTGACGCTTAGTGTTGTTCTAAAATTCGGTTCTCCTTCAACTAGTCTGATCAGGCATGCATGAAACTGTATTTATGCAAAATCAGTCTTCTTTCTTCTGGCATGTTTCAATAAAGAAACTCATAGCTCTTATATAGACAAATAAAACATTTTCATATCATCCATCATATTTTGCCGCTTATTCTCCTTCATTTATTTTGCCTCTTAAACCTTCCTCAATAGATGCATCAATAACATGTTTCAATTCCATCCTTTAGATCTTCTCTGAATTTTGTTAGCCATGGATCTCATAACAAACTTTATCCTCAATCTCAAAATCATAACAATTTCTAGCTCATCAATTTTTGTCAACTAAACTTAAGCATTTAATACTTTCATCCATACTCAGTTAACAAAGAAATGCATCGATGAACACACACTTAGTTAATATTGTCGCTTGGTATACACTACACTAGTTTGGTGCATACTGAAGTGCTTCATTTACTGACCACATTTCCTTGTACAATTTTGCTTCCTCCTTCATAATATATTAATGCAACATAATCAAGTCAATAATATGAAGTCATAGACTCATCAATAAGTTACCTAGAGTATTCCTTATCCTCATTTATCATTTCCATCTTTCTCCATGTAGATATCTCAGTTCTTCTTCTTTTCTCTCCTCTTTTAGATGTTTAGATGTTTGCAACCAACATAATAAGTACTGTCAAAACTAGTTGACATCAATGAAAACATAATGAATGATTTAATTATCTTACATATCAATTTAGTAACTTGGTGATCTCTAATCACTGATATTCAAGTCATTTAGGTATTCAATCAGTTGTAGTTCATCAATCTCTCCCTTTGGCATTGATGGCAACATAAACAAAATGAAATATGCCATGCACATACCAAACATGTCTTCTAAAACTATGCAAGTAAATTTTGTAGCTCGGTAAGCTCTCCCTAGCTTGATATAGATATGTTTAATCACTATGTTACATAACAACATTACCAGTGCAGACTTTCCTCTGTGGATTTGATCTTTTTAGCTTTCAGATTCCTTTTGTTCTCAGCAAAAAATCTTCAAAAATCTCCCTGACTTTCTCAGATTATCTCTCCCTTAGATAGATTATCACTATTATGTCTCTTCATATTGTTTATCTCTCCCTTTGACAACAATGCCAAAGGAAAACATAAAACATATAGCTCTGCAATAGCCAAAGTAACTCTCCATTGTTCAGTACAGACAATGTATCTCTGTATACTAATATGCAAATATCTGTTCTAGCTTCTCAAATCTTTTATAGCCTTAGACATTATCCAAAGTGTGAGCTGTGTTGCATCAAAATGAATGATCTTCTGATAAGAATAGGTTGATGCAACCTCCAGATCACATTAGTGATCGGTAGACAGGGGATAGACCCCAAGTCTAGTCCTCAAGTATTCAAAAGTTTCCTTCGGAAGAGCCTTGGTAAAAATATCAGCAAGTTGCTCCTTTGATGTAACATATTCCAGTTTGACTTGCTTCTCCTATATTTGTTCTCTTAAGTAGTGATACTTAATAGAAATATTATTTTTCTTTGAATGCATTACAAGATTCTTAGAAATATTTATTGCACTAGTGTTGTCACAATATATAATCACCAGCTCAGTGATTACCTCATTCATCCCTTGCAACACTTGTTTGATATAAGCAATGTTTGAACAGTTTGTAGTAGCAACAACATACTCTGCTTCAGCAATAGACTAAGAAATACAAGGTTGTTTCCTACTTGTCCAAGTTACAAGTCTTTCACCAAAGAAAAATGATCCTCCAGTTGTGCTCTTTCTATCATCTATATTTCCATCCCAATCTACGTCGATGTAGACTCTTAGTTCAAATTTGCCTTCCTTAGGATGCCATAAGCCATATTCCTTTGTTTTCTTCAGGTATCTCAAGATTCTTTTCATTGCAACCATATGTGAATCCTTTGGATTGGAAAAAAATCTAGCAACAATCCCCACTGCATGAGCAATATCAGGCCTACTGTGTACTACATACATTAGTTTTCCAATCATAGATCAGTACAATGTCTGGTTTACCTATGTAGATTCATCATTTTTTTTTAATTTGTAGCCTATGACCATCGGTGTTCCAACTATTTTAGCATCTTCTATGCCAAATGTTCTCAATACTTCCTTTATGTACTTTGATTGTGTGATGAAAATTCCATCATTCTATTGAATAACCTGCAAGCCTAGAAAGAACTTAATATCTCTAAACATAGACTTTTCAAATTCATTTCTCATCTCATCAGTAAATGATTTACATATATGATCTTTTCCTCCAAAGATTATATCATTCATAAATATTTCAGTAATCAAAATAGTGTCATCAGATCCTCCTTTCATGTACAAATTGCCATTCTCACTAGTTCTTACAAAACCAATACTTAAAAGATAAGTATGTAACCTTTCATACCAGGCTCTTCGTTCTTACTTTAAAACATATAAATCTTTGTGTAGTCTACATACCATGTCTTTCTGGTTTGGATCAACAAACCCTTCTAGTTGTTCTATGTAGACCTCCTCTTCTAGTATTCCATTTAGAAAAGAAGACTTAACATCCATTTGATAGACTTTAAATTTCTTATGTGCAGCATATGTAAGTAACATGTGGACTCCTAGTGTAGCAACAAGTGTACAAGTTTCACCATAATCAATACCTTCTTCCTATGCATAGCCCTTGCAAACAAGTCTAGCTTTATTTCTTGTAACCTCTCCATTCTCATTTAGCTTACTTATAAAAATCCATTTAGTACCGATAACATTTTTATCTTTCAGTCTAGGTAGTAAAGTCCATGTTTTGTTTTTCTCAATTTTTTCTATCTCTTCATTCATAGCATTTATCCATTCATCATTTTCAAGTGCAACCTTAACATTTTTTGGTTCAAACTCACAAACTAAGCATACATTCTCTCTTAACTTACTTCTTGTCAGTATCCAAGATTTCCTATCTCCAATAATTTGGTTCTCAGGATGATGCTTTCTAAAAAATCTCACTAGCACTTGATCTCTTCTTTGTTCAGGTTCATTTCTTTGCTCGGTTGCTTCTACATGTTCCTCGATTTCTCTTTGTTGTTCCTCAGTGTCTCTTTGCTATTCCTCAATGTTATTTTCCTGATGCTCAGTCAACTCAACCTGTGGCTTGGATGTTACTTTGGATGTTCAACATAAACAAATCTACCATAGTCTTTCAGCTCCTTATTGCTTTCTTCATCATTTTTATTAGCAAATTCATCAACTCTGACATTAGCACTTTCAATCATCTTATTATAAACCTTATTCAGACACTTCTAAGCTTTAATTTTAGTAGAATATCCAAGAAATATTCCATCACCCTCTTTAGATTAAAATTTCTCATTCCTATCATCTTTCAGAATAAAACATTTACTACCAAAAATTTTGAAGTAACTTACACTCGGTGTGTAACCAAACCATAACTCATAGGGTGTTTTTTGGGTTTCTTTCTTCAATTGTAATCGGTTTAGAACATATACAGTTGTGCTAACTACCTCTCTCTAGTATACTTGTGCAACATTATTTTCTATCATCAGTTTCCTTGCACAATCAACAATTGATATGTTTCTCCTTTCAGCAATCCCATTTTGTTGCAGTGTTCTAGGTGTAGAAAACTATCTTTTTATACCATGCTCATTACAATAGTTAGTGAATTCATTAGAAATAAACTCACCACCTCTATCAGACCTCAAGCATTTCAGTTCTTTCCCAGTTTCTTTTTCTACTTTTTCTTTGTACCATTTAAACATTTTAAATGCCTTTGATTTCTCTTTCAGAACATGACAGTCATTAATCTAGTGTAATCATCAACAAATGGAATAAAATATATATCTCCATAGTAGCTTTGAGTTCTCATGGGACCACATAGGTCGGTGTGAACTAACTCCAAGATTCTTTTTGTTGAATGGTCTTTACTCTTAAAACTAGATTTTGTCATTTTCCCCCTTTGACATTCATGACACATAACATGATTAGGCTTTGTTAGGCTAGGCAGACCTCTAACCTTTTTCTTTCTAATGATCTTAATTATGTTATCAAAATTTACATGACATAACCTTTTATGCTATAACCATGCATCCTCATTTTTTACCAGTAAACAAGAAGTCTCATCATTGTCAAGATAAAATAAGTTACCTTTAGATTGTGCTCCTGTTCCAACAAGTTTTCCACCTTCATCAAATATATTTACCTTCTTGCTTTCAAAATCTAGTTGGTACTTGATTTGTTATGCTATGACACACTTAGCAAATTGTAATTCAGTCCTTTTACCCAATAAGCATTATCACATCCAATTTTATCATTTATTAATAAAGATCATTTTCCTCTAACCATACATGGTGTATCATTACCTATTTTTACAGATCCTCCATTATAATGCTCAAGATGATCAAAATTTTCTTCATCACCAGCCATGTGATGTGTACAACCACTGTCAATGATCCATGTATCATTTTTACTAAGTTTAGAAATGAGTGATGTTTCCACATACCTTTCTTCTTCCTCAAAATCATCCTTCATCGCAACAAATACTACTTCTAAATCATCATCTATGTCAGTATGAGTATCATTCTCTTCATCAAAGTAACATACCTTTTTTCCCTTATCCTTTTTATCTCAATTATCTCTTTTGTAGTGTCGGTAACTTTTGTTGTTTCTCCTTCCATAGCTTCCTTCACCAGATCAGTCTTTATTTCTATCTTCCTCTTTCATGTTCAGGCATGTGGCAGCAATATGGCCAACTTCTTTACAGTTAAAACATGCTAAAGGTAATTTACCTTTATATCTACCTTTACCTTTAGGTAATCTCCAGGCCATAAGAGCTTCAAGTTCATCAAGCTCATCATTAGTATTAGTATCACTGCCATTCCTTATATTATGTCTACTGCTAGACTTATCGATCTTTAAAGAGGACATGAAAGCAGACTCAATAGATAGTACAACACTATTATCAAAATTGTTTAACTCAAAAGTTGTTAGCTTACCAATCAGACTATCCTCTATTCAGTTTGCGTATTTTACTATGTTTTCTCCTTCCTTCATTTTCATATCATCAAACCTACCTCTTAGGCTTTCAGCTTTGGATATCTTAACATTAACATCACCACCATAAAATAGAGCTAGTTTATCCCACATTTCCTTTGTAGTAGTGCAATTCTTAACATCCTCAAATTTAGCATCGGATAGAGCAACAACAATCTCTATCATATTAAAGTTGTGTTCTTGTCAGTCTCTTAACTGATCAAGAGTCAAAGGTCCAGATGGTGGTTGTAAGTAGCCATTTTCAACTAGATGTAAGGAAAAATCTCCAATTCCAAATATGTGAAGTTTCATTCAACTTTTCCATATAGTAAAGTTGTCATTATTCAGCTTCGGTACTTCCCTCTTATACATCTTGTAATCTTTTTGCTGAAGTCCTTAAAACTTTGTTCGAAGAAACACAACTTTGATACCAATTGTTAGAATAACTGAGAGGGGGGTGAATCCATTAGATTAGTTATCCTACAGTCCCAAATACAAAGATGTAACACTTTAAACAATATCAATAATTTCTACATCTTGGTAACATAAAATACTAAACTGCCTGTGCCTTTTACTGATTACAAGTAAACTAAATCACTGTGATTAACGACCAAATCAAATATGCAATATGTAAAGTATGAAAATAAAAAAATCATCACAAAAACACATAACACAATGATTTAACATGGAAAACTTGTTAAGGAAAAAACCACCTGGGACCGGTAACCCAAAATAATTTTCACTCTTCTAAAGTGAGCTCGATGAAGAGCCAACCCTGTTAAAGGTTACAAACACACTGTTAGGTGTGACCTTGTTAGATGATATTGTTGGAAAGTTGACTATATTGGTGTATATGACTTAATATAGTGTTTTCATTATGGCAACAAAGTCATATGATGTTTTGGAGTCAAGGCATTTGGTAAGAAGTGTATGCACCCAAAAATGGTCGCCTAGACTTTGGGCCCCATTTATTCAATTTATCAATCCTGAATCAATTTTATCAATAATCAATATTTTCAACAATATCAATTTCTTAATCAAATCTTAATTTCGATCATATATTGGATTTTTATCCTATGGGCTAACCATTTATCCTAAGTCCTTATTTGATTAAAAGGAATATTTCCTCCCCTTTTGATTAAATAAAAAGCCCCCACTTTCCTCTTATCCTAAGTTGCACAAATAAAGCATTATTCTTATTTTATAAAAAGGGAAAAAACACTTTTGTCTCACATGAGGCTCAAAAGTCAACACTTCACTCTCATTGGAGGATACTTGTGCACATGGATTGCTCCTCTTTCAAGCTCCACCACTGATTAAGACTTTTTGCCTCTTAATCTCAATGGTCCATTTCTTTGCATTTCTTATAAAAGGAAAGCTCTCTCCTTCATTTGCATATACCATGTTTTTATGCTAATGTTATGCTACAGGTTTTAGGTACATTTGGAGCTTTTGGAGATCATTGCTACATCAAGCTTTTCTTGGATTTCCTCATTGCTTCATAGTTTAGACTTCATTTCTTGCATTATCATAGCATCCATAGCTTCATTTCATAGCTTAGTTTCTTTTATGCAATAGAATAAGCTCACATAGTCTAAATAGGAGGCATTGTAATCCATTGCTATTTCTTTTCATAGATTAGTTGCATTGTACTTTCCTTTCATAGCTTAGATTGCATTCTCATTGTAGTTGCATTGCATTGCATTTTCATAGTGATTCTTGAGGATATTGGCACTCTTGCCCTTGTCCTCACTCGAATCTCTCATTGTATGGTTGACTAGCAAGGTCACAAGCTTGTAGCTCTAGCTGAGAGCAAACACATCATAGTCCCTTGCAACTCCATGCATAGAGAGCTATGAGCCGCTTTGTGAGGCCTCATTCTTGAGCAACCTTGCATGTAATGGTTCATAGAAGTGCACCTTTTTAGTGTGTACATTTCTGGCGCCCACCGTGGGTGCATACATTTGCCCCTCTTTGACTAAATGGGGCCCAAAGTCTAGGCGACCATTTTTGCTATGAACCTCATAGAGAGCTATGAGCCGCTTTGTGAGGCCTCATTCTTGAGAAACCTTGCATGTAATGGTTCATAGAAGTGCACCTTTTTAGTGTGTACATTTCTAGCACCCACCGTGGGTGCATACATTTGCCCCTCTTTGAATAAATGGGGCCCAAAGTCTAGGCGACCATTTTTGGGTGCATACATTTTCCCCTCTTTGACTAATGTGTGACCTCTGTATGTGTGATATCAAAAGTTTAAGTGTGATATATCATTGGAAAGGTCTTTCCGAGCCTAATCCAACCATGATGGTTTCATTTTCAGATTTTATCATTTGATAAGTTATTTTTGTAGATTATCTAATTTTTCATGTACTAATCATTGGTAGATTTTGGATTTTGATTCTCCTAACTCTTGTTGGTCTAACAAGTTGTGGTTGTAGGTGCTCTCATTACTAATAGTTTTTTAGGGCTGCCCAAGCATAAAAAAAAAAAAAAAAAAAAAAAAACTTGCTTGTTTATTTGCTTTCCTTTTAAGTGTGGCAAAAACTAGTTGTTTCATTTATTAGGCACTTAAGATCTTGTTGTAGGAATTCTTGGGTGGTAGGAGAAGTATGCTCTTCACCATTTTGGTGAACCAGAAAATCTTGACCCATCTTTAACTTTTGAAAACAAGAGGGTAAATGAACTTTGCTTGGTGTGTTTGGGAGAGATTCTTGAGATAGGGGAGTATGCTCTTCACCCTTGTGGTGAACCAAAAACCTTGAACCTCAAGAGTTGATCCACTTTTTGTTTAGTTGTGAGAATCCTTTAGTGAGCCTGCTCTTGAACAATCAAGAGGAATGACCCAAGTGGGGACAAGCTAATACCGAGCTATTCCAACCCACTATAATCTCAAGGCTATCAAGGACACAAAACCTTGGTAGACATAACACTTGTCTTCGCTTGATGTGAGTAGCTCATGGGATTGCGACCATGGGAAAAACATTGAACAAGAATGCTTAAGGTACTCTTGAGGCCACAAGGTCCTAGTCCTTTATGAGGAGCAAGAGGGGTGTTGTGAACGGAAATCCTTATTAAGAACCATTAGATAGAAGCCACCTTGTTTAGCCGCTTATCTTCTTAGTGCAAGGATTGATCCAAGTGGTTTACTCGGATCACCTTAAGATACTCACCATATGTGTCCCTTTGGTTGTGTCATTTGACATTTCCACGACAAAGCCAACATCTCTTGTGGGTAACCACTTGGTGTGAGGCGAGGGGGCATCAAGTTGTGGGCTAAGTTGGTAAGTATTGAGCCTTGACTTTTTAGGATAGATTTGCTTGAATTGTCTTCGGTTGTGTGATACCAGTGCAAACGTTCTTACATACAAACAATCGGTAGCATTCATAGGGTGCTTTTTCAATTTTGATATCATAAGCGTTTGTCTTGGCAAGGTTGCTTTTTCCCTTGTTTCAAGTGTTTGAAGACATGTTTGATCCTCTACTATTTGCAAACCTGTCTAAATGATGTTAAATTTGTGATTGACATCAGACATTTTCACCCTAACATTCAAAAAATCCAAAATCAGACCTTAAAACTCAAAATTTTGCACAAATTGGTCAAGATCAACATCAATATCACATTAGCCAAAGAGAAATATTGCATTAGAAGGTTGTTCTTGGTGAGAAAGTTTATCTCTAGAATTGTGAGCTACATTCTTGGGAAATTCTCGTACTCTTATTGTCCAAATAATTTTCATTTAATCTCAATTTCAATTATATTTTGGCCTAGCCCAACCTCCTGGTTCAAAAGTGTAAGGGTAGTCACTCTTTGATTTGAAGCACCTCTTTGACAGTGTTGGTAAAGCCCCTTCTTCTATCTTTTCATTTCTCTTTGGACAATAGAGAACTTTGATTATCCTAGTTTGGTGTTGACATTTTGTGAGGTCATCCTATTACCAAGGGTCTTCTATTTTCAGTCTTCCTTGGTCAGTCCAGATCTTAGATCCTAGGTGTTGTCATGTTTCTCAACATCTCAATGAACGTTATGGTATCAATTGCACAAGATGGCTCTTAGTCTTCTTCTTTCTTCTCCATTTTCCATGTTCTTCTAAAGTCTTCTATTCCCATGGGAAATTCTTCTTCTTCTTGATTCTTTTCCTCTTATTATCTAGTCTACTTTCTTCTATTCATCTATTCATTTCTTCCATGCTTGATTTCTCCTCTTTTGGAACCATGAATCTTGACTATCTAGCTTTGGAACCTTTATTAAGAATAGATGATCTTGAGCTCATTGACATATTCAAAAAGTGTTGTTCCTCCAAAATTCTCATGAGTGATGAATTTATAGCAAAAATAAAAGAAAAGATGATTAAATTAGATGCCTTTGCTAGAATCATAAACATGATCATATCACGATCTTCTTCTTCCAAACATTCTTCATCATCTAAACCTTCTCATTCTTCTTCACCTTCCAAGTCTTATCATGACTCTTCCAGACATCATTCACATTCTTCATCTTCTAAGTCTTATCATGATTCTTCTAAACACTATTCACATTCTTCATCTTCCAAATCTTATCATGACTCTTCTAAACATCATTAGAATTCCTCATTATCCAAGTATTCTTCTTCCACTAGGTCTTCATTTTCCTCTTCTTCAAGATCTCGTTCCTCTTCTACTTCTCCCAAGAGTCTTACTTCTCTTCAGAAGACATACCATAAAGAGCAACGTGATAGTCTTTGTGATGTCTCTTCCACAAAGAGTGACACACCTACCTTTGATGACTATGATGACTATGATGATGGACAATGTAGCAATACTTATGGCACCTATGTTCCTAAGAGTCCTCCTCATCGTGTGCTTAGGCTTACTAAAGGGTCATCCTATTGGATAGATTGTGATGGTGATCCCTATGATTCTGATTTTGAGAGAAATTATGATATTTGTTGTGAACAATATGATACATCTACTTCTATTGAGGAAGAGAAAGCTTTTCGTGCTGATTATAAACGTAGATACTATGAGCATCTCTCCTCTAAAAACTCTCATGCTGAAAATAAAGATCTCACTCTCAAGCAAAATCATATTAATGTTGAACCTTTGTCTTGTGATGGTTCCATTCCATCTGCCACTTCCTCCAATACCCACACACTTCCTAAAGCTTCTAAGTCTTCCAAATCTTTCACAAATCCTTCATCCAACAAAGATCCTAAGGCTTTCCATGTGGTTCCCTATAGTTATTCTCAAGAGCCACCTCTTAAAGATACTCAAGCTAACCTTCACTTGGATGTGAATACTTCCAATAATGCTAAACCTAAAGAGCCTAAGCCTTTATATGCTACAATTCCTACTTCAACTAGTCCTTCGCCATCTCTTCCAAAGTCTTCCATACAATTCCAACATGCTTCCTTGTCCTTAGAAGTGGCTCCATGTCAAAAGGACTCTAAAAATGAAAAAGAAAAGAATATAAATAAAGATCAAGATCAGGAACCCTCCATATCATCCAATTCTCTTCATGATGTATCTCCTCCACTTTATGGTTCTTTTGATCCTCTACGCTCTTCTGCATTCATTCCACCATCTCCTAAGCAAGATCAAGCTACTACTTACACCATTGAGCTTATTGATAATCAAAATAACCTTACCACACTTGCACTTTCCAAAGATGATACTTCCATTAAGGTTATTAAAAATGGTGTCATTACTTATGATGTAAAACCTATTGAAAATCAAAATAAAGTTGATATGCTTATGCTACCCAACGATACTTGTCAAGATCAAAGTCTTCTATCTTCTTGTTCTACCACTCCATGTTCACTTCCACTTTCTACTCTTCCTAAGTCTTCGCAAGCTATGAACAATCCTATCAAAGAAGGTGCTCCTATTCAAGATGTGCATGATCCTATTGAAAATCCTAATGCTCATTCTAAAGATGCTGATATCCTTGGTTGTGATATAGATGCTGATGAACTTATTGATTATCCTTTTGCATCTTCCACGTCCATCCTTGGACCTCCTCCACCAATACTAAGGGCTTCATGTCTTCCTTCCATATTGGGCCCTTATGTCCCTTCACTTTCCCCTCCTAACTCTCCTAATTCATCATCCATCTTGGGTCCTTACGTCCCTCCATCTCCTATCTTTCCTCAAGATCAACATAGATGCATACCCTTGAATCATTTTCATCCATCCACCCATCTATACCAGTCATATTTTCCTTCTTCTTCCACAAGTCCCAAGTCTTTTGGAAGTAACTTGAATGTTCAATACAAGAAAAAGAAGCAATACAAGAATCCATCAAAAAAAGAAGATCACCATGTCTCCTCTAATCAACATGGAAGCATAAAGTCAAAAGAGATATCTAAGAAGAAAACTACAAGACAAGTATGGGTTCCAAAATCCATCATTCAAGATATTCTCTCTAAATCATCAAAAGGAAATAAAAAGCCAATGGCTATATGGATTCCAAGATCTCTCTTAAGAGAGTCTCATGTTGAACAACAAGTGAAGTTGACATTCAAGCTTCCAAAGGCTTCCACTTCATCTTTTTCCAAAAACATTCTTCCATTCCATGCACCTGAACCACAACCTCTACTAAATATTCACCATATTCCTTCTCATATTCCTTCATTTACATTTCTTTCATCCTCTCACCACCCTTCAAGGTGTGTTTTGATGTTGATCTTGCCTTCTTTTTCATCTAGCTTTTCACATTCCTTCCATTCATTATCCTTCTACCTTCTATCATTTTTCCTCATTTGCCTATTCCTTCTGCGTCTTCCTTTCCCCTTCAGCATCTTTGAGCATATCATTTTGAATCCTAAGCATATCATGGTTTATCCTTTCAAGGAGCATTATCTAAAAAGCTTGCCTTCTTCCAAAAAAATCAAAAAAATAGAAAAATTCAAAAAATAGCAAAAAATTGAAAAAAAAAAAATTGAAAATGTGTCATGGTGAAAACCTGGAAACAGGCACCTTGGTAGCAAAAGTAAAAAGAAATAAATTCATCCTATGGTGAAAACCACTCCCTTTTGGTGCCTTCGATAAGTACCATGATGAAAACCTAGTAATCAAGCATCATGCGTAGTTCTTCTACATGTTTCATCCATTCCATCTTTGATCTTGGCAATGTTGACCTATACACGAACATTTGGCTATCTTGTGAGCTATCTTCTGATGATCTTGCTTTCATTCCATTCATGTTTAGCCTTCATATTTATTTTCCTTCATTCATTATAGTCTTTCGCTATCTTTTTCCCCTTTGGTCTTGATCTAATAAAAAAGAGTAAAACACAATGCTATGAAGTCTCTTGACATGTCTACTCCTTTGGACTGCATCCTTTCCTTCTTTTTCATTACCCTTTTGAGGCTTATCCTATGCTATCCTTTCATTGCTTGTCCAAATGTGCTTTACATGAAAATTTTTCCCTAGCTTGGGTACTCTTGAGGAGTTTGTCTTTGAGGATTTCTTCCCTTCACTCTCCTTCATTCTCATGTCTTCTATCTTTTCCACCAGCTTGCTTATCCATCTTGTCCTTCACCTTACTAGACATTGGGACTGCACGATGTGATCTTGCTTAAAGAGTTTGATGCCCATTCTGTCTGGGGGCATCTTTTGTACATATTTTATGATCCTGAAAAAAAAATACCAAAAAAATTGATATTTGATGTTGAAAAAATCTTAAAAAGCATAAAAAGTCCTGAAAAAATACAAAAATTTTTTTTTAAAAACTTCAGAAATCCAAAAAAAAAGAAAAAAACTGAAAAAAAAGAATCCAAGTGTTGAAAACTTGGAAACAAGCGCTACCTGAGGCCTTTGCACTCCTATTTGTTAGCATGCGTCCTCAACACTGAGCCTTTCCCTCATGCCTTGACCTTATTTGGCTTAGTCTGGAATTGGTCTTTGTCTTTGTCTAGGGGGCATAACTGTTAACATTGGTCTTTTAGGTGCATTTGTCTCTTGGGGCATTTCACAACAGGTGTTTTTCAACACCACCCCAAAATAGTATTTTTCAACACTACCCTTGCGTCGAGTGTTTCTTAACACTTATCAGGTGTCTTACCCAATAGTCTAAAGTATGATGTGATATTTCTCACTAAGCAGATATGATACTCAGAGTTTGACTCTATGACCAACACACACACACTTAAACAATCAACTCGCTGACGATATGATGACTTTATTTTTTTTTGTGTGCTATCTATGAGGATTTCTTTGATGAGTGGTCTCTCCCTAAGAAGTCTTCGATGATGCATAGCTAGAAGACTGAGGGAATGAGAACATGTTTTCTTTCTTTATTTGCTTGTGGGTATATTTTGTTGATCCTAATTGTCATGAGCATTTATGCTGGTCCTACTTGACACTATGGATTGACAAGGTATTATCCTTGACTATTTTATGTGAATGCATGCTTCTAGTTATCCTGACTTTCATGTGTCTTGATACAAGCATAATCTCGCCATATCAAACTTAGGTAATCTCACTGCACTAGTCATCTTGACCTACATGTCTTTGATGCCGAGGTGAGATTTTCACATTTCTATCTGATAAAGATCATATTCATATCCACATAGTTATGCTAGTGTGCATTGTATGATCTTACGACGCTACCAATAATGCTCGATGATGATAATTAGATGTCTATAAGCGTTGTGACCTTGCAAGTCAACCACTTTCATATTAGCTTACATTTCTAGGTTCATGTTAGTTTAGTTTCTGTACCTTGCATATGGAGAGAGCTCTCCTTTTTTTCATCTTACGTGGACCTGTTGGTCAACTGTGCTCATTTTCTGATTCTTCTTGATCATATCTTTCATTTCTGATCTTTCATATCACATCATTTTCTATCCATTTTCGGACTCAAAATCAAAATCCAAGTCGCGTTCCCAAATTTTTCCCCTTCTTCTGAGCAGTTGACTGACTTTTTTGAGGCATAATTTGATTTTCGGTGGAATTTCTTCCTTTCCATGTCTCTCAATTTTCTAGTCTTTCATTCGCTCTATTTCTAGTCTCCTATTTCTTTTCTTCTACTTCATCACTGGGGCATGTTTCATTGCCTAATGGTTATCCTGTTATCCTTTACCTTTAATTGTGATTTTATTTCGATTTGATCAAATCTTTATCAATTCACTGTTCTCCTCTCTATGATTTTGATTTTGACTCCGAGGGGGCAATATTTATGGGATTCTCATCCTTGATTTCCTTGATTTTCCTGATTCAGACATCTTTTGTGAGCTTTCGCTCAAATTTGAGATTCTTATCTCTTACTTTGAATGTGATCTCGAATCGACCTCATGTTCAAAGGCTGTTGTTTATGCTTTGTTCGGATGTGATCCCGAATCGACCTCACATCTAAGTTGTTTTGTGATCCCAGATCGATCTCACATTTCAATTCTTCTTTGACTACATGTGTTCCCAAATCGATCACACATTAGTCAAAGAGGGGCAAATGTATGCACCCAAAAATGGTCACCTAGACTTTGGGCCCCATTTATTCAAAGAGGGGCAAATGTATGCACCCACGGTGGGTGCCAGAAATGTACACACTAAAAAGGTGCACTTCTATGAACCATTACATGCAAGGTTGCTCAAGAATGAGACCTCACAAAGTGGCTCATAGCTCTCTATGAGGTTCATAGAAAAAATGGTCGCCTAGACTTTGGGCCTCATTTAGTCAAAGAGGGGCAAATGTATGCACCCACGATGGGCGCCAGAAATGTACACACTAAAAAGGTGCACTTCTATGAACCATTACATGCAAGGTTGCTCAAGAATGAGGCCTCACAAAGCGGCTCATAGCTCTCTATGCATGGAGTTGCAAGGGACTATGATGTGTTTGCTCTCAGCTAGAGCTACAAGCTTGTGACCTTGCTAGTCAACCATACAATGAGAGATTTGAGTGAGGACAAGGGCAAGAGTGCCAATATCCTCAAGAATCACTATGAAAATGTAATGCAATGCAACTACAATGAGAATGCAATCTAAGCTATGAAAGGAAAGTACAATGCAACTAATCTATGAAAAGAAATAGCAATGGATTACAATGCCTCCTATTTAGACTATGTGAGCTTATTCTATTGCATAAAATAAACTAAGCTATGAAATGAAGCTATGGATGCTATGATAATGCAAGAAATGAAGTCTAAACTATGAAGCAATGAGGAAATCCAAGAAAAGCTTGATGTAGTAATGATTTCCAAAAGCTCCAAATGTACCTAAAACCTGCAGCATAACATTAGCATAAAAACATGGTATATGCAAATGAAGGAGAGAGCTTTCCTTTTATAAGAAATGCAAAGAAATGGACCATTGAGATTAAGAGGCAAAAAGTCTTAATCAGCGGTGGAGCTTGAAAGAGGAGCAATCCATGTGCACAAGTATCCTCCAATGAGAGTGAAGTGTTGACTTTTGAGCCTCATGTGAGACAAAAGTGCTTTTTCCCTTTTTATAAAATAAGAATAATGCTTTATTTGTGCAACTTAGGATAAGAGGAAAGTGGGGGCTTTTTATTTAATCAAAAGGGGAGGAAATATTCCTTTTAATCAAATAAGGACTTAGGATAAATGGTTATCCCATAGGATAAAAATCCAATATATGATCGAAATTAAGATTTGATCGAGAAATTGATATTGTTGAAAATATTGATTATTGATAAAATTGATTTAGGATTGATAAATTGAATAAATGGGGCCCAAAGTCTAGGCGACCATTTTTGGGTGCATACAAGAAGATCATAAATCAGTTAAGTGTTGAAGACTAGATAGTGCACATAGTATTTGAGAGTCAGAGCATCAGTGCACATGCATATGATAGAATTATGGTATGCTCCCTAGAAGTTAAGTTGGTAAGATAATATTCATCCTACATCTAAGAGTGCATCATCAAAAGATTCGGTATGAGAAAGATACAAAGAGTTCAAGTTGCATAGACAGTGAATGTCAGAGAAGAATAGTGCAAGCAACCGACTGTTGGTATTTTGGTTAGCGGTTATATTATTGTTGTGTAAAGGCTATGCACCCATTGTAATTAAGTTATAGACATGTAATTAACTTTTTTTGTAAACACGCTTGAGCCAATTCAATTGGAAGTATTATATGTAATCGGTTAAAGGGCCGACCTACTTAATTGTTTTGTATGTGCATATAAATATTAGATGCACTGTTGTAACTAAAGAAAGAGTTGACATAGAGTGAAGATAAGCAGAGCATAAGTGTGCAAAGATTTTTTAAGATGTATTAGATCTTTTCAAGAGGTCAAAGCATCAGCACATCAAAGGAACTGATCAGACAAGCAGTGTCACAATGCTAGTTCATCCAGTAGATATAGTGTGTATTTGAGATCAGAAGGTTGTAGCCTTCACCACTTGAGAAATGAGCTCTAGGATAGTGAGTCCACACCCCTAATAGGGTTATTTTAAAAGACTCCTAATAGGGTCTAACCCTTGACCAAGTCACTATACTAAATATATTGTAAAGCAACTCCTAACAGGGTTAAGGATCTTCTAACAAGGATCATAACACACTAGTGGAGATTATTAGTGGGTGTCAATTCCCACTGGGGTTTTTACTTATTTGGGTTTCCCCGTAACCATATTGGTGTTATGTGTTGTGTTTATGTTGATGTTCATTTTAGTACTTAACCATTCAAGTTAAGTTTAAAGAGCTAAGTAAAAATATCAAATACAGTGAACACTAATTCACCCCCCCCACCCCTCAATGTTTCCATTCCTAACAATTGGTATCAGAGATTTGGTCCTTAGAAAAGAAGTTTAACCACTTGAGGAGATCATGGAAAAAGTATAAATGAAACATCTAAAAAGAAATCTTGAAGCTGCTCTTGAAGACCTAGACAGATCTGAAAAATAAATTGAAGAATTCAAAGAAAAAGTCAGTGATGCTCAAGCAGTTATCAAAAGGCTAAGAAAATATTTGAAAGAATGATCTACCAGTGATTTAGGGATAATGATCAAGAATTTGAATGAAGAAAATTCATCCTTAAAATAACAAATTGAAGAATTGGATGATAAGCTAACCAACAATCAAGAAGTGATAGGCACGAAATGACTATAGAGCCTATAGAGGAGAAATACATCAAATTAATGTCCATGATACTAGGATACAAGTTTCAACACACCAGCAGGGTGAATAGTGTGTCAACGGTCACCATTCTAGCAACAATAAGGTTGGTAAGAGAGAATGGAGAGTTCAATATATGTGAGATCTTGTGCGCATAGTTAATAGACAACATAAGATCCATCAAGCATGACAAGACCAAGATATTCAAGTTTGGGTCTTTAATAATCTATATGTACTTCCATATTCTTGGAAAAGTGTCTGATTTGTATCTAGACAAATCTATTACCACTATGCCACATATATCCTTTAAGGCATCCATAGAAAGTACCCTTAAGGATTACATGACTCTAGAATTGAAGACATTTAGGGTCAAAATGCAGATAAGATATAGGATTCCAAAAAGTATTGTTGAGAAATACAAGGACACAATTTGTTTCATGGTGGAAACTGATACAACATGCATGGAGGCTATTGAACCAAGAGAAAAGTGAATTCATCCACTAGGATATGAAGTTGAAGAGCCTATTCTAGAGGCTTATGCTCAAGTTCTATTGTCAGCACCTAAGGACCCCAATGAACCTAGATGGGGAACTTATGAAGAGAAAACAAGAGAAGTAGATGATGTATTGAACAATGTAGCAACAAAAAGAAAGGTTGCCAAAGTCAGTTCAAAGATTTTGAAAATTCATGGAGTATCCCAAGCAGACCTAGACAAAGCAAGGCAAGAGAAGATTGCTTTGGAAATAGAGAGCACAGCTGCAACAAAGATAGAATCTAATGATCCAAACATGAAAAAGGTAAAAATTGAGAAATCTGATGATCTGAAGGGTAAAATAGATGATACCCCTTCTGTGCCCAAGGTAACCATTGACCTTACTAATCCTCTTGAGTATAAGGCAATGCCTAAAAGGAATAAAGGGATTAGCACCAGTCATCCATCCTCGCGAGTAATAAGGAACAAGAAAAATATGCAAGCACCTCTAGAAGTAAGTTTCAAACCCAGTCTCAGTGTGCTAAGTTCAAGGACTATTGATGAAGGCATGATAGATCAAGTAGGGAAGTTCTATGAGAAGTATACTGAAATTGACAAGTCAAAAATTCATCGAATGATTGTCAAGCATATGCTGAAGTTCAAAAAGACAGTCCTAGAACTGAAGACTACAATTCCAGATAATGTGTGGAACATATTAGAATTCATAAAAATATAAGCCATTGAAGAGGACCTAAGGATAAGGGAAAAGATCTTAGATGAAACCCTCCCAGTATGCTCGCTAGAAGAGAAGACTTTATTGTTAGATCTGGTGAAGCCACATCTTAGAACCAAGTCAAGGAATTTACATATAATGGACAAGAACTATGAATTGGTGGATAAGGAAATAGAGAAAGCATTTGAGAAGGTCTTCATGAACAGACACATGTACCCACCCACTGCACCTATAACTCAAGTGCCCACAAAGGAAGTCAAGATGGCAAAGCACACTAATGTACCTATGAAAGGTCCTCAGGACTCAATGCCTGCAGTTGAAACACAAATAGAGGCCGATAAGTCTACATCCATGACAGAGTCACTAAAGGATAGCACCATTATCATTGATAATGTAGAGATAGCCATGGTGGCCATGGATAAATACCTGGAAAAGTTTGAAGAAGCTTTTGTGAGCACACAAGAAGCTGAAATTTTATGTGGTAACAACTCACCTAAGTTTCAAAAAGAGGAAGTATTAATTGAGGACATAATAGATAAATAAGAAAAGGTAGAAGAAAAGAAAGGAGAAGAAGAAGAAAAATTAAATGAACCATCAGCTAAAATGTTAATAAACGTAAAGCAAGAAGTAGTGGATAGCACTCTTATCACTCCTTTTGTATCATTGTTGTCAAGATTGACACTTTACTCGACTAGTTTGGATTCATGGGGAGAAGAAGACCTAATCAAAATCAGTGTCTTGGCCATGTCAAAATCCAAAGAGAAACAAGTGATGAGGAATCCCTTATTTGTGGAGTCAGTGAACATATTGAATAGCCTATTGGTCTCAGACAAGAAAGTGTCCAAGGTCAATATAGTTGATGATGTTAGCAACATCCTCACAGCCTACAAAACTAACTTTGCCAGCTTGGAAGAATATGCATCTCAAGTTGTAGAAGAGAAGTATAGAAAGAAAAGGCTAAGTGAATTAGTCAGTAACTTTGCACTTGACCTTAGTTCACTCAAAGTTGGACAAGCAACTTTGAAAGAGTTTTCAACAAAAGGAAGAAGAATTATTGTTGACTATATGAATCAAAATAAGTTGACAACCAACCACTACAAGAAGATTCAAGAAGCAGAGGCCTTGATTGAAAAGGTGAGGTAGTCAGTAGAAGATCCCTCTACTGATATAAACATGTGTAACAATGTATATCAGGGACAGATTGACAAAATTTAGAAAGAAGAAAAGGAGATGTCAAGGATAAGGGCTAGGCAGACTCAACTTAGAAATGCTCTTGCGCCTAGATGTGCTAAATTAGAATATCAAGGAGATCATATGCCACCATGGTGACATATGATCAAGGTCCTAGTTCATAATTGGAGAAGATGGAGAAGCTACAGTATGCATTATGCACCCATCTCTAGACAATCAATGCAATGATTGCATTTTGGAAGCAAGAGATCCAAAATCTACAGATTGCATACCCGGATGTACTTTTAGTGTAATTAATTGTACAGATTTAGTTTTGTAAAAAATTTATCATTAATTTCAAAGGGGGAGTATGTATAGAATATGAAGCTACAACTATGTAAAAATATATAAGGGATATATAAGATAGAGTATCATTAAGTGTTTTTTGTATTAAGGGACAATTAGTCACTTTTCCATATTCCTTTGTTGCCATCAATGAAAAAGGGGGAGATTGTTGAAAAGTTGACTATACTAGTGTATATGAATTAATATAGTGTTTTCATTATGGCAACAAATTCATATGATGGTTTGGAGTCAGCGCACTTGATAAGAAGATCAGAAATCAGTTAACTGTTGAAGACTGGACAGTGCACAGAGTATCTGAGAGTTAGAGCATCAGCGCACGTGCATATGAAAAAATTATGGTATGCACCCTAGAAGTTAAGTTGGTAATATAATATTCATGCTACATCTAAGAGCACATGATCAAAAGATTTAGTATGAGAAAGATACAGAGAGTTCAAGTTGCACAGACAGTGAATGCTAGAGAAGAACAGTGCAAGTAGTTGACTATTGGTATTTTGGTTAGCGATTATATTATTGTTGTGTAAAGGCTATGCACCTATTGTATTTAAGTTATATACATGTAATTAACTTTTTTTATAAACACGCTTGAGCCAATTCAATTATAAGCATTGTATGTAATTGGTTAAAGGGCCAACCTAGTTAATTGTTTTATCTGCGCATATAAATATTAGATGCACCATTGTAACTAAAGAAAGAGTTGACATAGAGTGAAGATAAGAAAAGAAGAAATGTGTGAAAAAATTTTAAGATGTATTAGAGATTTACAAGAATTCAAAGCATCAGTGCATCAAAGGAACTGATCAGACAAGCAGTGTCATAGTGCTAGTTCATCCAACAGATATAGAGTGTATCTGAGATTAGAAGATTGTAGCCTTCACCACTTGAGCAGTAAGTTCTAGGATAGTGATTCCACACCCCTAATAGGGTTATTATGAAAGACTCCTAATAAGGTCTAACACTTGACTAGATTATTGTACTAAATATATTGTAAAGAAACTCCTAATAGGGTTAAGGATCTTCTAACAAGGATCATAAAACACTAGTACAGATTATTAGTGGGTGTCAATTCCCACCATGGATTTTACCTATTTGGGTTTCCCCATAACCACATTGGTATTATGTGTTGTTTTTATGTTGATGTTCATTTCAATACTTAAGCATTCAAGTTAAGTTTAAAGAGCTAAGTAAAAAGATTAAATATTGTGAACACTGATTCAAACCCCCCCCCCCCCTCTCAGTGTTCCCATTCCTAACAGATTTAAGACTAATAGTTCTCTTTCATCTACCATTCACTATGGGGTCAATTAGATAACAATGTACATTCCTTGAATGATATAGGGGCATAACATAAGACAGTTAAGTCCACTTGGTTAAGAGATTTTTCTATATCAATGGTTAAACTGTAACAATAGTTGATCTGGTTACAATACAACTCAATTTGCAAATGTTTAGATCTATTCTAAGCCCATACAAATCTTATGATCAATATATCAATTCACTTCCTCAACTTACTTTTACTTGGTAATAGCTCTCTAACACTCATTATTGTTCTATAGTTTGGTTCTCCTTCAACAAGTCTGATCAGGCATGCATGAAACTATATTCACATGAAATCTCTGTAGTCTTCTTTCTTCCAACATGTTTCAATAAAGAAACTCATATCTCTTATATAGACAGATAAACCATTTTCATATCATCCATCAAATTTTGCTGCTTATTCCCCTTTATTGATTTTGCCTCTTAAACCTTCCTCGACAGATGTGTCAATAACATGTTTCAATTCCATCCTTTAGATCTTCTCCAAATTTTTTCAGCCATGGATCTCATAACAAACTTTATCCTTAATCTTAAAATCATAACAATTTCCAGCTCATCAATTTCTGTTGGCTAAACTTAAGCATTTAATACTTTCATCCATACTCGGTTAACAAAGAAATGTATCGGTGAACACAAGCTCAGTTAATACTGTCGCTCGGTATACACTACACTGTCTTTGTGCATACTGAAGTGCTTCATTTACTGACCACATTGCCTTGTACAATTTTGCTTCCTCCATAATAGATTAATGCAACATAATCAAGTCAACAATATGAAGTCATAGACTCATCAATAAGTTACCGAAAGTATTCCTTATCCTCATCTGTCATATCCATCTTTCTCCATGTAGATATCTCAGTTCTTCATCTTTTCTCTCCTCTTTTAGATGTTTAGATGTTTCTAACCAACATGATAAGTACTGTCAAAACTAGTTGACATTAATGACAACATGATAACTGATTTAATTATCTTACATATCAATTCAGTAACTCAGTGATCTCTAATCACTGATCTTCAAGTCATCCAGGTATTCAATCAGTTGTAGTTCATCAATTTGTGGCCTCACTGGTTCATAGCTCTAGGTCAAAGCGTTTACCCCTCTTTTTTAAAAAGAAAGGACCTACAAAAAAACTAATACTTAGATAGGTTTCAATGCTATGTTTAGGAGAAAATGATCAAAATTTCTATGATGTCACATTGAACTCTGAAAAAAAAAGTAAAGTCAATGTGTGTGCCAATGATAGTGATTGTCATGAAGTATATCAAGGCAAGTTTTGAGTGTACATTTAGGAGGAAATTATGACAAATGATCTAAGTATGTCATGTAACCAACTTTTCAAGATAACAAAAGATGACAAATTTATATTTAGACTTAAGAGAGATAAAATATTACAAATATTTCCAAAGTATAACTAAGAGTTTTTATTTTAGAAGCCTTATACCGTTGACCAATATTGGTCGAAATAATAAAACTTAAAATCATATATTTTAATTATGATTGATCAAATAATTATAACTTTTTTTTTTTCATTTCAAAAATTGGTGTCTAGCTAATCGTTCTTTTATTTTGTTGAGAATATCAAATCCACCATATTGTCAGAGTAATGTTCAAGACCCCAAAACTATTCAAAAAGAAATATAGGGGTATTAGATTTTGTTGAATAGTATAAATAATCTTTTAACAAATGTACTTTTTAGAACAATGTTGCATACTTTTTAGTTGTACACACTAAAATGGTGCACTTCTATGAACCATTACATGCAAGGTTGCTCAAGAATGAGGCCTCACAAAGCGGCTCATAGCTCTCTATGTATGGAGTTGCAAGATTGAAAATTGCTCTCAGCTAGAGCTACAAGCTTGTGACCTTGCTAGTCAACCACACAATGAGAGATTCAAGTGAAGACAAGGGCAACAATGCCAATATCTCCAAGAATCAAATATGCAATGCAATGCAAGCTATATGATGATGTAATCTAAACTATGAAAGGAAGGTACAATGCAACTAATCTATGAAAGGAAATAACAAGTGTTACAATGCCTCCTATTTAGACTATGTGAGCTTATTCTATTGCATAAAAGGAAACTAAGCTAACAATGCCATTATCATGCAACTAAGAATGGAAATATGCAATTACAATGAAATGCAACAAGTCTTCAATGTCTTCAAACTCCAAATGCACCTAAAACCTGCAGCATAACAATAGCATGAGAGAGATGGATATACAAATGGAGGAGAGAGCTCTCCTTTTATAAGAAATGAGGTGAAATGGACCATGAAGATTAAGAGGCAAAAGGTCTTAATCAGCGGTGGAGCTTGAAAGAGGAGCAATCCATGTGCACAAGTATCCTCCAATGAGAGTGAAGTGTTGACTTTTGAGCCTCATGTGAGACAAAAGTGCTTTTCTCCTTTTTATAAAATAGGAATAATGTTTTATTTGTGCAACTTAGGATAAGAGGAAAAGTGGGGCTTTTTATTTAATCAAAAGGGGAGGAAATATTCCTTTTAATTAAATAAAGACTTAGGATAAATAGTTAGCCCATAGGATAAAAATTCAATATATGATCGAAATTAGGATTTGATCAAGAAATTGATAATATTGAAAATATTGATTATTGATAAAATGATTCAGGATTGATAAATCAAATAAATGGGGCCCAAAGTCTAGGCGACCATTTTAGGGTGCATACATTTTCCCCTCTTTGACTAATGTGTGATCGATTTGGGAACACATGTAGTCAAAGAATGAAGTTGCAATGTGAGATCAATTTGGGATCACAAAACAACTCAGATATGAGGTCGATTCAGGATCATATCTGAACAAAGCATAAACAAAGGCCTTTGAACATGAGGTCGATTCAGGATCACATTCAAAGTAAGAGATAAGAATCTCAGATTTGAGCGAAAGCTCACAAAAGATGTCTGAATCAAGCAATTGGGGATGAGAATCCCATAGGTACTGCCCCCTTGGAATTGAAATCGAAATTAGGTAGAGAGGAGAACAGTGAATTGATAAGGATTTGATCAAATCAGAATAAAATCACAATCGAAGGTAAAGGTCAAAATAGGTTAACCATTAGGCAATACAACATGCCCCAGCCTGACTGAAAAGATGTAGTCAAACGTGAGAAATGAGGGAATGGAATGAATATGAATGAAAGACTAGAAGGTTGGAAGACATGGAAATGAAAAAATGACGATGCCCCGAAAGATTAGGCCTCAAAAGATCAGCCAACTGCGCAATTTGAAACATGATTTTGACTATCAAGATGACCTCGGATTTCAATTTTGAGTCCGAAAATGGATCCAGAATGTCGAAATTAGCTAAGGGTGCAATTTTTGCGCAATTTTGAGGTGTTTTGAAAATGAGGTCAAAAAGTCAAAAGACTATAAAAGGGGTCAAAATGTCATTTTCAAAAATCATTTATCTTTTAGCGATTTGAGAATTTCAGAGCTTTAGAGAGAGAAAATGGCCCAGCAAGCAGGAGTTCCTGTCCATAGGCATCGATTCGAGCGTGCCCGGTTGCACAACCGGCCACCACACTATCCTGCCCCGGTATGTTTTCGAAAAACTCGAGCTTGTTAGTCATTTTTTTTGCATTTAATAGCTTAGTTTAGCATGTTTTTTCAAATTTTTAAATATCAAAAAATTTTCTTAGGTGAAATATCGTGCGATACTTTAGAAGTATCGTGCGCTTTGGGGAGAAGTATCGCGCGATACTTTGCGGGTCTCCAAAGTATCACGCGCTTAAGGCACCAGTATCGCATGATACTGGGTGAAAGATCACGCGATACTGGGCGAAGTATTGCGCGATATAAGGTTTATCGCCCTGCTATAGGGAGAAGTATCGCGCGATACTTCTCCAAAAAAAGAATATCGCCCAGTATAAAATATTGATTTTTAATGCATTTTTGAGCAAAAATGACATGGGTCTAGACAATGTTACTTTTTTAGGATGTTTTATACTGAGTTTTTGGACATCCATCATGATATGTGCTAACAACAGGTTTGGTTTTGGCTTGCAGGAGGTTTTTCCGGCGCTCATCATCAGAGCGCCGAAGGTGACAGGATTGTGGTGTGTCTGGGATCTAGACGATCCGGGCAATGCCGACCTCAGAGCGATGGGATTTCGGTATCTGCTGAGATACCCCTATATCTGAGCGGACCATGGGTTATTGACTGCTCTTGCCGAGAGATGGCATAGTGAGCACAACACCTTCCACCTGCCTACTGGAGAGGCGTCGATCACCTTAGAGGACGTCTACAGGATCTTACGTGTGCCATGTCATGGCGAGCCAGTGAGTATAATCATGTTTTGATCATAAATATAATATTTTCATATGATGAAAACTGACATGATTCATTTGTTGGCACAAGTGTACTATGATCAGGATGCCACTGAGGGGCACCGCCTAGTTCAGGAGATGTTCCAGGATGTCACGATTTTGGATAGACATATCAGCTGGGAGAGGCTGATAGACGATTTTGGCAGAGATTACCCAGTGCCATGTATAGTGGCTTCCATCATTTCACAGATCCTGATGACTGATCGCAGTCAGAAGGGTTTTCCGCTTGGATGGGCTCGACTTTTGGTGGACCTGATCAGCAGGCCACGACGGATGGCATGGGGTCTTTCTATACTAGCAGAGATGTACCATGAGCTACACGAGATCATCTACAGAGACGGTCAGACATGGGCATGTGGTGCCATCCTGGCACAGGTATGGGGGTGGGAGCACATCGCTGTGGTGTGCCCCAGGGTTCAGCCGAGGGAGAGGAGGTACCCCTACATCTATAGGTACCTCGGGTTCATATCACATGCCCATAGTGGGGATGTGATGTACTACAAATGAATTTTGGATGAGATAGCCTCATTTACATGGAGGCCCTACAAGGAGGTTGAGGTTTGGGGGGATGCAGCGGATGAGCTGAGCTACATGCTGTGCAGTTGGTCACTGGTAGGTCGATATGCAGAGATCGTAGAGAGATTTTGCATCACTTGGGTATGGCGGCAGTTTGGGAGGCAGCAGCGAGTCTCGACAGAGACTACCACTTATGCCAGAGCTAGAGACGAGGAGGGACATGGGTGGCTACCCATGTTAGATTATCAGCAGGCTGTCACAAAGACAGCAGGTATCAGGAGTGAGCCCTGGGAGTATTTCTCAGATATGGTAGATGCAGGGGCTGATGGAGCCTACAGAGCAGAGCGGCGGAGGGTGCCATTCCCTCGATTTACAGTACCAGATGCACAGGCACCAGTGCAGGGAGGAGACAGAGGGGATGATGGGGGAGAGGGAGGAGATGGAGGGGACGGAGGAGAGGGAGGAGGGGAGGGAGGGGATGGAGGAGATGGCAGGAGGGGGAGAGGGAGGAGGATGGAGAGGGGAGAGGGGTCGAGATCAGGTGGCTAGAAATGGTCACGGGGACAGCGGTCAATGACACCTGAGGAGGAGGCGAGATCAGCTCGCCGGCAGGTGGAGGCACAGCAGGAGCAGCCTGCGGGGGGAAAGGATCTGAGAGCCCAGATACAGGCTCAGGAGGCAGAGATATAGCAGCTCTGGACTACTATAGCCGTGAGAGATCAGCAGCTACTGGATCTGAGGGTAGAGTGGGATTAGCAGATATTTGATCTTAGGGCAGAGATAGCACGCCGTGAGGTGATGGCACAGGCCGAGGCACTAGAGCTCCGACGAGAGTCAGCGAGAGCAGCCTATTATCACGGGTTATATCTGCAGGCCATCCCAGAGGGTGAGAGAGCACCATCATACTCTCAGCGGGCAGGGGTATCAGACATGGTACTCGATAGGAGAGTTATGCCTCCTCCACCACCATGAGCTCCTCACGAGGGTGGTAGCGAGTCTTAGGGTTAGGTCCCAAATGTTTTGGACATATTTTGAGACTTTTGATCCAGATTTTGGGATCTCATATTATATTGTATATCATGACATTGTATATAGATTTATGAGATTACTGGATGTTCGATGTATCATGTGTATTTATCTCATTTGTGATGGATGTATCAGTTTATGTATATTGTCTTGTCATTTTGCTCAAAATGCTTATGTATGTGCTTATGGATGTTCTCTCTCATAGATGTATGTTTAATTCTCATATGTATGATATAGACTTATGTTTCTTGAAAATGACAGTTTTGATATAGATATGATGATGTGATTAACCCCTTGTGATGAACAGGAACAAGTTTGAGATGAAAAGACGAGGAGCGAAAGACATGATTGAGAAGAAGAAAAGGTGAGCACAGTCGACTGACAGGTCCACGTAGGATGAAAAGGAGAGCTCTCTCCATATGCAAAATTCAACACTAGACTAACATGAACCTAAAAATGCAAACTACTATGAAAGTGGTTGACTTGCAAGGTCACAACGCTTATAGACATCTAATTATCATCATCGAGTGTTATTGGGAGCGTCGTGAGATCATACAATGCACACTAGCATAACTATGTGGATATGAGTATGATCTTTATCAGATAGAGATGTGGGAATCTCACCTAGGCATCAAAGACATATAGGTCAAGATGACTAATGCAGTGAGATCACCTAAATTTGTTATAGCGAGATTACGCTTGTATCAAGACACATGAAAGTCAGGATAGCTATAAGCATGCACTCGCGAAATAGTCAAGGATAATACCTTGTCAATCCATAGTGTCAAGTAGGACCAGCATAAATGCTCATGATAGTTAGCATCAACAAAATATACCCACAAGCAGATAAAGAAAGAAAACATGTTCTCATTCCCTCAGTCTTCTAGCAATGCATCATCGAAAACCTCTCAGGGAGAGATCACTCGTCAAAGAAATCCTCATAGACAACACACAAAGAAAAATAAAGTCAACATATCGTCAGCGAGTTAATTGTTTAAGTGTGTGTGTGTTGGTCATAGAGTCAGACTCTAAGTATCGCATCTACACATGAGCATTATCGCATTATACTTGGACTATAGGCAAGACATCTAATAAGTGTTAAGAAACACTCGACGCAAGGGTAGTGTTGAAAAACACTGTTGGGGTGGTGTTGAAAAACACTTGTTGTGAAATGCCCCAAGAGACAAACGCACCTAAAGGACCTATGCGAACAGTTATGCCCCCTAGACAAAGACAAAGACCAATTCTAGACCGAGTCAAATAAGGTCAAGGTATGAGGGAAAGTGGCTAAGGGTCAAGGATGCATGCTAAGAAATAGGGGTGCAAAGGCCTCAAGTAGCACCTGTTTCCAGGTTTTCACCACTTGGAATCTTTTTTTTCTTTTTTTCTTTTTTTCCTTTTTTTGTATTTTTGCTACCAAGGCGCCTATTGCTAGGTTTTCACCAAGGCACTTTTTTATTTTTTTGATTTTTTGAATATTTTGATTTTTTTTGTATTTTTTTCAGGACTTTATATGCTTTTTTAGGATTTTTTCAGCATCATATATCAATTTTTTTGGAATTTTTTCAGGATCAATAAGATATGTACAAAGGATGCCCCCAGATAGAACGGGCATCAAGGATAGAACTTCTTGAGGTGCACAATGTTGATGGGATCAGGGAGCTATTCTCCATCAGGATCTGACAGTAAATACGCACCAGTACCAAAAGCAGCTGTGATGACATATGGTCCAAGCCAGTTAGGTTCAAACTTGCCCTTTTGCTCTCTATTTTGTTGGTTCTTAGGGTTCTCTCGTAAAACAAGATCACCTATTTGAAATTCTCTAGGGCGAACCTTCTTGTTGAATGCCTTGGACATACGCTTCTGATACACTCTCATATGATCAAAGGAAGCCTTACGCTTCTCATCTAGAAGTTCTAGTTCCTGTAATCTCATGGTGCGGTAATCCTCATCTGTAATCAAACCTTTGAGTGAGACTCTAAGTGATGGTATCTCAACTTCTAGAGGCAATATTGCTTCAGCGCCATAGGTGAGAGAGAAAGGAGTGGCTCCTGTAGGTGTGCGAATGCTTGTTCTGTAAGCCCATAGTGCTAGATTGATTTGTAAGTGCCAATCCCTACCATTCTTGTGCACTGTTCTATGAAGAATCTTAAGAATGGTTTTGTTAGAAGCTTCTGCCTATCCGTTTCCCTGTGGAAAATAGATGGAGGACCAATGTTGCTTGATTTTAAACTTTTTTCATAGGTGCTTTAGGTCCTTATTCTTAAATTGACCTCCATTGTCAGTAATGATCTCAGAAGGCACTCCAAATCGGCAAATGATATGATTCAAGATGAACAAAGAAATGGTCCTTCCTGAAGCAACAGAAAGTGGCACAGCTTCCACCCATTTTGTGAAGTAGTCAGTGGCAGTAATAATGAACTTGTGTCCACCTGATGAGTTGGGGTGAATCTGCCCAACCAGATCAAAGGCCCAGCGCTGAAATGGCCAATGAGAAATAGAAGGGATCAGCTTCCTACCTGGAGCATGAATCAAGTTGCCATGTTTCTGACATTTTTCACATGACTTAGCAAAGGTGACTGCATCTATCTGCATTGTGGGCCAATAATATCCCACCCTAAGCAACCTTGGGGCCATGGCAAGACCATTAGAATGTCCACCACAAATGCCCTCGTGGATGTCAGCTAACGCTTGGTTAGATTCCTCCTTTTCCAAGCACCTAAGGAGCGTCCCATCTAAACCCCTCCTATATAAATCACCAGAGATGAGGGTGTGGTGAGAGGCATTACAGATGAGGTTTCGGTGTTCAGAGTGGGTGAATGTGTCAGGGATGATGCCATCATGAAGATATGAATAGATAGCACCATATTGGGAAGACTCATGTGTGATAATGGCACAAATGACATGGCTTTCAGATGAGTCAAAGATGGGATGGTGTAGCTCTTCCACCAGGAATTCAAATCTGGATTCATGTGTCTCCAACTGAAGAAGTGAAGCTAATGTGGCCATGGCATCTGCAGCTTTGTTCTCTATCTTAGGGATCTGTTGAAACGTCACAAAGGTGAAATAGCATCTCAAAGAATCAACCATCTTTTTATAGGGTATCAATTTGTCATCCTTGGTTTGATACTCTTCATTGACTTGGTTGATGATTAACTGGGAATCCCCAAAGACATGTAACTCTATGATGTTCCATTCTATAGCCATTCTCAAGCCATTAGTTAAAGCTTCATATTCTGCAATATTATTGGTACATGGGAATAATAGTTTATAAGACTTCAGAATGTTGTACCCATGTGGAGAAACAAATAACACTCCAGCACCTGATCCATTTTGCATGCGGGAACCATCAAAGAACATTGTCCAAGTGCGAGTAGTTGTATACAAGATGTGTTTGTCTGGGAATTCCACTTGGACTGGCATACTATCCTGGATTGGAAAATCAGCTAATTGGTCGGCAATAGCTTGTCCTTTTATTGCCTTCCTTTCAACATACTCTATGTCGAATTCAGTGAGGACCATCATCCATTTAGCAAGTCTACCCGTCAGGGCAGCCTCACTAAGCAAGTATTTAAGGGGATCAATTTTGGCAACCAAATGTATGGTATGAGCAAGCATGTAGTGGCGTAACTTTTGAGAAGAAAACACCACCGCGAGACAAGACTTCTCAATATTATTGTAATTGATCTCATAGGAGACCAGAGTACGGCTGATATAGTAGATGGCCCGTTCTTTCCCAGTATCATCTGATTGAGCCAATAGTGCCCCCAGGGAAGTGTCTATAGCTGAAATATATAGGATCAATGGTTTCCCTGGAATAGGAGGCATTAGGATCGGAGGATTGGCCAAGTATTGTTTGATCTGATCTAGGCTCTGTTGACAATCCTCGTTCCAAACACAAGAAGCACCCTTATGCAATGTCTTGTTGAAGGGTTGCGCTCTATCTGCAAGCTGAGAAATAAACCTCCTAATTGATTGAAGACATCCCTGAAGACTTCTCATTTGGCTGATATTCTGAGGAGGTGGCATATCTAAGATTGCTTGGACCTTTTCGGGGTCAACCTCGATACCTTTTGATGATATTATGAATCCTAAAAGTTTGCCTGAGGTGACACCAAATGCGCACTTCTTTGGATTCAATCTGAGTTGAAATTATTCCATACGATCTAGAATTACTTCCAGATCATTGAGGTGTGTGTCCCTTTTCCTTAATTTTGCCAGGGTATCATCCACATAATCTTCCATATTTTTGTGCATCATATCATGAAAGATAGTCGTCATAGCTCTTTGATAGGTTTCTCCTGCATTCTTTAACCCGAATGGCATGACGTTCCAGCAATAGGTTCCCCATGCACATGTGAATGCTATTTTTTCTTGGTCTTCAGGAGCTATTTTGATTTGATTATACCCTGAGAAACCATCCATTAGAGAGTATATGTTATAGCCCGCCGTCATGTCCACTATCATGTCAATGTTTGGAAGTGGAAAATCGTCCTTTGGGCATGCTTTGTTTAAATCTCTAAAATCTGTGCAGACAGGAATGGACCCATCATGTTTGAAGACAGATACTATGTTTGAGATCCATTCTGCATAATTGATGGCTCTAATAAATCCAGCTCTCAAAAGTTTTTCTAATTCCCCTTTGACAAGTAGAGCTACATGTGGATGCATTTTTCTTAATCTCTGTTTTACTGGCTTGACTCCTGGAGCTATAGATAAGTGATGCATTATGAGATTCATGTCAAGCCCTGGCATGTCTGAGTAGGTCCATGCAAAATTAATTTTCTTTTTCTGTAAAAATTGTACATATGCCTTAGTCTCTTCCTCTGATAAAGACTGAGCAAGATGGATTATCTGAGGGTTTTCTTCTGTGTTTAAGTTGACTGGCTTTGTTGGTTCAATCAATATTGATGATCTATCCTGGAAATAACTCAGCAAGTTATTAAGTACCCCATCCTTAGGTGCCTCAAAGAGGTTTTCACCTTCGGATGCGTCATTTCTTTTTACTATTTTTGGTTCTGACACCGCCACAAAGTGGTTTTCGCCATCAGACCTATTTTTCTTTTTCTCTTTTATTTTGAGACTGAAGTACTTAATATCAGGCTCTATCATGCTGGTTGTTGGTTCATTGGTGGAAGAAGCCACGGGTTCAAGAGCATTCAGATAGCAAGCAATTTCATAATCATTGTGGAAGGTGAGGAATGTGGGCTCTTGATGGCGCTGAGACCAGTCAATTAGGTCAAAATGAACAAGTGGTAAGTCAATGGTGGGTTTGATGTTGTTTATGCGAAAGGTGTCATCTCTGGTGACCATATAATCAGAGTTCATCAAGTCTTCTCCTAAGATACCCAAATTAGGACTCATCCTATCAAACGAAGCATCATCTACTAAGGTGATTTGAGGAGGGAAATCCTCTAGTCCGACACTAGGATCATTAGTCACATCGGGTTGGGTACTATAGGCATGGATAATATCCATGTCCAGATCAATTGTTGCATCTGAAAGCGAATCCCATTCATATTCATGGGAGTCTATCTCTGAGTCATCATTTAGGCCTCATGATGTAGAAGCCTCAAGGTTAGGAAGGGTTTTTCCCTCTCTAGTGCTAGCATTGGTACTATCCATCACAGCTAGGACAGTAACACTTTCCTTTGTCGATCTAGCAGTCACACAGTCACTATCCATCGCAGTTGGGATAGTATGACTATTAAGCATCAAATCTATGGAATCTCCCCAAAGGAGATTCGTTGAGGGCACCCAATCATCAGGCACATCTTGTTGGTTGGAAAGATCAGGCGTATAATCTACATCACTGTCACTGTCCGTCGCAACTGGGACAGTAACACCTTTCTTCTTCTTATTCTCAAAACCTAAGCCAATCGTGGACTTGTTCTTTCGTCCAAAAAGAGCATGATCAAGAGGCTCAGCTTTAGTGTCCAGCCTATGACTAAGGGGACCATATCCTGGATATCCCATATTTTTAACCAGTGTATACCCTTTCCCATAAGCTTCAGGTGAAGGAGCAAAATTCTCATTATGTTTGTATTTCTCCTCGTGATAGATCCAGTCGCTTACAGCAACTTATCTTTCTCTTCTTGAATGGGGACCGAAGACTCAACAAATTTCCCAAATAATGTCATTGCTGATGATGAAGGCTTCACATTTGGGGATGGTCTCCCATAAGACCTAGGAGAGATTGGCATTTTTGTAAAAGAATCAATCTTATAATCTCCCATCCCAAGATCCATGGTCTTGAACTGCTGCTTGCATTTTTCAAGTGAACTACTAGGATTGTCAGCTTCCCTATTCAAAGGTACATGTGATCCCATAGAAATGTTATTAACTGATAGAGCACTATCTCCAGGGATGCAAATTTCTACACCGTTATGGGGAAACTTAACACACTGGTGATATGTTGATGGGACTACCTGCATTTCGTGAATTCATGGCCTACCTAGCAAAATGTTGTAGGCTAGAGGTCCAACATCAACAATTTGGAATAATATATCTTTTTCTATAGGACCAATGCGAATAGGCAAAATAGCCAATCCCTTGGAACTTCTTTCTGCTTCATCATATGCTTTGATTGTGATCCTTTTCTTTGTGTCAATGACGTTCTCAGAATATCCTAGAGCTAACAGCAAACTCAGGGTACAAATATTGAGCCCCGCACCCCCATCTATCAGTACACGCCTAACACAAGTTTTATGAATCATGAATTTGATGTGTAAGGCCAAGTTATGTGGGTGACTGATGGATTTTTCATCTTCTTCGGAGAAGGTGAGGTAATGAGGGCTAGCCAAATGTTGACCATGTTTTGGAATTGGTCAATATCTAAGTTGTTAGGGACATTGGCTGCTCGCAAAGCATCCTCAAGGACGTGCTTGTGCTTAGGAGATAATTCTAAAAGCTCAAAAATAGATATCTGAGCGGGTGTACATTGTAGCTGGTCAATAAGATTATAATTGGAATCAGGACCAACGGCAGATTTGGGAGGAGCACCTTTGGACACGGGCTATTTAGACTTGCTAGTGCTAGGACCTTTGATGATAATGGGTGCTTGGGACTGACCCCTAGTGATAGCATTGAGGGACTGGGGCATTCCTTGTGAGTGAGGACCTCTTATCACCACAGCGGGTCTTTCATTAGTCATAGGAGTTGAGTCCACATTATGTCCATAAGGATCTTTCTTTCTCACCATGTTGATGTTATCGTCAGCCACTTCAAGCATGTTAATCACATTGTCAGCATGTGTGTATGTATAGTTAATAGCCGCCTTGCCATTCTTATTGCTAGAATTCTCTCCTTTTTCATATTTAGGCAAGGGCTCTTTAAAGGCTTTATGGTCTGCATTAGTGGTTAACCCATCCACTTGTAATTGTCCTTTCTCAATAAGGTCTTGGACAAGATGCTTGAGTTTAAAACAATTTTCTATGTCGTGTCCAATCCCATTATGGAAAACGCAAAAAGCCTTAGCATCCCACCAATGAGGTAAAGGATCCGGTATGCGATGTTTTGTAGGATCCTATGGGTGTGCCAAATTATGAGAAACTAATGTCTTAAAAACATTTGCGCAAGATTCTCCCAATTTGGTAAATTGCCTTTTCTCCGTTTTAGATCTCCTTTGATACTTAGGTTTGTCTTGTTGTGTTGAAGACGTTTGCAGCTTCATAGCTTGAACTGCATGAGAGAGGTTAAGAACTCCTTCATTTTTGGCTTGGGATGAGTCAAAAACTCCGTCATTGACCATTTGCTTGTTTTTGTTCCAATAGGAGTTCTTTTTGTCCTTGTTACCATTAGTATTGTTATTTTGGCTATTGTTGCTATTTGTTGGTTTAGCCAAAATTCCTTGTTCTTTTAGGACATCCTCAATGTGACATGCCACCTCTACCATAGTATCAAAGGAATTAAATGGGATTTTCTTGACTTCATATCTGAGTTCTGGTATTAGATTGTTCACAATGATATCAATTCTCTCCTCTTCAGGAATTGTCCTTGGGTATTTCGAACACAATCGCCTCCATCGTTGTAAAAATGTGACAAAAGATTCCCCTTGATTTTGTTTAAGTTTACACAAATCAAGCATTGTGACCGACCTGGATAAGTTGTAAGCAAAATGCTAAACAAATCTTTGGAAAAGCTCTTTAAATGTCTTTACTGGGGGGGAAAGGTTGGTGAACCATTCCATGGCTTGACCTTTTAAACTCCTTGGGAATAATCTCATCAAGTAGGAGTCTTCATGGTGAAAGGAAAAGCTCATTATGTAGAACTGTCGAACATGGTCGTGAGGGTCACTAGTGCCATCATATTTGTCATATGTTGGGAATTCAACTTTCTTAGGGAATTCCACCATCACCACACTTTTGTCAATGGGGTTAGGACATATGGAGTCCAAATGAAATGTGCTCTTGGGAGCCTTCATCCTGTCTATATCCTTTTGCATTTGTAAGATCACCTCATCAGTTGAAGGGCTTTGTTTCTTGATCTTTTGGTGAACATCAAAATTATATGGAACTTTAGTGCCTTTGTTGATAAGACTTTCCAAGAATTGGTCTTTGTTCTGTTCCACATATTGCTCCACATATGCTTGAAAGGACGGTTCTTGTTGCATAGTCATGAAGTCCATATGATCAAATTTAGCATAATTGCCTCCATGTTGTGAGCCATGATGTGCTCATTGGGAGGGTTTCTTTGAATGTCTATGAGACGACTATCTCCTATGATGGTCATATCTTGAAGTCCTTCTTCCTCTAGGACTTGGGGATCGTGAGGGTGTCTTTGATCTTCTTTGAGGGATAGGGGAAGGGGTAGATGGGGGCGAGTTGGTCCCACTATTGGCTCCCCTCCCATTAAATCAGCTTTGGAGTTGTTGTGCATAGAGTCTATCTTCTTCTTCTTGGGCAACTTTTTTCTATATATCCAACAATGCACGTTCCTCTTCCTCTAGTTGTCAGAATTTTTCCTTTTTAGCAGCCTGTTCATCTAAGTAGGCTTGCTTCTCTCTCTATATGCTTCTCAATCTTGTATTTGCATATCAAGAGGTGTCTTTAAGTGGGGAGGTTTGTCTCGACTGCCTCATTGCATTAGCTGCGTTGATGTGGTGATCACTAGATTTGTTGTTCTGGTCTTCGTGTTGTGACCCTGAATCTGAGTGAGCTTGCTTATGATGTCTTTCAACTCGTTGATGAGCATCAAAATAGCTCACATTGTTGGGAGGTGACCCAGGTGGACTAGCATGAGAAGAACCACCATACTCTCTTCTGTGTCGTTGGAAGATATCCTCAAGAGTTTGATTCATGGCTTCTCTTTGTTATCGGGTGAAAGTGTAACTCATGTCCATACTTGATGAAAGTGGTACAAAAGAGGTGCTCACTTCACTAGGATTAGCTCCTGGATTAAAACAAACCTCAGATTCACTCTTAGGAGATTGGTCAAAAAGGGGTCCTTTTCCCTTAGGTTGTCGACGAGTCTTGACGGGTGGTAACTGGCTTAAGGCAACAGGGGGTCGCTTCCCTTGATTAACTTGTTACCTTGTTGTAACTGACATGAAAGAGAGATACTCTCAATGATAAGGTGACCTTTCAAAGTGTTAACACCAAACTAGGATAATCGAAGTCCTTTATTGTCCAAAGAGAAATGAAAAGAAAAAAGGGCTTTACCAACACTGTCAAAGAGGTGCTTCAAATCAAAGGGTGACTACCCTTGCACTTTTGAATCGGGAGGTTGGACTAGGCCAAAAGATAATTGAAATTGAGATGCAAATGAAAGCGATTTGGACAATAAGAGTACTAAAATCTTCCCAAAATGTAGCTAACAATTTTAAAGATGAACCTTGGCACCAAGAATGGCTTTCTAACTTGACAATTATTCCAAAGTGATTTCGTTAATCAAATGATGATATCCCGGAGGACTAAAAACTAGAAATTTGGAGTCAAGACAAATCTCAGACGTCAGGGTGAGAAGCCTGCTCTAAGACCTAGCCTGATTGACAGCAACTGAAACTGACCAAAATTTAAGCACGACAAAAATAAACCAGGTGATATACTCCAGGCTACTGGGGTGATAAACCTATACCCGCGTGATACTTCGCCCAAAGCCAGGCGATACTTCTTAATACTGGTGGGCGATAATCTATCAAGGGTGAACTATCGCGTGATATTTCTCTTCAAAGCGGGTGATATTTCTAGCAAGCGCGAAGTATTGCGCAATACTTCACTTTACAGGGCGCGATACTGTTGCAGATTTGTTTAACTCGTGACCAGAATTGTGTGAAATTTGCATTTTTGGGTCTGTTTGGTCAAAATTTCCAGTCTTAGGGTCAATGTTTTCAATTTCAGTCACAATATCAGCAGAATTTCAGTAGGTTTGCAAACAGTAAGGGATCAAAACATGGTCTCAAACACTTGAAACAAGGGCAAAAGCAACCTTGCCAAGACAAACACTTGTGATATCAAAATTGAAACAACACCCTATGAATGCTACCGATTGTTTGTATGTAAGAACGTTTGCACTAGTATCACACAATCGAAGACACTTCAAGCAAATCTATCTTAGAAAGTCAAGGCTCAATACTTACCAACTTAGCCCACAACTTGATGCCCCCTCACCTCACACCAAGTGGTTACCCACAAGAGATGTTGGCTTTGTCATGGAAATGTCAAATGACACAACCAAAGGGACACATATGGTGAGTATCTTAAGGTGATCCAGGTAAACCACTTGGATCAATCCTTGCACTAAGAAGATAAGTGGCTAAAAGAAGGTGGCTTCTATCTAATGGTTCTTAATAAGGATTTCCGTTCACAACACCCCTCTTGCTCCTCATAAAGGACTAGGACCTCGCGGCCTCAAGAGTGCCTTAAGCATTCTTGTTCAATATTTTCCCCATGGTCACAATCCCATGAGCTACTCACATCAAACGAAGACAAGTGTTATGTCTATCAAGTTTTTTGGTGTCCTTGATAGCCTTGAGATTATAGTGAGTTGGAATCACTTGCCACCAAGGAAAATGATGACAAGGTTGTCCCCACTTGAGTCGTTCCTCTTGATTGCTCAAGCGCAGGCCCGCTAAAGGATTCCTAAACTAAATAAAAATGGATCAAATCTTGAGGTTCAAGGTTTTTGATTCACCACAAGGGTGAAGAGCATACTCCCCTATCTCAAAAATCTCTCCCAAACACTTCAAGCAAAGAGATTCAATTACTCCCTTGCTTCCAAAACCTTAAGATGGGTCAAGATTTTCTGATTCACCTAAAGGTGAAGAGCATACTTCTCCTACCACCTCAAGATCCCTTTCACAAGGTATTAAGATTCTTAATACAATTAGTGAATGCCACACTTGAAAGGAAAGTAAATAACAAGCAAGAAATAATTTTTTTTTGTTTTTATGCTTGGGCAGCCCTGCAAAAACTGTTAGTAGCCCTCTTTGACATGCGTCTTTAGCAATTTTCAAGCAAATGAGAGCACCTACAAACACAACTTGTTAGACCCACAAAGTTAGCAAAATCAAAATTCAGATGTAAACATGCAATAAACTGCTAGATTTAAGCTAAAAGATGCGGGTTAGACCTATCTAAACACAGCAAAACAAAACAGCAAGCTAAAATAATCAAATTCAGACAAGAAAACTAAGAACGCAAGTCTCTGCCAGACCAGGCGATATTTCTCAGACTTCAACAGTATCGCACGATACAATTTCCTATAGTTGGGCGATGTTTCTCAGTTGCGCGATATTTCTCAGTCGCGTGATATTTCTCTTCAAAGCAGGTGATACTTCACCCGATAACAGGCGATAAACCTCAGTACTGGCGGGCGATTCTTCTTTCGCGTGAAGTGTCGCACCGCTATACAAAGGTATATCACGCGATATTTTTGAGAAGTATCGCGCGATACTCTGAGACAGAAAATCAGAGACTGAAAAATTTTAGAAAAATAATCCGAAAAAATGATGAAAATGCAAATGAAATAAAGGACAAAGCCTATCTACTCTGCCCCACGGTGGGCGCCAGAAATGTACACACTAAAATGGTGCACTTCTATGAACCATTACATGCAAGGTTGCTCAAGAATGAGGCCTCACAAAGTGGCTCATAGCTCTCTATGTATGGAGTTGCAAGATTGAAAATTGCTCTCAGCTAGAGCTACAAGCTTGTGACCTTGCTAGTCAACCACACAATGAGAGATTCAAGTGAAAACAAAGGCAACAATGCCAATATCTCCAAGAATCAAATATGCAATGCAATGCAAGCTATATGATGATGCAATCTAAACTATGAAAGGAAGGTACAATGCAACTAATCTATGAAAGGAAATAACAAGTGTTACAATGCCTCCTATTTAGACTATGTGAGCTTATTCTATTGCATAAAAGGAAACTAAGCTAACAATGCCATTATCATGCAACTAAGAATGGAAATATGCAACTACAATGAAATGCAACAAGTCTTCAATGTCTTCAAACTCCAAATGCACCTAAAACCTGCAGCATAACAATATCATGAGAGAGATGGATATGCAAATGGAGGAGAGAGCTCTCCTTTTATAAGAAATGAGGTGAAATGGACCATGGAGATTAAGAGGCAAAAGGTCTTACTCAGCAGTGGAGCTTGAAAGAGGAGCAATCCATGTGCACAAGTATCCTCCAATGAGAGTGAAGTGTTGACTTTTGAGCCTCATGTGAGACAAAAAGTGCTTTTCTCCTTTTTATAAAATAGAAATAATGTTTTATTTGTGCAACTTAGGATAAGAGGAAAAGTGGGGCTTTTTATTTAATCAAAAGGGGAGGAAATATTCCTTTTAATTAAAAAAAGACTTAGGATAAATGGTTAGCCCATAGGATAAAAATCCAATATATGATCGAAATTAGGATTTGATCAAGAAATTGATAATATTGAAAATATTGATTATTGATAAAATGATTCAGGATTGATAAATCAAATAAATGGGGCCCAAAGTCTAGGCGACCATTTTAGGGTGCATACATTAGTTATTTATTAGGGATCTAATGTTGTACTTTGGTACGCAAGGATTAATATCTACTAATATCATCAAGAGTATGCTTAGATCCTTGCTAAAAAATAAAAAAATAAAAAATAGTAGTCTTAAATAAAACACTCACGCAATAATTATTTATAAAAGCATTGGTCAAAGTCCACAAAGAGTAGATTTCTATCAAAAAATACTATCAATATGTTACTTGATAAAATGGTTCTTCCTGGAAACAACTACAAATCCATGAATCTTGAAAAGAAAACATTATTTTAGAGTAAAATAAAGTATGTAAATATTGGAAAGCATTTCAAATTACCTAAACTACATAACCGACAGTGCTCAAACTATGGGCATGTTGTGGTGTATAACCCTAACCCTGTAGGGAAGGATAATCTAAGAAAGGTTTCACAAAATACAGTCAAGTGCTTCAATCAATTCAACATTTTTGAAGATGAATGGGTCTCATAAACTCTCAAAAAATAGTTTTCATGATCACATCGATAGAAATGGAAATCATGATATTATCTCTTTATTCAGTCAAGATCTTAGGCCGTAATTGGATAAGAAAACTAATGTTTGGAACCATAAGAAACACTGAGAGGGGGGAAGGGGGGGGGGTGAATCAGTGTTCATTGTATTTTAATCTTTTCTCTTTGCTCTTTAAACTTAACTTAAATGCTTAAGTACTGAAATGAATATCAACATTAGCAAGATACATAAACACAACACATAACACCAATATGGTTACAGGGAAACCCAAATAGGTAAAAACCCCGGTGGGACTTGGTACCCACTAAGAACTACACTAGTGTCTTGCGATCCTTGTTAGAAGATCTTCAACCCTGTTAGGAGTTGTTCATTACAATTATTTTACTACACTAGACCTGGTCAAAGGTCAGACACTGTTAGGAGTCTTTTAAAATAACCCTATTAGGGGTGGGGATACACTATACTAGAGCTCACTACTCAAGTGGTGAAGGCTACAACCTTCTGATGTTAGATACACACTATATCTACTGGATGAACTGGTGTTGTGACATTGCTTGTCTAATTAGTTCCTTTGATGCGCTGATGCTTTGACCTCTTGCAAAGCTCTAATACAATCTATCTTATCTTCACATACCTCTTCTCTTCTTATCTTGTCTCTATTTCAACTTTTATTACAAAGGCACATCTAATATTTATATGCGCTTACCAAAACAATTAACTAGGTTGGCCTATAACAGATTACATACAATGCTTCCAAGTGAATTGGCTCAAGCATGTTTACAAAAAAACATAATTACATGTGTAAAACTTAATTACAATATGCACATAGCCTTTACAAAATAATATTATAACTGCTAAACAAAATACTACCAGTCAGCTGCATACTTTGTTATGTTCTAGCATTCATTGTCTGAGTAACTTCAACTGTCTATATATTTGTCATACTTGCACATATGATCATGCACGCTTAGAATTAGCATGAATACACTCTTACCAACTTATCTTCTAGGGCACATATCATAACTTGGCCATACACACGTGTGTTGATGCTCTGATCTACTAGTGCTCTATTAACTATCCAATCTTCTGTACTTAGCCAAATTATGATCTTCTGATAATGTGCGCTAACTCCAAAACACCATATGACTTTGTTTCCATAATGAAAAAACTATATTTAGTCATATACAATAGTATATTCAACCTTCCAACAATCTCCCCATTTTTCATTGATGGCAACAAAGGAATATGACAAAGTTACTAACTATACCCTTAAAAAAACTTTTTAACATACTTTATCTTATATCTCCCTTAGACTTTGTACTATACATCTTCTTTACATATAAGACTCCAAGACTCTATATTCTATACACAATACTCCCCCTTTGACATTAATGACAAAGGTGTCCCAAAATCTATATTTACAAGTACTTACAATGTTAAGACATCCAGATATGTTGTCTGCAACTTTTGGATCTCTTGTTTCCAAAATGCAATTAGTGCATTGCTAGTTTGGAGATGGGTGCATAAGGCATATGTCAGCTTCTCCATCTTCTCCAAATCTATGCTAGGACCTTGATCATATGTCATCATGGTGGCATCGATCTCCTTTATATTCTGTTTAAGCACATCTAGGGAGGACACAAGAGCATTCCTGAGATGTGTTTACCTTACCCTTATCTTGGACATCTCCTTCTCATCTTTTTCTATTTTATCTATCTGTCCCTGGTATACATTGTTGCACATGTTCACATCAATGGATGGATCTTCCATTGATTTCCTTATACTATCAATCTTAGCTTCTTCCTCTTGGATCTTCTTATATAGATCAGTAGTCAACTTATCCTAGTTCATGTAGTCAACAATAATCTTCTTGCCCTTTGCTGCAAACTCCTTCAAAGATGCTTGACTAGTCTTTAGTGAGCTTAGGTCAAGTGAAAAGTTTCTAACCAATTCACTTAGCCTCTTCTTCATATATTTCTCTTCTACAACTAAGGATGTAGATTCTTCTAAGATAGAAAAATTAGTCTTGAAGTTGGAAATAATTGTTCTTATATCATCAACTGAATGGACCTTAGACACTTTCTTGTCAGAAGGTAACATGTTGTTCAAAATGTTGATTGATTCAACAAACAAAGGGTTCCTCATTACCTATTTCTCTTTTTCTTTCTCCATGGCTAGGACACTGATCTTAATCAGGTCTTCTTCTCCCCAAGAGTCCAAGCTAGTGGTGTCTGGTGTCAAACTTGACAACAATGATGCTGAGGGAGTGATAAGAGTGTTATCCATCACTTCTTTCTTTACTATGATTACCTTTTCAACAAATGGATTATCTATTTGTTCACTTCCTTTTACCTCTTCTTCTCCTTTCTTCTCTTCTACCTTTTTTCCTCTTTTTCTCTTTCTTTTTCTATCTCCTTCTCTTCTATTTCATCTGTTATATCCTCAATCAATACTTCTTCTTGTTGATTAGGAGGATTTTCACCACATAGAATCTCAACCTCTTGTGTGCTTACAAAAGCTTCTTCAAACTTATCCAAATTAATGTTTGTGGCCACCATAGTAAATTTTACATTATCAATAAAAATTGTATCATCTTTTTGAGTCTCTGTCATGGGCGCAGACTTTTTTGCCTCTATACGTGTTTCAATTGTAGGCGTTGAATCCTAAGGACATGTAAATGGTACATTCATGGTCTTTGAATCCATGGATACCTTTGTGGGCACTTGAGTTGTGTGCGCAATAGATGGATACATGTGCCTATTGAGAAAAAATTTCTCAAAGGCTTTCTCTATTTCTTTTGCAATCAACTCATAATTCTTGTCCATGATATGTAGTGTTCTAGACTTGGTTATGAGGTGCGGCTTCACCAGATCTAGCAACAAAGTTTTCTCCTCTAGAGAACATATCAGGAGGCTTTCATCTAGAATTTTCTCTCTTATTCTCAGATCTTCCTCAATTTCCTATCTCTTTAAGAATTCCAAAATGTTCCATACATTATCTAGAATCACTGTCTTCAGTTCTAGGACTATTTTCTTAAAGTTTAGCATATGTTTGATAATCATTCCATGAATCTCTAATTTATCAATATCACTATATTTCTCAGAGAATTTTCCTATTTGATCAATTCTTCCTCCCTCAATAATCATTTTACTCAACACTTTAAGACTAGGTCTGAAATCTACCCTAGGAGGTGCTTGAGTGCTCTTTCTTTGACTTCTGGTTTCCCGTGAGGATGGGTGGCTAGTACCAGACTCCTTCTTCCTCTTTGCTATTGTATTATATTTAGGAGGTGAAATTAGATCAACTGTAACAGTGGGTGCATGAATGATATCATCAATTTTATCTTGTTTATCCTTCTGATCATCAATCTTCTCAATCTTGATCTTCTTTAACTTAGGATCATCTTCCTTGGCTTTTGCTGTAGATGTGCTCTCAATTCCCAAAGAAATATTTTCTTGTCTTACTTTGTCAAGGTCTTCTTGTGTTACCCCTTGAATTCTAAGTATCTCATAAGTAACCTTAGCTACTTTTCTCTTAGTTGCTGCGCTATTCAAAACTGCATAAACTTCTCTTGTCTTTTCTTCATAAGTCCCCCATCTAGGTTCATTAGGGTCCTTAGGTGCTGATAGCAATACTTGTGTATATTCTTCTAGAATTGGTTCCTCAACCTAATATCCAAGTGGATGAATCCACTTTGTTCTTGGCTAAACTGCCTCCATACAAGTTGTATCTGTTTCTACCATAAAGAAAATATTGTCCTTGTATTTTTCTACAATACTTTTTGGTATTCTGTACCTCATCTGCATTTTGATTCTAAATATTTTCAATTCTATCTCCATGTAATCCTCCAATGAACTATCAGTAGATTCCTTAAGAGAAATCTATGGCATTGTAGGTAAACTCTTGTCTATATATAAATTTGAGACCTTTCCAAGTATATGGAAGTACATGTAAATGATTAAAGACCCAAACCTGAATATTTTGGTCTTATCATGCTTGATCGCTTTAATATTATCAATTCACTGTGTGCGCAAGATTTAACATAGATTGAACTCACCATTTTCTTTAAAAATCCTTATTGCTACAAGAATAGTGGCTGTGGACACACTATTCACCCTGTTGCTGTGTTGAAACTTATACCCTAATATCATAGACATCAATTTGATGTCTTTCTCCTCTATAGGCTCAATTGTCATTCCGTGCCTATCACTTCTTGACTTGCATGCCTATTCTACTTGTTTCCTTACATCCTTGCCCACTGGAAGAATGATGCCTATCCTAGAAAGGCTTGTCATCTCATGAATTAGGTCTCCTGTCATTCTCATTGGGACTTCACCTATCCAAAATAGGTCATCATGGATTCTTCTTAGCAAGATTTTGATCCACTCAGATTTGTAGAGCTCATGTGCCATAGAAAAATCAACAATAGGATGGTTTTCCAACTACGCAAACTCATCAAGGAAGGTTTTATCTGGTTCCATCATAGTCTCAATGTGCACTCTAATTCTATCAAGACCTACTAGTTCCTTCTTACAGTAAATGTATGCACGGATGTCTTCAACATGCATAACACCCATAGGGGTTCAAGAGAATGCACCTTCTAAGTCATCTAGGGTAGAATTAAAGGGATGCCTCTTGAGAATGTATCTCTTCTTCTCCGCAACATCAAACATAACATGATTAGCCATAACTTACGTGTGTATGCACCCAAAAATGGTCGCCTAGACTTTGGGCCCCATTTATTCAATTTATCAATCCTGAATCATTTTTATCAATAATCAATATTTTCAACATTATCAATTTCTTGATTAAATCTTAAATTCGATCATATATTCAATTTTTATCCTTGCGCTAACCATCTTATCCTAAGTTTTTATTTCATTAAAAGGAATATTTCCTCCCCTTTTAATTAAATAAAAAGCCCCCACTTTCCTCTTATCCTAAGCTGCACAAATAAAGCATTATTCCTATTTTACAAAAAGGAGAAAAGCACTTTTTGTCTCATATGGACATAAAGACAACTCTTATTTTCCTATTGGAGGATACTTGTGCACATGGATTGCTCCTCTTTCAAGCTCCACCGCCGATTAAGACTTTTTGCCTCTTAATCTCCATGGTCCATTTCACCTCATTTCTTATAAAAGGAGAGCTCTCTCCTTCATTTGCATATGCCATGTTTTTATGTTAATGTTATGCTGTAGGTTTTAGGTGCATTTGGAGCTTTTGAAGACATTGAAGACTTGTTGCTTTCATCATTTAGTTGCATGTTTTCTTTTTTAGTTGCATGATAATGGCATTCTTAGTATAGATTTCCTTTTATACAATAGGATAAGCTCATATAGTCTAAATAGGAGGCATTGTAATCCATTGCTATTTCCTTTTATAGATTAGTTGCATTGTACTTTCCTTTCATAGCTTAGATTGCATTCTCATTTAGATTTTCATTGCATTGCATATTGGATTCTTGGAGATATTGGCATTGTTGCCCTTGTCTTCACTTGAATCTCTCATTGTATGGTTGACTAGCAAGGTCACAAGCTTGTAGCTCTAGCTGAGAGCAAACACATCATAGTCCCTTGCAACTCCATGCATAGAGAGCTATGAGCCGCTTTGTGAGGCCTCATTCTTGAGAAACCTTGCATGTAATGGTTCATAGAAGTGCACCATTTTAGTGTGTACAACATGTATATCACTTCACAATCAATTTCCAAGAACTTCTGAATCGTCACAACAGATTAGGGCTTTTGCAACTGATCATACACACTTCTTCGCTAGCGAATCAAGCTTTAATCCTTCACAATCAACTACTAGGCCTTATGTGCTCTCCAATCACTCAAAATCAAATGCAATGAGTAATCCATAAGTCTCTATGTACTTTAAATTAAAAATTCCACCATTAATGCTTGCCGCATAAACCAGACTTTTACTGAGAATTTCAAACTTTCATTCTATAGTCAATCAGGTAGTGTGCTCTTGCACATATCATCACATAATCTCCAATAGGTTAAATCCAAAGGCACATACTCTAAGGGTGATTATACCAACCACGTAGGGGTTTAGAGCTAAATTATCTCCCCTTATGACCCTGAGGGCCATTCATCCAGATGTAGAGGGTGTGTCCACTACAGATGCATCCAATACATGCTAATTAACCTTATCCTTCTTTGCCTCTAACCAAATCAAGCTCGCATCTTCAGAAGCTTTCACAAACTTGACTTCTCCTTCCGTATCTAGAATTGACTCTTCTGGCTTTTTGGGGCTTTCTTGAATTTGTGTCCTTGATCTACAAAACTTTGAGATGTGTCCAGCCTTGTTACAATAGTGACAAATAATTGGAGGCCTTGAATTCCTCGGCGCATTGACATGGGTTACCATTTTACACTGTCTAGCTGAGTGACCATTATAATTACATATCTAACATGTAATATTCTGAGAACTTCTTCCATTTTTTTGATTCTAATTTCTCTGATTATGCTGAGTCTTGTTCTTCTAACTTGTTCTACAATTCATAACTCTATGACCAAATTTATTACATGAATAACAGTAACCATTGAAAGGTCTTACCTCTTTACAATTCCTTGCAATGTGTCCATACTTGTTACAGGCATAATACGTTTAGTCTACTAGCTTGCGCTCATCCTTGGATAGTTCAACATTGTCTTTAGTCTAATTTCCAATCTCCTTAGTATCTGTAGTGTCTTCTAGTGCTTTCATTCTTGCTTGCATGTCATCAATCTGATTTTCTGCTTCACTGAAACCAATACCTCAGGTATCTCCTTTAAGGTTCCAGGCATATAACTAAGATTCTATCAGATCCTTTCTTGTGTGTAATTTATCAATGTGATTCTTTTCTTGCATCAATTCAGATTCTAACTTTTCTTTGTTGTTTCTTAGCTCCAAGATTTCCATGTTTTCTTGCCTCAATTCTTCATTCAATTGAAGGTTCCCTTTGATCTGTTCATAATAAACTTCTTGATTGTTAGTTAGCTTATCATCCAGATCTTCAATCTGATCTTTTAGAGATGTGTTCTCTTCATTTAGCTTTTTGACCATTTTCCCTAAATCGATGTTTGAACAATCTTTCGAATCTTTTCTTAGTCTTTTGATGACTACTTGAGAATCACTCACTTTTTCTTTTAGTTCTTCAATTTCTTTTTCAGATATGTCAAGGTCTTCAAGAGAAGCTTCAAGATTTTTTTTCAAATGTTTCATTTCTTCCATATCCATGATCTCCTCAAGTGGTTAAACTTTTTTTGCTGAGGACCAGAGCTCTGATACCAATTGTTAGGAATGGGAACACTGAGAGCGGGGTGGGGGGGGTGAATCAATGTTCACTGTATTTTAATCTTTTCTCTTTGGTCTTTGTTGCCCCACTTCTTATCCTATTTCCATGATGTCAAAGTGGTAGTCTTGATGTTACAAGTCAGGTTTGGTCATGTAATGTCTAGGTCTAGATTTCCTTTAGGATAGGAAATCTTTGTCGGGTTTCCCTCCAAATTGCTTTCATGTTTTAACCGGGTGGGATGTTTTCAAAGTCTCATTATATTGGGTAGGTTGTAGATCCCAACCCGGAAAAGATTATATGCTCCTGTTGATGCTCTTTCTCAGATGGAATGACAATTATGGATCATGATATTCACACATTTACAAGGGATCAGAGGAAAGTCTTCATGTGACTGATGTAATAATAGAGTTGGCATTGAAACATTCAGAATTATACTTCTTATGATAGTGTTCAAAGTATAAAAGATACTTCAAAGGAATGCATCTTAGTTGATAAATCTATGGATTGGACGGGTGCAAAGATATTGTTGACTAGTTCAAACTATGTCATATTGCAGTGTTTACAAAGGATTTTATCATGCCTATTGTATCTCAATGTTTTGAGTATGTTTCAAATAGAGCTTAATACTGTCTGCAACAATCTGAAGATGACATGGAGTTTTCATTAGAATTTCCTAGGATCTAAGAATAGTGTTATGCTGTTATGAAGAACTTAATAATAAGTTTGAACTACTGACGTTGCAAAGCCGGACACTCATTGATCTAATGTATTTTCAAGTAATAGTAGAAACTGATGTTCTCCATGAAATGAATGTATAAATTGATTCCTTAAGTCTCCATGATCCTAACAGTGAAAGTGGTGTACGATTTGATGTTGAAAAGTGCTAGGCTAGGAATCCATGTGCACCAATCATAGAGCGGTCGCATGATCGCATAGATTAAAAAAGTGTTATGCGATCATGCAACAATGAAAGCTCAGGCAGATGAGAAAAGTTAATGAACAACAGGAAAGACCAAGTAAAAGATGCTCTATTGGGACCCACATGCCAACAGCGCAAATGCGACAACATAGACCGGGCAAGTGAAAGTTTTAAGTTTTTTTGATATTATATCAAGCACCAATAACAAAGCGGTCGCATGATCGCATAGATTAAAAAAGTGTTATGCGATCATGTGAAAAGGTGAAACGAGGGGGGCCCACATAGGTTAAGGGATGAGATGATGTAAAGCCTTGCAGTAGGTGTCTGGTCGCATGATCGCATAAGTAAAATAACACCCATGTGATCATGCAACAAAGGAAGACCAGGTGGGACCCACGTACTCTAATAGCACAGATGCACTAATGATAAAGCAGTTGCATGATCACAAGAAATAAGAAAGTATCATGTGATCATGCGACAAGGTATGAGGTGTAGCCGGTGGTAGGTGCCGAAGGTGTACGGAAGCAAGGAAGATTAAATTGACTTCAGTTGCAGTCCACGTAAGCAACAACGCGGATGCGATAATGGAAGCTCGAGCAGATGAATGATGCTCTGCTGAAACCCACGTGCTCCAATCATAGAGTGGTCACATGATCACATGAATAAAATAATACCCATGTGATCATGTGACAAATGGTCAAGCAGAGGCTTTTAGCTCTGATGGTGGGTCCTTGGGTGGTGACTTGTTCGGTTTTCATTGGCCGATGAGGTAATACATTGGCAGTGGCACCTGAACTTTTAGTGAGGTGGCAGTGGTTAGGAGATCTATGGTGGTCATGAGATCTCATGGGATCTTCTGACCCCATGAGATCTTGCGCTCGCCGTTAGATTTGAATCTCAGTCAAGGTGGGCCTGGGGTTGGTAAAGTGGATGCGCGGTTGAGCGGTTAAGAGATTTCGCATAGTCACTGGATAAAACTAGGGTTAAGGAAAGGATCATGCGACTCGGCGACTAAGAGGAGATGAACCCACGGTTAACTTAGAGTTAAGTTTGCAGTAAGGCTCGAGGTGGGTCCAAATGTGCTGACATGTTGGTATGCTCGCTTCCGATTGGCTCTTGACTGGCGATGTGGACTTTGACCTTTCATAGGGGCTTGTGACTATTTTGGGGATGATCCAGATCATCTGATTTGCCAGGAAGGATGTGATCAATGGATGTGTTTTAAATGAAGAGCTGGTAACTGTTGGGACCCAAATTTGAACATTTCTGCAAGGTTTTTTTTGCCAATTGTGATTTGCAGACCGTGAGCGGCGGGGTAGTTCAAAGAAATTTATGTCGCTAGGACATGCGCAGTTAAGGAGAAGATGAAGGTCTCAAAATGAAGTGCCACATTTTTGTTGTCTCTTCCTATTCTTATATCTATGATTGGCTTTCCAAATTCTTTTGTCAAAAATGTTCTTTCTTTGTGCCTTGTCTTTTTGTATTCTAGAAGCTAGATCATTGCCAACGGCTACCAGCATTGTAAATTCTATAAATATTGTCAAAGAACTCAATGTAAGAGGTCGAAAAACTTGTCAATGAAGCAGTGTGATTCTATTTACAAAGCTGAATTCCTATTTTTTGTTCTATTTTCATAGTTTATTTGCATGATGAATGGAAAGAACAGTTATAAGTGAAACTGCTTTTTCTTATTGAATGTCATTTCATGTCAGAAATTGTGGTGTGATCAATTCTAGTTGGTCTTTCATTTGTAATTCTTCCTCTGTTCACTCTTTATTTCAATTGCATCTTTGAATGGAAAGTACACTTATATTTTGAGACTGTAATTTCTTCCTGAATTCTATTTCATGCTAAGTGGTTGCAGTATTGGTGATTCCATTTACCTTTCATTGTATAGGTCTGCTTCTATTCATCAAGTAGAATCTGCATTTCATAAAAGGGTAGAATAGAATTAGTTTAAGTATTTAAATCATGTGATGATCTATAATCAACATTCTCTTGAGGGTTATAGATTATCTCCATCTTATCCTTGCCTGAATTACTTGTGCCTACAAGTAGTTTGGTTACAATTTCATTGCTCAGAGTATCTAATGATTAATAAAAACATATTCATTGCATATTATACAAAATCAAGGAGCTGTACCTGTCAATTTAGAGGGCAGTGATAGAAGACTTACACTGATCCATTTGTTGGTGGACATCCTTTTGTTCTCTCACCTTGGGTGTATAGAGAGTCAAAGATTGAAAATCTTAAGAGAGGACAAACTGTTAACCAACATTTTTTGGTGACTCTACTGGGGAGGACTTTGAAAAGAAGAAGATATTGATAAGTTTTTCTTAGAATCTTAAGGCATCCTGGATTCCAGATTTACCAGGAGTGCAAAACAAAAGGGAAAGTTTGATCCACTATACAAAGAGCTTAAAGAGGTCAATTTCCATATCCTTGAAGATATTTTCAGAAAAGGAAGAGCAAAAGAGAGAGAAACTAAAAATAAGAAGCCTGTTGATTTTCAGTCATCTACAGTATTTCCTTTGAGACCAAAAAGAAGTAAGTCTTATGTTCCTCCTATTGGTAGAATTCCTATTTCTACCACTTGCAATTCATTGTTATTGCACGGTATTGCACTTCCCCTCTCAATTTCAATTTAGGCGGTTGCACAAAATACAAGGCTAGCAACTATGGTTGTTCCTTGGAGAAATGCTATTGGGCCATTGAATCTTATAGCAAATCATGACTTGCCAAAGGCCTCCAGAAAGAACTTCCCTAGATTCAATGGTGATGGCTCAGTGTCAGCTGAACAACATCTAAGTGCTTTCCAGAAAGTGTGTAGTGTGGTGAATCCTCAGCATGAGGATGTTGTAGTCAGGATGTTTGTGGATACTTTGGTGGATGATGCAGCAGATTGGTTCCAGGATTTACCCACAGGCTATATTACAGGATGGGACACCATGAAGCAAAGATTTGAAGGAAGATACAAGAGCACGGAAGATGCTCAAGTTGTCTTGCTACAATTAGCCCAAATTAAGAAAGAACCATCCATCTCTATGAGATATTTTAATGCAAAATTTAATAAACTTATTAAAAGAATACCAACTGCTAGTGCTCCAATAGGAGACAATCAGAAAACTTTCTACATCATTTTCATGCCTCCTGAACTTGGTTATCAACTAAGAAGGGCTAATGTGGCCTCTTTACAAGCTGCACAAACTCTTGCAGTAGAGATGGATGATGACATGATAGCCTCTAGGAAATGGAAGAAAGAGTATCATACTAGATCTTCAAGCAATACAACAAGCACTTCAAACAGTACTGAGGCTATGTTACAAAAGTTGTCCAATCAGCTGATTGCATTAAAGAAACAAGTTGCTAGACCAGCTCATTCATTATATCAGCCTTATCAAGAATGACCAAGATATCAAGGTGGAAATAAGAACTTGTAGCTCCCTACCCCTCAGCAAAGATTAGCTATTGAAGCTACTCCTAAAGGTTAGACTTCTTGTGCCTTTCATCTTAGAGCAGATCATGATGGTAATACCTGTGAAGACATGATCAGATATTTACAGATGAGAGGAGAAGAAGTGAAAAGAATTGAATATACAAAAGATGATGATGATCATGCTCCTCATGGCGACTCTGTAAATTTGTATTGTGAGTATGAGTCAGATTCAAAAAATGGAGGAAATTGTTTTGCCACCTTGGAAGGACCTAAGCTAACGGTGATGACTAGAAGTCAGAAAAATAAGAGTCGGGTTTCTAATGCTTCTCTTGCTAAGAATCCAACACCTTCTCACAAGGCGGATAAAGACAAGAATGCAGCATCAAGTTCTTCACAAAAGGATCTAAAAGATAAGTCATCTACTTTTTTTGATATTATAAAATTTTGTGAGGAAACTAAGATTCAAATAACTACCATGGATTATTTAAAATCTAATCTGGATCAATTGCAAAGACTAGTAGAACATTGTAAAAGTAAGGAGAATGTTCTTATTAATGCTAACATTCATGATAAAAATCAGACTAGTACTAGCAAAGAGAATTCAATAGATGATGATTTTTCAATTCCAAGATTGTTTCATGAAGAAGAATCTTCTGTCCATGCTACTTGTTCTAGTAAAAAACCAGAGCCTTTTTATGTATCACTTTTTATCAATAGAAATAAATTGAGTAATTGTATCATAGATTTGGGAGCTTCAGACAATGTGATGCCTGCTTCAGTTGCTAAAGCTTTAGGATTGCCTTTAACTAAAGTCTTTGGCAGATGTTATTCTATGGACGCTAAACAAGTGCCCTTAATTGGTCAAATTAAAGATGCACAAGTTGCCTTAGCTGCCTATCCCTCTAAGAGATTGAAGCTCACAATCCTTGTTGCTGATATCACTAAGAGTTATGGAATGTTGCTTAGTAGAAGTTTCTGCAAAGACTTGGGAGGAGAAATCAAGTTAGATTGGACATCTACCTATATTCAAGTAGGAAATAAAAAGGTGAAGTTGGAACCGAAAGGAAAAGCAAAATTCATTGTATTAAAGTCAGATGATCCTAGGTCACAAATTCTTTATCAAGAAATGCAATTTGGAAACTATATGATATCCTATAATGGCCCTGATGTTCAAGAAGAGATAGAAGAAGCAAAAACTGAGCAATTATGGACATTAGAGTTTGATGGAAGTTGTGCCAAGGCTGGTTTAGGAGCTGGAATAGTCTTGATAGCCCCTGATGGAGAAACTACTTATTTGGCCTATAAATTAAATTTTAAAAATACCAATAATACCGCAGAATATGAGGCCCTTTTCCTTGGTATAGAGGCAGCTAAACAAAAAGGAGTTAAATTGCTCAAAGTTCAAGGGGATGTTGAATTGGTGGTGAGACAAGTAAGAAATCAGTACTCTATGAAAAATAATAGATTGAAAAATTATAGAAATAAAGTATGGGATGAAATAGAAAGTCTAGATGCCTTTTCAATAATTTTGGTCCCAAGAGATCAAAATTCCAGGGCTGATTCTCTAGCAGTTTTTGCATCTCTACTCTTGCCTCATCCTAACTTCAAGAATCAAGTATATAGAATGGAGGTCTTATTTAGACCTAAGGTGCCTGATAATGAAGAATCTTGGAAAGTATTTGAAGATGACAAGCATATTCAGCAGTTTCTATAAGGAACAAGCCCCTTTGCCAATATGTGTTTTGAAAATGACAAAGAAGAGCAGTCATCAATCGATGAAGAAGAATTAAAATCAGGTATCATTCAATTGAAAGAAAATAGAATTCCTTCTCATTTTGTGTCATTAGAAAAACTCTTTGATAAACATGATACCTATATAAGGAGAGAGAGAAATAAAAAGGGAAAAACATGTGGAGAGTATGATGGAATTAATATAGGGACTGAGGACAGTCCTAAAATGACCAACATCAGAAAATGCTGCACTCTTGAGGAAAGAACGAAAGTCAGAAAATTGTTAATTGAATTCCAAGATGTTTTTGCATGGAGTTATGAGGATTTAAAGAATTTTATGAATGGAAAATTCAAGCACAACATCCCTCTTAAATCTAGAGCATCACCTGTCAAACAAAAATAGAGAAATTATAGTTCTTTGATTGAAGGAGCCATTTTCAAAGAAATTGATAAGATGCTAAAAGCCAAGATTATCTATCCTATTCATCATTCCACTTGGGTAGAAAACATTGTTCTTGTGAGGAAAAAGAATGGAGAAATAAGGATTTGTGTTGATTTTAGAAATCTGAACCAAGCTTCCCTCAAGGATAACTATGCTCTACCAAACATGGATCATTTGTTGCAAACTGTTGCAGGGTCAGAGATGATGTCCATGTTAGATGGTTTTTCAGGATATAATCAGATACAAGTAGATGAAGCAGATAAGTATAAAATAGCTTTCACAACACCTTGGGGCACATTTGCTTATAATAGAATGCCTTTTGGGTTAATTAATGCAGGTGCAACCTTTCAAAGGGCTATGGATTTATCTTTTCGTGATCTTAAAAATAAAATTATTGTGATCTATCTTGATGACTTGACTATTTTCTCGAAGAAGAGGAAAGATCACCTAGGAGATCTGACCAAGGTTCTGCAAAGATATAGAGATCAAGGCATATCCTTGAACCCAAAGAAATCAGTGTTTTGTGTCACTGAAGGTAAGCTTCTTGGTCACATTGTTTCTCAAGAAGGAGTCAAAATTGATCTTGATAGAGTTAAAGCCATTCAGCAATTAAGTTTACCTTTGAGTAAGACTGGTGTTAAATCCTTCTTTGGACAAGTGAATTTTCTGAGAAGATTTGTACCTGATTTTTCTGAGATTGTGCAAAGCATAGTTGACATGATGAAAGGAAATCAAACATTTAAGTGGACTAATGATGGTAAAAGAGCTTTTAAGGATATAAAGAATGCCATTGCAAATGCTCCTATCTTGGTTCATCCTGATTATACTAAAGAGTTCATTATATACTGCTATGCATCTGAACACACCATGTCAGCAATATTAATGCAAGAGAATAAGGAAGGTATACAAGCTCCTATTGCCTTCATGAGTATGCCCTTAAAGAATCAAGAGCTGAAGTATTCTCAAGTTGAAAAGCATGCTTATGTAGTGGTGAGAGCATTAAAGAATTTCAGATTTTACATCCTGCATTCACATTCAGTCATCCATGTGCCTGATGCTACTGTAAAAAGTGTGTTAAAACAACAAGATGTTGGGTGTAACAATAGAGGAGCTTGGATTGCAAAGGTCCAGGAGTATGATATAGATGTTAGGCCAACAAAACTCATAAGAGGGAATGCTCTTTGCAGGGCCATAGTAGAGAATCAGCAAGTTGAAGAAGATGATCACAAAGTGCTGATGGTAAGTTTGCAAGATCCTTGGTTTTCGAACATTGCATATTTTCTGACTTATGGTGAATGACCAGATGGATTAACTGCTAAACAAAGGAGGAATTTAAGGAATAAAGCTTTGAAGTATTTTATCCATGATGATGTCTTGTATAAGAAAGCAATGGATGGTACTTTTTTGAGACGCGTTGATAAAGAACAATAGGGAAAGTTATTGAAATCTTTCCATGATGAAGCATGTGGAGGTCACTTCTCATCTACCGTGATTGCTTTCAAAATTTTAAGATAGTGCTATTATTGGCCCGGCATGTTCAAAGATTCATATAAGTGGGTTGCAAATTGTGAAAAGTGCAAGATGTTTATAGGCAAACCACAATTGGCTGCATTACCTTTGAAACCGGTAGAGATAGAAGCTCCTTTTCAACAGTGGGGTTTGGACTTTGTAGGACCCATCAATCCTCCTTAAAGTTAAGGACATTCATACATCTTGACTGCCACTAATTACTTCAGCAAATGGGTTGAAGCTAAACCAATGAAGAAGACTACATCAGAGGTGGTATGTGAATTCATTAAAGAACAAATATTGGTAAGATTTGGAGTTCCCACAAAATTGATATTGGATAATGCTTCTTACTTTTCATCCTCAGAAATTTTTGCCTTTTGTTATGATCATGGGATTCAGATAGGACACTCTTCTGATTATTTTCCTCAAGGTAATGGGCAGGCTGTGTCAAGCAATAAAAATCTGATTAATATCTTAAAGGAGTTGGTTGCTGATAATCAGAGGGATTGGCACAAAAGGATATATGATGCTCTTTGGGCAGATAGAACTACTCCTAAAAGAGCCATTGGTATTTCTCCTTTTGAATTGGTGTATGGAGTAGAAGCCAATTTACCATTGCCATTAGAACTTGCTGCTTGCAAATTGAAAACCACTATTGAGGATGATGTTTTCAAGGATGGCTTGGAAAAAAGGATCTTGTATTTGACAAAGTTGCAGGAAGAAAGGGAAGACATGGTTGATAGGATCATTGAACATCAGAACAAAGTCAAGAAGTTGTTTGATAAGAGGGCAAGGCCAAGAAAATTCATGGAAGGTGATATGGTGTTTTTGTGGGATAAGAGACATGAACCTAAATGAATGCATTCTAAGTTTCAATCCTTGTGGAAAGGTCCATTCTAGATTGTGCAAGTGAATCAGAATAACTCATTCAGATTGGCATATCCTTCTGGAGAGTCTCTACCATGTTCCTATAATGGGCAGGACTTAAAGCTATATCAGATGCATAATTGAACAGTAGGTAACCCCTACATAGTAGTTAGTTAGGTACATTTTCTTTTTGTGTCATAGTTTAGTGGTTGTCTTTCATTTTGTTGTTGCTTTCCTTAAGTTTAGTTTTCTTGTTGTCAAGTTGTCGGTTATTTTGCGGAACCAGAGATTGCTAGAGTTCTTTTAAGCATTGTAATGCTTAAATCCCCAATCGGAGCCAGCTGTTGCCCCACTTCTTATCCTATTTCCATGATGTCAAAGTGGTAGTCTTGATGTTACAAGTCAGGTCTGGTCATGTAATGTCTAGGTCTAGATTTCCTTTAGGATAGGAAATCTTTGCCAGGGTTCCCTCCAAATTGCTTTCATGTTTTAATCGGGTGGGATGTTTTCAAAGTCTCATTATATTGGGTAGGTTGTAGATCCCAACCTGGAAAAGATTATATGCTCCTGTTGATGCTCTTTCTCAGATGGAATGACAATTATGGATCATGATCTTCAGGTATTTACAAGGGATCAGAGGAAAGTCTTCATGTGACTGATGTAATAATAGAGTTGGCATTGAAACATTCAGAATTATACTTCTTATGATAGTGTTCAAAGTATAAAAGATACTTCAAAGGAATGCATCTTAGTTGATAAATCTATGGATTGGACGGGTGCAAAGATATTGTTGACTAGTTCAAACTATGTCATATTGCAGTGTTTACAAAGGATTTTATCATGCCTATTGTATCTCAATGTTTTGAGTATGTTTCAAATAGAGCTTAATACTGTCTGCAACAATCTGAAGATGACATGGAGTTTTCATTGGAATTTCCTAGGATCTAAGAATAGTGTTATACTGTTATGAAGAACTTAATAATAAGTTCAAACTACTGACATTGCAAAGCTGAACACTCATTGATCTAATGTATTTTCAAGTAACAGTAAAAATTGATGTTCTCCATGAAATGAATGTATAAATAAATTCCTTAAGTCTCCATGATCCTAACAGTGAAAATGGTGTACGATTTGATGTTGAAAAGTGCTAGGCTAGGAATCCACGTGCACCAATCATAGAGCGGTCGCATGATCGCATAGATTAAAAAAGTGTTATGCGATCATGCGACAATGGAAGCTCAGGCAGATGAGAAAAGTTAATGAATGATAGGAAAGACCAAGTAAAAGATGCTCTACTGGGACCCACATATGCCAACAGTGCAAATGCGACAACATAGATCGGGCAAGTGAAAGTTTTAAGTTTTTTTGATATTATATCAAGTGCCAATAATAGAGCGGTCGCATGATTGCATAGATTAAAAAAGTGTTATGCAATCATGTGAAAAGGTGAAAGGAGGGGAGCCACATAGGTTAAGGGATCAGATGATGTAAAGCCTTGCAGTAGGTGTGTGGTCGCATGATCACATAAATAAAATAACACCCATGCGATCATGCGACAATGGAAGACCAAGTGGAACCCACGTACTCTGATAGCGCAGATGCGCCAATGATAAAGTGATCGCATGATCGCAAGAAATAAGCAAGTATCATGCAATCACGTGATAAGGTATGAGGTGCAGCCGGTGGTAGGTGCCGAAGGTGTACGAAAGCAAGGAAGATTAAATTAACTTCAGTTGCAGTCCACGTACAGTCCACGTAAGCAATAGCACGGATGCGATAATGGAAGCTCGGGCAGATGAATGGTACTCTACTGGAACCCACATGCTCCAATGATAGAGCGGTTGCATGATCGCATGAATAAAATAATACCCATGCGATCATGTGACAAATGGTCAAGCAGAGGCTTTCAGCTCCGGTGGTGGGTCCTTGGGTGGTGGCTTGTCCAGTTTTCATTGGCTGGCAAGGTAATACATTGGCAGTGGGGCCTGAACTTTCAGTGAGGTGGCGGTGGTTAGGAGATCTACGGTGGTCATGAGATCTCATGGGATCTTCTGACCCCATGAGATCTTGCGCCCACTGTTAGATCTGAATCTCAATCAAGGTGGGCCTGGGGTTGGTAAAGTGGATGTGCAGTTGCGCGGTTAAGAGATTTCACATAGACGCTGGTTAAAACTGGGGTTAAGGAAAGGATCATGTGACTCAGCGACTAAGAGGAGATGAAGCCAGGGTTAACTTAGAGTTAAGTTTGCAGTAAGGCTTGAGGTGGGTCCGAATGTGCTGACATGTTGGTATGCTCACTTCCGATTGGCTCTTGACTGGCGATGTGGACTTTGACCTTTCATAGGGGCTTGTGACTATTTTGGGGATGATCTAGATTGTCTGATTTGCCAGGAAGGATGTGATCAATGGATGTGTTTTAAACGAGGAGTTGGTAATCATTGGGACCCGAATTTGAACATTTTTGTAGGGTTTTTTTTTTGCCAGTTGTGATTTGTAGACCGTGAGCGGTGGGGTAGTTCAAAGAAATTTATGTCGCTAGGACATGCATAGTTAAGGAGAAGATGAAGGTTTCAAAATGAAGTGCCACAATTTTGTTGTCTCTTCCTATTCTTATATCTATGATTGGCTTTCCAAATTCTTTTGTCAAAAATGTCCTTTCTTTGTGCCTTGTCTTTTTGTATTCTAGAAGCTGGATCATTGCCAACGACTACCAGCATTGTAAATTCTATAAATACTATCAAAGAACTTAATGTAAGAGGTCAGAAAACTTGTCAATGAAGCAGTGTGATTCTATTTACAAAGCTAAATTCCTATTTTTTGTTCCATTTTCATAGTTTATTTGCATGATGAATGGAAAGAACAGTTATAAGTGAAACTGCTTTTTCTTATTGAACGCCATTTCATGTCAGAAATTGTGGTGTGATCAATTCTAGTTGGTCTTTCATTTGTAGTTCTTCCTTTGTTCACTCTTTATTTTAGTTGCATCTTTGAATGGAAAGTACACTTATATTATGACACTGTAATTTCTTCCTGAATTCTATTTCATGCTAAGTGGTTGCAGTATTGGTGATTCCATTTACCTTTCATTGTATAGGTCTGCTTCTATTCATCAAGTAGAATTTGCATTTCATAAAAGGGTAGAATAGAATTAGTTTAAGTGTTTAAATCATGTGATGATCTATAATCAGCATTCTACTGAGGGTTGTAGATTATCTCCACCTTACCCTTGCTTGAATTACTTGTGCCTACAAGTAGTTTGGTTACAATTTCATTGCTCAGAGTATCTAATGATTAATAAAAACATATTCATTGCATATCATACACAATCAGGGAGCTGTACCTATCAATTCAGAGGGCAGTGATAGAAGACTTACACTGATCCATTTGTTGGTGGACATCCTTTTGTTCTCTCACCTTGGGTGTATAGAAAGTCAAAGATTGAAAATCTTAAGAGAGGACAAACTGTTAACCAACAGTCTTTAAACTTAACTTAAATGCTTAAGTAATGAAATGAATATTAACATAAGTAAGATAGATAAACATAACACATAAAACCAATATGGTTATAGGGAAACCCAAATAGGTAAAAACCCCGGTGGGACTTGGTACCCACTAAGAACTACACTAGTATCTTGTGATCCTTGTTAGAAGATCTTCAACCCTATTAGGAGTTGTTCATTACAATACTTTTAGTACAGTAGACCTGGTCAAAGGTCAGACCCTGTTAGGAGTCTTTTATAATAACCCTATTAGGGGTGGGGACACACTTTCCTAGAGCTTACTGATCAAGTGGTGAAGGCTACAACCTTCTGATGTCAGATACACACTATATCTGCTAGATGAACTGGTGCTATGACACTGATTGTCTGATCAGCTCCTTTGATGCACTGATGCTTTGACCTCTTGCAAATCTCTAATACAATCTATTTTCTCTTTTCATACCTCTCTGCTTATCTTGTCTCTATTTCAACTTCCATGCTTATTACAAAGGCACATCTAATATTTATATGCGCTTACAAAAACAATTAACTAGGTTGGCCTATAACTGATTACATACAACACTTTGAAGTGAATTGGCTCAAGCATGTTTACAAAAAAACATAATTACATGTCTACAACTTAATTACAATAGGCGCATAACCTTTACAAAACAATATTATACCTGCTAAACAAAATACTACCAGTCTACTACATACTCTATTCTGTTCTGGCATTCGTTGTCTGAGTAACTTCAACTGTCTATATCTTTGTCATACTTGCACATCTAATCATGTGCTCTTAGAATTACCATGAATACACTCTTACAAACTTATCTTCTAGGGCACATACCATAACTTGGTCATACGCACATGTGTTGATGCTCTGATCTATCAGTGCTCTATTAACTGTCTAGTCTTATGTACTTAGCCAAATTATGATCTTTTGATAATGTGCGCTGACTCCAAAACACTATATGAATTTGTTGCCATAATGACAACACTATATTTAGTCATATACAATAGTATAGTCAACTTGCCAATAGGGTTATTATGTGTAACCGATGAGCCAAAATTGTTCTGAAGCCTTGTATTATAAGGGATGATATACTCAAAGGGGTATGGGAAATTCCCATAACTAGTGAAATTCAGCCCAAGGAAAATAGGGAAAATAAGGCTCCATTGCGGCATCAAAAATTGGATTTCAACTTGGTGGCTACTGTGGGTGTCTCATTTGGAAAATCTAGCGAATTAAATAACCCTCAGTCCAAGGGTTTTCAAAAGTTATCCATGCAAGATCATAATACAACTCATTCTACGATTATTTGGGGAAACCCTAGATCTAGCGAAATGGCTATTCTTTCAAAGGCTAAACCCACACTAAATCACAACCTTCTTCATTTCGTCAACAACACTATTGGGGGAAATCCTATGGATACCACCAAAATGACTACTGTGTTTGTTAATAATGTATATAAAAAAGGCATGTGGGATCACTACAAAATCCATGGAATATTTTCTCATTGATGTGGTCCAGATTCTCCTATCATTGAGATTGCAAACTCAATGTTAGATGCATTCAAGAAGTGGGTAGGTATCACTATCCTTGAGAATAATTTTCTTTACATAGATTGCAAGGACATATATCTAAAGAAGGAATTACTATATGGAAAGCTAGTTTTTTCCAAAGGGAATGCTATTAAATTTTTTAACTAGAAACCCAACTTTGAGAAATTATCCTATAATGATATTGTGGGCCTTAGATTGGTTATTATTCATGATTTTTTGATAGAATTAATGCACTTTAAAATATTAAAAAACATTGGGGATTTAATGGGGGTGCAATAGGGTTTGAAGAATCATACACATCTACATCTTATGTAATAATAAAAATTAATTTAGATTTGCATGCAACAAATATAAAACCTATCAAAATAATTATGAATCAATCCATTTATAATTATCTAAAACCCAAAATTTATGTAGGTTATATTAGAGACATTGTTATCTTCAAACAGGAATCATATGACCACTATTATTCAACCCCTAAAACCACTAACCTTCATACGTGCTTAACCATAAGTCCCACTAAAGTCACAAACCAGGGAGGTTTCATAATTGTTAACTCCCTTACATCTTCAAAACCTAGATGCCAGTTATGAAAAGTTCCAGGAGCTAATGATAAATCTAATCCTATCCCTAACCTCAATGGAGTAAGCTCCCCTGAGTGTCGAGATCATCCTAATTCCCTCTCAAACCTTCAAGAAAGTAACATCTCCATGGAAATAGAACACCTCACAAAGACCCATACCCAGAGTCATACTATTCACTAACATTTAGAACCACTCATAAATTTTGATTGTGAGGAAGGGGAAATAGTAGAAGGTGTCATAGAAAAATAAAAAAATGAAAATATAGTTTAGTCATTAATTGAAATGGTCTTGACAATATCAGTAGTTAAGGAACCAAACATGGATTTTGAAATAAAGATATTATAATGGGGGAGGCGGGATTAAACACAAAAAATATACAAGAATGTGTTGAAAATATGTATAAGGAAATCATGGAGAAAGTCATAGGGGATTTTTTTTGGTGGAGCTTGTGAATGAGGAATGGATTGAAGCTACTATTATTGTATCCCTTCATGATAGTGAGAACTTATAGGAAGAATTTGAAACAATTAAGAAACTAGAATCAAACATGGCCCTCCTAGGTGATATGATGAAAGATTTCATATCTGTCCATAATGAGATTGGTGAGTTATTGTCATATTGCCACAAACTCGAATACCTATCCTCTAAAATTCTTGTTACAATAGAAGTACTAGTTTACAATGTTTTAGGTAATCATATAGAAGGGGTCACAAATACCACCTACGAAGAAGAAACTATGGAGGATCTTCTAAGCCCTATGGATTTAGAAACCTTCTATAATAATAGTGGAAAAATACCCATTATAAATGACATCTTTGTTGAAGAAAACTATGGTAGATAATTTTTTGAGAAACAAGATAATGAAACTATGGTCACTGAAACACTTAGAGGAAATGTTGATGGAAATGATGAACTAGAAGAGGAACATCAGGAAGATGGTAATATTAGTAATAGTGTTAAGGAAATTTCAACCTCTCCATATAAAATTGCGTAACAAAATATCATAAAAAGTTAAGAACAAGATGCAATTGTAAATGAATATACAAATATCGATAAATTTTCAAATACCAATTACAAAGAAGGTGTTGGAGCTCAAAAATTCAATCTATTTTTTTGAGTCCATATTCAAAAAATTCTCGAAGTGTCAGAATTGTGCAATTGAAATTCATTGAAAGATGCCTAGTTTGAGTGCATTAAAAGTATGGACCCGTTGATTTTCATGATGATTCAATTGGATAGGGTGTTCATCACCTATCATTTGATGTATGTAATGGGTTTTAGGTCCTGGGTTTCAATTCTGACATGTTTTTGAAGTGGTCATTTAAAGGTGTTCCCACAAATCTGCATAAAGTGTGTTTCCAATTTTTCACTAAGTAGCCCACTTTGAGAAAGTGCATTTATTGCCTTGTGATTGGTCATAACATGCAGGTTATTGCATCATGTTTTAGGCATGAGAGAGAGTTTTCATGCCAATTTTCAGCCCCCCATGTATCTGTTTGTCCTATTTGCCAGAGCCATTTCATTTGCAGATTGTTAAGTTTCTGTGTCTGCCTTGTTTAGTTTTCTGAGTGGCCTACTTTGAGGCTTTGCAGTTTGCATCCCATTCATGGTCAGGCATAATTGAATTTTGTTTCATATTGTAGACCTAGAAGTGTACTTTACTAAATATTTATGAGTCTCTGCCAATCCATTTAGCCACTTTCCCAGGCCAATTAGAAATCAAATTTCTATGTATTTCACTATTTTATCTCTAAATATGTCTGACGGGATGACTTTGGTGTTTATTTGTTTTTCACCACTTGATCTTCAGAGTGAGAAAATGATGGATTCATTTTCACTATGTGGAGGTTAATCAGTGCCTAAGTTACCAGTTCATGAAAGTCTCAATGGGTGAGTTTTTAAAGCCAGTTCCGGAGGTGACTTGTGTGATTTAGGCAGTGCGGATAGAACTAAAGTTTCTGAAGGGCCAAGTTTGATTGTTAAAATATTTTGGCTTGGGTCCCTTCCTGATTTCTTCTTCGGGGAGTGTACTATAGTGGTGGAAATGAACTTGTCTTCTTGATGGCGTGTTCTTGTGAGGCCATTTGGTCAATTTTTTAAGTCACTCCCGGAGGCCAACTAATGTTATCTAATTAGCTTTGTAGAGATGTGAAAAGTGGTTGTGGTCATTTTTTCAGATGCACCAAGGTTTCTTCTCTTCAAGGGATTTCCCAATAGATAAGTACAGGTAGAAGCAACAATTGAATATATCTGTCATTGTGAAGGCGAAGGAGCAATCCTTGTGTTTTTGACAGGGTGGGTTGAAATTTCAGATATGATTACGAGGCTTAGCGAAAATCCACTATTAAATAATCCAGACATGCTTCTGTTGCTTCCCTTGCATGGTTCAATTCCCACATTTTCAATAGGATGTATTTCAATGAGTTCCCTCAGGTAAAATAAAGGTAATCATTGCCACAATTATTGCAAAGACCAATGTTACCATAGATGATGTTGTGTTTGTTTTTTACTGTGGCAAAGAAAAAGAAACCAGTTATGATGTTGAGTGTGAATGCATAGAAAATGAGGCCAAGGCTTGGCAGTGGGACCTCTTTTCCTTTCTTCCTTTGATGATCAGAAAAATCTTTTGTTTTGGAGGGTTAGAGGAGTGGGAAACAATGGTCGAGAGTTGAAGCTCAGGGCACTCTACTTACCAAAATAGCCATCAACTAATTACGGTTGGAAGGAGTTATTATTTTCAATACCTGATGGGTAGCATGTCTCCGTCAAGGCATACTAAATCTGTCTACTATTTTCCCTGATTAGAGAATTTACAATTTCCCTTATTATGTAAAATGAAGTAACCTATGGGAATTGGGAAAGGACTAGTGTTATATAAAGAAAAAGGGGGGTCTCCCACTCCATTAATTGGACAGTTGTAACGTGTGGGGAAGGTGAGTGGAATGGAGTCTCTGCACAGTGTCGGTGGGCCATTTAAACATCGCTACATCCACAGTTATCACAAGAGCTTTGATTGCTCACTTAAGGCATTGTTTCGTGACCAGGAAGAAGATAATTTTTCTCAGAAGAAAGGCTTTATGGTAACCGAGTGATGCTGCTCTTCTCTTGGGATCTATGACAAAATGTTTAAATCTGCAGAGTGAAGCGCAAGAGTATAGTCGAGTGGTGAATTGAGTTTCAAGCTACTCAAGTTCTATAGTTAGAATGGAAGAAGATGTAGTTCTCCTCATGTTAGTGCATGGTGGAAAAGCTGACAGTAGGGCAAAGACAATGCACGAGTTTGCAATGGTCTGCTGGTGCATAACAGATGAATTGTTCATTGTTTGGTGTCTGCTAGCTGCCAATGCATATGGTTTTGAAAGGGAGTTGCATGTGGTAGCATGTTTTAGGGGCTATGTAAGGGTTGCATGTGTGTAGCCAGTATGCAATTGAGACTCACAGAATGAACTGTGGAGACCAGCATTTGGAACCAAAGAAGATTTCAAGTGGTTCCCTGCCTGCCAGTGCCCTACATAAGGATTGAAAGGCAAAGCATAATTTCCAATCACCATAGAAGGGACATGTGCCACGTAAAAGATATGGAATGCTTGCGTTGGCAAAAGGGGAACCCACGCACTAGTTATGGGGGAGTCTGCACAAGGCATAAAGGAAGATGCAAAGTGGTAATCTGCGTGAGAAGGCATTGAAACGACTAGCGCATGGAAGAGTAAAATCCAAGGCTCACGCATAAAGGTAGGTACAGGGAAGGTAATGCTAAGATGCATGAGCCATGAATTTATGTGTGACAGAGTAAGTTTGTTTGTAACAAAGGAAAAAATTACAGAGGGTGTGCATGTGGGTTTATCCCACATGCACCCTGAAGTGGTCTTTTAAGGAGTTTATATACAAGAGCACTCACACTATAGGTAAGTTGAAGAAAGAAAGAGGCTATGGTTGCCTCTACCTTGTGGGCCTGTGCCTCTATGCACACCAGCTGGGCGCTATGGAAAAGTTTTAATGAAAGTCTTTAAATCATTCAAAGTATGAGTCCCACATTGCTCAGGGAATGGACATTTTGAATGTTTAAAACACTAAGCACTCACATAGTAAATTAGAAGAAAGAGCTAGAGGCTCTGCACATGAGCGCTTGGAGACTGCCTTAGGAGGCATGCCAGCAGGCTCGGAGATAAGGAAATTTTGTAGACAGGCGGTCACTAGGTCACTAGATAGCTAGTGGTTAGGAGGAAATATTCAGTGATTAGGAGAATATGTAGTCGCATGATCGCATGATGGCCAACGGTTAGCCCCAAACATTCAGCAAACTAGAGATTTGCTTGGTCACTAAGTCTTTTAATCCTGGCAGTTAATATTGAAACATTTGGAGATTATGAGAATAGGCTTGGTTGCTAGTTCTCCGAATTTAACCTAAGGTTAGGAGTTGATTCAGAGACTCAGAGAATGAAGGATTCACCAGTTTGTTGATTAAACCCAGGGTTACCAAATTCATTCAGAGATTATGAGAACATGTAGTCACCCAATCTCCAAATCCAGCGGTCAAGGCTTGGGGTAAGTTTGAGCACCAATCAGCCAGTGACAAGTGGCACATCCTAGTGGCTTTTGAGAGAAAATATAGAAATAATAAAAAATGGCAGATTTGAAAGTAAATGAAAAATTAAAACAAAAGTGCATAGTCTAGACATTTGAAATAAAATCCAAAAATTTAAATGATGGCCCTGCTCTTGGAATTAATGCATGGAGGTTCATTTTTTATCAGAACATGGACATGTTATATGTTTCCAGGAATGGAAGGAGATAAGGAATCTGATGGGAATGATTATTTTCAGTTTCAAAGTAGTGGGAGAGAGCAGTATGAGCTAGGAATTTCAAGATTAGAATCAAGTCTGTTTGAAAAATGATTGCAAGCATGAGAATCAATTGAAGAAGAATCAACTACAGATCAGGTGTAGAGGAAGATGAGAGATATTTTGGGGTTGAGTGGACAGCTTCCAGTTCTATGTAACTGACCTCCTTTTCCTATATATCTAATTTTTCTCTCCATTGTAAAGGATGATGAAAATTTTACTTTAAGGAGAGGCTTTCACTCCATTGGTTGAACTTCTAGGGAATGTTTGTCAAATTTGAAATGTAAAGACATGGTAAAATTCTATTTGAATACAATATAATTCCCTTCCATGTTTTTTGATTGTCTTCTTGTTTGAATTCTATAGCTTTTGTAACTGAATCTAGGTTCTATTTGTGTTTTAAATAGAAGATTTTTGTAGATGTATATTTCTCTTTCTGACTCTCTACACTAGGATAAGGCACTGGTCTATCCTCAATTTGTAGGGATTTCATCATCACAAAACTTAAAAGATTATTTACTTTCATGTATGTTTGAAAGGACCGCGAAGATTAGGTTTGTATCAAGGATATAAACTAGTGTTGTAATAATTTGAAGAAGTAGATATGATAGGTACACCCACCTGTAGCCAAGAGCTCAAAGTGAAGAAGGACTTGGTCCTTGTTAATTAGTCTTTTCTTGTTTGAATCAGGAGTTTAGGAATCATAGAGTTCCATTTAAGAACTCGGGGCTTGTATTAAGGATTCCTGCAAGAAAAATCACTAACAAATTGGTGCCTCTACTGGGGATTGAAATAAGGTTACCATTAAGAGTATCCTAGAGTCTTGCTGTATTCAGTTTGGGGAGGAGTCTCATAAGTCTCATAATCTCAAAATTATTTTTAGATCTTGCAGTGTATTACCTGGAATTTGTTGTTGTAACGTTTGAAAATATATGTGACTTTGCTGTGAGGAATGCCTAGAATCTGGTGGTGTTTCAAGAAAGACTAGTGAAATTTGAGTTAAATCATATATGTGAGAAGTATGTCAGATTAGTTAAACTTGATAAGAGAAAGTTAATTACAAGTATAGATTTCCTATTACTGGTTTTGAAGAATTTCAAGTGTGTATGCAAAAGTTGCAGCCAGTAATGGATATTCATAAGAGTTCTTTTGTCAAAGGATATGTGCCATTTTGTTATGTTGGCATACCTAGTTTCCCTAATAAGATCCCTAATGAAATCAGAAGATATTTGCCAAAGTTTAATAGGAACCAATCCCACTCAGCAAAGAAGCATGTTCAAGCATTTGCTAATGTGATGTATGATTTTGATGTATGCCATGAACATCTTTGGATGAGGTTGTTTGTACAGAATCTATAAGGAAATGAAAGAGAATGGTTCTCATTCTTGCCTCCAGCTTCAATATCTTCATGGGATGAGTTGAGTTCATCCTTCATTGAACAATTTTATGGGTGGGTAGATGTCAAATTGTTGTTAGATAGATTGATGGAAATTGAGATTGAACAAGATAAATTTATCCCAAGGTTTAATAATAGATTTGTTAAAACATTGATGGATATGCCTGAGATTTGTGGGCCCTATGATCAGATATGTTTAGTTGTCTATTTGGGTGCATTGGGCCAAAAGATGGGTTTCCTATTGAGGGATAAATAGCCACAAAGTTTATACTAGGCTTTTGAATTTGCTATGGATATTGAATGTAATTTTGAAAGATGGAGTTATAAGAAGGCGTACCTTTGCTGGTTTGTATTATCAGAATGAAATGAATAACTAGGAAAAGGTTGAACAACATCAGTGCTTTCATTCTCATACTAATTGCATTGATCAAAATGTTGTATGTAAAGGTGGAATGAATGTCGCTGCTGAGGATATTGTTGATGAAGAGCTGGAAACATTTTCAACCAATGAAGGTAATGAACATTTATAGATTATTGATGATACATCCTTCCCTTTGTATGATTTACACAAGTACAATGAGGATAACCATGAAAATGACTTCTAGGTTACTAATGATGATTTAAATGCTGAGAGAAATGGTGATTGTAATGAATTTATGGATGAGGAACATTTGTCATTACTACTGCAATTGAAACAACAGGATCATGGAAGCATGGATAAGGCTGAGAATGAATTGGTTTCTAATGACCTATCACAAGTTTTGTCTCATTCTGCAAATGATTTTTTCTTTTCAGTCTTCTATGTGTTTCAATGGTAATGAAGCTAGATATAAAATATTGGAGACTAAAGACAAATGGGGGAGTTCATTGTCTGGTACTTGTGAAGATGATATGATTGATTGTAGTACTAATTTTTCATATGATGACAACAGCAGTGGTGAGTCATGTTCTGATTCAGATTTTGAATTTCTTTTCTCTACTGAAAATATGTATGAAGATGGATGTAATGACATGTCTTGTGAAGTTACTAATGTATTATTTGATAAAGACATTGATATGAACCAACCAGCTCTTTGCTTTAATGTTTACGAGAAACAAATCCATGTTGTCTCTAATCTATTGTTTGAAGAATGTGCCCAAGAAATGGAATTTGTTGAAGATAAATAATTTTAAAATTTTGATATTTTAGATATGGCTGAGTCTGAACTTCCAGTTTCAATGAAGTCAGTTGGAGGAAAGGTAATGCAAGGTGAGAGTTGTTCAGTTGATGAGAATGCATTACATGATGATGGTTTGATTCTTCTACCACCGAGCATTGAAGACAATGTAGATGATTTAATTTATGGTATGGATTGTGTGAATCATCCTTATGAGGATAAAACTATGATTTATCAAGAGACATCAGATTTAGTTAATTTGATTCGTTTGATGCATGAGGATGTTTTAGATTCCTTGGATAAGCTGAATGAGTGTGAGTATGTTTTCTTTTCTTTTGATATGCAAGTGTGCATTAAAGATGAGTTGAATGTTTGCAGCCAAGAAGAAAAGGTATCAGTTATTTGTCCTCTATCATATGTTTCAATTCATGATGATTTTAATGATGCGTGTTTTCTAAATAGTGATTTTGTGGGGGGACATAATAGAGAAGGCATAGGTGATTTTAAATTTGAAGTTATTATGCAGCCTATGTTCTATGATGTTTTCTATCATCATGAGTTTAGTGGTAGTTTCAAATTACCAGTTGAGTTAAAAAAAAGAAACCTCAGTTTTGACAGAGGTAAAAGTTGAAGTTCCTTTGGCACTTTGAAGCTGCTAGTGTATATTTTGTATATTTTTGTACAATGGTGTTGTTGTTTTCAATAAGGAGCCAAGTTTTTGAGAAGTTCAAGGTTAATAAGTTTAAAGAAATGTTAAAGATGATCTTCTCTGGGTGGTCTACTGTACCAAAGATTTTGGATTCTCTACATGCCCACGTGGGGCACGCGTCCCTAGTTAGAGCCACTGTTGGAGCTCAAAAATCCAGTCTATGCTTTTGAGTCCATATTCAAATAATTGTCTAAGTGTCAGAATTGTGACTTTGAAATTCATTGAAAGATGCCTAGTTTGAGTGCATTAAAAGTAGGTACTCTTTGATTTTCATGATGAGTCACTTGGATAGGGTGTGGATATAAAAAAAATTATTGCCAAGATCGATGTTTGTTTGAATTTCTTTGGAATTCATCCATTTTTTAAAACCATCACCTATCATTTGACATATGTAATAGGTTTCAAGTCCTGGGTTTCAGTTCTGACGTGTTTTTGAAGTGGTCATTTAAAGGTGTTCCCATAAATCTGCAGTGTGTTTCCTATTTTTCACTAAGTAGCCCACTTTGAGAAAGTGCATTTATTTCCATGTGATTGTTCATAACATATGGGTTATTGCATCATGATTTAGGCATGAGAGAGAGTGTTCATGCCAATTTTTATCCCCCCATGTGCTCATTTGTCCTATTTTCCAGAGCCATTTCATTTGCAGATTTGTTAAGTTTCTCTGTGTCTGCCTTGTTTAGTTTTTTGAGTGGCCTACTTTGAGGCTTTGTAGTTTGCATCCCATTCATGATCAGGCATAATTGAATGTTGTTTCATGCTGTAGACCTATAAGTGTACTTTCCTAAAGATTTCTGAGTCTCTGCCAATCCATTTAGCCACTTTCCCAGGCCAATTCCAAATCAGATTTCTATGTATTTCATTGTTTTATCTCTGAATATGTCTGATGGGCTAACGTTGGTGTTTATTTTTTTTTCACCACTTGAACTTCAGAGCTTGAAAATGATGGATTCATTTTCACTATGTGGAGGTTAATCAGTGCCTAAGTTACCGGTTCATGAAAGTCTCAATGGGTGAGTTTTTAAAGCCAGTTCCGGAGGTGACTTGTCTGATTTTGGCAATGCGGATAGAATTAATGTTTCTGAAGGGACAAGTTTGATTGTTAAAATCTTTTGGCTTGGGTCCCTTCATGATTTATTCTTTAGCGAGCGTACTATAGTAGTGGAAATGAACTTGTCTTCCCGGTGGCGTGTTCTTGTGAGGTTGTTTGGTCAGTTTTTGAAGCCACTCTCGAAGGCCAACTGATGTTATCTGGTCAGCTTTGCAAAAATTTGAAAAGTGGTTATGTGGTCATCTTTTCTGATGCATTGAGGTTTTTTCTCTTCAAGGGATTTCCCAATAGATAAGAAGATGTAGAAGCAAGAGTTGAATATATCTATCATTGTGAAGGAGAAGGAGCAATCCTTAAGTTTTTTACAGGGTGGGTTCAAATTTTAGATATGATTATGAGGCTTAGCAAAAATCCACTATTAAATAATCCAGACATGCTTATGTTGCTTCCCTTGCACGGTTCAATTCCCACAATTTCAATAGGATTTATTTCAATGAGTTCCCTCTAGTAAAAGAAAGGTAATCATTGCCACAATTATTGCACAGACTAGCATTACCATAGATGATGTTGTGTTTGTTTTTTACTGTGGCAAAGCAAAAGAAACCAGGTATGATGTTGAGTGTGAGTGCATAGAAAATGAGGCCAAGGCCCGACTATGGGACCTCTTTTCCTTTCTTCCTTTGATGATCATAAAAATATTTTGTTTTGGAGGGTTCGAGGAGTGAGAAACAATGGTCGAGAGTTGAAGCTTAGGGCACTCTACTCACTAAACAGTTGTCAATTACTTGCGGTTGGAAGGAGTTATTATTTTCAATACCTAATGGGTAGCATATCTCTGTCAAGGCATACTAAATCTATCTACTATTAGCCCTGATTAGAGGATTTACAATTTCCCTTATTACATAAAATGAAGTTGCCTTCGAGAATTGGGAAAGGACTAGTGTTATATAAAGAAAAAGAGGGGTCTCCCACTCGAGTAATTGGACAATTGTAATGTGTGGGGAAGGTGAGTGGGGTGGAGCCTCTGCACAGTGTTAGTGGGCCATTCAAACATCATTGCATCCACAATTATCACCAAAGCTTTGATTGCTCGCTTAAGGCATTGTTTCGTGACTAGCAAGAAGATAATTTTCCTCATAAGAAAGGCTTTATGGTAAATGAGTGAAGCTACTCTTCTCTTGGGATTTGTGATAGATTGTTTAAATCTACAGAGTGAAGAGAAAGAGTACAGTCAAGTGGTGAATTGAGTTTCAAGCTACTCAAGTTCCAAAGTCAAAATGGGAGAAGATATAGTTCTCTTTGTGTCAGTGCATATATGGTGGCAAAGCTGGCAATAGGGAAATGACAATGCATGAGTTTACAGTGGTATGCTGGTGTGTAACAGATGAATTATTGGTTGTTTAGTGTGTGCTGGCTGCCAGTGCGTATGGTTTTGAAAGGGAGCGTGTGAGCACTAAATATGTGTTGCCAGCACATTTTAGTGGTGACGTGTACAAGTTGAATGGAGGTTGTGTCTAGTTTGAAGGGGGGCCTCACATACTAGCCATAGGACTCATACAGGAAGCAATAGGAGATCCACGTAACAAATGCTAGAAAATGCACAAACACATATAAAAATTTGAGGGTGTGTACTATGTAAAATATAAAGGGGCCTATGTTAAAGCACTATGAGTGCCAAGAGTGGCATGTGGTAGCACATTTTAGGGGCTATGTGAGGGTTGCATGTGTGTAGCCAGTATGCAGGTGAGACTCACGCAATGAACTATGGAGACTAGCGTTTGGAACCAAAGAAGATTTCAAGTGGTTCCCTACCTGCCAGTGCCCTGCATAAGGATTGGAAGCCAAACCATAATTGCCAATCACCATAGAAGGGGCACGCGCCAAGTAAAAGTGGTGGAATTCTTGCATTGACAAAAGGGAAACCCACACACCAATTATGGGGTAGTCTGCGCAAGGAATAAAGGAATATGTAAAGTGGTAATGTGTATGAGAAGGCATTGAGACGACCAACGCATGGAAGAGTAAAATCCAAGGCTCACCCATAATCGTAGGTACAAGGAAGGTAAAGCTAAGGTGCGTGAGCCATAAATTGGTGTGTGGCAAAGTAAGTTTGTTTGTAACAAAGGAGAAAATTTTAGAGGGTGTGCATGTGGGTTTATCCCACATGCACCCCGAAGTGGTTTTTTAAGGAGTTTATATACAAGAGCGCTCACACTATAGGTAAGTTGAAGAAAGAAAGAGACTGTGGCTGCTTCTGCCTTGTGGGTCTATCCCTCTATGCATGCCAGTTGGGTGCTATGGAAAATTTTTAATGAAAGTCTTTAAAATCATTCAAAGTATGAGTCCTATAATACCCCAAAATTGGCACCTAATAATTTCAATCAATTTTGGTGCATTTTCTTCAATTTCACATCTTCAAAGTCCTATTTTACTAGGCAATTTTCTCTCTCCTACCTGACTTTATTTTGACTTGATGTCAATTGCAAAAACCCTAATTTGCATTAATCTCACACTATAATTAATTCCTAAGTATTTGACTTTATTAGCTAAATAATCCCTATGATAAATTGATTTAATTCTAAAGTCCTAAGTGCTTTAAATTAAATTAAAAATCCACCCCCTTTAGCTAATACACATAAAGGAATTAATATTACTTAGTTATGTGAATGGATTATATTATTTGGATTTAATAATTCAAATATTTGAACGGTCACCCATATGTGGCAATAATTCATTCTTTAATTAAGTAATTCCTTAATATTTGTCTCAATTGGGAATGAAGAGTCAACCGTTTCATTTCAAGAACCTCTTCATTCTCTCCCCGAGCTTGTCTATATAATAAACCTTCTTCCTCATTTGAAAAAAAGGCAATTGTGAGAGTAACTAAACTATAGCCAATTTTAGTCTCCATTTTCATATTTTCAAGCTTTCATTGCAATTAGTTTAATTCTCATTTTAGTCTTAATTTCATTCTCATACTAGCATAATTTGCTTATTGTTATTAGTTTAATTTGCACATTTCTTTCAAGTTCTTAGTGTAATTGCATCTTCATTCTTAGCTTTAATTGCATATTCATCTTAGCTTAATTTTATTTTGTTAAATCTTTCATGCTTTTAAATCCTCCATCTTAGTTTGGTCTAATGGTTGTTGGCTCTCCAATCTAAGAGTAATTAAACACCCCAACTAATTAGGAGGCACCAGGTTGATTCACTATGAATCTACAAATTGAGTAATTCATACTCATTTTCATAATTCAATTTGTGAGCAATGAATATGTTGTGTCTATGGTTGGATTAGAGGTCCACATTCAGCTATAAACATTCTGGCGTCCACTGTGGGGCAGAAAAGATCATTTCTGACCTCACTCTTTAATTTTTTTGATAAAGAATTTGAATTATGTCATGCATCCGTACTTCTTTGTGTACAAAATTTTGTGTGAGATTCTAGAGTGTGCCACGTGAAGATTTTCTCCCAGTAGCACTCTGTCGTGCAAAGAAACTATTTTGTCATGTAGGACCATGTACTTTCTCACGCACAGTGCAGTACTTCCTCGCATTAAGTTTCACTGTCAGTTAGTTAAATTTCCAAATTCTACAATTTACTGTTATTTTTTCCTGACATCTTCTTTTTGTTGTTGATTTCATATCTTTGTTTCTGTCACAGCATAATAGTGGTCTACAGGTCGCTTTGTCGAAGATCATAAAACTTGCTAACAGTTTGCTTCTAAGATGATTGCTGAAGATCATTTAAAAACATTGTGTTTATTTTCTTGCTTTCATTCACATAGTATAATTAGGGCTTTGTTAAAATTTCTCAAGGGTCCTGATAGCAAAGTAGGGGAATAGGCTCTTCATTACATGGAAGTGATGCCCATGGTTGAAACCGGGACCTAGATGTTGCTAGAATGATGGATACCTAGGAAAGCAAAGCAAGGTAGTGAATCTTTAGCACTTCTACTTGCCAAGGGATTATGCTCTTCTCTCTTTGAGAGAACCAAAAACCCAAAAGCTTGTGGATTTGGTGGAGTGAAGCTAGCTCGGTGATGAATATGCTTGATGTGTTTGGGTAAGGTGAAGAGGTAGAGAAGTATGCTCTTTTCTCTTTGAGAGAAATAGAAAATGAAATCCTCAAATCCAAGCCAAGTTGTGTCACCTTTAGAGGGCCTGTCGGAAGTTGAACCTCCAGGAATGACCCAAGTGAGTATGCACCTATTGCCATTGATTCCGCCTCACTATAATAAAGAATGTTTTGTTGAGTCTAAAGACTCCGAAACCATGTTAACTTCCTTCTCTTGATTTTAACTATCATCTTGAGAAGGCTCCATCTGTTGTACTGAGCAGCGTCATTCCTAGCCCTTCTTGCGGGGGTGTATGACTTTTGGGTGTTGGTGTGGCTGTGAGGCCTCAACCCTATATCGAGGGTACTAAAGGTTAGCATGAATGGAAGCCCACTAAAAACTTTCCCTAGTTAGTTGCCTACCCGAATCACCTCCAAAAGGAGTCATAACCTTTGCGCAAGGAGGGCGAAGAATCTCTCCTATAGATTCTCACCATAGGCATGCACCTGGATGCTTGAAGGTGGTATATGATGCTGGACCCTGGTTCAAGGGTAACCTTTGAACATATACTATTGAGTCCTTGGAAACACCAAAAACATGGGCGCCCTCTAGGGGGTGACACGGTTGTGTGAGGTGAACACATGCGCATAAGCAGTGAGGCAAATGTTTTGTCTTCTCACCATTTTTTTGTAGGGATAACTATGTGTTTGTTATCAGGTCTTAAAATTTTCCATCATGATTAAAAAAAGACTCCCATGATACTGCTTGTTTACAACTACTTCTTGTGTCACCATTGCTCGATCAAACCTTCATGCTTGTAAATGAATGCTTGAAACCTTCAAACTGAGATTGTTGATTAAACTGTCCTTCAACTTGTCTGAAAATTTGATTTCCTATCTAAGAACCATTTACATTGTGTCCCAAAACCTATCTTTTATCTCAAAATTTGTGTTGAACTGTCGAACACTATCTTTTTCCCAAATGATGTTTCAGAAACTAAGCACTTTCTCGTGTGAGATTTCATTCTCTTGCGTGAAGCTTGACACTTTCTCGCGTGGCTTGGTACTTTCTCACATGAACCTATACCCTAGTTTTCAAAATAGAGACTTATTTCCCATTGATTGGTGAACTTTTTACTTGATCTGGTTTTTGTTTGAGGTCTGTTTGTCCATTTTCCTATTGTTCACTATCAGAAACTGAGTGTCTCAAGCTACAAACTGATAGATTATTGCTTTAACTCATTTTTTCTCTCCTTTGTTTGTCTTATCTCTTTGCACTTTTGTATCCTACGTCGTGATAGTCTTATCTCAGTTGTTCTAGCCATACACTTGATGATTCATACCAAGTGCATCTCACATCTTGGTTGTTCTGGCCTTGATCTCCTTTTCATTATCTCTAGAGATAGACTTTTAGCATTATCCCAAGTCTTCTCTCATTTCATCTTTGTCTATGACTATCACGACTCGAAGTGGCAACACTTATCCCATTTGAAATACTAGTCAAGATAGAGGCAAACCTCATAATCAAGACAAAAGTTTTCCTGAACCTATTGTGCAATCTGAACATTGTGAGGGATCCTCAAGTTCTTTGTTGAGTACTTTGAAAGATAGCCCACCTCAATCACCTCCAATGTTCCAAGAGTGTTTTAATCCATTGTTTCAAGTGCAACCTAGTTTCTCATTCCAAGAGCAAGACAAATCCTTCTTCCAAAAAAACTCATTGTTTCATAACTTTGGAAGACCACTTCCTCGAACTAGTCCTATCATTGAACCTATCGATCTTGTTGATGATATCAACTCATTTGAACCTATTGATCTTCTTGACCCTATTAGAGCATCAAAAGTTACCTTAGATGCACCCTTTCGGCATCGTTCATATCATTTTACCGAGTCTTCATTTGTTGCACAGTCCTACGTTGACAAGATGAGAGACCCATTCAACTTCCAACCAGGCAAATATAGCCAAACTTTTGATCAATATCAAAACAACCAACATCATGGCCAATCCTCCAATGACCAACGTCATGCTCAACCCCAAAATGAGCAACACTATGATCAAACCCAAAATAACCAAGCTCAAAACAAAGCTCAAGGTGGTCAACCAACATATCACTATCATCCTCCTTTCAATCAGAGTCAAGATCAAGTCTTGAGCATTTATGAGATCCTTGGAAATGATGGTGATGACACCATAACTCAAAATGACATGGACACTACAAGAGAAAACAAAAGTCTTATTAAGATGATGGAGATCCTCCTTCTAGAGGAGAAAGAAAAATATTTTCTTGAGCTGGCCAAGCAAGGGGCTAAATTACCCTCAAATTTTCAAGTTGACACACTTGTAGCCAAGGAAGAAGAAACTGAGACCGCCAAGTTGCAAAAGATGGTCTGAGACATGCAAGGTCATATTAGTCAACTTGTGAAGAATAAGGACAAACCTACACAACAATTCACAATGGAAAGTATTTGTCCTTTCCCCTTTGATAGGAGTCTTCATATGCCACCTTTTCCCAGAGGTGTAGAGCTCCCTAAATATGACAAATACTTGGGTGCTACCAATCCCCAAGATCACTTAAGGGATTTTGGCACTTTGTCCATGGAATTCATACATGATCAAACATATCTTATGTGCCAATTTCCTCGTAGCTTAGGTGGACCAGCTATGGAGTGGTTTTCTCGATTGCCCACTGGCATTAAGACTTTTGATGAAATGGCTAATCCATTTATCCAACATTACTCACATAATATTCAACATCTAGTCAACATCCATGATCTTTGCAATTTGAAGTAGCGACAAGGAGAATCTTTTCTGACATTTCTCGAAAGGTGGAGACAATTATGTACAAGGTGTCCTCACAAGCTACCAGAGTCTGAGAGAATCAACATTTTCTTGGACAATCTCATCCTAGACTTCAGATACCAAGTGAAATTAAAAGGTCCTCTCACTTTTGATAGCATGATTAAACAAGCGGTGCAAATAGAGGCCTTCATGATTAAGAAAGGGGAATTGACTTTGAACAAAGACAACAAACAAGGATCTTCAAACTCAAACAAAGATAAGGGGAAGTTTTTCAACAAGAATGGAGACGTTGTGAATGATGGAGTGATCAACAATGTGACCCCAAAGCTTGCTAAGTCTATTTTCAATCTCTCTCCAAGCATACAAGAGATCAAAGCTACTGAAAAGCCTACGACAGAAAATCAGCAACCTTTGAGGTTTTCTAGGAAAAAACCTTTCGCATCTCGACCCAATCACGAATTCACTTCCTTGGGAGAACCACTTGATGTGGTCTATAAAACTCTTGTGTAGAATTAGATTCTTACTTCTTTGGAAAAGTGTCTCTATGACCCTCAACCATGACCTCATTGGTGGAATGACAATGCATACTGTGACTATGACTAGAATAAGGGTCATAAGACTTCTACTTGTCTTTAGTTGAAACACAAGGTCCAAGACTTGATTGATAGCAGTGACATTGTTGTGAATGGCCATAACAAGAATTTGGACCATCAAGCATTTAAGGATCCCTTCCCTCCTCACAAGAAGGGTGAATCTTCAAACACTAAGAATACCAATGCTAAGATCAATTACCCGTACACTAACAATGACAATGTCATTCTTATGATTGAACCTGTTGGAGTTGAGTATTGCGATGTGATTACCATTAAAGGAAGTGGCGATGCTCCCAAACCTAAGACTCCTTTCATCTTGCATAGTTCCATGTGTCGTTCATCTGAATCTGAACAACCTCAAGATTGTGCCAATGTTGTTACTCAATCACGTGGAAGAGTTGTTTTGAAAGGTCCTAATACTTCTACATCTACTCTAAATCAAACTACAAATAAGACTATCATTGGCCCTACCAACAAGAACATGAAATCGGTTCCTACATCTAGCACGACTAGTTATAGCATCTTAGATCAGCTCCAGTGAACCAACACTCAGATTACCATTTTTGAGTTGTTGAAAATCTCGCCTGCTCACAGGCAGATTCTGGATAAAGCCCTTACTGAGGAAAACATTCCCAAGGATCTTGATCTCAAATGGTTCCAATCTATGGTGGGTCATTTGACTTTACCTCATTATTTTTCCTTCTCTGAAGAAGATGATCACTCTCTAAGCCATCTGCATAACGCTCCCTTGCATATAGAGGTCATGATAGGTCCTAAGCGCATCCACCGAGTGCTCATAGACAATGGTGTTGGTCTCAATATCTGTTCTGCTAAACTGCTTACCCAGCTAGGTTATGATGATAATTGTATAGACTCCCACAAAAATACTACCATCAAAGCTTATGACGAGGAAGAATGCAAATCCCAAGGCTTAGTTGTGCTACCTATCCACATAGGACCTATTGAGAGAGATGTTACTTTTCAAGTTCTTGACATTCCTCTTCCCTACAACATTCTATTGGGGAGGCCATGGATTCATGAGATACAGGTTGTTCCATCTACGTATCATTAATGCATTAAGTTTACATTCCATGGAGTGGAAGTCACTATGCCTACTAATACCAATTATTCTTGTAACACACTTCCGCAATCTACAGATATCTTTGTTCCAGCTAATAGAGATTCCACTTAGTTCTATGATGCTAAGCTTAAAGAAATGGAACAAACTCTAAAACTTAAGGATGCAAGCATGGGAGAATACTGAATTGAACATGTGCTATCACTAGATGTTCTCCCTCCATCTCCACACTCTTATGGGAGACCTTCTAAGAGTAAAAAAACTTCTAATGACTCTCCTCAAATAGTCTACAATGGCGCCTTTGTACGAGCCTCTACACCTTTAGAAGATGAGGATGAAGAAAGGGCTATCACAGCTTGGATCTATAAAGGAAAAGAAACATCTGAAACAACTACTCCACCTCCAGACTTAGAGCAAGAGCCATACTGTGAGGCCTTCAAGATCATGAAGTGCTTTGGGTATAAGCGGAGTGGTCCTATAGGAATGAATGGCAATGGTTTGTTGAAACCCATTGAAGCTACAGGTTGCAGCACAAAGGATACTATTGGCTTCTGCTTCAAAAAGATCCCCTTTCATTTAGGGATAAAAAAATTTGTGCCAGAACCTAAACCTGAACATGAGCCATAATTTGAAGATATTACTCCAAAGGTAAATCCAGAGGCCAGCTTTGATGAAGACACATTTCCATATCCTATTCCTCTGGATCTTGCTACACTCTTTGCAGAACCTGATGAACTTATTATACCTATCCACATGATAGAAACTGATAGTGATTCCAATGAGACCGCTTTGGTACATCGACTCACATATGACCAATGGAAAGAAATGCAAATGGCTGAGTCTGATTCTCAGGGTGAATAGTACATACCCACACATTTCCAAGAATAGTTTGAAAAAGATCAACTTCAGCAAGTCATTAATGCTAAAGGGGATAAAGATGATGATATAACTAGTGCTAATGAAATTCATGTGTGTGTGAATTTTGTACCTAGCTGTAGACACAACACTTCAGTAAAATATTAGAGGTTAGCAAAAACCAAAATCTTTAAGTAATTGAAACTATGCTAACCAAGTGATTTACTGCCTTCTAGTAGGTGCGAGTATGATGTTCTCAGATTGGAATTGAGATCAGTGACAATGCAACACCTAAACAAAGGATTTGAATGCAAAATATGAAAGACTATATGAATGCAGATTTAATCTATATTTTTGTATTTTCTATGCAATAATATGAGACTGTATGAATCTAAGCTAGAATGTATGAAATTGAGTTTGAATGCAGATTTAATCTAAGAAATGCTATGAATGAATATAAAAATCTATGATATGAAACTATGAATGCTCAAAACAATAAATGAAAATCTCACAATAGCCTTGATTCGCAAAAGATTGATTCTTCAGTCACAAATTTGGTAGAGTGAGGATGCAATTCAGAGGTCTTCATTAGCCAGCCAGACTTTGTGAAGAGTTGAGCCTTATTTTTATAGAAATCTAGGGCTTGAGGATGCATTGAGAAAAGCCATAAATCACTCTTGATAAAATCAGATTGATTTTTGAGTTATCAGGAAATTAAGAATAAATAAACTCATAAAATCATGCAAAAGTAATTTTTATCTCAAAATAGAGCTTTAGTTCTCTTTTTCAACTCATCATCAGATGTTGAGTTTCAATTTTAAAATTGATTGTTAATTTCTAGTTGCCTGCTTTTTTGATTGTGCATGATTTATTTATAAATTAATTTAAAAAATAAAGTGATTTATTCTCAACTTAACTGATTTTTGAATTAAAACAATTGATTTATGGGTTAATCAATTATTAAATCAAACTTTATTCAAAAACTATATTATTAAATATTGACAACTAACATTAATTAATTAAATTAGAATTTAATCAATTAGTCATGAGATTTTAGATTTATTGTCAAAATTAAATAATACAATTTAGGAATGAATATAATTAAATTCAATTAAGTAATTAAGTGGCAGTATTAAATTAATTAATTAAATATTCAAAATATTTAATTAATCAACTTTAGGATAAATAATGACGTTTATCGCCAAATAATTATTCAATTAAGAATAATTATGATAAATTAGGAATATTGCTAGGAATATTCCTCGATGCTGAATTTAGGATAAAATAAATTAGGATTCGACGATGTGCAGATGTGCCTTAGGTTAGGACTTTTTGTATCGATTTCATTCAATTTTGAAGATGTAGGAGGTCAATGAACCTATAGCCCATTTTTGGGGTATTACACTTTGCCCCTTTTTGAATCACTGTGCGAAGCGTAGTGGTTCAAAGAATAGTCTGTGTATGATAAAGATGTATGAAATTGATTTGATTTGAAAGATTAACCGATTCTGAGATAGAAATCAATTAAAAGATTAGGAAAAGAGATACCGACCCAGGCCTAGAATGACCAGGAATCAAGATGATGCTAGCTATATCAACAATGAACTGGTGATTACGAAAAAGTGCCAAAACACCTGATTCTAAATTTTATGATTGTGAAGAAGTGAGTGACTGATTCTAGACCTAAATGTCCTTGTATGACTCATATTGGTATCACATCCTGAACCCATCAGTTACGAAGAAACAAGGAAATGATGCAAATGAACCGTTGGTTATGAAAAGTTGATACAGTTTACAAGATAGATTTAGGATACCATATTGATATGGATCTCGGTGAATCTGATATGCCCCAAGTGATGATAGATTTTCCCCCAAACGATGAGGACTTTTGATGAGTCAATAACTAGACGTGGTTGTTATCTTGATTATTGAGGAAAGATTTGATTTTTAGATTTAGATTTATAGACTTGAATGATGTGTAATACCATGCCCCCTTTGGGATTAAAATTGAAATCTGACAAGAAAAGTCAGCGTTATAGTTTAGAAGCATGTTAATTGATTTGAGAAGTGGTTATACACATTCGAGAATGTGCTCTGCATCATTTAGAGGTCCTGGAGACCAAGTTTGACTAGGTTAAACCATGAGTTGACCATAGTTGACCAAGTTGAAATTTTGATAGTTTGATTTAAGATAATTAGTTAAGTTGAATTCTAGATTTCTATGATGATTGAAGGTTGAATATGCAAGTAGTTAATAATATGAATGATCTCAGATTTCAATTTTGATCCTAAAAATGGATTCTACTTGTTGTTTCCTTGGAGGAACCTTCATACAATGCTCAGTCCTTGTGTCATGTTTAGCATTTTTGGTTTTGAAGAACCGTTTAAGTGTTCAAGCAATTTGTGAGATTATGCAAAGTGCAAAATGAAATGCAGAATGAAATGCAAACGTAGGACCTAGGACCTTGTCACTGATCATGTGTCGATTTGTTCTCATCATTGAAATTTTTGGTAACTAGATAAATCAATACAATGCCCACTAGTTATGAAACCTTAGACATATGAATATCGATATGTATGCGCAGGAATCAATACAACACCCACTGGTTAGGCAACCATGGACATATGAATATTGATTTTATTTTTGGAATGTCAAATTAGATATAAGCACCAAGGCACAAACGTCAGGATGACCTGAATATCATGTCCATTTTGATATAGAAATTTGTATAAGCATCAAAACATAGACGTCGTGATGACCTGAATATGCCTTGCATTACAAACACATCAAGCAGTCAAGAGATCATTCTAAATCTAGTGTGAATTACCCGTAGTGACCCTTTATCGTCCACATCCTTAGGCAAGATCGTGTTTCACAGTAGGAGAAAGAACTCACTCAAAAAGATAATAGTTAGATCAAAATTCCTTTAATTTTATGGGTATCAATGTTTGAGGTACGCATGGCCATCCAATACGAGATAGAGGCTCTTACAGACGGACACCATTTCAATCCATGATTTCCAAAGTTGTTAGATTTTCACATACAAGCAGAAAAAAAAGAAAAGATTATGCCCCTAGTCATCACTCTCTAAATCCTGTAAAGGACATCATCAAAGAGCTCAAAGGACACAATATGCAAAAATCTCAATGTGAATTAGTAAGTATACAAGGAGATAAAAGAATGTAAAAAGCATAGATTGTTTTCAATTTGTGTTGATGTTTGATTGCATTGCTGTAGATGCAAAATCCTTTCTGGAGAGGAGACAAACTGACTAACTTGGATGAAGCTTCAAAGGACTCTAATTGGATATGACATGTCTAAAGATACACTAGGGGATTATAGGATATTATTTCAAAAAGCTAGGAAGATTTTAAAAATACTACAATTATAAGTGTCAATTATAAAGAACACAAAAAAGTAAATATTTATGATGTCTTGTAAGTTTCCTCTTTAGGACTCATTGACACCCACATTTGAGTTCTTATAATTACCATCTATATTTTTCTATCCAAATTATCTTCTTTTGATACACTCGTGTCAATCGGATCCAATGGGTGTGCTTGTACTTCTACATAATATGCAGGATCGAGTATATTACATGCATCATCTATGATGTCACTTACATAAATAAGGAGGTAGTAATCAACTACTTTCTTTAAGGTCATCCTTCATCATCTCCTCTTTCTAACTTACATGTCATCCTAATAATCTACCTCAAAGTCTTCTAACCAGGGCACATGATGGTAAGAAGGTCCCAAAAATAGAGTATTTTTCACAAAGATTTTTGGGTCAAAATGCATCCTCAAAACATTATAGCTATCCATTTTTTATTTCTTTAACCATATTCATCTAGCATTTGAATTTGATAGACAACTATATATTTCCAAATTAATTGGTTATTAGTTTCCCATCTTCTTCTCACTAACTCTTTTATTCACTTCACAAATTTATCTACACAATTCAATAATAATAATCTTGTTGCTGACATACCTGGACATTTTCCAAGGAAAGTCATTAAAACCTCTAATTCTGAGATAGGTAGTTGTTGTACATACAAAATTAGTGCACTTCTATGAATCCTTACATGCAAGAAAACTCAAGAATGAGCCCTCACAAATCGATCCATAGCTCTCTATGCATGGAGTTGCAAGATTGTAAAATTGCTCTCAGCTAGAGCTATGAAGCTAATCACCTTGCTAGTCAACCACACAATGAAAGATTCAAGTGAAGACAAGGGAAAGAATGCCAATATCCCCAAAGGATCAAATGAAATGCAATGCAATGCAACCTATATGAGTATGCAAATTATTTTATGAAAATGAAAGTACAAATTATGCTATGAAAGGAAAGTACAAATATTACAACCTTCCTAATTAGGCTATGTGAGACTAATATATTGCATAAAGGAAATATATACTAAGAATGCCATGATTATGCAACTATGAAAGTAAACTAAATGAGATGCAACAACAATGTCTTCAAAGTTTGGATGCAAGATGTCTTCAAAGAGCTCCAAATAACGTAGAAAACCTGCAGAATAAAATTAGCATAAAAGAGAATGACCTAGAATGAGGAAGAGAGCTCTTCTTTTATAGGAAATGAGGAGAAATGGACCATGGAGATTAAGAGGCAAAATATTTAATCAAGGGTGGAGCATCAAAGAGGAGCAATCCATGTGCACAAATATCCTCCAATAAGAAAATAAGAGTTGACTTTTGTGTCCATATAAGACAAAAAGTGTTTTTCTTCTTTTTATAAAATAGGAATAATGCTTTATTTGTGCAACTTAGAATAAGATGAAAAGTGGGGGCTTTTTATTTATTAAAAGGGGAGGAAATATTCCTTTTAATTAAATAAAGACTTTAGGATAAAATTGTTAGCCCAAGGAAAATAATTGAAAATGATGAAAAGGATTTGATCAAGGAAATTGATATAATTGATAAAATGCTGATTTTTTAAAATATTGATTCAGGGATTTGATAAATTGTTGAATGGGGGCCCAAAATCTAGGCGACCATTTTAGGGTGCATACATTTTCCCCTCTTTGACTAATGTGTGATCATTCTGAGAACACATGCAGTCAAAGAAGAATTCAAATGTGAGATCGATATGGGATCACAAAACAACTCAGATGTGTGTTCATTTTGGGAACACATCAGGACAAAGATAAGCAAAAGCTGAAAGACAAGACCAACACTATCGTTGTTAGGTGAAAATCAAGCCTTAGACAAAACTATCACTATCGCTACTAGGCAATAATCAAGTCTAAAAAATAGGAGATAAAAATCAAAAGACAAAATCACCACCGTCACTGCTAGGTGATAATCAAGTCTCAAAATAAGAATCTCAAGCTCAGCTGAATGATAAAGCTTAATCAAAGATTAAAGTTGATAGGTACTGCCCCCTCAGAATTGAAATCAAAATCAGGTAGAGGAGAACAAGAAATTGATAAACTTGATCAAGTCACTAGAAATCATGATCGAAGAATAGGGCAACAAGATAACCATTAGGCAGTGAAAACATGCCCTAGTTTAACCAAGTCAAACTCAAAAAAATGAAGCGGGTGAAAATGAGTGATAGACTAGAAGGTTGAAAGAGATGAGGGTGAAGAAATGAAGATGCCCCAACAAAGATCGAAGGATCAGGCCTCAAATGGTCAGCCAACTGTGTAGATGAGGGTGAAATTTTGAAATGCAATTTTGACTATCAATATTAACTTGAATTTCATTTTTGAGTCCAAAAATGGATCCAGGATGTCAAAATTAGCTAGGGGTGCAATTTTTGTGTAATTCTGAGGTATTTTGAAAATTAGGTCAAAAAGTCAAAATGCTATATAAGGCGCAAAAAGTGTCATTTTCAAAATCATTTGACTTTTATTGATTTGAGAATTGTGAGAGCTTAGAGAGAGAAAATGGCCCAGCAAGCAATGATTCTAGTCCACAGGCATTGATTCAAGCAAGCCCAGTTGCACAACCGGCCTCCACATTATGCTGCCCCAGTATGTTTTCAAAAAATGTGCCTATTTTGAGTCATTTATTGCATTTAATATGTTTTTAGCACATTTTTAAATTTTTAAAAGTTCAAATTTTGAGATTAGGGTGAACTATCGTGAAATACTTTAGAAGTATCATGCCCTTTGGGGAGAAAGATCCTACGATACTTCGCGGGTCACCAAAGTATCACATGCGTATAGACACCAGTATCACATGATGACTGGAAAACTATCACAGGATACCGAGTGAAGTATCACATGACCAAAGGTATATCACGCTACTATAGAAACAAGTATCACACAATACTTGTTCCAAAAAGTAGTATCGCCCAAGTGCAAAATTTGATATTTTAAGTATTTTTGAGTAAAAAATAACATGGGTCTAGACAAATTTACATTGTATATGTCTTGTACTCATTTTTAGACATTCATCATGATATGTACCAACATCTGGCTTGGTTTAATGGTTTGCAGGAGCACTTTCCAGCACTACTCATTAGAGCACCGAAGGTAGTGTGACTGAAGTGCGTCCGAGATCTTGATGATCTGAGCAAGGATGACTTGAGAGTGATGGGATTTGGATATTTGGTGCGGTTCCCAGATATCCAAGCTGATCATGGGTTGTTGACTACTCTTTCTGAGAGATGGCATAGTGAGCACAACACCTTCCACTTGCCTACAAGAGAGGCATCCATCACACTGGAGGACGTCTACCAAATTCTTCGAGTACCATGCCATGGAGAGCCGGTGAGTAAAATCATGCTTTAAGATATAATCGTTTAAATATAATGTTCCCATATGATGAAAAAAAAAAACTAACATGATTGTTTGTTGGCACAGGTGTACTATGATCAAGATGCCACTAAGGGCTGACATGCTATCCAGGGCATGTTTCAGGATGTCACTATCATTGACAGACACATCAGTTGGGAGTGACCAATTGATGATTTATGCAGAGACTTCCCAGTGTCGTGCATTATTGCATCCATCATCTCACAGGCCCTGATGATTGATCGTAGTCAGAAGGGATTCCCTCTCGGATGGGGCAGACTACTGGTGGACTTGGTAGGCAGACCTCGGTGCATGGCATGGGGACCTGCCATACTTGCAGAGATGTATCATGAGTTGCATGAGATTGTCTACAGGGACGGTCAGACATGGGCATGCGGTGCCATCCTAGCACAGGTGTGGGCTTGGGATCACATTGTTGTGATACGTCCCAGGGTTCAGCTGAGAGAGCAAAGATACCCATACATATACAGGTACAGAGGATTCATATCATATGCCTATACTAGGGATGTGACACACTATCGACGAGTTCTAGATGAGATGACCTCCTTCACATGGAGGCCATACAGGGATGTTGAGGCATGGGGGGATGCAGAGGATGAGTTGAGCTATATGCTATGTAGCTGACCATTGGTAGGATGACACTTTGAGATTTTTGAGAGGTTCTACATCACGCAGGTATGGTGATAGTTTGGGCATCAGTAGCGGGTCTCCACAAAGACCACCACCTATGCGAGGGCCAGGGATGAGGAGGGACATGGGTGGCTACCTATGTTAGACTATTAATAGGCCATGACAAAGATAGATGGCATTAGGAGGGAGCCTTGGGAGTATCTTCCTGATATGGCTGATGTAGGATCAGATGTAGCATACAGGATGGAGCGGCCGAGGGCACCATTCCCTCATTTCACAGTACCTGATGCTCCGATAGCGGCTCAGGGTGGGGATGGCGATGATGGGGGAGACGGAGGAGACAGAGGGAGAGGGAGAGGGAGAGGGAGAGGGAGAGGGAGAGGGATGGAGAGGGGGGAGGGATCAAGATTAGGTGGCCAAAAATGGCCATGGGGACAGAGATCAGTGACCCCTGAGGATGAGGTGAGGCCAGCTCACCGATAGGTAGAGGTACAATAGGATCAGCCTGCAGGAGGGGATGACCTAAGAGCCAGGATCTAGGCCCTAGAGATAGAGATGTAGTAGCTACGCATCACCATAGCAGTGAGAGACCAGTAGCTAGCTGACCTAAGGGTAGAGAGAGATCAGTAGATCACTGATCTCAGGGCAGAGATAGCATGTCAGGAGTAGGTGGCACAGGCTGACGCAATAGAGATCTGGAGAGAGATAGCACTAGCTACTTATTACCATGGACTCTACCTATAGGTTGTACCTGAGGGATAGAGAGTTCCATCTTACTCTCAGAGGGAAGGTAGATTAGATATGGTGCCAGACAGGGTAGCAGCACCACCTCCACCACCACCACGTGATGGGGAGAGTCAGACCTAGGTTTAGGGCTTAGGTTTAGATGTTTTTAGACATATCCTAAGACTTGTGATCCAAATTTTGTGATCTCATATTGTATGTTGTATGATGACATTGATTTATATATGAGATTATTGGATGTTCAATATATCTTGTGTTTATGTCTCACTTGTGATGGATGTATCAGTTGATGTATTGTCTTGTCATTTTGCTCAAAATGTGTATGCTCATGTATATTCTCTCTCATAGATGTATGTTTAATTCTCATGTGTATGATATAGACTCATGTTTCTGAAAATGACATTTTTGAGATATAGAGATGATATGATTAACCCCTTGTGATGACAGGAACAGGGCATGATGGAAGATAAGGAGTGAAAGACATGATCGAGAAAAGGGAAAATGAGCGCAGTTGACTGACAAGTCCATGTGAGATGAAAAGGAGAGCTCTCTCCATATGCAAAACTAAACTATCATGAGCCTAGGAATGCAAGCTACTATGAAAAGTGGTTGACTTACAAGATCACAATGCTTATAGACATCTAATTATCATCATCGAGCATTATTGGTAGCATCGTAAGATCATACAACACTCACTAGTATGACTATGGGTATATGAATATGATCTATATCAAATGAAATGTGGGAATCCCACCTAGGCACCAAAGACATGTAGGTCAAGATGACTAGTGCAGTGAGATTACCTAAGTTTGTTATGGTGAGATTATGTTTGCATCAGGACACAAGAAATTCAAGATGGCTATAAGCATGCACTTGCAAAATAGTCAAGGATAATACCTTGTCAATCCCTAGTGTCAAGTAGGACCAGCATAAATGCTCATGACAATTAAGATCAATGAAATATACCCACAAGAAGATAAAGAAATAAAACATGTTCTCATACCCTCAGTCTTCTAGCTATGCATCATCGAAAACTTCTCAGGGAGAGACCACTCATCAAAGAAATCATCAGAGATAGCACACAAAGAAAAATAAAGTCAACATATCTCAACAAGTCAAGTGTTTAAGTGCATGTGTGTTTGGTCATAGAGTCAAACTTTGAGTATCAAATTTGCTAATGAATGATATCACATCATACTTAGACTGTGGGTAAGACATTTGATAAGTGTTGAGAAACACTCGACGCTAGGGTAGTGTTGAAAAACATTGTTTAGGGTAGTGTTGAAAAAGACTTGTTTGTGAAATGCCCCAAGAGACAAACACATCTAAAGGACCTATGCGAACAGGTATGCCCCCTAGACAAAGACAAAGACCAATTCCAAACCAAGGCAAAAAGGTCAAGTCATGATGGAGAATGGCTAAGTGTCGAGGACGCATGCTAAGAGACACGGGTGCAAAGGTCTCAAGTAGCGCCTGTTTCCAAGTTTTCACCACTTGACAGATTTTTTCATTTTTTTCATTTTATTTGTATTTTTGCTACCAAGGCACCTGTTTCCAAGTTTTCACCGAGGCACTTTTTCTATTTTTTTGAATTTTTTTGAATTTTTTGATTTTTTTATATTTTTTCAGGACTTTATATGCTTTTTAGGATTTTTTCAGCATCATATATGAATTTTTTTGGAATTTTTTCAGGATCCATAAATATGTACAAAGGATGCCCCTAGACAGAATAGGCATCATGGATAGAACTTCTTGAGGTGCAAAACATTAATAGGATCAGGGAGATGTTCCCCATGTTCATAAGATAGCAAGTAAGCATCTATCCCAAAAGCAGCAGTAATAATGTATGGTCCAAGCCAATTAGGTTCAAATTTCCCTTTTTGTTCATGATGTTGTTGGTTCTTAGGATTCTCACGCAGGACAAGATCTCCTACTTGAAATTCTCTAGGGAAAACCTTCTTGTTGAATGCTTTGGACATACGCTTTTGGTAGACTCTCATGTGATCAAAAGATGCTCTTCATTTCTCATCAAGAAGTTCCAATTCTTACAATCTCATGGCACGATAATCTTCATCTATAATCAAACCTTGGAGAGAGACTCTAAGTGATGGAATCTCAACTTCTAAAGGTAATACTGCTTCAACACCATAAGTGAGGGAAAAAGGAGTAGCCCCTGTGGGAGTACGTATACTCATTTTGTAAGCCCATAAGGCTGGATTGATCTGTAAATGCCAGTCTCGACCATTCTTGTGAACTGTTCTATGGAGAATCTTAAGAATGGTTTTATTAGAGGCCTTTGCTTGTCCATTTCCTTGTGGGAAGTAAATGGAGGACCAATGCTATTTTATCTTGAATTTCTTGCAGAGGTGTGTAAGGTCCTTGTTTTTGAACTGACCTCCATTGTCAGTGATTATCTCAAAAGGTCTCCCAAACTGACAAATGATGTGATTCAATATGAATAAAGAAATTGTCTTGCCTGAAGCAACAGATAGTGGAACAGCTTCTACCCATTTGGTAAAGTAGTCAATAGTAGTAATTATGAATTTATGTCCACTTGATGAGTTGGGATGAATCTTCCCAACAAGGTCAAAGGCCCAGTGCTGAAATGGCCAATGAGAAATAGAAGGAATAAGCTCCCTACCTAGAGCATGAATCAGGTTTCCATGTTTCTGACACTTTTCACAAGACTTGGCAAAAGTTATAGCATCCATCTGCATTGTGGGCCAATAGTACCCCACCCTAAGCAACCTTCGAGCCATGGTAAGACCATTGGAATGTCCTCCACAAATGCCCTCATGGATGTCAATGAATGCTCGGTCAGACTCATCCTTTTCCAAGCACCTAAGAAGTGTCCCATCTAAACCCCTCCTATACAGATCACTAGAGATAAGGGTATGGCGAGAGGCATTATGGACAAGGTTTCTTCATTCAAATCGATTAAATAATTCAGGAATGATGCCATGACAAAGGTATGAATATATAGTACCATAACGGGAAGACTCATGAGTGACCAAGGTACAAATGACATGGCTTTCAAAGGAGTCAAAGATGGGATGGTGTAGCTCTTCCACCAGGAATTCAAATCTTGATTCATGTTGTTCCAACTGAAGGAGGGAGGCTATTGCAGCCATAGCATCTACAGCCTTGTTTTCCATTCTAGGGATCTATTGAAATGTTACAAATGTGAAATAGCATTGCAATGAATCAACCATCTTTTTGTAAGGTATCAGCTTATCGTCCTTAGTTTGGTACTCTTCATTTACTTGGTTGATAATTAATTGTGAATCCCCAAAGACATGAAACTCTATAATTCCCCATTCTATGGCCATTTTCAATCCATTGGTTAAGGCTTCATACTCAGCAATGTTGTTTGTGCATGGGAATAGTAACTTATAGGACTTGGGAATAGTACACCCATGAGGGGAAACAAACAACAATCCAACTCCTGATCCATTTTGCATATTTGAACCATAAAAGAACATCTTCCATGTTCTTGTAGTCATGTACATTACATGCTCATCTGGAAACTCAACTTTCATTGGTGCTTTGTCTTGGATTGGAAAATCAGCCAATTGGTCTACAATGGCTTGTCCTTTTATAGCCTTACGCTCAACATACTCTATGTCAAATTCTAAAAGAATCATCATCTATTTAGCAAGTCTACCCATGAGGGCAGCCTTACCAAGCAAGTATTTTAGAGGATCAATTTTGGCTATAAGGTGTATTGTATGTGCAAGCATGTAGTGACGCAACTTTTGGGAAGCAAACACCACCGCAAGGCAAGACTTCTCAATACTAGTATAATTGACCTCATAAGAAACAAGCGTTCAACTGATGTAATAGATAGCTCATTCTTTTCCAGTATCATCAAGTTGAGCCAACAATGCTCCCAAGGAAAATTATGTCATTGAGATGTACAAAATCAATGGTTTTCCTGGGATAGGAGGCATCAAAATTGGAGGATTAGCCAAGTATTGTTTTATTTGATCTAGGCTCTTTTGGAAATCCTCGTTCCAAGCACATGTGACTTCCTTATGCAATGTCTTGTTGAATGGTTGTGCTCTATCTGCAAGCTATGAAATAAACCTTCGTATGGATTGGAGTCATCCTTGAAGACTTCTCATCTGACTAATGTTCTTAGGAGGTGGCATATCTAATATGGCTTGAACCTTTTTGGGATCCACCTCTATTCCTTTGGCTGAGATTATGAATCCTAGAAGTTTACCTAAGGTAACCCCAAATGCACACTTTTTCAGATTCAATCTTAACTGAAACTACTCCATTCGATCTAGAATTACTTCCAAATCTTGTAGGTGTGTACCCCTTTGCTTAGACTTGGCCAAGGTATCATCCACATAATCCTCCATGTTTTTATGCATCATATCATGAAATATTGTGGTCATAGCTCTTTGGTATGTGGCTCCTGCATTTTTTAATCCAAATGGCATGACGTTCCAACAATAGGTTCCCCATGCACATGTGAAGGCTATCTTTTCTTGATCCTTAGGAGCTATCTTTATTTGATTATAACCAGAAAAACCATCCATTAAAGAGTATATCTCATAGCCCGCAGTCATATCCACTATCATGTCTATGTTAGGGAGTGGAAAGTCATCCTTTGGGCATGCTTTGTTAAGGTCTCTGAAGTCTATGCATACACGAATCGACCCATCATGCTTTGAAATTGGAACAATATTTGAGATCCACTCGGCATAGTCAATAGCTCTAATAAATCCTGCTCCTAAGAGTTTTTCTAATTCAGCCTTAACAAGGAGAGCTATGTGAGGATGCATTTTCCTCAACTTCTATTTTACTGGTTTAATTTCTAGAGCTATAGATAAGTGATGCATAATAAGATTAGTGTCAAGCCCTAGCATGTCTGAATATGTCCAAGAAAAATTGATTTTCTTCTTTTGTAAGAACTTTGTGTATGCCTCTTTTTCTTGCACTGATAGAGACTGAGCTAGATGAATCACCTGTGGAGCCTCTTCTATATTCAAATTTACTAGTTGTGTAGGCTCAATAAGAACTAATGACCTATCTTGGAAATAACTCAGCAGGTTATTAAGTACCCCATCCTTAGGTGCCTCAAAGAGGTTTTCACCTTCGAATACGTCCTTTCTTTTTACTTTTTTGGGTTCTGACACTGCCACATAGTGGTTTTTGCCATCAGAACCATTTCTCTTTTTTTTCTTTTCTTTTATTTTGCGACTGAGGTACTTAATATCTGGCTCTGTCATACTTGTTGTAGGTTCACTGGTGGAAGAGACTATGGGTTCAAGAGCATTCCAGTAGCAAGCTATTTTGTAGTCATTGTGAAAAGTGAGGAGTTGAGGCTCTTGACAAAGTTGTGACCAATCAATCAGATGATGGTTTACAAGGGGTAGGTCAATGACTAGTTCAACATTATTGATACGAAAGGTAGTATCCCTGGTGATCACACAGTTAGGATCTATCAAGTCTCCCTCTAAGATACCTGAATTAGGACTCATCCTACCAAATGAAGCATCGTTTACTAAGGCAATTCAAGGAGTCCAATCCTCTAGTCCTACACTAGGTTCGTTGGTTGCATCAGGTTGAGTACTATAGGTGTGGACAACATCCATGTCTAAATCAACTGTTGCATCTGAAAGTGAGTCCCATTCAAACTCATGTGAGTCAATCTCTGAATCAGTATTTGGGCCTCATGATGTAGAAGCCTCAAGGTTGGGAAGGATCTCCCCTTCTCTAGCACTAGCATTGTTACCATCTGTCGCAGGTAGGATAGAAACGCTTTCCATTGTCAATCTAGCATTCATATAGTCACTATTCATCGCAGCTAGGATAGGAGGAGTGTCAATTGCCAAATCTTTTGAATCTCCCCAAAGGAGAGCTATTGAAGGCACCCAATCATCAGACATGTCTTGCTGATTAGAAAGATTAGGTGTGTAGTCTAAGTCATTGTCACTGTCTGTTGCAGCTGAGATAGGGACGCTTGTTTGTTTCTCATTTTCATAACCTAGGCCAACTGTTGACTTAGTCCTACAACCAAAAAGAGCATGGTTGAGTGGTTCAGCCTTGGCATCTAACCTGTGACTGAGAGGGCCATGACCTAGATAGCCCATGTTGGTGACCAACGTGTATCCTCTCCCATAAGTCTTAGGAGATGGAGAAAAGTTTTCATTATGTAGGTACTTTTCTTCTTTATATATCCAATCTCTAACAGCCACTTCTTCTTTCTCATGCTAAATAGGTAGTGAAGACTCTACAAAAGTATCGAATAGAGTCATGGCTAAAGATGAGGGGCGCATCTCTTGTGATGGTTTACCATAGGACCTAGGTGAAATTGGCAATTTTGTAAAGGAGTCAATTTGATATCCTCCAATACCAAGGTCTATGGACTTGAATTTATCTTTACATTGCTCAAGAGTTGCCCCAAAATTGTCTGCTTCTCTATTTAAGGGAACATAGGCCCCTGCTAAAATGTCATTAACAGATAAGATACTATCACCTAGTATGCAAAATTCTACGCCATTGTATGGAAACTTGACACATTAATGATAGGTAGATGGTACTGCTTGCATGTCATGAATCCATGGTCTAGCTAACAAGATGTTGTATGCTAGAGGACCAACATCAACAATTTGAAATAAAATGTCCATTTCAACAGGACCAATTCTGACTGGAAGAACAACTAATCCTTAAGAACTTCTCTTAGCCTCATCATAGGCTTTGATAGTAATTTTCTTCCTGGTATCAATGGCATGCTCTGAGTAACCTAAGTTTTTCAAAAGACTTAAAGAACAAATATTGAGCCCAGCACCCCCATCTATCAACACGTGCCTAACATGGGTTTTATGGATCATGACCTCAATGTGAAGGGCAAGATTGTGCGAATGGCTCAAGGCTTTATCATCTTCTTCAAAAAATGTAAGGTAATGTGGGCTAGCCAAGTGGTTGACTATGCTCTGGAATTGGTCGACATCTATATTATTAGGGACATTTGCTGCACGCAAAGCATCCTCAAGGACACACTTGTGTCTAGGAGACAATTTTAAGAGCTCAAAAATAGAAATCTGCACTGGCATTCGTTGTAACTGATCAACAAGATTGTAACTCATATCAGGACCAACTGCAGACTTGGAAGGAACATTTTTGGACACTGGTTGCTTGGATTTTCTAGAGTTAGGACCTCTAATGATAATAGGACCTTGGGACTAACTCCTGGTAATAGCATTGAGAGGCTTAGATGACCTTCGAGATTGAGGACCTCTAAGCACAACAATGGGTCCTTCATCAAATATTGGAGGTGAGCTTACATCATAGTCATGGGGATCATTCCCTCTCATCATGTTGACATCATTGTCCACAACCTCAAGCATATTAATGACATTTTCTATAGCTGTATAGGTATAATTGATTGTGGCCTTGCCATTCTTGTTTTGAGAGGTCTCCCCCTTCTCATACTTAGGCAATGGCTCCTTAAAGGCCTTGTGGTCTGCGTTTGTGGTCAACCCATCAACTTGTAATTTACCACTCTCAATAAGGTCTTGAACAAGATGTTTGAGTTTAAAACAACCTTCAATGTCATGTCCAATCCCATTGTGGTATACACAGTAAGCTTTCTCATTCCACCAATAAGGTTTAGGATCTGGTATGCGAAACTGTGTAGGATCCTGAGGTTGTGCCAAATTATGAGCAATCAAGGTCTTTAAAATGTCTACATAAGAGTCTCCAAGCTTAATGAATTGCCTCTTTCCTGACTTAGGTTTATTTTGATACTTGGGCTTGTGCTCTTATTGGTCTAAGGATGTCTACAGCTTCATAGCTTGAACTGCATTAGATAGATTAAGAACTCCTTGTTCCTTAGGTTGTGGAGAGTCAACAACTCTGTCATTGACTACGTGCTTATTTTTGTTCCAATATGAGTTCTTTTTGTCCTTATTGTTGTTGTTATTGTTTTGGCCATTGTTGTTGTTACTTTTTTTGGCTAAAATACCTTGCTCTTTTAGAACATCCTCGATGCGACATGTTGTTTCTACCATAGTGTCAAAAGAATTAAAGACCATTTTTCTAACTTCATATCTTAGTTCTAGCACTAGATTGCTCACGATGATATCAATCCTTTCTTCCTCAAGGATGGTCCTAGAATACTTGGAGCATAAGCATCTCCACCTTTGTAAAAATGTCACAAAGGGTTCCCCTTGATTCTATTTTAATTTACACAAATCAAGCATGGTGACCAACCTTGATAAATTATATGCAAAATGTTGCACAAACCTTTGGACAAGTTCTTTAAAAGTTTTGACAGGAGGGGTAATGTTAGTAAACCACTCCATAGCTTGGCCTTTAAGGCTCCTTGGGAATAATCTCATAAGGTAGGATTCCTCGTGATGAAATTCAAGGCTCATGATACAGAACTATCGTACATGGTCATGGGGGTCACCACTACCATCATATTTGTCATATGTGGGGATTTCAACCTTTCTAGGAAAATCTACCATAACCACACTTTTGTCAATGGGATTGGGACATATGGAGTCCAAGTTGAAGGAACTCTTAGGAGCCATCATTTTCTCCATAGTCTTTTGCATCTGCCTAATCACCTCATCAATTGAAGGGTTTTGCTTCTTAATCTTTTGGTCCACATCAAAGTTGTATGGGACTTTTGCACCCTTATTGATTAGACTTTCCAAGAACTGATCCTTATTTTGCTCCACATACTTCTCCACATATTGTTGGAAGGATGGTTCTTGTTGCATTGTCATGAAATCAATAGTATCAAAGTTGGTATTACTTCCTCCATGTTGTGAGCCATGACGAGCTCGTTGGGAGGGTTGTCTTGAGTATCTAGGAGGTGATTGTCTCCTACAATGGTTATACTAAGAAGTCCTTCTTCCTTTAGGACTAGGTGATCTTGATGGGGTCCTTGACCTTCTTCTTAGACTTGGTGAGGGAGTAGATGGTGGAGAGTTGGCTCCATTATTGGTACCCCTATTGTTGAATTGATCATGGAGTTGTTGCGCTAGGAGCCTATCTTGTTCTTCTTGTGTGGCTCTTCTCCTTATGTCTAGCAAAGCTCGTTCCTCATCCTCCAATTGTTTGAACTTTTCTTTCTTAGCAGCTTGTTCATCAAAGAAAGCTTGTTTCTCCCTCTCAATGTGCTTCAACCTATCACTTGTGTATCGTGAGGTGTCTCTAAGTGGAGAAGGTTGTCTTGAATGTCTGGATACATTAGCTGCATTGATATGAGCATCACCAGACTCATTGTTTTGGTCTTCATGTTGTGACCATGTATCTGAGTGAGCTTGCCTATGACATTTCTCAGCTCGTTGATGAGAATCTAGATACCTTGTGTTGATAGGAGGTGATCCAGGTGGACTATCAGAAGAAGACCCAGCAAACATCGCATCACCCCTATGTCGTTGGAACATGTCATTAAGAGTTTGATTCATTGCTTCTCTTTGTTGTCTAGTGAAGGTGTAACTCATATCCATATTTGAGGAAGTAGGTGCTAAAGAGGTACTCAATCCATTAGGATTATTCTTTGGGTCAAAACAAACCTCAGACTCACTTTTAGGGGATTGATCAAAAATGGATTCTTTTCATTTTTTCTATTGACGAGTCTTAACTAAGGGTAACTGATTAAACACAACTGGGGGTCATTTTCCTTGACTCACTTGGTACCTTGTTGTAACTGACATGAAAGAAAAGGATTCTTGAAGATAAAGTGACCTCTCAAAGTTTCAACACTAAACTAAGATAATTAAAGTTCTCTAATGTCCCAAAAGAGATGGAAAGATAGAAATTGCAAATGGCATTACCAACATTGTCAAAGAGGTGCTAAAAATCAAAGGATCAATATCCTTGCATGTTTGAACCAGGAGGATGGACTCAACCAAATTGTATAATTGAAATTGAATTTGAGTGGAAATGATTTGGACAAAAAGAGTACTAGAATTCTCCAAGAATGTTATTAACAACTCTAGAGATATACTTTCTCAATAGGAATAATCTTCTAACTTGACAATTCTTCCCAAAGTGACTTTGTAAATTGAATGACACTAACCCTAGAGGGCTAAAATAGAAATTCAGGGTAAAGACAAGCTTCCAGTGGTAAGATAAGTTACCTTCCTAAAGACCCAGCCAACTAAAAGCAACTACGAAATGACTGAAACTAGGTCTACAGCAAAAAATTCTCAGGTGACACTTTCCAGGCAAACCAGGTGATACTTCTCACTGAGGCGATATTTCACCTTTCACTAGGCGATAGATCTCACAATAGTTGGGTGATAAACGTCAGGCAAGTCAGGCGATAGTCTAGAAGGGGTGAACTATCGCATGATATTTCTCAGCAAGGCACGTGATACTGTTGCAGAATTGTTCAACTCTTGACCAGAACTATGTAAAATTTGTGTTTTTGGGTTTGTTTGATCAAATTTTTCAGTTTGAGGGTTGATTTTTTTATTCCAATCACAATGACAGTAGTAAATTGACAGGTTCGCAAATAGTATGGGATCAAACGTGTCTTCAAGCACTTGAAACAAGGGCAAAAGCAACCTTTCCAAGACAAACACTTGTGATATCAAAATAGAAAAGAACCCTAGGAATATTACCGATTGTTTGAATGTTCAAGAACGTTGGCACTAGTATTACACAATCGAAGACACTTCAAGCAATATCTATCCTAGAAATTCAAGGCTCAATACTTAACAACTTGGCCCACACTTTATGCTCCCTCACCTCACACAAAGTGGTTGCCCACAATAGATATTGGCTTTGTCATGGAAGTGCCAAAGACACAACCAAAGGAACACATATGGTGAGTAATCTTGGGGTGATCTGGGTTATTCCACTTGGATCAATCCTTTCACCAAGAAGCTAAGCAGCAAAATAGGGTGGCCTCTATCTATGGTTCTTAATTAGGGCTTCCATTCGTAGTACCCCTCTTGCTCCTCATAAAGGACTGGGACCTCACGGCCTCAAGAGTACCTTAAGCATTCTTGCTCAATACTTTCCTCATGGTCACAATCCCACAATACTCACATCAAGCGAAGACAAGCACTACGTCTACCAAGGTTTTGTGTCCTTGATAGCCTTGAGTTTATAGTGGGTTAGAATAGCTGGCAATAAGCTTGTCCCCACTTGGGTCGTTCCTCTTGATTGCTCAAGAGCAGGCCCACTAAAGGATTCTAACAATCTAAACAAAAATGGATCAACTTATGAGATGCAAAGATTCAATTACCCTCTTGCTTTCAAAATCCAAAGATGGGTCAAGATTTTATGGTTCACCACAAGGGTGAAAAGCATACTTCTCCTACCACCCAAGAATTCCTACAACAAGATATTAAGTGCCTATGAATTGAAACAACTAGTATATGCCGCACTCAATAAAGAAAGTAATTAAACAAGCACTTGATTTGGGTTTTTATGCTTTGGGCAGCCCTACAAAAATCGTTAGTAGCCCTTGTACATTTGAAGCTTTGACATGCATTTTTTTTAGCAAAATATTTCAAGCAATGAGAGCACCTACAAGCACAACTTGTTAGCCCAACAAGGTTAGAACAATCCAAAATCCAATTAGCTCCAAGCAATCCACTATCAAAAGTATTTAAAGCACTAGAGGTGGAACACTTAACTCACCAAGTAAGTGTGAAGTGAGTCCACAAAATGGAACATTTAACTCTTCACACAAACTCAAAGCAAGTCAACACCTTAGAAAATTAATGAGCTCAAGTAAGCATAAAAGGGAGAAATTTATGGAACACTTAATGCTCTTTTCAAGTAGACCCCTCCCCTATGTATGAATGTTGACCTTGCATCCAAAGGGCGGTAATGAGGGGCGATTAGAAATAAGTGAGTCAAACACCCAATTTAGCTAACAAGCTCAATCAAAAGTACTCCTCAAGTGAGTGTGAAGTGAGTCCAAAAAAGTGGAACATTTAACTCCTCACACAAACTCAAGGTGAGTCCACACCTTAAAAAACTAATGAGATCAAGAAAACATAAAAGGGGGAAACTTTGTGGAACACTTAACGCTCTTTTCAAGTAGACCCCTCCCCTATGTATGAATGCTGACCTTGCATCCAAAGGGCGGTAATGAGGGGTGATTAGAAATAAGCGAGTCCAACACCCAATTTAGCTAACAAGATCAATCAAAAGTACTCTAAAGTTGCTTATCAATACTACTCACAAATGAAAAAAGGTTGAATCAATGGAATATTTAACTTTCCAAGCAAACATAGAGTGAGTCCACAAAGTGGTGCATTTAACTCCCTATGTAAATAAGGAATGAATCCATGCCCCCAATCACTCAATGAGGTATTTGATATTGGAAACCAAAAAGTATTCACTTACACAACCTTGCAAAAACAAATCTATGTTCTTTCATTCACCATTAAGAGCATAAAAGAGATGTGCCTATGAAAGCAAGTAAACACTCAAGCCAAACACATGAGAGGCTCTTTTTAAATCCAAAATCCAAATGAAGGTGCAAGAACTGAGTACAACTATGAAAATTAATTATGTCTAAGTGCAGGAACTAGAAACAACAAACTAACTAAATCAAGATTCAGCCAACAAACCTCAAAAAGGCTCACTGCCAGGTATAGAAACAAACTGCAGACACCAAAATTATCGTGTGACACTTCTTAGTGTGGTAGGGTGATATTATTAGTCCGAGCAATACTCTGCTTTATACCTAGGCGATACTTCGTCCGAGACCAGGCGACAGTTCTTGAAACAAGCAGGCGATACTTTCGACAGGCGAAGTATCGCTCGTGTATACAGAAAACTATCACGCGATATTCTTGGAATTATCACGCGACACACTGAGATAGAAAACCCAGAGACTGTGAATAATGTCCAAAAATCACCAAAAATATGACAAAAATGCAAAATCTAAAGGACAAAGCTAATCTACTCTGCCCCACGGTGGGCGCTAGAAATGTACACACAAAAGTAGTGCACTTCTATGAATCCTTACATGCAAGAAAACTCAAGAATGAGCCCTCACAAATCGATCCATAACTCTCTATGCATGGAGTTGCAAGATTGTAAAATTGCTCTCAGCTAGAGCTATGAAGCTAATGACCTTGCTAGTCAACCACACAATGAGAGATTCAAGTGAAGACAAGGGAAAGAATGCCAATATCCCCAAAGAATCAAATGAAATGCAATGCAATGCAACCTATATGAGTATGCAAATTATTCTATGAAAATGAAAGTACAAATTATGCTATGAAAGGAAAGTACAAAGATTACAACCTTCCTAATTAGGCTATGTGAGACTAATATATTGCATAAAGGAAATCTATACTAAGAATGTCATGATTATGCAACTATGAAAGTAAATTAAATGAGATGCAACAACAATGTCTTCAAAGCTTGGATGCAAGATGTCTTCAAAGAGCTCCAAATAACCTAGAAAACCTGCATCATAAAATTAGCATAAAAGAAAATGACCTAGAATGAGGAAGAGAGCTCTTCTTTTATAGGAAATGAGGAGAAATGGACCATGGAGATTAAGAGGCAAAATATTTAATCAAGGGTGGAGCATCAAAGAGGAGCAATCCATGTGCACAAATATCCTCCAATGAGAAAATAAGAGTTGACTTTTGTGTCCATATAAGACAAAAAGTGTTTTTCTTCTTTTTATAAAATAGGAATAATGCTTTATTTGTGCAACTTAAGATAAGATGAAAAGTGGGGGCTTTTTATTTATTAAAAGGGGAGGAAATATTCCTTTTAATTAAATAAAGACTTTAGGATAAAATGGTTAGCCCAAGGCAAATAATTGAAAATGATGAAAAGGATTTGATCAAGGAAATTGATATAATTGATAAAATGCTGATTTTTTAAAATATTGATTCAGGGATTTGATAAATTGTTGAATGGGGGCCCAAAATCTAGGCGACCATTTTAGGGTGCATACAGTTGTCATATCTTATTGATTGCATTATCAAATAACAAATGATAGATTCAAAATGTTATGCGGGAGTAATTTACACTACACCTTTTCCTAACTGCTTTGAAATAATTTTTCTCCCAAATGAAATGTCGAAGTTGTCAAATCGTACAACATGTTTCTGAACTTGAATGAATCTTTTACAAGTTAATAAAATACGTTCATGTTAAAATGTCCCTCTTTTATCTAGTTGGTACTTTGGAAATATTTTTTGGTCGGCTAAACAAACATATGTATCACTTGTATTTTATATATCGTACCTGACAAACTATCGTATTTCCAAAATTCTTTTCATCTCTGACAAACTATTCTCCCAAATAAAATGTCCATGTTGTAGGATCCCAAGGTGAAATTTTGAACTTGAATTAATCTCTTACAACTTAACAAAGTTTCTCTAAAGATTTCAAAAATAATAATAATAAAATCCTTTCAAATTACACTGCTCAAGCAACATGTTCATGTTAAAATGTCCCTCTATTATCAAGTCTAAACTTTAAAAATCATTTTTGGTTGGCTAACCAATTTTTAGAAACATCCATATCACTTCTCTGATATATATTTTGCTTCCCCGAGAATAAGAGCTTTTGGATCTCACACTAAACTTCCAAACTTTATTTCATCTTCAAAAAGTTCACAAAGAGGGTGTAAATAGCTAGAAAATAACCAAAAATCATTACTCTTAAATTATGCCCTCGAAACTTAGGAAACTAAAAATAAACAACAATTACCACATAACAAAGACTTTAATTTCTTGCAAAATAACTGTCAGATCCTGAAGTATGTTTCTAAAGTTTGCATTAACTCCAAAAATTACCCATTCCCTTTTAAATATATAAAATCTATTAGTTATTCATTGCATGCCCACAAGTATGTAACAACTAGTTATAGGTTCATTTTAGCCTTTGTATTAAAATTTTCTTTCTTCTCAAGGTGCTTAGTTCATATTTTTAGTGGTCAACTTTTCATGTTGTCTTTTTATTATCCTTATGTTTTATAGTCTCTCATCATTTTTTAGCATAAATTAACTAGACACTTTCACATTGTACTAGTGTTGCATGATAATTTTTATTTGGTTTCTTTTTTTAAAAATAACATTTGTTGAGTTCCCACCTTCCCAAGTCAAGGAAAAACAAATTAAAATGATTCTAAATGGTTCATCGGTAGGCTTTTCTTGACTTCCCTTCTCATTTTTAATTGAATTCTTCAGTTGTTTCTCTCTTAGATCTATCTGTACTCCATAACTTGTTGTACAACACTCAAGTTTTAGACAAAACTATCGCAATATTCCTCTTATCTCTATTATTCTCCTTAGCTTCCTCAAGTCTTCTCAAATAATTCTTATTCTTGTTTTTTTTTGTTTGAAGTATATCTTGTTGTTGTGCCCTTGAGCACATTTGGATACTCACATATCTTTATCCTTCCTTCTAGTTTATCGTTATTCTTATTTCTACATGTACTTAGAGTAATAACACACATTATTTCTTTTATCAATATATCTTAGTTGTTGTGGAGATAGAAATACAAAACTAGAGATTTGACCGAGGATAATCCCCAAAGAAACCAAAATGCTTTTTCCTTTTCTTTTTCTTTTCATATATGTTGAGAGAACTCGACCAAATGAAGTTTTGCAAATGATTTCTTGTTTGTAAAGTTTTTATTATTATTGATTTCAATTATAATTTATATTTTCTTTAGCTGATTTACATTAGATGGAATAAAAAACTCACATTTACAACAACATAACTTCATCTTGTTCACAATATATAGTTGTACAATGTGAAATGAGGATCAATAAGTAAAGTGATAAATTAATTACTTCCCTATTTCATTAATTTCACGTTAGAAAGGGTGCCCCCAATAGGATCAAGAAGGAATCAAGCACTAATTGGAGATAAGATCTTTCCTTCACTAAGAAATTTAATTAAATGAAATAAGAACGATTAAGTGTTGTAATTGAACTATTAGATGGCCAATAAAATTGATAAAAATAGACTATAATAGACAAACAGTGAGCTGAAACTGACAAAAACATAAACTAAAGGACAAAATTGACATGTGACATAAATCTAATCTCAAAATGGTAGGGACATGGTGTAAATGGAAATGTGTCCTTAGGACATGTTGAGAATGGTGACATGTCCCCTATTTTTTAAACAGAAACTTTCACAGATCCTACAACTATACTTATTTTGCCAAAATTTGATTTGACAACTCTATATCCTATTCCTGCACATAGAAATATGTCAAAAGGGTTGGATAAAGGGGTTTTTCTTTTCCAAACCCTTTATTTAGGAATAAACCTTAAAAGTTAAATGAAATTGTATAAAGGAAAGTAGACAGAAAGGCAACTAATAGATACACCTTGCATAAACCCTCATGTACAGATGTAGAAACTGCTCATAACTATGAAGATACGTGAATATGATTGAAATAAAAAGAGTTGACCTTGGAATGTAATGTTGAATCAAGGATTCCTTCAAAAATGCATATATTTATGGTTGCTAAACCTAGATCTTGAATGTACCTATGCTTGATAATCACTTGCAAAGAGGTGAGAGAAAGAGAATGAAATAATGAATCTTCTTGCTTAATTTGATAATTCCTCTACTTGGCCATCATGAGAGATAAAACTTTATGAAATAGATAATCTTTCCTTGGGTTTGAATGATCTTGAAGAATTGGAGACTTGGAATCTTGATTTTGGAAGATTTCCTTCAAATCTTGAATCTAATTGCTCTTGCTTGCTTGAAATATTGATAGCTTGGTTGCCAAAGTTGTAGATCATGAATATATATCAAAATGAGAAGTGATAATGGGTTCTTATACTAACTCCATCATTTTGGGATTCAAATTTGATCAAGGTTGAACACAAATAAAAATCTCAAAGTAGGATCCCAATGTCGGGCCCCAGGGAAAGCTTGAGCCCCAAAACCTAGGGACATGTCACCATTGGCAACATGTTACATGGATAATGGTCTTAAATTTTAGTGGGAGCTCATGAAGAGTGAATAGGAGTAAGAGGAAAAATTAAAATTTGCCAGGATCAAGAATAATGGGCATTCAGGCCTCAAAATTGCCAAAATGGGGCCTAAAAGGTCCTATAGCATTCAATTATGGGTGCTATCTTTTTAGGACTATACAATAGCTTTCTACTAAAATAAGATAAATTTGTTTTTCCCCCTAAAAAAGATTACTCTAATACATAGGAGTTAGATGAATTGAAAATGAGTGATACATCCCAAACTCATCTATGAATGGTCAACATCAATCAATTTTTATTTTTATTTTGTAAAAACGGGGTAAAAATTTATCGAGTCATTAATAATAGTAGAGGGAAAAGTGTTGGAAAAATGGTCAGCGCTCCCCTCGGGATTTGTGACATGGCTTAACCGCATCCTATGTCTTCTATAAGTCTAGTGCTTGTATCAGGCATTAAAAGGTCAATCTTTTGGTGCAACGACAACCACTACTTGTAACAAGTAGTATCAGAGCTTGGTCACAAGTTTGAATCCCCTCAGGTAACGCTGAGGGGGGGATTGTTGGAAAAATAGTCAACGCTCCCCTTAGGATTCGTCACCTGTCTTAACCGCCTCATGTGTCTTCTATAAGTCTAGTGGTTGTATCATGCATTAACAAGTCAATCTTTTGGTGGAACGACAACCACTACTTGTAACAAAAAAGGACCAACCAACCAATAGGTCACAATTAGAGAATCATATCCTTCCTAATAATCTCCTCAAATTCTTTAGCATATTTTAGGGTAGTTGACCCAACTCTTTAATATCTCATCCATCCAAGCATTTAGAGGCCCACTTAGCTAAACAATCAGCTGCATATTCCACTTTGAGGGAACATGGCAAAAAGAAATTGAATCAAAGGATTCCCTCAAGATAAGAATTTGTCTACCCACTAAGGCTAGATGCCACTCCATTTCCTCCACCTTATACTTATTCAAAATATCTACAACTACTTGAGAGTCAGATTTACATATAATCTTTCTCCATCTAAGAGAACATCCTCTTTCCAGAGCCTAGAGAAATAAAAGGGCCTCCCCAACTTGGTTATTAGTTTTATGTCCCTTATAAATAGAAAAGAAGAAAATAATATTCCTCAATTTATCCTTGCCATCTCCTCCAATTCCCGCCTAACCAAGATTTCCTTTGGATGACCCATCAATGTTGATTTTAAGAATGCCCTATTGTAGAGGAGACCACTTACCATCTCACTGAGCCTTTTTCTTAACATGTTGATACTTTTCCTATCCTCTCCTAAAATAATCTTCTAGACCCTTCCCATAGATATTTAAGTTCAGAACAATATACATGTCATTAAGATCAACATCCACAAAAAAGATCACACTTAGCCATGACAATCTCCTAAACCACAGGAAGAACTTACAACCATACTTGTTGCACCAACAAATTCTTATTCTGAAAGGTCTCATAGTTTCTTTTTAATCATAGTTGTCAAACAATAAAAACTTTCCCAATATCCCAAGCAACATGAAAGAAGGAAGTCTTAGATGAGGGTTTGACAAGACTAATACAAAAATCCACTAGAGAGGTGGCACATGAACACAAGAATTCCTCCAAGAACCCCACCAAAAATACCAAATTTCTCTAGCAAAAGAACACTGGAAAAAAAAGGTGAGATGTACTCTCTTGACTGCTATGACATAAAACACAAACTGAAGATCCAAGAAACCCACTTCTTCAAAGATTCTCCCCAGTGAGACATCTATTCTGCACAACTAATCATAGGAAAAAAATACACTTAGGCCAATACATTATGTTCTAGAGAAATTTTGACCTCTAAGCATAAACCTTTCCAATGGTCAACCTATCCAACTTCATATACTCTGAAACCACAAAAAACATCCCCTTCAACGTAGGGCCCAAAGAAAAAATATCTTCATCTCTTAGGGAGTTGCACATTCTTCTTTCCAATATCCTAGCAAGATCCTCCCTATCCTCCAAAACTCTTCTAGGCGGCCACTCGTGTTGTTTTTTCCATCTAGCCACATCTCCTTGCCCTAAATTAAAAGAAACCTTGAAATCCTCAACTCTACTCCATCCAACCTCAAGAAAACTTTTGTAAAGGGACTGAAAATGCAGGAATTGGGAAAAATAGGAGGGAATCCAACCCAAGAATCCTTCTTGGACATAGCTTCATCATCCTTACTAAAAATCCAAAAATTTCCTTTCTTAACTAACCGCACTCCCCGCTTAAGAGTATTCCAAACCATGGAACCATTGCCTACTAGATTGTATTGGAGAACATCCTTACCATCGACTCCTCTAAGGTACTTCACACCTTTATTTTGATTGATGCATCACCTCCAAAAAATATTAGCAACCAAAACGTGACCATTCATACTTGCTAGATGTAATCCCAACCCACCATCCTACATTGCCTTGCAACTAGGGTCCCTTTCAACCAAACTTAATTTTGAATAAAGTAAAATAGATGTCTACAATAATTTCCTAGAAAGGGCATGAAATTCATTGATAATGCTTGTAGGATTCATCTACACAAAACATCTATACCTAGGAAGAGACTAAACCACAACACAATATCAATTAAAATAAAAGCAAGCTAATCAAACAAATATTTTTAACATGTATCCAAATATTTGTCAATTAGATATATATTACATATCCTTCTCTACTCTAAATTTATATTACTTGTTTCCATAGAACCAATTAGGTTATGTTCAAATTTCAAAACTACATTGGGCTTGGCATCCAATATTGTTATAATGACTCAACTCGAGACTCATTGCTTAAAGAATCACCATTTAATATTCTATCAAGGATCGTAAATGATTAATCATGATTTGTACACACTTTTATGTTGTATAAATGTTCCACACAAACATGATGGATGCAAGGAAAGGGAAGAGAAGGACATTAACATTCTCACAAAAACACATGAACATGATGGATGCAAGGTTCTCGATTTTGAAGTATATAATTTAAAATCTCAATTTGGAATGAAGGATCTAAAATACTAAAGGGAATAGTAGGGACCGTGCAATTCTAATAGGAGAAATGTGCAGAGAAATCATAAAAATAGAAAAAATAGGATCCAAATAGGTGATTCATATGGATAAATATAATAGCAAATGAAGCAATAGTTAGGGTGGGTGCATGCTACTTCTCCCCAAAAAATTGAAGTTCTACAAGACAAAGTTAGATGATGAGGATACGTATACAACATTAAAAAAAAGACATATCTACATTCAACACTCTAGGAGAAATAGTTTTAGTTAATGAATTTAATGCAAAAAAAAAGAAAAAAATAGCCAATCCAATTGGGCAATGAGGAGGAAAGGGATATTAAACCATTATGACTAGATGAAAAGAAGAACCACATGTGGAAAAAGACTTCCCAAGATGGAAATGGAAATGCGTCACACTATAGGGAATAATTATTAGGTGTATGTAGTCTATATTGCATGATTATTTGTAATTGATGGTATCACATGTAAGACCTACAACAATCAAAGTGTAGTGGAATATGTAATATGTTCATAGAGTTACATATCCAGGGTGTTGGAGTTCAATAGTAGGTTGTACTATAGAGTTGAAATATGATCACATGCCTTTATTTTTTAAATTTGATAGACACAAATGACATATATAGAGGACAAAACCATCAATTGTGCAAGAAATCCCACTCCTAGGGTACAATTCTTGTGAATCTAGAAAATAAAAAGCTTTTTGCTAATTCACTTCGACAACACTTTCAATTAGCAAAAACAACATTGAAGGAAAAAAATAAAAATAAAGGGATCATATTTGCAATAGTTTAATAACACCTTTAATCCACAAAGATATAAAGGTGTGTAAAGATATCTTAACCTGTCAAAGGAGTCTCAAACACTTTTCCGAATAACCCCTCGTATGACAAAGAATGTAAAGTTGCTAGAAGATCCTTCAAACTGAATGCTCAACAAATATTGAAATCATGAAAAATATAAAAAACTTATAAAATGCAACAAAAAAAACCGGAATAGAGTATAGAATGGTGTTTAGGATTAGGAGAAATCCCAAAATGGTAGTTAATGACACCGTTTATTGAGTTGTATATTTCTGTAAAGCTGTGAATTGTTATAGCATTAAAAAATGAATCTGCATCATTCATTTATGTCTCAGATCCACAACCTAGAATGCGAACTAATTTCAATCTACCCTGTAATTGTTGTGGAAAGGCTATATAGAATAATATGGCATTTTTGCTCTATAAATTTTCAATGGACTAAAAACCTTCTTACTGTTCAAAGAATACATTGTTTTCATACCAATGACTAAATAATTTTGAACTTGTTAGGAATCAAATTTTGTACCTTCTATCTAAATTCTTTTCACCTTATTGTTCAACTTTCCATAAATGGGTCAGCTCTAGTCGGACATAGCCTCTATTAATGAAATAAATGGTTTTGAGCTTGCTAAGAATCAAACTTAATACTTTCCACCAATTCTCTTTGAGCTCCACTCTTCAATTTTTAAAGATCAAATTAGTTAAGAATCTAACTTAAAGCCTACTTCTAAGATTTTTAATGATATACCTTCCAAGATGCAATTTCTGGTAATGTCAAATTTAGTTCATCAAATTTTAAAAATAGTTTCAAAGTCATCATCAATTTTACTTTTTAATTGTTGAAAAAAAAGCATACCCGTTGGAAAAAAAGCAGGATGCGCATCCGTCTATGCAATGGGCATAAATAATTTCAAGTACGTATTTATTTTTTTATTGCATCCATCCCTTTACAAAAGAAATGTGCCCTAGCAGCTCTGAAACTGAAGCGCGCCCTGGAGGAGACCTTCTTGAATTCTCGGGTAATGATGTGCACATTGTGTTGGGGTTTGCCCTCTGTGAAAAGATTGTGATTCTGATTGTGAAAGAAGATTGGGGAATTGATTATCTGAAACAGAGTCAGCCACATTGATTGTATATGGAGCTCTTATTTGTGACTTTATATAGCATGTGCAATGTTCAGCTCTGCCCTCGCGATCAACCTCTCCAACGTTCTGCAAAGGGAAGCAAAATGAAGAGGCAGAGGACAACTGATGGAGGCAAAATTCTTGTTCTAGGTGATTCTTGTTACATGTGCTTGATGTTTTATATTGTTTTGATCACCATATTCTGTGACTGCCTGCCATTGTTTATTACATTGCTATTTTGAATATGAATGAATTGCAACTGAATGTAAGCTCTCCTCCAATTCCCATCGATTTAATCTTTTATTTTTTAAAATATTGTAGATTAGGAGAATGGATCTATGCTGCAGACTCTTGCCTCTGTTAGTAAAAGCTCTTTAAACTTATTCAATCAAAGATTTAATCAAATTGTGGATGGAAAGTAGTACTCTTTTGGAGCCTCGTCTCCTTTTTGTCATCTCCCTGCAAACCTGGAATCAATAGATTTTGGTAGTTCAAAGTGGACCCAAACATTTGTTATCAGCAAATCAGTTGCCTGTTTGCGTTGAAGATTCCTTGTTTTATATGGACTAGTGTAACAAATTTTGCATCCTCTAACAAATTAGGTACCTCTTGCTGACACTTAGCTTTGTAAATGAGCTAATGGCCTGCAGTTTTGGAGATATGTGCTTCCCCCATCGGTAGAATCCTTTCTTCTTTTAGTCTGCAACTTTGGAGGTATATCATCTCTCAGCTTGGACTCAGGCAGGTCCATTTTGGGTGTATTGTAAAGCAAAAATGATGCAAATTTAACCAGTCAAGACTCATCAAATTATCTCAAAAATCAAAATGCTAGAACAAGGGAGGAATGGTTTTTTTACAGCTTTTAAATTTCGTTCATAGATTTTCACATCCTTACTAATTTTGTCCCGGTTGTTATACCTCCTCTGCTTGGACAATCCCTTCTTATTCTAGATTTATGTCTTTTTGAGGAGCACGTATGCTATAGAAGAATAATATTATATACAAAATTTGCTCTGGTTTTCCGGTAAAAATTTGCAACTAAACATCTTTTAAATATAACAGAATGTGGTATAAATTCCTAAAGTAAGGGAGAATATTGACAAATCAATGATCACATTTGTTTGGAATGTTGTTTACGAGTTTATGAAGTGACCATGTGGCTGTTTCGGGATTTGATTAAACATTAATGGCATCAATAAAAGAGACTGCAGCATATGCTTGGCAATAATCAGGCACCTCTGACATCTATCAGGCAGCCCACTTTCTTCAGAGCATTGTTCAGCTTCATATCTCCTTCAGCAATCTCCATTTGGCTGAACTATTGTAACTTGTTAGAAATTTCTCTCAAGTATGCTCCTAAATTTCTCTGTGTTCTTTTTCACAGGAATTCTTGGTGCACCATGCACAATGTTTTGCAAACTTCATAGATGAGCATTCTAATGAGTCATTGGTCCAATACAATTACTGAAATTCTTGTGCTGATTTTGTACTCTTTTTGTTCAATCATTTTAATGGATATATACATCTAAGGCATTTCTTAATTTCAATAAAAGAGAACTATATTTATGATAATCATATTTTATTTATTTTTTAATTATAAAACAAGTTAAAATTTACTCTGAAATTTAATGTATATAGTATTATTAGTAATGCTAATACATGATTTTCTGTTTCATTTGCAGTGCTGTTAACAACTTGATTGGCGAAGTCATATTCACTTCATAGAATATAAGTGTTTGGAATGAGCTGTTTACATGTCATGTTCTTTAGCTGTAATTCTATTTTTATTTGGCAGGGCCATGCCTCTTTTGTTTTTCATTTTGTTTCGAGGACTACTTTTATAGGTTTGGTATGCCTTTTTTTGTATTCTATATTTTTATGAGAAGATTTTTCTCATTTTTAGTTTAATTGGTGTTTTGTATTTGTTTTTTTGTGGGTGATGATTGTTTAATAGAGCTCAATAAAGACAGCAGTGATGACAAGGAGGCGGAGAAAAGAAGCAATAGTACACATCACAAGCATCAAGGAAATGCAACAGGTAACCTTTGAGTTTGTGTATGACAGACACCACACTTGAGTAATAAAACTGCCTTCTACAATCATTTGATAAATGCATTGATCATAACTCACCATATTTACCTCTTTGTTGACTTAGTTTAGTTTGATTTAAAACATTGTTTTTCAAGTAGGTTATAAGTTTTGAATTTATTATTTACTTTGATGAATTAGCTTTACAATTCTCTGATCCCCCTTCTGCCTCATTACTACACACCACAAATTTTCATGAAAAAAAAACCGTAGCGCAATTTAGGTTCTTTGCGTCTTGATTAAACATAACATTTAGAATATTCAGAAATCAGTCTGGAGGTTAATTTTAAAATTATTTTTTCCATTTTTTGTAGTTTCCTAATTCCTTAACTATTTCAGTTACAATTCAACATTTCAAATATGGATCTCGCTTCACCAAGTATTTTAAATTCACTTGAAATCTATTGGAAAAGTTTAATATGAATCTTGAAATACTTAGCCTTCCATGTCTACATATAACAGGTCTAGTCTTTTCAAACCTGAACTATACTATTGATTTTAATTGATTGCATAGGTAAAGTCCTTTTGGCTGACTGAAAATTTGCAGGTGTCATAAACCATAGGTCATTTTAACCATAGATTTGAAACTCCTAATAAATCATTAAAGTTGGTAGACTGGCTGAGCTTTCATCTTAGCTAGTGAAACATGGGATCATCCCACAGGATGTGCGCTTTGATAGTTGAGGCCAACCTTCAGAGAAGGTTGGTTCCTCCTTGTACTTCACTTGAAGCACTACTTTCACTGAGAAAAGGGGGAGAAAAAGACTTGAAATGGGGTGATGCACCAGATAACTTTGTTCCCTTCACTGTTGTTTCGTACTCATAATGTATCAACAATCAACTCAATTTCACACAAAGAGATGTTTTCACAGCTAAACAATTGTTTGCAACCTGCACAAAGTGTACATTTTCTGCCTATAGTTGCTGGAACGAGTCATACATTTTTTGCCTGAGAAAACACAATAATACTCCAATCATTATTTTGCACACAATGTAACAGTTCGTAAGAAGGCAAAATCATTGAAACCTTATTGTTGAAAGGTGTCACTTTACAATAGTACGAATCTGAAAATGACTAATTTTCTCTTGAAAAATAAAATATTACACATGCTTCAGACTCTAGGACTGATTTTTTGAGTTACAATACAATATTTCTTGGCTAGATAGAGCCTTTTGAAGGTTTAAGTATATAGCAGAAAAAATGCAAGAATTACCCCCAAGAGATAATCCTAGGCGTACCTTTTTGGAGGAATAAATGTTTTTCCACCCCTTGAGAGTAAAGTTTGGCCAAATCAGGTTGCATGTGCACTAAAATTACCCTTGTTTCAATTTTATGAAGATCTAATAGTTACTCCAGCCTCCATACACATGTTTACTATTTCATTTTCATAGAACATTGTGTCTGCATATTTCTTCATGAAATAAACCTTTCATTCTATTTAATGTGTATGAAACTTTCATGTCTTTTTCCATGACTGCATGTGTTCTCAGTCTTCTCCAAGGACTGTCATTTGTCCCTGACCTTCTATTAGGTCACATTTTCTTTTTAGGATGGTTAACTATGGACTGTCCATCATGCAATGACTGTCCTTGAATATTTGGTTGCCACTGTTCATTTCTTGCAACGGTTTTGGACAGGGTTTTAGCAGTAGTTATTCACTCTTCAATGTTGCTATGACCATTTGATAACCTTCTATGAGCTTATCAGATAATGCCTTCATTATTTGATGTTGGAGGTATGTAGATTCAGTGTCCTTTGCATGATAGTATTTAGTTCCTTTTGTGTTGGCCTGTGTATCATGTCACGCACTTTGGTTATATGGCTGACATTGTCTTTCTTTCTAACCCTTGCCATATGTATACTGTCATACTTAGCCCACCTGATTGATTGGTCTTCTTCTTCCTGCGTGACTTTCTTTAACATGATTATTGTTATCAAAAAATTGTTCACTGTCCCTTTTGAACTGTTACAAGTTTTTGATATTTCTTATACCCTTGAGCATGAAGGAGACTCTACTTTCATAGAGGCTCTCTTAACCTTCCATTGTTCAATATCACAAGAATTGGCTCTAATTTAGCTCCCACCATTCTGTCTCCCTTGCCAAGAGGTTTTGTAAACTAACAACTGCCATTGTTTTAATGATGACTGTCATCAAGATCCAAACTCTATTCCTTGCTTAGCTGCCTTCGATGACAATGCAACCACCTCTTATCTCTAACTGCCTTTTGATTATTGTATGATATAACCATCTTCATTAGATTTTATAGACTTGAATTTAGGTCTATTCATCTGTGTTACATGACTATTACAACCACCATATGCTATATGTTGTCCCGCTAACATAGTCCTTCGTCGTTTCTATTTTAAAATAGTCCTATAGACTATTTTAGCATTGATTGTCACTTCCTTGCCTACATATGCACTGTTATCTTTTCATTATTGTAGGGAACCTGTGTGCATGCTAAGAATAATATTCTCTATCTTTATGTTGACAGTTTTATCTCCCTGCCTGCCCTTGTCTTCCTTTACGGTGTCTTTTCAATCTACCATGCATTGACTCTTTGTTTATTCCCTTGTATATGGTATCCTCCACCACTTAATGTTCTCCAACAGTGTTACCTTTTCATGTTTAAGATTCATAGAATATTCTTTGTCCCTTCTTGAGACATTGAAGTCTCTTTAGTGTCTACTATACTCCTGTCTCTGTTTCAGAACATGTGCCAGGCATCTAACAGAAAAACAATTACACTTAGACATTATTCTTCCTAAAGAAGCTTCTCTTCAAATGTCTTAATGACTATCCATTTGATATTCTTGACTTTGACTATCTCTTAGTAAACTGCCCTTACATTATTCATATGCACTATCTTGTTCATTATCTTTGAAATGCGTCTATTTCATATTGCTCCTTGTCATGTCTTGGTCTTCAACATTTCATCTTAACTGTGCTATTCCCTTGCTTTCTCTGTTTTCTTACATTAAAGAAGGTGCTAAGAAATTTTGATAACTCAAGATTTACTCTAAAGGGTTGCACTGAGGAAACAGCTACCCTGCCTTATGCACCTCATTCTTCATGATGATGTTCATTCATAAACCCATCTGCTCCTTGTCATTTGACATGACTGTCCCTATTTTGGTCTTGAAAAAATGCATTGAATTCCCTCTTCAACTTTTTGAGAAATGGTGTTTCTAATGTAATTGTGACAGTCAGACTCTAGTTAAGAAAAGTTCATATCCTTGATTACATGATGTCACTGTCAACCTTTTATGCTTTTTTAATGATTGTTCTACTATTTTAATATCCTTCCTCTCCCCGATGACTGTGGCTGCCATTGTCCCTTCACTGTCTTTTTGTTTTGTAGATTTTCAAGCTTTGTTTGAACTGTTCATTGTCACTGTGAGCTCAAGAGTCCCAAGAAAACTTATCCATTTAAATATTGACTTGTACACTTGATGAAGGGAAATATATCCCTGGCCAATCATCACAGTCCCCGCACATACAAAATATAGAGATGATAAGGCCAGTTTTTTTTGAAAAGCTGGTTTCCTTTTAATCAAGACAATTGTCCTGTCACTGTCATAATACCTCTTTCGTACATGTTGTGAGATTCTCTTCTCTAGCTTATATTCCTTGAGAGATTTCTTTTAATGATAGCAAAGAACACTCTAGTTTCTATTGAAGCTTTTATACGTTGCTGATTTTATATTCAAAATTGGCCTCTAACATCCAAACTATCATGACTGTGTGTCTTGCCAGTGACGTAGAAACTTTATATGCCATTGATCTCGTTGTAGTAGCTTGAAAAGTTGCCCTATTTATTATAATGGCAGTGGCTCATTGACTAACTTTATGGTTCATAGACTTGCTCGCCTCTTCGTGAGTGCCTTTTTACTAAAGGTGACATTTATTTGCATTTCTTGAAACAATCTCCTCTAAGTATTACCAAATTAAAATGAAAATAAGCAAAGGCAACAGATGTGCTACGCTGTGTTAATATTCTTCATTTTCAATTCCACAAATCAATACCCTTGACCAATCATCATGTTTTAAGGTGGTCAATCATAAACATGCACTTGCACCCTTTAGATAGATCTCCAAATACTTCATTGTCATTATCATCCTCATGGTTTCCTTATTCCTGTAGAGAAGAAATGTAAACGAATATATTTTTCTTTGTGCATCAACAAGAAGGTAGGTTGAGTTTTATAACAATGATAGAGAAGTGTTATTCTAGAATTGCAATAACACAAATATATATGAAAATTCTGTTTTAGAGCATACTTTGTCTAAACTATCATTTTGTATATTTGTATAACAGAGTTAGGCATATCTGTGTGCAGATTTTTTCTATTTGAAAGTTTGGTGCATCTAAATGATTTTGTATCATTAGGTAACTATTCATTGATATTTCTATTAATTTTTTTATTGAATCTTCTAATATCAGTTTTACTCACCCTGTCCAACACTGAATCATTTTATATTTTATTGGCAGGAAAATCATCTAAATTTAAAGAGTGGTTGATGTTGAGTGTTTGACAAGCTGAGTCAATGCTCAAAAATCTTTGGAGGCTAGATTTGGTAGTTCCTGAAGTCAAGTGATGAATGTAATTTACATAATTTTAGAAAAAAATGTATCAAATATTGGAATGGATGTTAAATTCGACATTTAATATCTAAAATTGGAGAAAATTTTGTATTTTTAATCCATTGTTGAAATTGGTGTAAATATAGTTTGTAAACTAGGGCAATTTAATGGAATATGCAAATATCTAAAACTTGAGAAGATGTTCCAATATTTGAATCAATAAATGTAATATGTAAATTACGACAATATCCATTCAGTAAATTGATATGTAAACTACTTTATTATTTAATACCATTATTTTTATTTGGGAGGGGTTGAATTAACCCCCTCCCTAAGGCCACAAAGAATGGTCATTAGCCATGACCATTCTTCTAGGTCTAGTGTCTCTTGTTATTGTTTTTTTTTTTTTATATAATTTTATACTATTTATTTTCCTACATGACATTTAACTTTTTTTAATTTTTATATTCATTTCATTATCTATAATAACTTACAACTTACACCTGTGCTACAAATGTAATCATTGAGTATAATAATAATCTCTAATTATAACAGAGTTTGGTAATATTTCAATACTTAGTGTTGTGTTTGCAAACTGTAATTTAAACATGTTGGTTTAGTGTTCTATTTTGGAATTCATTTATCAGTTGTGTGATGACATGTGTGTTTGAATCTTGAATTAGTTATTGTTTGAATCTTGAATTAGTTATTGTCTGTCAATGTTTGAAATTTGGTATTGACTTTAGATGCTTTGTTTGTTTAACATTAATTTGTATGTGTGAATTTTGAGTACTTTGTTTGCATTTATATGAACTGTTTATTTGAGCTTTGTCATTTGGTTTGTGTATTTGTTTGAATTTTTGTATACACTAGTTGTTTGTTTGAAGTGAATTTTAAATATCTATGTTTAGTGTTTTCTATATGTACATTTATTGATAGAACTTAAATATTCATTTAGTGTGCATTTTTTAATTTCATCAATCCCTCATTATATTTTTGAACTATGTGTGTGCAACAACCTCTTATTATTTGAGTTAACTTTCACATCCCTTTAATTGTTTGTTGATATTTGCTTTTGTGTCTATGTTTATATCAAGTGTTTCCATTTACATTAATTGTGTATTTGAATTTTGACATACATTAATTGTTTGTTTGGAGTGTCTTCTAAATTTTTTATTGTGTCTCATCTTGGCATGCATTAGTTATTTGTTGGAAGTTTGTATGCACTTTAGGCATTAAATTTGGCATCCCTTAAATTGTTAGTTGGCATTCCTATTTTTGTGTGTTTATATGAATTGTTTGCATTTACATTAATTGCATTTATTTGAATTTTGACATCTACTAGTTGGAAATGTGTTTGAACTTTAGGCTTTTACTATGTGTACATCTATTGTTAGAACTTAAAACATTTATTTAGTATGCACATTTGAATTTCAATATCCTTCATTATATTTTTGAGCTTTGTATGAAGAGTAAGTGTGTATCCCCTTGTTTGAGTTAACTTTGATGCCATTTTAATTCTTTGTTAGCATTCCTTTTTTTTGTGTGTGCTTATATGAAGTGTTTGCATTTATATTAATTATATTTATTTGAATTTTGGCATATACTAATTGTTGGAAATGTGTTTGAACTTTAGGCATTTACTGTGTACATCTATTGTTAGAACTTAAAACATTCATTTAGTGTGCACATTTGAATTTCAATATCCTTCGTTATATTTTTGAGCTTTGTATGAAGAGTATGTGTGCATCCCCTTGTTGTTTGAGTTAACTTTGATATCCTTTTAATTCTTTGTTAGCATTCCTTTTTTTGTGTATGCTTATATGAAGTGTTTACATTAATTGTTTGTTTGAAGTGTGTTCTAAACTTTTTTATTTAGTGGTTTTCACTTTGGTATCCACTAGTTGTTTGTTGGAAATATGCATGAGCTTTAGACATTTATCGTTTGAACTTTAGCATTCACTTAGTGCACATGTTTGAAATGTAGCATCCCTTTATTGTGTTTTGAACTTTGTTTGAAGTGTGTTGGGGAGTGTATTTGAACTAATTTTGTATGAAGTGTTTAAATTGTTTTACCATTCACTTATATTCAAAGTTGTCGGTTCAAGTTCGGGTTCGGGCACAGGGACGGATTTGGTTTCAAGAATCTGGTTTGTGGATTCGTGAAATTTGTTGGTGGCTATTTTTTGGTCCGTAGGTCCGGCAAATGAGGTTTGAGTGATTTTGGCCTATTGGGAAGTCATGTCTGTCTAGGATTTGGGTGAGAACTAGGCTAAGTTTGTCATAGAGATGGGGTCAAAACCAAGTGATTTCTGATAAAAATGAGTTAAAACCCTTTGAGAATCATGTTGTCAGCTTCATTTTGACCTTAGAAAGCCATGATGGATTGTGGGAGGTAACCCTACTAAAGGCTTGTTGAATCTTGAAATTTGGCTGAGTCTGCAATTTTTCAAAAACCCCCAACATCTAGAATCAACATCTTAACTCCTATGAAGTTGGAACCTAACTCAAACATCCTCAAACATCCTGAAAGTATTTATACACGGACCCTGACTAGTTCATGAATCTGGATCCGATTCGTGGGTCTAGGGTTCAAATTTGGTAATGTAGCTTATATTTGATCCTCTTATTGTTTGTTAATTTGTGTGTTGGGTATATTTAAACTTTCTATCACTTTCAAGAGTGTTCTAACTTTAATACTCATATGCATGTTTGAACAAACTTTGTATGTGTGAAGTGTGTTTGAACTAATTTTGTATGAACTATTTTACCATTCACTTATATCTGATCCTCTTATTGTTTGTTAATTTGTATGGTGGGTGTGTTTGAACTTTTTATCACTTTCAAGAGTGTTGGACAACTTTGACACTCACTTATATGCATGTTTGAACAAATGTTGTTAATGTTAAGTGTGGTTTAACTTTTTTATATTCACCTTGTGTGTTGTTTAGCCAACTTTATGTGAAGTGTTTTATCACTTTGGCATTTGCTTCATTTATGGTTGAACTAAATTTGTGTGAAGCATATTTGAACTTTGGCATTCATTTTGTTTGAAGAGTCTGAATTTTGTCATTCACTTTGTGTAAGTGGACTAACTTTGACATTCACATGTGCATGTTCAAACTTCAACCTTTATTTTGTATATTGTGAGGTATGTCTTTGAATAGTGTGAAATGTGCTTGAACTCTACATTTCGCTTTAAATGTGGATAGTGTGTTTGAACAAACTATGCGTGAAATGTCATTTAACTTTAACACCTTTGTTGTGTTGTACTTTGGTATGTGTTTATATGCTTGATTTTTCAAATTCCTGTGTGAATAGTGTAATAACTTTTGACATTCACCTGTGGCATTTTTGTACTTTGTGTAAGTGGACTAACTTTGACACTCACACGTGCATGTTCAAACTTCAACCTTTATTTTGTATATTATGAGGTATGTTTTTGAATAGTGTGAAATGTGGTTGAACTCTACATTTCGCTTTAAATGTGGATAGTGTGTTTGAGTAAGTGGACTAAGTGGACTAACTTTGACATTCACATGTGCATGTTCAAACTTCAACCTCTATTTTGTATATTGTGAGGTATGTCTTTGAATAGTGTGAAATGTGCTTGAACTCTACATTTCGCTTTAAATGTGGATAGTGTGTTTGAACAAACTAGAAGGGAAATAAGGATCTCTCGCGCTTGCTCTCATGGCCGCTGCTCCCAATCAAAATAATTTTCCCGCTCACGCCCACGCGTTCAGGAATGCCCTTCCCCATTCAGCAGACGCCCCAAGTCTTGCCCTTGGTTATGCCTCTATTGCTCAAGGTCAGTTGTCGGCCCCTGCTGCGGTTGGGCTTACTGGCTACGCTTTGGCCCTACTATCCAAGCCTGATGCCCCTCCTACGGACGTACCTGGGCCTTCTTTTGCAGACGACATGGATCTGGGTAACGTTGGTAGTGCCAATGCTTCAGGTAGGGTTTGTATGGCGGGTGGGGATGCAACTGCTGGTGCTTCTCGCCTTCGTGGGTCTGCCTCGGCCGCTCCTGGGTGCTCTTCTAAGTCCAAGCCTGCTGCCTCTCAAAAGCTTGCTTCTAGTCTTAGAGGTGCTACCACTATCCGAGTTTCTAATCCTCTTCTCATTCCTCTGGGAGATGAGGTAGTGAAAGAAATTGATTCTGCAGCTTCGGTCTTCGCGGATCATGGTTTCATCTGCAGGTTCAAGGGCTTTTGGCCGAGTCTCCCGGATCTGCATGCATGGATAACAAGCCAGTGGGAACCCATGATTTTAGAAACAGTCCACATATTTCCTCAAGCGAGGGGATTTTTCATAGCCAAGTTTCAGAACCCAGCTGACCAAAAACTGATTCTTTGTGATCACTTTTTTAGCTAGGACGACAGATTCATGCTTATGGTCAAGCCTTGGCACCACAACTTTGATGCCTCTTCTCAGACTTTCTCAAAAGTTCCCACTTGGGTGAGGCTTCCCAACCTCCCTCTTCACTTCTAGGTTGATTCTATATTCAAGACTGTGGGGGAGGCTCTCAGAGACTTTCTAATGGTTGATGAGGAATCTGATGATATCCTTCCCTCAACATATGCAAGAATACTTGAAGATTTGGATTTTTCCAAGGGTCTTCCGGAAAAGATAAAGCTACAACATCCTAAAGGATCCTAGATTCAACCCTTGGATTACGAAGGTCTCCAATTCAGATGCAGGAGATGTTTTAAAACTGGTCACTTAGCGGACCAATGTGCATTGGAAAAGGTTAACAAACTCGCATCTTGGTAGAAGGGAGCCTCCTCCCTCCACTACTCTATTGTTAAGGCCTCGACTTCTCGAAGCTTTTCTCAAGTTGTTTCTTCTTCCCAGGAGTCTCCTGAGGCCCCAACGCCTCCTGGTTCTGCCTCTGGCTCTCCCTTGGGGGATGGCCCCTTACCTGGTTCTTCGATCAATCCTGATTCTGCTACTCGGGTTGCTCCATTGGATCATGCCAGTTCGATGGCTAAAGACCCGTCCCACACTACTGCTTCTCCAGTTTTCGGTGGCCCTATTTCGAGACATTCTACTGTTGCTCCATTTTTGGGCGCCACGGATCTTGATTTGATATCTTGGCAAGATTCGGCCAAGGGTGCGAATGTTAGGTGGACTTTTGTTAAAGGCAAGAAAAGATCTAAACATCTTCCCTCCTTCAACGTGTCCCTCCATTCCCAGCAGGGGAAGAAATGATTTATCTCTGCGGTTGGCAGGTTCTTCGCTGACCGTTGATAGTCTTAGGGTTGCTATTAAAAACTGAAATATCTTTCAAGTAGCGATTTCTCTAGTGTGGATCCCAGACTCTCTTTTTTTCTGGTTCCATTCTTTATCCAAGTTGTGGGAGCCTGAGGCAAAACCCTCACTGTGGTCTTGATCTATTTCGTTTAAGAGTGTTGTATTGAAAATCTTATTTGACCAATTTGTACACGGTTTCAAGGCCCCTTCAAAACCTGTTTTCCTTAATCAAAAACTATGTGTGAAATGTCATTTAACTTTGACATCTTTGTTGTGTTGTACTTTGATATGTGTTTATATGCTTGTTTTTTCAAATTCCTGTGTCAATAGTGTAATAACTTTTGACATTCACCTGTGGCATTTTTGTACTTTGATATGTGTTTATATGCTTGACCTTTCAAATTATTGTGCGAGTAGTGTAATAACTTTGACATTCACCTATGTGGCATTTTTTAACAATAGTGTAAAATGTGTGAGCTTTTATTGTAATTTGATGTGTTTGAACTTGAGTGTTTACTTTTGAAGTAATTTTTTGTGAAACATTTTTCAAATTAGGCATGTTTGTGTATTTGGACTTTAGCATGGTATGTTCGAATTTAAGCATTTACTTTATATATCTGAAGTGTATTTTCACTTTGGCATTTACTTCATGTATGGTTAAACTAAATTTGTGTGAAGCATATTTGAACTTTGGCATTCATTTTGCGTGAAAAGTTTGAATCTTGCCATTCACTGTGTTAGCTGACTAACTTTGACATTCACACATGTGAATGTTCAAACTCAAAATGTCATGTAAGGTGGAACTAAATTAGCATGAAGCATATTTGAACTTTGGCATTCATGTTGTGTGAAGAGTTTGGATTTTGGCATTCAGTTTTTGTACGTGCATGTTCAAACTTCAACATTTATTTTGTATAATGTTTAGTGTGCTTGAACTTCACATTTCACTAGCTTGAGTTAAAACAATAAGAGTTCCAAAGAAACAACAATCTAGCCAAAACTAAAGCCAAGACACTGTTTGGTCCTTTTGATATCTCAAAGATTCCCTTAGTTGCTTGTATAGACTAGTCAAAGAACTTTAGCCATCCTTCCTTATGGTGCATTAGATGCCAATTAGGCATTATTATGGGTAACAATTTTGCTTTTAAGATAAGGGATGCATTGGTGATACATGACTTTCTTATCTATTAAGTAACATATATGTGGGCCCACAATGATTAACACTCCCACTTGATTAATTTGAGGATTGTTCATGTGCCTTTCATGATTGTTGTTATTAGATTGGCACCTTGTAGTTTTAAGCCAAATGGGGACCTCATCCTTTGAGTAAATCTTTCATAATCTTTTTGTCTTTTTATGATTAAGTTTTCAAAAACTAAAAAGGTAAAAAACAAATAAATCTTTTGATTTCTTGACTTCAACACTTACAAAATCACAATGTGTTCAAACACACTATCCATATTTAAAGCGAAATGTGAAGTTCAAGCACACTAAACACTATACAAAATAAATGTTGAAGTTTGAACATGCACATGTGTGAATGTCAAAGTCAATCCACTTACAAAATATGAATGACAAAATTCAAACTCTTCAAACAAAATGAATGCCAAAGTGCAAAAAACACTCCACATAAAGTTGGTTGAACCACACACAAGGTGAATTATAAAAAGTTAAACCATTTCACATATACAAAATTTGATCAAACATGCATACAAGTATCAAAGTTAGAACACTCTTGAAAGTGATAAAAAGCTCACACACCCACCACACAAATTAACAAACAATAAGAGCATCAAATATAAGCAAATGGTAATATAGTTTAGACACACTTCATAGAAAATTAGTTCAAAAATACTTCACATATACAAAGTTCATTAAAAAATCCATATAAGTGAGTATCAAAGTTAGAACACTATTGAAAGTGATAGAAAGTTTAACACACCCACCACACAAATTTATCAAACAATAAGAGGATCAAATATAAGTGAATGGTAAAATAATTTATACACACTTCATACAAAATAAGTTCAAATACACTCCCCAACAAACTTCAAACAAAGTTCACAATACAATGAAGGGATGCTACATTTTAAACGTGCGCACAAAGTGAATGCTAAAGTGCAAATGATAAATGTCTAAAGTTCAGGCACATTTCCAACAAACAAATAGTGGACACCAAAGTGAAACACACTAAATAAAAAAGTTTAAAACACACTTGAAACCAACAATTAATGCAAATGCAAACACTTCATATAAACATACACACAAAAAAGAATGCTAACAAACAATTAAAGGGAGGTCAAAGTTATCTCAAAAAATAAGGGGATGCACACATACTCTTCATACAAAGTTCAATAATATAATGAATGTTTCAGTTCTAACAATAAATGTATACATAGTAAATGCCTAAAGTTCAAACACATTTCCAACAACTAATAGATACCAAAATACAAATAAAGACAATTAACGTAAATGTCAGCACTTCGTATAAATACCAAAAAAATAGGAATGCCAACAAACAATTTAAGGGATATCAAATTTAATGTCTAAAGTGAATACAAACTTCCAACAAACAACTAGTGCATGTCGAAGTGACACACTAAATAAAAGAATTTAGAAGACACTCCAAACAAACAATTAATGTATGTCAAAATTCAAATACACTTAATTAATGCAAATGGTTACACACACATAGTTCAAATATAATGAGAGTGCTGAAATTCAAATATGCATACTAAATGAATGTTTAAGTTCTAACAATAAATGTACACATAGAACACACTAAACATAGATATTAAAAGTCACTACAAACAAATAATTAGTGTATGCAAAAATTCAAACACATACACAAACTACATGGCAAAGCTCAAATGGACACTACATATAAATGCAAACAAAGTATTCAAAATTCATGCATATAGATTAATGTTAAACAAACAAAGTATCAAAAGTCAATACCGAATTTCAAACCCAAGCTTCAACAAACAATAAGTAATTCAAGATTCAAACACACCTCACACAACTGATAAATGAATTCCAAAATAGAACACTAAACCAACATGTTTAAATTACAGTTTGCTAACACAACACTAAGCATTAAAATATTACCAAACTACATTATAATTAGAGAATATTATTGTACTTAATAATTACATTTGCAGCACAAGTTTATAACCCATTATAGATAATGAAATGAATATAAAAATTGAAAAAAGTTCAATGTCATGCAGGAAAATAAATAATATAAAAATAAAAAAAAATGACACAAAGACACTGGACTTAGAAGAATGGTCATGGCTAATGACCATTCTTTGCAGCTTTAGGGAGGGGGCAAATTCAACCCCTCCCAAATAAAAATAATGGTATTAAATAATAAAGCAGTTTACATCTCAATTCACTGGACAAATATAGTCTCAATTTACATATTACATAGATTGATGTTGCCAATTTGAGCAACTGATTCAAATATTGTAACACCTTCAAAGGTTTAGATATTGCATATTCTAGAAAATTTTCTTATTTTACAAACTATATTTACACCAATTTCAACCATTGATTAAAAATACAAAATTTTCTCCAATTTCAGATATTAAATATTGAATTTAATATCCATTCCAATATTTGAAACATTTTTCTAAAATTCTATAAATTACATTTGTCACTTGACTTCAGTAGCTCCCTAATCGAGCCTCCAAAGATTTCCGAGCACTGACTCAGCTTGTCACACACTCAACATCAACCACTTTTCAAGTTTAGATGATTTTCCTATCAAAATATAAAATGTTTCAATGTTTGACACACTGAGTAAAACTGATATAATAAGATTCAATAAATAAATATTGAGTTTAATATCTATTCCAATATTTGAAACATTTTTCTAAAATTCTGTAAAAACTATTGAAGAATCAAACCTCCTTGCAAAACATTGTTGTACTGGCAAATGAAAACAATTTAATTATGTGAAATTGAGTTGATTATTGATACATTATGAGTACTAAATAGAAGTAAAGGGGACAATGTTATCTGGTGCATCACCCCATTTCATGTCTTTTTCTCTCCCTTTTCTCAGTGAAAGTAGTAGTGCAGATGAAGTACCAAGAGGAACCAACCTTCTCTAAAGGTTGGTCTCAACTATCAAAGCACACATCCTATGGGATGATCTCATGTTTCACTAGCTGAGTTGAAAGTTCAGGCAACGCTACAAACTTTTATGGTTTATTAGGAGTTTCAAATCTATGGTTAAAATGGCTTATGGTTTATGACACCTACAAATTTTCACTCATCCAAAAAGACTTTAGCTATGCAATCAATCAAAATCAATATTATAGTTCAGGTTTGAAAAGACTTGACCTATTATATGTAGACTACAGACTTAACCTCTAACCTATACGTTTTGTTAGACTGTATAAAGTGACTCGGATCTAAAATGTTTAAATGTGACGTGGTGAGCAAGGTTGACCTCTCTTGGATCACATAGATTCATGGTTAAAAGGACTAGATTTATTCAGGCAAATAAAGAATTTGGATTTTAGAATTTTTAATTAATTTATGATAAATAAAAAAAGCTGGCAAAATTTAAACTTGAAATATTGAATTGTAACTGAAATAATTTAGGAATTAGGAAACTACAAAAAAATGGAAAAAATAATGTTAAAATTAACCACCAGACTGATTTCTGAATATTCTGAATGTTATGTTTAATCAAGATGCAAAGAACCTAAATTGCACTAAGTAATTCTTTTTCATGAAATTTTGTGGTGTGTAGTAATGGTGCAAAAGGGCGATCCGAGAATTGAAAAGCTAATTTATCAAAGTAAATAATAAATTCAAAACTTATAACCTACTTGAAAAACAATGTTTTAAGTCAAACTTAACTAAGTGAACAAAGAGGTAAATATGGTGAATTATGATAGAAGCATTTATCAAATGATTGTAAAAGGAAGTTTTATTACTTAAGTGTGGTATATGTGATACACAAACTCAAAGGTTGGTACCTGTTGTATTTCCTTGATGCTTGTGATGTGCAGTGCTGCTTCCTTTCTCCTCGTCATCGCTGCTGTCTTTATTGAGCTCCATTAAACAATCATCACCCACAAAAAAGAAGCAAATACAAAATACCAAAGAAAACTTAAAAAGAGGAGAAAAAACTTCTCATAAAAAATATAGAATACAAAAAAAGGCATACCAAATTTATAAAAGTAGTCCTCCAAAAAAAATAAAAACAAAAGAGGCATGGCCATGCCAAATAAAAATAGAATGACAGCTAAACAACATGACATGTAAACAACTCATTCCAAACACTCAGTCTATGAAGTGAATCTGACTTCGCCAATCAAGCTGTTAATGACACTGCAAATGCAACAAAAAATCGTGCATTACCATTACTATTAATCCTATTTACATTAAATTTCAGAATAAATTTTAACTTGTTTTATAATTAAAAAATAAATAAAATATGACTATCATAAATATAAATTTCTTTTATTGAAATTAAAAATTGCCTAATCAAAAGCATATATCCATTAACAAAGATTGAACAAAAAAAATAAAAAATCAAGAAATGAATTTCATTAAAATACACATCTATGACGTTTGCAAAACATTGTGCATGGTGCACCAAGAATTCCTTTGAAAAAGAACACAGAGAAATTTAGGAGCGTACTTGAGAAGAATGTCTTACAAGTTACAACAATTCGGCCAAATGGAGATCGCTGAAGGAGATATAAAGCTGAGCAATGCTCTGCAGAAAGTGGGCTGCCTGATAGATGTCAGAGGTGCTGAACATGTGAGACATTTTCATCCAAAAGAAGAGTTGAAGCTTCCAGCATTTGAAGAGGAATATTGTTAAGCACATGCTGCAGTCTCTTTTATTGATGCCATCAATGTTTAATCAAATCCTGAAACAACCACAAGCATGATATATAGTAAGTTTTAATACAGCCACGTATCCCCATGTTCACTTCATAAACAATATTCCAAACAAATGTAATCATAGATCTGTAAATATTCTCCCTTACTTTTGGAATTTATACCACACTCTGTTATATTTAAAACTTGCTTAGTGGCTACCCTATATTTTAACCAGAACACCAGAGCACATTATTTCAACAACCTTATTCAGAAGATTCCCAATGAAAACATCTGAAGCATTCCTGTTCCTCAAAAAGACACAAATCTAGAATAAGAAGGGATTGTCCAAACAGATGACGTATAATAACTGGCACAAAATTAGTAAGGGTGTGAAATTCTATGGAGGAAAATTAAAAGCTGTAAAAATGCCCTTCTTCCCTTGTCCTAGCATTTTAATGTCCTAGCATCAGTTTTGCTTTACAATACACCCATAATAGACCTGCCTGAGTCCAAGGTGAGAGATGATCTTAATGCTAAGGGCCCGTTTGGTAGCGGGAATTAGCCTGGAATTGGCATTTGTTATTGCCGATTCCGTCGAATCCTCAGTTTGGGAGTGCAATATGAAAATGGAATAGGAATATGTTAATGCTCATTTTGGTTCAAAATGAGCATTAACATCTTCCATTTGAAAAGGTGGAATTCGATTTTGAGGGCAAATTCCGGTTTTTCCAATGCCCATTTTGAAACTTGTCGGGTCCGCATTGTGATTTTATTTGTTTTGGCGTCCGCTTTATACACTTGCTTGTATGCTTTTTTTGGTATTCTTTGCAAACATTGTTTATAGCGGCCATCGCTGGACGCAAGCTAGGCATCGATATCCAAAGCGGCATTGACTGCAGTCTTCAAAGCGGCATCGACATCAATCTTCAAAGCTGCATCGCAACCCTGGTATGCAATACTCTGTTCAGACTAGGGCTTTCTGGTTTTTCTGTTTAGGGCTTGCTGGGTTTTTCTGTTTAAGGTTATTTGCAAATAAATACGTCTTCTCAAGTTTTTTGCGCGAATATACTTTTGTATGCATTAGGGCATACTGGTCCTAGGGTATGCTACCTAACTCAATCTCATAGCCCAAGTGCATTGCACTGTTGCTATCATGAATGTGTGTGTCGAAGAAAGCTTTCTGCACTGTTTCAATGTAGAAGCGTGCGTCTGCGAAAGGGACTGCGAGAGAAGAAGAAAAGAAGGAATTTTTTTTTGAACCCTAGGGCCCGCATTTTCCTTGTTTCACTCCCTTTTGCTCTTTAAAAAGAAGCCGGGATAGCCATTACTCTTGTGTCGAAGTCCCATTACTTGGGTTGTTGTGTGACTCTGTAATTCAGGGGTTCTTGACTGTGTTGCTCTATGCACCATGGCAGATATTGTGAGGAGGTTCGTTATGCCAGAGAGAGCCCAGCTGCATGTTGCTATGCTTGCTCTGCAGTTCAACTATGCTGGCTTTCACATCGTATCCAGAGCCGCACTTAACATGGGAGTAAGCAAGATCGTCTTTCCTGTCTACAGGAACGTCATTGCCCTGCTCCTGCTTGCCCCTTTTGCTTATTTTCTTGAAAAGTAAGCTTTTTAGTTTTCTGCACACATGTTGGACTCTCATTTTCAGTAGTGACTAACTTGGCTGGTATAAGTTCATGTAGTGTTTGAAAGATTGCTTATATGTTTTGATATGGATGTTTAAGATCATTAAAATGACCTGTTATTAAAATGTTGAAAATAAAGAATTGGATTGCAGACAGTCTTAAAATGAAACATGGTATGACTAATATGTCCATAATCTGTTTCTTCACTTTTTTCTTTCTGATGAGATCTTAAATATGATAAGAAACATCGATACAACAATAAAAAATATATTTTTTCATTTTCCTCTTTCTTCACAGATGCTGGACTCGAGAATTTTCAATAGTGACTAACTTGGCATAAGTTTTCTGTAGTTCATGTAGTATTCAAAAGATTGTTTTCAAAATCATCAACTATGCATATTTTTGTATCTAAGGTTAAGATTATTTTTCAGTGATCTGTCATTAGAATAAGTAAAGAATTGGATTGTTGACAAAGTCTAAAAAAATTATGAATATAACTAATGTCTACAATCTTTTCCTAACAATAGATCACTAATACGATCAAAATATTAATATAAAAACATACACAGTTAATTTTGAAAACAATGTTTGGAATATGCTAAACCACCAACTATTTGACCTTGTGTACAGGAAAGAGCGACCACCTCTTACTCTTTCCTTCTTGGTTCAATTCTTCCTGCTGGCATTACTTGGGTGAGCTTACTTCCACATAGAGCACAGACAACAGTTGCTATGCCAAAAAGTGTTGGACTAATGCCAAAAACATTTATCATGATAATCTGTTGTATCATTTGTTACACAGGGTTTTCAGAAGTAAAGTAGGAAAAAACAAATAAAAACCCAACAAATTGATGTGGAGTAGCAACCAAAAAACAATATTAGAATCATTCAACAGAGCATTACATGAAAGATTTCAAGCATTGCAATAAAGCTTTCCAAAAGTGAACAAACTGCATATGCACAACAGACCACTTGGCTGCCTGTCCTACTAAAATTAAAATGTCTTAAAAACAATACGGACTATTTCAAATTATAAAACCACGAGTTGAACTTCCAACCAATAGATCAATTCACCCAATCTAACAAAAACAAAGGTGACCTTGATTGAACAAAGGTGGAACCTAATTATATAGAATCAATTGAAAATTGATGGAATAGTAGTAACACTTGTGTACCTCAAATCACAATGTACACATCATTATCAACTACCAATATGAAAATAATGATATATTACTAATATCCTAAATACGCATATGAGTAAATATAATATTACACTAATAGTATATCTTTAAAGCCGTGTATGAATAAAAAATATAATGACAACTCTTTTGATAGAAAAAAGACTAATTTTAAGACTACATCAATGACTCCATGCATTATCACCAAAACTCAACATCTAAGATAAAAGGCAAGCATCATGTTTCCAAAACTTGATGTCTACACCATTTTATTTAGGTGTAAATGCTTTCATAAATATTAAGACTTTGGAGACATTTCTATCTGCTAAAGATAAAATCCCGAGGCGAAGGGCGAGTTCATAGAAAAGCAACCAACCAAGGAACTTCAATCACAAGAAACGACACTAGGAAAATCAAGAAGGCACAAAGGGACAAGTTAGTATATTGTGAGTTTCATATTTGTCCCTAGAATAAGACTAAGTATTGTCAAGTCACCAAGATTCTAATGCCTTGGCTGTTGGTACTCGATAATTGTCAGGCCTCCACGCTCCCTTGTATTGACCTTGTTATCATTCTTTTCCCTCAACCGAATCCCACGCTCCTACGCTTATGATTTGCATTGGTCTAGTGTTACAAATTCTAATGGTGACATCAAACTCTATTTTTTCCTCTCTTCACATGGCGTACCAAACTTTCAAATAGAGTATTAGGTAGCCTGAAATTTCTAGTTTATGAAATTAGGCCTCATGGCCTCCAATGACCAAGAAGAGAAGAATGCAGTATTTGATAGAATAAATTCGAGTGCTAGTGTGAAAGTGAACTTTCAGACATCAGGACCCTATACAAACTCTGCTATGATGAAAAACACTGTACCCACAACCAAAACATGTTCATTTCAAATGTGAAGTCCCCTGTTCCCAATGCTTCATATTTTAGTAGATGGGAATGCCTCTCAATTCAAACACATTAGTGTGTTCTTCATCTATTCCAAACAATGCCATTGATAATGGCGGTATTGTGCAGAATTTGCCTTCGTCTTTCAGAATTTTCAGTAAGATTATTAGTTTATTGTCTATATTACCTATGTTACTGTACTCAGCAAAACGAACAAGTATATTGTGTCCAGCGACGGCGGCTATAAACAATGTCTGCAAAGAATACCTAATAATTTTCCAAGCATACGAGCAAGTGTAGAAAGTGGACGCCAAAACAAATAAATCACAACACGGACCCGACGAGTTTCAAAATGGGCGTTGAAAAAACCGGAATTTGGCCCTCAAATTCGAATTCCACGTTTTCAAATTTGCCTTTGTCTTTCAGAATATATTATATAAAGTTGGAATATATTATATTGACTTTAGAAGTGTAAAGTTGGATTCTAAATACACAATCAAAAAAACACAAACCAAACATTGATACTTGTTTGTTTTGCTGAGTGCAGTAACACAGGTAATATAGACTAAACTAATAATCTTCTGAACCACGAATCTATTTTCAAATTTGGTAATCAGTTTCATCATTTTTATAAATATAAAAAATATAAAGTCGACTATTTCAAATAGAGTATGAAGTCATGGTGTTTCAACTTTATGAGAATCCCCTGTCTTGGAAGAATGACTTTCTTAGACATCCTAATATAGTGGAAGACATAGTTTTTAATGTTAGCTTGAATATTTTCTAGATCAGATCATGTGAGTTATTTCTTCTATCATGGATGGTCCATCTCATCTGGAGCTAAATGTATGGTTATATTTTACTATGTACATGTACTCATTTTGTTGATTTAGTAGGATTTCTGACTATTTGCTATAGATAATAACTAGGATTTGTTGGCTTGTCCTCTTGCTGCCTATGACTATCGATTTTGTACCTCAAACCTTCTTTGTCATGTACTTTTCAAGGATGGATATTACCAACAATATAAACATTCAAGGACGCATTTGTAGGAAGAGTAGAATCGCTCGTATTCGGGCACTTATTCTTGTTGTCCTTGGAGTAGCCAAAGCGGTGTCCTTGCTTCAAGGTAGGCAAACAAAGCGTAATGAAAGAAGTGATGGAAGTGGTTTTTATAAACGCATTATTCATTCGAATGAGGTGCATTGTCACGACCAAATTTGCATGACTTCAGCAACCTTCTTTCAACTAGCCAATCTTATAAGGCAAAAAGGAAGCCTATCAGATACGATGAGCATAACGGTAGAAGAACAATTAGTCATGTTCCTCCACACCCTTGGCCACAATCTGAGGAATCGTAAGATTGCCCACAACTTTGGTCACTCTAGAGAGACAGTAAGCTGATACTTCCACAAGGCCTTGACGGCTGTCTTAGCACTCCATGCGGATTATATCCTACCACCTGCTCCAAACACTCCTCCTGAAATTAGTGGGAAGGAACGTTTCAATCCTTACTTCAAGGTAAACCCCCTAGTGCTACAAATTTCTTTGCCTTGGTGTTAATCTTATTACTGTGTGTTTCTTGACTACAATTTTTGTATCTATAGGATTGTGTTGGAGCAATTGATGGAACCCATATACCGGTCATTGTCGATGTCGAGTTATAGGGTAAATATTGGGATAGAAAAGGGAACTTGTCACAAAATGTTATGGCTGTCTCCTCTTTTGATTATAAGTTTCAATACATTCTTGCTGGTTGGGAAGGGTCTGCTGCAGATAGCCGTGTTCTAGCTTCAACTCTCAATAGAGCCGATTCACTTGTAGTTCCCCTTGGTATGCCATTTCACACTGTATGTTTACTGAAGAAAATGATAAATGTTTCACGGTGTCAATGTTCACGGTTTAACAATATATTTAATTTTGTAGGAAAATATTATTTAGCCGATGCTGGATATCCAAATGTAACAGGATTTCTCGCACCCTACCGGTGTACACGTTACCACCTGAAGGAGTTTTCAAGAGCAAACCCTATAAACAGCCCAAGAGAGTTGTTTAACCACCGACACTCCTCTCTTAGAAATGCAATAGAGCGTACATTTGGCATTTTGAAGCAGTGTTTTCCTATCCTGAGGCATGCAACGTCTTATCCAATCACGACACAAGCACGTATTGTTTTGGCATGTTGCATACTGCACAACTTCATTACTATAGAGGATGGTGTTCCATCTGAAGTGGTTATTGAAGAGGACGATGATCGTGATGGGATAAATGTATCAATACTTGAGACATATGGGTTGAGTCAGCGTGATAAGGATGATTGGGGGAAGTTTAGAGATGATATAGCAAGTAGGATGTGGGAAGACTACAGACGAAGACGATAGTTGTAGTTTTAGAAGACCTTTCTTTGTTCTTTAATGTGCTTTAATGCAGATACAGTGATATGCATGTTTACAACTCTGATTTGTAACTCTGATTTCATAGTTTACAACTCTGATTTGTAACTCTGATTTATAACTCTGATTTCATAGTTATGTGTGCTCATAGTTTACAACTCTGATTTGTAACTCTGATTTCATTGTTATGTGTGCTCATAGTTTACAACTCTGATTTCATAGTTATGTGTGCTCATAGTTTACACCTCTGATTTCATAGTTTACAACTCTGATTTGTAACTCTGATTTCATAGTTATGTGTGCTCATAGTTTACAACTCTGATTTGTAACTCTGATTTCATTGTTATGTGTGCTCATAGTTTACAACTCTGATTCGTAACTCTGATTTCATAGTTATGTGTGCTCATAGTTTACAACTCTAATTTGTAACTTCTGATTTGCAATTGCATTTCTGGATTCGATTGTGTATGTTTTTAGCATCAACGTTTTGGATCACACTCCGTGATCCATCATCAGGAAAAAAAGAGAGCAAGGATGGTGGATCACGGAGTGTAATCCGAAATGTTGATGCTAAAAACATACACAATCGAATCCAAAAAATGCAATTGCAATTAAATATGGATTGTGGAAATCTGATATTATTAACTTCTGATTTCTCTTTGATTTCTCATAGTTTACAATTCGCATGACTGTCTGAACATAGTACACCATATATACATGCATACTTAGCTACATGCAAATGAGAATGGATAATAAAGACATATATCACATATTGCTGGATATCATGCAAAAATGCAATATTTTGGATTATATGGCACTGTTGTATGACTATTTCTTTATTATCCATTGTCATTTGCATGTAGCTAATGATTGCATATAACAGGTGGTGTAGGTCATGTCTTTCACAGAACTCATGATGACCATGGAGGATGAGGTTCAAGTAAGCCAGTCAACTTATTCCTCCAAGAAGGTTATGTGGACAAGAGAAATGGAACGAAAGTTCCTAAACTTGCTCCACGAGCAAGTTCACCTTGGAAGGAAATGCGACGGGGGCTTCAAAAAAGAAGCTTGGACCGCAATTGAGATGAAGTTCAATGGTGAGATGAACAGCCGTCTGTCAAAGGAACATTTCAAAAACAAGCTTAAAGGATGGAAGCAAGGTTTTAGAGTTATGAGAGAGTTGAAGAACATGAGTGGGTTTGCATGGAATGAGGCTACTCAAAGTGTGGATGCTGATGACATGGTGTGGGAGGAGCTTCTAAAGGTAACATGCTCTTATGAATATTTTGTCTAAGCAATATTGACTTCTTATTAAGTTGGATACAAGACAGAGATCTAATTCATTCATCATGACAACATGCAAAGAAAAGAATTTAAAAGTGCCAAAGTCTATAAGAGACAACCCTTCCAGTACTACAATGACCTAGCCTTCATTGTGGGTAATGACATAGTTGAAGGTATCGCAGCTACTACTGCACAAGAGACAGAAGAAGGGCTCAATATGGATGGGCCCGCCTACATGGATTGTGATGAGGATGTCCCTAATATGAGTGCAGCAAATAACACTACAACTGATTTGGATGATGAATTATATCATTCCAATCAATCGAGTGCAAGTGGTAAGCCAAATTCTTCAACACCGTCAGCAAGGAGGGGAAAGAAGAAGAAGGCAACCATGACTGGTTCGTTGGATGCGCTTTGTGAAAGTGTCTGCAGAATGGAAGAGGACTTCCGTTTGCCTCTTGTTATCAAAGTGGATAATTCTGATAAAGATTATGTCTTAGATAGTGTGTATGAGGCCCTCAAAGGCATCCCTGATTTGAGTCAAGCTACTATGCTAAAGGCATATGACACCTTCATGGCTGATATTGATAGAGTGAAAGGGTTCTTGAGAATGAATGAAGAGGAGAGAGTGCAGTACATTGCAATGAAGTTTGCAGACCTCTAGCTACTTTTGTTTCATTTTGAGTCTTGTTATTTAAACATTGGAAAGGTTAGCCAAGATACTTGTCTTATCAAAATCATACAGTTGATATCGGTGTGACATTGTTTTGTTTTGTTGAAACTCAAATTGTATGTTTTGTTGAAACTCAAATCGTATGTTTTGTTGATATTGGATGAGCTCTAAATGTGCTTTTTTAGCGTTGTAATTGAATAATTGGTGTGGAAATCCTGATAAATCTACAGATTTTGAATTTTGTGATGAATAATGCTGTCACCAGTCTGAGCCATTTGGCTGACTGTTATTACTGCAACCTGTTATATGGAAACAACATATTGACTATTTTAGGTGGGTTAGACCACTGTCTTGGGCCTTTAAGTTGCAACCTAGTTTCCGGCAATTGTTCTGAAGAGATTAGTATGTTGTGGTTATATTGTTGTTCAATGTGCACTTTCTCTCCCCTCAGACTGCCATCCCCAAAACATGTCCCCTGCTGTCCAACTGTCCCATCCCAGAAACACCATGGAACATTGCATATAATAGAATTTAATGCTAACTGATTTCCATTCCTCTACAATGTTCTGCTGCCCAGAGTCCTGAACCCAGACAGGGATCCATTGACACAAATCCTCCAAAGAGCATCTTCTGATTTTCAGATTACCTCTTGACCATATTTACTAGGTTCTAAAAATTAAATTTGTTATTAAGTATCAAAAACTTCAGAAATGTGTTCTCAAGAGAATTCTTTAAACTGTCTGTCCATGTCAATTGTAAAATCCGGAAAGAACCAGATATGAACCAAATCCAGCCTGATTTGGCAATATGCTTTTTATAGTGACTGTGGCAAGCTCCTTTGATGGTGCTTCACTTAAAACATTGGAAGTGTTTTGAGTGACGGAATGTACTATACAATGCCTTGAAGAGTAATTTTCACCTCTACAAAACTAATAGGTGAAGACTGAAGAGAGAGCTAGCCACAGTTTTTATTTTATTGCCAGTGCTTTCAATTCACTGCTGGAGGGTATCTGATACATTTAAGAAAATATTTTAGTACTGCTCCTTTTAAATATCATATTGTTCAACCAAAACATGCTTTGACCTGGATTATTTTTGACACTTTGTTACCATTTTACCAATTTGATAAAGGGAGTTGTTTTGGGGAGTCAACTGAAAAGTGGTTTCCCACTTCATTGTTTGGGAAAACCAATATATTAAATCATTGTTATGGATGAACTTCTTGAGAGGGACTTGTTGGTTGACCCGTGACATCATATGCACAGGATGTGAGAAAAACATGTCTTGACAAAGGAAGCCTACATGGTCCAGTCCATATTATTGAGGATAGAGGGAAACTGTCACCCAAGCATCAGGAATTGTGTAGCATAGATAAACTGAACTTTAACAAGTTTAGTGTGGCTGTGAATGTTTATTTGGGACTGATTTTATTTTAGGTAGCAATTAATTCCAAGCTTCCTTAGTCTGTTTTCTTCTTTATACTATATTTTATGCCCAAACATAGAAGCAACACTAATTTCACATGATTTTAAACGTGTAGATTAAACCACTGTTTCAACAGAAGAAGCTTCATTGCTCATGCAAAAATGTATCTAGTTTACTCAAGTCTGTGACTAGACTTGCCTTACCATCTTAATTATCTATATTGGTTTTGTTTATTCGTCTGTATCATATTAATTACAAAAGTAGTAATCCTGCTACTATGGAAGCCCTCATTCTGTATGATACAAGGCCAATCATGTTATTCGGGCTTGCTTAAGATGCCTTAAATTGGCATACTCTGATTGTGTTGGTAGCATCAATCACATTTGTGTATGATTTTGGGTTGGCTAGCTCAGATTTATCCTTCATATAATATTATAAGGATATTGATTCACACACACATGCACTTGTACGTAGTGTGTATAGATTCAAATGTTTGATTATCATCAAATATACACACACAACATACACATGTGAAAGATGATTACAATTTTATTATTTTAATGTTTGACTCTTCAAATTAAGTTTGGTTTGAATTTTGTATTGATCTGATGTGCAATAAATATGGTTAAAATTGTTTTATTGTGCTTGGTGGCATTCAATGCTTGAAATGGTTAAAGTGTCCAAATGTTGTTATCTTGCTATCCCTACACCTCTACATGTGCTAGATGGTTGCCATAAATCTGAATCACTTTGACTTATCATTGAAAATTTGGCATTGAATTATCAATTACCAATTATTGTGGTTAAATTTGTTTATTTTGTACAAATTATAGCTATTTTTTATATTGTTTTATGGCCACACCCAGGCATAACAACCTGAGTAAAAACAAATTGATGAACCACCAAATTGAAACCCAAACCTGTAACAATTTGATGCACAATTGTATCTAGGAAGATCATTGATCCCAAGCCTAACAAACATCTAATATACAACACACTGACTAGAATTTGGATGTGTTATATGCATCATAGGAATAGAATTTAATTAATCTGAATGTTCTATACATATATTATCTCAAGAAAGATGAATGATCATCTCTCTTTTCTATAGCTCAATCCATTTATGCATATTTGTAGTCAGTGATAAAAGAACATTATAGAAGATGAATACTCCATTAACATGTGAAGCTTCATCCTCTTTTCAGAAGTTTGCAAAAGGCCTTTTTAACTCCAAAAAGCCCTTCCTGCAATTTGCCACCTTTGAGCAATAAAAAGGTTGAAAATGAGAGGATAGCAAGCAATAGTTATGTCACATTTGTAAAACTAATTTTTATGGGAGGTCTAGTGGGGTTGAACATCATTTGTCATGTGAGAGTGGAAATGGGGTTAAATTTTGTGTGAATATAATATTAGAAGAGCAATTGAAATGACAATGCTGGTTGGGGAAAGCTAGCAACAAACTATTTCTAATAGACGTGCATTTATGACATTGCCATCTATTAGCAAGAATTCCAATATATCAACTAGAGATAGAGGGAAGAGAAAGGTCATTTCCATTGCAAGTAGAAAAAATACAATTGTGGGATTGATGAATTTGTGACGATGTGAGGAAACCGGTGATTCAATGATCAAAATATTGTATGCCCATGCCCTCCCACTTCATATGGCAAGGTCTCCTTATTTCAAAGAGATATTGAAAGATACTATTGTAGTTGGTCCCTCTTATGTGATTCTTAGACAATATTCAAAGGTGAACATATTAATAGAGAAAATGAGACAAATATAAATTAGGACTTGTTTGATAGTAATGGATGGGTTAAGTGATATTAATATTATTATTACATCTCCAACAAATTCATACTTTTTTTTAGAATTATTGAATGTTCTAAAAAATATAAGAATACTAAATACCAATTTAGCCTTTTGAAAGATGTCATAGATAATAGCCTGTACATGTTGTGTGGTAGAACCCTTACCAATTGTTTTAGGTTCTTTGCTATGTCAAGCCCTTGAAATCTTGCCTAAATATAAAAATCCTCTAAGTCCTAACAAGTCTTGTCTAAAGCCCTAAACCCTATGTTATAATTTGTCATTGACTTGTACCCGATTGCCCATTTACTTGAATGTTTTTAGGGCATTCTCAACAATTCCATTTTGTGCATTTCCTTTTATCTCTGAAGCCTTGAGAACTCTTTACTTTGAGGTGCCTTCACATATATTGAATGCATAACTAGGGTTAAATTCCCAACTAGGGTTTGGATTGAGCTCAAAAAATGGAAATTTAACTTGGTTTCTTGGTTTTGAGTGAATGTGCCCAAGCCCTTCTACTTAAACTAGTATATAGAGACAACTTAACTCATTATTGTAATTTAAAGTCTAGCTTGTCAATTATGCCTAAGAAGACTATATATGCATTGGGCTTAGTTTATGAGCTCATCGATTATTAGAGTAGATTGTTAGAGTAGATTTGATTATGTGGAGTTTCTAAAATTTTATGGAGTGTATTTGAATGAACTCTCATTACTTGTTCACTGCTCATGTTGTTCATGATTTCAACTTACAATCTATATTTATGATGACTACACATATTTCTAATGTTACTCCTTGGTGTATTACATTTATTGTGGGAACTTTGCACGGTGTGTCTTCACACCACCATTTCGTTGTTGGATTTTGTTCTTCCCCATCTTCTATGTACGAGTATAGATTAATTAGATCCTTTCAGTTTCAAATAGAAAGTCTCTTTAATCAACCATGGATTGTTGGAGTAGATCTGATTATGTGAAATTTCTAAAATTTTATAAAGTGTATTTAATCAACCATAGATTGTTATAGTGTCAATGACTTCAGTCAATGCACCTATGTGTCAATGTGGTGCTGGGCGATGCATATTGAGGACGTCACAGACATCAAGAAATCTCGGGCATCAATTTTGGGATTGCCCAAAAAAGAAAAAGGTCTGGATATGTAATTATAGTTTTATGTTTAAAAATAATGTGACAACTAATCATTTTAGGAAGAACTGATGTAGATTTGGTATTGCAGGGAAATAGTGAATGTGAATTCTTCTGGTGGGTCGATGAACCCAAATGTACGTCTACTCCATCTACAGCTATACCCAAATTTACGTCTACCCCATCTACATCCTTACCTGATGTAGGGAATGAGTGCAAGGAGTGCAAGGCTCGAGAGGCAGCTAGTGCCGCCAAATTATTTTCAATGGCGAAAGCAGAAATCATGTTTCTGCGATGCATTCTTTGTGTACTATGCGCACTACTTTGTTGGGAACATATGCGTAAATGTGGTTAACAGACAGACGGCTATTGTAGATAAATGAAGTTTCTAATAATTTAAAGTAGATACGATGGACATATTTTGATAAACTCATGAACTTTTTTGTTGTTTATGACTCAATTATGATTTTGAATATAAAATTAAACAAAATTAAATATTAACCTTATTAAAAAAAATTTGAAAAATATTTATGATTTTCTATATAAAATTTAATTAAAAATATATATATATTTATGGTTTTCTCTATAAAATTAAATAAAATAACAAAATAAATCATAAAATGAACTAATAAAAATAAAATATAATATAAAAAAATATTAAAATAGTTCAAAAACTAAAATAAAAGTCATAGTCAAATACCAATTCTAGTTTTCAAAAGTGGAACCAAACGGAGGATATACATCTTCTCGCTCATATTCCGGGTCAACCAAACAGTCCAATCTATAATCCGGAAATGAAAAACTCAATTATCAAATCCATGATTTGACCATTTCCAGCATTTGATCAAATGCAGCATTTCCTAATTCCCGCTACCAAACGGGCCCTAAGAGTATACCTTCAAGGCTACAACAAAGAACTAGTATCACATACCTCCAAAGTTGCAGACTAAAAGAAGAAAGGCTTCTACTGATGGGGGAAGCACATAACTCCAAAACTTCACGCCATTTTGGAGTTGATAAGACATTAGCTCATTTGCAATGCTATGTGTCTTGGACTAGTCCATGTAAAATGAGGAATGTTCCACGCAAACAAGCAACTGGTTTGTTTGTAACAAATGTTTGGGTCCACTTTGAACTGTCAAAATCTATTGATTTGGTCCTTGGATAGAGATTCCAGGTTTGTAGGGAAATGTTGGTTCATACTTCAGGACAAAAAGGATACAGGGCTCCAAGAGAGTACTACTTTCCATCCACAATTTGATTGAATAGGTTTAAAGACTTTTTACTAACAGAGGCAAGAGTCTACAGCATATATGCATTCTCTTAGTCTACATTTTTTAAAAATAAGACTAAATCGATGGGAGTTGAAGGAGAGTCACAGAATATGGTCATCAAACAATATAAAACATCAAACATGTGTAAAAGGAATCATCAAACAATATAAAACATCAAACACGTGTAACAGGAATCACCTAGAACAAGAATTGCTTCCATCAGTTGTCCTCTGCCTCTTCCTTTCGCTTACCACTGCAGGAGCTGAACATCGCACGTTCGATTGGGCAGGGGCACCATTTCTGCTATATAAAGTCACAAATAAGAACTCTATATACAATCAATGTGGCTGACTCTGTTTCAGATAATCCAAGGTGATTCAATGCTTGAAAGGCAGTTTCACATCATTGTTCCAAATAAAGCTGGATTTAAGATATTTGTGATGTTGGGTGTCGACAGACATAAGAAAACAATAGCTTCGGTTTTTTGTAAAGATGTATTTACAGCTACTCATTCTTCTCTTAATGACGCGGGTTCACATACATTTCTAGCTTTTGGAACTAGCCTTTAAAAAGGCAAATGGTCATGGGGGAGATATGGGACTTGGTAAGTTAACCGTTCCCTTGGAACAACAGAAGCTTGTTTTTTAACAACATTTTTGCATGATATGAAATGCCTTGTAAAACAAAAAAATGGGTCAGGGGGATATAAACATTTTCTCATCTGCAATGGCTAGAGAATCAATGGAAAGAAGGCCTAAATTTGAAGATTAGCAGAAGAGGGTGAAGACATTAATGATATAAATGATGAATGTGGAATTCATAATTGAAAAATAACAGAGGAAGAAGAAGAGAAGATCCATTCACATTATATTTTACAACCTAAGAACTAAAGGCAAATGGTGGTGGATATCAGGTTGTCAGGTGGCATCACTGTGATTCTTGGAGGCATCTTTGAGGTGTTTATGATAGTCAATCTGGACAGAGTGACATCAATAAGAGGCTTGCGTAATGGAATTCAAAAGTTACATGGCAATATTCAAGTCAACAACCAAGGCATGCGAAAAAAGGCCCACCAAATATCAATATGGAGGACACAGATCAGGTGATTTATTATGGCTCATAAAAAGGTTTGAAGATGCATTGGAAGCTGACCCTTTTCCCACGCCTTCAAGGAATCAAAACAAGTTAAACATCATAAATATGTCCCTATTTTCAAGCAAGAAGGTATTCGACAGGATTTATGATTAGCAAGGATAGTTATGACAGTTGGAAACCATCATTGACTCTTGCAGGAGGTAGAGAGAGTTTTGATTTTTTCCCAAGGAGAATATCTAGATCATTCAGTTTAAAATAAAACAACCTCATCTTCTATGCCTAAATGGAGAGTTGGTTGGAATAGTTTAAGGAAGAGAGTTAGAGGAGTGTTTCCCCAATGTTCCAAAGGAGGTTTGACTTGGCCTCAAGGGGTGGAAAAACATTTATTCCTCCATAAAGGGACTTCTAGGATTATCTCTTGGGGTGTAATTCTTGCAATTTTCCTGCTCTGTACTTAAACCTGAAAAGGTTCTATCTATCCAAGAAATATTGTATTGTAACTCAGAAAATCAGTCCTAGAGGCTGAAACATGTGTAATATTTCATTTTGCAAAATAAAATCAGTCATTTTCAGATTCGTACTATTGTAAAGATACCTTTCAACAATAAGCTTTCAGTGATTTTGCCTTCTCAGGAACTGTTAAATTGTGTGCAAAATAATGATTGAAGTATTATTGTGTTTTCTCAGGCAGAAATTGTATGACTCATTCCAGCAACTATAGGCAGAAAATGTACACTTTATGCAAGTGGCTAACAGTTTTTTAGCTGTGAAAACATCTCTTCTCATTTAAAAACTATTGAAGAATCAAACCTCCTTGCAAAACATTGTTGTACTGGCAAATGAAAACAATTGAATTATGTGAAATTGAGTTGATTATTGATACATTATGAGTACTAAATAGAAGTAAAGGGGACAATGTTATCTGGTGCATCACCCCATTTCATGTCTTTTTCTCTCCCTTTTCTCAGTGAAAGTAGTAGTACAGATGAAGTACCAAGAGGAACCAACCTTCTCTAAAGGTTGGTCTCAACTATCAAAGCACACATCCTATGGGATGATCTCATGTTTCACTAGCTGAGTTGAAAGTTCAGGCAACGCTACAAACTTTTATGGTTTATTAGGAGTTTCAAATCTATGGTTAAAATGGCTTATGGTTTATGACACCTACAATTTTTCACTCATCCAAAAGGACTTTAGCTATGCAATCAATCAAAATCAATATTATAGTTCAGGTTTGAAAAGACTTGACCTATTATATGTAGACTACAGACTTAACCTCTAACCTATACGTTTTGTTAGATTGTATAAAGTGACTCGGATCTAAAATGTTTAAATGTGACGTGGGGAGCAAGGTTGACCTCTCTTGGATCACATAGATTCATGGTTAAAAGGACTAGATTTATTCAGGCAAATAAAGAATTTGGATTTTAGAATTTTTAATTAATTTACGATAAATAAAAAAAGCTGGCAAAATTTAAACTTGAAATATTGAATTGTAACTGAAATAATTTAGGAATTAGGAAACTACAAAAAAATGGAAAAAATAATGTTAAAATTAACCACCAGACTGATTTCTGAATATTCTGAATGTTATGTTTAATCAAGATGCAAAAAACCTAAATTGCACTAAGTAATTCTTTTTCATGAAATTTTGTGGTGTGTAGTAATGGTGCAAAAGGGAGATCAGAGAATTGAAAAGCTAATTTATCAAAGTAAATAATAAATTCAAAACTTATAACCTACTTGAAAAACAATGTTTTAAGTCAAACTTAACTTAGTGAACAAAGAGGTAAATATGGTGAATTATGATCGAAGCATTTATCAAATGATTGTAAAAGGAAGTTTTATTACTTAAGTGTGGTGTATGTGATACACAAACTCAAAGGTTGGTACCTGTTGTATTTCCTTGATGCTTGTGATGTGCAGTGCTGCTTCCTTTCTCCTCGTCATCGCTGCTGTCTTTATTGAGCTCCATTAAACAATCATCACCCACAAAAAAAAAGCAAATACAAAATACCAAATAAAACTTAAAAAGAGGAGAAAAAACTTCTTATAAATAATATAGAATACAAAAAAAGGCGTACCAAATTTATAAAAGTAGTCCTCCAAAAAAAATAAAAACAAAAGAGGCATGGCCATGCCAAATAAAAATAGAATGACAGCTAAACAACATGACATGTAAACAGCTCATTCCAAACACTCATAGTCTATGAAGTGAATCTGACTTCGCCAATCAAGCTATTAATGACACTGCAAATGCAACAAAAAATCGTGCATTACCATTACTATTAATCCTATTTACATTAAATTTCAGAATAAATTTTAACTTGTTTTATAATTAAAAAATAAATAAAATATGATTATCATAAATATAAATTTCTTTTATTGAAATTAAAAATTGCCTAATCAAAAGCATATATCCATTAACAAAGATTGAACAAAAAAAAAAAAAAAAAATCAACACATGAATTTCATTAAAATACACATCTATGACGTTTGCAAAACATTGTGCATGGTGCACCAAGAATTCCTTTGAAAAAGAACACAGAGAAATTTAGGAGCGTACTTGAGAAGAATGTCTTACAAGTTACAACAATTCGGCCAAATGGAGATCACTGAAGGAGATATAAAGCTGAGCAATGCTCTGCAGAAAGTGGGCTGCCTGATAGATGTCAGAGATGCTGAACATGTGAGACATTTTCATCCAAAAGAAGAGTTGAAGCTTCCAGCATTTGAAGAGGAATATTGTTAAGCATATGCAGCAGTCTCTTTTACTGATGCCATCAATGTTTAATCAAATCCTGAAACAACCACAAGCATGATATATAGTAAGTTTTAATACAGCCACGTATCCCTGTGTTCACTTCATAAACAATATTCCAAACAAATGTAATCATAGATCTGTAAATATTCTCCCTTACTTTTGGAATTTATACCACACTCTGTTATATTTAAAACTTGCTTAGTGGCTACCCTATATTTTAACCAGAACACCAGAGCACATTATTTCAACAACCTTATTCAGAAGATTCCCAATGAAAACATCTGAAGCATACGTGCTCCTCAAAAAGACACAAATCTAGAATAAGAAGGGATTGTCTAAACAGATGACGTATAATAACTGGCACAAAATTAGTAAGGGTGTGAAATTCTATGGAGGAAAATTAAAAGCTGTAAAAATGCCCTTCTTCCCTTGTCCTAGCATTTTAATGTCCTAGCATCAGTTTTGCTTTACAATACACCCATAATAGACCTGCCTGAGTCCAAGGTGAGAGATGATCTTAATGCTAAGAGTATACCTTCAAGGCTACAACAAAGAACTAGTATCACATACCTCCAAAGTTGCAGACTAAAAGAAGAAAGGCTTCTACTGATGGGGGAAGCACATAACTCCAAAACTTCACGCCATTTTGGAGTTGATAAGACATTAGCTCATTTGCAATGCTATGTGTCTTGGACTAGTCCATGTAAAATGAGGAATGTTCCACGCAAACAAGCAACTGGTTTGTTTGTAACAAATGTTTGGGTCCACTTTGAACTGTCAAAATCTATTGATCTGGTCCTTGGATAGAGATTCCAGGTTTGTAGGGAAATGTTGGTTCATACTTCAGGACAAAAAGGATACAGGGCTCCAAGAGAGTACTACTTTCCATCCACTATTTGATTGAATAAGTTTAAAGACTTTTTACTAACAGAGGCAAGAGTCTACAGCATATATGCATTCTCTTAGTCTACAGTTTTTTAAAAAAAGACTAAATCGATGGGAGTTGAAGGAGAGTCACAGAATATGGTCATCAAACAATATAAAACATCAAACATGTGTAAAAGGAATCATCAAACAATATAAAACATCAAACACGTGTAACAGGAATCACCTAGAACAAGAATTGCTTCCATCAGTTGTCCTCTGCCTCTTCCTTTCGCTTACCTCTGCAGGAGCTGAACATCGCACATTCGATTGGGCAGGGGCGCCATTTCTGCTATATAAAGTCACAAATAAGAGTTCCATATACAATCAATGTGGCTGACACATTCCCCAATCTTCTTCACCCTATCCCAGTCGGCATCACAATCTTCGACTCCGCATCCTTATCATTCATGATGGCAGACACATTCCATGTCACATCATTTCACAAAAAGAAAGGAGAAAGCATGGAAGAGGGCAAACCCCAACACAATTCAAGAAGGTCAAACCCGTTCACAAGGGCTCTTTTTTAAACGGCCATGCTTCAGTTTCAGAGCCATTAGTGGAAGACAATGGGCACATCATCACCCGACAACTCATAGGAAGACAATAGCTCCCGAATTTAGTTGATTTTTAGAAATGGAAGATGATAGCTAATTCAAGAAGGTCTCCTCCAGAGAAGTGTCTGCTATGCTTCAGTTTCAGAGCTGTTAGGGCACGTTGCAGAGCTGATGAACATTCGAGAGCTGTTTCAGAGCTGTTAGGGCGCATTCCTTTTGCGAAAGGCCTGTTAGGGCACGCTTGAGAGATGGATACTAGAACCTTATTTGAAATTATTTATGCGCATTGCAGAGATGGATGCACATTCCTGCTTTTTTTGAACGGGTATGCTTTTTTTTCAGCGGGCGTGCTTTCTTTTTTACAGAAACGATAAAAAAGTAACTTTGAAACTATTTTTAAAATTTGATGAACTAAAACAATTTTTTAAAATTGATTTTCTTTTTTCTTTTCTTTTCTTTTTCTTTTCCTTTTTTTTTGTGACATTACTAGTAACTAGTAATTGCAGGCTTAGTGGTAGGTTTTATGTTTGATTCTTAACTAATTTGATCTTTAAATAATTGGACAGTTGAGTTTAAAAAGGCTTGGAGGAAAGTATTAAATTTGACTCTAGCAAGTCTAAAACCATTTATTCCATTACTAGAGGGGCTATGTCCGACTCTGAGATTACTCAGTTGATGGAAATTTGAACAATCAAATGAAAAGAAGTGTTTTCTTCCCTATTTCCACTACCATTCATAATTGTTGTGTGTCACCTTTGGCTGATCCAATTTTACAACCAACTCCCCTCATGATCACATGTTTTTTACGTTGCTTCTTACATTTCAACCTTTTCCCCAAAACATCATCATTTTAAATGCTATGTCTAACAACTCCAAAAGGAGGGAGTTCTTCAAATTCAAATTGTTTCAAAAAACATGGTCATTTACTTGAGAGTTTTGAAAACTCAGAATGTCCCTGGTATCCTTGCTTCCAAAACCATCTTCTTTCATTTTGGTTATCTACCCTGATACTCCATGAATCAAAAATATATCCTTCAATACTATGAAAGTCCTCAACTAATGCCCCTTTGCCTTGATCCATCAGTGACACCCCAACCATTGACATGGTATCAAGTACTTCATTGTCATCTCTCCACACATGAGTTATTTTGAACTCCTCAATCAATTTTAGCAGAGATTTAATCCTTCAAATGTATTTGTTTATATACCAGACACTCGGTTCCCCTTTGATAATATCATTAATTATGACTAATGAGTCCCCTTCTAGATGAAGTTTAGATACTTTTAGATCAATTGATGTTTTAATTGCTAAAAGGGTTGGCAGGACCTTAGCCTCATTATTAGTTCCTTCCACTAATCTTTTCACTCCCAACATCAAAATATTGCCTTTCTAGTCTCTCACCACATATCAAAGTTTATTTTTATCCATCCTATGTTTAGAAGGATCCAAGGCACCTCTTTTACCTTCTTGGAAGTAGGATTAGCCCTCAATGGCCCATTAATAGACTTGAATTTAATCAAGGGCCATCTTGATTGAATTCTTGAACCTTCTTGGTTGAAATAAGTTTTGTCTATGTTTACACATGATGTTGAATTAATTGGTAATTTTGAGATAGCTCTTTCTATTCGTGCTAGAAATCTCTTCATATATTCACATTTTTCTTGAAAGATCCTTCTACTATGTTATTTCTAAATTTTTCATACAATCATTGAAGGACAAATATATTGTATGCATGAGAATATTGATGTGTGTCCTAGGAGAAACTAACTTTTTCCAAATCTTTCAAAGTGGTAGGGAGGGGCACATGCAATCCAAGGTGATTCAAAACAAACTTGCAACATTCTTGAGAAAACTTACAATTGAGTAAGATATAATCCAACGTCTCCTCCTCCTTGTTACAAAGGAAACACTTGAAAGGACCAAAAAAGCCAATCTTCTTCATTCTGTCCCCAGTTAAAATTCTACCTCTGAATGTCAACCAAGCAAAGGATCTCACTTTTGGTAAGCAATGTTTATTCCAGCACAAGCTTCTGAGTCATTCTTCCAACCAAGCTTCATTCTAAAGGATGTTGTATCCTATTTTGACTGAATACTCTCCTCTAATTGAACTACACCAAATAATTTCATATGTTTTCCTTGTAAGAGAAAGAGACCTATTGATAAAGATGTCTCAAAGGATTTGAGTTTCATTTTCTTCCCTCCCTGAGTTGGCCAGATCTTTCCAATGTCATTCCCTCTTCAAACTCTCCCTGTCGGCCTCAAAAAATTACTAACCTTTGTACCCCATCTCTTCTCTGTGATTTCCTTTATTCTCTTAATGTTCTCTTTTTCAACCAACAACTCCTTCCTGTCCTAGGAATTTGTCCATAAGTTTGCACTTCTCCCATCTCTCAACTACCAATAAATGTGATCTATAATGATTGGCCTATAACTCACAATAAAATTCCATAATGAAGAGCCACGTGGAGAGTCCTAAATATTTAAAATTCTAATTCTCTCATTATTGTCCAAATACTTTGCTTTTGAAATTCTTGCCCATTTATGTTCTAGATACTTATACGTGTTCCATACTAGCTTTGCACCCATGGCCTTATTGAGTATTTTCCAATTCCTTAAGTTCTAGCTCCACCCAAATCTTTTGGTTTATGAATTTGATCCCATGCCAATAGAGGAATCTTATCCCCATTCTTATTCCCATTCCAAAAGAAATTCCTCATCCTTTATTCAAGAGTACATATCACCTTCATTGGAATCCTCAAACACATCATAAAAAAAAGGGGTATAGTAGATATGACAGTCTTTAGCATTAGAATCCTACCTGCCAATGTTAACCATCAACTTTTCCAACCTTCCATCTTACCTATACACCCATCAACTAACCCTTTCTAAAGAGAAGATTTGCACAACCCTGCAAAAAGGGGAATCCCAAGAAATTTACCTAGTAGTCTGCCTAGCCACACGTTGAAGATCCTCAAAACCTCTCTTTGAACATTTTGGTCTGTATTAAAAAAGAATACTTCATATTTTCTCCAATTAATAGTTTATCCTAAAACCTTGTGATATGTGTCCAAAACTCTCTTCATGACTTGTGCCTCCCTCAAGGTAGCTTCCCCTAATAATATAGTGTCATCAACAAATTGTAGGTGAGATGCAAGATAAGCTCCTCTAGCAACTGCCACTCCCTTCCTCTGACCTTGTATCTTCCTTCCCAAAATCAACCTCCCCAACACTTCAACCATCAATATAGAAAGAAAATGGGAGATGTGATCTCCCTGTATGAGGCCCTAGGATGTAGGAAAGAACCCTTGTGGGCTCCCATTTACTAAGATTTATACACGATACCCAACTGTCATACCCTTAATCCAAGAAATCCATTTCCTACTGAATCCAAATTTCTCTAACACTCTATACAAAAAGCCTCTATCCACTCTATCATAAGCTTTCCTTATGTCCAATTTCACGATCTTTTTTTTTTTGCCTACCCACTCTGATCGAATGGATTGCCTCATGGGCGAGAATTATTCCCTCCATGAAGGATCTATTTGGGGTGAACCCACTCTACTCCTCTGATATCAAATTACCTAGAATCTTCTTCAGCCTATTTACAACCACCTTTGAAATAATTTTATATATAACATTGCATAATGATATAGGGTGAAAATATTCAAAAGTTTTTATATCATCCTTTTTTAGAATTAATGCTACCAAGGTATTATTAAAATATTTTAGAATGAATCACTTTTTCCTAGGTTCCTTGACCACTTCCCATATTTTCATCTTGATCACCTCCTACAATTTCTCATAAAATAGTTCTTGAAACCCACCGATCTAGGTGACTTATCCCCTTCTAAGGAAAAAAGTGCCTCTTTTAATTCTTCTAGTTGAGTCAAAGGTATTAACATCTCATTATCTAAATTTGAAACTAGGTTAGGGATAATGCCAAGAACATTGTCATACTCTACAATTGAAACCAAAATGTTTGTAGACCATAAAGAGGAAAATAAAGAAACAACCTCCTTATTGATATCTTCTTCCTTGAAGCATCATTGTCCATTAGTAAAAATAAAATAAGAAATCTCATCAGAAGACCTTCTTGATTTGACAAAGCTATGAAAAATCTTCTTATTTCGATCGCCTTCCTTCAACCAATTTTCTCTTGATTTTCTACACTAATAGATTTCTTCCCTTGCTAGAATCTTAGCATATCGATCCTTAAAACCCTTTTTTAGTGAGAAAATCTACTTAGTCCTTACCATCTATCATCACCTTATTGTAAAAAGATTCAAGATGACCTTCTAATATCCCCTTTTCAACAAAAATGTCTTTAAAATGGGTCTAATCCCATACCTTCAAGATACCTTTGATAAATTGGAGTTACTTGAATAGTTGAAAACCTTTATTCCCTACACATGATGGAGAGTTGCACCACTAATATGCAACCATCTCCGAAAATCCCGCTTCATGAAGCCACATCTTTTTGAACTTGAAAAGGCACATTAAAGGGACTGAATCCTTTTGCAACATTAAAGCCACAAGAAAATGGTCCAAGCCAATGAACGAGAGTATAGAAGCTTTGAAGATCAAGGGAAGATAATCACATCACCCCACCAAAAAGAAAATATATTTTTTTTTTGCAATATTTTTTCAAATCACCGCCTTCTATTTGTCCATGTAAAAAATTGATTATGTACTTTAACTTCACACAACCCATTCCCTATAACAAAATTCTAGTAATCAGTTTGGATATTTCCCAGTGATCCCTTCCCTCCCTTATTTTTTGCTAGTTCAAGGGTGGTGAACAACCCCTAATCATGCCAAAGCTTCACCTAGGAATAGTGTATTCAACTAAGCATCATTTTCCCTATTATGAAGTGCATTTAAATTGTCAACCCAAGGACTATACTTGAAATGGGACAACACAGTTTGTGCACTAAGTTCCTCATAAAGTCATTTCACTTAAGTTGTAGAAAGGAAAATACATGAAAGGAACTACACTATTGTTGTAGGAAAGTAAAGCACACATAGCTACTTAAATGAAATTGATGCTGACAACCATAAGTTCAAATTTAACCTATTCTACCAACCCAAAGCATTCACTATGGCTATCTCTACAAGTGTTGTAGGAACATACAAAGATTATAATGCTACAGGAGGAAATAGTGAATTCTACCTTAATTACTGAAAATGCTTAAACTACTTACTCTATTCTACTCTAATCCACCTCCCAAGTGGGCCCCCTTGGTTGGCTTCTTCTAGATATGAACTCAGAATGTTACTCAAAATCACTCTTTTATTGTATATTCAGAAAAACTGGTCACATTATCATTAAACAGTGCACAGAACTAAAAAGTAACTTGCTTGCAATTATAGCAATAATACAATCATCTGTCTAACTTGATTTCTAACAATCATATCCCTTTATATAGAGGGTTGACATTTATTTGAAAATAAAGATAAGGTCTGACTGATTCATGCCATAAAGAAAGGAGAATGCGATAGTCCAAAACAAAAGATCATAAAGACTAAATAACCACTTCAATAGAACATTGACTGTAGAGGAAATATAGCATAGTTGTGCTTCCTATATTCCCTGAAATGATCACTCCTTCAATTCCTCAAGCATGTTCCACAGTGGCATAATAGTTCTCCTCATCGTGGCTTGGAAATTTATCGCTTCTTCATCAATGTTGTCAATTCACTCTCCAGTTGCTCCTGTTACCCTGGCTGGTTAGTAGCACATGCATGTATATTTAAGTATTCAACTATTTAATCATATCCAAATGTTAGGACATACATTAAAACAATTATATGAAATACTGCATCATATATATATAATATTTAGCAAGGTATGTCAACTATTATCTACCCATAAGTTTGTGGATTTGATTGTACTTATAGCATGTACACAAGTTCAAGTACTTAAAAGTCATAGCAAGTGTTTTGGAAATGTCTTAGAACAAAGCATAAAACAATATAAAACAAAGACAAATTCCTTGCCCCTCATCTTCCTCCCAACAAGAATAATGCTTGTCCTCAAACATTATACTTCTTAGCAACTCCTTTGAATTCTCCAACTTTAGTCTTGCCTTTTCGGTTGCTTTTGAAGGTGTAGTAGAATCCTCTGGTTATTTCCCAATAGTCCATCTTGTAGTCTTCATGCAGCTAGTCCAATTTTGTAGCATTAATGTCATATAAAGGCCATAGAATCATCGATGGCTGGAAAGTCAAAGGAAACCAGAGCTCACGCCTGATTTGTCCTCCCAATTGCATGTATTTTGGTGCTTTGTTTATTGTTGCCTCTAGGGTAATAGGACTATGTGGTTTAGACTTTCTAAAAGCCTCTGGTAACCTATGCCATCTACTTCTGACACTAGTTAGGGCTCTCTGAAATGTGAAATAAGGCATCCCTTGATACTCTTTGTAGACCTTGTCTCTAACAGCAAAAATCATGTCCCTAGATACTGTTCTTGTATTCACATAAGTGAGACTGGACCAATCCCTTAGTAGAACATTGGGCTTGCTAGATTCAGCCCTCAAGGGTAGTTGCTCTGAGTTTTCTTTATCCTTATAATTATCTAGCTATATATCATAATTAGCTCCGTTGTGCATACAAGACATCAAGGCTTTTAAATGTATGTCTCCTATGTAAAGCAAGGGATTCCATTCAGTCTCTTCCGGAATGATGAAGTTGTGGAGATACAGATCACAAAGAAAGTTTTTTTTCCAAGAAGGAAGGGTCTGGTATATATCATAAAAATCTTGGGTTGTCCTAAACTCAGAGTTTTTATCCTTGATAGTCATCATCAATTGGAACAAGAGAAATTGCTCTTTCAAGAAAATAACATACACTCTAGGAGGATATTTGCAAGCTATAATTTGGTCAGCCAATTTTAAGGCATGATCCATCTTTTGTTTCTATTTCTCTATTTTCTCTTTCAAGTCCTCTATTTCCTCTTTTTGATCATCAATCTCTTTTCGCATCTTTTTCCTCTCTTCTTTCCATAAATTTTTCTTAAAGATAAACTAAGTGTATAGACTAAAAAGAATAGACTGCAGAGTAGGTGGGCCAAACTCTTCTGACTTAGTCTTCTATCTTTTCTTTGCACAATGGGCCTACTCTAAGTAGTTAGTGAACCATGTTCTCGTAAAAGGGGCTATAGCATTCTAAAAACAAGGATGAGCTGATGGTTGAGGCAACTGAAGCTCTTCTTGATTACCTTCTTGAACTGTTTGATGACTTTCTTCAGGTTCACTTTGATGTGTGGGAGGCTCATTATCAAATGTTTCATTTAAATTCTGAGGAGAATCTGTAACATTCGGTTGAATTGGGGAATTATCTGAAACATAATCAATATGGGTTTTTGTAGTAGGCTTTTTTGATAGAACATCCTAACTATCTAGAGAAACCTAGGGAATTTGTCCTCTCATCCGAGAACTTCTCCTCAAGGGAGTTTCTATTACCTCCATAGTTCTCTTTTTTATAGTTTTCTTTGGTCTCTCTACTGCAGGAGTAGATGTTGTAGGTGTATGCACCCTAAAATGGTCGCCTAGACTTTGGGCCCTCATTCAGCAATTTATCAAATCCCTTAATCAATATTTTCAAAAATCAACATTTTATCAATAATATCAATTTCCTTGATCAAATCATATTTCATCATTTTCGATCATTTGCCTTGGGCTAACCATTTTATCCTAAGTCTTTATTTATTTAAAAGGAATATTTCCTCCCCTTTTAATAAATAAAAAGCCCCCACTTTTCCTCTTATCCTAAGTTGCACAAATAAAGCATTATTCTTATTTTATAAAAAGGCAAAAAGCACTTTTTGTCTCATATGGACATAAAAGTCAACTCTTATTTTCCTATTGGAGGATACTTGTGCACATGGATTGCTCCTCTTTCAAGCTCCACCCTTGATTAAGACTTTTGCCTCTTAATCTCCACAGTCCATTTCTCCTCATTTCCTATAAAAGAAGAGCTCTCTTCCTCATTTTAGGTCATTCACTTTTATGCTAACTTTATGCTGCAGGAATTCTTGAAGACTTTGAAGCTTTTTGGAGATCATTGTTGCATCACATCTTGGCTTTCTTCATTGCTTCATAGTTTAGTTTTCATTCTTGCATAGTAGCTTCATATTTCATGCTTTCATAGTTTAGATTTCCTTTCATGCTTTAGAATAACTCATCTAGTTTAATAGGAAGGATTGTAACACTTGCTATTTCCATTTCATAGTTTAGATTGTACCTTCATTTCCATAGTTTAGCTTGCATATTTGCATCCTCATTTTTAGCTTACTAGCATTGCATTTCATCTGATTATTGGGGATATTGGCATTCTTGCCCTTGTCCTCATTTGAATCTCTCATAGTGTGGTTTACTAGCAAGGTTATAGGCCTAATAGCTCTAGCTGAGAGCAATATTCAAGTTATCCTTGTGACTCCATGCTTAGGGAGCTATGGATCAATTTTTGAGACCTCATTCTTGAGTGTTCTTGAATGTAATGATTCATAGAAGTGCACTATTTTGTGTGTACATTTTTGGCGCCCACCATGGGGCAGAACATTAGCGTTTTGTCCTTTATCTTCTGCATTTTCGTTAAATTTTTCATCAATTTTTGACTTTATTTTCGGTCTCTGGTTTTCTGTCTCAGAGTGTCATATTACACCTTTCACCAGTGTTGTGTGATAGTTTCTTGTATAGCAGCGCGACACTTTACCAGTTAAAAGTGTCACACTGTTTGGCAGAAAGTGTCGCACTGTGACCTATATCATGTCGCCTGCAGATAAGGTGCACTGTCGCATCAGGCTAAACTATCGCACCATTATGCAGAGAAGTGTCACGCAACAATCCTGCTAATTATAATGTTGCCTATACTGATAGTGAGCTATTTTTAGACCTTTTTGGCCGAGTTTAGATTTAATCAGTTTACTGGTTTGATTTACTACAGTTAGATAGATTCCATTTGCAAATTTCATTTAGATTTTGGGATTTTTCTAACCTTATGGGCCTAACAAGTTGTGGTTGTAGGTACATTTGCTTAAGAAATTTTCCAAAATTGCATGCTAAAGGGCTACTAATGGTTTTTGTAGGGCTACCCAAAAAGCATAAAAATACAAAAAAAAAGTGCTTGTTGTTTATTTCATTTTCAAGTGTGGCAATTACTAGTTGTTTCATTTCATAGGAACATAATATCTTGTGGAAGAAATTTTGAGGTGGTAGGAGAAGTATGCTCTTCACCCTTGTGGTGAACCAGAAAATCTTGACCCATCTTAGGATTTTGGAAGCAAGAGGGTAATTGAACTTTGCTTGGTGTGTTTGGGAGAAAGCTTTGAGATAAAGGAGTATGTTCTTCACCCTTGTGGTGAAACAAAATCCTTGAACCTCATAAGTTGATCCACTTTTTGTTTAGATCTTTAGAATCCTTTAGCAGGCCTGCTCTTGATCAATCAAGAGGAACGACCCAAGTGGGGACAAGCTTATTGCCGGCTATTCCGACCCACTATAAACTCAAGGCTATCAAGGACACAAAACCTTGGTAGACGTAGTGCTTGTCTTCGCTTGATGTGAGTACTTGTGGGATTGTGACCATGAGGAAAATATTGAGCAAGAATGCTTAAGGTACTCTTGAGGCCGCGAGGTCCGTTACTTGTTGCAAGGTAAGGAGTCCCTTTGGGGAGCAAGAGGGGTACTACGAATGGAAGCCCTTATTAAGAACCATAGTTAGAAGCCACCCTGTTTTGCTGCTTAGCTTCTTGGTGCAAGGATTGATCCAAGTGGAATAACCCGGATCACCCCAAGACTACTCACCATATGTGTTCCTTTGGTTGTGTCTTTGGCACTTCCATGACAAAGCCAATATCTATTGTGAGCAACCACTTTGTGTGAGGCAATGGGACATCAAGTTGTGGGCCAAGTTGTTAAGTATTGAGCCTTGACTTTTTAGGATAGAAAGTGCTTGAAGTGTTCTCATTGTGTTATACCTATGTAAATGTTCTTGCATACTCAACATCTCAGTAGCACTCATAAGGTTTTTCAATTTTTGATATCACAATTGTTTGTCTTGGCAAGGTTGCTTTTTCCCTTGTTTCAAGTGTTTGAAGACATATTTGATCTCATACTATTTGCAAACCTATCAATTTACTATTGTCATTGTGATTGAAATCAAAAAAATCAACCCTCAAACTGAAAATTTTGAACAAACAATCCCAAAATTGAGATTTTGCACTTCATTGGTCAAAGAGTCATGGAACACTGAAAAGTTGTCACACCCTGTTCTGAGAACTGTCGTGCGACAGTTCATCCTTGCATGAATTTCACCCTGCTTACCCGAAAAGTGTCGCCTAAGAATTTTCTGTTGTATACCTGGTTTTAGTCATTTCGCAGTTGCTTTTAGTTGGCTAGGTCTTTAGGTAGGTAACTTATCTTGCCACTGGAAGCCTATCTTTACTCTGAATTTCTATTTTTAGCCCTCTAGGGGTAGTGTCATTTGATTTACCAAGTCACCTCAGGAAGAATTGTCAAGTTAGAAGATTATTCCTTTTGAGAAAGTACATCTCTAGAGTTGTTAGTAACATTCTTGGAGAATTTGAGTACTCTTTATGTCCAAATCATTTCCATTCAAATTTAATTTTAATTATACAATTTGGCTAAGTCCATCCTCCTGGTTCAAACGTGCAAGGATATTGATCCTTTGATTTAAGCACCTCTTTGACAGTGTTGGTAATGCCTTTTGCAATTTCTATCTTGCCATCTCTTTTTTTTTGGACATTAGAGAACTTTGATTATCCTAGTTTGGTGTTGACACTTTGAGAGGTCACCTTATCATCAAGAATCCTTTTCTTTCATGTCAATTACAACAAGGTACCAAGTGAATCAAGGGAAATGACCCCCGGTTGTCTTTAATCAGTTACCCTTAGTTAAGACTTGTCAACAACGAACGGGAAAAGAGCCTATTTTCGACCAATCCCCTAAGAGTGAGTCTGAAGTTTGTTTTGATCCAGAGAGAAATTTGAATACCTCTTTAGCACCTTTTTCATCGAATATGGATATGAGTTATACCTTGACCAAACAACAAAGAGAAATAATAGATCAATCACTTGGTGACATTTTTCAAAGACATAGGGGTAACATGTCATTCAAAGATGACAATCAACCTGACTCACCTCCTATTAATTCAAGATATCTAGATGCTCATCAACAAGCTGAAAGACATTATGCACAAGCTCATCAAGATGCACAGTCGCAACATGAGGACCAAAACAACCAATCTTATGATGCTCATGTGAATGTAGCTAACTTGTTCAACCATTCAAGACCAAGTTCCCCACTAAAGACAACTTCAAGATATACAAGTGAGAGGCTAAAAAGAATTGAACAGGAAAAACAAGCTGCAAAAGAAGAAAAACTTAGGCTCCTAGAAGAGGAACAATGAGCTTTTTTGGACACAGAGAGAAAAGCATTCCAAGAGGAACAAGATAGGATATTGGCCCAACAACTCAACAATAAATTTAACAATGGGGGTACCAACAGTGGAACCAACTCTCCACCATCTACCCCCTCAGCAACTCCAAGAAGTAGAAGGCAGTCAAGGACCCCTTCAAGATCACCTAGTCCTAGAGGAAGATGGACTTCTCGACATACACATTATAGGAGACATACACCTCCTAGACTTTCAAGACAACCCTCCCAACGAGCTCATCACGACTCTCAACATGGAGGAAGTAGTGCCAACTTTGATGCTTACAATTTTATGAGAATGCAACAAAAACCACTATTTCAACAATATGTGGAAAAATATGTTGAGCAAAATAAGGATCAATTCTTGGAAAGCTTGATCAACAAGGGTGCAAGGGTCCCATACAACTTTGATGTGGATAGAAAAATTCAGAAGCAAAACCCTTCACAAGAAGAGGAGATAAAACAAATGAAGAAGATGATGGAGAAAATGATGGCTCCTAAGAGTTCCTTCAACTTGGATTCCATATGCCCTAATCCTTTTGATAAAAGTGTGAGTATGGTCGATTTTCCTAGAAAAGTTGAAATTCCCCTATACAACAAATATGACAGTAGTGGTGACCCACATGACCATGTGCGTCAGTTCTATATTATGAGTTTTGAATTCCACTATGAAGATTCCTATCTCATGAGATTATTTCCAAGGAGTCTAAAAGGTCAAGCAATGGAGTGGTTTACCAACATTACCCCTCCCATCAAAACTTTTAAAGAACTTGTCCAAAGATTTGTGCAACATTTTGCATATAATTTATCCAGGTCAGTCACCATGCTTGATTTGTGTAAATTAAAATAGAATCAAGGGGAACCCTTTGTTCTGTTTTTGCAAAGGTGGAGATGATTATGCTCCTGATATTCTAGGATTATTCCTGAAGATGAAAGGATTGACATTATTGTCAGCAATCTAGTGCCCGAACTGTGGTATGAGGTTAGGAAGACGGTCTTTGATTCTTTCGACACTATGGTCGAAACCGCATGTAGAATTGAGGATGTCTTAAAAGAACAAGGAATTTTGACTAAAAAAAACAACAATAGTCAAAATAACAACAACCCTCAAAAGGATAAAAGCAAGAACTCGCATTGGAATAAAAACAAATAGGTAGTCAATGACGGAGTTGTTGACTCTTCTCAACTAAAGGACTAAGATGTCCTACATTTATCTAGTGTCATTCAAGCTATGAAACTTCAAACATCCTCTGACCAACAAGAGCCTAAGCAACGATATTAGGACAAGTCCAAAAAGGAAAAGAGACAATTCACTAAGCTTGGAGACTCTTATGCAGATATTTTTAAGACCTTGATTGCTCATAATTTGGCACAACCTCAGGATCCTACAAAGTTTCGCATACCGGATCCTAAACCTTATTGGTGGAATGAGAAAGCTTACTGTGTATACCACAATGGGATTGGACATGACATTGGAAATTGTTTTAAACTTAAACATCTTGTTCATGACCTTATTGAGACCGGGAAATTATAGGTTGATGGGTTACATACTAATGCAGACCACAAAGCATTCAAGGAGCCTTTTCCCAAATACGATAAGGGGGAAACCTCTAAACCCAAAGATGGTAAGGCAATAATCAATTATACATACCCGTCTGCAGATAATGTCATAAATATGCTTGAAGTTGTAGACAATGATGTTAACATGATGAGGGGAAAAGATCCCTATGTTTATGATGTGAACTCACCTCCCATATTTGATGAAGGACCCGTTGTTGTGCTTAGAGGTCCTCAATCTCGAAGGTCATCCCAATCTCTCAATGTTGTTACTAGGAGTCAGAATCAGGGTCTTGTGGTCATTAGAGGGCCAAATTCCAAACCCAAACAAGTGGCATCCAAGAATGTCACCAAACCTGTAGTCACTCTAGAGATGAGCTATAACCTTGTTGATCAATTACAATGAACACCCACTCAGATCTCTATTTTTGAACTCTTGGAATTGTCTCCAAGGCACAAGCGTATTCTTAAGGATGCTTTGCATGCAGCAAATGTCCCTAATAATATAGATGTAGACCAATTCTAGAACATGGTCAACCACCTTGCTAGCCCACATTACCTTACATTTTCTGAAGAAGATGATAAAGCCTCAAGCCATCCGCACAATCTTGCCCTTCACATTGAGGTCATGATCAATAAAACCCATGTTAGGCGTGTGTTGATAGATGGGGGTGTTGGGCTCAATATTTGTTCTTTAAGTCTTTTGAAAAACCTGGGATACTCAAAGAATGTCATTGATACCAGGAAGAAAATTACTATCAAAGCCTATGATGAAGCAGAGCGAAGCTCTAAGGGTCTAGTCGTTCTTCCTGTCCAAATTGGTCCTGTCAAAAAAGACATTTTGTTTCAAATCGTTGATGTCGGTCCTCTAGCATACAACATCTTATTGGGTAGACCATGGATTCATGACATGCAAAAAGTACCATCTACCTATCACCAATGTGTCAAGTTCCCCTATAATGGAGTCGAAGTGTGTATACCCGGGGATAGCACATTGTTTATTCATGCAATTTCAGCAGGAACCCATGTTCCCCTAAATAGAGCAGCAGAAAATTTTGATGCAACTCTTGAACAATGTAAAGATAAGTTCAAATCCATAGACCTTGGTATGGGAGATTATCAAATTGACTCCTTTACAAAAATGCCAATCTCACTTAGGTCCTATGGAAAGCTGTCACAAGAGATGCGTCTCTCATCTTCAGCCATGACTTTGTTTGATACATTTGTAGAGTCTTTAGTGCCCATTCAAGATGAAAAAGAAGAAGTGGCCGTTAGAGATTGGATCTACGAGGAGGAAAAGTACTTGCATAATGAAAATTTCTTCCCATCTCCTAAGACCTATGGAAGAGGGTATACTTTGGTCAAGAATATGGGCTACCCAGGTCATGGTCCTCTCAGTCATAGACTAGATGCTAGAGCCAAACCCCTCAACCATGCTCTTTTTGGGCGTAGGTCTAAAAAGATAGTTGGTGTAGGCTTTGAAGATCCTAAAAAGAAAACTGTTCCTATCCTAGCTGTGACAGATAGTGATGATGAGTCTAGTTATGTGCCCAATTTGCAAAATCAGCAAGACAAGTGTGAAGATTGGATCCCTTCCACTAATCTCCTTTGGGGAGATTTAGATGCTTCAGTTATTGATCCAACAATTTCAAAACAAGAAAAATCTACTATCGCAACTCATGTTGAAGATCCTGTTCAATATACAAATGATATCCAAGAAGGTGTTACCCTTGGGGACACACATGCCTCTACCTTAAGGCCTAAAAAATATGGTTGGTGTAAGCATCCTAGTCAAGATTCAGATACAAATTCACATGAATATGAATGGGAGACTCTTTCTAATTGTTCTACAGTTGACATGGACATTGTTGTTGTCCATACATATGAGTCCCAACCAGAGGTAGCTAACGAGTCTAGTGTAAGATTAGAAGATTGGAGTCTGCGAGTCACCTTAGTGGATGATGCTTCACCCAATAGGATAAATCCTGATTTAGGTACCTTAGAGGGATACTTGACGGATCGTAACTTTGCAGTCACCAGAGATGACACCTTTCACATCAATAACATTAAAACCACCATTAATCTACCCCTTGTTCACTACGAGCTCATTGATTGGTCTCAGCGCTATCAAGAGCCTCAGCTCCCAACCTTCTAGAATGACTATGAGATAGCATGCTACTTGAATGCCCTTGAGCCTGTAGTCTCTTCCACTAGTGAACCAACTACAAGTATGACTGAACTAGATATCAAGTACCTCAGTCGCAAAATGAAGAGAAAAGAAAATAATAATAATGGTTCTGATGGTGAAAACCACTATGTGGTGGTGTCAGAACCCAAAAAAGTAAAAATAAAGGATGTATCTGAAGGTGAAAACCTCTGCAAGGCACCTAAGGATGGGGTACTTGATAATCTTCCTAGCTATTTTCAAGACAGGTCATCAGTTATTATTGAGCCTACACAATCAGTCAATCTAAATACAGAGGAGGCTCCGCAAGTTGTACATTTAGCTCAATCTCTATCACCACAAGAAAAAGAGGCATATACTAAGTTCCTACAAAGAAAGAAGATCAATTTTGCTTGGACTTACTTAGACATGCCAGGGTTGGACACTAGTCTTATTATGCATCATTTTTCCATAGCTCCAGGCATTAAACCAGTAAAATAGAAGTTGAGGAAAATGCATCCTCACATAGCTCTACTCGTCAAAGCCGAACTAGAGAAACTCTTAAGTGTAGGATTTATCAGAGCCATTGATTATGCTGAATGGATTTCCAATATTGTCCTAGTTTCAAAACATGATGGGTCCATTCGTGTCTGCACAAACTTTAGAGATCTTAACAAAGCTTGCCCAAAGGATGATTTTCCACTCCCAAACATAGACATGATAGTGGACATGACTGCGGGATATGTGATCTACTCTTTGATGGATGGATTTTCTGGTTACAATCAAATTAAGATAGCTCCTGAAGATCAGGAAAAGACAACATTCACTTGTGCGTGGGGAACCTATTGTTGGAACGTCATGCCATTTGGATTAAAGAATGCAGGAGCTACTTATCAAAGAGCTATGACCACTATATTCCATGACATGATGCATAAGAACATGGAAGACTACGTGGATGACACCCTAGCAAAATCCAAAAAAAGGAATACACACCTCGAAGATCTAGAATTCATTTTAGATTGTATGGAACAATTTCAGTTGAGATTGAATCCCAAAAAGTGCGCATTTGGAGTCACCTCCGGTAAACTTCTAGGATTCATTATTTCAACTAAAGGAATAGAGGTGGATCCCAAAAAGGTTCAAGCAATATTAGATATGCTGCCTCCCAAAAACATCAGTCAAATGAGGAGTCTTTAGGGTTGCCTTTAGTCTATTAGGAGGTTTATTTCACAATTAGCAGATAGAGCTCAACCCTTTAACAAGACATTACACAAAGGGGTTAAATGTGTCTGGAATGAGGATTTCCAGAAGAACATTGATCAGATCAAACAGTACTTGGCTAATCTTCCAATCTTAATGCCTCCTATTCCAGGGAAACCACTCATCTTGTATGTTTCAGCAACAGAATCTTCCCTAGGGGCATTATTGGCTCAACTTGATGATACAGGAAAAGAAAGAGCTATCTATTACATCAGTCGCACACTTGTTTCCTATGAGGTCAATTATACTAGTATTGAAAAGTCTTGTCTTGCTGTGGTGTTTACTTCCCAAAAGTTGTGACATTACATGCTTGCACATACAATACACTTGATAGCCAAAATTGATCCTCTTAAGTATTTGCTCATCAAGGCTGCTCTCATGGGTAGACTTGCTAAATGGATGATGATTCTCTCCGAATTTGACATTGAGTATGTCAAGCGTAAAGCCATAAAAGGAGAAGCTATCGCTGATCAACTGGCTGATTTTCCCATTCAAGACAGTATGCCCATTCAAGTTGAATTTCCAGATGAGCACATCATGTACATGACTACAAGAACATGGAAGATGTTCTTTGATGGCTCTTTCATGCACACTAGTTCAGGAGCTGGAGTGTTGTTTGTCTCCTCTCATGGGTGTACTATTCCCAAGTCCTATAAATTATTGTTCCCATGCACAAACAACATTGTTGAATATGAAGCCTTGACCAATGGATTGAAAATGGCCATAGAATGGGGAATTACAGAGCTACACATTTATGGGGATTCACAATTGATTATCAACCAAGTTAATAATGGAGAATATCAAACAAAGGATGACAAACTGATACCCTATAAAAAGATGGTTGATTCATTGTGACGATATTTCACTTTTGTTACATTTCAACAAGTTCCCTAAGTAGAGAACAAAGCAGCTGATGCTATGGCTACATTGGCTTCCATTCTTCAGCTAGAGCAACATGAATCTAGATATGAATTCCTGGCGGAAGAGCTACATTACCCTATTTTTGACTCCTTAGAAAGCCATGTCATATGTACTTTGGTTAGCCATGAATCATCCCGCTATGGTGCCATTTATTCATATCTCCATGATGGCATCATCCCCGAAACCTTTAATCGCTCTGAAAGAAGAAACCTTTTCCATAACGCCTCTCGCCATTCCCTTATCTCTGGTGATTTGTATAGGAGGGGTTTAGATGGGACACTTCTTAGGTTCTTGGAAAAGGATGAGTTTGACTGAGCGTTAGTTAACATTCACAAGGGCATTTGTGAAGGACATTCCAATGGTCTTGCCATGGCCTGAAGGTTACTTAGGGCGAGGTACTATTTTCCCACAATGCAGATGGATGCTATAGCTTTTGCCAAATCTCTTGAAAAGTGTCAGAAACATGGAAACCTAATTCATGCTCCAGGTAGGGATCTTATTCCTTCTATTTCTAATTGGCCATTTCAACGTTGGGCCTTTGACCTTGTTGGGAAGATTCATCCCAACTCATCAGGTGGACATAAATTCATTATTACTGCTACTGACTACTTTACCAAATGGGTAGAAGCCGTTCCACTGCTTGTTGCTTCAGGAAGACAATCTCTTTGTTCATATTGAATCACATCATCTGTCGGTTTGGGATTCCTTCTAAAATAATCACTGATAATGGAGGTCAGTTCAAAAACAAGGACCTTACACACCTCTGCAAGAAATTCAAGATAAAACAACATTGGTCCTTCATTTACTTCCTGCAAGGAAATGGACAAGCAGAGGCTTCAAATAAAACCATTCTTAAGATTCTCCATAGAACAGTTCACAAGAATGGTAGAGACTGGCACCTACAGATCAATCCAGCCTTATGGGCTTATAGAATGAGTATATGTACTACCACAGGGGCTACTCCTTTTGCCCTCACATATGGTGCTGAAGTAGTATTACCTTTAGAAGTTGAGATTCCTTCACTCAGAGTCTCTCTCAAAGGTTTGATTACAGATGAGGATTACCGCGCCATGAGGTTACAAGAGTTGGAACTTCTTGATGAAAAATGCAAAGCATCATTTGATCACATGAGAGTTTACGAAAAGCGTATGTCCAAAGCATTCAACAAGAAGGTTCACCCTAGAGAATTTCAAGTAGGAGGTCTTGTCCTACGTGAGAATCCTAAGAACCAACAGCATCAAGAACAAAAGGGTAAATTTGAACCTAATTGGCTTGGACCATACATTATTATTGCTGCTTTTGGGACAGGTGCTTACTTGTTATTTGATGTGGATGGAGAACAACTCCCTGATCCCATCAATGTTTTGCACCTCAAGAAGTTCTATCCATGATGCCCATTCAGTCTGGGGGCATCCTTTGTACATGCTTATTGATCCTGAAAAAAATTCCAAAAAAAATTCATATATGATGCTGAAAAAATCCTAAAAAGCATATAAAGTCCTGAAAAAATACAAAAAAATCAAAAAATGCAAAAAATTCAAAAAATAGAAAAAGTGCCTTAGTGAAAAAATAGAAACAAGCGCCTTGGTAGAAAAAATACAAAAAAATTGAAAAAATAAAAAAATCTCCAACTGGTGAAAACCTGGAAACAGGTGCTACTTGAGGCCTTTACACCCTTGTTTCTCAGTATGCGTCCTCGACACTTAGCCATTCTCCATCATGACTTGACCTTGTTGCCTTGGTCTGGAATTGGTCTTTATTTTTGTCTAGGGGGCATACCTATTAGCATAGGTCCTTTAGGTGTGTTTGTCTCTTGGGGCATTTCAAAAATAGGTGTTTTTCAACACCACCCAAATTGTGTTTTTCAACACTACCCTTGTGTCGAGTGTTTCTTAACGCTTATCAGATATCCTACCCATAGTCTAGCATAATCTGATAGTTCTCACTGACAGATGTGATACTCAAAGTTTGACTTTATGACCTACACACACGCACTTAAACACTCAACTCGCTAAGACTTGATTGACTTTGTTTTCTTTGTGTGATGTCTATGATGATTTCTTTGATGAGTGTTCTTTTCCTTAAGAAATTTTTGATGATGCATAGCTAGAAGACTGATGGTATGAGGACATGTTTTATTGCTTTTTCTACTTGTGGGTATATTTTTTTGGTCCTAATTGTCATTAGCATTTATGCTTGATCCACTTGACACTTAGAATCTACAAAGTATTATCCTTGACTGTTTTGCGAGTGCATGCTTGTAGCCATCTTGACTTTCTTGTGTCTCGATGCGAGCATAATCTTGCTATAGCAAAACTTAGGGAACCTCACTGCACTAGTCATCTTGACCTACATATCTTTGGTGCCTAGGTGAGATTCCCACATTCCTATCTAATATAGATCATATTCAGATTCACATAGTTATACTAGTGTGTATTGTATGATCTTATGATGCTACCAATAAAGCTCGATGATGATAATTAGATGTCTATTGGCTTCGTAACCTTGCAAGTAAACCACTTTCATAGTAGCTTGCATTTCTAGGTTCATGTTAGATTAGTTTTGCACTTTGCATATGGAGAGAGCTCTCCTTTTATCAATCATGGACCTGTCAGTCAACTGCGCTCATCTTCCCTTTTCTCAATCATATCTTTCGCTCCTTGTCTTTCACATCATGACTTGTTCCTGTCATCACAAGGGGTTAATCTTCTCATCATATCTATATCCCTAAAAATGTCATTTTCAGAAACATGAGTCTACATCATACACATGAGAATCAAGCATACATCTATGAGAGAGAATATACATAAGCATTTATAACATACATTTTGAGCAAAATGACAAGACAATATACAAACTGATGCATCCATCACAAGTGAGACATAAACACAAGATATATCGAACATCCAGTAATCTCATATATATAACAATGTCATCATACAATATACAATATGAGATCCCAAAATCTGGATCACAAAGTCTCATGATATGTCCAAAACATCTAAACCTAAGCCCTAAACCTAGGACTCGCTACCACCATCCTGAGGACCTGGTGGTGGAGGAGGTGGTGCCGCATCTGGTACTACATCTGATCTACCTAGTACTGTTGAGTAAGAAGGAGCTCTCTGACCCATTGGTACTGCCTCTATGTAGAGACCATAATAATATGTAGCTCACGATGCCTCTCTGCAAGGGCAACCTGTAGCTGCCTCTCTCGGCGCTCTGTCTCAGCCCTCTAATCTGTGAAATGCTACTCCTGACAGCTATAGTGATCCTAAGTTGTTGCATCTCAGCCTTTAGAGCCTGTATCCTGGCTCTCAAGTCCTCTCCTCCCGCAAGCTGATCCTACTGCACCTCTACCTGTCGGTGAGCTGGTCTCGCCTCATCCTTAGGTGTTACTGATCTTTGACCCCGTGACCATTTCTGGCCACCTAATCCAAATCCCTCACCTCTCTCCATCACCCTCCCTCTCCCTCTCCCTCTCCCTCTCCCTCCATCCCCTCCATCTCCTCTATCTCTGTCATCTCCCCCATCATCCCCCTTAGTAGTTGGTTGTACATCTAGCACAGTGAATTTGGGAAATGGACCCCTACGCCTCTCTACTTTGTAAGCTACATCTGCACCCACATCTTCCATGTCTAGAAGGTACTCCCATGGCTCCTAACATATAGCAGCTGTGTCCTATACTACCTACCGGTAATCCAGCATCAGCAGCCAACCATGGCCCTCCTCATCCCTGAATCGAGCATGTGTAGTGGTCTCTGTAAACACTCTCTGCTAGTGTCCGAACTGCCTCCAAACCTAAGTGATGATGAATCTCTCCATGATCTCTGCATGACAACCTACTAGTGGCTGATTACAAAGCATATAATCTAGCTCCCCTCTATCACCCCACTACTCACATGCCCTGTAAGGTCTCCATGTGAATGAGGTGAGCTCATCCAACACCCTGCGATAATAAGAGACATCCTCGGTATGAGCTTGAGAGATGAAACCTGTATACCTGTACATATAGGAATACTTGCGCTCCCTAGGCTACACTCGTGGACGCACTACAACAATGTGCTCCCACACCCATATCTAAGCAAGTATGGCCCCGCACGCCCAAGTCTTGTCATCTCGGTAGATGATCTCGTGTAACTCATAGTACATATCGGCTAGAATAGTCAGACCCCATGCCATCCGCCATGGACTTGCCACTAGATCTGCTAGTAACCTACCCCATCCTAGTGGGAAACCCTTCTGACTCCTGTCAGGGATAAGGGCCTGTCCAATAAAAGATGCAACAATACAAAGCACTAGGAAGTCCCTACCAAAGTCATCCATCAACCGATCCTAGCTAACGTGTCGGTCTAGGATGGTGACATCCTGGAACATACCCTGGATAACCTGCTGCCCCTCGGTCAGATCCTAATCATAGTATACCTATGCCAACAAAAAATTATGTCAGTTTCTATCATATAGAAACTTTACAACTATGACTATTTATAAACATGATTATACTTACAGGCTCTCCATGGCACGGAACCCGTAGGATCCGATAGATGTCCTCTAGGCTGATGGATGCCTCTCTAATAGGCAGATGAAAGGTGTTGTGCTCACTATGCCATCTCTTGGCAAGAGCAGTCAACAACCCATGATCAACACGGATATGGGGCATCTGCAGTAAATACCAAAAGCCCATAGCCCTCAAATCAGCCTTGCCCAGATCATCCAGATCTCAGACAAATCGCAATCCAATCACCTGAGGTGCTCTGATACAGAGTGCAGGGAAGTGCTCCTGCAAGTCATTTAAACCACACCAAATGTCAAAACATATCATGAAGGATGTATGAAATCAGTATAAAACATTTTAAAATCAAACATTGTCAGGACCCATGTTATTTTGCTCAAAAACATTAAAACATGTCAACTTTTTATACTAGGCGACACTACTTTTTGACTAAGTGTCATGCGACACTTTGTCTTATAGCAGTGTGGCAGTTTCTATTCAGGAAACACTTCGCATAGTGTCACATGACATTTCATCCTGTGTCGTGCAACATTGGATTCAATGCTCATGCGACACTGTTTTGACCCACGAAGTGTCGCACGACATTTCTCCTCAAAGGGCGCAACACTTGTAAAGTGTCGCGCAACTTTTCGCCTAAACTAAAAATTTGAAATTTGAAAAACTATTAAAAAAAACATGTTTAAATGCATTAAATGCTCATAAATCACCAAAAAAAGTGAGTTTTTTTTTAAAACATGCCGGGGCAGCATAGTGTGGAGGCCGATTGTGCAACCGGGCGCACTCAAATCGGTGTTTGTGGATGGAAATTACTGCTTGCTTGGCCATTTTCTCTCTCTAAGCTCTCAAAATTCTCAAATCAATAAAAGTCAAATGATTTTAAAAATGACACTTTTTACCCCTTACATAGCATTTTGACTGATTTTCAAAACACCTCAAAATTGCACGAAAATTGCACCCCTAGCTAATTTCGACATCTTGGATCCATTTTTGGACTCAAAATCAAAATCTGAGTTAATCTTGATAGTCAAAATTGCATTTCAAATTTCCCCCTCTTTTGCGTAGTTGTCTAACCATTTGAGGCCTGATCCTTCGATCTTTGTTGGGGCACCTTCATTTCTTCCCCCCCATCTCTTTCAACCTTCTAGTCTTTCATTCATTTTCATTTGATTCATCTCTCTGAGGTTTGACTTAAATTTTTATCCTACATCTTTCACAGTCAAACTGGGGCATGGTTTCACTGCCTAATGGTTATCTTGTTATCCTTTATCTTCGATTATGATTTCATTAGGATTTGATCATCTTTTATCAATCTACTGATCTCCTCTACCTGATTTTGATTTTGATTCCGAGGGGGCAGTACCTATTGGATTTAATCCTTGATTTTCTTGATTCAGCTATCTTTTTTTGAGCTTTCGATCAGCTTGAGATTTTTATCTCTTATTTTGGATGTGATCCCAAAATGAACTCATGTCCAAAATCTTTTGTTTATTTTTGTCCGGGCGTGTTCCCAAAATGAACACACGTCTGAGTTATTTTGTGATCCCAAAATGAACTCACATTTCAACTTTTTTTACTGCATGTGTTCCCGAAATGATCACACATTAGTCAAAGAGGGGCAAATGTATGCAGCCTAAAATGGTTGCCTAGACTTTGGGCCCCCATTCAACAATTTATAAATCCCTGAATCAATATTTTAAAAAATCAACATTTTATCAATAATATCAATTTCCTTGATCAAATCATATTTCATCATTTTCGATCATTTGCCTTGGGCTAACCATTTTATCCTAAGTCTTTATTTATTTAAAAGGAATATTTCCTCCCTTTTTAATAAATAAAAAGCCCCCACTTTGCCTCTTATCCTAAGTTGCACAAATAAAGCATTATTCTTATTTTATAAAAAGGGAAAAAGCACTTTTTGTCTCATATGGACACAAAAGTCAACTCTTATTTTCCTATTGGAGGATACTTGTGCACATGGATTGCTCCTCTTTCAAGCTCCACCCTTGATTAAGACTTTTTCCTCTTAATCTTCATGGTCTATTTCTCCTCATTTCCTATAAAAGAAGAGCTCTCGTCCTCATTCTAGGTCATTCACTTTTATGCTAACTTTATGCTGCAGGAATTCTTGAAGACTTTGAAGCTTTTTGGAGATTATTGTTGCATCACATCTTGGCTTTCTTCATTGCTTCATAGTTTAGTTTTCATTCTTGCATAGTAGCTTCATATTTCATGCTTTCATAGTTTAGATTTCCTTTCATGCTTTAGAATAACTCATCTAGTTTAATAGGAAGGATTGTAACACTTTCTATTTCCATTTCATAGTTTAGATTGTACCTTTATTTCCATAGTTTAGCTTGCATATTTGCATCCTCATTCTTAGCTTACTAGCATTGCATTTCATTTGATTCTTGGGGATATTTGCATTCTTGCCCTTGTCCTCATTTGAATCTCTCATAGTGTGGTTTATTAGCAAGGTTATAGGCCTAATAGCTCTAACTGAGAGCAATATTCAAGCTATCCTTGTGACTCCATGCTTAGAGAGCTATGGATCAATTTTTGAGACCTCATTCTTGAGTGTTCTTGAATTTAATGATTCATAAAAGTGCACTATTTTGTGTGTACAGTAGGAGCCGACTTCCTTTTCTTACTTTTTGAAACTGTAGGGTTTTGGGGTTCTTTCTCAGGAACTGAAGTTTCGTCACTAATCTTTCATTTTTGTTTCTTCTAAGAAGAAATAGGTACATTGTCCTCTGGAGTAGGGGAAGGTTCTTTTTCCTTAAGAATCTCAAGTTTTCTTTCTTGTGTAGTTGTTTCAGTCATTGGCTCAGAGGGAGTTTCACTCTCATGAGCTGGTTGTTCAATAGGTTCATCTTGAGGTTGCAAAGTTTTGACTCAAACAAATTCATCCCATGCCAAAAGAGACACATATCTAAGAGATCTTTCAACTAGTAATTTGACTAGGGAATGGTTTGAAACATAATTTGTCTTTCCTTTCTAAGTTTCCTCAGCACTAATGCTTAGCATATTATACAAAAAATTTGGAATGTTTACTGGAAAATTATGCTTGATATAGCTAAGCAATTTAAAATGGTGTGCATGCGAATGGGAAAAACTTCCTTCATAGGTGAGGTACCTTATAATGTGTGAAGCCAACTCATTGAATGGAGTAGGAAGTGACATGCGCTTGCAATCCTATTTGTTCACCTCTAATGGAGGGTCCGAAGGAAGACTGAATTGAGCTCGTGTCGATCTGGCATCATGTTCATTGGGGTAATGCTCCCCAATTATGGGAAACCCTGTCACTTCTGCAATGCATTCCTCCATTTCCAAAACCGTCAATCCCCATATATTTTCCTCCCCTTCCTCAAATGTGTTCATAAATTCAGTAGCTACTTCCTCATCAAACTCTGTTAGCTTTAAGAAATACCCAAGCCATCTACAAGCATGAAATCTTCAGATGGCTTCCACAGCAGTGAGAAGAATTGTATGGATGAATGGCTGATGACACATCAGTTGCCCCCCCATTATTTTGAATTTCTTCTACAATTTCGAATTCAATTTCCTTTATGCTCTGAAATTCCCAATTTCTTAATTCCTCTTGAAAATACCTTGAATTTAAGCTTCAAACTACAACAGTCCTTGCAATCTCTATGTTGCATTTTTTTTTGAAAAATGAGCTATAATGACACTTTATGACAAGGAATTATGGCTTTAAATGTATTTAACATCTACACAACTTGATCATGTCAGCTTAGGGTTATGTCAATCAAGAATCAGGGATAATTTAGGAATTTAGGTACAATACTTGTGCGAAAATTAAAAGGACTTGGTGAATCAACACATAAGTACAGATATAAATTGACAGAAAATCTCATTAAGAATGATGGGTACAACAATAGTGACTTAAGAAATTAATACACTTATGTGCCCCCTACAAAATTTGGACAAGTGTCCACACTTGTCATACTTAGAAAGAGGTAGGAAACTGGCCTAATGCCACATAATATAAATATATGTACTATTAGATATAATTATCAAAATGTGTACTAAAAGTATAAAATATTAAATAGTTTTACATTTCATTGCGTTGTTAGATGTGCTTGAAGGTGGCATGAATGGAATTTGTTAGCAAATATACTATCACTGGATGTATGCATCAGCTAATGTAGCATTTATTGAAAAGGTAGGAAATATAGTAATTGTGATGACGCGTAGAATGTGTGGGTGGAAGGTAGAGAAGTGCAGTGGGTTGTAAAGAAGAATGTTAGAAAGTGATTGGAGAATTGAACTTAATTGGAAATGAAGTATTTATTATGGGTGCACCTGAAGGGACTTTTAGGTTGAAGTTGCAAGAAGAAGGTTGGTACCTTATGTTGCTAGAAGTATTACTTGTTCTTCTTGTTGATTTGTGTCACGGAATTGCTGCATGAAATCTTCTTTGGTTTGTGGTTGATGGTATAAACTAAGTCTATGACCATTGACCATTAGTTTGAAATTTATTGAATCTATTGTTGTCAGCTGGAATTCTCCATTGTTGAAGACATGATATATCTCATATGGTCCTAACCATCTTGTTTGTAATTTGTCTTGTGTTTCTTGGAATCTTGAATCAAATAGGAGTTCCCAATCACCTACTTTGAACTATTTGTTCTTGATATGGGACTTATGCCATTTCTTCCTTTTCTTTTGGACTATCTTTGTGCACTCCAATGCAGATTTTCTCATCTCATCTAAAGAGTTGAGATGTAGTAGACGGTCACGCTGTGCTACAGGAAGATCAATGTTCAGCTTTAGGACAATATGTAATGTTTTATTCTCAAAATCAATGGGAAACATGGCTTCTTTCCCATATAGTAATTTCAATAAAGTGAATCTTTTCATTTTTTTCCATGTTGTTCTGTATGCCCAGACTGCTTCTGAAAGGTGGTTGCTCCAGTCACAGTGGTTGAGTTGAATTGTTTTTGTGAGTATTTTTTCAATTTCTCTATTGGTGACTTCCACCTGGCCATTGGCTTGTGGATGGTAGGGGTTGGACTTCCGATGTCTAATATTGTATTCATTCATGAGCTCTATGATCAATTTAGATGTGAATTGTGATCCTTGATCTGTGACTAGCTCTCTCCGCACACCATAGCGAGTGAATATTTCTTTGTATAGGAACTCTGCTACTTTTTTGTCATGGGCATGCCTCATTACCTTTACTATAACCCATTTGGTTACATAATATTTGCATACCAAGATGTATGAATTTCCATTAGATGGAGGGTTTATAGGACCAATAAAATCCATGCCCCATTTATCAAATGGTGTAACAACCACTTGTGGATGTAAAGGTATTTCATCTGATCTTGTAGGATGACCCATCCTTTGGCATTTATCACACTTCCTAGTATAATTTTCTACATCTTTATGAAGTGTGGGCCAATAATAACATGTTGTTAACATTTTTAGATTTGTCCTTTTAGCTATAAAGTGTCCTCTACAGGGTTCATCGTGACAAGCATGGAGTATGTCATATGTTTCTACTTCATGTACACACCTTCACATGACTTGATATGGACCTGTGTAGAATAATATGTTGCTAATGTAATAAAATTGAAATCTTTTCTCAAGTAGAAATTTTCTTTCCTTAGGAGAGAAGTGTGTAGGCATCTTGTTAGCTGCAAGTTAATTGGCTATATCAATGTACCATGGGCTCTTGATAGTAATGCGGAACAGATGTTCATCAGGGGATGTATCATCTATCATAGAGGTATCGAGGTCATATCTTTGGAGTCTAGATAAATAATCAACCACAACATTTATTTCTCTGGCTTATCAATTTTTGTTAGATCAAATTCCTGTAAGAGTAAAAGCCATCGTGCTAACCTGCCTGAAATGGCAGGTTTATTGATAACATATTTTATGGTTGCATGGTCATTATGAAAAAAGATGAGATATCCTATTATATAGTAGTATAATTTATTAAAAGCGTAGACAACTACAAGTAATTATTTTTTTGTGACTGTATAGTTTAATTCTAGCCCATGTAGGCTTTTTTTGATATAGTAAATAACATTTTCAAGTTTATTGGATTTATGTCCTAAGACAACTCCTATTGCATAATTAGATGCATCTGTATGGATGTGGAATGGTAAAGTCCAATCAGGCCCTCTAAGTGCTAGTGCTTTTGTAAGAAGGGTTTTAAGTTGCAGGAAAGATTCCTCACAAGTTCATGTCCATGTGAACTCAACCTCTTTTGTAAGAAAGTTGTAGAGTGGACTGGCTATTTGACTAAAATTTTGAATGAAGCGTCTATAATAACTAGCATGTCCTAAAAAGGATCTAACATATTTTTGTTTAGTAGGTGCAAGAAAAATAAGAATTACCTCAATTTTTGTAAGGTCCACTTGTATGCCATCTTCTAAGATGAAATGTCCTAGCACAACTCCTTATTGCATCAACATGAAACACTTTTCACTGTTCAGGGACAAATTGTTTTCTTTACATCTAATAAATACTTTCTCTACATTTTCCAATGTTTCTTCAAAAGTGATACCAAATGTGGTGAAGTTATCCATATAGATTTCCATGCAGTCATGTGAGATGTCAACAAAAATGTTGATTACAACTCTTTGAAATGTTGCTGGAGCATTACATAAACCAAATGGTAACACAAAATATGCATATGTTCCCCAAGGACATACAAATTTTGTCTTTTCTTGATAATCTAGAGCAATGCTAATTTGATTATATCCACTATATCCATCAAAAAATGAGAAGTACTTTTTACCAACTAAGGTATCTAGAACTTGATCAATGAATGGTAAGGGAAAATGGTCCTTCTTTACTGAATTAGTGAGTTTTTTGTAATCTACACATATTCACCATTTACCCCCCTTTTTGGGTACAATTACCAAAGGGGAAACCCATTTACTATCTAAGATTGGATAGATGAAACCAACATCCATCAGTTTTTGTAGCTCAGTCTTTACAATTTCTCTTAAGGCTGGGTTTATCCTTCTCTGAGGTTAGAAGAGTGGTAGACTACCTTCATTGATGTAAATCATGTGTGTACAAGGTTTTGGGCTCAATCATTTCATGTCCCCATAGTCCCAAGCAAAATCTTTTTCATGTTTACAGAGGAGTTGGGTTAACAATGTTAATTATTATGGTGGCAATTTATTGTTAACATGAAGATTGTGGCCAGGTGAGAGCTCCACAGTTGTTGTTAGTTCTAGCATTCATACTTTAGATATAGGGATTTTTTATATCTCACAGGGTAGTAGTTGATGGATGATTTCAGGTTCCATTGGTAAAACACAGTTTTCATAGGTAGTCAACTCCATAACAGAGCTTGCACATATATCTTTTTCTATGACATAGTCATTAGTGAGGATGCTTTGAATCACATTATCATCTTCTTGTGGTTTAGGAAATATTTTATGTGTGGCATCATTAACTAAGCAATAGAGTTTATCTGTTCTTCCTCATCTCCCAAATCTGGCCAAATAGGAGTGCTTAAATCGGGTTGTGGCTAAGCTAGAGGATATAATGCTAGCTTCTTAATTGTTTGGCCATCTGAGATTGTCATGTTACCTAATATGCAACTAATATAACCATCAATTTCAGCTAACCATGGTTGTCCAAGGATTTCTAGATAACCAACAAGAGTTACCTTGGGTGACAATATCATGAAGTTAGTAGGATATTCCCAAGAATCCAATGTAACTACTATATCTTCTATGATTCGATCTAGTGTGATAGTGGAGATGTCTACAAGTTGTAAGACTATTGGAGTGGTCCTTAAGCCCTATATACTCAACCTATGCATAGTGTCCTTGGTCATAACATTAATAACAACACCCAAGTATATTAAAGCATTCTTTATTGGTTGGCCATTAATTATTATATCAACCATGGGGCTTCCAAGATCATAGTACTTTGGAATAACTATCTTTCCCAACATTATATCTACAAGTTGACCTATAACATGTATTGTTTGGGGATCCTTCTTCTTTCTTCTAGATTTCTTGAGACAAGCTTCTTTAATGGCTTTTCCATAGAGAGAAACATCTTTAATAGCTTGAAACAGTGGAATCTGGATATGCACATTTTTCAATTGGTCAAGGATATCAAATGGTGTGTCTCCCTGGGGTACAGGTTTGTCCATCCTAAGCCTTTGAGGGAAATGACAATTAACTAAGATGTGGGCATCAGTTTGACTTGACATATCAGTTGGTGGGATTGTATTTAGAAAATTAGCTTCTCGTAGTTGTGTTGATATTGCAGGAATGTCTGGAACTTCCATTATAATGGGAGGTTCTAGTGCAGGTAGAGTAGTACCAGATCTAAGGTGAATATCAGTTATTTCTAGTGCATAGGTAGGATATTGTTGGGCATCAGTAGCATACACTAGTTGTTATTGTCATTCAGACTGATAGGTTCTCTTGGAAGGAATCTGCCATAGACATCTTGTCTTCTTCCTCTTCGATGCATGCAAGTAACAGAATGAACTTGTGAAGTGAGCTCATAACTACAAACTGATATCTAGAAAATAGTGAACTATCAAAAATGACTCAACAAGGTTCTTAGATTGAAACCATCCCTGGCAACAGTGCTAAAAATGAATAACCCCATAATAGGTAATAATAATCATGCCAAAGCTTCTCCTAGGAATAGTGTATTCAACTGAGTATCATTTTCCCTATTATGAAGTGCATTTAAATTGTCAACCTAGGGATATATACTTGAACTGGGACAACACAGTTTGTGCACTAAGTTCCTCATAAAGTCATTTCACTTAAGTTGTAGGAAGGAAAATACATGAAAGGAACTACACTATTGTTGCATGAAAGTAAAACACACATAGCTAATTAAATAAAATTGATGTTGAAAACCATAAGTTCAACTTTAACCTATTCTACCAACCCAAACCATTCACTATGGCTATCTCTGCAAGTGTTGCAGGAACATACACAGGTTACAATGCTATAGGAGGAAACAATGAATTCTACCTTAATTATTGAAAATGCTTAAACTACTTACTCTATTTTACTCTAATCCACCTCCCAAGTGGGCCCCCTTGGTTGGAATTTGATAGCTATGAACTTTGAATGTTACTCAAAATCACTCTTTCATTGTATATTTAGAAAAATTGGGTGCATCATCATAAAACAATGCACAAAACTAAAAAGTAACTTGCTTGCAATTATAACAATAATACAATCATCTGTCTAACTTAATTTCTAACAATCATATCCCTCTATATAGAAGGTTGAAATTTATTTGAATATAAAGATAAGGTCTGACTAATTCATTCCATAAAGAAAGGAGAATGCGACAATCCACAATAGAAGATGATAAAGACTAAATAACCGCTTCAACATAACATTGACTGGAGAGGAATTTTAGCATAGTCATGCTTCCTATATTCTCTAAAATGATCACTCCTTCAATTCCTCAGGCACATCCCACGGTGTCATAATAGTTCTCCTCATCATGGCTTGGAACTTTATCCCTTCTTCATCAATGTTGGCGATTCACTCTCCAGCCGCTCTTGTTACCCTGGCAGATTAGTAGCGCATGCATGTATATTCAAGTATTCTATTATTCAATCAAATATAAATGTTAAGACTGTAGACTAGATTTTATCTATATCTATTCAGAACAGGCATAAACAAGGCAAATGTTAGATTAATCTAGCATTTAAATTAGTTCAAAACATAAACATAAAAACCAAGCCACCTAAGATTGAGCCAAAACAGATGCATTCAAGCACGATTTGATTTGCTCTGATAGGAGGGATGTGGGTGTGCTCTTTAAGAACTTGGAGCTTGTCCCTAATGCATTTTAGGAAGGATTAATGCAATACAAATTAAGAAACTAAGATTAATCCAAGTTATCTAAGCTATGGTGTAATTTTAAGAAAACTTGGAAATAAGCTAAACTAACAAATATGCTAAAACTTAAGATGATTTAGATTTAATATAGCATTATAACACTACTCAATGTAAAAGATGTGAATTCATGTTTTTCTCTTGGAAGAGGAGGGTATTTATAGGATTTGAGGAAGGGCTTGGGTTAGGAAGGAGAGTTAGGGTTGGAGGTAAGGTTTGGGGTAGAGTTTGAGGTAAGGTTAGATTAACCTTGGTGAAGGTTGCTCACACATGTGTGAGCAACACTAGGGAAGTTTGAAAAGGGGATTAGAGTGGAAGAGGAGACATGGGCTTCATTCATGACTTGTAAGAAGCCTTAATGAGGATGTAAGAGGTATTTATGAGGGTGTAAGGCTCATTTATGAGGGGTTTTGACCCAAAGTCAAAGTTTGAAGGGTTAGGCTAAAAAGGGTAGGAATCACCCTTTAATCAGGTTTAGGGTGAGTTTAGGAAATTGTAGAAGAGGTTAGGGATTTCTAGAAGATTTATAAGGTTTTAGGATTTAAATAAATATTTTATTTATTTAAAGGATTTTTATTCAATTTATTAAATAAATAAGAAATTTTGGAGGGAATGGTGTTTAAATTAGATTTAAACATTTTTGGAAGGGATTTCTTAATTAAATATTTTAATTAAAATAGGAGAAATTAATGGCATAAAAATAAATTAATTAATTAATTAATAAATGATGATGTCATTAGGGGTTTTCGAAAAATAAAAATACTTTTATTTTCTAAAGGATTTTTAGGTATCTACAAGGACATACATTAAAACAATTATATGAAATACTACATCATATATATATATATATATATATATATATATATATATATATATATATATATATATATATATATATATATATATATATATATATATATATATATATATATATATATATATATATATATATATATATAAACACAATATTTAGCAAGGTATGTCAACTATTATCTACCTATAAGTTTGTGGATTTGATTGTATTTATAGCATGAACACAAGTTCAAGTACTTAAAAGTCATAGAAAGTGTTTTGGAAATATTTTAGAACAAAGCATTAAACAATATAAAACAAAGACAAATTCCTTGCCCCATCAGGTGGCATTAAAATCTCCTTCAAGGATAAATATCTCCTTACTCCATCTTTCCATTTTCTTAGAGATATCTCTCCACAATTCCTTCTTTTCCCTTGTTTTAGACATACCATAAAAATTAAATAGAAATACATTGTTATGAAAATGCAACAAGTTAACTTTTAGTAGCTGCCAATTCTTAGGCTAAGAGATACACTCAACCTTGACCACATCCTTGGGTTCCATAAAACTCCTAAACCTCCCGAAGTCCCATTAGAGCTTACTAAAGTTCCAAACCAAAATTTTCTTACTCCTAAAAGTACTACAAACTCTTCTTGCTTGAGCTTGGTTTCCTATAAATAAATCACATTTGGTTTCATCTGATCAAGACATCTCTTGATCAAACCTCTCTTGTCAGGGGCATTGCAACCCTTGACATTCCACATTAGGAACTTCATTTCTTCCTAAGAGAGAATAAATCTCTCCTAGATCTCAATTTACTTTGATCTTTCATGTTACCAGCCATTTCTAGTAACTCTTGGTTGGACTGTGTACCTCTAGTTTTTTTCCCTTGTGTTGATTGTGTGATGATATTATTCACCTTCATGAAATTACAAGATTAACTAAGAACAACAAGAATTAGAGTGAGAACTAATCTAATCAATGCACAATTAATCTATCAACATCTCATGGATCTCTAAAATAAAGTGGTAAATGAGGCTCTCAGCTATGATCCTCACTAGTGACACTCTAAAGATGAGAATTAAGCTATATGATATGCAATTAAGATCTATTCAATCAAATTCTAGCTCTATTTGATGAGCAATCTACTATGATCAAAGCAATTAAGCTATTAAAATTGACAAGTGAGTGGTGTGGATGCAAATTGCAAGAGCTTTGCTGCAATTCAAAGATATGGAATGGATCCTTAATGCCTCAAAATTCTTTCTACTTATAGGATTTTCCCAAGGGTAGGGGGTAGAGTGAGTTGATCATGGTTATGCTTGGGTAAGGTCAATTGGCTTTGCTTTGTCCATAAATGGGGGGACAAGGAGGGGACAATCATTTAAATGGTTTCAAAAGGCTGGACCATTTCAACAAAAGTGAGTGATTTGTGTCCATTTTGTCTCCAATTTGCTGTGTTGAGGGAAATTATGATTTATTAATTAATTAAAGTAATTAAATTTAGCCATGAAGGGTAAGAGGTTCATTTTGATTTTTGCTTTCAAAAACTATGTCATTAATTGAATTTAATCAATTTCGTAGTGTTTTCCCCCTTTTCAAGCTTCATTTAATCATTTAATTGAATTTTCCTTTGATTTGAATTAAGCCTTTAACCATTTATTGATTTTTTGTGCTATTTTGATGATTTGATGCACCTTTTGATTGATTTAAGCCTTTGGCCAATTTTCCATGTCTACATTGATCTTCTGGGATTTTGACTTTTTCTAACTAATATACATTTTTTCCAAGATTTCTTCACCATGTAAAACTCCTAGTGTGTCCTCCTCTCCCTCTTGACCAATCAAACCCTCCTCTTTCAACCTCTCTTCTTACATTTGAGTAGTTTCATACCTCATAGGAGACATATGTATATCTTTAAAAATCATTTCACTTAGGTCTTTCTCTTCTTCATTAACATTACTTAGTGGGAACACCTGAAGTCTATTACTTTTTTCTTTGGATTCTATTGTTGTAGCTAGATTTTTATTGTTGTTACATCCTGATGGTTCTTCACAGTAATCATCTTTTCTTCTTGCAACTACTGGGCACTGGTCTAGCTCCCATTCCCTATAACCTCACAATCCAAACTCCCTCCCTTCTTATTTTTCTAGATAATACACTCTTGTTACCCCTGATCTATGATCCCAATCACCTGTATTTAATTATGTCAATCTTATAAGGCACCTTCCTCTAGTTGAGTTGTTGAACCTAGCTCAAGGGAGCTTCCCCTACCAACCAATGTTGTGTCCTCTATATCCTTCATCTGATTGCAACCTATATTTTCCATCCCTACAAAATCCTCTACACCCTCTACAACATAATTTCCTTCAACATCCTCTTGTTGATTATCTTACAGAGTTGCAAGTCTAGTCTCCAAGAGGTCTTTCTCTAAACCCTTTCCTTTTTTTATCAAGCACACATTCTTCTATTGGATGACCCTAGTTGTTATATTTTTTTAAATTTTCTATTATCCACTCAACCTTGATCTCCTACCACCATGATATACCTTCACTTGTCCAAATCTCCACCACATGAGGTAAAGGGGGGTTGGGTTTCTAGCTAATACAAATTATTGCATACATGCTAAAGTCCTTTTTCTCTATTGCTTCATCTACTTTCAAGAACTTTCCAAGCTTGTTACCAATTATGCTTAATGAATCTTCCTTCTAATATTCATGAGGTAGATTATATAACCATATCCATATCAGAATCTCCTCTATTGATACTTGTTTTGTGTTGAAATTGGGACACCAATCTTTGATAAAGAAACCAATACCTCACATTGAGAATGGGCCATTATACATGGACCACTATTTCTCCCAAGCACACCCCATGATTACTAAGAAAATCAATTGGTAGGGTTTTTAAAGAGATATTATTTCCCTAGTTTTCATCACACCATTTCCAAATATAGGAATAAGTCATCCAACCTCCACCCCATTTCATGAAAAAAGCTTTTTCTTTGAACCGATTCATTGATTCTTTCCATCATTCTGATTCTATGTGTATTGAGATTACCCTATCATCCATGGTCTTCGATTTCTCCTTTGTTGTCTGAGTTTCCTGGAATGGATTTTTTGGTCTCCATTCCTTGGACTCCAATCCCTTGAACTGATCTTGTTTTCCCTAAAATAACCTTGAAAATCCCCATTGATTCCTTTCCAGCACTTTCTGCCTTCTTGGCTTGTCCACAAACTTTTGTGGAGCCTCCCAAACCATTCTCAAAGGATGCCATTCCAAGATTCTTCTCACTTCTCATCTATCACCATGCGATATCAAATTCCGTCTGCTACATCCACCTCTATGAAACCCTAAACCTTTGATGGTATTTTTACACACATAAATGTGGGATTGAAATGTAGCTATATAAAAAGAGTGGATTAATTTTAACAATGAAGGTTGAAAAAGGTTCCATCATAAGTCACTTGAATATAAAATATATCAATCCTTTAAAAGTTTCATTATAAAATCAGATTATGGTTGCTAATATTAGGTTACTAATGTTCAATTTGGACTTTCAATCGAAGAGGTGAAATTAAGTCCTCTATATTGGAACATTGAACAAGGGATGAATCTATTTCTATCTCCTCCAATAAAAAAATTTAAAGTTTCTTAATAGAGTAAAAATCTCAAAAAATAATTAATTAAATACTTCTCTTAAAATTCACCCACAAGAGGGAACCAACATGGATCATGAAGTGATGTTGAAGATAGAGACCTTAATTGGATAGTTCTACATTGATAGGTGGTCCAAAAATCTAAACATAATGATATTTTCTATTCAAATACCAATTCATTCTAAGGTCTTGAAATAAAAAGTGTACTTGATGACTTCCTATGTAAAATTAACAACTATGAGAAACTCTCCAATACTTCCAAGGAGTGAGAAACCCATATCTAAAAAAGTAAGGAACTAAAACAAAGCCAATATATGAGAAAAAAATTATGATTATTATGCAATACTTAAGGGCCTACAAATAAATTCCAATAGTGGCATGTTGTGATGGTTAAGTTGTTTTGTAGTTGTCCTTTACATTAAGGTCCAAATCCCATGGGGAAGAAGTCCCACATTTGTGTTAGAATAACTGAGAGGGGGGTGAATCAGTTAGATTAGTTATCCTACATTCCCAAATATAAATATGTAACACTTTAAACAATATCAACAAATTCTACAACTCAGTAACATAGAATACTAAATTGTCTGTGTCTTTTACCGATTACCAGTAAACTAACTCACTGTGATTACCGAACAAATCAAATATGCAATATGTAAAGTATGACAATAAAACAATCATCAAAAAAACACATAACACAATGATTTAATGTGGAAACTCTATTAAGGGAAAAACCACCTGGGACTGGTAATCCAAAATAATTTTCACTCTTCTGAAGTGAGCTTGGTGAAGAGCCAACCCTGTTAAAGGTTACACACACACTGTTAGGTGTGACCTTGTTAGAGGATTTAAGACTAACAATTATCTTTCAACCAACATTCACTATGGGGTCAATTAGATAACTATGTACATTCCTTGAATGACATAGGGGCATAACATAAGATGGTTAAGTCCACTCGATTAAGAGATTTTTCTGTATCAATGGTTAAACTAAAACAATAGTTGATCTGATTACAATACAAATCAATTTATAGATGTTCAAATCTATTCTAAGCCCATACAAATCCTCTGATCAATATATGAATTCACTTCCTCAACTCACTTTTACTCGGTAATAGCTCTCTGACGCTCAGTGTTGTTCTGTAGTTCAGCTCTCCTTCAACCAGTCTGATCAGGCATGCATGAAACTGTATCCATGAAAAATCTCTATAGTCTTCTTTCTTCCGGCATGTTTCAATAAAGAAACTCATATCTCTTATATAGACAGATAAACCATTTTCATATCATCCATCATATTTTGCTGCTTACTCTCCTTCATTGATTTTGCATCTTAAACCTTCCTCGACAGATGTGTCAATAACATGTTTTAATTCCATCCTTTAGATCTTCTCTAAATTTTGTCAGTCATGGATCTCATAAAAAACTTTATCCTCAATCTCAAAATCATAACAATTTCCAGCTCATCAATTTCTGTCAGCTAAACTTAAGCATTTAGTACTTTCATCCATACTTGGTTAACAAAGAAATGCATCAGTGAACACACACTCAGTTAATATTGTCCCTCGGTATACACTACACTAGCTCGGTGCATACTGAAGTGCTTCATTTACTGACCACATTGCCTTGTACAATTTTGCTTCCTCCTTCATAATAGATTAATGCAACATAATCAAGTCAACAATATGAAGTCATAGACTCATCAATAAGTTACCCAGAGTATTCCTTATCCTCATCTATCATATCCATCTTTCTCCATGTAGATATCTCAGTTCTTCATCTTTTCTCTCCTCTTTGAAATGTTTAGATGTTTGCAACCAACATGATAAGTACTGTCAAAACTAGTTGACATCAATAACAATATAATTAATGATTTAATTATCTTACATATCAATTTAGTAACTCGATGATCTCTAATCATTGATATTCAAGTCATTCAGGTATTCAATCAGTTTTAGTTCATCAATCTCTCCCTTTGGCATTGATGGCAACACAAACAACATGAAATATGCCATGCACATACCAAACATGTCTTGTAAAACTATGTAAGTAAATTTTGTACCTCGATAAGCTCTCCCTAGCTTGATATAGATATGTTTAATCACTACGTTACATAACAACATTACCAGTGCAGACTTTCCTCTGTGGATTTGATCTTTTCAGCTTTCAGATTCCTTTTGTTCTTAGCAATAAATCTTCAAAACTCTCCCTAACTTTCTCAAATTATCTCTCCCTTAGATAGATTATCACTATTTTGTCTCTTCATATTGTTTATCTCTCCCTTTGACAAAAATGCCAAAGGAAAACATACCGGTAGATAGGGGATGGACCCCAAGTCTAGTCCTCAAGTATTCAAAACTTTCCTTCGGTAGAGGCTTGGTAAACATATCAGCAAGTTGCTCCTTTGATGTAACATATTCCAGTTTGACTTGCTTCTCCTATACTTGTTATCTTAAGTAGTGATACTTAATAGAAATATTATTTGTCTTTGAATGCATTACAAGATTCTTAGAAATATTTATTACACTAGTGTTCTCACAATATATAATCACTGTTTCAGTGATTACCTCATTCATCCGTTGCAACACTTGTTTGATATAAGCAATGTTTGAACAATTTGTAGCAGCAACAACATACTCTGCTTCGATAGTAGACTAAGAAATACAAGGTTGTTTCTTACTTGTCCAAGTTACAAGTCTTTCACCAAAGAAAAATGATCCTCTGGTTGTGCTCTTTCTATCATCTATATTTCCAGCCCAATCTACGTCGGTGTAGACTCTTAGTTCAAATTTTCCTTCCTTAGGATGCCATAAGCCATATTCCTTTGTTTTATTCAGGTATCTCAAGATTCTTTTCACTGCAACCATATGTGAATCCTTTGGATTGGAAGAAAATCTAGCAACAATCCCCACTGCATGAGCAATATCAGGCCTACTGTGTACTACATACATCAGTTTACCAATCATAGATTAGTACAATGTCTAGTTTACCTATGTAGATTCATCATCTTTTGTTAATTTTTAGCCTATGACCATTGGTGTTCCAACTAGTTTAGCATCTTCCATGCCAAATGTTCTTAATACTTCCTTTATGTACTTTGATTGTGTGATGAAAATTCCATCATTCTGTTGAATAACCTGCAAGCCTAGAAAGAAGTTAATCTCTCCAAACATAGACTTTTCAAATTCATTTCTCATCTCATCAGTAAATGATTTACATATATGATCTTGTCCTCCAAAGATTATATCATTCATAAATATTTCAATAATCAAAATAGTGTCGTCAGATCCTTCTTTCATGTACAAATTGTCATTCTCACTAGTTCTTACAAAACCAATACTTAAAAGATAAGTATGTAACCTTTCATACCAGGCTCTTGGTGCTTACTTTAAACCATATAAATCTTTGTGTAGTCTACATACCATGTCTTTCTGGTTTGGATCAACAAACCCTTCTAGTTGTTCTATGTAGACCTCCTCTTCTAGTATTCCATTCAGAAAAGAAGACTTAACATCCATTTGATAGACTTTAAATTTCTTATGTGCAACATATGTAAGTAACATGTGGACTCCTTCTAGTCTAGCAACAGGTGTAAAAGTTTCACCATAATCAATACCTTCTTCCTGTGCATAGCCCTTGCAAACAAGTCTAGCTTTGTTTCTTGTAACCTCTCCATTATCATTTAGCTTACTTCTAAAAGTCCATTTAGTACGGATAACATTTTTATCTTTCGGTCTAGGTACTAAAGTCCATGTTTTGTTTTTCTCAATTTGTTCTATCTCTTCATTCATAACATTTATCTATTCATCATTTTCAAGTGCAACCTTAACATTCTTTGGTTCAAATTCACAAACTAAGCATACATTCTGTCTTAACTTACTTCTTGTCAGTATCCTAGATTTCCTATCTCCAATGATTTGGTTCTCAGGATGATGCTTTTTTAAAAATCTCACTAGCACTTGATCTCTTCTTTATTCTTCACTTTGTTTAGGTTCATTTCTTTTCTTGCTTGCTTCTACCTGTTCCTTGGTTTCCCTTTGTTGTTCCTCGGTGTCTCTTTGCTATTCCTCGATGTTATTTTCATGATGCTTGGTCAACTCAACTTGTGGCTTCGATGTTACTCTGGATGTTCAACATAAACAAATCTACCATAGTCTTTCAGCTCCTTATTGCTTTCTTCATCATTTTTATTAGCAAATTCATCAACTCTGACATTAGCACTTTCAATCATCTTATTAGAAACCGTATTTAGACACTTGTAAGCTTTAATTTTAGTAGAATATCCAAGAAATATTCCCTCACCCCCTTTAGAGTCAAATTTCCTATTCCTATCATCTTTCAGAATAAAACATTTAATACCAAAAATTCTGAAGTAACTTACACTCGGTGTGTAACCAAACCATAACTCGTAGGGTGTTTTTTGTGTGTCTTTCTTCAATTGTAATCGGTTCAGAACATATACAGTTGTGCTAACTACCTCTCTCTAGTATACTTGTGCAACATTATTTTCTATCATCAGTGTCCTTGCATAATCAACAATTGATATGTTTCTCCTTTCAGCAATCCCATTTTGCTACGGTGTTTTAGGTGTAGAAAATTGTCTTTTTATATCATGCTCATTACAATAGTTAGTGAATTCATTAGAAATAAACTCACCACCTCTATCAGACCTCAAGCATTTTAGTTCTTTCCTAGTTTATTTTTCTACTTTTTCTTTGTACCATTTAAACATTTTAAATGCCTTTGATTTCTTTTTTAGAAACATGACAGTCATCAATCTAGTGTAATCATCAACAAACAGAATAAAATATCTATCTCCATAGTAGCTTCGAGTTCTCATGGGACCACATAGGTCGGTGTGAACTAACTCCAAGATTCTTTTTGTTGAATGGTCTTTACTCTTAAAACTAAATTTTGTCATTTTCCCCTTTTGACATTCATGACACATAACATGATTGGGCTTTGTTAGGCTAGGAAGACCTCTAACCTTTTTCTTTCTACTGATCTTAATTATGTTATCAAAATTTACATGACATAACCTTTTATGCCATAACCATGCATCCTCATTTTTTACCAGTAAATAAGAAGTCTCATCATTGTCAAGATAAAATAAGTTACCTTTAGATTGTGCTCGTGTTCCAACAAGCTTTCCACCTTCATCAAATATCTTTACCTTCTTGCTTTCAAAATCTACTCAGTGACTTGATTTGTTAAGCTATGACACACTTAGCAAATTATAATTTAGTCCTTTTACCCAATAAGCATTATCACATCTAATTTTATCATTTATCAATAAAGATCCTTTTCCTCTAACCATACATGTACCCATTTTTACAGATCCTCCATTATAATGCTCAAGATGATCAAACTTTTCTTCATCACCAGTCATGTGATGTGTACAACCATTGTCAATGATCCATGTATCATTTTTACTAAGTTTAGAAATGAGTGATGTTTCTACATACCTTTCTTCTTCCTCAGAATCATCCTTCATCGCAACAAATACTACTTCTACATCATCATATGTGTAAGTATCAGTATCATTCTCTTCATCAAAGTAACATACCTTTTTTCCCTTATCCTTTTTATCTCAGTTGTCTCTTTTGTAGTGTCGGTAACTTCTGTTGTTTCTCCTTCCATAGCTTCCTTCACCAGATCAGTCTTTGTTTCTATCTTCCTCTTTCCTGTTCGGGTATGTGGTAGCAATATGGCCAACTTCTTTACAGTTAAAACATGCTAAAGGTAATTTACCCTTATATCTACCTTTACCTTTAGGTAATCTCTGGGTCATAAGAGCTTCAAGTTCATCAAGCTCATCATCAGTATTACTATCACTGTCATTCCTTATATTATGTCTACTGCTAGACTTACCGATCTTCAGAGAGGACATGAAAGCAGACTCAATAGATGGTACAACACTATTATCAAAATTGTTTAACTCAAAAGTTGTTAGCTTACCAATCAGACTATCAAGAGTAAGAGTATTGCTAGGTGCAGACCTCATTTCATGTATAACATATATTTTGATTGCATAAGCAGGCAACAAGGTTCTTATAATTTTACTCACCATTGTATCTTCATCGATGACAACACCAAATCCTTTGATAGCATTGACTACCTCCTTTATTCGGTTTGCATATTGTACTATGTTTTCTCCTTCCTTCATTTTCATATCGTCAAACTTGCCTCTTAGGCTTTCAGCTTTGGATATCTTGACATTAACATCACCACCATAAAATAGAGCTATTTTATCCCACATTTCCTTTGCAATAGTGCAATTCTTAACATCCTCAAATTTAGCATCCGATAGAGCAACAACAATCTCTATCATAGTAAAGTTGTGTTCTTGTCGGTCTCTTAACTAATCAAGAGTCAAAGGTCCAGATGGTGGTTGTAAGTATCCATTTTCAAGTAGATGTAAGGCAGAATCTCTGATTCCAAATATGTGAAGTTTCATTCAACTTTTCCATATAGTAAACTTGTCCTTATTCAGCTTCAGTACTTCCCTCTTATACATCTTGTAATCTTTTTGCTGAAGTCCTTAAAACTTTGTTCCAATAAACACAACTCTGATACCAATTGTTAGAATAACTAAGAGGGGGGTGAATTCATTAGATTAGTTATCCTATAGTCCCAAATACAAAGATGTAACACTTTAAACAATATCAACAAATTCTACATCTCAGTAACATAAAATACTAAACTATTTGTGCCTTTTACCGATTACCAGTAAACTAACTCACTATGATTATTGACCAAATCAAATATGCAGTATGTAAAGTATGAGAATAAAAAAATCATCACAAAAACACATAATATAATGATTTAACATGGAAAATATTTTAAGGAAAAAACCACCTGGGATCGGTAACCCAAAATAATTTTCACTCTTCTAAAGTGAGCTTGATGAAGAGCCAACCTTGTTAAAGGTTACAAACACACTATTAGGTGTGACCTTGTTAGAGGATATTGTTGCAAGTTGACTATATTGGTGTATATGACTTAATATAGTGTTTTCATTATGGAAACAAAGTCATATGATGTTTTGGAGTTAGCACACTTGATAAGAAGATCATAAATCAGTTAAGTGTTGAAGACTGGACAGTGCACAAAGTATCCGAGAGTCAGAGCATCAACACACATGCATACTATAGAATTATGGTATGCTCCCTAGAAGTTAAGTTGGTAAGATCATATTCATGTTACATCTAAGAGTGCATGATCAAAAGATTCAGTATGAGAAAGATACAAAGAGTTCAAGTTGCATAGACAGTGAATGCCAGAGAAGAATAGTGCAAGCAACCGACTGTTGGTATTTTGGTTAGCGATTATATTATTATTGTGTAAAGGATATGTGCATATTGTAATTAAGTTTTAGACATGTAATTAACTTTGTTTGTAAACACGCTTGAGCCAATTCAATTGGAAGCATTGTATGTTATCGGTTAAGGGCCAACCTAGTTAATTGTTTTGTATGCACATATAAATATTAGATGCGCTATTGTAACTAAAGAAAGAGTTGACATAGAGAGAAGATAAGAAGAGCATAAGTATGCAGAGAGTTTTTAAGATGTATTAAAGCTTTGTAAGAGGTCAAAGCATCAACACATCAAAGGAACTGATCAGACAAGCAGTGTCACAGTGCCAGTTCATCTAGCATATATAGTGTGTATTTGAGATCAAAAGGTTGTAGCCTTCACCACTTGAGAAGTGAGCTCTAGGATAGTGAGTCCACACAACTAATAGGGTTATTGTAAAAGACTCCTAACAGGGTCCAACCCTTGACCAAGTCACTGTATTAAATATATTGTAAAGCAACTCCTAACAGGGTTAAGGATCTTCTAACAAGGATCATAACACACTAGTACAAATTATTAGTGGGTGTTAATTCCCACTGGGGTTTTTACCTATTTGGGTTTCCTCATAACCATATTGGTGTTATGTGTTGTGTTTATGTTGATGTTCATTTCAGTACTTAAGCATTCAAGTTAAGTTTAAAGAGCTAAGTAAAAAGATTAAATATAGTGAACACTGATTCACCCCCCCTTAGTGTTTCCATTCCTAACAATTGGTATCAGAGCTCTGGTCCTCAGAAAAAAAGTTTAACCACTTGAGGAGATCATGGAAAAAGTAGAAATGAAACATCTGAAAAGAAATCTTGAAGCTGCTCTTGAAGACCTAGACAAATCTGAAAAATAAATTGAAGAACTGAAAGAAAAAGTCAGTGATGCTCAAGAAGTCATCAAAAGGCTAAGAAAATATTTGAAAGAATGATCTACCAGTGATTTAGGGATAATGATCAAGAAGTTGAATGAATAAAATTCATCCTTAAAATAACAAATTGAAGAATTGTATGATAAGCTAACCAACAATCAAGAAGTGATAGGTGCAAAATGACTATAGAGCCTATACAGGAGAAATACATCAAATTGATGTCCATGATACTAGGATACAGGTTCCAGCACACCAACAGGGTGAATAGTGTGTCAGCGATCACCATTCTAGAAACAATAAGGTTGGAAAGAGATAATGGAGAGTTTAATCTATGTGAGATCTTGTGCACATAGCTAATAGACAACATAAGATCCATCAAGCATGACAATACCAAGATATTCAGGTTTGGGTCTTTAATAATCTATATGTACTTCCATATTCTTGGAAAAGTGTCTGATTTATATCTAGACAAATCTATTACCACTATGCCACAGATATCCTTTAAGGCATCCACAGAAAGTACCCTTAAGGATTACATGACTCTAGAATTGAAGACATTTAGGGTCAAAATGCAGATGAGATATAGGATTCTGGAAAGTATTGCTGAGAAATACAAGGACACAATTTGTTTCATGGTGGAAACTGATACAACATTCATGGAGGCTATTGAACCAAGAACAAAGTGAATTCATCCATTGGGATATGAAGTTGAAGAGCCTATTCTAGAGGCTTATGCTCAAGTTCTATTGTCAGCACCTAAGGACCCTAATGAACCTAGATGGGGAACTTATGAAGAGAAAACAAGAGAAGTAGATGATGTATTGAACAACATAGCAACAAAAAGAAAGGTTTCCAAAGTCACTTCGGAGATTCTAAAAATTCATGGTGTATCCCAAGCAGGCCTAGACAAAGTAAGGCAAGAGAAGATTGCTTTGGAAATAGAGAGCACAACTGCAACAAAGATAGAATCTGATGATCCAAAGATGAAAAAGGTAAAAATTGAGAAATCTAATGAGCTGAAGGGTAAAATAGATGATACCCCTTCTACACCCAAGGTAACCATTGACCTTACTACTCCTCCTGAGTATAAGGCAATGCCTAAAAGGAAGAAAGAGATTAGCACCAGTCATCGATCCTCGCGAGTAACAAGGAACAAGAAAAATATGCAAGCACCTCTAGAAGTAAGTTTCAAACCCAGTCTCAGTGTGCTAAGTTCAAGGATTATTGATGAAGGCATGATATATCAAGTAGGGAAGTTCTATGAGAAGTATAGTGAAATTGACAAGTCAAAAATTCATGGAATGATTGTCAATCATATGCTGAAGTTCAAAAAGACAATCCTAGAACTGAAGACTACAATTCCAGATAATGTGTGGAACATATTAGAATTCATAAAAAGATAATCCATTGAAGAGGACCTAACGATAAGGGAAAAGATCTTAGATGAAACCCTCCCAGTATGCTCGCTAGAAGAGAAGACTTTATTGTTAGATCTGGTGAAGCCACATCTTAGAACCAAGTCAGGGAATTTAAATATAATGGACAAGAACTATGAATTGGTGGATAAGGAAATAGAGAAAGCATTTGAGAAGGTCTTCATGAACAGACACATGTACCCACCCACTACACCTATAGCTCAAGTGCCCACAAAGGAAGTCAAGATGGTAGAGCACACTAATGTACCTATGAAAGGTCCTCAGGACTCAACGCCTGTAGTTGAAACACAAACAGAGATAGATAAGTCTACGTCCATGATAGAGTCACTAAAGGATAGAACCATTATCATTGATAATGTAGAGATAGCCATGGTGGCCACGGATAAAGACCTGGACAAGTTTGAAGAAGCTTTTGTGAGCACACAAGAAGTTGAAATTTTATGTGGTAACAACTCACCTAAGTTGCAAAAAGAGGAAGTATTAATTGAGGACATAATAGATAAAGAAGAAAAGGTAGAAGAAAAGAAAGGAGAAGAAGAAGAAAAAGGAAATGAACCATTAGCTGAAATGTTAATAAACGTAAAGCAAGAAGTAGTGGATAGCACTCGTATTGCTCCTTCTGTATCATTGTTGTCAAGATTGACACCTTACTCGACTACTTTAGATTCATGGAGAGAAGAAGACCTGATCAAAATCAGTGTCTTGGCCATGGAAAAATCCAAAGAGAAACAAGTGATGAGGAATCCCTTATTTGTGGAGTCAGTGAACATATTGAATAGCCTATTGGTCTCAGACAAGAAAGTGTCCAAGGTCAATATAGTTGACGATGTTAGCAACATCCTCACAGCCTTCAAAACTAACTTTTCCACCTTAGAAGAATCTGCATCTCAAGTTGCAAAAGAGAAGTATAGAAAGGAAAGGCTAAGTGAATTAGTCATTAAATTTGCACTTGACCTTAGTTCACTCAAAGTTGGACAAGAAACTTTGAAAGAGTTTGCAACAAAAGGAAGAAGAATTATTGCTGACTGTATGAATCAAGATAAGTTGACAGCCGACCACTACAAGAAGATTCAAGAAGCAGAGACCTTGATTGAAAAGGTGAGGCAGTTAGTAGAAGATTCCTCTATTGATATAAACATGTGTAACAATGTATATCAGGGATAGATTGACAAAATTTAGAAGGAAGAAAAGGAGATGTCAAGGATAAGGGCTAGGCAGACTCAGCTTAGAAATGCTCTTGCACCCTCCCTAGATGTGTTGAATCAGAATATCAAGGAGATCAATGCCACCATGGTGACATATGATCAAGGTCCTAGTTCATACTTGGAGAAGATGGAGAAGCTACAGTATGCATTATGCACCCATCTCTAGACAATCAATGCATTGATTGCATTTTGGAAGCAAGAGATCCAAAATCTATAGATTGCATACCCGAATGTACTTTCAGTGTAATTACTTGTACAGATTTAGTTTTGTAAAACTTTTTTCATTAATGTCAAAGGGGGAGTATGTATAGAATATGAAGCTACAACTATGTAAAAATATATAAGGGAGATAAGATAGAGTATGATTAAGTGTTTTTTGTATTAAGGGACAATTAGTCACTTTTCCATATTCCTTTGTTGCCATCAATGACAAAGGGGGAGATTGTTGGAAAGTTGACTATACTAGTTTATATGAATTAATATAGTGTTTTCATTATGGCAACAAAGTCATATGATGTTTTGGAGTCAGCGCACTTGATAAGAAGATTGGAAATCGGTTAAGTGTTGAAGACTAGATAGTGCATAGAGTATCTGAGAGTTAAAGCATCAACGCACATGCATATGAAAGAATTATGGTATGAACCCTAGAATTTAAGTTGGTAAGATCATATTCATGCTACATCTAAGAGTGCATGATCAAAAGATTGAGTATGAAAAAGATACAGAGAGTTCAAGTTACACAGACAGTGAATGCCAGAGAAGAACAATGCAAGCAGTCGACTGTTGGTATTTTGGTTAGTGGTTATATTATTGTTGTGTAAAGGCTATGTGCCTATTGTAATTAAGTTATAGACATGTAATTAAAATTTTTTGTAAACACGCTTGAGCCAATTCAATTATAAGCATTGTATGTAATTGGTTAAAGGGCCGACCTAGTTAATTGTTTTGTATGCGCATATAAATATTAGATGCACTGTTGTAACTAAAGAAAGAGTTGACATAGAGTGAAGATAAGAAAAGAAGAAATTTGTGAAGAGTTGTTAAGATGTGTTAGAGATTTGCAAGAAGTCAAAGCATTAGTGCATCAAAGGAACTGATCAGACAAGCAGTGTCACAGTGCCAGTTCATCCAGTAGATATAGAGTGTATCTGAGATCTAAAAATTGTAGCCTTCACCACTTGAGCAGTGAGTTCTAGGATAGTGAGTGCACACCCCTAATAGGGTTATTGTAAAAGACTCCTAATAGGGTCTGACCCTTGACCAGGTCACTGTACTAAATATATTGTAAAGCAACTCCTAATAGGGTTAAGGAACTTCTAACAAGGATCATAAAACACTAGTACAAATTATTAGTGGGTGTTAATTCCCACCAGGGCTTTTACCTATTTGTGTTTCCCCATAACCACATTGGTATTATGTGTTGTTTTTATGTTTCTTATTTATGTTGATGTTCATTTTAGTACTTAAGCATTCAAGTTAAGTTTAAAGAGCTAAGTAAAAAGATTAAATACAGTGAACACTGATTCACCCCCCCCTCTCAATGTTCCCATTCCTAATAGATTTAAGACTAATAGTTCTCTTTCGGCTACCATTCACTATGGGGTCAATTAGATAACAATGTACATTCCTTGAATGATATAGGGGCATAACATAAGATGGTTAAGTCCACTCGGTTAAGAGATTTTTCTATATCAATGGTTAAACTGAAACAGTAGTTGATTTGATTACAATACAACTCAATTTGCAGATGTTCAGATCTATTCTAAGCCCATACAAATCTTATGATCAATATATCAATTCATTTCCTCAACTTACTTTTACTTGGTAATATCTCTCTGACACTCGGTACTATTCTACAATTTCGTTCTCCTTCAACTAGTCTGATTAGGCATGCATGAAACTGTATTCACACAAAATCTCTGTAGTCTTCTTTCTTCTAGCATGTTTCAATAAAGAAACTCATATCTCTTATATAGATAGATAAACCATTTTCATATCATCCATAAAATTTTTTCGCTTATTCTCCTTCATTGATTTTGCCTCTTAAACCTTCCTTGACAGATGTGTCAATAACACACTTCAATTCCATCCTTTAGATCTTCTACGAATTTTGTCATCCATGGATCTCATAACAAACTTTATCCTCAATCTCAAAATCATAACAATTTCCAGCTCATCAATTTCTGTTGGTTAAAATTAAGCATTTAATACTTTCATCCATACTCAGTTAACAAATAAATGTGTCGGTGAACACAAGCTCAGTTAATATTGTCGCTCGGTATACACTACATTGTCTCTGTGCATACTGAAGTGCTTCATTTACCGACCACATTGCCTTGTACAATTTTGCTTCCTCCTTCATAATAGATTAATGCAACATAATCAAGTCAACAATATGAAGTCATAGACTCATCAATAAGTTACCCAAAGTATTCCTTATCCTCATTTGTCATATCCATTTTTCTCCATGTAGATATCTCAGTTCTTCATCTTTTCTCTCCTCTTTCAGATGTTTAGATGTTTCTAACCAACATGATAAGTACTGTCAAAACTAGTTTACATCAATGACAACATGATGACTAATTTAATTATATTACATATCAATTCAGTAACTCAATGATCTCTAATCACTGATCTTCAATTCATCTTGGTATTCAATCAGTTGTAGTTCATCAATTTGTGGCCTCACTGGTTCATAACTCTAGGTCAAAGCGTTTACCCCTCTTTTTTAAAAAGAAAGGACCTACAAAAAACTAATAATTAGATAGGTTTCAAAGCTATGATTAGGAGAAAATGATCAAAATTTCTACGATGTCACATTGAACTCTAAAAAAAAGAGTAAAGTCAATGTGTTTGCCAATGATAGTGATTGTCATGAAATATATCAAGGCAAGTTTTGAGTGTACATTTAGGAGGAAATTATGACAAATGATCTAAGTATGTCATGCAACCAACTTTTCAAGATAACAAAAGATGAAAAATTTATATTTAGACTTAAGAGAGATAAAATATTACAAATATTTCCAAACTATAACTAATAGTTTTTATTTCAGAAGCCTTATAGCGTAGACAATTATTGGTGGAAATAATAAAACTTAAAATCATATATTTTAATTATGATTGATCAAATAATTATAACTTTGTTTTTTTCTTTTCAAAAATTGGTGTCTAGCTAATCGTTCTTTTATTTTGTTGAGAATATCAAATCCACCATATTGTCAGAGTAATGTTCAAGACCCCAAAACTATTCAAAAAGAAATATAGGGGTATTAGATTTTGTTGAATAGTATAAATAATCCCTTAACAAATGTACTTTTTAGAACAATGTTGCATACTTTTTAGTTATTTATTAGGGAGCTAATGTTGTACTTTGGTATGCAAGGATTAATATCTACTGATATCATCATGAGTATGCTTAGATCCTTGCTAAAAAATAAATAAATAAAAAATAGTAGTCTTAAATCAAACACTCATGCAATAATTATTTATTAAAGCATTGGTCAAAGTCCACAAAGAGTATATTTCTATCAAAAAATACTATCAATATGTTACTTGATAAAATGGTTCTGCCTGGAAATGACTGCAAATCCATGAATCTTGAAAAGAAAACATTGTTTTAGAGTAAAATAAAGTATGTAAATCCTGGAAAGCATTTCAAATTACCTAAACTACCTAACTGACAGTGCTCAAATTATGGGCATGTTGTGGTGTATAACCCTAACCCTGTAGGGAAGGATAATCTAAGAAAGGTTTCACAAAATACAGTCAAGTGCTTCAATCAATTCAACATTTTAGCCAACATTCTTCAAGATGAATGGGTCTCATAGACTCTCAAAAAAGAGTTTTCATGATCACATCGATAGAAATGGAAATCATGATATTATCTCTTTATTCAGTCAAGATCTTAGGCCGTAATTGGATAAGAAAACTAATGTTTGGAACCATAGGAATAAGTCAATGGCTTCAAATTTTGGATCTAATAAAAATTCAAGGCAGGTTTTGCAATTCACAGGAAACAATGGATGGGTTTGTTAGGAATGGGAACACTAAGAGGGGGGGGGGTGTGAATCAGTGTTCATTGTATTTTAATCATTTCTATTTGCTCTTTAAACTTAACTTAAATGCTTAAGTACTGAAATGAATATCAACATAAGCAAGATACATAAACACAACACATAACACCAATATGGTTACGGGGAATCCCCAATAGGTAAAAACCCCGGTGGGACTTGGTACCCACTAAGAACTACACTAGTGTCTTGTGATCCTTGTTAGAAGATCTTCAACCCTGTTAGGAGTTGTTCATTACAATTATTTTACTAGAGTAGACCTGGTCAAAGGTCAGACACTGTTGGGAGTCTTTTACAATAACCTTGTTAGGGGTGGGGATACACTATCCTAGAGCTCACTGCTCAAGTGGTGAAGGTTACAACCTTCTGATGTTAGATACACACTATATCTGCTGGATGAACTGGTGTTGTGACGCTACTTGTCTGATCAGTTCCTTTGATGCACTAATGCTTTGACCTCTTGCAAAGCTCTAATATAATCTATCTTCTCTTCACATACCTCTACTCTTCTTATCTTGTCTCTATTTCAACTTTTATTACAAAGGCACATCTAATATTTATATGCGCTTACCAAAACAATTAACTAGGTCGGCCTATAACAGATTACATACAATGTTTCCAAGTGAATTGGCTCAAGCGTGTTTACAAAAAAACATAATTACATGTGTAAAACTTAATTACAATAGGCACATAGCCTTTACAAAATAATATTATAACCGCTAAACAAAATACTACCAGCTGGCTGCATACTTTGTTCTGTTCTAGCATTCGTTGTCTGAGTAACTTCAACTATCTGTATCTTTGTCATACTTGCACATATGATCATGCACTCTTAGACTTAGCATGAATACACTCTTACCAAATTATCTTCTAGGGCACATACCATAACTTGGTCGTACACACATGTGTTGATTCTCTGATCAACTAGTGCTCTGTTAACTATCCAGTCTTCTATACTTAGCCAAATTATGATCTTCTGATAATGTGTGCTAACTCCAAAACACTATATGACTTTGTTTCCATAATGAAAAAAATATATTTAGTCATATACAATAGTATAGTCAACTTTCCAACAATCTCCCCCTTTGTCATTGATGGCAACAAAGGAATCTGACAAAGTTACTAATTGTACCCTTAAAAAAACTTTTTAACATACTTTATCTTATATCTCCCTTAGACTTTGTACTATACATCTTCTTTACATATAAGACTCCAAGACTCCATATTCTATACACAATACTCCCCCTTTGACATTAATGACAAAGGTGTCCCAAAAACTATATTTACAAGTACTTACAATGTTAAGACATCCAGATATGTTGTCTGCAACTTTTGGATCTCTTGTTTCCAAAATGTAATTAGTGCATTGACAGTTTGGAGATGGGCGCATAAGGCATACGTCAGCTTCTCCATCTTCTAAAAATCTATGCTAGGACCTTGATCATATGTCATCATGGTGGCATTGATCTCCTTGATATTCTGATTAAGCACATTTAGGGAGGGCGCAAGAGCATTCCTAAGATGTGTTTGCCTTGCCCTTATCTTGGACATCTCCTTCTCAGTGTTTTCTATTTTATCTATCTATCCTTGGTATACATTATTGCACATGTTCACATCAATGGATGGATCTTCCACTGATTTCCTTATACTATCAATCATAGCTTCTTCCTCTTGGATCTTCTTATATAAATCAGTAGTTAACTTATCCTAGTTCATTCAGTCAACAATAATCTTCCTGCCCTTTGCTGCAAACTCCTTCAAAGATGCTTGACTAGTCTTTAGTGAACTTAGGTAAGTGCAAAGTTTCTAACCAATTCACTTAGCCTCTTCTTCATATATTTATCTTCTACAAATAAGGATGTAGATTCTTCTAAGCTAGAAAAATTAGTCTTGAAGTTGGAAAGAATTGTTCTTATATCATCAACTGAATGGACCTTAGACATTTTCTTGTTAGAAGGTAACAGGTTGTTCAAAATTTTGACTAATTCAACAAACAAAGGGTTCCTCATTACCTATTTCTCTTTTTCTTTCTCCATGGCTAGGACACTGATCTTAATCAGATCTTCTTCTCCCCAAGAGTCCAAGCTAGTGGTGTTTGGTGTCAAACTTGACAACAATGATGCTGAGGGAGTGATATGAGTGTTATCCATCACTTCTTTCTTTACTCTGATTAGCTTTTCAACAAATGGATTATCTATTTGTTCACTTCCTTTTACCTCTTCTTCTCCTTTCTCCTCTTCTACCTTTTCTTCCTCTTTTTCTCTTTCTTTTTCTATCTCCTTCTCTTCTTTTTCATCTATTATATCCTCAATCAATACTTCTTCTTGCTGATTAGGAGGATTTTCACCACATAGAGTCTCAACCTCTTGTGTGCTTACAAAAGCTTCTTCAAACTTATCCAAATCAATGTCTGTGGCCGCCATAGTAAATTTTACATTATCAATAAAAATTGTATCATCTTTTTGAGTCTTTGTCATGGGCGCAGACTTTTCTGCCTCTATAGGTGTTTCAATTATAGGCGCTAAATCCCGAGGACCTATAAATGGTACATTCATGGTCTTTGAATCCTTGGATACCTTTGTGGGCACTTGAGTTGTGTGCACAGTAGATGGATACATGTGCCTATTCAGAAAATTTTTCTCAAAGGCTTTCTCTATTTCTTTTGCAATCAACTCATAATTCTTGTCCATGATATGTAGTGTTCTAGACTTGGTTATGAGGTGCGGCTTCACCAGATCTAGCAACAAAGTTTTCTCCTCTAGAGAACATATCAGGAGGCTTTCATCTAGAATTTTCTCTCTTATTCTCAGATCCTCCTCAATTTCCTATCTCTTTAAGAATTCCAAAATGTTCCATACATTATCTGGAATCACTATCTTCAGTTCTAGGACTATTTTCTTAAACTTTAGCATATGTTTGATAATCATTCCATGAATCTCTGATTTATCAATCTCATTGTATTTCTTAGAGAATTTTCCTATTTGATCAATTCTGCCTTCCTCAATAATCATTGTACTCAACACTTTAAGACTAGGGCTGAAATCTACCCTAGGAGGTGCTTGAGTGCTCTTTCTTTGACTTCCGGTTGCCCGTGAGGATGGGTGGCTAGTACCTGACTCCTTCTTCCTCTTTGCTATTGTATTATATTCAAGAGGTTAAGTTAGATCAACTGTAACAGTGGGCACATGAATGATATCATCAATTTTATCCTATTTATCCTTCTGATCATCAGTCTTCTCAATCTTGATCTTCTTTAACTTAGGATCATCTTCCTTGGCTTCTGCTGTAGATGTGCTCTCAATTCCCAAAGCAATATTTTCTTGTCTTTCTTTGTCAAGGTCTTCTTGTGTTACCCCATGAATTCTGAGTATCTCAGAAGTAACCTTAGCTACTTTTCTCTTAGTTGCTACGCTGTTCAAAACTGCATAAACTTCTCTTGTCTTTTCTTCATAAGTCCCCCATCTAGGTTCATTAGGGTCCTTAGGTGCTGATAGCAATACTTGTGTATATGCTTCTAGAATTGGTTCCTCAACCTCATATCCAAGTGGATGAATCCACTTTTTTCTTGGCTCAACTGCCTCCATACAAGTTGTATCAGTTTCTACCATAAAGCAAATATTGTTCTTGTATTTTTCTACAATACTTTCTGGTATTCTGTACCTCATTTGCATTTTGATTCTGAATGTTTTCAATTCTAGCTCCATGTAATCCTCCAATGAACTAGCAGTAGATGCCTTAAGAGAAACCTATGGCATTGTAGGTAAACTCTTGTCTATATATAAATCTGAGACCTTTCCAAGTATATGGAAGTACATGTAAATGATTAAAGACCCAAACCTGAATATTTTGGTCTTATCATGCTTGATGGCTTTAATATTATCAATTAGATGTGTGGGCAAGATTTAAAATAGATTGAACTCACCATTTTCTCTAAAAATCCTTATTATTGCAAGAATAGTGGTTGCAGACACACTATTCACCCTATTTGTGTGCTGAAACTTATACCCTAATATCATAGACATCAATTTGATGTCTTTCTCCTCTATAGGCTCAATTGTCATTCCGCGCTTATCACTTCTTGACTTCCATGCTTGTTCTACTTGTTTCCTTACATCCTTTCCCACTAAAAGAATGATGCCTGTCCTAGAAAGGCCTATCATCTCATGAATTAGGTCTCCTATCATTCTCATTGGGACTTCACCTATCCAAAATAGGTCATCGTGGATTTTGCTTAGCAAGATTTTGATCCACTCAGATTTGTAGAGCTCATGTGCCATAGAAAAATCAACAATAGGATGGTTTTCCAACTGCATGAACTCATCAAGGAAGGTTTTATCTGGTTTCATCATAGTCTCAATGTGCGCTCTAATTCTATCAAGACCTACTAGTTCCTTCTTATAGTAAATGTATGCACGGATGTCTTTGACATGCATAACACCCATAGGGGCTCGGGAGAATGCACCTTCTAAGTCATCTAGTGTAGAATTAAAGGGATGCATCTTGAAAATGTATCTCTTCTTCTCCGCAACATCAAACATAACATGATTAGCCATAACTTACTTGTATATCACTTCACAATTAGTTTCTGAGAACTTCTGAATCATCACAACAGATTAGGGCTTTTGCAACTAATCATACACACTTATTCATTGGTGAATCAAGCTTTAATCCTTGACAATCAACTGCTAGGCCTTATGTGCTCTCCAATCACTCAAAATTGAATGCAATGAGTAATCCATAAGTCTCTGTGTACTTTAAAGTAAAAATTCCACCATTAATGCTTGTCGCGTAAACCAAACTTTTACTGAGAATTTCAAACTTTCATTCTATAGTTAATTAGGTAGTGCGCTCTTGCCCATATCATCACATAATCTCCAATAGGTTAAATCCAAAGGCACATACTTTGAGGGTGAGTATACCAACCGCGTAGGGGTTTAGAGCTAAATTAGCTCCCCTTATGACCCTGAAGGCCATTCATCCTGATGTAGAGGGTGTGTCCACTGCAGATGCATCCAATACATGCTCTAACCTTATCCTTCTTTGCCTCTAACCAAATCAAGCTCACATCTTCAGAAGCTTTCACAAACTTGACTTCTCCTTCGGTATCCAGAATTGAATCTTCTGGCTTTTTAGGGCTTTCTTGACTTTGTGTCCTTGATCTACAAAACTTTGAGATGTGTCCAGCCTTGTTACAATAGTGACAAATAACTGGAGGCCTTGAATTCCTCGGTGCATTGACACAGGTTACCATTTTACACTGTCTGGCTGAGTGACCATTATAATTACATATCTGACATGTAATATTCTAAGAACTTCTTGCATTTGTTTGATTCTAATTTCTCTGATTATGCTGAGTCTTGTTCTTCTAACTTGTTCTACAATTCATAACTCTATGACCAAATTTATTACATGAATAACAGTAACCATTGAAAGGCCTTACCTCTTTACAATTCCTTGCAATGTGTCCATACTTGTTACATACATAATACGTTCAGTCTACTGGCTTGCGCTCATCCTTGGATAGTTCAACATTGTCTTTACTTTGATTTCCAATCTCCTTAGTATCTGTAGTGTCTTCTAGTGCTTTCATTCTTGCTCGCATGTCATCAATCTGATTTTGTGCTTCACTGAAACCAATACCATTGGTATCTCCTTTAAGGTTCCGGGCATATAACTGAGATTCTATCAGATCCTTTCTTGTGTGTAATTTATCAATGTGATTCTTTTCTTCCATCAATTCAGATTCTAACTTTTCTTTGTTGTTTCTTAGCTCCAAGATTTCCATGTTTGCTTGCCTTAATTCTTCATTCAGTTGAAGGTTCTCTTTGATCTATTCATCATAAACTTCTTGATTGTTAGTTAGCTTATCATCCAGCTCTTCAATCTGATCTTTTAGAGATGTGTTCTCTTCATTTAGCTTTTTGACCATTTTCCCTAAATCATTGTTTGAACAATCTTTCAAATCTTTTCTTAGTCTTTTGATGACTGCTTGAGAATCACTGGCTTTTTCTTTTAGTTCTTCAATTTCTTTTTCAGATATGTCAAGGTCTTCAAGAGCAGCTTCAAGGTTTTTTTTGAGATGTTTCATTTCTTCCTTATCCATGATCTCTTCAAGTGGTTAAAATTTTTTTGCTGAGGACCAGAGCTCTGATACCAATTGTTAGGAATGGGAACACTGAGAGGTGGGGGTGAATCAGTGTTCACTGTATTTTAATCTTTTCTCTTTGGTCTTTAAACTTAACTTAAATGCTTAAGTAATGAAATGAATATTAACATAAGCAAGATACATAAACATAACACATAAAACCAATATGGTTACAGGGAAACCCAAATAGGTAAAAGCCCCGGTGGGACTTGGTACCCACTAAGAACTGCACTAGTGTCTTGTGATCCTTGTTAGAAGATCTTCAACCCTGTTAGGAGTTGTTCATTACAATACTTTTAGTAGAGTAGACCTGGTCAAAGGTCAGACCTTGTTAGGATTCTTTTACAATAACCCTGTTAGGGGTGGGGACACACTGTCCTAGAGCTCACTGCTCAAGTGGTGAAGGCTACAACCTTCTGATGTTAGATACACACTATATCTGTTGGATGAACTGGTGCTGTGACACTGCTTGTTTGATCATTTCCTTTGATGTGCTGATGCTTTGACCTCTTGCAAAGCTCTAATACAATCTATCTGCTCTTCGCATACCTCTCTACTTATCTTGTCTCTATTTCAACTTCCATGCTTATTACAAAGGCACATCTAATATTTATATGCGCTTACCAAAAAAATTAACTAGGTTGGCCTATAATCAATTACATACAACACTTCGAAGTGAATTAGATCAAGCGTGTTTACAAAAAAATGTAATTACATGTCTACAACTTAATTACAATAGATGCATAGCCTTTACAAAACAATATTATAACCGCTAAACAAAATACTACTAGTCGACTGCATACTCTATTATGTTCTGGCATTCACTTCTGAGTAACTTCAACTATTTGTATCTTTGTCATACTTGCACATCTGATCATGTGCTCTTAGAATTAGCATGAATACACTCTTACAAACTTATCTCCTAGGGCACATACCATAACTTGATCATACACATGTGCGCTGATGCTCTGATCTATGGGTGCTCTGTTAAATATCTAGTCTTATGTACTTAGCCAAATTCTGATCTTCTGATAATGTGCACCGACTCCAAAACACTATATGAATTTGTTGCCATAATGACAACACTATATTTAGTCATATACAATAGTATAGTCAACTTTCCAATAGGGTTATTATGTGTAATTGATGAGCCAAAACTGTTCTGAAGCCTTGTATTATAAGGGATGATATAATCAAAGGGGTATGGGAAATTCCCATAACTAGTGAAATTCAGCCCAAGGAAAATAGGGAAAATAAGGCTCCATTAGGGCATCAAAAATTGGATTTCAGCTTGGTGGCTACTGTGGGTTTCTCATTTGGAAAATCTAGTGAATTAAATAACCCTCAGTCCAAGGGTTTTCAAAAGTTATCCATGCGGGATCATAATACAACTCATTCTACAGTTATTGGGGGAAACCCTAGATCTTGCGAAATGGATATTTTTTTAAAAGCTAAACCCACACTAAATCACAACCTTCTTCATTCAGTCAACAACACTATTGGGGGAAATCCCGTTGATACCACCAAAATGACTACTATGGTTGTTAATAATGTATATAAAAAAGGCATGTGGGATCACTACAAAATCCATGGAATATTTTCTCATTGATGTGGTCCAGAATCTCCTATCATTGAGATTGCAAATTGGATGTTAGATGCATTCAAGAAGTGGGTAGGTATCACTATCCTTGAGAATAATTTTCTTTACATAGATTGCAAGGACATATATCTAAAGAAGGAATTACTATATGGAAAGCCAATTTTTTCCAAAGGGAATGCTATTAAATTTTTTAACTGGAAACCCAACTTTGAGAAATTGTCCTATAATGATATTGTGGGCCTTAGATTGGTTATTATTCATGATTTTTTGATAGAATTAATGCACTTTAAAATCTTAAAAAACATTGGGGATTTAATGGGGGTGCAATAGGGTTTGAAGAATCATACACATCTACATCTTCTATAATAATACAAATTAATTTAGATTTGCATGAAAAAAATATAAAACCTATCAAATTAATTATGAATCAATCCATTTATAATTATCTGAAACACAAAATTTATGTAGGTTATATTAGAGACATTGTTATCTTCAAATAGGAATCATATGACCACTATTATTCAACCCCTAAAACAACTAACCTTCATACGTGCTTAACCATAAGTCCCACTAAAGTCACAAACTAGGGAGGTTTCATAATTTTTAACTCTCCTACATCTTCAAAACCTAGATGCCAGTTATGCAAAGTTCCAGGAGCTAATGATAAATCTAATGCTATCCCTAACCTCAATGGAGTAAGCTCCCCTGAGTGTCGAGATCATCCTAATTCCCTCTCAAACCTTCAAGAAAGTAACATCTCCATGGAAACATAACACCTCACAAAGACCCATACCCAAAGTCATACTATTCACCAACATTTAGAACCACTCATAAATTTTGATTGTGAGGAAGGGGAAATAGTAGAAGGTGTCATAGAAAAATAAAAAAATGAAAATATAGTTTAGTCATTAATTGAAATGGTCTTGACAATATCAGTAGTTAAGGAACCAAACATGGATTTTGAAATAAAGATATTATAATGGGGGAGGCAGGATTAAACACAAAAAATATACAAGAATGTGTTTAAAATATGTATAAGGAAATCATGGAGAAAGTCATAGGGGATTTTTTTTGTGGAGCTTGTGAATGAGGAATGGATTGAGGCTACTATTATTGTATCACTTCATGATAGTGAGAACTTATAGGAATAATTTGAAACAATTAAGAAACTAGAATCAAACATGGCCCTCCTAGGTGATATGATGAAAAATTTCATATCTGTCCATAATGAGATTGGTGAGTTATTGTCATATTGCCACAAACTCGAATACCTATCCTCTAAAATTCTTGTTACAATAGAAGTACTAGTTTACAATGATTTAGGTAATCATATAGCAAGGGTCACAAATACCACCTACAAAGAGGGAACTATGGAGGATCTTCTAAGCCCTATGGATTTAGAAACCTTCTATAATAATAGTGGAAAAATACCCATTATAAATGACATCTTTGTTGAATAAAACTATGGTAGATAATTTTTTGAGAAACAAGATAACAAAACTATGGTCATTGAAACACTTAGAGGAAATGTTGATGGAAATGATGAACTAGAAGAGGAACATCAGGAAGATTGTAATATTAGTAATAGTGTTAAGGAAATTTCAACCTCTCCATATAAAATTGGGTAACAAAATATCATAAAAAGTTAAGAACAAGATGCAATTGTACATGAATATACAGATATCGATAAATTTTCAAATACCAATTACAAAGAAGGTGTTGGAGCTCAAAAATTCAGTCTATGTTTTTGAGTCCATATTCAAAAAATTGTCGAAGTGTCAGAATTGTGCAATTGAAATTCATTGAAAGATGCCTAGTTTGAGTGCATTAAAAGTATGGACCCGTTGATTTTCATGATGATTCACTTGGATAGGGTGTTCATCACCTATCATTTGACGTATGTAATAGGTTTTAGGTCCTGGGTTTTAGTTTTGACATGTTTTTGAAGTGGTCATTTAAAGGTGTTCCCACAAATCTGCATAAAGTGTGTTTCCTATTTTTCACTAAGTAGCCCACTTTGAGAAAGTGCATTTATTGCCTTGTGATTGGTCATAACATGTGGGTTATTGCATCATGTTTTAGGCATGAGAGAGAGTGTTCATGCCAATTTTCAGCCCCCCCATGTGCCCGTTTGTCCTATTTGCCAGAGCCATTTCATTTGCAGATTGTTAAGTTTCTTTGTGTCTGCCTTGTTTAGTTTTTTGAGTGGCCTACTTTGAGGCTTTGTAGTTTGCATCCCATTCATGGTCAGGCATAATTGAATGTTGTTTCATACTATGGACTTGGAAGTGTACTTTCCTAAAGATTTATGAGTCTCTGCCAATCCATTTAACCACTTTCCCAGGCCAATTAGAAATCAAATTTCTATGTATTTCACTATTTTATCTCTGAATATGTCTGACAGGATGAATTTGGTGTTTATTTATTTTTCATCACTTGATCTTCAGAGTGAGAAAATGATGGATTCATTTTCACTATGTGGAGGTTAATCAGTGCCTAAGTTACCGGTTCATGAAAGTCTCGGTGGGTGAGTTTTTAAAGCTAGTTCCGGAGGTGACTTGTGTGATTTTGGCAGTGCAGATAGAACTAATGTTTCTGAAGGGCGAAGTTTGATTGTTAAAATCTTTCAGCTCGGGTCCCTTCGTGATTTCTTCTTTGGGGAGTGTACTATAGTTGTGGGAATGAAATTGTCTTCCCGATGGCGTGTTCTTGTGAGGCCGTTTGGTCAGTTTTTGAAGCCGCTCCCAGAGGCCAACTGATGTTATCTGGTTAGCTTTGTAGAGATGTGAAAAGTGGTTGTGGTCATTTTTTATGATGCACCGAGGTTTGTTCTCTTCAAGGGATTTCACAATAGATAAGTAGAGGTTGAAGCAACAATTGAATATATTTTTCATTGTGAAGGAGAAGGAGCAATCCTTGTGTTTTTGACAGGGTGGGTTGAAATTTCAGATATGATTATGAGGCTTAGCGAAAATCCACTATTAAATAATCCAGACATGCTTATGTTGCTTCCCTTGCATGATTCAATTCCCATAATTTCAATAGGATGTATTTCAATGAGTTCCCTCTGGTAAAATAGAGGTAATCATTGCCACAATTATTGCAGAGACCAACGTTACCATAGATGATGTTGTGTTTGTTTTTGACTGTGGCAAAGCAAAAGAAACCAGTTATGATGCTGAGTGTGAGTGCATAGAAAATGAGGCCAAGGCCCGACAGTGGGACCTCTTTTCCTTTCTTCCTTTGATGATCAGAAAAAGCTTTTGTTTTGGAGGGTTAGAGGAGTGGGAAACAATGGTCGAGAGTTGAAGCTCAGGACACTCTACTCACCAAAACAACCATTAACTACTTACGGTTGGAAGGAGTTATTATTTTCAATACCCAATGGGTAGCATGTCTCCGTCAAGGCATACTAAATTTGTCTACTATTTTCCCTGATTAGAGAATTTACAATTTCCCTTATTACATAAAATGAAGTCACCTTCGGGAATTGGGAAAGGACTAATGTTATATAAAGAAAAAGGGGGGTCTCCCACTCTTGTAATTAGACAGTTGTAACATGTGGGGAAGGTGAGTGGAATGGAGCCTCTGCACAGTGTTGGTGGGCCATTCAAACATCGTTGCATCCACAGTTATCACAAGAACTTTGATTGCTCGCTTAAGGTGTTGTTTCGTGACCAGGAGGAAGATAATTTTTCTCAGAAGAAAGGCTTTATGGTAATTGAGTGATGCTGCTCTTCTCTTGGGATCTGTGACATAATGTTTAAATCTATAGAGTGAAGTGCAAGAGTACAGTCGAGTGGTGAATTGAGTTTCAAGCTACTCAAGTTCTACAGTTAGAACGGAAGAAGATGTAGTTCTCCTCATGTTAGTGCAAGGTGGAAAAGCTGATAGTAGGGCAAAGACAATGCATGAGTTTGTAGTGGTGTGCTGGTGCATAATGTACACACTAAAATAGTGCACTTCTATGAACCATTACATGTAAGGTTGCTCAAGAATGAGGCCTCACAAAGCGGCTCATAGCTCTCTATGCATGGAGTGCAAGGGACTATGATGTGTTTGCTCTCAGCTAGAGCTACAAGCTTGTGACCTTGCTAGTCAACCACACAATGAGAGATTCAAGTGAAGACAAGGGCAACAATGCCAATATCTCTAAGAATCACTATGAAGATGTAATGCAATGCAACTACAATGAGGATGCAATCTAAGCTATGAAAGGAAAGTACAATGCAACTAATCTATGAAAGGAAATAGCAATGGATTACAATGCCTCCTATTTAGACTATGTCAGATTAATCTATTGCATAAAAGGAAATCTACACTAAGAATGCCATTATCATGCAACTATGAAAGCAAATATGCAACTAAATGATGCAATGAAGCAAGTCTTCAATGTCTTCAAAACTCCAAATGCACCTAAAACCTACAGCATAACATTAGCATAAAAACATGGTATATGCAAATGGAGGAGAGAGCTTTCCTTTTATAAGAAATGCAAAGAAATGGACCATTGAGATTAAGAGGCAAAAAGTCTTAATCGGCGGTGGAGGTTGAAAGAGGAGCAATCCATGTGCACAAGTATCCTCCAATGAGAGTGAAATGTTGACTTTTGAGCCTCATGTGAGACAAATAATGCTTTTTTCCTTTTTGTGAAATAGGAATAATGTTTTATTTGTGCAACTTAGGATAAGAGGAAAAGTGGGGCTTTTTATTTAATTAAAAGGGGAGGAAATATTCCTTTTAATGAAATAAAGACTTAGGATAAATGATTATCCCATAGGATAAAAATCCAATATATGATCGAAATTAAGATTTAATCAAGAAATTGATAATGTTGAAAATATTGATTATTGATAAAAATGATTCAGGATTGATAAATTGAATAAATGGGGCCCAAAGTCTAGGCAACCATTTTTGGGTGCATACATTTGCCCATCTTTGACTAATGTGTGATCGATTTGGGAACACATGTAGTCAAAGAATGAAGTTGCAATGTGAGATCGATTTGGGATCACAAAACAACTTAGATATGAGGTTGATTCGGGATCATATCCAGACAAAGCATAAACAAAGGCCTTTGAACATGAGGTCGATTCGGGATCACATTCAAAGTAAGAGATAAGAATCTCAAATTTAAGCAAAAGCTCACAAAAGATGTCTGAATCAGAAAAATCAAGGAATCGGGGATGAGAATCCCATAAATACTGCCCCCTCGGAATCGAAATCAAAATCAAGTAGAGGAGAGACAGAAAATTGATAAGGTTGATCAAATCATATTAAAATCACAATCGAAGGTAAGGGTCAATAGGTTAACCATTAGGCAATGAAACATGCCCCAGTGAGGAAGTAGAAGAATAGAAATAGAAGACTAGAAATAGAGTGGATGAAAGACTAGAAAATTTGAGAGACATGGAAGGAAGAAATTCCACCGAAAATCAAATTATGCCTCAAAAGGTCAGTCAACTGCTCAGAAGAAGGGGAAAAAAATTTGAAACGCGACTTGGATTTCGATTTCGAGTCCGAAAATGGATAGAAAATGATGTGATATGAAAGATCAAAAATGAAAGATATGATCAAGAAGAATCAGAAAATGAGCACAGTTGACCAATAGGTCCATGTAAGAGAAAAAAGGAGAGCTCTCTCCATATGCAAGATGCAAAAACTAAACTATGATGAACCTAAGAATGCAAGCTACTATGAAAGTGGTTGACTTGCAAGGTCACAACACTTATAGACATCTAATTATCATCATCGAGAGTTATTGGTAGTGTCGCAAGATCATACAATACACACTAGCATAACTATGTGAATCTGAATATGATCTTTATTAGATAGAAATGTGGAAATCCCACCTAGACATCAAAGACATGTAGGTCAAGGTGACTAGTGCAGTGAGATTACCTAAGTTTGATATGGCAAGATTATGCTTGTATCAAGACACATGAAAGTCAGGATAACTAAAAGCATGCACTCGCAAAACAGTCAAGGATAATACCTTGTCAATACATAGGGTCAAGTAAGACTAGCATAAATGCTCATGACAGTTAGGATCAACAAAATATACCCACAAGCAGATAAAGAAAGAAAACATGTTCTCATTCCCTCAGTCTTCTAGCTATGCCTCATCGAAAACTTCTCAGGGAGAGACCACTCATCAAAGAAATCCTCATAGACAGCACACAAAGAAAAATAAAGTCATCATATCATCAGCGAGTTGATTGTTTAAGTGCGTGTGTGTTGGTCATAGAGTCAAACTCTGAGTATCATATCTGCTTAGTGAGAAACATCACATTACACTTAGACTATTGGGAAAGACATCTGATAAGTGTTAAGAAACACTCGACGCAAGGGTAGTGTTGAAAAACACTATTTGGGGTGGTGTTAAAAATACCTGTTTGTGAAATGCCCCAAGAGACAAATGCACCTAAAAGACCTATGCGAACAGTTATGCCCCTTAGAAAAAGATAAAGACCAATTCGAGACCAAGACAAATAAGGTCAAGGCATGATGGAAAGTGGCTAAGGGTCGAGGATGCATGCTAACAAATAGGGGTGCAAAGGCCTCAAGTAGCGCCTGTTTCCAGGTTTTCACCACTTGGATTTTTATTGCAATTTTTTCTTTTTTTATTTTTTAATATTTTTTTAAGGACTTTTTATGCTTTTTAGGATTTTTTTCAGCATCATATATCAATTTTTTTGGTATTTTTTCAGGATCAATAAGTATGTACAAAGGATGCCCCCAGACAGAACGGGCATCAAACTCTCAAGCAAGATCACATCGTGTAGTCCCAATATCTAGCAATGTGGAGGACAAGATGGATAAGCAAGCTGGTGGAAGAGATGGAAGACATGAGAATGAAGGAGAGTGAAGGGAAGACATCCTCAAAGGAAAACTCCTCAAGAGTACCCAAGCTAGGGAAAAATTTGTCATGTAAAGCGCATTTGGACAAGCAATGAGAGGCTAGCATAGGATAAGTCACAAAAGCACATTGCAAAAGAAGGAAGGATGCAGTCCAAAGGAGTAGACATGTCAAGAGGCTTCATAGCATCGTGTTTTACTTTTTTTTTTTTTTAATTAGATCAAGACCAGAGGGGAAAAGGATAGCGAAAGGCTAGAATGAATGAAGGAAAATGAATATGAAGGCTAAACATGAATGGAATGAAAGCAAGATCATCGGAAGATAGCTCACAAAATAGCCAAATGTTCGTGTATAGATCAACATTGTCAAGATCAAAGAGAGAAGATGGAATGGATGAAATCTATAGAAGAACTACGTATGACGCCTGATTGCCAGGTTTTCATCATGGTACTTATCCAAGGCACCACAAGGGAGTGGTTTTCACTATAGGACGAATTTATTTCTCTTTACTTTTGCTACCAAGGCACCTGTTTCCAGGTTTCCACCAAGGCACATTTTCAATTTTTTCATTTTTTTCTTTTTTGTTTTCATTTTTGAATTTTTTCTATTTTTTTCTATTTTTTCTATTTTTTGGAAGAAGGCAAGCTTTTTAGATAATGCTCCTTGAAAGGATAAACCATGATATGTCAAGGATTCAAAATGATATGCTCAAAGATGCTGAAGGGGAAAGGAAGACGTGGAAGGAATAGGTAAATGAGGAAAAATGAGAGAAGGTAGAAGGATAATGAATGGAAGGAATGTGAAAAGATAGATGAAAAAAAAGGTAAGATCAACATCATCACACACCTTGAAGGGTGACGGAAAAAAAAATGGAGGAAATGTAAACCATATTCTAGTCCAAGTACGAACCATATTCTGGTTCATTATTTCTATCTGACTCCTTGAAGAGAGGATTGGTGTGCTTGTTATAATTCTCAAATGTGAATGGAGGAATACAGGAAGGAATATGGCAAATGTGTAGCATAGGTTGTGGTTCAGGTGCATGGAATGGAAGAATGTTTTTGGAAAAAGATGAAGTGGAAGCGTTTGGAAGCTTGAATGTCAACTTCACTTTTTGCTCAACATAAGACTCTTTCAAGAGAGACTTTGGAATCCATATAGCTTTAAGCTTTTTATTTTCTTTTGATGTGTTAGAGAGAATATCTTGAATGATAGATTTTGGAACCCATACTTGTCTTGTAGTTTTCTTCTTAGATATCTCTTTTGACTTTATATATCCATGTCGATTAGAGGGGACATGGTGATCTTCTTTTTTTGATGGATTCTTGTATTGCTTCTTTTTCTTGTATTGAACATTCAAGTTACTTCCAAAAGACTTGGGACTTGTGGAAGAAGAAGGATGATACGACTGGTTTAGATGGGTGGGTGGATGAAAAGGATTCAAGGGTATGTATCTATGTTGATCTTGAGGAAAGATAGGAGATGGAGGGACATAAGGACCCAAAATGGATGACGAATTAGAAGAATTAGGAGGGAAAAGTGAAGGGACATAAGGACCCAAAATGGAAGGAAGATGTGAAGCCCTTAGTATTGGTGGAGGAGGTCCAAGGATGGAAGTGGAAGATGCAAAAGGATAATCAATAAGTTCATTAGCATCTATATGACAACCAAGGACATCAGGATCTTTAGAGTGAGCATTAGGATTTACAATAGGATCATGAACATCTTGAATAGGAGCAACTTCTTTGATAGGATTGTTCAGAGCTTGCAAAGACTTAGGAAGAGTAGAAAGTGGAAATGAACATGGAATGGTAGAACAAGAAGATGGAAGACTTTGATCTTGACAATGATTGTTGGGTAGCATAAGCATATCAACTTTTTCTAGATTTTCAATAGGCTCAACATTGGAAGTAACAAAATCATTTTTAATAACCTTAATGGAAGTATCATCTTTAGAAAGTGCAAGCGTAGTAAGGTTATTTTGATTGTCAATAAGCTCAATAGTGTAAGTAGTAGCTTGATCTTGCTTAGGAGATGGTGGAATGAATGCGAAAGAGCGTAGAGGATCAAAAGAACCATGAAGCGGATCAGAGACATCATGAAAAGGATTGGATGACATGGAGGGTTCTTGATCTTGATCCTTTTTTATGTTATTTTCTTTATCATTTTTAGAGTCCTCTTGACATGGAGCCACTTCTAAGGACAAGGAAGCATGTTGGGATTGTATGGAAGACTTTGGAAGAGGTGGTGAAGGACTAGCTGAAATAGGAATTATAGCGGATGAAGGCTTAGGCTCTTTAGGTTTGACATTATTGAAAGTATTTGCAGCCAAGTGAAGGTTATCTTGAGTATCTTTAAGAGGTGGCCCTTGAGGATAACTATAGGGAACCGCATGGAAAGTCTTAGGATCTTTGTTGGATGAAGGATTTGTGAAAGATTTGGATGACTTAGAAGCTTTAGGAAGTGTGTGGGTATTGGAGGAAGTGGCGGATGGAAGGGGACCATCAAAAGACAAAGGTTTAGCATTAACATGATCTTGCTGGAGAGTGTAATCTTTATTTTCAGCATGAGAGTTTTTAGACAAGACATGCTCATAGTATCTTCCTTTATAATCAGCATGGAAAGCTTTCTCTTCCTCAATAGAAGTAGATGTATCATATTGTTCACAACAAATATCATAATTTCTCTCAAAATCAGAATCATATGGATCACCATCACAATCTATCCAATAGGATGACCCTTTAGTAAGCCTAAGCACACGACGAGGAGGACTCTTAGGAATAGAGTTGCCATAAGTATTGCTACATTGTCCATCATCATAGTCATCATAGTCATCATAGTCATCAAAGGTAGGTGTGTCACTCTTTGTGGAAGAGACATCAAAAGGACTATCATGTTGCTCTTTATGGTATATCTTCTGAAGAGAAGTAAGACTCTTAGGAGAAGTAGAAGAAGAATGAGATCGTGAAGAAGAGGAAATTGAAGACTTAGTGGAAGAAGAAGACTTGGATAATGAGGAATTCGAATGATGTTTAGAAGAGTCATGATAAGACTTGGAAGGTGAAGAAGAATGAGAAGATTTAGATGATGAAGAATGTTTGGAAGAAGAAGATCGTGATATGATCATGTTTATGATTCTAGCAAAGGCATCTGATTTAATCGATTTTTCTTTTATTTTTGCTATAAGTTTATCACCCATACCATATTTAGAAGGACCATTAGAGGAATAAAATTCTTCAAATTGAGAAATGAGTTCAAGATCATCCATTCTCAAGAGAGGTTCCATGGCGAGGTAGTTGAAATTAATGGTTCCAAAAGAGGAGGAATCAAGCATAGGAATGATAGAAAATAGAGGAATGCAAACTAGATAGTAGGAGAAAAAGAATCAAGAAGAAGAAGAAGAAGAATTTCCCATGGGAATAGAAGACTTTAGAACATGGGAAATGGAGAAGAAATAAGAAGACTAAGAGCCATCTTGTGCAATTGATACCATAACGTTCATTGAGATGTTGAGCAACATGACAACACCTAGGATCTAAGATCTAGACTAACCAAGGAAGACTGAAAATAGAAGACCCTTGGTAATAGGATGACCTCACAAAATGTCAACACCAAACTAGGATAATCAAAGTTCTCTATTGTCCAAAGAGAAATGAAAAGATAGAAGCAGGGGCTTTACCAACACTGTCAAAGAGGTGCTTCAAATCAAAGGGTGACTACCCTTGCACTTTTGAACCAGGAGGTTGGGCTAGGCCAAAATATAATTGAAATTGAGATTAAATGAAAATTATTTGGACAATAAGAGTACGAGAATTTCCCAAGAATGTAGCTCACAATTTTAGAGATAAACTTTCTCACCAAGAACAACCTTATAATGTTATATTTCTCTTTGGCTAATGTGATACTGATGTTGATCTTGACCAATTTGTGCAAAATTTTGAGTTTTTAAGGTCTAATTTCAAGTTTCCGAATGTGAGGGTGAAAATGTCTGATTTCAATCACAAATTCAACAGCATTTGGATAGGTTTGCAAACAGTAGAGGATCAAACATGTCTTCAAACACTTGAAACAAGGGCAAAAGCAACCTTGCCAAGACAAACACTTATGATATCAAAAATAAAATTGCACTCTATGAATGCTACCGATTGTTTGTATGTTGAGAATGTTTACACTGGTATCACACAATCGAAGACACTTCAAGAAATATCTACCTACAAGACAAGGCTCAATACTTACCAACTTAGCCCACAACTTGATGCCCCCTTGCCTCACACCAAGTGGTTGCCCACAAGAGATATTGGCTTTGTCATGGAAGTGTCAAACAACACAACCAAAGGGACACATATGGTGAGTATCTTGGGGTGATCCGGGTTAGTCCACTTGGATCAATCCTTGCACTAAGAAGATAAGCGGCTAAATAAGGTGGCCTCTAACCTATGGTTCTTAGTAAGGGCTTCTGTTCATAACACCCCTCTTGCTCCTCATAAAGGACTAGGACCTCACGGCCTCAAGAGTACCTTAAGCATTCTTGCTCAATGCTTTCCCCATGGTCGCAATCCCATGAGCTACTCACATCAAGCGAAGATAAGTGTTATGTCTACCAAGGTTTTGTGTCCTTGATAGCCTTGAGATTATAGTGGGTTGGAATAGCTCGGTATTAGCTTGTCCCCACTTGGGTCATTCCTCTTGATTGCTCAAGAGCAGGCCCACTAAAGGATTCTAAATCTAAACAAAAAGTGGATCAATTCTTGAGGTTCAAGGTTTTTGGTTCACCACAAGGGTGAAGAGCATACTCCCCTATCTCAAAAATCTCTCCCAAACATACCAAACAAAGTTCATTTACCCTCTTGTTTTCAAAATTCAAAGATGGGTCAAGATTTTCTGGTTCACCAAAATGGTGAAGAGCATACTTCTCCTACCACCCAAGAATTCCTACAACAAGATCTTAAGTGTCTAATAAATGAAACAACTAGTTTTTGCCACACTTAAAAGGAAAGCAAATAAACAAGCAAGATTTTTTTTTGTTTTTATGCTTGGGCAGCCCTACAAAAACCATTAGTAGCCCTCTTTGACATGCATTTTTTTGACAAATTTCAAGTAATGAGAGCACCTACAACCACAACTTGTTAGACCAACAAGAGTTAGGAGAATCAAAATTCAAAATCTACCAATGATTAGTACATGAAAAATTAGATAATCTACAAAAATAACTAATCAAATGATAAAATCTGAAAATAAAACCATCATGGTTGGATTAGGCTCGAAAAGACCTTTCAAACAATATATCACACTTAAACTTTTGATCACTTTCGGGTACAGACACAGTACAGACACCAGTATTGCGCGATACTTCGCAGTATACTGGGGCGATACTTTTTAGTCTGCGTGATATTTCGCCTTATGCCAGGCGGTACTTCGCACGACACCAGGCGATATACCTTAATACTGGCGTGCGATTCTTCTCTGGTGTGAAGTGTCGTGTGGGTATTATAAGGTATATCACGCGATATACTGAGAAGTATCGCATGATATTCTAAGACAGAAAACCAGAGAATAAAAATTACGCTAAAAACTTGCCAAAAAATTGACAGAAAATGATGAAAATGTAGAAAAAAAAAGACAAAGTCTATCTACTCTGCCCCACGGTGGGTGCCAGAGATGTACACACTAAAATAGTGCACTTCTATGAACCATTACATGCAAGGTTGCTCAAGAATGAGGCCTCACAAAGCGGCTCATAGCTCTCTATGCATGGAGTTGCAAGGGACTATGATGTGTTTGTTCTCAGCTAGAGCTACAAGCTTGTGACCTTGCTAGTCAACCACACAATGAGAGATTCAAGTGAAGACAAGGGCAACAATGCCAATATCTCCAAGAATCACTATGAAGATGTAATGCAATGCAATTAAAATGAGGATGCAATCTAAGCTATGAAATGAAAGTACAATGCAACTAATCTATGAAAGGAAATAGCAATGGATTACAATGCCTCCTATTTAGACTATGTGAGATTAATCTATTACATAAAAAGAAATCTACACTAAGAATGCCATTATCATGCAACTATGAAAGCAAATATGCAACTAAATGATGCAATGAAGCAAGTCTTCAATGTCTTCAAAACTCCAAATGCACCTAAAACCTACAGCATAACATTAGCATAAAAACATGGTATATGCAAATGGAGGAGAGAGCTTTCCTTTTATAAGAAATGCAAAGAAATGGACCATTGAGATTAAGAGGCAAAAAGTCTTAATCGGCGGTGGAGGTTGAAAAAGGAGCAATCCATGTGCACAAGTATCCTCCAATGAGAGTGAAATGTTGACTTTTGAGCCTCATGTGAGACAAATAATGCTTTTTTCCTTTTTGTGAAATAGGAATAATGTTTTATTTGTGCAACTTAGGATAAGAGGAAAAGTGGGGCTTTTTATTTAATTAAAAGGGGAGGAAATATTCCTTTTAATGAAATAAAGACTTAGGATAAATGATTAGCCCATAGGATAAAAATCCAATATATGATCGAAATTAAGATTTAATCAAGAAATTGATAATGTTGAAAATATTGATTATTGATAAAAATGATTCAGGATTGATAAATTGAATAAATGGGGCCCAAAGTCTAGGCAACCATTTTTGGGTGCATACACATAACAAATGAATTATTCGTTGTTTGGTGTCTGCTGGCTGCCAGTGCGTATGGTTTTGAAAGGGAGTGCGTGAGCACTAATATGTGTTGCCAACACATTTTAGTGGTGGCATGTACAAGTTGAATGGAGTTTGCATATAGTTTGAAGGGGGGCCTCACATACTATCCATAGGACTCATGTAGGAAGCAATAGGAAATCCACGCAACAAATGCTAGAAAATGCACAAACACATATAAAAATTTGAGGGTGCGTGCCGTGTAAAATATAATGGGGCCTGTGTTAAAGCACTATGAGTGCCAAGAGTGGCATGTGGTAGCACATTTTAGGGGCTGTGTAAGGGCTGCATGTGTGTAGCCAGTATGCAATTGAGACTCACACAATGAATTGTGGAGACCAGCGTTTGGAACCAAAGAAGATTTCAAGTGTTCCTTGCCTGCCAGTGCCCTGTGTAAGGATTGATAGCCAAAGCATAATTGCCAATCACCATAGAAGGGGCATGTGCCATGTAAAAGTTGTGGAATGCTTGCGTTGGCAAAAGGGGAACCCACACACTAGTTATGGGGGAGTCTGCACAAGGCATAAAGGAAGATGCAATGTGGTAATTTGCATGAGAAGGCATTGAAACAACTAACGCATGGAAGAGTAAAATCCAAGGCTCATGCATAAAGGTAGGTACAGGGAAGGTAATGTTAAGGTGTGTGAGCCATGAATTGATGTGTGGCAGAGTAAGTTTGTTTGTAACAAAGGAGAAAATTGCAGAGGGTGTGCATGTGGGTTTATCCCACATGCACCCCAAAGTGGTTTTCTAAGGAGTTTATATAGAAGAGCGCTCACAATATAGGTAAATTGAAGAAAGAAAGAGGCTATGGCTACCTCTGCCTTGTGGGCCTGTGCCTCTATGCATGCCAGCTGGGTGCTATGGCAAAGTTTTAATGAAAGTCTTTAAATCATTCAAAGTATGAGTCCCACATTGCTAAGGGAATGGAGATTTCAAATGTTTAAAAGACTAAGCACTCACATAGTAAATTAGAAGAAAGAGCTAGAGGCTCTACACGTGAGCACTTGGAGACTGCCTCAGGAGGCGTGCCAACGGGCTTAGAGATAAGGAAATTTTGCAGACAGGCGGTGAGGTGGCATGGATAGAGGTGACATGTGTTGGTTGGTCATGCATTTGTAGAATGAAACTGACAGTTAGAGAAAGATCAAGCGATTCGGAGGTGGAGGTCAGTTAACCGTGGTCACTAGGTCGCTAGATAGCTAGTGGTTAGGAGGAAATATTTAGCGATTAGGAGAATACGTAGTCGTGTGATCATGTGATGGCCGATGGTTAGCCCCGAACATTCAACGAACTAGAGATTTGCTTGGTCACTAAGTTGCTTAATCCTAGCAGTCAATATTAAAACATCTGGAGATTACGAGAATAGGCTTGGTCGCCAATTCTCTGAATTTAACCTGAGGTTAGGAGTTGATTCAGAGACTCAGAGAATGAAGGATTCACCAGTTCACTGATTAAACCCAGGGTTACCAAATTCATTCAGAGATTATGAGAACATGTAGTCACCCAATCTCCAAATCCAGGGGTCAAGGCTTGGGGTAAGTTTGAGCACCAATCAACTGGTGACAAGTGGCACATCCTGGTGGCTTCTGAGAGAAAATATAGAAATAATAAAAAAATGGCAGATCTGAAAGTAAATGAAAAATTAAAACAAAAGTGCATAGTCCAGACATTTGAAATAAAATCCAAAAATTTAAATGATGGCCCTGCTCACGGAATTAACGCCTAGAGGTTCATTTTTTATCAGAACATGGACATGTTATATGTTTCCGAAAACTGAAGGAGATAAGGAATATGATGGGAATGATGATTTTCAGTTTCAAAGTAGTGGGAGAGAGTAGTATGAGCTGGGAATTTTGAGATCTGAATCAAGTCTATTTGAAAAATGATTATAGGCATGAGAATCAGTTGAAGAAGAATCAACTGCAGATCAGGTGTAGAGGAAGATGAGAGATATTTTGGGGTTGAGTGGATAGCTGCTAGTTTTGTGTAACTGACCTCCTTTTCCTATATATCTATTTTTTCTCTCCATTGTAAAGGATGATGCAAATTTTATTGTAAGGAGAGGCTTTGACTCCATTGGTTGAACTTCTGGGGAATGTTTGTCAAATTTGAAATGTAAAGACATAGTAAAATTCTACTTGAATACAATAGAATTCCCTTGCATGTTTTTTGATTGTCTTCTTGTTTGAATTCTATAGCTTTTGTGTATTGAATCTATAAGGCAATTTTAGTGTACCATTTACAAGGTATCTGTGATTTTAATCTCTAGTTCCTTTCAAGGAAAGGGTAAAATCTTAAGGTTAATCTCTGAGAGCTATGGACTTTTACAAGAATCCGATGATTGGATGTGTTTAAGAGAGGATGAACTGTAAGGCATTTCATCTAGGTTCTATTTGTGTTTTACTTAGAAGATTTCTGTAGATGTATATTTCTCTTTCTGACTCTCTACCCTAGGATAAGGCACTGGTCTATCCTCAATTTGCTTGGATTTCATCATCATAAAACTTAAAAGATTATTTACTTTCATGTATGTTTGAAAGGACCGAGAAGATTAGGTTTGTATCAAGGATATAAACTAGTGTTAAAATAATTTGAAGAAGTAGATATGATAGGTACACCCACCTGTAGCTAAGAGCTCAAAGTGAAGAAGGACTCAGTCCTTGTTAATTAGTCTTTTCTTGTTTGAATCAGGAGTTTAGCAATCATAGAGTTCCATTTAAGCACTCAAGTCTTGTATTAAGGATTCCTGCAATAAAAATCACTAACAAATTGGTGCCTCTACTAGGGATTGAAATAAGGTTACCATTAAGAGTATCCTAGAGTCTTGTTGTATTTAGTTTGGGGAGGAGTCTTATAAGTCTCATAATCTGAAAATTATTTTTAGATCTGATAGTGTATTACTTGGAATTTGTTGTTGTAAAGTTTGAAAATATATGTGACTTTGCTGTGAGGAATGCCTAGAATCTGGTGGTGTTTCAAGAAAGACTAGTGAGTAAATGTGTGTCCTCTAAAAGGAGGTGGCGACTCTATGTTAGAATGAATTTGAGATGTGGAATTTTATTTCAGATTTCAATCAGATATGAAGTGAACAACAACATTGAGCAAAGACATTCCAAGTATTCTCCATTCAATATTGTATGTGTTTACATGGTCCTTATCAAGTGATTTTGTCATTAAAAGAAAGGACATATGAGTGTAGGATTACATACTTATGGATTGAAATTTGAGTTAAATCATATATGTGAGAAGTATGTCAGATTAGTTACACTTGATAAGAGAAAATTAATTACAAGTATAGATTTCCTGTTACTGGTTTTGAAGAATTTCAAGTGTGTATGCAAAAGTTGCAGCCAGTAATGGATATTCATAAGAGTTCTTTTGTCAAAGGATATGTGCCATTTTGTTATGTTGGCATACCTAGTTTCCCTAATAAGATCCCTAATGAAATCAGACGATATTTGCCAAAGTTTAATAGGAACCAATCCCAGTCAGCAAAGAAGCATGTTCAGGCATTTGCTGATGTGATGTATGATTTTGATGTATGCCATGAACATCTTTGGATGAGGTTGTTTGTACAGAATCTGAAAGGAAATGAAAGAGAATGGTTCTCATTCTTGCCTGCAGCTTTAATATCTTCATGGGATGAGTTGAGTTCATCCTTCATTGAACAATTTTATGGGTGGGTAGATGTCAAATTGTTGTTAGATAGATTGATGGAAATTCAGATTGAACAAGATAAATTGATCCCAAGGTTTAATAAGAGATTTGTTAAAACATTGATGGATATGCCTGAGATTTGTAGGCCCCATGATCAAATATGTTTAGTTGTCTATTTGGGTGCATTTGGCCAAAATATGGGTTTCCTGTTGAGGGATAAACAACCACAAAGTTTATACCAGGCTTTTGAATTTGCTATGGATATTGAATGTAATTTTAAAATATGGAGTTATAAGAAGGCGTACCTTTGCTGGTTTGTATTCTCATAATGAAATGAATAGCTAGGAAAAGGGTGAACAACATAAGTGCTTTCATTCTCATACTAATTGCATTAATCAAAATGTTGTATGTAAAGGTGGAATGAATGTCGCTACAGAGGATATTGTTGATGAAGAGCTGGAATCTTTTTCAGCTAATGAAGGTAATGAACATTTATGGATTGTTGATGATACATCCTTCCCTTTTATGATTTACACTAGTACAGTGAGGATAACCATGAAAATGACTTCCCGATTACTAATGATGATTTAAATGCTGAGAGAAATGGTGATTGTAATGAATTTATGGATGAGGAACATTTGTCATTACTACTGCAATTGAAACAATAGGATCGTGGAAGCATGGATAAGGTTGAGAATGAATTGGTTTCTAATGACCTATCACAAGTTTTGTCTCATTCTGCAAATGATTTTTCTTTTCAGTCTTCTATGTGTTTCAATGGTAATGAAGCTAGATATAAAATATTGGAGACTGAAGACAAATGGGGGAGTTCATTGTCTGGTACTTGTGAAGATGATATGATTGGTTGTAGTACTAATTTTTCATATGATAACAACAGTGGTGAGTCATGTTATGAATCAGATTCTGAATTTCCTTTCTCTACTGAAAATATGTATGAAGATGGATGTAATGACATGTCTTGTGAAGTTACTAATGTATTATTTGATGAAGACATTGATATGAACCAGCTGGCTCTTTGTTTTAATGTTTACGAGAAACAAATCCATGTTGTCTCTAATCAATTGTTCAAAGAATGTGCCCAAGAAATGGAATTTGCTGAGGATAACTCATTTTAGAATTTTGATATTTTAGATATGGTTGAGTCTGAACTTCCAGCTTCAATGAAGTCATTTGGAGGAAAGGTAATGCAACGTGAGAGTTGTTCATTTGATGAGAATGCATTACATGATGACGGTTTGATTCTTCTACCACCGAGCATTGAAGACAATGTAGATGATTTAATTTATGGTATGGATTTTGTGAATCATCCTTATGAGGATAAAACTATGATTTATCAAGAGACATCAGATTTAGTTAATTTGATTGGTTTGATGCATGAGGATGTTTTAGATTCCTTGGATGAGCTGAATGAGTGTGAGTATGTTTTCTTTTCTTTTGATATGCAAGTGTGCATTAAAGATGAGCCGGACATTTGTAGCTAAGAAGAAAAGGTATCAGTTATTTGTCCTCTATCATATGTTTCAATTCATGATGATTTCGATGATGCTTGTTTTTTGAATAGTGATTTTGTGGGGGGACATAAGAGAGAAGGCATAGGTGATTTTAAATTTGAAGTTATTATGCAGCCTATGTTCCATGATGTTTTCTATCATCATGAGTTTAGTGGTAGTTTCAAATTGCCAGTTGAGTTTCAAAGAAGAAACCTCATTTTTGACAGAGGTAAAAGTTGAAGTTCCTTTGGCACTTTGAAGCTGCTAGTGTATATTTTGTATATTTTTGTACAATGGTGTTGCTATTTTCAATAAGGAGCCAAGTTTTTGAGAAGTTCAAGGTTAATAAGTTTAAAGAAATGTTAAAGATGATCTTCTTTGGGTGGTCCACTGTACCAAAGATTCTGGATTCTCTGCATGCCCATGTGGGGCACACGTCCCTAGTTAGAGTCACTGTTGGAGCTAAAAAATTCAGTCTATGTTTTTTAGTCCATATTCAAATAATTGTCTAAGTGTCAGAATTGTGACTTTGAAATTCATTGAAATATGCCTAGTTTGAGTGCATTAAAAATAGGGACTCATTGATTTTCATGATGAGTCACTTGGATAGGGTGTGGATATAAAAAAAATTATTGCCAAGATCGATGTTTGTTTGAATTTCTTTGGAATTCATCCATTTTTTAAAACCATCACCTATCATTTGACGTATGTAATAGGTTTAGGTCCTAGGTTTCAATTCTAACATGTTTTTTAAGTGGTCATTTAAAGGTGTTCCCACAAATCTGCAGTGTTTCCTATTTTCACTAAGTAGCCTACTTTGAGAAAGTGCATTTATTTCCTTGTGATTGGTCATAACATGTGGGTTATTGCATCATGATGTAGGCATGAGAGAGAGTGTTCATGCCAATTTTCATCCCCCCATGTTCTCGTTTGTCCTATTTGCAGAGCCATTTCATTTGCAGATTTGTTAAGTTTCTTTGTGTCTGCCTTGTTTAGTTTTTTGAGTGGCCTACTTAGAGGCTTTGTAGTTTGCATCCCATTCATGATCAAGCATAATTGAATATTGTTTCATACTGTAGACCTAGAAGTGTACTTTCTTAAAGATTTATGAGTCTCTGCCAATCCATTTAGCCACTTTCCCAGGCCAATTCCAAATCAGATTTCTATGTATTTCACTATTTTATCTCTAAATATGTTTGACAGGATGACTTTGGTGTTTATTTGTTTTTCATCACTTGATCTTTAGAGCAAGAAAATGATGGATTCATTTTCACTATGTGGAGGTTAATCAGTGCCTAAGTTACCAGTTCATGAAAGTCTCAGTGGGTGAGTTTTTAAAGCCAGTTCCAATGGTGACTTGTGTGATTTTGGCAGTGCGGATAGAATTAATGTTTCTGAAGGGCCAAGTTTGATTGTTAAAATCTTTCGGCTCAGGTGCCTTCATGATTTCTTCTTTAGCGAGCGTACTATAGTTGTGGAAATGAACTTTTCTTCCCGGTGGCATGTTCTTGTGAGGCCGTTTGGTCAATTTTTGAAGCCGCTCTCAGAGGCCAACTGATGTTATCTGGTCAGCTTTGCAAAAATGTGAAAAGTGGTTATGTGGTCATTTTTTCTGATGCACTGAGGTTTGTTCTCTTCAAGGGATTTCCCAATAGATAATATGTAGAAGCAACAGTTGAATATATCTATCATTGTGAAGGAGAAGGAGCAATCCTTATGTTTTTGATAGGGTGGGTTGAAATTTTAGATATTATTATGAGGCTTAGCGAAAATCCAATATTAAATAATCCGGACATGCTTATGTTGCTTCCTTTGCACGGTTCAATTCCAACAATTTCAATAGGATGTATTTCATCGAGTTCCCTTTGGTAAAAGAAAGGTAATCATTGCCACAATTATTGCAGAGACTAGCATTACCATAGATGATGTTGTGTTTGTTATTTACTGTGGCAAAGCAAAAGAAACCAGTTATGATGTTGAGTGTGAGTGCATAGAAAATGAGGCCAAGGCCTGAAAGTGGGACCTCTTTTCCTTTCTTCCTTTGATGATCAGAAAAATCTTTTGTTTTGGAGGGTTTGAGGAGTGGGAAACAATGGTCGAGAGTTGAAGCTCAGGGCACTCTACTCACCAAACAACCATCAATCACTTACGGTTGGAAGGAGTTATTATTTTCAATACCTGAAGGGTAGCATATCTCTGTCAAGGCATACTAAATTTGTCTACTATTTGCCCTGATTAGAGGATTTACAATTTCCCTTATTACATAAAATGAAGTTGCCTTCGAGAATTGGGAAAGGACTAGTGTTATATAAAGAAAAATGGGGGTCTCCCACTCGGGTAATTGGAAAGTTGTAATGTGTGGGGAAGGTGAGCGGTGTGGAGCCTCTGCATAGTGTTAGTGGGCCATTCAAACATCGTTGCATCCACAGTTATCACCAGAGCTTTGATTGCTCACTTAAGGCATTGTTTCATGACTAGTAACAAGATAATTTTCCTCAGAAGAAAGGCGTTATGGTAACTAAGTGAAGCTACTCTTCTCTTGGGATTTGCGATAGATTGTTTAAATCTGCAAAGTGAAGAGAAAGAGTACAATTGAGTGGTGAATTGAGTTTCAAGCTACTCAAGTTCCACAGTCAAAATGGGAGAAGATGTAGTTCTCCTCATGTCAGTGCATATATGGTGGCAAAGCTGGCAGTAGGGAAAAGACAATGCATGAGTTTGCAGTGGTATGCTGGTGCGTAACAGATGAACTGTTGGTTGTTTAGTGTGTGCTGGCTGCCAGTGCGTATGGTTTTGAAAGGGAGTGTGTGAGCACTAAATATGTGTTGCCAGCACATTTTAGTGGTGACATGTACAAGTTGAATGGAGGTTGCATGTAGTTTGAAGTGGACCTCACATACTAGCCATAGGAATCATACAGGAAGCAATAGGAGATCCACGTAACAAATGCTAGAAAATGCACAAACACATATAAAAATTTGAGGGTGTGTACTGTGTAAAATATAAAGGGGCCTGTGTTAAAGCACTATGAGTGCCAAGAGTGGCATGTGGTAGCACATTTTAGGGGTTGTGTGAGGGCAACATGTGTGTAGCCAATATGCAGGTGAGACTCATGCAATGAATTGTGGAGACCAGCGTTTGGAAGAAAAGAAGATTTCAAGTGGTTCCCTACCTGCTAGTGCCCTACGTAAGGATTGGAAGCCAAAGCATAATTGCCAATCACCATAGAAGGGGTACGTGGCAAGTAAAAGTGGTGGAATTCTTGCATTGACAAAAGGGGAACCCACACACCAGTTATGGGGGAGTCTGCGCAAGGCATAAAGGAAGATGTAAAATGGTAATGTGTATGAGAAGGCATTGAGATGACCAGTGCATGGAAGAGTAAAATCCAAGGCTCACCCATAAACGTAGGTATAGGGAAGGTAATGCTAAGGTGTGTGAGCCATAAATTGGTGCGTGGCAGAGTAAGTTTGTTTGTAACAAAGGAGAAAATTTCAGAGGGTGTGCATGTGGGTTTATCCCACATGCACCCCGAAGTGGTTTTTTAAGGAGTTTATATACAAGAGCGCTCACACTATAGGAAAGTTGAAGAAAGAAAGAGACTGTGGCTGCCTCTGCCTTGTGGGCCTGTGCCTCTATGCATGCCAGCTAGGTGCTATGGCAAAGTTTTAATGAAAGTCTTTAAAATCATTTAAAGTATGAGTCCTATAATACCCCAAAATTGGCACCTAATAATTTCAATCAATTTTGGTGCATTTTCTTCAATTTCACATCTTCAAAGTCCTATTTTACTAGGCAATTTTCTCTCTCCTACCTGACTTTATTTTGACTTGATGTCAATTGCAAAAACCCTAATTTGCATTAATCTCACACTATAATTAATTCCTAAGTATTCAACTTTATTAGCTAAATAATCCCTATGATAAATTGATTTAATTCTAAAGTCCTAAGTGGTTTAAATTAAATTAAAAATCCACCCCCTTCAGCTAATACACATAAAGGAATTAATATTACTTAATTATGTGAATGGATTATATTATTTGGTTTTAATAATTCAAATATTCGAATGGTCACCCATATGTGGTAATAATTCATTCTTTAATTAAGTAATTCCTTAATATTTGTCTCAATTGGGAATGAAGAGTCAACCGTTTCATTTCAAGAACCTCTTCATTCTCTCCCCGGGCTTGTCTATATAATGAACCTTCTTCCTCATTCGAAAAAAAGGCAATTGTGAGAGTTGTACACACTAAAAGGTGCACTTCTATGAACCATTGCATGCAAGGTTGCTCAAGAATGAGGCCTCACAAAGCGGCTCATAGCTCTTTATGCATGGAGTTGCAAGGGACTATGATGTGTTTGCTTTCAACTAGAGCTACAAGCTTGTGACCTTGCTAGTCAACCATACAATGAGAGATTCAAATGAAGACAAGGGCAACAATGCCAATATCTCCAAGAATCCAAATATGCAATGCAATGCAAGCTAAGAATGAGAATGCCAATGTGCAAGCTATGCTATGAAAATGGAAGTACAAACTAAGCTATGAAATGGAAATAACAATGGATTACAAATCCTTCCTATTTAGACTATGTGAGCTTATTCTATTGCATAAAAGGAAACTAAGCTAAGAATGCCATTATCATGCAACTATGAAAGCAAATATGCAACTACAATGAAATGCAACAAGTCTTCAATGTCTTCAAACTCCAAATGCACCTAAAACCTGTAGCATAACATTAGCATAAAAACATGAGATATGCAAATGGAGGAGAGAGCTCTCCTTTTATAAGAAATGAGGTGAAATGGACCATGGAGATTAAGAGGCAAAAAGTCTTAATCAACGGTGGAGCTTGAAAGAGGAGCAATCCATGTGCACAAGTATCCTCCAATAGGAAAATAAGAGTTGACTTTATGTCCATATGAGACAAAAAATGCTTTTCTCCTTTTTATAAAATAGGAATAATGCTTTATTTGTGCAACTTAGGATAAGAGGAAAAGGTGGGCTTTTTATTTAATCAAAAGGAGAGGAAATATTCCTTTTAATCAAATAAAGACTTAGGATAAATGGTTAGCCCAAGGATAAAAATCCAATATATGATCAAAATTAAGACTTGATCAAGAAATTAATAATGTTGAAAATATTGATTATTGATAAAAATGATTCAGGATTGATAAATTGAATAAATGGGGCCCAAAGTCTAGGCGACCATTTTTGGGTGCATACATTTGCCCCTCTTTGACTAATGTGTGATCGATTTGGGAACACATGTAGTCAAAGAATGAAGTTGCAATGTGAGATCAATTTGGGATCACAAAACAACTCAGATATGAGGTCAATTCGGGATCATATCCAGACAAAGCATAAACAAAAGGCCTTTGAACATGAGGTCGATTCGGGATCACATTCAAAGTAAGAGATAAGAATCTCAAATTTGAGCAAAAGCTCACAAAAGATGTTTGAATCAGGAAAATCAAGCAATTGGGGATGAGAATCCCATAAGTACTTCCCCCTCGGAATCGAAATCGAAATCAGGTAGAGAGGAGAACAGCGAATTGATAAGGATTTGATCAAATCAGAAGGAAATCACAATTGAAGGTAAGGGTCAATTAGGTTAACCATTAGGCAATGAAACATGCCCCAGCCTGACTAAAAAGATGTAGTCAAACATGAGAAATGAGGGAATAGAATGAATATGAATGAAAGACTAGAAGTTTGGAAGACATGGAAATGAAGAAATGACGATGCCCCAACAAAGATCGAAAGATTAGGCCTCAAAAGATCAGCCAACTACGCAGAAGGGGGAAAGATTTTGGAATGCGATTTTGACTATCAAGATGACCTCAGATTTCGATTTCAAGTCCGAAAATGGATCCAGGACGTCGAAATTAGCTAGGGGTGCAATTTTTGCGCAATTCCGAGGTGTTTTGAAAATGAGGTCATAAAGGTCAAAAGACTATAAAAGGGGTCAAAATGTCATTTTCAAAAATCATTTGTCTTTTAGCGATTTGAGAATTTTAGAGCTTTAGAGAGAGAAAATGGCCTAGCAAGCAGGAGTTCCCATCCACAGGCATCGATTCGAGCGCGCCCGATTGCACAACCGGCCACCACACTATCCTGCCCCGGTATGTCTCCGAAAAACTCGAGCTTTTTAGTCATTTTTTGCATTGAATAGCTTATTTTAGCACATTTTTTCAAATTTTTAAATTTCAAAATTTTTGGTTAGGCGAAATATCACGCGATACTTTAGAAGTATCGCGCGCTTTGGGGAGAAGTATTGCGTGATACTTTGCGGGTCCCCAAAGTATCGCGCGACCTAAGGCACTAGTATTGCACGATACTGGGCGGAAGATCGCATGATACTAGGTGAAGTATCACACGATATAAGGTTTATCGCCCCGCTATAAGGAGAAGTATCGCGCGATACTTCTCCAAAAAAAGAATATCGCCCAGCATAAAATTTTGATTTTTAAGGCATTTTTGAGCAAAAATGACATGGGTCTAGACAATGTTACGTTTTTGGAATGTTTTATACTGAGTTTTTGGACATCCATCATGATATGTGCTAACAACTGGCTTGGTTTTGGCTTGTAGGAGGTTTTTTCGGGGCTCATCATCAGAGCACCAAAGGTGACAGGATTGCGGTGTGTCCGGGATCTAGACGATCCGGGCAATGTCGATCTCAGAGCGATGAGATTTTGGTATCTACTGAGATACCCCTATATCCGAGCAGACCATGGGTTGTTGACTGCTCTTGCTGAGAGATGGCATAGTGAGCACAACACCTTCCATCTGCCTACTGGAGAGGCGTCGATCAATCTGGAGGATGTTTACAGGATCTTACAAGTGCCATGTCATGGCGAGCCAATGAGTATAATCATGTTTTAAGATCTAATCATAAATATAATGTTTCCATATGATGAAAACTGACATGATTCATTTGTTGGCACAGGTGTACTATGATCAGGATGCCACTAAGGGGCGCCGACTGGTTCAGGAGATGTTCCAGGATGTCACGATTCTGGATAGGCATATCAGCTGGGAGAGGCTGATAGACAATTTTGGTAGAGACTACCCAGTGCCATGTATAGTGGCTTCCATAATTTCTCAGATCCTGATGACTGACCGCAGTCAGAAGGGTTTCCCGCTCGGATGGGCTCAGCTTTTGGTGGACTTGATCAGCAGGCCGTGACGAATGGCATGGGGTCCTGCCATATTGGCAGAAATGTACCATGAGCTACACAAGATTGTCTACAGAGATGATCGAACATGGGCATGCAGTGCCATCCTGGCACAGGTATGGGCGTGGGAGCACATCGCTGTGGTGCGTCCCAGGGTTCAGCTGAGGAGAGGAGGTACCCCTATATCTACAGGTAGCTCAGGTTTATATCACATGCCCATTCTGGGGATGTGACCTACTATCGGCAGATACTAGATGAGATAGCCTCCTTCACATGGAGGCCCTACAGGGAGGTTGAGGTTTGGGGAGATGTAGCAGATGAGCTAAGCTACATGCTATGCAGTCGGCCACTGGTAGGTCGATATGCAGAGATCGTAGAGAGATTCTGCATCACTCGGGTATGGCGACAGTTCGGGAGGTAGCAGCGAGTCTCGATAGAGACTACCAGCTATGCTAGAGCCAGAGACGAAGAGGGTCATGGGTGGCTACCCATGTTGGATTATCAGCAGGCTGTCACGGAGACAGCAGGTATCAGGAGCGAGCCCTGGGAGTATTTCTTAGATATGGCAGACGGAGGGGCTGATGGAGCCTACAGAGCAGAGTGGCGGAGGGTGCCCTTCCCTTGGTTTATAGTACCCGATGCATAGGTACTAGTGCCAGGAGGAGACGGAGGAGATGACGGGGGAGATGGAGGAGACGGAGGGGACAAAGGAGAGGGAGGAGGAGAGGGAGGGGATGGAGGAGATGGAAGGAGGGGGAGAGGGAGGAGGATGGAGAGGGGAGAGGGGTCGAGATCAGGTGGTCGGAAATGGTCACGGGGACAGCGATCAGTGACACCCGAGGAGGAGGCGAGACCAGCTCACCGGCAGGCAGAGGTACAGCAGGAGCAGCCTGTGGGGGGAGAGGATCTGAGAGCCCAGATACAGGCTCAAGAGGCAGAGATACAGTAGCTCCGGACTACTATAGCTGTGAGAGATCAGTAGCTACTGGATCTGAGGGCAGAGCAAGATCAGCAGATATCTGATCTTAGGGCAGAGATAGGACTTCGTGAGGTGATGGCACAGGCCGAGGCACTAGAGCTCCGACGAGAGTCAGCGAGAGCAGCCTATTATCACGGGTTATATCTACAGGCCATCCCAGAGGGTGAGAGAGCACCATCATACTCTCAGCGGGTAGGGGTATCAGATGTGGTACTCAATAGGAGAGCTATGCCTCCTCCACCACCATGAGCTCCTCACGAGGGTGGTAGCGAGTCTTAGGTTTAGATGTTTTGGACATATTTTGAGACTTTTGATCCAGATTTTGGGATCTCATATTGTATTGTATATCATGACATTATATATAGATTTATGAGATTACTGGATGTTCGATGTATCATGTGTATTTGTCTCATTTGTGATGGATGTATCAGTTTATTTATATTGTCTTGTCATTTTGCTCAAAATGCTTATGTATGTGCTTATGTATGTTCTCTCTCATAGATGTATATTTAATTCTCACGTGTATGATATAGACTCATGTTTCTTGAAAATGATAGTTTTGATATAGATATGATGATATGATTAACCCCTTGTGATGAATAGGAATAGGTTCAAGATGAAACAGACAAGGAGCGAAAGACATGATCGAGAAGAAGAAAAGGTGAGCGCAGTCGACTGACAGGTCCACGTAAGATGAAAAGGAGAGCTCTCTCCAGATGCAAGAAAAAACTAGACTATCATGACCCTAAAAATGCAAGCTACTATGAAAGTGGTTGACTTGCAAGGTCACAATGTTTATAGACATCTAATTATCATCATCGAGCATTATTGGTAGCATCGTAAGATCATACAATGCACACTAGCATAACTATGTGGATATGAATATGATCTTTATCAGATAGAAATGTGGGAATCCCACCTAGGCATCAAAAGACATATAGGTCAAGATGACTAGTGCAGTGAGATCACCTAAGTTTGATATGGCGAGATTATGCTTGTATCAAGACACATAAAAGTCAGGATAGCTAAAAGCATGCACTCGCAAAACAGTCAAGGATAATACCTTGTCAATCCATAGTGTCAAGTAGGACCAACATAAATGCTTATGACAATTAGGATCAACAAAATATACCCACAAGCAGATAAAGAAATAAAACATGTTCTCATACCCTCAGTCTTCTAGCTATGCATCATCGAAAACTTCTTAGGGAGAGACCACTCATCAAAGAAATCCTCATAGACAGCACACAAAGAAAAATAAAGTCAACATATCGTCATCGGGTCAATTGTTTAAGTGTGTGTGTGCTGGTCATAGAGTCAAACTCTGAGTATCGCATCTGCACATGAGCACTATCGCATTATACTTAGACTATAGGCAAGACATCTGATAAGTGTTAAGAAACACTCGACACAAGGGTAGTGTTGAAAAACACTGTTTGGGGTGGTGTTGAAAAACACCTATTGTGAAATGCCCCAAGAGACAAATGTACCTAAAAGACCAATGCTAACAGTCATGCCCCCTAGACAAAGACAAAGACCAATTCCAGACTAAGCCAAATAAGGTCAAGGTATGAGGGAAAGGCTCAGTGTCAAGGACGTATGCTAACAAATAGGAGTGCAAAGGCCTCAAGTAGCGCCTGTTTCCAGGTTTTCACCACTTGGAATCTTTTTTTCATTTTTTCCCTTTTTTTTGTATTTTTGCTACCAAGGTGCCTATTGCTAGGTTTTTCACCAAGGCACTTTTTTATTTTTTTGATTTTTTGAATATTTTGATTTTTTTTTTTGTATTTTTTTCAGGACTTTATATGCTTTTTAGAATTTTTTCAGCATCATATATCAATTTTTTGGGATTTTTTTCAGGATCCATAAATATGTACAAAGGATGCCCCTAGATAGAAATGGGCATCAAGGATAGAACTTCTTGAGGTGCACAATGTTGATGGGATCGGGGAGCTGTTCTCCATTAGGATCTAACAGTAAATATGCACCGGTACCAAAAGCAGCTGTGATGATGTATGGTCCAAGCCAGTTAGGTTCAAACTTGCCTTTTTGCTCTCAGTTCTGTTGGTTCTTGGGGCTCTCTCGCAAAAAAAGATCACCTATTTGAAATTCTCGAGGGCGAACCTTTTTGTTGAATGCTTTGGACATACGCTTTTGATACACTCTCATATGATCAAAGGAACCTTTACGCTTCTCATCTAGAAGTTCTAACTCCTGTAACCTCATGGCGCGGTAATCCTCATCTGTAATCAAACCTTTGAGTGAGACTCTAAGTGATGGTATCTCGAATTCTAAAGGCAATATTGCTTCAGCGCCATAGGTGAGAGAGAAAGGAGTGGCTCCTGTAGGTGTGCGAATGCTTGTTCTGTAAGCCCATAGTGCTGGATTGATTTGTAAGTGCCAATCCCTACCATTCTTGTGCACTGTTCTATGAAGAATCTTAAGAATGGTTTTGTTAGAAGCTTTTGCCTATCCGTTTCCCTGTGGAAAATAGATGGAGGACCAATGTTGCTTGATTTTAAACTTTTTGCATAGGTGCTTTAGGTCCTTATTCTTAAATTGACCTCCATTGTCAGTAATGATCTCAGAAGGCACTCCAAATCGACAAATGATATGATTCAAGATAAACAAAGAAATGGTCCTTCCTGAAGCAACAGAAAGTGGCACAGCTTCCACCCATTTTGTGAAGTAGTCAGTGGCAGTAATAATGAACTTGTGTCCACCTGATGAGTTGGGATGATTCTGCCCAACCAGATCAAAGGCCCAGGGCTGAAATGGCCAATGAGAAATAGAAGGGATCAGCTCCCTACCTGGAGCATGAATCAGGTTGCCATGTTTCTGACATTTTTCACATGACTTAGCAAAGGTGACTGCATCTACCTGCATTGTGGGCCAATAATATCCCGCCCTAAGCAACCTTCGGGCCATGGCAAGACCATTAGAATGTCCACCACAAATGCCCTCGTGGATGTCAGCTAACACTTGGTTGGATTCCTCCTTTTCCAAGCACCTAAGGAGCATCCCATCTAAACCCTTCCTATATAGATCACCAGAGATGAGGGTGTGGTGAGAGGTGTTACGAATGAGGTTTCAACATTCGGAGCAGTTAAATGTGTCGGGGATGATGCCATCACGAAGATATGAATAGATAGCACCATATCGGGAAGACTCGTGTGTGATAATGGCACAAATGACATGGTTTTCAGATGAGTCAAAGATGGGATGGTGTAGCTCTTCCACCAGGAATTCAAATCTGGATTCATGTGTCTCCAACTGAAGAAGTGAAGCTAATGTGGCCATAACATCTGCAGCTTTGTTTTCTGTCCTAGGGATCTGTTGAAACGTCACAAAGGTGAAATAGCGTCTCAAAGAATCAACCATCTTTTTATAGGGTATCAATTTGTCATCCTTGGTTTGATACTCTTCGTTGACTTGGTTGATGATTAACTGGGAATCCCCAAAGACATGTAACTCTGTGATGTTCCATTCTATAGCCATTCTCAAGCCATTAGTTAAAGCTTCATATTCTGCAATATTATTGGTACATGGGAATAATAGTTTGTAATACTTCAAAATGTTGTACCCATGTGGAGAAACAAATAACACTCCAGCACCTGATCCATTTTGCATGCGGGAACCATCAAAGAACATTGTCCAAGTGCGAGTAGTTGTATACAAGATGTGTTCGTCTGGGAATTCCACTTGGACTGGCATACTATCCTGGATTGGAAAATCAGCTAATTGGTCCACAATAGCTTGCCCTTTTATTGCCTTCCTTTCAACGTACTCTATGTCGAATTCAGTGAGGACCATCATCCATTTAGCAAGTCTACCCATCAGGGCAGCTTTACTAAGCAAGTATTTAAGGGGATCAATTTTGGCAACCAAATGTATGGTATGAGCAAGCATGTAGTGGCGCAACTTTTGAGAAGCAAACACCACCGCCAAGCAAGACTTCTCAATATTATTGTAATTGATCTCATAGGAGACCAGAGTACGGCTGATATAGTAGATGGCCCATTCTTTCCCAGTATCATCTGATTGAGCCAATAATGCCCCCAGGGACGTGTCTGTAGCTGAAATATATAGGATCAATGGTTTTCCTAGAATAGGAGGCATTAGGATCAGAGGATTGGCCAAGTATTGTTTGATCTGATCTAGGCTCTTTTGACAATCCTCGTTCCAAACACAAGAAGCACCCTTATGCAATGTCTTGTTGAAGGGTTGCGCTCTATCTACAAGCTGAGAAATAAACCTCCTAATTGATTGAAGACGTCCCTGAAGAATTCTCATTTGGCTGATATTCCGAGGAGGTGGCATATCTAGGATTGCTTGGTCGATTCGGGATCATATCCGGAATGATTGACCATGTTTTAGAATTGGTCAATATCTAAGTTGTTAGGGACATTGGCTGCTCGCAAAGCATCCTCGAGGACGTGCTTGTGCTTAGGAGATAATTCTAAAAGCTCAAAATGGATATCTGCGCGGGTGTACGTTGTAGCTGGTCAATAAGATTATAATTGGAATCAGGACCAATGACAGACTTGGGAGGAGCACCTTTGGACATGGGCTGCTTGGACTTGCTAGTGCTAGGACCTTTAATGATAATGGGCACGTGGGCCTGACCCCTAGTGACAGCATTGAGAGACTAGGGCGTTCTTTGTGAGTGAGGGCCTCTTATCACCACAACGGGTCTTTCATCAGTCATAGAAGTTGAGTCCACATTATGTCCATAGGAATCTTTCCCTCTCATCATGTTGACACTATCATCCACAACTTCAAGCATGTTAATGACATTCTCTGCATTTGTGTAGGTGTAGTTGATAGCCGCCTTGCCATTCTTATTGTTAGAATTCTCTCCTTTCTCATATTTAGGCAAGGGCTCTTTAAAGGCTTTATGATCTGCATTAGTGGTTAACCCATCCACTTGTAATTTTCCTTTCTCAATAAGGTCTTGGACAAGATGCTTGAGTTTAAAATAATTTTCTATGTCGTGTCCAATCCCATTATGGAAAATGCAAAAAGCCTTAGCATCCCACCAATGAGGTAACGGATCTGGTATGCGATGTTTTGTAGGATCCTGTGGGTGTGCCAAATTATGAGCAACTAATGTCTTAAAAACATCTGCATAAGATTCTCCCAATTTGGTAAATTGTCTTTTCTCCGTTTTAGATCTCTTTTGATACTTAGGTTTGTTTTGTTGTGTTGAAGATGTTTGCAACTTCATAGCTTGAACTGCATGAGAGAGGTTAAGAACTCCTTCATTTTTGACCTGAGATGAGTCAACAACTCCGTCGTTGACCACTTGCTTGTTTTTGTTCCAATAGGAGTTCTTTTTGTCCTTGTTACCATTAGTATTGTTATTTTGGCTATTGTTATTATTTGTTGGTTTAGCCAAAATTCCTTGTTCTTTTAGGACATCCTCAATGCGACATGCCACCTCTACCATAGTATCAAAGGAATTAAATAGGATTTTCTTGACTTCATATCGTAGTTCTGGTATTAGATTGTTCACAATGATATCAATTCTCTCCTCTTCAGGGATTGTCCTTGGGTATTTCGAACACAATCGCCTCCATCGTTGTAAAAATGTGACAAAAGATTCCCCTTGATTTTGCTTAAGTTTACACAAATCAAGCATTGTGACCGAGCTCGATAAGTTGTAAGCAAAATGCTGAACAAATCTTTGGACAAGTTCTTTAAATGTCTTTACTGGAGGGGAAAGGTTGGTGAACCGTTCCATGGCTTGACCTTTTAAACTCCTTGGGAATAATCTCATCAAGTAGGAGTCTTCATGGTGAAAGGAAAAGCTCATTATGTAGAACTGTCGAACATGGTCGTGAGGGTCACCAGTGCCATCATATTTGTCGTATGTTGAGAATTCAACTTTCTTAGGGAATTCTACCATCACCACACTTTTGTCAATGGGATTAGGACATATGGAGTCCAAATGAAATGTGCTCTTGAGAGCCTTCATCCTGTCTATATCCTTTTGCATTTGTAAGATCACCTCATCAGTTGAAGGGCTCTGTTTCTTGATCTTTTGGTGAACATCAAAATTATATGGAACTTTAGCACCTTTGTTGATAAGACTTTCCAAGAATTGGTCTTTGTTCTGTTCCACATATTGCTCCACATATGCTTGAAAGGATGGTTCTTGTTGCATAGTCATGAAGTCCATATGATCAATTTTAGCATAACTTCCTCCATGTTGTGAGCCATGATGTGCTCGTTGGGAGGGTTGCCTTGAATGTCTATGAGACGACTGTCTCCTATGATGGTCATATCTTGAAGTCTGCCTTCCTCTAGGACTTGGGGATCGTGAGGGTGTCTTTGATCTTCTTCGAGGGCTAGGGGAAGGGGTAGATGGGGGTGAGTTGGTCCCACTATTGGCTCCCCTCCTATTAAATCGGCTTTGGAGTTGTTGTGCATAGAGTCTATCTTCTTCTTCTTGGGCGACTCTTTTCTGTATATCCAACAATGCACGTTCCTCTTCCTCTAGTTGTCTAAATTTTTCCTTTTTAGTAGCCTATTCATTTAAGTAGGCTTGCTTCTCTCTCTCAATGCTTCTCAATCTTGTATTTGCATATCGAGAGGTGTCTTTAAGTGGGGAGGTTTGTCTCGAATGCCTCATTGCATTAGCTGCGTTGATGTGGTGATCACTAGATTCATTGTTCTGGTCTTCGTGTTGTGACCCTGAATCTGAGTGAGCTTGCTTATGATGTCTTTCGGCTCGTTGATGAGCATCAAAATATCTCACGTTGTTGGGAGGTGACCCAGGTGGACTAGCATGAGAAGAACCACCATACTCTCTTCTGTGTCGTTGGAAGATATCCTCAAGAGTTTGATTCATGGCTTCTCTTTGTTGTTGGGTGAAAGTGTAACTCATGTCCATACTTGATGAAAGTGGTACAAAAGAGGTGCTCACATCACTAGGATTAGCTCCCGGATTAAAACAAACCTCAGATTCACTCTTAGCAGATTGGTCAAAAAGGGGTCCTTTTCCCTTAGGTTGTCGACGAGTCTTGACGGGTGGTAACTGACTAAAGGCAACAGGGGGTCTCTTCCCTTGATTAACCTGGTATCTTGTCGTAACTGACATGAAAGAGAGATACTCTCAATGATAAGGTGACCTTTCAAAGTGTCAACGCCAAACTAGGATAATCAAAGTCCTCTATTGTCCAAAGAGAAATGAAAAGAAAAAAAAGGGCTTTACCAACACTGTCAAAGAGGTGCTTTAAATCAAAGGGTGACTACCCTTGCACTTTTGAATCAGGAGGTTAGACTAGGCCAAAAGATAATTGAAATTGAGATGAAAATGAAAGCGATTTAGACAATAAGAGTACTAAAATCTTCCCAAAATGTAGCTAACAATTTTAAAGATGAACCTTGGCACCAAGAATGGCTTTCTATCTTGACAATTATTCCAAAGTGATTTCGTAAATCAAATGATGCTATCCCGGAGGACTAAAAACCAAAAATTTGGAGTCAAGACATGTCTCAAACGTCAGGGTGAGAAGCCTGCTCTAAGACCTAGCCTGATTAACAGCAACTGAAACTGACCAAAATTTAAGCACGACAAAAATAAACCAGGCGATATACTCCAGGCTACTAGGGCGATAAACCTATAACCGGGCGATACTTCACCCGAAGTCAGGCGATACTTCTTCATACTGGCGGGCGATATACTCCAGGCAGGTCGGGCGATAGTCCATCAGGGGTGAACTATCACGTGATATTTCTCTTCAAAGCGAGCGATATTTCTAGCAAGCGCGAAGTATCGCGTGATGCTTCGCTTTACAGGGCGCGATACTATTGCAGAATTGTTTAACTCTTGACCAGATTTGTGCAAAATTTGCATTTTTGGGTCTGTTTGGTCAAAATTTCCAGTCTGAGGGTTGATGTTTTCAATTTCAGTCACAATATCAACAGAATTTTGGCAGGTTTGCAAACAGTAAGGGATCAAAACATGGTCTCAAACACTTGAAATAAGGGCAAAAGCAACCTTGCCAAGACAAACATTTGTGATATCAGAATTGAAACAACACCCTATGAATGCTACCGATTGTTTGTATGTAAGAACGTTTGCACTGGTATCACACAATCGAAGACACTTCAAGAAAATCTATCCTAAAAAGTCAAGGCCCAATACTTACCAACTTAGCCCACAACTTGATGCCCCCTCGCCTCACACCAAGTGGTTACCCACAAGAGATGTTGGCTTTGTCATGAAAATGTCAAATGACACAACCAAATGGACACATATGGTGAGTATCTTAAGGTGATCCGGGTAAACCACTTGGATCAATCCTTACACTAAGAAGATAAGCGGCTAAAAGAAGGTGGCTTCTATCTAATGGTTCTTAATAAGGGTTTCCATTCACAACTCCCCTCTTGCTCCTCATAAAGGACTAGGACCTCGCGGCCTCAAGAGTACCTTAAGCATTCTTGTTCAATATTTTCCCCATGGTCGCAATCCCATGAGCTACTCACATCAAACGAAGACAAGTGTTATGTCTATCAAGGTTTTTGGTGTCTTTGATAGCCTTGAGATTATAGTGAGTTGGAATCACTTGCCACCAAGGAAAATGATGACAAGGTTGTCCCCACTTGAGTCGTTCCTTTTGATTGCTCAAGAGCAGGCCCGCTAAAAGATTCTTAAACTAAAAAAAAATGGATCAACTCTTGAGGTTCAAGGTTTTTGATTCACCACAAGGGTGAAGAGCATACTCCCCTATCTCAAAAATCTCTCCCAAACACACCAAGCAAAAGAGATTCAATTACTCCCTTGCTTCCAAAACCTTAAGATGGGTCAAGATTTTCTGATTCACCTAAAGGTGAAGAGCATACTTCTCCTACCACCTCAAGATCCCTTTCACAAGGTATTAAGATGCCTAATACAATTAGTGAATGCCACACTTGAAAGGAAAGTAAATAAACAAGTAAGAAATATATATATATATATATATATATATATATATATATATATATATATATATATATATATATATATATATATTATGCTTGGGCAGCCCTGCAAAAACTGTTAGTATCCCTCTTTGACATGTGTTTTTAGTAATTTTCAAGCAAATGAGAGCACCTACAAACACAACTTGTTAGACCCACAAAGTTAGAAAAATCAAAATCCAAATGTAAACATGCAATAAACTGATAGATTGAAGCTAAAAGATGCGGGTTAGACCTATCTAAACACAGCAAAACAAAACAGCAAGCTAAACTAATCAAATTCAGACAAGAAAACTGGAAACGCAAGTCTCTGTCAGACCAGGCGATATTTCTCAGACTTCACCAGTATCGCGTGATACAGTTTCCTATAGTCGGGCGATATTTCTCAGTCGCGCGATACTTCTCACTATGGGCGGGCGATACTTCGCCCGATAGCAAGCGATATTTCTCAATACTAGCGAGCGATTCTTCTTTCGCGCGAAGTGTCGCACCGCTATACAAAGGTATATCGCGCGATATTTCTGAGAAGTATCGCGTGATACTCTAAGACAGAAAACCAGAGACTGAAAATCAAACCAAAAATTGATGAAAATATTGACTGAAAATGCAAAATTAAAGGGACAAAGCTAATCTACTCAGCCCCACGGTGGGCGCCAGAAATGTACACACTAAAAGGTGCACTTCTATGAACCATTGCATGCAAGGTTGCTCAAGAATGAGGCCTCACAAAGCGGCTCATAGCTCTTTATGCATGGAGTTGCAAGGGACTATGATGTGTTTGCTCTCAGCTAGAGCTACAAGCTTGTGACCTTGCTAGTCAACCATACAATGAGAGATTCAAATGAAGACAAGGGCAACAATGCCAATATCTCCAAGAATCCAAATATGCAATGCAATGCAAGCTAAGAATGAGAATGCCAATGTGAAAGCTATGCTATGAAAATGGAAGTACAAACTAAGCTATGAAATGGAAATAACAATGGATTACAAATCCTTCCTATTTAGACTATGTGAGCTTATTCTATTGCATAAAAGGAAACTAAGCTAAGAATGTCATTATCATGCAACTATGAAAGCAAATATGCAACTACAATGAAATGCAACAAGTCTTCAATGTCTTCAAATTCCAAATGCACCTAAAACCTGCAGCATAACATTAGCATAAAAATATGAGATATGCAAATGGAGGAGAGAGCTCTCCTTTTATAAGAAATGAGGTGAAATGGACCATGGAGATTAAGAGGCAAAAAGTCTTAATCAGCGGTGGAGCTTGAAAGAGGAGCAATCCATGTGCACAAGTATCCTCCAATAGGAAAATAAGAGTTGACTTTATGTCCATATGAGACAAAAAGTACTTTTCTCCTTTTTATAAAACAGGAATAATGCTTTATTCGTGCAACTTAGGATAAGAGGAAAAGGTGGGCTTTTTATTTAATCAAAAGGGGAGGAAATATTCCTTTTAATCAAATAAAGACTTAGGATAAATGGTTAGCCCAAGGATAAAAATCCAATATATGATCGAAATTAAGACTTGATCAAGAAATTAATAATGTTGAAAATATTGATTATTGATAAAAATGATTCAGGATTGATAAATTGAATAAATGGGGCCCAAAGTCTAGGCGACCATTTTTTGGTGGATACAAGAGTAACTAAACTATAGCCAATTTTAGTCTCCATTTTCATATTTTCAAGCTTTCATTGCAATTAGTTTAATTCTCATTTTAGTGTTAATTGCATTCTCATACTAGCATAATTTGCTTATTGTTATTAGTTTAATTTGCACATTTCTTTCAAGTTCTTAGTGTAATTGCATCTTCATTCTTAGCTTTAATTGCATATTCATCTTAGTTAATTTCATTTTGTTTAATCTTTCATGCTTTTAAATCCTCCATCTTAGTTTGGCCTAATGGTTGTTGGCTCTCCAATCTAAGAGTAATTAAACACCCCAACTAATTAGGAGGCACCAGGTCGATTCACTATGAATATGTGAATTGAGTAATTCATACTCATTTTCATAATTCAATTTGTGAGCAATGACTATGTTGTGTCTATGGCTAGATTAGAGGTCCACATTCAGCTATAAACATTTTGACATCCACCGTGGGGTAGAAAAGATCATTTCTGACCTCATTCTTTAATTTTTCTGATAAAGAAATTGAATTCTTCTGTGCATCCGTACTTCTCTGTGTACAAAATTTTGTGTGAGATTCCAGAGCGTGCCACGTGAAGATTTTCTCCCAGTAGCACTCTGTCACATGAAGAAATAGTTTTGTCACGTAGGACCGTGTACTTTCTCGCACACAGCGCAATACTTCCTTGCATGAAGTTTCACTGTCAATTAGTTAAATTTCCAAATTCTGCAATTTACTGTTGTTTTTTCCTAACATCTTCTTTTTGCTGTTGATTTCATATCTCTATTTTTGTCACAGCATAACAGTGGTCTACAGGTCACTTTGTCGAAGATCATAAAACTTGCCAACAGTTTGCTTGCAGGATGATTGCCGGAGATCATTTAAAAACATTGTGTTTATTTTCTTGCTTTCATTCACATAGTATAATTAGGGCAAGGTAGTGAATCTTTAGCACTTCTACTTGCCAGGGGATTATGCTCTTCTCTCTTTGAGAGAACCAGAAACCCAAAAGCTTGTGGATTTAGTGGAGTGAAGCTAGCTCGATGATGAATATGCTTGATGTGTTTGGGTAAGGTGAAGAGGTAGAGAAGTATGCTCTTCTCTCTTTGAGAGAAATAGAAAATCAAACCCTCGGATCCAAGCCAACTTGTGTCACCTTTAGAGGGCCTGCCAGAAGTTGAACCTCTGGGAACGACCCAAGTGAGTACGCACCTATCACCGGTGATTCTACCTCACTATAATAAAGAATATTTTGTTGAGTCTAAAGACTCCAAAACCATGTTAACTTCCTTCTCTTGATTTTGAATATCATCTTGAGAAGGCTCTATCTATTGTACTGAGCGGTGCCATTCCTAGCCCTACTTGTGGGGGTGTATGACTTTTGGGTGTTGGTGTGCCTCAACCTTGTATCGGGGGCACCAAAGGTTAGTGTGAATGGAAGCCCACTAAAAACTTTCCCTAGTTAGTTGCCTACCTGGATCACCTCCAAAAGGAGTCATAACCTTTGCGCAGGGAGGGGGAAGAATCTCTCCCATAGATTCTCACCATAGACATGCACCTGGATGCTTGAAGGTGGTATATGATGCTAGCCCCTACTTCAAGGGTAACCTTTGAACATATACTATTGAGTCCTTGGAAACACCAAAAACATAGGCGCCCTCTAGGGGGTGACACGACTATGTGAGGTGAACGCATGCGCATAAGCAGTAAGGCAAATGTTTTGTCTTCTCACCATTTTTTTGTAGGGATAACTATGTTTTTGTTATAGGGTCTTAAAATTTTCCATCATGATTAAACAAAGACTCCCATGATACTGCCAAGTTGCTTTGTCCTTGGTAGGTCTGTTTATGACTACTTCTTGTGTCACCATTGCTTGATCAAACCTTCATGCTTGTAAATGAATGCTTGGAACCTTCAAACTAAGATTGTTGATTAAACTGTCCTTCAACTTGTCTGGAAATTGGATTTCCTATCTAAGAACCATTTATGTTGTGTCTTGAAACCTATCTTTTATCTCAAAATTTGCGTTGAACTATCAAACACTGTCTTTTTCCCGCGTAAAGTTTCAGAAACTAAGCACTTTCTCGCGTGAGATTTCATTCTCTTGCACAAATCCTGGCACTTTCTTGTGTGGCCTGGTACTTTCTCACGTGAACCTATACCCTAGTTTTCAAAACAGAAACTTATTTCCCATTGACTAGTGAACTTTTTACCTGATCTAGTTTTTGTTTAAGGTATGTTTGTCCATTTTTCTGTCATTCACTATCAAAAACTAAGTGTCTCAAGCTACAAACCAATTGATTATTGCTTTGAATCATTTTGTCTCTCCTTTGTTTGTCTTATCTCTTTGCGCTTTTGTATGTTGCATCGTGATAGTCTTAGCTCAGCTGTTCTAGCCATACACCTAATGATTCATACCAAGTGCATCTCACATCTTGGTTGTTCTGGCCTTGATCTCCTTTTCATTATCTCTAAAGATAGAGTTTTAGAATTATCCCGAGTCTTCTCTCATTTTATCTTCATCTATGACTATCACAACTCGAAGTGGCAACACTTATCCCATTCGTAATATTGGTCAAGGTAGAGGCAAACCTCATAATCAGGAAACAGGTTGTTCTGAACCTATTGTGCAATCTGAACATTCTGAGGGATCCTCAAGTTCTTTGTTGAGTACTTTGAAAGATAGCCTACCTCAATCACCTCCAATGTTCCAAGAGTGTTTTAATCCTTTGTTTCAAGCACAACCTGGTTTCTCATTCCAAGAGCAAGACAAATCCTTCTTCCAAAACAACTCATTGTTTCATAACTTTGGAAGACCATTTCCTCAGACTGGTCCTATCATTGAACCTATCGATCCTGTTGACGATATCAGCTCATTTGAACCTATTGATCTTCTTGACCCTGTTAGAGCACCAAAAGTTACCTTAGTTGTGCCCTTTCAACATCGTTCATATCATTTTACCGAGTCTTCATTTGTTGCACAATCCTACGTTGACAAGATGGGAGAGCCATTCAACTTCCAACCAGGCAAATATAGCCAAACTTTTGATCAATGTCAAACCAACCAACATCATGGTCAATCCTCCAATGACCAACATCATGCTCAACCCCAAAATGAGCAACGCTATGATCAAACCCAAAATGACCAAGCTCAAAACAAAGCTCAAGGTGGTCAACCAGCGTATCACTATCATCCTCCTCCTTTCGATCAGAGTCAAGATCAAGTCCTGAGCATTTATGATATCCTTGGCAATGATGGTGATGACACCATAACTCAAAATGACATAGACGCTACAAGAGAAAACAAAAGTCTTATTAAGATGATGGAGATCCTCCTTCTAGAGGAGAAAGAAAAATATTTTCTTGAGCTGGCCAAGCAAGGGGCTAAATTACCCTTAGATTTTCAAGTTGAAACACTTGTAGCCAAGGAAGAAGAAACTGAGACCGCTAAGTTGCAAAAGATGGTTCGAGACATGCAAGATCAGATTAGTCAACTTGCGAAGAATAAGGATAAACTCACACAACAATTCACAATGGAAAGTATTTGTCCTTTCCCCTTTGATAGGAGTCTTCATATGCCACCTTTTCCCAGAGGTGTAGAGCTCCCTAAATATGACAATGGAATTCATACATGATCAAACATATCTTATGTGCCTATTTCCTCATAGCTTAGGTGGACCAGCTATGGAGTGGTTTTCTTTATTGCCCACTGGCATTAAGACTTTTGATCAAATGGCTAATCTATTTCTCCAACATTACTCACATAATATTTAGCATCCGGTCAACATCCGCAATCTTTTCAATTTGAAGCAGCGACAAGGAGAATCTTTTGTGACATTTCTCCAAAGGTGGAGACAATTATGTACAAGGTGTCCTCACAAGCTACCAGAGTCTGAGAGACTCGACATTTTCTTCGACAATCTCATCCTAGACTTCAGATACCAAGTGAAATTACAAGGTCCCCTCACTTTTGATAGCATGATTAAACAAGTGGTGCAACTAGAGGCCTTCATGATTAAGAAAGGGGAATTGACTTTGAACAAAGACAACAAACAAGGACCTTCAAACTCAAACAAAGATAAGGGGAAGTTTGTCAAAAAGAATAGAGACATTGTGAATGATGGAGTGGTCAATAATGTGACCCCGAAGCTTGCTAAGTCTATTTTCAATCTCTCTCCAAGCATACAGGAGATCAAAGCTACTGAAAAGCCTATGACAAAAAATCAACAACCTTCGAGGTTTTCTAGGAACAAACCTTGGGCATCTTGACCCAAGCGCGAATTCACTTCCTTGGGAGAACCACTTGATGTGGTCTATAAAACTCTTGTGCAAAATCAAATTCTTACTCCTTTGGAAAAGCGTCTCTATGACCCTCAACCATGACCTCATTGGTGGAATGACAACGCATACTGTGACTATCACCAGAATAAGGGTCATAAGACTTCTACTTGTCTTTAGTTGAAACACAAGGTCCAAGACTTGATTGATAGAAGTGACATTGTTGTAGATGACCATAACAAGAATTTGGACCATCAAGCATTTAAGGATGCCTTCCCTCCTCATGAGAAGGGTGAATCTTCAAACACTAAGAATACCAATGCTAAGATCAATTACATGTACACTAACGATGACAATGTCATTGGTATGATCGAACTTGTTGGAGTTGAGTATTGCGATGTGATTACCATTAAAGGGAGTGGCGATGCTCCCAAACCTAAGACTCCTTTCATCTTGTGTAGTTCCACGTCTCATTCATCTAAATCTGAACAACCTCAAGATTGTGCCAATGTTGTTACTCGATCACGTGGAAGAGTTGTTTTGAAAGGTCCCGATACTTCTACATCCACTCTAAAGCAAACTACGGATAAGACTGTCGTTGGCCTTGCCAACAAGAACACAAAATTGGTTCCTACATCTAGCATGGCTAGTTATAGCATCTTAGATCAGCTCCAGCGAACCAACGCTCAGATTACCATTTTTGAGTTGTTAAAGATCTCACCTGCTCATAGGTAGATTTTGGATAAAGCCCTCACTGAGGCAAACATTCCCAAGGATCTCGATCTCGACTGGTTCCAATCTATGGTGGTTCATTTGACTTCACCTCATTATTTTTCTTCTCTGAAGAAGATGATCACTCTCTCAGCCATCCGCATAATGCTCCCTTGCATATAGAGGTCATGATAGGTCCTAAGCACGTCCACCGAGTGCTCATAGACAATGGTGCTAGTGTCAATATCTGTTCTGCTAAACTGCTTACCCAGCTAGGTTATGATGATAATTGTATAGACTCACGTAAAAATATTACCATCAAAGCTTATGATGAGGAAGAACATAAATCCCAAGGCTTAGTTGTGCTACCTATTCACGTAGGACCTATTGAGAGAGATGTTACTTTTCAAGTTCTTGACATTCCTCTTGCCTACAACATTCTATTGGGGAGGCCATGGATTCATGAGATGCAGGCTGTTCCATCTATGTACCATCAATGCATTAAGTTTCCATTCCATGGAGCGGAAGTCACTGTGCCTGCTAATACCAATTATTCTTGTAACACGCTTGCATAATTTGCAGATATCTTTGTTCGAGCTAATAGAGAGTCCACTGAGTTCTATGATGCTAAGCTTAAAGAAATGGAACAAACTCTGAAACTTAAGGATGCAGGCATGGGAGAATACTGAATTGAAGATGTGGTATCACTAGCTGCTCTCCCTCCATCTCCACACTCTTATGGGAGACCTTCTGAGAGTAACAAAACTTCTGATGACTCTCCTCAAATAGTCTACAATGGTACCTTTGTACAAGCCTCTACACCTTTAGAAGATGAGGATGAAGAAAGGGCTATCACAACTTGGATCTATAAAGGAAAAGAAACATCTGAAACAACTACTCCACCTCCAAACTTAGAGCAAGAGCCATACAGTGAGGCCTTCAAGATCATGAAGTGCTTTGGCTATAAGGGTAGTGGTCCTATAGGAATGAATGACAATGGTTTGCTGAAACCTATTGAAGCTACAGGTCACAACACAAAGGATACTATTGGCTTAGGCTTAAAAAAGATCCCCTTTCATTTAGGGATAAAAAAATTTGTGCCTGAACCTGAACCTGAACATGAGCCATAATTTGAAGATATTACTCCAGAGGTAAATCCAGAGGCCAGCTTTGATGAAGACACATTTCCATATCCTATTCCTCCGGATCTTGCTGCACTCTTTGCAGAACCTAATGAACCTATTATACCTGTCCACATGATAGAAACTGATAGTGATTCTGATGAGACTGCTTTGGTACATCGACTCACATATGACCAATGGAAAGAAATGCAAATGGCTGAGTCTAATTCTCAGGGTGAACAGTACATACCCACACATTTCCAAGAACAGTTTGAAAAAGATCAACTTTAGCAAGTCATTAATGCTACAAGGGATAAAGATGATGATACAACTAGTGCTAATGAAATTCCTATGTGTGTGAATTTTGTACCTAGCTGTAGACACAACACTTCAGTAAAAAATTAAAGGTTAGCAAAAACCAAAATCTGTAAGTAATTGAAACTATGCTAACCAGGTGATTTACTGTCTTCTAGTAGGTGCAAGTATGATGTTCTCAGATTCGAATCGAGATCAGTGACAATGCAACACCTAAATGAAGGATTTGAATGGATAATATGAAAGACTATATGAATGCAGATTTAATCTATATTTTTTTATTTTCTATGCAATAATATGAGACTGTATGAATCTAAGCTAGAATGTATGAAATTGAGTTTGAATGCAGATTTAATCTAAGAAATGCTATGAATGAATATAAAAATCTATGATATGAAACTATGAATGCTCAAAACAATAAATGAAAATCTCACAATAGCCTTCATTTGCAAAAGATTGATTCTTCAGTCACAAATTTGCCAGAGTGAGGATGCAATTTAGAGGTCTTGATTAGCCAGCCAGACTTTGTGAAGAGTTAAGCCTTGTTTTTATAGAAATCCAGGGCTTGAGGATGCATTGAGAAAAGCCATAAATCAATCTTGATAAACTCAGCTTAATTTTTGAGTTATCAGGAAATTAAGAATAAATAAACTCATAAAATCATGCAAAAGCAATTTTTATCTCAAAATAGAGCTTTAGTTCTCTTTTTCAACTCATCATCAAATGTTGAGTTTCAATTTTAAAATTGATTGTTAATTTCTAGTTGCCTGCTTTTCTGATTGTGCATGATTTATTTATAAATTAATTTAAAAAATAAAGTGATTTATTCTCAACTTAACTGATTTTTGAATTAAAACAATTGATTTATGGGTTAATCAATTATTAAATCAAACTTTATTCAAAAACTATATTATTAAATATTGACAACTGACATTAATTAATTAAATAAGAATTTAATCAATTTGTCATGAGATTTTAGATTTATTGTCAAAATTAAATAATACAATTTAGGAATGAATATAATTAAATTCAATTAAGTAATTAAGTAGCAGTATTAAATTAATTAATTAAATATTCAGAATATTCAATTAATCAACTTTAGGATAAATAATGACATTTATTGCCAAATAATTATTAAATTAAGAATAATTATGATAAATTAGGAATATTGCTAGGAATATTCCCCAATGTAGAATTTAGGATAAAATCAATTAGGATTCGATGATGTGCATATGTGCCTTAGGTTAGGACTTTTTGTATCGATTTCGTTCGATTTTGAAGATGTAGGAGGTCAATGAACCTATAGCCCATTTTTGGGGTATTACATTTTGCCCCTTTTTGAATAACTCTGCGAAGCGTAGTGGTTCAAAGAATAGTCTATGTATGATAAAGATGTATGGAATTGATTTGATTTGAAAGATTAACCGATTCCAAGAAATAAATTAATTAAAAGATTGGGAAAAGAGATACCGACCCAGGCCTAGAATGACCAGGAATTGAGATGATGCTAGCTATATCAACAATGAACCGATGATTATGAAAAAGTGCCAAAACACTTGATTCTAAATTTTATGATTGCGAAGAAGTGAGTGACTGATTCCAGACCTGAATGTCCTTGTATGAATCATATTGGTATCACATCCTGAACCCATCAGTTACGAAGAAACAAGGAAATGATGCAAATGAACTGTTGGTTACGAAAAGTTGATACAGTTTACAAGATAGATTTAGGATACCATATTGATATGGATCTCAGTGAATTTGATATGCCCCTAGCGATGATAGATTTTCCCCCAAGCGACGAGGACTTTTAATGAGTCAATAACTAGATGTGGTTGTTGTCTTGATTACTGAGGAAAGATTTGATTTTCAAATTTAGATTTACAGACTTGAATGATGTGTAATACCATGCCCCCTTTGGGATTAAAATTGAAATCTGACAAGAAAAGTCAGCATTATAGTTTAGAAGCATGTTAATTGATTTGAGAAGTGATTATACACGTTCGAGAACATGTTTTGCATCGTTTAGAGGTCTTGGAGACCAAGTTTGACTAGGTTAAACCATGATTTGACCTTAGTTGACCAAGTTGAAATTTTGATAGTTTGACTTAAGATAATTAGTTAAGTTGAATTCTAGATTTCTGTGATGATTCAAGGTCGAATATGCAAGTAGTTAATAATATGAATGATCTCAGATTTTGATTTTGATCCCGAAAATGGATTCTACTTGCTGTTTCGTTGGAGTAACCTTCATACAATGCTCAGTCCTTGTGTCATGTTTAGCATTTTTGGTTTTGAAGAACCGTTTAAGTGTTCAAGAAATTTGTGAGATTATGCAAAGTGCAAAATGAAATGCAGAATGAAATGCAAACGTAGGACCTAGGACCTAGTCACTAATCATGTGTCGATTAGTTCTCATCATTGAACTTTTAGGTAACTAGATAAATCAATATAATGCCCACTAGTTATGAAACCATAGACATATGAATATCGATATGTATGCACAGGAATCAATACAACACCCATTGGTTAGGCAACCATGGACATATGAATATTGATTTTATTTTTGGAATGTCGGATTAGATATAAGCACCAAGGCACAAACGTCAGGATGACCTGAATATCATGTCCATTTTGATATAGCAATTTGTATAAGCATCAAAACATAGATGTCGTGATGACCTGAATACACCTTGCATTACAAACACATCAAGCAGTCAAGAGATCATTCTAAATCCAGTGTGAATTACCCATAGTGACCCTTTATCGTCCACATCCTTAGGCAAGATCGTGTTTCATAGTAGGAGAAAGAACTCACTCAAAAAGATAATAGTTAGATCAAACTTCCTCAAATTTTTTGGGTATCAATGGTCGAGGTATGCATGGCCATCCAATACGACATAGAGGCTCTTACAGACGGACACCATTTCAATCCATAATTTCTAAAGTTGTTAGATTTTCACATACAAGTAGAAAACAAAGAAAAGATTATGCCCCCAGTCATCACTCTCTAAATCTTGTAAAGGACATCATAGAAGAGCTCAAAGGACACAATATGCAAAAATCTCAATGCAAATCAGTAAGCATACAAGGAGATAAAAGAATGTAAAAAACATAGATTGTTTTCAATTTGTGTTGATGTTTGATTGCATTGTTGTAGATGCAAAATCCTTTCTGGAGAGGAGACAGACTGACTAAATTGGATGAGGCTTCAAAGGACTCTGATAGGATATGACACGTCTAAAGATACACTAGGGGATTATAGGATATTGTTTCAAAAAGCTAGGAAGATTTTAAAAATACTACAATTATAAGTGTCAATTATAAAGAACACAAAAAAGTAAATATTTATGATGTCTTGTAAGTTTCCTCTTTAGGATTCATTGACACCCACATTTGAGTTCTTCTAATTACCATCTATATTTTTCTATCCAAATTATCTTCTTTTGATACACTCGTGTCAATCGGATCCAATGAGTGTGCTTGTACTTCTACATAATATGAAGGATCGAGTATATTACATGCATCATCAATGATGTCACTTACATAAATAAGGAGGTAGTAATCAACTACTTTCTTTAAGGTCATCCTTCATCAGCTCCTCTTTCTAACTTACATGTCATCCTAATAATCTACCTCAAAGTCTTCTAACCAAGGCACATGATGGTAAGAAGGTCCCAAAAATAGAGTATTTTTCACAAAGATTTTTGGGTCAAAATGCATCCTCAAAACATTATAGCTATCCATTTTGTATTTCTTTAACCATATTCATCTAGCATTTGAATTTGATAGACAACTATATATTTCCAAATGAATTGGTTATTAGTTTCCCATCTTCTTCTCACTAACTCTTTTATTCACTTCACAAATTTATCTACACAATTCAATAATAATAATCTTGTTGTTGACATACCTGGACATTTTCCAAGGAAAGTCATTAAAACCTCTAATTTTGAGATAGGTAGCTGTCATATCTTATTGATTGCATTATCAAATAACAAATGATAGATTCAAAATGTTATGTGGGAGTAATTTACACTACACCTTTTCCTAACTACTTTGAAATAATTTTTCTCCCAAATGAAATGTCGAAGTTGTCAGATCCTACAACATGTTTCTGAACTTGAATGAATCTTTTACAAGTTAATAAAATACGTTCATGTTAAAATGTCCCTCTTTTATCTAGTTGCTACTTTGGAAATATTTTTTGGTCGGCTAACCAAACATATGTATCACTTGTATTTTATATATCGTATCCGACAAACTATCATATTTCAATAATTCTTTTCATCTCTGACAAACTATTCTCCCAAATAAAATGTCCATGTTGTAGGATCCCAAGGTGAAATTTTGAACCTAAATTAATCTCTGACAACTTAACAAAGTTTCTCTAAAGATTTCAAAAATAATAATAAAAAAATCCTTTCAAATTACACCGCTCAAGACATGTTTATGTTAAAATGTCCCTCTATTATCAAGTCTAAACTTTAAAAGTCATTTTTGGTTGGCTAACCAATTTTTAGAAACATCCATATCACTTCTCTGTTATATATTTTGGTTCCCCGAGAATAAGAGCTTTTGGATCTCACACCGAACTTCCAAACTTTATTTCATCTTTGAAAAGTTCACAAAGAGGGTGTAAATAGCTGGGAAATAACCAAAAATCATTACTCTTAAATTATGCCCTCGAAACTTAGGAAACTAAAAATAAACAACAATTACCACATAACAAAGACTTTAATTTCTTGCAAAATAACTGTTAGATCCTGAAGTATGTTTCTGAAGTTTGCATTAACTCCAAAAATTACCCATTCCCTTTTAAATATATAAAATCTATTAGTTATTCATTGCATACCCACAAGTACGTAACAACTAGTTATAGATTCATTTTAGCCTTTGTATTAGAATTTTCTTTCTTCTCAAGGTGCTTATTTCATATTTTTAGTGGTCAACTTTTCATGTTGTCTTTTTATTATCCTTATGTTTTATAGTCTCTCATCATTTTTTAGCATAAATTAACTAGACACTTTCACATTGTACTAGTGTTGCATGATAATTTTTATTTGGTTTCTTTTTTTTTAAATAACATTTTTTGAGTTCCCACCTTCCCAAGTCAACGAAAAACAAATTAAAATGATTCTAAATGGTTCATTGGTAGCCTTTTCTTGCCTTCCCTTCTCATTTTTAATTGAATTCTTCATTTGTTTCTCTCTTAGATCTATCTGTACTCCATAACTTGTTGTACAACACTCAAGTTTTAGACAAAACTATCACAATATTCCTCTTATCTCTATTATTCTCCTTAGCTTCCTCAAGTCTTCTCAAATAATTCTTATTCTTTTTTTTTTGTTTGCAGTATTTCTTGTTGTTGTGCCCTTGAGCACATTTGGATACTCACATATCTTTATCCTTCATTCTAGTTTATCGTTATTCTTATTTCTAGATGTACTTCGAGTAATAACACACATTATTTCTTTTATCAATATATCTTAGTTGTTATGGAGATATAAATACAAAACTAGAGATTTGACTGAGGATAATCCCCAAAGAAACCAAAATACTTTTTCCTTTTCTTTTTCTTTTCATATATGTTGAGAGAACTCGACCAAATGAAGTTTTGCAAATGATTTCTTGTTTGTAAAGTTTTTATTATTATTGATTTAAATTATAATTTATATTTTCTTTAGCTGATTTACATTAGATGGAATAAAAAACTCACATTTACAACAACATAACTTCATCTTGTTCACAATATATAGTTGTACAATGTGAAATGAGGATCAATAGGTAAAGTGATAAATTAATTACTTCCCTATTTCATTAATTTCACATTATAAAGGGTGCCCCCAATAGGATCAAGAAGGAATCAAGCACTAATTGGAGATAAGATCTTTCCTTCACTAAGAAATTTAATTTAATGAAATAAGAATGATTAAGTGTTGTAATTGACCTATTAGATAGCCAATAAAATTGATAAAAATAGACTATAATAGACAAACAGTGAGTTGAAATTGACACGTGACATAAATCTAATCTCAAAATGGTAGGGACATGGTGGAAATGGAAATGTGTCCTTAGGACATGTTTAGAATGGTGACATGTCCCCTATTTTTTCAACAGAAACTTTCACAGATCCTGTGACTATACTTATTTTGGCCAAATTTGATTTGACAACTCTATATCCTATTCCTGCAGATAGAAAAATGTCAAAAGGGTTGGATAAATGGGTTTTTCTTTTCCAAACCCTTTATTTAGGAATAAACCTTAAAAGTTAAATGAAATTGCATAAAGGAAAGTAGATAGAAAGGCAACTAATAGATACACCTTGCATAAACCCTCAGGTACAGATGTAGAAACCGCACATAACTATGAAGATACGTGAATATGGTTGAAATACAAAGAGTTGACCTTGGAATGTAATGTTGAATCAATGATTCCTTTAAAAATGTATATATTTATGGTTGCCACTCCTAGATCTTGAATGTACCTATGCTTGATAATCACTTGCAAAGAGGTGAGAGAAAGAGAATGAAATAATGAATCTTCTTGCTTAATTTGATAATTCCTCTACTTGGCCATCATGAGAGATAAAAATTCATGAAATAGATAATCTTTCCTTGGGTTTGAATGATCTTGAAGAATTGGAGACTTGGAGATCTTGATTTTGGATGATTTCCTTCAAATCTTGAATCTAATTGCTCTTGCTTGCTTGAAATATTGATAGCTTGGTTGCCAAAGTTGTAGATCATGAATATATATCAAAATGAGGAGTGATAATGGGTTCTTATACTAACTCCATCATTTTGGGGTTCAAATTTGATCAAGGTTGAACACAAATAAAAATATCAAAGTAGGATCCCAATGTCGGGCCCCAGGGAAAGCTTGAGCGCCAAAACCTAGGGACATGTCACCATTGGCAACATGTTACATGGATAATGGTCTTAAATTTTAGTGGGAGCTCATGAAGAGTGAATAGGAGTAGGAGGAAAAATTAAAATTTGCCAGGATCAAGAATAATGGGCATTCAGGCCTCAAAATTGCCAAAATGGGGCGTAAAAGGTCCTATAGCATTCAATTATGGGTGCTATCTTTTTAGGACTATACAATAGCTTTCTACTAAAATAAGATAAATTTGTTTTTCCCCCTAAAAAAGATTACTCTAATACATAGGAGTTAGATGAATTACAAATGAGTGATACATCCCAAACTCATCTATGAATGGTCAACATCAATCAATTTTTATTTTTATTTTGTAAAAAGGGGGTAAAAATTTATCGAGTCATTAATAACAGTATAGGGAAAAGTTTTGGAAAAATGGTCAGCACTCCCCTCGGGATTCGTGACATGGCTTAACTGCCTCCTATGTCTTCTATAAGTCTAGTGCTTGTATCAGGCATTAACAGGTCAATCTTTTGGTGCAACGACAACCACTACTTGTAACAAGTAGTATCAGAGCTTGGTCACAGGTTTGAATCCCCTCAGGTAACGTTGAGGGGGAGATTTTTGGCAAAATGGTCAGCGCTCCCCTTAGGATTCGTGACATGTCTTAACCGCCTCATGTGTCTTCTATAAGTCTAGTGGTTGTATCATGCATTAACAAGTCAATCTTTTGGTGGAACGACAACCACTACTTGTAACAAAAAGGACCAACCAACCAATAGGTCACAATTAGAGAATCATATCCTTCCTAATAATCTCCGCAAATTCTTTAGCATATTTTAGGTTAGTTGACCCAACTCTTTAATATCTCATCCATCCAAGCATTTAGAGGCCCACTTAGCTAAACAATCAGCTGCATATTCCACTTTGAGGGAACATAGCAAAAAGAAATTGAATCAAAGGATTCCCTCAAGATAAGAATTTGTCTACCCACTAAGGCTAGATGTCACTCCATTTCCTCCACCTTATACTTATTCAAAATATCTACAACTACTTGAGAGTCAGATTTACATATAATCTTTCTCCATCCAAGAGAACATCCTCTTTCCAGAGCCTAGAGAAATAAAAGGGCCTCCCCAACTTGGTTATTATTTTTATGTCCCTTATAAATAGAAAAGAAGAAAATAATATTCCCCAATTTATCCGTGCCATCTCCTCCAATTCCCGCCTAACCAAAATTTCCTTTGGATGACCCATCAGTGTTGATTTTAAGAGTGCCCTATTGTAGAGGAGACCACTTACCATCTCACTGAGCCTTTTTCTTAACATGTTGATACTTTTCCTGTCCTCTCCTAAAATAATCTTCTAGACCCTCCCCATAGATATTTAAGTTTAGAACAATATACATATCATTAAGATCAACATCCACAAAAAAGATCACACTTAGCCATGACAGTCTCCTAAACCACACGAAGAACTTACAACCATACTTGTTGCACCAACAAATTCTTATTCTGAAAGGTCTCATAGTTTCTTTTTAATCATAGTTGTCAAACAATAAAAACTTTCCCAATATCCCAAGCAACATGAAAGAAGGAAGTCTTAGATGAGGGTTTGACAAGACTAATACAAAAATCCACTAGAGAGGTGGCACATGAACACAAGAATTCCACCAAGAACCCCACCAAAAATACCAAATTTCTTTAGCAAAAGAACACTGGAAAAAAAAGGTGAGATGTGCTCTCTTCACTGCTATGACATAAAACACAAACTAAAGATCCAAGAAACCCACTCCTTCAAAGATTCTCCGAAGTGAGACATATATTCTGCACAACTAATCATAGGAAAAAAATACACTTAGGCCAATACATTATGTTCTAGAGAAATTTTGACCTCTAAGCATAAACCTTTCCAATGGTCAACCTATCCAACTTCATATACTCTGAAGCCACAAAAAACATCCCCTTCAGCGTAGGGCCCAAAGAAAGAATATCTTCATCTCTTAGGGAGTTGCACATTCTTCTTTCCAATATCCTAGCAAGATCCTCCCTATCCTCCAAAACTCTTATAGGCGGCCACTCATGTTGTTTTTTTCCATCTAGCCACATCTCCTTGCCCTAAATTAAAAGGAACCTTGAAATCCTCAACTCTACTCCATCCAACTTCAAGAAAACTTTTGTAAAGGGACTGAAAATACAGGAATTGGGAAAAATAGGAGGGAATCCAACCCAAGAATCCTTCTTGAACATAGCTTCAACATCCTTACTGAAAATCCAAAAGTTTCCTTTCTTAACTAACCGCCCTCCCCGCTTAAGAGTATTCCAAACCATGGAACCATTGCCTACTAGATTGTATTGGAGAACATCCTTACCATTGACTCCTCTAAGGTACTTCACACCTTTATTTTCATTGATGCATCACCTCCAAAAAATATTAGCAACCAAAACGTGACCATTCATACTTGCTAGATGTAATCCCAACCCACCATCCTACATTGCCTTGCAACTAGGGTCCCATTCAACCAAACTTAATTTTGAATAAAGTAAAATAGATGTCTACAATAATTTCCTAGAAAGGGCATGAAATTCATTGCTAATGCTTGTAGGATTCATCTACACAAAACATCTATACCTAGGAAGAGACTAAACCACAACACAATATCAATTAAAATAAAAGCAAGCTAATCAAACAAATATTTTTAACATGTATCCAAATATTTGTCAATTAGATATATATTACATATCCTTCTCTACTCTAAATTTATATTACTTGTTTCCATAGAACCAATTAGGTTATGTTCAAATTTCAAAACTACATTGGGCTTGGCATCCAATATTGTTATAATGACTCAACTCAAGACTCATTCCTTAAAGAATCACCATTTAATATTCTATCAAGGATCGTAAATGATTAATCATGATTTGTACACACTTTTATGTTGTATAAATGTTCCACACAAACATGATGGATGCAAGGAAAGGGAAGAGAAGGACATTAACAATCTAACAAAAACACATGAACATGATGGATGCAAGGTTCCCGATTTTGAAGTATATAATTTAAAATCTCAATTTGGAATAAAGGATCTAAAATACTAAAGGGAATAGTAGGGACCGTGCAATTCTAATAGGAGAAATGTGTAGAGAAATCATAAAAATAGAAAAAAATAGGATCCAAATAGGTGATTCATATGGATAAATATAATAGAAAATGAAGCAATAGTTAGGGTGGGTGCAAGCTACTTCTCCCCAAAAAATTGAAATTCTACAAGACAAAGTTAGATGATGAGGATACGTATACAACATTAAAAAAAAGACATATCTACATTCAACACTCTAGGAGAAATAGTTTTAGTTAATGAATTTAATGCCAAAAAAATTGAAAAAATTAGCCAATCCAATTGGGCAATGAGGAGGGAAGGGATATTAAACCATTATGACCAGATGAAAAGAAGAACCACATGTGGAAAAAGACTTCCCAAGATGGAAATGGAAATGCGTCACACTATAGGGAATAATTATTAGGTGTATGTAGTCTATATGCCATGATTATTTGTAATTGATGGTATCACATGTAAGACCTACAACAATCAAAGTGTAGTGGAATATGTAATATGTTCATAGAGTTCCATATCCAGGGTGTTGGAGTTCAATAGTAGGTTGTACTATAGAGTTGAAATATGATCACATGCCTTTATTTTTTAAATTTGATAGACACACAAATGACATATATAGAGGACAAAACCATCAATTGTGCAAGAAATCCCACTCCTAGGGTACAATTCTTGTGAATCTAGAAAATAAAAAGCTTTTTGCTAATGTACTTCAACAACACTTTCAATTAGCAAAAACAACATTGAAGGAAAAAAATAAAAATAAAGGGATCATATTTGCAATAGTTTAATAACACATTTAATCCACAAAGATATAAAGGTGTGTAAAGATATCTTGACCTATCAAAGGAGTCTCAAACACTTTTCCGACTAACCCCTGGTATGACAAAGAATGTAAAGTTGCTAGAAGATCCTTCAAACTAAATGCTCAACAAATATTGAAATCATAAAATATAAAAATTTTATAAAATGCAAAAAAAAAAACTAGAATAGAGTAGAGAATGGTGTTTAGGATTAGGAGCAATCCCAAAATGGTAGTTAATGACACCGTTTATTGAGTTGTATATTTCTGTAAAGCTGTGAATTGTTACAACATTAAAAAATGAATCTGCATCGTTCATTTATGTCTTAGATCCACAACCTAGAATGTGAACTAATTCCAATCTACCCTGTAAATGTTGTGGAAAGGCTATATAGAATAATATGGCATTTTTGCTCTATAAATTTTCCATGGACTAAAAACCTTCTTACCGTTCAAAGAATAGATTGTTTTCATACCAATGACTAAATGATTTTGGACTTGTTAGGAATCAAATTTTGTACCTTCTATCTAACTTCTTTTCACCTTATTGTTCAACTTTCAATAAACGGGTCAGCTCTAGTCGGACATAGCCTCTCTATTAATGAAATAAATGGTTTTGAGCTTGCTAAGAATCAAACTTAATACTTTCCACCAATTCTCTTTGAGCTCCACTTTTCAATTTTTAAAGATCAAATTAGTTAAGAATCTAACTTAATGATCGACCTTCCAAGATGCAATTTCTAGTAATGTCAAATAAATAAAACGAAAATCAATTTTTAAAAATTTAGTTCATCAAATTTTAAAAATAGTTTCAAAGTCATCATCAATTTTACTTTTTAATTGTTGAAAAAAAAGCATACCCGTTGGAAAAAAGCAGGATGCGCATCCGTCTATGCAATGGGCATAAATAATTTCAAGTACGTATTTATTTTTTTATTGCATCCATCCCTTTACAAAAGAAATGTGCCCTAGCAGCTCTGAAACTGAAGCGCGCCCTGGAGGAGACCTTCTTGAAGTCTCGGGTGATGATGTGCACATTGTGTTGGGGTTTGCCCTCTGATTATCTGAAACAGAGTCAGCCACATTGATTGTATATGGAGCTCTTATTTGTGACTTTATATAGCAGAAATGGCGCCCTGCCCAATCGAATGTGCAATGTTCAGCTCTGCCCTCGCGATCAACCTCTCCACGTTCTGCAAAGGGAAGCAAAATGAAGAGGCAGAGGACAACTGATGGAGGCAAAATTCTTGTTCTAGGTGATTCTTGTTACATGTGCTTGATGTTTTATATTGTTTTGATCACCATATTCTGTGACTGCCTGCCATTGTTTATTACATTGCTATTTTGAATATGAATGAATTGCAACTGAATGTAAGCTCTCCTCCAATTCCCATCGATTTAATCTTTTTTTAAAAAAAATATTGTAGATTAGGAGAATGGATCTATGCTGCAGACTCTTGCCTCTGTTAGTAAAAGCTCTTTAAACTTATTCAATCAAAGATTTAATCAAATTGTGGATGGAAAGTAGTACTCTTTTGGAGCCTCGTATCCTTTTTGTCATCTCCCTGCAGACCTGGAATCTCCAAGGACCGAATCAATAGATTTTGGTAGTTCAAAGTGGACCCAAACATTTGTTATCAACAAATCAGTTGCCTGTTTGCGTTGAAGATTCCTTGTTTTATATGGACTAGTGTAACAAATTTTGCATCCTCTAACAAGTTAGGTACCTCTTGCTGACACTTAGCTTTGTAAATGAGCTAATGGCCTGCAGTTTTGGAGATATGTGCTTCCCCCATCGGTAGAATCCTTTCTTCTTTTAGTCTGCAACTTTGGAGGTATATCATCTCTCAGCTTGGACTCAGGCAGGTCCATTTTGGGTGTATTGTAAAGCAAAAATGATGCAAATTTAACCAGTCAAGACTCATCAAATTATCTCAAAAATCAAAATGCTAGAACAAGGGAGGAATGGTTTTTTTACAGCTTTTAAATTTCTTTCATAGATTTTTAGTTTAATTGGTGTTTTGTATTTGTTTTTTTGTGGGTGATGATTGTTTAATAGAGCTCAATAAAGACAGCAGTGATGACAAGGAGGCGGAGAAAAGAAGCAAATGTACACATCACAAGCATCAAGGAAATGCAACAGGTAACCTTTGAGTTTGTGTATGACAGACACCACACTTGAGTAATAAAACTACCTTCTACAATCATTTGATAAATGCATTGATCATAACTCACCATATTTACCTCTTTGTTGACTTAGTTTAGTTTGATTTAAAACATTGTTTTCAAGTAGGTTATAAGTTTTGAATTTATTATTTACTTTGATGAATTAGCTTTACAATTCTCTGATCCCCCTTCTGCCACATTACTACACACCACAAATTTTCATGAAAAAAAAAATGTAGCGCAATTTAGGTTCTTTGTGTCTTGATTAAACATAACATTTAGAATATTCAGAAATAAGTCTGGAGGTTAATTTTAACATTATTTTTTCCATTTTTTGTAGTTTCCTAATTCCTTAACTATTTCAGTTACAATTCAACATTTCAAATATGGATCTCGCTTCACCAAGTATTTTAAATTCACTTGAAATCTATTGGAAAAGTTTAATATGAATCTTGAAATACTTAGCCTTCCATGTCTACATATAACAGGTCTAGTCTTTTCAAACCTAAACTATACTATTGATTTTAATTGATTGCATAGGTAAAGTCCTTTTGGCTGACTGAAAATTTGCAGGTGTCATAAACCATAGGTCATTTTAACCATAGATTTGAAACTCCTAATAAATCATAAAAGTTGGTAGACTGGCTGAGCTTTCATCTTAGCTAGTGAAACATGGGATCATCCCACAGGATGTGCACTTTGATAGTTGAGGCCAACCTTCAGAGAAGGTTGGTTCCTCCTTGTACTTCACTTGAAGCACTACTTTCACTGAGAAAAGGGGGAGAAAAAGACTTGAAATGGGGTGATGCACCAGATAACTTTGTGCCCTTCACTGTTGTTTCATACTCATAATGTATCAACAATCAACTCAATTTCACACAAAGAGATGTTTTCACAGCTAAACAATTGTTTGCAACCTGCACAAAGTGTACATTTTCTGCCTATAGTTGCTGGAACGAGTCATACATTTTTTGCCTGAGAAAACACAATAATACTCCAATCATTATTTTGCACACAATGTAACAGTTCGTAAGTAGGCAAAATCACTGAAATCTTATTGTTGAAAGGTGTCACTTTACAATAGTACGAATCTGAAACTGACTGATTTTCTCTTGAAAAATAAAATATTACACATGCTTCGGACTCTAGGACTCATTTTTTGAGTTACAATACAATATTTCTTGGCTAGATAGAGCCTTTTTCAGGTTTAAGTATATAGCAGAAAAAATGCAAGAATTACCCCCAAGAGATAATCCTAGGCGTACCTTTTTGGAGGAATAAATGTTTTTCCACCCCTTGAGAGTAAAGTTTGGCCAAATCAGGTTGCATGTGCACTAAAATTACCCTTGTTTCGATTTTATGAAGATCTAATAGTTACTCCAGCCTCCATACACCTGTTTACTATTTCATTTTCATAGAACATTGTGTCTGCATATTTCTTCATGAAATAAACCTTTCATTCTATTTAATGTGTATGAAACTTTCATGTCTTTTTCCATGACTGCATGTGTTCTCAGTCTTCTTCAAGGACTATCATTTGTCCCTGACCTTCCATTAGGTCACATTTTCTTTTTAGGATGGTTAACTATGGACTGTCCATCATGCAATGACTGTCCATGAATATTTGGTTGCCACTGTTTATTTCTTGCAAGGGTTTTGGACAGGGTTTTAGCACTAGTTCTTCACTCTTCACTGTTGCTATGACCATTTGATAACCTTCTATGAGCTTATCAGATAATGCCTTCATTATTTGATGTTGGAGGTATGTAGACTCAGTGTCCTTTGCATGATAGTATTTAGTTCCTTTTGTGTTGGCCTATGTATCATGTCATGCAATTTGGTTATATGGTTGACATTGTCTTTCTTTCTAACCCCTGCCATATGTTTACTGTCATACTTAGCCTGCCTGATTGATTGGTCTTCTTCTTGCTGCGTGACTTTCTTTAACATGATTATTGTTATCAAAAAATTGTTCACTATCCCTTTTGAACTGTTAGAAGTTTTTGATATTTCCTATACCCTTGAGCATGAAGGAGACTCTACTTTCATAGAGGCTCTCTTAACCTTCCATTGTTCAATATCACAAGAATTGGCTCTAATTTAGCTCCCACCATTCTGTCTCCCTTGCCAAGAGGTTTTGTAAACTAACAACTGCCACTCTTTTAATGATGACTGTCATCAAGATCCAAACTCTATTCCTTGCTTAGCTGCCTTCCATGACAATGCAACCACCTCTTATCTCTAACTGCATTTTGATTATTGTATGATATAACCATCTTCATTAGATTTTGTAGACTTGAATTTAGGTCTATTCATCTGAGTTACATGACTATTACAACCACCATATTCTATATGTTGTCCTGCTAACTAGTCCTTTGTCGTTTCTATTTTAAAATAGTCCTCACTTCCTTGCCTACATATGCACTGTTATCTTTTCATTATTGTAGGGAACCTGTGTGCATGCTAAGAATAATATTCTCTTTCTTTGTGTTGACAGTTTTATCTCCCTGCCTGCCCTTGTCTTCCTTTACGGTGTCTTTTCAATCTACCATGCATTGACTCTTTGTTTATTCCCTTGTATATGGTATCCTCCACCACTTAATGTTCTCCAACAGTGTTACCTTTTCATGTTTAAGATTCATAGAATATTCTTTGTCCCATCTTGAATCATTGAAGTCTCTTTAGTGTCTACTATACTCCTGTCTCTGTTTCAGAACATGTGCCAGGCATCTAATAGAAAAACAATTACACTTAGACATTATTCTTCATATGCACTATCTTGTTCATTATGTTTGAAATGCGTCTATTTCATATTGGTCCTTGTCATGTCTTGGTCTTCAACATTTCATCTTAACTATGCTATTCCCTTGCTTTCTCTGTTTTCTTACATTAAAGAAGGTGCTAAGAAATTTTGATAACTCAAGATTTACTCTAAAGGGTTGCATTGAGCAAACAGACCTTCGTTGTACCCTGCCTTATGCACCTCATTCTTCATGATGATGTTCATTCATAAACCCATCTGCTCCTTGTCATTTGACACGACTGTCCCTATTTTGGTCTTGAAAAAATGCATTGAATTCCCTCTTCAACTTTTTTAGAAATCGTGTTTTTAATGTAATTGTGACGGTCAGACTCTAGTTAAGAAAAGTTCATATCCTTGATTACATGATGTCACTGTCAACCTTTTATGCTTTTTTAATGATTGTTCTACTATTTTAATATCCTTCCTCTCCCCGATGACTGTGGCTGCCATTGTCCCTTCACTGTCTTTTTGTTTTGTAGATTTTCAAGCTTTGTTTGAACTGTTCATTGTCACTGTGAGCTCAAGAGTCCCAAGAAAACTTATCCATTTAAATATTGACTTGTACACTTGATGAAGGGAAACATATCCCTGGCAAATCATCACAGTCCCCGCAGATACAAAATATAGAGACGATAAGGCCAGTTTTTTTTAAAAAGCTAGTTTCCTTTTAATCAAGACAATTGTCTTGTCACTGTCATAATACCTCTTTCGTACATGTTGTGAAATTCTCTTCTCTAGCTTATATTCCTTGAGAGATTTCTTTTAATAATAGCAAAGAACACTCTAGTTTCTATCCTTTCCATTGAAGCTTTTATACGTTGCTGATTTGATATTCAAAATTGGCCTCTAACATCCAAACTATCATGACTGTGTGTCTTGCCAGTGACATAGAAACTTTATATGCCATTGATCTCGTTGTAGTAGCTTGAAAGTAGCTTGAACAGTTGCCCTATTTATTATGATGGCAGTGGCTCATTGACTAACTTTATGGTTCATAGACTTGCTCGCCTCTTCGTGAGTGCCTTTTTACTAAAGGTGACATTTATTTGCATTTCTTGAAACAAGCTCCTCTAAGTATTACCAAATTAAAATGAAAATAAGCAAAGGCAACAGATGTACTATGCTGTGTTAATATTCTTCATTTTCAATTCCACAAATCAATACCCTTGACCAATCATCATGTTTTAAGGTGGTCACTCATAAACATGCACTTGCATCCTTTAGATAGATCTCCAAATACTTCATTGTCATTATCATCCTCATGGTTTCCTTATTCTTGTAGAGAAGAAATGTAAACGAACATATTTTTCTTTGTGCATCAACAAGAAGGTAGGTTGAATTTTATAACAGTGATAGAGAAGTGTTATTCTAGAATTGCAATAGAACAAATATATATGAAAATTCTGTTTTAGAGCATACTTTGTCTAAACTATCATTTTGTATATTTGTATAACAGAGTTAGGCAGATCTGTGCGCAGATTTTTTCTATTTGAAAGTTTGGTGCATCTAAATGATTCTGTATCATTAGGTAACTATTCATTGATATTTCTATTAAATTTTTTATTGAATCTTCTAATATCAGTTTTACTCACCCTGTCAAACACTGAATCATTTTACATTATATTGGCAGGAAAATCATCTAAATTTAAAGAGTGGATGATGTTGAGTGTTTGACAAGCTGAGTCAATGCTCGAAAATCTTTGGAGGCTAGATTTGGTAGTTCTTGAAGTCAAGTGATGAATGTAATTTACATAATTTTAGAAAAAAATGTTTCGAATATTGGAATGGATGTTAAATTCGACATTTAATATCTAAAATTGGAGAAAATTTTGTATTTTTAATCCATTGTTGAAATTGGTGTAAATATAGTTTGTAAACTAGGGCAATTTAATGGACTATGCAAATATCTAAAACTTGAGAAGATGTTGCAATATTTGAATCAATAAATGGTGACATCAATAAATGTAATATGTAAATTACGACAATATCCATTCAGTAAATTGATATGTAAACTACTTTATTATTTAATACCATTATTTTTATTTGGGAGGGGTTGAATTAACCCCCTCCCTAAGGCTACAAAGAATGGTCATTAGCCATGACCATTCTTCTAGGTCTAGTGTCTCTTGTTATTGTTATTATTTTATTTTTTTAATTTTATACTATTTATTTTCCTACATGACATTTAACTTTTTTAAATTTTTATATTCATTTCATTATCTATAATAACTTCAACTTACACCTATGCTGCAAATGTAATTATTAAGTATAATAATAATCTCTAATTATAACAGAGTTTGGTAATATTTCAATACTTAGTGTTGTGTTTGCAAACTGTAATTTAAACATGTTGGTTCAGTGTTCTATTTTGGAATTCATTTATCAGTTGTGTGATGATATGTGTGTTTGAATCTTGGATTAGTTATTGTTTGTCAATGTTTGAAATTTGGTATTGACTTTAGATACTTTGTTTGTTTAACATTAATTTGTATGTGTGAATTTTGAATACTTTGTTTGCATTTATATAAACTGTTTATTTGAGCTTTGTCATTTGGTTTGTGTATGTGTTTGAATTTTTGTATACACTAGTTGTTTGTTTGAAGTGACTTTTAAATATCTATGTTTAGTGTTTTCTATATGTACATTTATTGATAGAACTTAAATATTCATTAGCGTGCATTTTTTAATTTCATCAATCTCTCATTATATTTTTGAACTATGAGTGTGCAACAACCTCTTATTATTTGAGTTAACTTTGATATCCCTTTAATTGTTTGTTGATATTTGCTTTTGTGTCTATGTTTATATGAAGTGTTTCCATTTACATTAATTGTGTATTTGAATTTTGACATACATTAATTGTTTGTTTGGAGTGTCTTCTAAATTTTTTATTGTGTCTCACCTTGGCATGCACTAGTTATTTGTTGGAAGTTTGTATGCACTTTAGGCATTAAATTTGGCATCCCTTAAATTGTTTGTTGGCATTCTTATTTTTGTGTGTTTATATGAATTGTTTGCATTTACATTAATTGTATTTATTTGAATTTTGACATCTACTAGTTGGAAATGTGTTTGAACTTTAGGCTTTTACTATGTGTACATCTATTGTTAGAACTTAAAACATTTATTTAGTGTGCACATTTGAATTTCAATATCCTTCATTATATTTTTGAGCTTTGTATGAAGAGTAACTGTGCATCCCCTTGTTGTTTGAGTTAACTTTGATGCCATTTTAATTCTTTGTTAGCATTCCTTTTTTGTGTGTGTGCTTATATGAAGTGTTTGCATTTATATTAATTATATTTATTTGAATTTTGGCATATACTAATTGTTGGAAATGTGTTTGAACTTTAGGCATTTATTGTGTACATCTATTGTTAGAACTTAAAACATTCATTTAGTGTGCAGATTTGAATTTTAATATCCTTCATTATATTTTTGAGCTTTCTATGAAGTGTATGTGTGCATCCCCTTGTTGTTTGAGTTAACTTTGATATCCTTTTAATTCTTTGTTAGCATTCCTTTTTTTGTGTATGCTTATATGAAGTGTTTACATTAATTGTTTGTTTGAAGTGTGTTCTAAACTTTTTTATTTAGTGTGTTTCACTTTTGTATCCACTAGTTGTTTGTTGGAAATATGCATGAACTTTAGACATTTATCGTTTGAACTTTAGCATTCACTTAGTGCACATGTTTGAAATGTAGCATCCCTTTATTGTGTTTTGAATTTTGTTTGAAGTGTGTTGGGGAGTGTATTTGAGCAAATTTTGTATGAAGTGTTTAAATTGTTTTACCATTCACTTATATTCTAAGTTGCTGGTTCAGGTTCGGGTTTGGGGACAGGGACGGATTTGGTTTCAAGAATCTGGTTCGTGGATTCCTGAAATTTGTTGGTGGCTGTTTTCAAGTTTGCAAGTCCGGCAAATGAGGTTTGAGTGATTTTGGCCTATTGGGAAGTCATGTCTGTCTAGGATTTGGGTGAGAACTACGCTAAGTCTGTCATAGAGATGGGGTCGAAACCAAGTGATTTCTGATAAAAATGAGTTAAAACCCTTTGAGAATCATGTTGTCAGCTTCAGTTTGACCTTAGAAAGCCATGATGGATTGTGGGAGGTAACCCTACTGAAGGCTTGCTAAATCTTGAAATTTGTACTTTGTGTAAGTGGACTAACTTTGACACTCACACGTGCATGTTCAAACTTCAACCTTTATTTTGTATATTATGAGGTATGTCTTTGAATAGTGTGAAATGTGCTTGAACTCTACATTTCGCTTTAAATGTGGATAGTGTGTTTGAGTAAGTGGACTAACTTTGACATGCACATGTGCATGTTCAAACTTCAACCTTTATTTTGTATATTGTGAGGTATGTCTTTGAATAGTGTGAAATGTGCTTGAACTCTACATTTCGCTTTAAATGTGGATAGTGTGTTTGAACAAACTAGAAGGGAAATAAGGATCTCTTGCGCTTGCTCTAATGGCCGCCGCTCCCGTTCAAAATAATTTTCCTACTCACGCCCACGCGTCCAGGAATGCCCTTCCCTGTTTAGCAGACGCCCCTGGTCCTGTGCCTGGTTATGCCTCTATTGCTCAGGATCGACTGTCGGCCCCTGCTGTGGCTAGGCTTACTGGCTACGCTTTGGTCCTACTGTCCGGGCTTGATGCCCCTCCTACGAACGCGCCTGGGCCTTCTTTTGCAGACGATTTGGATCTGGGTAACGTTGGTAGTGCCAATGCTTCAGGTAGGGTTTGTATGGCGAATGGGGATGCAGCTCCTGGTGCTTCTCACCTTCGTGGGTTTGCCTCAACCGCTCCTGGGTGCTCTTCTAAGTCTAAGCCTACTGCCTCTCGGAAGCCTTCTTCTGGTCTCAGAGGTGCTACCCCTATTCGAGTTTCTAATCCTCTTCTCATTCCTCTGGGAGATGAGGTAGTGAAAGAAATTGATTCTGCAGCTTCGGTCTTTGCGGATCATGGTCTCATCTGCAAGTTCAAGGGCTTTTGGGCGAGTCTCCTAGATCTGCATGCATGGATAACAAGCCAGTGGAAACCCATGATTTTAGAAATAGTCCACATATTTCCTCAAGCGAGGGGATCTTTCATAGCCAAGTTTGAGAACCCAGCTGACCGGAAACTGATTCTTTGTGATCACTTTTTTAGCTGGGACGACAGATTCATGCTTATGGTCAAGCCTTGGCACCACAACTTTGATGCCTCTTTTGAGACTTTCTCAAAAGTTCCCACTTGGGTGAGGCTTCCCAACCTCCCTCTTCACTTCTGGGTTGATTCTCTATTCGAAACTGTAGGGGAGGCTCTCAGAGACTTTCTGATGGTTGACGAGGAATCTGATGATATCCTTCACTCAACATATGCAAGAATACTTGTAGATTTGGATTTTTCCAAGGGTCTTCCGGAAAAGATAAAGCTACAACATCCTAAAGGATCTTGGATTCAACCCTTGGATTACGAAGGTCTCCAATTCAGATGCAGGAGATGTTTTAAAACTAGTCACTTAGCGAACCAATGTGCATTGGAAAAGGTTAACAAACTCGCATCTTGGTGGAAGGGAGCCTCCTCCCTCCACTACTCTGTTGTTAAGGCCGCGACTTCTCAAAGCTTTTCTCAAGTTGTTTCTTCTTCCCAGGAGTCTCCTGAGGCCCCAACGTGTCCTAGTTTTGCCTTTGGCTCTCCCCCGGGGGATGGCCCCTTACTTGGTTCTTCGATCAATCCTGATTTTGCTACTCGGGTTGCTCCATTGAATCATGCCAATTTGATGGCTAAAGACTCGTCCCACACTGTTGTTTCTCCAGTTTCTGGTGGCCCTATTCCAGGACATTCTCTTGTTGCTCCATTTTTGGGCGCCACGGATCTTGATTTGATATCTTGGCAAGATTCGGCCAAGGGTGCGGATGTTGGGTGGACTTTTGTTAAGGGCAAGAAAAGATCTAAACATCTTCCCTCCTTCGACATGTCCCTCCATTCCCAGAAGGGGAAGAAATGATTTATCTCTACGGTTGGCAGGTTCTTCGTTGACCGCTGATAGTCTTAGGGCTCCTGTTAAAAACTGAAATATCTTTCAAGCAGTGGTTTCTCTAGTGTGGATCCCAATCTCTTTTTTTTTGGTTCCATTCTTTATCCAGGTTGTGGGATCCTGAAGCAAAACCCTCGTTGTGGTCTTGATCTGTTTCGTTTAAGAGTGTTGTATTGAAAATCTTATTTGACCAATTTGTACAGGGTTTCGGGGCCCCTTCAAAACCTGTTTTCCTTAATCAAAAACTATGTGTGAAATGTCATTTAACTTTGACATCTTTGTTGTGTTGTACTTTGATATGTGTTTATATGCTTGTTTTTTCAAATTCCTATGTGTGAATAGTGTAATAACTTTTGACATTCACCTGTGGCATTTTTGTACTTTGATATGTGTTTGTATGCTTGACCTTTCAAATTATTGTGTGAGTAGTGTAATAACTTTGACATTCACCTATGTGGCATTTTTTAATAATAGTGTAAAATGTGTGAGCTTTTATTGTAATTTGATTTGTTTGAACTTGAGTGTTTACTTTGAAGTAATTTTTTGTGAAACATTTTTTAAATTAGGCATGTTTGTGTATTTGGACTTTAGCATGGTATGTTCGAATTTAAGCATTTACTTTATATATCTGAAGTGTATTTTCACTTTGGCATTTACTTCATGTATGGTTGAACTAAATTTGTGTGAAGCATATTTGAACTTTGGCATTCATTTTGTGTGAAAAGTTAGAATCTTAGCATTCACTGTGTTAGCTGACTAACTTTGACTTTCACACATGTGAATGTTCAAATTCAAAATGTCATGTAAGGTGGAACTAAATTAGCATGAAGCATATTTGAACTTTGGCATTCATGTTGTGTGAAGAGTTTGGATTTTGGCATTCAATTTTTGTAAGTGCATGTTCAAACTTCAACATTTATTTGTATATGTTTGAAGTATGTCTTTGATCGAATTGTGTGAATGTTGTTTGAACTTCACATTTCACTTTAAATGTCAATAGTGTGTTTGAAGAAACTACATGTGAGATGTAATTTGACTTTGACAACAACTTTGTTGTGTTCTTTGGTATGTGTTTATATGCTTGAACTTTCAAATTATTATGTGTGAATAGTGTAATAACGTTGACATTCACCTATGTTGCATTTTCAAACTAGTGTGAAATGCGTGAACTTTGGCATCCACTGTGTGTGTGTTTGTGATTTCATGTGTTTGAACTTAAAGTGTTTACTTTTGAAATAACTTTTTCATGAAATATTTTTTTAAAATTAGGCATGTTGGTGTGTTTGGACTGTAGTATGGTATGTTTAAATTTAAGTATTTACTTTTTATATATGTGTAAGTTTGTCTCCAATAAACTATATGTGAGATATGTTTTAACTTTGGTACTTTGATTTGATTGAACTTGAGTGTTTAGTTTACTTAGTGGTTGAAGTAAATTTTTTGTGAAACATCTTTTAATTAGGCATGTTTGCATTTAAGTATTTCTTTATACATGTTAACTTTGAGTCTTAATAAACCATATGTGAGATCTTTTAACTTTGACAACCTTTTTTATGTTTTTGATTTGGCATGTGTATATATTTGAACTTTCACATTCACTTTTGATGATTAAGTATTTTTGCTTAATTGCTAACATAATTTGGTCAACACATTAACGAAGGTGTGAAAGATTTACACCATGGTCAATAACAAACCATTAGCAATTGAAGTCTTGCATTGAAATCTCTTGCTGCTGCTCTCACTACTCCCTCTGCCCCTGTCGCACCCGCTAGGGTTTTTGCGACAACTTCTTAGGCAGGTTCTGGGAAGTCTACAGCTCCTCTGGCTGGTGTTGGGAAGTCTACGGCTCATCAGGCTTCCCCTGCGAGTCCTGTGACGCCCTCGGAGCAGGGTTTTCTGCCCCCAACAACCCTAAAGCCCAAGGCTCATGGTCGCCCTGCTTCGAATGGCTACTCTCACAGTGCTTTCCCAATATGCAACCACATTGTCGTGGAGTTGGAAGAGGAGAGAAATTGATGTTGTTGCCTCTGTTTTTTTCTAAGCATGGTTTGATTTGCAAACTTGAGGTACACTAGCCTTCTCTTCCTGATCTTCATTCCTAGATTTCCAAGCATTTGAAGCCCCTAATTATTGGTACAATCCATATATTTCCTATGGCTAAAGGCTTTTTTTTCGATAAATTTAAAAATTTTGTGGATAGAAAAACTATTTTGTGAAAATGTTTTTAGCTGGGATGATCCCCTTATGCTGATGTTGAAACCTTGGCATCCTGACTTCTCATCGTCTTTTGAATTGTTTGATAAGCAACCCATCTGGGTAGGGCTGCCTCATCTCCCCCTCCATCTTTGTGTTGATTCTCTTCTGGAGACTGTTGGGGATGCTATTGGGGTTATGTTAATGGTGGATGAGAAATCTTTGGATTTGTTCCCCTCTACATATGCTCGTATCTTGGTGGATATAGATACTTCTAAAGGCCTGCCATCAAAGATTAAACTTTATTGTCCTTGGGGTAGAAGCTAGATTCAACAATTGGACTATGAAGGCCTCCCATTCAGATGTTGAAGATGCTTTAAGACTGGGCATGTTGCTTCTCAATGTGAACTTCAAAGATTCAAAAAGTCTGCCTTGTGTTGGCAGGGTGCCTCTTCTTAGCACTATATGGTGGAGAAGGCATCATCCCATTGAAGCTTTTTGTAGGTGGTTGAGCAAGACTGCCCTATGTCTCATGTGGTGGAGGATGGCTCGTGCGCTACAACTTGTACTAAGCCTACTACGGTTGTTGGCTCTGATTCTGTTCACCCTCTTGCTAGTTCTGCTCCAACTCCTTTGCTAGCTGGAGTTGTTCGCCCTTCTACTAGTTCTTTTCTAGATTCTTTGTTGGATGGAGCCGGGCACCCTACTAGCAGTTCGGTCGGTGTTGTTGCTGGTCTTTTGGCTAGTACAAGGTCTGAAGTTGCTAATCCACTTTTAGCTAATCCCTTGGGAGTATTGTTGGTCCTTTGATGGGCATTTCATTGGTTGTTCCAACACCTCTGTTGGGTGTTGGCTCTTCAATCTTGGAGTCACTGTTTTGGCAAGATGAGGCTGCTAGAGTTGAAGAAGTGGATAACAGTTAAAGGTAAACAATCTAAGAGATCCTCCTCTTCTTTTGACATGACCCTTTGGTCCCATAAGAAGGGATCAAAATTTTAGTCCCCTCTCCTTCATCTGTTGTTTTCCTTTGTTTTATCTAGCACAACAGACTGGGGTGTTTTAGTTGGTCTGCTTTCTTTGGCAGTGTTTCTTTGTGAGGGGTTTGGGGTGTCTTGGCTTTAGTTTTGGCTAGACTGTTGTTTCTTTGGAACTCTTATTGTTTTATCTCAAGTTCCAATATTGTAAAGGGTTTCAAGCCCCCTTCAAAATCTGTTGTTACCCTAATAAAAAATAAACCATTAGCAACACTCTAGAAGCATAGCTAGCAACCCACATCAAGAGTGGGGAGCCAACTCACTCACAATTGGGGGAGGAGGGATTGACGAGTTATTCTTCCTTCTTCAGCAGACAGCTAGCAACCCACATCAAGAGTGGGGAGCCAACTCACTCACAATTGGGGGAGGAGGGATTGACGAGTTATTCTTCCTTCTTTAGCAGACAACTGTACAAGCAAAGCTACCAGTACGGTCAAGTCCCCACCAGACAGTAGTGGAATCAAATGTGGGACAATCAACATCACGAGCAATATTAAAAGGGTCTGCGCACCTAGAGGGGACTGCAGTGGTAGCGAGAGGTGGATTTAGGTCCACAAAATCAGAGGAGGCCAGTTCAATCGGAGCATCACCATGGGGGGTCCTCATTAGCTTGTTAAGAGTTCTTAGAGGTAGACTCGGAGAGAGAATTAGAAGATGAAACAATCATCATTTGCGTCCTTCCAAGTAGCAACTCATTTATAACACAAAAGAGAATACTCAATAGCCATATCACCAATAGAGAAGCATCGCCAACACTAAAAATAAAGGCCCTCATAATCCAGCGATGTGGAGATATTCGTGTCAACCAAAATGTGATTGAAAGTAGAGAAGCTCAATTAAGGTCATAGCCAATAGAGTCTCCAATGGCCCTAAAATGAAAAATCTCCCAAAAATAGAGTGTAAGACTGGGAAGACAAACCTGTATTGAGCACACATTGAGTGGTTCATTAAGAGGGTTGAAGGATATTGTCCAAGGTTTGGCAGAAAGAGATTGATTCCTCTAAACCCATAGCTTGCTTAACACCAAATCACAATCTTCAAAAGATGCAGCAATAATAATAAATTAATAAAACCTTTTGCTTTAGGGAAAAAACTCAATGTTACCAGACTAAGGATCGCAAAGAACTTGTTACCAAACAATGCAAATTTGGAAGAGGGTCAAAGACTTGTGAATCTATAGACCAAAACATGACATTGGTAGAAATCAACATTATCCATCACATACAAGTCGCACACCACCATAGGAGACTCTTGTCATAGGCAATAGTTCTAGCTTTCACCTTTGGAGGAATAATAATAGCATTAGATTTGGCCTCTAACCCAAGTAGAGAAGAGGCTGGTTGGTTTCACTATCTGTGCATGTTTGGATATCAACATATTCTTATTGTATTGTTTGAATCTTGTGCAAAGCATGTGAGTGAATTCCGACATCCCTGTTAGTAAGATTAATGTTGATATCCCCTTATATTGTTGACATTCAGTTTGTGTCATATGACATGAAGTACATGCTTGAGTTTTATTTGAGAATTTCATGTATATTGTGTATTTTTTGCATCCACTAGTGTTTGTGCATGCTCAGGTGTGTTCATGTGTGTGTGTGCTTAGGCGTGTAGATGTGTGTGTGCGCATGTGGGTGGGTTTGTGTATGTGTGTGTGTGCAAGTGTGCATACGTACATGAATGTATGTGTGTGTGTGTGTGCGCATGCGTGCAACATATGGATTTGTTATTCAAGCTAAATCTCCCATGAAATTTATACCTTGGGGAAGCAAAGGAGAATGGTGGGCTACACTCTTCTCCCAACTGTTTGGCATCATTATATTTTCACGTGTGTGTGTGCATGTGGGTAGATTCGTGTGTGTGTGCGTCTTACAATATGAAGTGTGCATGCGTGTGTGCGCAACATATGAGTTAGTTATTCGAGCTATATCTCCCATGAAATTTATACCTTGGGGAAGTGAAGGAGAATGGTGGGCTACTCTTCTCCCAACTGTTTGGCATCATTATACTCATTTTTATAGATTAATCATTGCATGTCCTTTTGATATCTCAAGGATTCCCTTAGTTGCTTGTATAGACTAGTCAAAGAACTATGGGCATCCTTCCTTATGGTGCATTAGATGCCAATTAGGCTTTATTATGGGTAACAATTTTGCTTTTAAGATAAGGGATGCATTGGTGATACATGACTTTCTTATCTATTAAGTAACATATATGTGGGCCCACAATGATTAACACTCCCACTTGATTAATTTGAGGATTGTTGGTGTGCCTTTCATGATTGTTGTTATTAGATTGGCACCTTGTAGTTTTAAGCCAAATGGGGACCTCATTGTTTGAGTAAATCTTTCATAATCTTTTTGTCTTTTTATGATTAAGTTTTCAAAAACTAAAAAGGTAAAAAACAAATAAATCTTCTGATTTCTTGACTTCAACACTTACAAAATCACAATGTATTCAAACACACTATCCATATTTAAAGCGAAATGTGAAGTTCAAGCACACTAAACACTATACAAAATAAATGTTGAAGTTTGAACATGCACATGTGTGAATGTCAAAGTCAATCCACTTACAAAATATGAATGACAAAATTCAAACTCTTCAAGCAAAATGAATGCCAAAGTGCAAAAAACACTCCACATAAAGTTGGTTGAACCACACACAAGGTGAATATAAAAAAGTTAAACCATTTCACATATACAAAATTTGATCAAACATGCATACAAGTATCAAAGTTAGAACACTCTTGAAAGTGATAAAAAGCACACACACACCCACCACACAAATTAACAAACAATAAGAGCATCAAATATAAGCAAATGGTAAAATAGTTTAGACACACTTCATATGAAATTAGTTCAAAAATACTTCACATATACAAAGTTCATTAAAAAATCCATATAAGTGAGTATCAAAGTTAGAACACTATTGAAAGTGATAGAAAGTTTAACACACCCAACACATAAATTTATCAAACAATAAGAGGATCAAATATAAGTGAATGGTAAAATAATTTAAACACACTTCATACAAAATAAGTTAAAATACACTCCCCAACAAACTTCAAACAAAGTTCACAATACAATGAAGGGATGCTACATTTTAAACGTGCGCACAAAGTGATTGCTAAAGTTCAAATGATAAATGTCTAAAGTTCAAGCACATTTCCAACAAACAATAGTGGACACCAAAGTGAAACACACTAAATAAAAAAGTTTAGAACACACTTGAAACCAACAATTAATGCAAATGCAAACACTTCATATAAACGTACACAAAAAAGAATGCTAACAAACAATTAAAGGGAGGTCAAAGTTATCTCAAAAAATAAGGGGATGCACACATACTCTTCATACAAAGTTCAAAAATATAATGAATGTTTCAATTCTAACAATAAAAGTATACATAGTAAATGCCTAAAGTTCAAACACATTTCCAACAACTAATAGATGCCAAAATACAAATAAAGGCAATTAACGTAAATGCAAGCACTTCGTATAAATACAAAAAAATAGGAATGCCAACAAACAATTTAAGGGATATCAAATTTAATGTCTAAAGTGAATACAAACTTCCAACAAACAACTAGTGCATGTCAAAGTGACACTAAATAAAAGAGTTTAGAAGACACTCCAAACAAACAATTAATGTATGTCAAAATTCAAATACACTTAATTAATGCAAATGGTTACACACGCATAGTTCAAATATAATGAGAGTTCTGAAATTCAAATATGCATACTAAATGAATGTTTAAGTTCTAACAATAAATGTACACATAGAACACACTAAACATAGATATTAAAAGTCACTACAAACAAATAATTGGTGTATGCAAAAATTCAAACACATACACAAACTACATGGCAAAGCTCAAATAGACACTACATATAAATGCAAACAAAGTATTCAAAATTCATGCATATAGATTAATGTTAAACAAACAAAGTATCAAGAGTCGATACTGAATTTCAAACCCAAGCTTCAACAAACAATAACTAATTCAAGATTCAAACACACCTCACACAACTGATAAATGAATTCCAAAATAGAACACTAAACCAACATGTTTAAATTACAGTTTGCTAACACAATACTATGCATTAAAATATTACCAAACTACGTTATAATTAGAGAATATTATTGTACTTAATAATTAGATAATGAAATGAATATAAAAATTGAAAAAAGTTCAATGTCATGCAGGAAAATAAATAGTTTAAAAACCAAAAAAAATGACACAAAGACACTGGACTTAGAAGAATGGTCATGGCTAATGACCATTCTTTGCAGCCTTAGGGAGGGGGCAAATTCAACCCCTCCCAAATAAAAATAATGGTATTAAATAATAAATCAGTTTACATCTCAATTCACTGGACAAATATAGTCTCAATTTACATATTACATAGATTGATGTTGCCAATTTGAGCAACTGATTCAAATATTGTAACACCTTCAAAGGTTTAGATATTGCATATTCTAGAAAATTTTCTTATTTTACAAACTATATTTACACCAATTTCAACCATTGATTAAAAATACAAAATTTTCTCCAATTTCAGATATTAAATATTGAATTTAATATCCATTCCAATATTTGAAACATTTTTCTAAAATTCTATAAATTGCATTTGTCACTTGACTTCAGTAGCTCCCTAATCGAGCCTCCAAAGATTTCCGAGCACTGACTCAGCTTGTCACACACTCAACATCAACCACTTTTTAAGTTTAGATGATTTTCCTATCAAAATATAAAATGATTCAATGTTTGACACGCTGAGTAAAACTGATATAATAAGATTCAATAAATAAATATTGAGTTTAATATCTATTCCAATATTTGAAACATTTTTCTAAAATTCTGTAAATTACATTCGTCACTTGACTTCAGCAGCTACATAATCGAGCCTCCAAAGATTTCCGAGCACTGACTCAGCTTGTCAAACACTCAACATCAACCACTGTTTAAGTTTAGATGATTTTCCTGCCAATAAAATATAAAAAGATTCAGTGTTTGACAGGCTGAGAAAACTAATATAAGAAGATTCAATATAAAAATTAATGGACATATAAATGAATAGTATCCCCATGTTATAGAATCATTTAGATGCACAAAAACTTTCAAATAGAAAAATTTGAGCATAGATCTGCCTAACTCTGTTATACAAATATACAAAATGATAGTTTAGACGAAGTATGTTCTAAAACAAAATTTTCACATATATTTGTTTTATTGCAACTCTTAAATAGCACTTCTGTGTCACTGTCATAAAACACAACCTACCCCCATGTTGATGCACAAAGGGGACAATGAACAAATTTTTGATAAAAATAAATCATGTTAAAGAAAGTCATGTAGCAAGAAGAAGACCAATCAATCAGACAAGCAAAGGATGACAGTATACATATGGCAGGGGTTAGGAAGAATGTCAATGCAAGCCATATAACCAAAGTGCATGACATGATACACAGGCTAACACAAAAGGAACTAAAGACTGTCATGCAAAGGACAATGAATCTACAGACCTCCAACATCAAATGATGAAGGCATCATCTCATAAGCTCATAGAAGTTTGTCAAATGGTCATAGCAACAGTGAAGAGTGAAGAACTACTTCTAAAACCCTGTCCAAAACCCTTGCAAGAAATGAACAGTGGCAACCAAATATTCATGGACAGTCATCGCATGGTCGACAGTCCATAGTTAACCATGCTAAAATGACAATGTAACCTAATGGAAGGTCAGGGACAAATGACAGTCCTTGAAGAAGACTGAGAACACAGACAGTCATGGAAAAGACATGAAAGTTTCATACACAGTCAATAGAATGACAGGTGTATTTCATGAAGAAATATGCAGACATGGTGTACTATGAAAATGAAAGAGAAAACATGTGTATGGAGGTTGGAGGAACTAATAGATCTTCATAAAATCAAAACAAGGGTAATTTTAGTGCACTTGCAATCTGATTTGGCCAAACTTTATTCTTTGTTGCTATTCATTTGAAAATGTTCAATAGCAGTTACGTTTGGATTATTATGGAGTATTGCAGGCATATTGGATACACTACATTAACAACACTGGAAGGTATTATATGTACTGGTGTGTATATTCCTCCATCTTTTAAAATCAAATATCTCCACTATGAAGTGAAAAAAGACTACGAAGTAGATGTTGTGAAGATTATAATCTAAGAGTTATGGGCATTCTATGCACATGATAAGCTTTGTACATAGCTTTATCAATCAGAAAAAATATGAGTTATTTAGTAGTCCAGATACTCCCGTTCGAACTTTTAGTCTAGTAGAAAGATGAGAATCAAACAATGTATCTGCATTGCTTCATCAAATTCAGAAAACCAGATTTTTGGGTACAACAAACCTTATTGGACGTTATGCTAAAGGTGACCACTTGCATTCTATTTTTGAGATTATAAACAAGCTTGAGACAAGTTGTAAAGCTGTGGGTTGCAGTGCTTCAAATTACTCTTGCTCAGAGTACATTTAATGCTATCAAAAGAGACAAGGAACCAAGTCTTGTAACTTGGCCTCAAGGTTAGCAGTAAAGTTTCTCATGGTTATATATGTCTTCAATGCTTGAAAGGCAGTTTCACATCATTGTTCCAAATAAAGCTGGATTTAAGATATTTGTGATGTTGGGTGTGGACAGACATAAGAAAACAATAGCTTCGGTTTTTTGTAAAGATGTACTTACAGCTACTCATTCTTCTCTTAATGACGCGGGTTCACATACATTTCTAGCTTTTGGAACTAGCCTTTAAAAAGGCAAATGTTCATGGGGGAGATATCGGACTTGGTAAGTTAACCGTTCCCTTGGAACCACAGAAGCTTGTTTTTTAACAACATTTTTGCATGATATGAAATGCCTTGTAAAACAAAAAAATGGGTCAGGGGGATATAAACATTTTCTCATCTGCAATGGATAGAGAATCAATGGAAAGAAGGCCTAAATTTGAAGATTAGCAGAAGAGGGTGAAGACATTAATAATATAAATGATGAATGTGGAATTCATAATTGAAAAATAACAGAGGAAGAAGAAGAGAAGATCCATTCACATTATATTTTACAACCTAAGAACTAAAGGCAAATGGTGGTGGATATCAGGTTGTCAGGTGGCATCACTGTGATTCTTGGAGGCATCTTTGAGGTGTTTATGATAGTCAATCTGGAGAGAGTGACATCAATAAGAGGCTTGCGTAATGGAATTCAAAAGTTACATGGCAATATTCAAGTCAACAACCAAGGCATGCGAAAAAAGGCCCACCAAATATCAATATGGAGGACACAGATCAGGTGATTTATTATGGCTCATAAAAAGGTTTGAAGATATGTTGGAAGCTGACCCTATTCCCACGCCTTCAAGGAATCAAAACAAGTTAAACATCATAAATATGTCCCTATTTTCAAGCAAGAAGGTATTCGACAGGATTTATGATTAGCAAGGATAGTTATGACAGTTGGAAACCATCATTGACTCTTGCAGGAGGTAGAGAGAGTTTTGATTTTTTCCCAAGGAGAATATCTAGATCATTCAGTTTAAAATAAAACAACCTCATCTTCTATGCCTAAATGGAGAGTTGGTTGGAATAGTTTAAGGAAGAGAGTTAGAGGAGTGTTTCCCCAATGTTCCAAAGGAGGTTTGACTTGGCCTCAAGGGGTGGAAAAACATTTATTCCTCCATAAAGGGACTTTTAGGATTATCTCTTGGGGTGTAATTCTTGCAATTTTCCTGCTCTGTACTTAAACCTGAAAAGGTTCTATCTATCCAAGAAATATTGTATTGTAACTCAGAAAATCAGTCCTAGAGGCTGAAACATGTGTAATATTTCATTTTTCAAGATAAAATCAGTCATTTTCAGATTCGTACTATTGTAAAGATACCTTTCAACAATAAGCTTTCAGTGATTTTGCCTTCTCAGGAACTGTTAAATTGTGTGCAAAATAATGATTGAAGTATTATTGTGTTTTCTCAGGCAGAAATTGTATGACTCGTTCCAGCAACTATAGGCAGAAAATGTACACTTTATGCAAGTGGCTAACAGTTTTTTAGCTGTGAAAACATCTCTTCTCATTTAAAAACTATTGAAGAATCAAACCTCCTTGCAAAACATTGTTGTACTGGCAAATGAAAACAATTGAATTATGTGAAATTGAGTTGATTATTGATACATTATGAGTACTAAATAGAAGTAAAGGGGACAATGTTATCTGGTGCATCACCCCATTTCATGTCTTTTTCTCTCCCTTTTCTCAGTGAAAGTAGTAGTACAGATGAAGTACCAAGAGGAACCAACCTTCTCTAAAGGTTGGTCTCAACTATCAAAGCACACATCCTATGGGATGATCTCATGTTTCACTAGCTGAGTTGAAAGTTCAGGCAAGGCTACAAACTTTTATGGTTTATTAGGAGTTTCAAATCTATGGTTAAAATGGCTTATGGTTTATGACACCTACAAATTTTCACTCATCCAAAAGGACTTTAGCTATGCAATCAATCAAAATCAATATTATAGTTCAGGTTTGAAAAGACTTGACCTATAATATGTAGACTACAGACTTAACCTCTAACCTATACGTTTTGTTAGATTGTATAAAGTGACTCAGATCTAAAATGTTTAAATGTGACGTGGCGAGCAAGGTTGACCTCTCTTGGATCACATAGATTCATGGTTAAAAGGACTAGATTTATTAAGGCAAATAAAGAATTTGGATTTTAGAATTTTTAATTAATTTATGATAAATACAAAAAGCTGGCAAAATTTAAACTTGAAATATTGAATTGTAACTGAAATAATTTAGGAATTAGGAAACTACAAAAAAATGGAAAAAATAATGTTAAAATTAACCACCAGACTGATTTCTGAATATTCTGAATGTTATGTTTAATCAAGATGCAAAGAACCTAAATTGTACTAAGTAATTCTTTTTCATGAAATTTTGTGGTGTGTAGTAATGGTGCAAAAGGGCGATCAGAGAATTGAAAAGCTAATTTATCAAAGTAAATAATAAATTCAAAACTTATAACCTACTTGAAAAACAATGTTTTAAGTCAAACTTAACTAAGTGAACAAAGAGGTAAATATGGTGAATTATGATCGAAGCATTTATCAAATGATTGTAAAAGGAAGTTTTATTACTTAAGTGTGGTGTATGTGATACACAAACTCAAAGGTTGGAACCTGTTGTATTTCCTTGATGCTTGTGATGTGCAGTGCTGCTTCCTTTCTCCTCGTCATCGCTGCTGTCTTTATTGAGCTCCATTAAACAATCATCACCCACAAAAAAAAGCAAATACAAAATACCAAATAAAACTTAAAAAGAGGAGAAAAAACTTCTCATAAAAAATATAGAGTACAAAAAAAGGCGTACCAAATTTATAAAAGTAGTCCTCCAAACAAAATAAAAACAAAAGAGGCATGGCCATGCCAAATAAAAATAGAATGACAGCTAAACAACATGACATGTAAACAGCTCATTCCAAACACTCATAGTCTATGAAGTGAATCTGACTTCGCCAATCAAGCTGTTAATGACACTGCAAATGCAACAAAAAATCGTGCATTAGCATTACTATTAATCCTATTTACATTAAATTTCACAATAAATTTTAACTTGTTTTATAATTAAAAAATAAATAAAATATGATTATCATAAATATAAATTTCTTTTATTGAAATTAAAAATTGCCTAATCAAAAGCATATATCCATTAACAAATATTGAACAGAAAAAAAAAAAAAATCAACACATGAATTTCATTAAAATACACATCTATGACGTTTGCAAAACATTGTGCATGGTGCACCAAGAATTCCTTTGAAAAAGAACACAGAGAAATTTAGGAGCGTACTTGAGAAGAATGTCTTACAAGTTACAACAATTCGGCCAAATGGAGATCGCTGAAGGAGATATAAAGCTGAGCAATGCTCTGCAGAAAGTGGGCTGCCTGATAGATGTCAGAGATGCTGAACATGTGAGACATTTTCATCCAAAAGAAGAGTTGAAGCTTCCAGCATTTGAAGAGGAATATTGTTAAGCAATATGCTGCAGTCTCTTTTACTGATGCCATCAATGTTTAATCAAATCCTGAAACAACCACAAGCATGATATATAGTAAGTTTTAATACAGCCACGTATCCCCGTGTTCACTTCATAAACAATATTCCAAACAAATGTAATCATAGATCTGTAAATATTCTCCCTTACTTTTGGAATTTATACCACACTCTGTTATATTTAAAACTTGCTTAGTGGCTACCCTATATTTTAACCAGAACACCAGAGCACATTATTTCAACAACCTTATTCAGAAGATTCCCAATGAAAACATCTGAAGCATACTTGCTCCTCAAAAAGACACAAATCTAGAATAAGAAGGGATTGTCTAAACAGATGACGTATAATAACTGGCACAAAATTAGTAAGGGTGTGAAATTCTATGGAGGAAAATTAAAAGCCGTAAAAATGCCCTTCTTCCCTTGTCCTAGCATTTTAATGTCCTAGCATTAGTTTTGCTTTACAATACACCCATAATAGACCTGCCTGAGTACAAGGTGAGAGATGATCTTAATGCTAAGAGTATAACTTCAAGGCTACAACAAAGAACTAGTATCACACACCTCCAAAGTTGCAGACTAAAAGAAGAAAGGCTTCTACTGATGGGGGAAGCAGATAACTCCAAAACTTCACACCATTTTGGAGTTGATAAGACATTAGCTCATTTGCAATGCTATGTGTCTTGGACTAGTCCATGTAAAATGAGGAATGTTCCACGCAAACAAGCAACTGGTTTGTTTGTAACAAATGTTTGGGTCCACTTTGAACTGTCAAAATCTATTGATTTGGTCCTTGGATAGAGATTCCAGGTTTGTAGGGAAATGTTGGTTCATACTTCAGGACAAAAAGGATACAGGGCTCCAAGAGAGTACTACTTTCCATCCACTATTTGATTGAATAAGTTTAAAGACTTTTTACTAACAGAGGCAAGAGTCTACAGCATATATGCATTCTCTTAGTCTACACATTTAAAAAAAAAAACTAAATCAATGGGAGTTGAAGGAGAGTCACAGAATATGGTCATCAAACAATATAAAACATCAAACATGTGTAAAAGGAATCACCTAGAACAAGAATTGCTTCCATCAGTTGTCCTCTGCCTCTTCCTTTCGCTTACCTCTGCAGGAGCTGAACATCGCACATTCGATTGGGCAGGGGCGCCATTTCTGCTATATAAAGTCACAAATAAGAGCTCCATATACAATCAATGTGGCTGACACATTCCCCAATCTTCTTCACCCTATCCCAGTCGGCATCACAATCTTCGACTCCGCATCCTTATCATTCATGATGGCAGACACATTCCATGTCACATCATTTCACAAAAAGAAAGGAGAAAGCATGGAAGAGGGCAAACCCCAACACAATTCAAGAAGGTCAAACCCGTTCACAAGGGCTCTTTTTTAAACGGCCATGCTTTAGTTTAAGAGCCATTAGTGGAAGAAAATGGGCACATCATCACCCGAGAACTCATAGGAAGACAATAGCTCCCGAATTTAGTTGATTTTTAGAAATGGAAGATGATAGCTAATTCAAGAAGGCCTCCTCCAGAGAATTGTCTGCCATGCTTCAGTTTCAGAGCTGTTAGGGCACGTTGCAGAGCTGATGAACATTCGAGAGCTGTTTCAGAGCTGTTAGGGCACATTCCTTTTGTGAAAGGCCTGTTAGGGCACGCTTGAGAGATGGATACTAGAATCTTATTTGAAATTATTTATGCACATTGCAGAGATGGATTCACATTCCTGCTTTTTTTGAACGGGTATGCTTTTTTTTCAGCGGGCGTGCTTTCTTTTTTTGAGAAACGATAAAAAAGTAACTTTGAAACTATTTTTAGAATTTGATGAACTAAAACCATTTTTTAAAATTGATTTTCTTTTTTCTTTTCTTTTCTTTCTTTTTCTTTTTTTTTTGACATTACTAGCAACTAGTAATTGCACCTTGGAAGGTCAATTGGCAGGCTTAGTGGTAGGTTTTATGTTTGATTCTTAACTAATTTGATCTTTAAATAATTGGACAGTTGAGTTTAAAGAGGCTTGGAGGAAAGTAATAAATTTGACTCCTAACAAGTCTAAAACCATTTATTCCATTACTAGAGGGGCTATGTCCGACTCTGAGATTACTCAGTTGATGGAAATTTGAACAATCAAATGAAAAGAAGTGTTTTCTTCCCTATTTCCACTACCATTCATAATTGTTGTGTGTCACCTTTGGTTGATCCAATTTTACAACCAACTCCCCTCATGATCACATGTTTTTGACGTTGCTTCTTACATTTCAACCTTTTCCCCAAAACATCATCGTTTTAAATGCTATGTCTAACAACTCCAAAAGGAGGGAGTTCTTCAAATTCAAATTGTTTCAAAAAAATGGTCATTTACTTGAGAGTTTTGAAAACTCAGAATGTCCCTGGTATCCTTGCTTCCAAAACCATCTTCTTTCATTTTGGTTATCTACCCTAATACTCCATGAATCAAAAATATATCCTTCAATACTACGAAAGTCCTCAACTAATGCCCCTTTGCCTTGATCCATCAGTGACACCCCAACCATTGACATGGTATCAAGTACTTCATTGTCATCTCTCCGCACATGAGTTATTTTGAACTCCTCAATCAATTTTAGCGGAGATTTAATCCTTCAAATGTATTTGTTTATATACCAGACACTTGGCTCCCCTTTGATAATATCATTAATTATGACTAATGAGTCCCCTTCTAGATGAAGTTTAGATACTTTTAGATTTACTGATGTTTTAATTGCTAAAAGGGTTGGCGGGACCTTAGCCTCATTATTAGTTCCTTCCACTAATCTTTTCACTCCCAACATCAAAATATTGCCTTTCTAGTCTCTCACCACTTATCAAAGTTTATTTTTATCCATCCTATGTTTAGAAGGATCCAAGGCACCTCTTTTACCTTCTTGGAAGTAGGATTAGCCCTCAATGGCCCATTAATAGACTTGAATTTAATCAAGGGCCATCTTGATTGAATTCTTGAACCTTCTTGGTTGAAATAAGTTTTGTCTATGTTTACGCATGATGTTGAATTACTCGGTATTTCTGAGATAGCTCTTTCTATTCATGCTAGAAATCTCTTCATATATTCACATTTTTCTTGAAAGATCCTTCTACTATGTTCTTTCTAAATTTTTCATACAATCGTTGAAGGACAAATATATTGTATGCATGAGAATATTGATGTGTGTCCTAGGAGAAACTAACTTTTTCCAAATCTTTCAAAGTGGTAGGGAGGGGCACATACAATCCAAGGTGATTCAAAACAAACTTGCAACATTCTTGAGAAAACTTACAATTGAGTAAGATATAATCCAATGTCTCCTCCTCCTTGTTACAAAGGAAACACTTGAAAGGACCAAAAAAGACAATCTTCTTCAATCTGTCCCCAATTAAAATTCAACCTCTGAATGTCAACCAAGCAAAGGATCTCGCTTTTGGTAAGCAATGTTTATTCCAACACAAGCTTCTGAGCCATTCTTCCAACCAAGCTTCATTCTAAAGGATGTTGTATCCTATTTTGACTAAATACTCTCCTCTAATTGAACTACACCAAATAATTTCATATGTTGTCCTTGTAAGAGAAAGAGACCTATTGATAAAGATGTCTCGAAGGATTTGAGTTTAATTTTCTTCCCTCCCTGAGTTGGCCAGATCTTTCCAATGTCATTCCTTCTTCAAACTCTCCCTGTCGGCCTCAAAAAATTACTAACCTTTGTACCCCATCTCTTCTCTGTGATTTCCTTTATTCTATTAATGTTCTCTTTTTCAACCAACAACTCCTTCCTGTCCTAGGAATTTGTTCATAAGTTTGCACTTCTCCCATCTCTCAACTACCAATAAATGTGATCTATAATGACTAGCCTATAACTCACAATAAAATTCCATAATGAAGAGCCACGTGGAGAGTCCTAAATATTTAAAATTCTAATTCTCTCATTATTGTCCAAATACTTTGCTTTTGAAATTCTTTCCCATTTATGTTCTAGATACTTGTACATGTTCCATACTAGCTTTGCACCCATGGCCTTATTGAGTATTTTCCAATTCCTTAAACTAGATCCACCCAAATCTTTTGGTTTACAAATTTGATCCTATGCCAATAGAGGAATCTTATCCCCATTCTTATTCCCATTCCAAAAGAAATTCATCATCCTTTATTCAAGAGTACATATCACCTTCATTGCAATCCTCAAACACATCATAAAAAAAAGGGGTATAGTAGATATGACAGTCTTTAGCATTAGAATCCTACCTGCCAATGTTAACCATCAACTTTTCCAACCTTCCATCTTACCTATACACCCATCCACTAGCCCTTTCTAAAGAGAAGATTTGCACAACCCTGCAAAAAGGGGAATCCCAAGAAATTTACCTAGTAGTTTGCCTAGCCACACGTTGAAGATCCTCAAAACCTCTCTTTGAACATTTTGGTCTATATTAAAAAAGAATACTTCAGATTTTCTCCAATTAATAGTTTATCCTAAAACCTTGTGATATGTGTCCAAAACTCTCTTCATGACTTGTGCCTCCCTCAAGGTATCTTCCCCTAATAATATAGTGTCATCAACAAATTGTAGGTGAGATGCAAGATAAGCTCCTCTAGCAACTACCACTCCCTTCCTCTGACCTTGTATCTTCCTTCCCAAAATCAGCCTCCCCAACACTTCAACCATCAATATAGAAAGAAAATGGGAGATGTGATCTCCCTGTATGAGGCCCTAGGATGTAGGAAAGAACCCTTGTGGGCTCCCATTTACCAAGATTTATACACAATACTTAACTGTCATACCCTTAATCCAAGAAATCTGTTTCCTACTGAATCCAAATTTCTCTAACACTCTATACAAAAAGCCTCTATCCACTCTGTCATAAGCTTTCCTTATGTCCAATTTCACGATCTTTTTTTTTTTTGCCTACCCACTCTGATTGAATGGACTGCCTCATGGGCGATAATTATTCCCTCCGTGAAGGATCTATTTGGGGTGAACCCACTCTACTCCTCTGATATCAAATTACCCAAAATCTTCTTCAACCTATTTACAACCACCTTTGAAATAATTTTATATATAACATTGCATAATGATATAGGGTGAAAATATTCAAAAGTTTTTATATCCTCCTTTTTCAGAATTAAAGCTACCAAGGTATTATTAAAATATTTTAGAATGAGTCACTTTTGCCTAGATTCCTTGACCACTTCCCATATTTTCATCTTGATCACCTCCTACAATTTCTGATAAAATAGTTCTTGAAACCCACCGATCTAGGTGACTTATCCCCTTCTAAGGAAAAAAGTGCCTCTTTTAATTCTTCTAGTTGAGTCAGAGGTATTAACATCTCATTATCTAAATTTGAAACTATGTTGGGGATAATGCCAAGAACATCGTCATACTCTACAATTGAAACCAAAATGTTTGTAGACCATAAAGAGGAAAATAAAGAAACAACCTCCTTATTGATATCTTCTTCCTTGAAGCATCATTGTCCATTAACAAAAATAATAGAAGAAATCCCATCAGAAGACCTTCTTGATTTGACAGAGCTATGAAAAATCTTCTTATTTTGATCGCCTTCCTTCAACCAATTTTCTCTTGATTTTCTACATTAATAGATTTCTTCCCTTGCTAGAATCTTAGCATATCGATCCTTAAAACCCTTTTTTAGTGAGAAAATCTACTTAGTCCTTACCATCTATCATCACCTTATTGTAAAAAGATTCAACATGACCTTCTAATATTCCCTTTTCAACAAAAATGTCTTTAAAATGGGTCTAATCCCATACCTTCAAGATACCTTTGATAAATTGGAGTTACTTGAATAGTTGAAAACCTTTATTCCCTACACATGATGGAGAGTTGCACCACCAATATGCAACCATCTCCGAAAATCCCGCTTCATGAAGCCACATCCTTTTGAACTTGAAAAGGCACCTTAAAGGGATTGAATCCTTTTGCAACATTAAAGCCACAAGAAAATGGTCCAAGCCAATGAACGAGAGTATAGAAGCTTTGAAGATCAAGGGAAGATAATCACATCACCCCACCAAAAAGAAAATATCTAGTTTTTCTGCAATATTTTTTCAAATCACGGCCTTCTATTTGTCCATGTAAAAAATTGATTATGTACTTTAACTTCACACAACCCATTCCCTATAACAAAATTCTAGTAATCAGTTTGGATATTTCCCAATGATCCCTTCCCTCCCTTATTTTTTGCTAGTTCAATGGTGGTGAACAGCCCCATAATAGGTAATAATAATCATGCCAAAGCTTCGCGTAGGTATAGTGTATTCAACTAAGCATCATTTTCCCTATTATGAAGTGCATTTAAATTGTCAACCCAGGGACTATACTTGAAATGGGACAACACAGTTTGTGCACTAAGTTCCTCATAAAGTCATTTCACTTAAGTTGTAGGAAGGAAAATACATGAAAGGAACTACACTATTGTTGTAGGAAAGTAAAGCACACATAGCTACTTAAATGAAATTGATGCTGACAACCATAAGTTCAAATTTAACCTATTCTACCAACCCAAAGCATTCACTATGGCTATCTCTACAAGTGTTGTAGGAACATACAAAGATTATAATGCTACATGAGGAAACAGTGAATTCTACCTTAATTACTGAAAATGCTGAAACTACTTACTCTATTCTACTCTAATCCACCTCCCAAGTGGGCCCCCTTGGTTGGCTTCTACTAGATATGAACTCAGAATGTTACTCAAAATCACTCTTTTATTGTATATTCAGAAAAATTGGTTACATCATCATTAAACAGTGCACAGAACTAAAAAGTAACTTGCTTGCAATTATAGCAGTAATACAATCATCTGTCTAACTTGATTTCTAACAATCATATCCCTTTATATAGAGGGCTGACATTTATTTGAAAATAAAGATAAGGTCTGACTGATTCATGCCATAAAGAAAAGAGAATGCGATAGTCCAAAATAGAAGATCATAAAGACTAAATAACCGCTTCAATAGAACATTGACTGTAGAGGAAATATAGCATAGTTATGCTTCCTATATTCCCTGAAATGATCACTCCTTCAATTCCTCAAGCATGTTCCACAGTGTCATAATAGTTCTCCTCATCATGGCTTGGAAATTTATTGCTTCTTCATCAATGTTGTCGATTCACTCTCCAATCGCTCTTGTTACCCTGGCTGGTTAGTAGCACATGCATGTATATTTAAGTATTCAACTATTCAATCATATCCAAATGTTAGGACATACATTAAAACAATTATATGAAATATTGCATCATATATATATAATATTTAGCAAGGTATGTCAACTATTATCTAGCCCTAAGTTTGTGGATTTGATTGTACTTATAGCATGTACACAAGTTCAAGTACTTAAAAGTCATAGCAAGTGTTTTGGAAATGTCTTAGAACAAAGCATAAAATAATATAAAACAAAGACAAATTCCTTGCCCCTCATCTTCCCCCCAACAAGAATAACGCTTGTCCTCAAACATTATACTTCTTAGCAACTCCTCTGAATTCTCCAACTTTAGTCTTGCCTTTTCGGTTTCTTTTGAAGGTGTAGTAGAATCCTTTGGTTATTTCCCAATAGTCCATCTTGTAGTCTTCATGCAGCTGGTTCAATTTTGTAGCATTAATGTCATATAAAGGCCATAGAAGAATCAATGGTTGGAAAGTCAAAGGAAACCAGAGCTCATGCCTGATTTGTCCTCCCAATTGCATGTATTTTGGTGCTATGTTTATTGTTGCCTCTAGGGTAATAGGACTATCTGGTTCAAACTTTCTAAAATCCTCTAGTAACCTATGCCATCTACTTCTGACACCAATTAGGGCTCTCTAAAATGTGAAATAAGGCATCCCTTGATACTCTTTGTAGACCTTGTCTCTAACAGAAAAAATCATGTCCCTAGATATTGTTCTTGTATTCACATAAGTGAGACTGGACTAATCCCTTAGTAGAACATTGGGCTTGCTAGATTCAGCCCTCAAGGGTAGCTACTTTGAATTTTCTTTATCCTTATAACTATCTAGCTATATATCATAATTAGCTCCATTGTGCATACAGGACATCAAGGCTTTTAAATGTATGTCTCCTATGTAAAGCAAGGGATTCCATTCAGTCTCTTCCAAAATGATGAAGTTGTTGAGATACAGATCACAAAGCAAGTTTTTTTTCCAAGAAGGAAGGGTCTGGTATATATCATAAAATTCTTGGGTTGTCCTAAACTCAGATTTTTTATCCTTTATAGTCATCATCAATTAGAACAAGAGAAATTGCTCTTTCAAGAAAATGGCATACACTCTAGGAGGATATTTGCAAGCTATAATTTGGTCAGCCAATTTTAAGGCATGATCCATCTTTTGTTTCTATTTCTCTATTTTCTCTTTCAAGTCCTCTATTTCCTCTTTTTGATCATCAATCTCTTTTCGCATCTTTTTCCTGTCTTCTTTCCACAAATTTTTCTTAAAGATAAACTAAGTGTATAGACTGAAAAGAATAGACTGCAGAGTAGGTGGGCCAAAATCTTCTAGCTTAGTCTTCTATCTTTTCTTTGCACAATGGGCCTGCTCTAAGTAGTTAGTGAACCATGTTCTCCTAAAAGGGACTATAGCATTCTGAAAACAAGGATGAGCTGATGGTTGAGGCAACTGAGGCTCTTCCTGATTACCTTCTTGAACTATTTGATGACTTTCTTCAGGTTCACTTTGATGTGTGGGAGGCTCATTATCAAATGTCTCATTTAAATTTTGAGGAGAATCTGTAACATTCAGTTGAATTGGGGAATTATCTGAAACATAATCAATATGGGTTTCTGTAGCAAGCTTTTTTGATAGAACATCCTGACTATCTAGAGAAACCTGGGGAATTTGTCCTCTCATCTGAGAACTTCTCCTCAAGGGAGTTTCTGTTACCTCCACAGTTCTCTTTTTGATAGTTTTCTTTGGTCTCTCTACTACAGGAGTAGATGTTTTAGGAGCAGACTTCCTTTTCTTACTTTTTGAAATTGTAGGGTTTTTGGGTTCTTTCTCAGGAAATGAAGTTTCGTCACTAATCTTTCATTTTCCTTTCTTCTAAGAAGAAGTAGGTACATTGTCCTCTAGAGTAGGGGAAGGTTCTTTTTCCTTAAGAATCTCAAGTTTTCTTTCTTGTGTAGTTGTTTCAGTCACTGGCTCAGAGGGAGTTTCACTCTCATGAGCTGGTTGTTCAACAGGTTCATCTTGAGGTTGCAAAGTTTTGAATCAAACAAATTCATCCCATGCCAAAAGAGACACATCTCTAAGAGATCTTTCAACTAGTAATTTGACTAGGGAATGGTGTGAAACATAATTTGTCTTTCCTTTCTGGGTTTCCTCAGCACTAATGCTTAGCATATTATACAAAAAATTTGGAATGTTTACTAGAAAATTATGCCTGATATAGCTAAGCAATTTAAAATGGTGTGCATGCAAATGGGAAAAACTTCCTTCATAAGTGAGGTACCTTATAATGTGTGAAGCCAACTCATTGAATGGAGTAGGAAGTGACATGCGCTTGCAATCTTGTTTGTTCACCTCTAATGGAGGGTCTGAAGGAAGAGTGAATTGAGCTCGTGCCGATCTGGCATCATGTTCATTGGGGTAATGCTCCCCAATTACGGGAAACCCTGTCACTTCTGCAATGCATTCCTCCATTTCAAAAACTGTCAATCCCCATATATTTTCCTCCCCTTCCTCAAATGTGTTCATAAATTCAGTAGCTACTTCCTCATCAAACTCTGTTAGCTTTAAGAAATACCTAAGCCATCTACATGCATGAAATCTTTGGACGACTTCCACAGCAGTGAGAAGAATTGTATGGACGAATGGCTTATGATGCATTAGTTGTCTCCCCATTATTTTGAATTTCTTCTACAATTTTCCAATTCAATTTCCTTTATGCTTTGAAATTCCCAATTTCTTAATTCCTCTTGAAAAGACCTTGAATTTAAGCTTCAAACTACAGTTGTCCTTGCAATCTCTATGTTGCATTTTTTTTGAAAAATGAGCTATAATGACACTTTATGACAAGGAATTATGGCTTTAAATATATTTAACATCCACACAACTTGATCATGTCAACTTAGGGTTACGTCAATCAAGAATCAGGGATAATTTAGGAATTTAGGTAGAATACTTGTGCAAAAAATAAAAGGACTTGATGAATCAACACATAAGTATAGATTTAAATTGACAGACAATCTCATTAAGAATGATGGGTACAACAATAGTGACTTAAGAAATTAATACACTTATGTGCCCCCTATAAAATTTGGACAAGTGTCCACACTTGTCGTACTTAGCAAGAGGTAGGAAACTGGCCTAATGCCACATAATATAAATATATGTAGTATTAGATATAATTATCAAAATGTGTACTACAAGTAGAAAATATTAAATAGTTTTACCTTTCATTGCATTGTCAGATGCGCTTGAAGGTGGCGTGAATGGAATTTGTTAGCAAATATACTATCGCTGGATGTATGCATCAGCTAATGTGGCTTTTATTGAAAACGTAGGAAATATAGTAATTGTGATGACACGTAGTATGTGTGGGTGAAGGTAAAGAAGTGGAGTGGGTTGTAAAGAAGAATGTTAGAAAGTGAATGGAGAATTGAACTTAATTGGAAATGAAGTATTTATTATGGGTGCACCTGAAGGGAGTTTTAGGTTGAAGTTGCAGGAAGAAGGTTGGTACCTTCTATTGCTAGAAGTATTACTTGTTCTGATTGTTGATTTGTGTCATGGAATTGCTGCATGAAATCTTCTTTGGTTTGTGGTTGATGGTATAAACTAAGTCTATGACCATTGAATAGTAGTTTGAAATTGATTGAATCTATTGTTGTCAGCTGGAATTCTCCATTGTTGAAGACATGATATATCTCATATGGTCCTAACCATCTTGTTTGTAATTTGTCTTGTGTTTCTTGGAATCTTGAATCAAATAGGAGTTCCCAATCACCTACTTTGAATTGTTTGTTCTTGATATGGGACTTATGCCATTTCTTCCTTTTATTTTGGACTATCTTTGTGCACTCCAATGCAAATTTTCTCATCTCATCTAAAGAGTTGAGATGTAGTAGATGGTCATGCTGTGCTACAGGAAGATCAAAGTTCAGCTTCAGGACAATACGTAATTTTTTATTCTCAAACTCAATGGGCAACATGGCTTCTTTCCCATACAGTAATTCAAATAGAGTGAATCTTTTAATTTTTTTCCATGTTGTTCTGTATGCCCAGATTGCTTCTGAAAGGTGGTTGCTCTAGTCACGGTGGTTGAGTTGAATTATTTTTGTGAGTATTGCTTCAATTTATCTATTGGTGACTTCCGCCTAGCCCTTGGCTTGTGGATGGTAGGGGTTGGACTTCTGATGTCTAATATTGTATTCATTCATGAGCTCTATGATCAATTTAGATGTGAATTGTGATCCCTGATCTGTGACTAGCTCTCTCCGCACACCATAGCGAGTGAATATTTCTTTGTATAGGAACTCTACTACTTTTTTGTCATGGGCATGCCTCATTACCTTTACTATAACCCATTTGGTTACATAATATTTGCATACCAAGATGTATGGATTTCCATTAGATGGAGGGTCTATAGGACTAATAAAATCCATGCCCCATTTATCAAATGGTGTAACAACCACTTGTGGATGTAAATGTATTTCATCTGATCTTGTATGATGACCCATCCTTTGGCATTTATCACACTTCCTAGTATAATTTTCTACATCTGTATGAAATGTGGGCTAATAATAACATGTTGTTAATATTTTTAGATTTTTCCTTTTAGCTACAAAGTGTCCTCTATAGGGTTCATCCTGACAAGCATGGAGTATGTCATATGTTTCTACTTTGTGTACACACCTTCACATGACTTGATATGGACCTATGTAGAATAATATGTTTCTAATGCAATAAAATTGAAAGCTTTTCTCAGCTAGAAATTTTCTTTCCTTAGGAGAGAAGTGTGTAGGCATCTTGTTAGCTGAAAGTTAATTGGCTATATTAGTGTACCATGGGCTCTTGATAGTAATGTGGAACAAAAGTTCATCAGGGGATGTATCATCTATCACAGAGGTATCAAGGTCATCTCTCTGGAGTCTGGATAAATAATCAACCACAACATTTACTTTCTCTGGATTATCAATTTTTGTTAGATCAAATTCCTGCAAGAGCAAAAGCCATTGTGCTAACCTGCCTGAAATGGCAGGTTTATTGATAACATATTTTATGGTTGCATGGTCATTATGAACAAAGATGAGATATCCTATTACATAGTGGTATAATTTATTTAAAGCATAGACAACTGCAAGTAATTATTTTTTTGTGACTCTATAGTTTAATTCTAGCCCATGTAGGCTTTTGTTGATATAGTAAATAACATTTTCAAGTTTATTGGATTTATGTCCTAAGACAACTCCTATTGCATAATTAGATGCATCTGTATGGATGTGGAATGGTAAAGTCCAATTAGGCCCTCTAAGTACTGGTGCTTTTGTAAGAAGGGTTTTAAGTTGCAGGAAAGATTCCTCACAAGTTGATGTCCATGTGAACTCAACCTCTTTTGTAAGAAAGTTGTAGAGTGGACTGGTTATTTGACTGAAATTTTGAATGAAGCGTCTATAATAACTAGCATGTCCTAAAAAGGATCTAACATATTTTTGTTTAGTAGGTGCAAGAAAAATAAGAATTACCTCTATTTTTGTAAGGTCCACTTGTATGCCAGCTTATGAGATGAAATGTCCTAGCACAACTCCTTCTTGCATCATCATGAAACACTTTTCACTGTTCAGGGACAAATTGTTTTCTTTACATCTGATCACTACTTTCTCTACGTTTTCCAATGCTTCTTCAAAAGTGATAGCAAATGTGGTGAAGTTATCCATATAGATTTCCATGCAGCCATGTGAGATGTCAGCAAAAATGTTGATTACAACTCTTTGAAATGTTGTTGGAGCATTACATAAACCAAATGGTAACAAAAAATATGCATATGTTCCCCAAGGACATACGAATGTTGTCTTTTCTTGATAATCTAGAGCAATGCTAATCTGATTATATCCACTATATCCATCAAGAAATGAGAAGTACTTTTTACTAGCTAAGGTATCTAGAACTTGATCAATGAATGGTAAGGGAAAATGGTCCTTCTTTATTGAATTAGTGAGTTTTGTAATCTACACATATTCACCATTTACCCCCCTTTTTGGGTACAATTACCAAAGGGGAAACCCATTTACTATCTAAGATTGGATAGATGAAACCAACATCCATCAGTTTTTGTAGCTCAGTCTTTACAATTTCTCTTAAGGCTGGGTTTATCCTTCTCTGAGGTTAGAAGAGTGGTAGAATGCCTTCATTGATGTAAATCATGTGTGTACAAGGTTTTGGGCTCAATCATTTCATGTCCCCATAGTCCCAAGAAAAATCTTTTTCATGTTTACAGAGGAGTTGGGTTAACAATGTTAATTATTGTGGTGGCAATTTATTGTTAACATGAAGATTTTGGCCAGGTGAGAGCTCCACAGTTGTTGTTAGTTCTAGCATTGATACTTCAGATATAGGGATTTTTTATATCTCACAGGGTAGTAGTTGATGGATAATTTTAGGTTCCATTGGTAAAACACAATTTTCATAGGTAGTCAACTCCATAACAGAGCTTGCACACATATCTTCTTCTGTGACATAGTCATTAGTGAGGATGCTTTGAATCACATCATCATCTTCTTGTGGTTTTATGAAATATTTTATGTGTGGCATCATTAACTAAGCAATAGAGTTTATCTGTTCTTCCTCATCTCCCAAATCTGGCCAAATAGGAGTGCTTAAATCGGGTTGTGGCTAAGCTAGAGGATATAATGATAGCTTCTTAATTGTTTGGCCATCTAAGATTATCATGTTACTTAATCTGTAACTAATATAAGCATCAATTGTGGCTAACCATGGTTGTCCAAGGATTTCTAGATAACTAGCAAGAGTTACCTTGGGTGACAATATCATGAAGTTAGTAGGATATTCCCAAGAATCCAATGTAACTACTATATCTTCTATGATTCCATCTAGTGTGACAGTGGAGATGTCTGCAAGTTGTAAGACCATTGGAGTGGTCCTTAAGCCCTCTATACTCAACTTATGCATAGTGTCCTTGGTCATAACATTAATAACAACACCCAAGTCTATTAAAGCATTCTTTACTGATTAGGCATTAATTATTATATCAACCACTGGGCTTCCAAGATCATAGTACTTTGGAATAACTATCTTTCTGAACATTATATCTACAAGTTGACCTATAACATGTATTGTTTGGGGATCCTTCTTCTTTCTTCCAGATTTCTTGAGACAAGCTTCTTTAATGGATTTTCCATAGAGAGAAACATCTTTAATAGCTTGAAACAGTGGAATCTGGATATGCACATTTTTCAATTGGTTAAGGATATCAAATGGTGTGTCTCCCTGGGGTACAAGTTTATCCATCCTAAGCCTTTGAGGGAAATGACAATTAACTGAGATGTGGACATCAATTTGACTTGACATATCAGTTGGTGGGACTGTATTTAGAAAAGTAGCTTCTGGTAGTTGTGTTGATATTGCAGGAATGTCTAGAACTTCCATTATAATGGGAGGTTCTAGTGTAGGTAGAGTAGTACCAGATCTAAGGTGAATATCAGTTATTTCTAGAGCATAGGTAGGATATTGTTGGGCATCAATAGCATACACTAGTTGTTATTGTCGTTCAGACTGATAGGTTCTCTTGGAAGAAATCTTCCATAGACATCTTGTCTTCTTCCTCTTCGATGCATGCAAGTAACAGAATGAACTTGTGAAGCGAGCTCATAACTACAAATTGATATCTAGAAAATAGGGAACTATCTAAAATGACATAACAAGGTTCTTAGATTGACACCATCCCTAGAAATAGTGCTAAAAATGAATAACCCCATAATAGGTAATAATAATCATGCCAAAGCTTCTCCTAGGAATAGTGTATTCAATTGAGTATCATTTTCCCTATTATGAAGTGCATTTAAATTGTCAACCCAAGGATGTATACTTGAAATGGAACAACACAGTTTGTGCACTAAGTTCCTCATAAAATCATTTCACTTAAGTTGTAGGAAGGAAAATACATGAAATGAACTACACTATTGTTGCATGAAAGTAAAACACACACAACTAATTAAATGAAATTGATTTTGAAAACCATAAGTTCAACTTTAACCTATTCTACCAACCCAAACCATTCACTATGGCTATCTCTGCAAGTGTTGCAAGAACATACACAGGTTACAATGCTATAGGAGGAAACAATGAATTCTACCTTAATTACTGAAAATGCTTAAACTACTTACTCTATTTTACTCTAATCCACCTCCCAAGTGGGCCCCCTTGGTTGGATTCTGATAGCTATGAACTCTGAATGTTACTCAAAATCACTGTTTCATTGTATATTTAGAAAAATTGGGTGCATCATCATAAAACAATGCACAAAACTAAAAAGTAACTTGCTTGCAATTATAATAGTAATACAATCATTTGTCTAACTTAATTTCTAACAATCATATCCCTCTATATAGAAGATTGAAATTTATTTGAATATAAAGATAAGGTCTGACTGATTCATGCCATAATGAAAGGAGAATGCAACAATCCACAATAGAAGATCATAAAGACTAAATAACCACTTCAACATAACATTGACTAGGGAGGAATTTTAGCATAGTCATGCTTCCTATATTCTCTAAAATGTTCACTCCTTCAATTCCTCAGGCACATCCCACAATGTCATAATAGTTCTCCTCATCATGGCTTGGAACTTTATCCCTTCTTCATCAATGTTGACAATTCACTCTCCAGCCGCTCTTGTTACCCTAGCAGATTAGTAGCACATGCATGTATATTCAAGTATTCTATTATTCAATCAAATCTAAATGTTAAGACTGTAGACTAGAGTTTATCTATATCTATTCAGAACAGGCGTAAACAAGGAAAATGTTAGATTAATCTAGCATTTAAATTAGTTCAAAACATAAACATAAAAACCAAGCCACCTCAGATTGAGCCAAAACAGATGCATTCAAGCACTGTTTGATTTGCTCTGATAGGAGGGATGTGGGTGTGCTCTCTAAGCACTTGGAGCTCATCCCTAATGCATTTTAGGAAGGATTAATGCAATACAAATTAAGAAACTAAGATTAATCCAAGTTATCTAAGCTATGGTGTAATTTTAAGAAAACTTGGAAATAAGCTAAACTAACAAATATGCTAAAACTTAAGATGATTTAGATTTAATATAACATTATAACACTACTCAATGTAAAAGATGTGAATTGGTGTTTTTCTCTTGGAAGAGGAGGGTATTTATAGGATTTGAGGAAGGGCTTGGGTTGGGAAGGAGAGTTAGGGTTGGAGATAAGGTTTGGGGTAAGGTTAGATTAACCTTGGTCAAGGTTGCTCACACATGTGTGAGCAACACTAGGGAAGTTTGAAAAGGGGATAAGAGTGGAAGAAGAGACATGGGCTTCATTCATGGCTTGTAAGAAGCCTTAATGAGGATGTAAGAGGTATTTATGAGGGTGTAAGGCTCATTTATGAGGGGTTTTGACCCAAAGTCAAAGTTTGAGGGGTTAGGCTAAAAAGGGTAGGAATCACCCTTTAATCAGGTTTAGGGTGAGTTTAGGAAATTATAGAAGAGGCTAGGGATTTCTAGAAGATTTATAAGGTTTTAGGATTTAAATAAATATTTTATTTATTTAAAGGATTTTTAGTCAATTTATTAAATAAATAAGAAATTTTGGAGGGAATGGTGTTTAAATTAGATTTAAACATTTTTGGAAGGGATTTCTTAATTAAATATTTTAATTAAAATAGGAGGAATTAATGGCATAAAAATAAATAAATTAATTAATTAATTAATAAATGATGATGTCATCGGGGGTTTTCAGAAAATAAAAATACTTTTATTTTCTAAAGGATTTTTAGGTGTCTACAAGGACATACATTAAAACAATTATATGAAATACTACATCATATATATATATATATATATAGCAAGGTATGTCAACCATTATCTACCCATAAGTTTTTGGATTTGATTGTATTTATAGCATGTACACAAGTTCAAGTACTTAAAAGTCATAGCAAGTGTTTTGGAAATATCTTAGAACAAAGCATAAAATAATATAAAACAAAGATAAATTCCTTTCCCCATCAAGTGGCATTAAAATCTCCTTCAAGGATAAATATCTCCTTACTCCATCTTTCCATTTTCTTAGAGATATCTCTCCACACTTCCTTCTTTTCCCTTGTCTTAGACATACCATAAAAATTAAATAGAAATACATTGTTATGAAAATGCAACAAGTTCACTTTTACTAGCTACCAATTCTTAGGCTAAGAGATACACTCAACCTTGATCACATCCTTGGGTTCCATAAAACTCCTAAACCTCCCAAAGTCCCATTAGACCTTACTAAAGTTCCAAACCAAAGTTTTCTTACTCCTAAAAGTACTACAAACTCTTCTTGCTTGAGCTTGGTTTCCTATAAATAAATCACATTTGGTTTCATCTGATCAAGACACCTCTTGATCAAACCTCTCTTGTCAAGGGCATTGCAACCCCTGACATTCCACATTAGGAACTTCATTTCTTCCTAAGAGAGAATAAATCTCTCCTGGATCTCAATTTACTTTGATCTTTCATGTTACCAACCATTTCCAGTAACTCTTGGTTGGACTGTGTACCTCTAGTTTTTTTCCCTTGTGTTGATCTTCTGGGATTTTGACTTTTTCTAACTAATATACATTTTTTCCAAGATTTCTTCACCATGTAAAACTCCTAGTGTGTCCTCCTCTCCCTCTTGACCAATCAAACCCTCCTCTTTCAACCTCTCTTCTTACATTTGAGTAGTTTCATCCCTCATAGGAGACATATGTATATCTTTAAAAATCATTTCACTTAGGTCTTTCTCTTCTTCATTAACATTACTTTTGGGAACACCTGAAGTCTATTACTTTTTTTCATTGGATTCTATTATTGTAGCTAGATTTTTATTGTTGTTACATCCTGATGGTTCTTCACAGTAATCATCTTTTCTTCTTGCAACTACTGGGCACTGGTCTAGCTCCCATTCCCTATAACCTCACTATCCAAACTCCCTCCCTTCTTATTTTTCTCAATAATACACTCTTGTTACCCTTGATCTATGATCCCAATCACCTGTATTTGATTATGTCAATCTTATAAGGCACCTTCCTCTAGTTGAGTTGTTGAACCTAGCTCAAGGGAGCTTCCCCTACCAACCAATGTTGTGTCCTCTATATCCTTCATCTGATTGCAACCTATATTTTCCATCCCTACAAAATCCTCTGCACCCTCTACAACCTAATTTCCTTCAACATCCTCTTGTTGATTATCTTACCAAGAGGTCTTTCTCTAAACCCTTTCCTTTTTTTTTATCAAGCACACATTCTTCTATTTGATGACCCTAGTTGTTATATTTTTTCAAATTTTCTATTATCCACTCAACCTCGATCTCCTACCACCATGATATACCTTCACTTGTCCAAATCTCCACAACATGAGGTAAAGGGGGGTTGGGTTTCCAACTAATACAAATTATTGCATATATGCTAAAGTCCTTTTTCTCTATTGCTTCATCTACTTTCAAGAACTTTCCAAGCTTGTTACCTATTATGCTTAATGAATCTTCCTTCTAATATTCATGAGGTAGATTATATAACCATATCCATATTAGAATATCCTCTTTTGATACTTGTTTTGTGTTGAAATTGGGACACCAACCTTTGATAAAGAAACCAATACCTCACATTGAGAATGGGCCATTATACATGGACGACTATTTCTCCCAAGCACACCCCATGATTACTAAAAAAATCAATTGGTAGGGTTTTCAAAGAGATATTCTTTCCCTAGTTTTCATCACACCATTTCCAAATACAAGAATAATTCATCCAACCTCCACCCCATTTCATGAAAAAAGCTTTTTCTTTGAATTGATTCACTAATTCTTTCCATCATTCTCATTCTATGCGTATTGAGATTACCCTATTATCCATGGTCTTCAATTTATCCTTTGTTGTCTGAGTTTCCTAGAATGGATTTTTTGGTCTCCATTCCTTGGACTCCAAACCCTTGAACCCATCTTTTTTCCCCTAAAATAACCTTGAAAATCCCCATTGATTCCTCTCCAACCCTTTCTGCCTTCTTGGCTTGTCCGCAAACTTTTGCGGAGCCTCCCAAACCGTTCTCAAAGGATGCCATTCCAAGATTCTTCTCACTTCTCATATATCACCATGGGATATCAAATTCTGTCTGCTACATCCACCTCTATGAAACCCTAAACCTTTGATGGTATTTTTACACACATAAATGTGGGATTGAAATGTAGCTATATAAAAAGAGTGGATTAATTTTAACAATGAAGGTTGAAAAAGGTTCCATCATAAGTCACTTGAATATAAAATATATCAATCCTTTAAAAGTTTCATTATAAAATCAGATTATGGTTGCTAATATTAGGTTACTAGTGTTCAATTTGGACTTTCAATCGAAGAGGTGAAATTAAGTCCTCTATATTGGAACATTGAACAAGGGATGAATCTATTTCTATCTCCTCCAATAAACAAATTTAAAGTTTCTTAATAGAGTAAAAATCTCACAAAATAATTAATTAAATACTTCTCTTAAAATTCACCCACAAGAGGGAACCAACATGGATCATGAAGTCATGTTGAAGATAGAGACCTTAATTGGATAGTTCTACATTGAAAGGTGGTCGAAAAATCTAAACATAAGGATATTTTCTATTCAAATACCAATTCATTCTAAGGTCTTGAAATAAAAAGTGTACTTGATGACTTCTTATGTAAAATTAACAACTATGAGAAACTCTCCAATACTTCCAAGGAGTGAGAAACCCATATCTACAAAAGTAAGGAACTAAAACAAAGCCAATATATGAGAAAAAAATTATGATTATTATGCAATACTTAAGGAACTACATATAAATTCCAATAGTGGCATGTTGTGATGGTTAAGTTGTTTTGTAGTTGTCCTTTACATTAAGGTCCAAATCCCATGGGGAAGAAGTCCCACATTTGTGTTAGAATAACTGAGAGGGGGTTGAATCAGTTAGATTAGTTATCCTACAGTCCCAAATATAAATATGTAACACTTTAAACAATATCAACAAATTCTACAACTCGGTAACATAGAATACTAAACTGTCTGTGTCTTTTACCGATTACTAGTAAACTAACTCACTGTGATTACTGAACAAATCAAATATGCAATATGTAAAGTATGACAATAAAACAATCATCACAAAAACACATAACACAATGATTTAACGTGGAAACTCTGTTAAGGGAAAAACCACCTGGGACTAGTAATCCAAAATAATTTTCACTCTTTTGAAGTGAGCTTGGTGAAGAGCCAACCCTGTTAAAGGTTACACACACACTGTTAGGTGTGATCCTGTTAGTGGATTTAAGACTAACAGTTATCTTTCAACCAACATTCACTATGGGGTCAATTAGATAACTATGTACATTCCTTGAATGACATAGGGGCATAACATAAGACGGTTAAGTCCACTCAGTTAAGAGATTTTTCTGTATCAATGATTAAACTGAAACAATAGTTGATCTGATTACAATACAACTCAATTTATAGATGTTCAAATCTATTCTAAGCCCATACAAATCCTCTGATCAATATATCAATTCACTTCCTCAACTCACTTTTACTCAATAATAGCTCTTTGATGCTCAGTGTTGTTCTACAGTTCATTTCTCCTTCAACCAGTCTGATTAGGCATGCATGAAACTGTATTCATGCAAAATCTCTATAGTCTTCTTTCTTCTGGCATGTTTCAATAAAGAAACTCATATCTCTTATATAAACAGATAAACTATTTTCATATCATCCATCATATTTTGCCGCTTATTCTCCTTCATTGATTTTGCCTCTTAAACCTTCCTCGATAGATGTGTCAATAACACATTTCAATTCCATCCTTTAGATCTTCTTTGAATTTTGTCAGTCGTGGATCTCATAACAAACTTTATCCTCAATCTCAAAATCATAACAATTTCCAGCTCATCAATTTATGTCAGCTAAACTTAGACATTTAATACTTTCATCCATACTCGGTTAACAAAGAAATGCGTTGGTGAACACACACTCGGTTAATACTGTCACTCGGTATACACTAGCTCGGTGAATACCGAAGTGCTTCATTTACTGACCACATTGCCTTGTACAATTTTGCTTCCTCCTTCATAATATATTAATGCAACATAATCAAGTCAACAATATGAAGTCATAGACTCATCAATAAGTTACCCAGAGTATTCCTTATCCTCATCTATCATATCCATCTTTCTCCATGTAGATATCTCAGTTCTTCATCTTTTCTCTCCTCTTTCAGATGTTTATATGTTTGCAACCAACATGATAAGTACTGTCAAAACTAGTTGAAATCAATGACAACATAATGAATGATTTAATTATCTTACATATCAATTCAGTAACTCGATGATCTCTAATCACTAATATTCAAGTCATTCAGGTATTCAATCAGTTGTAGTTCATCAATCTCTCCCTTTGGCATTGATGGCAACACAAACAACATGAAATATGCCATGCACATACCAAACATGTCTTCTAAAACTATGCAAGTAAATTTTTTAGCTCGGTAAGCTCTCCCTAGCTTGATATAGATATGTTTAATCACTCCATTACATAACAACACTACTAGTGCAGACTTTCCTCTGTGGATTTGATCTTTTTAGCTTTCAGATTCCTTTTGTTCTCAGCAACAAATCTTCAAAACTCTCCCTTACTTTCTCAAATTATCTCTCCCTTAGATAGATTATCACTGTTCTGTCTCTTCATATTGTTTATCTCTCCCTTTGACAACAATGCCAAAGGAAAATATAAAACATACAACTCTACAATAACCAAAGTAACTCTCCATTGTTCGGTGCAGACAATGTATCTCTGTATACTAATATGCAAATCTCTGTTCTAGCTTCTCAAATCTTTTATAGCCTTAGACATTATCCAAAGTGTGAGCTATGTTGTATCAAAATGAATGATCTTATGATGAGAATAGGCTAATGTAACCTCGAGATCACATTAGTGACCGGTAGACAGGGGACGGACCCCAAGTCTAGTCCTCAAGTATTCAAAAGTTTCCTTCGGTAGAGGCTTGGTAAAAATATCAGCAAATTGCTCCTTTGATGTAACATATTCCAGTTTGACTTGCTTCTTTTGTACTTGTTCTCTTACGTAGTGATACTTAATATAAATATTATTTGTCTTTGAATGCATTACAAGATTCTTAGAAATATTTATTGCACTAGTGTTGTCACAATATATAATCACCGGCTCAATGATTACCTCATTCATCCCTTGCAACAATTTTTTGATATAAGCAATGTTTGAATAGTTTGTAGCAGCAACAAAATACTCTACTTCGGTAGTAGACTGAGAAATACAAGGTTGTTTCTTGTCCAAGTTACAAGTCTTTCACCAAAGAAAAATGATCTTCCGGTTGTGCTCTTTCTATCATCTATATTTCCAGCCCAATCTGCATCGGTGTAGACTCTTAGTTCAAATTTTCCTTCCTTAGGATGCCATAAGCCATATTCCTTTGTTTTCTTTAGGTATCTCAAGATTCTTTTCACTGCAACCATATGTGAATCCTTTGGATTGGTAGAAAATCTAGCAACAATCCCCACTGTATGAGCAATATCAGGCCTACTGTGTACTACATACATCAGTTTACCAATCATAGATCAATACAATGTCTGGTTTACCTATGTAGATTCATCATCTATTGTTAATTTGTAGCCTGTGACCATTGGTGTTACAACTGGTTTAGCATCTTCCATGCCAAATGTTCTCAATACTTCCTTTATGTACTTTGATTGTGTGATGAAAATTCCATCATTTTGTTGAATAACTTGCAAGCCTAGAAAGAACTTAATCTCTCCAAACATAGACTTTTCAAATTCATTTCTCATCTCATCAGTAAATGGTTTACATATATGATCTTATCCTCCAAAGATTATATCATTCATAAATATTTCAGTAATCAAAATAGTGTCATCAGATCCTCCTTTCATGTACAAATTGTCGTTCTCACTAGTTCTTACAAAACCAATACTTAAAAGATAAGTATGTAACCTTTCATACCAAGCTCTTGGTGCTTACTTTAAACCATATAAATCTTTGTGTAGTCTACATACCATGTCTTTCTGGTTTGGATCAACAAACCCTTCTAGTTGTTCTATGTAGACCTCATCTTCTAGTATTCCATTCAGAAAAGAAGACTTAACATCCATTTGATAGACTTTAAATTTCTTATGTGCAGCATATGTAAGTAACATGTAGACTCCTTCTAGTCTAGCAACAGGTGTAAAAGTTTCACCATAATCAATACCTTCTTCCTGTGCATAGCCCTTGCAAACAAGTCTAGCTTTGTTTCTTGTAACCTCTCCATTCTCATTTAGCTTACTTCTAAAAATCCATTTAGTACCGATAACATTTTTATCTTTTAGTCTAGGTACTAAAGTCCATGTTTTGTTTTTCTCAATTTGTTCTATCTCTTCATTCATAGCATTTATCCATTCATCATTTTCAAGTGCAACCTTAACATTCTTTGGTTCAAACTCACAAACTAAGCATACATTCTTTCTTAACTTACTTCTTGTCAGTATCCTAGATTTCCTATCTCCAATGATTTGGTTCTCAGGATGATGCTTTCTAAAAAATCTCTCTAGCACTTGATCTCTTCTTTGTTCAGGTTCATTTTTTTTCTTGGTTGCTTCTACCTGTTCCTCAGTTTCCCTTTGTTGTTCCTCAGTGTCTCTTTGCTATTCCTCAATGTTATTTTCCTGATGCTTGGTCAACTCAACCTGTGGTTTGGATGTTACTCTGGATGTTCAACATAAACAAATCTACCATAGTCTTTCAGCTCCTTATTGCTTTCTTCATCATTTTTATTAGCAAATTCATCAACTCTAACATTAGCACTTTCAATAATCTTATTAGAAACCTTATTCAGACACTTCTAAGCTTTAATTTTAGTAGAATATCCAAGAAATATTCCCTCACCCCCTTTAGAGTCAAATTTCCCATTCCTATCATCTTTTAGAATAAAACATTTACTACCAAAAATTTTGAAGTAACTTACACTCGGTGTGTAACCAAACCATAACTCGTAGGGTGTTTTTTGTGTGTCTTTCTTCAATTGTAATCGGTTCAGAACATATATAGTTGTGCTAACTACCTCTCTCTAGTATACTTGTGCAACATTAATTTCTATCATCAGTGTCCTTGCACAATCAACAATTGATATGTTTCTCCTTTCAGCAATCCCATTTTGCTGTAGTGTTCTAGGTGTAGAAACCTATCTTTTTATACCATGCTCATTACAATAGTTAGTGAATTCATTAGAAATAAACTCACCACCTCTATCAGAACTCAAGCATTTTAGTTCTTTCCTAGTTTCTTTTTCTACTTTTTCTTTGTACCATTTAAACATTTTAAATGCCTTTGATTTCTCTTTTAGAAACTTAACAGTCATCAATCTAGTGTAATCATCAACAAACAGAATAAAATATCTATCTCCATAGTAGCTCTAAGTTCTCATGGGACCACATAGGTCGGTGTGAACTAACTCCAAGATTCTTTTCATTGAATGGTCTTTATCACATCTAATTTTATCATTTATCAATAAAGATCATTTTCCTCTAACCATACATGGTGTATCATTACCCATTTTTACATATCCTCCATTATAATGCTCAAGATGATCAAACTTTTCTTCATCACCAGTCATGTGATGTGTACAACCACTATCAATGATCCATGTATCATTTTTACTAAGTTTAGAAATGAGTGATGTTTCTACATACCTTTCTTCTTCCTCAGAATCATCCTTCATCGCAACAAATACTACTTCTACATCATCATCTGTGTCAGTATCAGTATCATTCTCTTCATCAAAGTAACATACCTTTTTTCCCTTATCCTTTTTATCTTAGTTGTCTCTTTTGTAGTGTCAGTAACTTCTATTTTTTCTCCTTCCATAGCTTCCTTCACCAAATCGGTCTTTGTTTCTATCTTCCTCTTTCCTATTCGGGCATGTGGCAGTAATATGGTCAACTTCTTTACAGTTAAAACATGCTAAAGGTAATTTAACCTTATATCTACCTTTACCTTTGGGTAATCTTCGGGCCATAAGAGCTTCAAGTTCATCAAGATCATCATTAGTATTACTATCACTACCATTCCTTATATTATGTCTACTGCTAGACTTACCGATCTTCAGAGAGGACATGAAAGCAGACTCAACAGATGGTACAACACTATTATCAAAATTGTTTAACTCAAAAGTTGTTAGCTTACCAATCAGACTATCAAGAGTAAGAGTATTGCCAGGTGCAGACCTCATTTCATGTATAACAGATATTCTGATTGCATAAGCAAGCAACAAGGTTCTTATAATTTTACTCACCACTGCATCTTCATCGATGACAACACCAAATCCTCTGATAGCATTGACTACCTCCTTTATTCAGTTTTCATATTGTACTATGTTTTCTCCTTCCTTCATTTTCATATCGTCAAACCTGCCTCTTAGACTTTCAGCTTTGGATATCTTGATATTAACATCACCACCATAAAATAGAGCTAGTTTATCCCACATTTCCTTTGTAGTAGTGGAATTCTTAACATGCTCAAATTCAGCATCGAATAGAGCAACAACAATCTCTATCATAGTAAAGTTGTGTTCTTGTCGGTCTCTTAACTGATCAAGAGTCAAAGCTCTAGATGGTGGTTGTAAGTAGCCATTTTCAAGTAGATGTAAGGCAGAATCTCTGATTCCAAATATGTGAAGTTTCATTCAACTTTTCAATATAGTAAAGTTGTCCTTATTCAGCTTCGGTACTTCCCTCTTATACATCTTGTAATCTTTTTGTTGAAGTCCTTAAAACTTTGCTCCAATAAACACAACTCTGATACCAATTGTTAGAATAACTAAGAGGGGGGTGAATCCATTAGATTAGTTATCCTACAGTCCAAAATACAAAGATGTAACACTTTAACAATATCAACAAATTCTGCATCTCGGTAACATAAAATACTAAACTGTTTGTGCCTTTTACCGATTACCAGTAAACTAACTCATTGTGATTACTGACCAAATCAAATATGCAGTATGTAAAGTATGACAATAAAAAAATCATCACAAAAACACATAACACAATGATTTAATGTGGAAAACCTGTTAAGGAAAAAACCACCTGGGACTGGTAACCCAAAATAATTTTCACTCTTCTAAAGTGAGCTCAATGAAGAGCCAACCCTGTTACAGGTTACAAACACACTGTTAGGTGTGACCTTGTTAGAAGATATTGCTAGCAAGTTGACTATATTGGTGTATATGACTTAATATAGTGTTTTCATTATGGCAACAAAGTCATATGATGTTTTGGAGTCAGCGCACTTGATAAGAAGATCATAAATCAGTTAAGTGTTGAAGACTGGACAATGCACAAAGTATCCGAGAGTCAGAGCATCAACGCACATGCATACAATAGAATTATGGTATGCTCCCTAGAAGTTACATTGGTAAGATCATATTCATGCTACATCTAAGAGCACATGATCAAAAGATTTAGTATGAGAAAGATACAAAGAGTTCAAGTTGCATAGACAACGAATGCTAGAGAAGAACAGTGCAAGCAACCGACTATTGGTATTTTGGTTAGTGGTTATATTATTGTTGTGTAAAGGCTATGCACATATTGTAATTAAGTCATAGACATGTAATTAAAATTTTTTGTAAACACGCCTGAGCTAATTGAATTGGAAGCATTGTATGTAATCGGTTAAAGGGCCGACCTAGTTAATTGTTTTGTATGCGCATATAAATATTAGATGTGCTGTTGTAACTAAAGAAAGAGTTGACATAGAGTGAAGATAAGTAGAGCATAAGTGTGTGAAGATTTTTTAAGATGTATTAGAGCTTTAGAAGAGGTCAAAGAATCAATGCATCAAAGGAATTGATCAGACAAGCAGTGTCATAGTGCCAATTCATCCAACAGATATAGTGTGTATTTGAGATCAGAAGGTTATAGCCTTCACCACTTGAGAAGTGAGCTCTAGGATAGTGAGTCCACACCCCTAATAGGGTTATTGTAAAAGACTCCTAACAGGGTCCAACCCTTGACCAGGTCACTGTACTAAATATATTGTAAAGCAACTCCTAACAGGATTAAGGATCTTTTAACAAGGATCATAACACACTAGTACATATTATTAGTGGGTGTTAATTCCCACTAAGGTTTTTACTTGTTTGGGTTTCCCCATAACCATATTGATGTTATGTGTTGTGTTTATGTTGATGTTCATTTCAGTACTTAAGCATTCAAGTTAAGTTTAAAGAGCTAAGTAAAAAGATTAAATACAGTGAACACTGATTCACCCCCCCCCCCCCCTCAGTGTTTCCATTCCTAACACTTGGTATCAGAGCTCTGGTCCTCAACAAAGAAGTTTAACCACTTGAGGAGATCATGGACAAAGTAGAAATGAAACATCTAAAAAGAAATCTTGAAGCTGCTCTTGAAGACCTAGAAAGATCTAAAAAATAAATTGAAGAACTGAAAGAAAAAGTTAGTGATGCTCAAGCAGTCATCAAAAGGCTAAGAAAATATTTGAAAGAATGATCTACTAGTGATTTAGGGATAATGATCAAGAAGTTGAATGAAGAAAATCCATCCTTAAAATAACAAATTGAAGAATTGGATGATAAGCTAACCAACAATCAGGAAGTGATAGGTGCAAAATGACTATAGAACCTATAGAGGAGAAATACATCAAATTGATGTCCATGATACTGGGATCTAGGTTCCAACACACCAGCAGGGTGAATAGTGTGTCAGCGGTCACCATTCTAGCAACAATAAGGTTGGTAAGAGAGAATGGAGAGTTCAATCTATGTGAGATCTTGTGTGCATAGCTAATAGACAACATAAGATCCATCAAGCATGACAAGACCAAGATATTGAGGTTTGGGTCTTTAATAATCTATATGTACTTCCATATTCTTGGAAAAGTGTCTGATTTGTATCTAGACAAATCTATTACCACTATGCCACAGATATCCTTCAAGGCATCTAGAGAAAGTACCCTTAAGGATTACATGACACTGGAATTGAAGACATTTAGGGTCAGAATCCAGATGAGATATAGGATTTTGGAAAGTATTGTTGAGAAATACAAGGACACAATTTCTTTCATGGTGGAAACTGATACAACATGCATGTAGGTTGTTGAACCAAGAACAAAGTGAATTCATCCACTGGGATATGAAGTTGAAGAGCCTATTCTAGAGGCTTATGCTCAAGTTTTGTTGTCAGCACCTAAGGACCCCAATGAACCTAGATGGGGAACTTATGAAGAGAAAACAAGTGAAGTAGATGATGTATTAAACAACGTAGAAACAAAAAGAAAGGTTGCCAAAGTCACTTCAGAGATTCTAAAAATTCATGGAGTATCCCAAGTAGACCTAGACAAAGCAAGGCAAGAGAAGATTGCTTTGGAAATAGAGAGCACAACTGCAACAAAGATAGAATCTGATGATCCAAAGATGAAAAAGGTGAAAATTGAGAAATCTAATGATCTGAAGGGTAAAATAGATGATACCCCTTATGTGCCCAAGGTAACCATTGACCTTACTACTCCTCCTCAGTATAAGGCAATGCCTAAAAGGAAGAAAGAGATTAGCACCAGTTATCCATCCTCGCGAGTAACAAGGAACAAGAAAAATACGCAAGTACCTCTAGAAGTAAGTTTCAAACCCAGTCTTAGTGTGCTAAGTTCAAGGATTATTGATGAAGGCATGATAGATCAAGTAGGGAAGTTCTATGAGAAGTATAGTGAAATTGACAAGTCAAAAATTCATGGAATGATTGTCAAGCATATGCTGAAGTTCAAAAAGACAATCCTAGAACTAAAGACTATAATTCCAGATAATGTGTGGAACATATTAGAATTCATAAAAAGATAAGCCATTGAAGAGGACCTAAGGATAAGGGAAAAGATCTTAGATGAAACCCTCCCAGTATGCTTGCTAGAAGAGAAGACTTTATTGTTAGATCTGGTGAAGCCACATCTTAGAACCAAGTCAAGGAATTTACATATAATGGACAAGAACTATGAATTGGTGGATAAGGAAATAGAGAAAGCATTTGAGAAGGTCTTCATGAATAGACACATGTACCCACTCACTGCGCCTATAGCTCAAGTGCTGACAAAGGAAGTCAAGATGGTAGAGCACACTAATGTACCTATGAAAGGTCCTCAGGACTCAACGCCTGCAGTTGAAACACAAATAGAGGTAGATAAGTCTACGTCCATGATAGAGTCACTAAAGGATAGCACCATTATCATTGATAATGTAGAGATAGCCATGGCGGCCATGGATAAAGACGTGGACAAGTTTGAAAAAGATTTTGTGAGCACACAAGAAGCTGAAATTTTATGTGGTAACAACTCACCTAAGTTGCAAAAAGAGGAAGTATTAATTGAGGACATAATAGATAAAGAAGAAAAGGTAGAAGAAAAGAAAGGAGAAGAAGAAGATAAAGGAAATGAACCATCAATTGAAATGTTAATAAACGTAAAGCAAGAAGTAGTGGATAGCACTCCTATCGCTCCTTCTATATCATTGTTGTCAAGATTAACACCTGACTCGACTAGTTTGGATTCGTGGGGAGAAGAAGACCTGATCAAAATCAGTATCTTGGCCATGGAAAAATCCAAAGGGAAACAAGTGATGAGGAATCCCTTATTTGTGGATTCAGTGAACATATTGAATAGCCTATTGGTCCCAGACAAGAAAGTGTCCAAGGTCAATACAGTTGATGATGTTAGCAACATCCTCACAGCCTCTAAAACTAACTTTCCCAACTTGGAAGAATTTGCATCTCAAGTTGCAGAAGAGAAGTATAGAAAGAAAAGGCTAAGTTAATTAGTCAGTAACTTTTCACTTGACCTTAGTTCACTCAAAGTTGGACAAGCAACTTTGAAAGATTTTGCAACAAAAGGAAGAAGAATTATTGCTGACCGTATGAATCAAGATAAGTTGACAGCCGACCACTACAAGAAGATTCAAGAAGTAGAGGCCTTGATTGAAAAGGTGAGGTAGTTAGTAGAAGATCCCTCTACTGATATAAACATGTGTAACAATGTATATCAGGGACAGATTGACAAAATTTAGAAGGAAGAAAAGGAGATGTTGAGGATAAGGACTAGGTAGACTCAGCTTAGAAATGCTCTTGCGCTCTCCCTAGATGTGCTAAATCAGAATATCAAGGAGATCAATGCCACCATGGTGACATATGATCAAGGTCCTATTTCATACTTGGAGAAGATGGAGAAGCTATAGTATGCATTATGCACCCATCTCTAGACAATCAATGCATTGATTGCATTTTGGAAGCAAGAGATCTAAAATCTACAGATTGCATACCCGGATGTACTTTCAGTGTAATTACTTGTACAGATTTAGTTTTGTAAAAATTTTGTCATTAATGTCAAAGGGGGAATATGTATAGAATATGAAGCTATAGCTATATAAAAATATATAAGGGAGATATAAGATAGAGGTATGATTAAGTGTTTTTTGTATTAAGGGACAATTAGTCACTTTTCCATATTCCTTTGTTGCCATCAATGACAAAGGTGGAGATTGTTGGAAAGTTGACTATACTAGTGTATATGAATTAATATAGTGTTTTCATTAAGGCAACAAAGTAATATGATGTTTTGGAGTCAGTGCACTTGATAAGAAGATTAGAAATCGGTTAAGTGTTGAAGACTGGATAGTGCACAGAGTATCTGAGAGTCAGAGCATCAACACACGTGCATATGATAGAATTATGGTATGTGCCCTAGAAGTTAAGTTGGTAAGATCATATTCATGCTACATCTAAGAGTGCATGATGAAAAGATTTAGTATGAGAAAGATACAGAGAGTTCAAGTTGCACAGACAGTGAATGCCAGAGAAGAATAGTGCAAGCAGTCGACTGTTGGTATTTTGGTTAGTGGTTATATTATTGTTGTGTAAAGGCTATGCACCTATTATAATTAAGTTATAGACATGTAATTAACATTTTTTTGTAAACAGGCTTGAGCCAATTCAATTATAAGCATTGTATGTAATTGGTTAAAGGGCCGACCTAGTTAATTGTTTTGTATGCACATATAAATATTAGATGCACCATTGTAACTAAAGAAAGAGTTGACATAGAGTGAAGATAAGAAAAGAAGAAATGTGTGAAGAGTTGTTAAGATGTATTAGAGATTTGCAAGAAGTCAAAGCATCAGTGCATCAAAGGAACTGATCAGACAAGCAATGTCACAGTGCCAGTTCATCCAGCAGATATAGAGTGTATCTGAGATCAGAAGATTGTAGCCTTCACCACTTGAGTAGTGAGTTCTAGGATAGCGAGTCCACACCCCTAATAGGGTTATTGTTAAAGACTCATAATAGGGTCTGACCCTTGACCAGGTCACTGCACTAAATATATTGTAAAGAAACTCCTAATAGGGTTAAGGATCTTCTAACAAGGATCATAAAACACTAGTACAGATTATTAGTGGGTGTCAATTCCCACCAGGGCTTTTACCTATTTGGGTTTCCCCATAACCACATTGGTATTATGTGTTGATTTTATGTTTCTTATTTATGTTGATGTTCATTTCAGTACTTAAGCATTCAAGTTAAGTTTAAAGAGCTAATTAAAAAGATTAAATACAGTGAACACTGATTCACCCCCACCCTCCCCCCCCCCGCCCCCCTCTCAGTGTTCCCATTCCTAACAGATTAAAGACTAATAGTTCTCTTTTGACTACCATTCACTATGGGGTCAATTAGATAACAATGTACATTCCTTGAATGATATAGGGGCATAACATAAGATGTTTAAGTCCACTCGGTTAAGAGATTTTTCTGTATCAATGGATAAACTAAAATAGTAGTTGATTTGATTACAATAAAAATCAATTTGCATATTTTTAGATCTATTCTAAGCCCATACAAATCTTATAATCAATATATCAATTGACTTCCTCAACTTACTTTTGCTCGGTAATAGCTCTCTGACACTCGCTACTATTCTAAAGTTTGGTTCTCCTTCAACCTATCTGATCAGGCATGCATGAAACTATATTCATGCGAAATCTCTATAGTCTTCTTTCTTCCAGCATGTTTCAATAAAGAAACTCATATCTCTTATATAGACAGATAAACCATTTTCATATCATCCATCAGATTTTGCCACTTATTCTCTTTCATTGATTTTTCCTCTTAAACCTTCCTTGACAGATGTGTCAATAACACATTTCAATTCCATCCTTTAGATCTTCTCCAAATTTTGTCATCTATGGATCTCATAACAAACTTTATCCTCAATCTCAAAATCATAACAATTTCCAGCTCATTAATTTCTGTTGGCTAAACTTAAGCATTTAATACTTTCATCCATACTTAGTTAACAAAGAAATGTGTCGGTGAACACAAGCTCGGCTAATATTGTCGCTCAGTATACACTACACTATCTCTGTGCATACTGAAGTGCTTCATTTACCGACCACATTGCCTTGTACAATTTTGCTTCCTACTTCATAATAGATTAATGCAACATAATCAATTTAACAATATGAAGTCATAGACTCATCAATAAGTTACCCAAAGTATTCCTTATCCTCATCTTTCATATCCATCTTTCTCCATGTAGATATCTCAGTTCTTCATCTTTTCTCTCCTCTTTCATATGTTTAGATGTTTCTAACCAACATGATAAGTACTGTCAAAACTAGTTGACATCAATGGCAACATGATGACTGATTTAATTATCTTACATATCAATTCAATAACTCAGTGATCTCTAATCACTGATCTTCAAGTCATCTAGGTATTCAATCAGTTGTAGTTCATCAATTTGTGGCCTCACTGGTTCATAGCTCTAGGTCAAAGCATTTACCCCTCTTTTTAAAAAAGAAAGGACCTACAAAAAAACTAATACTTAGACAGGTTTCAACGCTATGTTTAGGAGAAAATGATCAAAATTTCTATGATGTCACATTGAACTCTAAAAAAAAAGTAAAGTCAATGTGTGTGCCAATGATAGTGATTGTCATGAAGTATATCAAGGCAAGTTTTGAGTGTACATTTAGGAGGAAATTATGACAAATGATCTAAGTATGTCATGCAACCAACTTTTCAAGATAACAAAAGATGACAAATTTATATTTAGACTTAAGAGAGATAAAATATTACAAATATTTCCAAACTATAACTAAGAGTTTTTATTTCAGAAGCCTTATACCGTAGACCAATATTGGTGGAAATAATAAAACTTAAAATCATATATTTTAATTATGATTGATCAAATAATTATAAATTTGTTTTTTTCATTTCAAAAATTGGTGTCTAGCTAATCATTCTTTTATTTTGTTGAGAATATCAAATCCACCATATTGTCAGAGTAATGTTCAAGACCCCAAAACTATTCAAAAAGAAATATAGGGGTATTAGATTTTGTTGAATAGTATAAATAATCTCTTAACAAATGTACTTTTTAGAACAATGTTGCATGCTTTTTAGTTATTTATTAGGGAGCTAATGTTGTACTTTGGTACGCAAGGATTAATATCTACTAATATCATCATGAGTATGCTTAGATCCTTGCTAAAAAATAAAAAAATAAAAAATAATAGTCTTAAATCAAACACTCACGCAATAATTATTTATAAAAGCATTGGTCAAAGTCCACAAAGAGTAGATTTCTATCAAAAAATACTATCAATATGTTACTTGATAAAATGGTTCTTCCTGGAAACAACTACAAATCCATGAATCTTGAAAAGAAAACATTGTTTTAGAGTAAAATAAAGTATGTAAATCTTGGAAAGCATTTCAAATTACCTAAACTACCTAACCAATAGTGCTCAAATTATGGGCATGTTGCGGTGTATAACCCTAACCCTGTATGGAAGGATAATCTACGAAAGGTTTCACAAAATATAGTCAAGTGCTTCAATCAATTCAACATTTTAGCCAACATTCTTGAAGATGAATGGGTCTCATAGAATCTCAAAAAAGAGTTTTCATGATCACATCGATAGAAATGGAAATCATGATATTATCTCTTTATTCGGTCAAGATGTTAGGCCATAATTGGATAAGAAAACTAATGTTTGGAACCATAGGAATAAGTCAATGGCTTCAAATTTTGGATCTAATAAAAATTCAAGGTGGGTTTTGCAATTCACAGGAAACAATGGATGGGTTTGTTAGGAATGGGAACACTGAGAGGGGAGGGGGGGGGGGGTGAATTAGTGTTCATTGTATTTTAATCTTTTCTCTTTGCTCTTTAAACTTAACTTAAATGCTTAAGTAATGAAATGAATATCAACATAAGCAAGATACATAAACACAACACATAACACCAATATGGTTACGAGGAAACCCAAATAGGTAAAAACCCTGGTGGGACTTGGTACCCACTAAGAACTACACTAGTGTCTTATGATACTTGTTAGAAGATCTTCAACCCTGTTAGGAGTTGTTCATTACAATTATTTTACTACAGTAGACCTGGTCAAAGGTCAAACACTGTTAGGAGTCTTTTACAATAACCATGTTAGGGGTGGGGATACACTATCCTAGAGCTCACTGCTCAAGTGGTGAAGGCTACAACCTTATGATGTTAGATACACAATATATTTGCTGGATGAACTGGTGTTGTGATGTTGCTTGTCTGATCAGTTCCTTTGATACGCTGATGATTTGACCTCTTGCAAAGTTCTAATACAATCTATCTCCTCTTCACATACCTTTTCTCTTCTTATCTTGTCTCTATTTCAACTTTTATTACAAAGGCACATCGAATATTTATATGCGCTTACCAAAACAATTAACTAGGTCGGCCTATAACAGATTACATACAATGCTTCCAAGTAAATTGGCTCAAGCATGTTTACAAACAAACATAATTACATGTTTACAACTTAATTACAATAGGCACATATCCTTTACAAAATAATATTATAACCGCTAAACAAAATACTACCAGTCGGCTACATACTTTGTTCTGTTCTAGCATTCGTTGTCTGAGTAACTTCAACTATCTGTATCTTTGTCATACTTGCACATATGATCATGCACTCTTAGAATTAGCATGAATACACTCTTACCAACTTATCTTCCAGGGTGCATACCATAACTTGGTTGTACGCACGTGTGCTGATGCTCTGATCTACTAGTGCTCTGTTAACTGTCCAGTCTTCTGTACTTAGCCAAATTATGATCTTTTGATAATGTGTGCTAACTCCAAAACACTATATGACTTTGTTGCCATAATGAAAGAACTATATTTAGTCATATACAACAGTATAGTCAACTTTCCAACAATCTCCCCCTTTGTCATTGATGGCAACAAAGGAATATGACAAAGTTACTAACTGTACACTTAAAAAAACTTTTTAACATACTTTATCTTATATCTCCCTTAGACTTTGTACTATACATCTTCTTTACATATAAGACCCCAAGACTCCATATTATATACACAATACTCCCCCTTTGACATTAATGACAAAGGTGTCCCAAAAACTATATTTACAAGTACTTACAATGTTAAGACATCCAGATATGTTGTCTGCAACTTTTGGATCTCTTGTTTCGAAAATGCAATTAGTGCATTGACAGTTTGGAGATGGGTGCATAAGGCATATGTCAGCTTCTCCATCTTCTCCAAATCTATGCTAGGACCTTGATCATATGTCATCATGGTGGCATTGATCTCCCTAATATTCTAATTAAGCACATCTAGGGAGGGCGCTTGACTAGTCTTTAGTGAACTTAGGTCAAGTGCAAAGTTTCTAACCAATTCACTTAGCCTCTTCTTCATATATTTCTCTTCTGCAACTAAGGATGTAGATTCTTCTAAGCTAGAAAAATTAGTCTTGAAGTTGGAAAGAATTGTTCTTATATCATCAACTGAATGGACCTTAGACACTTTCTTGTCAAAAGGTAATAGGTTGTTCAAAATGTTGACTAATTCAACAAACAAAGGGTTCTTCATCACCTATTTCTCTTTTTATTTCTCCATGGCTAGGACACTGATCTTAATCAGGTCTTCTTCTCCCCAAGAGTCCAAGCTAGTGGTGTCTGGTGTCAAACTTGACAACAATGATGTTGAGGGAGTGATAGGAGTGTTATCCATCACTTCTTCCTTATCTCTGATTAGCTTTTCAACAAATGGATTATCTATTTGTTCACTTCCTTTTACCTCTTCTTCTCCTTTCTCCTCTTCTACCTTTTCTTCCTCTTTTTCTCTTTCTTTTTCTATCTCCTTCTCTTCTTTTTCATCTATTATATCCTCAATCAATACTTCTTCTTGCTGATTAGGAGGATTTTCACCACATAGAGTCTCAACCTCTTGTGTTCTTACAAAAGATTCTTCAAACTTATCCAAGTCAATGTATCTGGCTACCATAGTAAATTTTACATTATCAATAAAAATTGTATCATCTTTTTGACTCTCTATCATGGGCACAGACTTTTCTACCTCTATAGGTGTTTCAATTGTAGGTGCTGAATCCTGAGGACCTGTAAATGGTACATTCATGGTCTTTGAATCCTTGGATACCTTTGTGGGCACTTGAGTTGTGTGCATAGTAGATGGATACATGTGCCTATTTGGAAAAAAATTTCTCAAAGGCTTTCTCTATTTCTTTTGCAATCAACTCATAATTCTTGTCCATGATATGTAGTGTTCTAGACTTGGTTATGAGGTGCAGCTTCACCAAATCTAGCAACAAAGTTTTCTCATCTAGAGAACATATCGGGAGGCTTTCATCTAGAATTTTCTCTCTTATTCTCAGATCTTCCTAAATTTCATGTCTCTTTAAGAATTCCAAAATGTTTCATACATTATCTGGAATCACTGTCTTCAGTTCTAGGACTATTTTCTTAAACTTTAGCATATGTTTGATAATCATTCCATGAATCTCTAATTTATTAATCTCACTATATTTCTAAGAGAATTTTCCTATTTGATCAATTCTGCCTTCCTCAATAATCATTGTACTCAACACTTTAAGACTAGGTCTGAAATCTACCCTAGGAGGTGCTTGAGTGCTCTTTCTTTGACTTCTGGTTGCCCGTGAGGATGGGTGGCTAGTATCAGATTCCTTCTTCCTCTTTGATATTGTATTATATTTAGGAGGTGAAGTTAGATCAACTGTAATAGTGGGTGCATGAATGATATTATCAATTTTATCCTATTTATCCTTCTGATCATCAGTCTTCTCAATCTTGATCTTCTTTAACTTAGGATCATCTTCCTTGGATTTTGTTGTAGATGTGCTCTCAATTCCCAAAGCAATATTTTCTTGTCTTTCTTTGTCAAGGTCTTCTTGTGTTACCCCATGAATTCTGAGTATCTCAGAAGGAACCTCAGCTACTTTTCTCTTAGTTGCTGCACTGTTCAAAACTACATAAACTTCTTGTCTTTTCTTCATAAGTCCCCCATCTAGGTTCATTAGGGTCCTTAGGTGTTGATAGAAATACTTGTGTACATGCTTATAGAATTGGTTCCTCAACCTCATATCCAAGTGGATGAATCCACTTTGTTCTTGGCTCAACTGCCTCCATACAAGTTGTATCAGTTTCTACCATAAATCAAATATTGTCCTTGTATTTTTCTACAATACTTTCTGGTATTCTGTACCTCATCTGCATTTTGATTCTGAATGTTTTCAATTCTAGCTCCATGTAATCCTCCAATGAACTATCAGTAGATGCCTTAAGATAAATCTATGGCATTGTAGGTAAACTCTTGTCTATATATAAATCTGAGACCTTTCCAAGTATATAGAAGTACATGTAAATGATTAAAGACCCAAACCTGAATATTTTGGTCTTATCATGCTTGATGGCTTTAATATTATCAATTAGCTATGTGTGCAAGATTTAACACAGATTGAACTCACCATTTTCTCTAAAAATCCTTATTGTTGCAAGAATAGTGGCTGCGGACACACTATTCACCCTGTTGGTGTGCTGAAACTTATACCCTAATATCATAGACATCAATTTGATGTCTTTATCCTCTATAGGCTCAATTGTCATTTCACACCTATCACTTCTTGACTTGCATGCCTATTCTACATGTTTCCTTACATCCTTGCCCACTAGAAGAATGATGCCTATCTTAGAAAGGCATGTCATCTCATGAATTAGGTCTCTTGTCATTCTCATTGGGACTTCACCTATCCAAAATAGGTCATCGTGGATTCTGCTTAGCAAGATTTTGATCCACTTAGATTTGTAGAGATCATGTGCCGTAGAAAAATCAAGAATAGGATGGTTTTCCAACTGCGCAAACTCATCAAGGAAGGCTTTATCTGGTTTCATCATAGTCTCAATTTGTGATCTAATTCTACCAAGACCTACTAGTTCCTTCTTACAGTAAATGTATGCACGGATGTCTTCGACATGCATAACACCCATATGGGTTCGGGAGAATGCACCTTCTAAGTCATCTAGGGTAGAATTAAAGGGATGCCTCTTGAAAATGTATCTCTTCTTCTCCACAACATCAAACATAACATGATTAGCCATAACTTACTTTTATATCACTTCACAATCAATTTTTGAGAACTTCTTAATTGTCATAATGGATTAGGACTTTTGCAATTGATCATACACACTTCTTCACTAGAAAATCAAGCTTTAATCCTTCACAATCAACTACTAGGCCTTATGTGCTCTCCAATCACTCAAACTCGAAAGCAATGAGTAATCCATAAGTCTCTATGTACTTTAAAGTAAAAATTCCACCATTAATGCTTGCCGCGTAAACCAGACTTTTACTGAGAATTTCAAACTTTCATTCTATAGTCAATCAGGTAGTGCGCTCTTGCACATATCATCACATAATCTCCAATAGGTTAAATCCAAAGGCACATACTCTGAGGGTGAGTATACCAACTGCGTAGGGGTTTAGAGCTAAATTAGCTCCCCTTATGACCCTGAGGGCCATTCATCCAAATGTAGAGGGTGCGTTCACTATAGATGCATCCAATACATGCTCATTAACCTTATCCTTCTTTGCCTCTAACCAAATCAAGCTCACATCTTCAGAAGATTTGACAAACTTGACTTCTCCTTCGGTATCCAGAATTGACTCTTCTTGCTTTTTAGGGCTTTCTTGAGTTTGTGTCCTTGATCTACAAAACTTTGAGATGTGTCCAGACTTGTTACAATAGTGACAAATAACTGGAGGCCTTGAATTCCTCAGTGCATTGACATGGGTTACCATTTTACATTGTCTAGCTGAGTGACCATTATAATTACATATCTGACATGTAATATTCTGAGAACTTCTTGCATTTGTTTGATTATAATTTCTCTGATTATGCTGAGTCTTGTTCTTCTAACTTGTTCTACAATTCATAACTCTATGACCAAATTTATTACATGAATAACAGTAACCATTGAAATGTCTTACCTCTTTAGAATTCCTTGCAATGTGTCCATACTTGTTACAGGCATAATACATTCAGTCGATTGGCTTGCGCTCATGCTTGGATAGTTCAACATTGTCTTTAGTCTGATTTCCAATCTCCTTAGTATCTGTAGTGTCTTCTAGTGCTTTCATTCTTGCTCACATGTCATCAATTTGATTTTGTGCTTCACTGAAATCAATACCGCTGGTATCTCCTTTAAGGTTTCGGGCATATAACTGAGATTCTATCAGATCCTTTCTTATGTGTAATTTATCAATGTGATTCTTTTGTTGCATCAATTCAGATTCTAACTTTTCTTTTTGTTTCTTAGCTCCAAGATTTCCTTGTTTGCTTGCCTCAATTCTTCATTCAGTTGAAGGTTCTATTTGATTTGTTCATCATAAACTTCTTGATTGTTAGTTAGCTTATCATCCAGCTCTTCAATCTGATCTTTTAGAGATGTGTTCTCTTCATTTATTTTTTTTACCATTTTCCCTAAATCATTGTTTGAACAATCTTTCAAATCTTTTCTTAGTCTTTTGATGACTGCTTGAGAATCACTGGCTTTTTCTTTTAGTTCTTCAATTTCTTTTTTAGATATGTCAAGGTCTTCAAGAGCAGCTTCAAGATTTTTTTTCAGATGTTTCATTTCTTCCTTATCCATGATCTCCTCAAGTCGTTAAACTTTTCTTGTTGAGGACTAGAGCTCTGATACCAATTGTTAGGAATGGGAACACTGAGAGGGGGGTTGGGGGGTGAATCAATGTTCATTGTATTTTAATATTTTCTCTTTGGTCTTTAAACTTAACTTAAATGCTTAAGTAATGAAATGAATATTAACATAAGCAAGATACATAAACATAACACATAAAAACAATATGGTTACAGGGAAACCCAAATAGGTAAAAACCCCGGTGGGACATGGTACCCACTAAGAACTACACTAGTGTCTTGTGATCCTTGTTAGAAGATATTCAACCCTATTAGGAGTTGTTCATTACAATAATTTTAGTACAGTAGACCTGGTCAAAGGTCAGACCCTATTAGGAGTCTTTTACAATAACCCTGTTAGGGGTGGGGACACACTGTCCTAGAGCTCACTCCTCAAGTGGTGAAGGCTACAACCTTCTGATGTTAGATACACACTATATCTGCTGGATGAACTGGTGTTGTGACACTGCTTTTCTGATCAGTTCCTTTGATGCACTGATGCTTTGACCTCTTGCAAAGATCTAATACAATCTATCTTCTCTTCACCTACCTCTCTACTTATCTTGCATATATTTCAACTTCCATGCTTATTACAAAGGCGCATCTAATATTTATATGCGCTTACCAAAACAATTAACTAGGTTGGCCTATAACCGATTACATACAACACTTCGAAGAGAATTGGCTAAAGCGTTTTTACAAAAAAACATAATTACATGTCTACAACTTAATTAAAATAGGTGCATAGCCTTTACAAAATAATATTATAACCGCTAAACAAAATACTACCAGTCGACTGCATACTCTATTGTGTTCTGGCATTCACTGTCTGAGTAACTTCAACTGTCTATATCTTTGTCATACTTGCACATCTGATCATGTGCTCTTAGAATTAGCATGAATACACTCTTACAAACTTATCTTCTAGGGAACATACCATAACTCAGTCATACGCATGTGCGCTAACACTCTGATCTACCCATGCTCTGTTAACCGTCTAGTCTTATGTACTTAGCCAAATTTTGATCTTATGATAATGTGCGCTGACTCCAAAACACTATATGAATTTGTTGCCATAATGACAACACTATATTTAGACATATACAATAGTATAGTCAACTTGCCAATAGGGTTATTATGTGTAACCGATGAGCCAAAATTGTTTTGAAGCCTTGTATTATAAGGGATGATATACTCAAAGGGGTATGGGAAATTCCCATAACTAGTGAAATTCAGCCCAAGGAAAATAGGGAAAATAAGGCTCCATTGGGGCATCAAAAATTGGATTTTAGCTCGGTGGCTACTGTGGGTTTCTCATTTGGAAAATCTAGAAAATTAAATAACCCTCAGTCCAAGGGTTTTCAAAAGTTATCAATGCGGTATCATAATACAACTCATTATACGATTATTGGGGGAAACCCTAGATCTAGCGAAATGGCTATTTTTTCAAAGGCTAAACCCACACTAAATCACAACCTTCTTCATTCAGTCAACAACACTGTTGGGGGAAATCCCATGTATACCACCAAAATGACTACTGTGGTTGTTAATAATGTATATAAAAAAGGCATGTGGGATCACTACAAACTCCATGGAATATTTTCTCATTGATGTGGTCTAGATTCTCCTATCATTGAGATTGTAGAATGGATGTTAGATGCATTCAAGAAGTAGCTAGGTATCACTATCCTTGAGAACAATTTTCTTTACATAGATTGCAAGGACATATATCTGAAGAAGGAATTACCATATGGAAAGCTAGTTTTTTCCAAAGGGAATGCTATTAAATTTTTTAATTGGAAACCCAACTTTGAGAAATTATCCTATAATGATATTGTGGGCCTTAGATTGGTTATTATTCATGATTTTTCGATAGAATTAATGCACTTTAAAATCATAAAAACATTGGGGATTTAATGGGGGTGCAATAGGGTTTGAAGAATCATACACATCTACATCTTCTGTAATAATACAAATTAATTTAGATTTGCATGCAAAAAATATAAAACCTATCAAATTAATTATGAATCAATCCATTTATAATTATCTGAAACCCAAAATTTATGTAGGTTATATTAGAGACATTGTTATCTTCAAATAGGAATCATATGACCACTATTATTCAATCCCTAAAACCACTAACCTTCATACGTGCTTAACCATAAGTCCCACTAAAGTCACAAACCAGGGAGGTTTCATAATTGTTAACTCCCCTACAACTTCAAAACCTAGATGCCAGTTATGAAAAGTTCCAGGAGCTAATAATAAATCTAATGCTATCCCTAACCTCAATGGAGTAAGCTCCCCCGAGTGTCGAGATCATCCTAATTCCCTCTCAAACCTTCAAGAAAGTAACATCTCCATGGAAATAGAACACCTCACAAATACCCATACCCAGAGTCATACTATTCACCAACATTTAGAACCACTCATAAATTTTGATTGTGAGGAAGGGGAAATAGTAGAAGGTGTTATAGAAAAATAAAAAAATGAAAATATAGTTTAGTCATTAATTGAAATGGTCTTGACAATATCAGTAGTTAAGGAACCAAACATAGATTTTGAAATAAAGATATTATAATGGGGAAGCGAGATTAAACACAAAAAATATACAAGAATGTGTTGAAAATATGTATAAGGAAATCATGGAGAAAGTCATAGGGGATTTTTTTCGTGGGGCTTGTGAATGAGGAATGGATTGAAGCTACTATTATTGTATCCCTTCATGATAGTGAGAACTTATAGGAAGAATTTGAAACAATTAAGAAACTAGAATCAAACATGGCCCTCCTAGGTGATATGATGAAAGATTTCATATCAGTCCATAATGAAATTGGTGAGTTATTGTCATATTGCCACAAACTCGAATACCTATCCTCTAAAATTCTTGTTACAATAGAAGTACTAGTTTACAATGTTTTAGGTAATCATATAGCAGGGGTCACAAATACCACCTACGAAGAAGGAACTATGGAGGATCTTCTAATCCCTATGGATTTAGAAACCTTCTATAATAATAGTGGAAAAATACCCATTATAAATGGCATCTTTGTTGAAAAAACTAAGATAAATAATTTTTTGTGAAACAAGATAACGAAACTATGGTCACTGAAACACTTAGAGGAAATGTTGATGGAAATGATGGACTAGAAGAGGAACATCAGGAAGATGGTAATATTAGTAATAGTGTTAAGGAAATTTCAACCTCTCCATATAAAATTGTGTAACAAAATATCATAAAAAGTTAAGAACAAAATGCAATTGTAAATGAATATACAGATATCGATAAAATTTCAAATACCAATTACAAAGAAGGTGTTGGAGCTCAAAAATTCAGTCTATGTTTTTTAGTCCATATTAAAAAAATTGTCGAAGTGTCAGAATTGTGCAATTGAAATTCATTGAAAGATGCCTAGTTTGAGTGCATTAAAAGTATGGACCCGTTGATTTTCATGATGATTCACTTAGATAGGGTGTTCATCACCTATCATTTCATATATGTCATAGGTTTTAGGTCCTGGGTTTCAGTTCTGACATGTTTTTGAAGTGGTCATTTAAAGGTGTTCCCACAAATCTGCATAAAGTGTGTTTCCTATTTTTCACTAAGTAGCCCACTTTGAGAAAGTGCATTTATTTCCTTGTGATTAGTCATAACATGCGGGTTATTGCATCATTTTTTAGGCATGAGGGAGAGTTTTCATGCCAATTTTTAGCCCCCCATGTGCTCATTTGTCCTATTTGCCAGAGCCATTTCATTTGCATATTGTTAAGTTTCTTTGTGTCTGCCTTGTTTAGTTTTCTTAGTGGCCTACTTTGAGGCTTTGTAGTTTGCATCCAATTCATGTTCAAGCATAATTGAATGTTGTTTCATACTATAGACTTGGAAGTGTACTTTCCTGAAGATTTTTGAGTCTTTGTCAATCCATTTAGCCACTTTCCCAGGCCAATTAGAAATCAGATTTCTATGTATTTCACTATTTTATCTTTGAATATGTCTGACGGGATGACTTTGGTGTTTATTTGTTTTTCACCACTTGATCTTCAGAGTGAGAAAATGATGGATTCATTTTCACTATGTTGAGGTTAATCAGTGCCTAAGTTACTGGTTCATGAAAGTCTCGATGGGTGAGTTTTTAAAGCCAGTTCCGAAGGGGACTTGTGTGATTTTGGCAGTGTGGATAGAACTAATGTTTCTCAAGGGCCAAGTTTGATTGTTAAAATCTTTTGGCTTGGGTCCCTTCGTGATTTCTTCTTCGAGGAGCATACTATAGTGGTGGGAATGAACTTGTCTTCCCGATGGGGTGTTCTTGTGAGGCTGTTTGGTCAGTTTTTGAAGCCGCTCCCAAAGGCCAACTGATGTTATCTGGTTAGCTTTATAGAGATGTGAAAAGTGGTTGTGGTCATTTCTTCTGATGCACCAAGGTTTTTTCTCTTCAAGGGATTTCCCAATAGATAAGTAGAGGTAGAAGCAACAATTGAATATATCTGTTGTTGTGAAGGAGAAGGAGCAATCCTTGTGTTTTTGACAGGGTGGGTTGAAATTTCATATATGATTATGAGGCTTAGCGAAAATCCACTATTAAATAATCCAGACATGCTTATGTTGCTTCCCTTGCACGGTTCAATTCCCACAATTTCAATAGGATGTATTTCAATGAGTTTCCTCGAGTAAAATAAAGGTAATCATTGCCACAATTATTGCAGAGACCAACGTTACCATAGATGATGTTGTGTTTCTTTTTTACTGTGGCAAAGCAAAAGAAATCAGTTATGATGCTGAGTGTGAGTGCATAGTGTATGCACCCTAAAATGGTCACCTAGACTTTGGGCCCCCATTTCTGCAATTTGTCAAATCCCTGAATCAATATTTTCAAATATCAACAATATCAATTATATCAATTTCCTTGATCAAATCATAATCAATTCAATATTTCCTAAGTTTGAGCCTTATTTAATTTAAAAGAGAAAAAAATAAAAATCTTATTTAATTAAGAGAACATGCTCCCTTTTAATTAATTAAAAATCTCTTTTTATTAAATAATAAAATCATTTTATCCTAAGCTTTTATTTAATTAAAAAGAATATTTCCTCCCCTTTTATTTAAATAAAAAATCTCCACTTTTCCTCTTATCCTATGTTGCACAAATAAAGCATTTAATTCTTATTTATAAAGAAAAATAAAATAATTTTTTTTTTAAAAGTACTTTTTGTCTCACATGGACATAAAGTAAATGCTCAACATAAAGTAAATGCTTCTAATTTTCTTATTGGAGGATATTTGTGCACAAGGATCAAACTTCCATTTTTCTCCATCGTTGATTAAGTCTTTTGCCTCTTAATCTTGATCGTCCATTGATTTTTCATTCTCTATAAAAGAAGAGCTCTCTTCTTCATTTTGCACACACTTGAATTTTATGCTATTGTTATGCTACAGGTTTTCTAAGTCATCTTGAAGCTTTTGGAGACATTTTTGCATCAAGTTTTGAAGATTTGGAGCATCATTGGCATTCATCTTGCATCTACATCACATCCTAGCTTGTATCATAGTTTAATAATCATAGTATCATTTCCTTTCATGTTTTAGATTAATCTCACATAGTCTAATTAGAGGGTTTGTAACTCTTTCATTTCCATTTTCATAGCCTAATTTGCATACTTGCATGCTCATCTTAGATAAATTTTTCATGGCATTGTATTCATTTGGATTTCATTGAAGATATTGGTATTTTTGCTCTTGTCTTTGATTTGGAATATCTCATTGTGTGGTTGACTAGCAAGGTCATGAGTTTATAGCTCTAGCTGAGAGCAATTTTATAAATTTTGCAACTTCATGCATAGAGAGCTATGGATCGATTTGTGAGGGCTCATTGTTGAGTTTTCTTGCATGTAAAGATTCATAGAAGTGTGGTCACATTTTCACCATATATTTTTGGCACCCACCATGGGGCAACCCACCTCTTGCATGCTGGTTTTGATTATTTTTTGAGCTAACCCTTGTGCAGATTTGTTTGGAGATGGAAAACCCTAGATTTTCAAAGATTTGATCATATCTCCCAAAAGGCTTAATATTTTTGTCTAAAATTTGTTTTTCTGATTGGCGACATATCAAGAAATCTCCAAAAAAAATTTTAAAATTTTTGGAGGTAATTTGTATTTTTTATGATTTTTTCTTAATTTTTCATAAAAAATCAATTTTTGTCACAAATCAACATATTTTTCCAAAAATTTTACATTTCTAGAAAGGTCTTGAAATTCTATAGGGGGTCTATTCATTGTGTTTTTAATTTAGAAATCATATCATAGCTCATTTGGTCAATTTATAAAAATTGGTCTATTTTGGTAAAATGGGTCTCTAGGGCACAAATGAAGAGATTTTTAAAAAAAATTTACATTTTTGGAAAGCTCTCTATTTTTTGATAGAGGTCTCTTTTCTGCATTTTGGGTTTATGGTCTGAATTCATGTGGTAAAAATCAGATCTTGTTGACTAGGTCAAATGCAAAAAATATAAAATTTTGTGATGGGTATGCACTTATTTTTCATTGTTCAATGCATGATATGAGTTATCATTTGGATTATTTTTTGGTTATTATTGCTCCTAAAAATTGATTTTCTGATCTAACCCTAGGGTTTGCATAAGTTGGATATACATTGCATATCTTATTTGCTTGTTTTCTTATCTTGTTCATTTGAAGGTGCTCTTGCTTTCATGGAAAATGCTTAAAATAAAGAGTTGGACTTGAGGTACTTTGTTCCATCTCTACAACATTTAGATTTTTGAATTAAAATTGAATCTTTCATGTGTTTGGCTTGAGTGTTTACATGCTTTCATAGAACACATTTTAATTGATGCTCTTAATGGGAAATGAATGAACATAGATTTGCTTTCATACAAGTTTGTGTAAGTGAATGCTTGTGTTTAAACCTTAATTAATTCTTGGTTCCAATATCAAATATCTCATTGAGTGATTGAGGGCATGGATTCATTTTCTGTTTACATAGGGAGTTAAATGCACCACTTTGTGGACTCACTCTATGTTTGCTTGGAAAGTTAAATATTCCATTGATTCAACCCTTTGTCATTTGTGAGTAGTATTGATAAGCAACTTTAGATTACTTTTGATTGATCTTGTTAGCTAAATTGGGTGTTGGACTCACTTATTTCTAATTGCCCCTCATTACCGCCCTTTGGATGCAAGCTCAACATTCATACATAGGGGAGGGGTCTACTTGAAAAGAGCGTTAAGTGTTCCACAAAGTTTCCCCCTTTTTATGCTTTCTTGATCTCATTAGTTTTCTAAGGTGTGGACTCACTTTGAGTTTGAGTGAGGAGTTAAATGTTCCACTTTTGGACTTACTTTGAGTTTATGTGAGGAGTTAAATGTTTCACTTTTGGACTCACTTTGAGTTTGTGTGAGGAGTTAAATGTTTCACTTTTTGACTCACTTTGAGTTTGTGTGAGGAGTTAAATGTTCCACCTTGTGGACTCACTTCACACTCACTTGAAGAGTTAAATGTTTCACTTTTGGACTCACTTCACATTCACTTGAAGAGTTAAATGTTTCACTTTTGGACTCTCTTCACATTCACTTAAAGAGTTAAATATTCCACTTTTGGACTCACTTCACATTTACTTGAAGAGTTAAGTGTTCCACTTTTAGTGCTTTAAATACTTTTGATAGTGAATTACTTAATTTTATTTTTAGAAGGCCTGCTTGGGGACACACCACCTAAGGAAATGACCTTAACTCCTGTATTCTGATGGAGTATAAATAGCAGGTGGTGAATCGAAAGACACCTCTCTTGGGAATTGAGTTTGATATCACTCTTGGCTAAGCCTCAAAGAACTTTATACCTTTGAGAAGTGAAGGAGAAGATTTGGGTTACCGTCTCTCCCCGGCTGTGTGATTTTTGATTCTTCTCATCTATGGATTTGGGCCTCACGTACCTTGCGTATATTGAGGACTCCTTAGAAAAGCCATGTATATCCTTGTAGACAGCTTAATAAGGTGTTGTTGTGTTCTAAGTGCCTACTAAAACATCTTCAAGAACATACACAAGTAGAACCTTTAAGGAGTAGGAATACTAAGTCACTATCTCCGTTCATGTGCAAGGTTGCTTTGTCCCTTGCCCATTGTTTGAAGACTATTTTCTTGAACTCCTTGATTGTTGTCTTATGTGCCTGTTCAATGATGAAAATATATTTATGTACTTACTTGATCTTTTAAAACAAACTGAGTTCCTAAGTTGAAACACCAACTTTTCACAACTTGCTTGATTTCCTACCTTGTCATTAGAGACTTGCCTTGACTGCAAATTTTTGATTTTAGCCTTCTAGGGATCATCTCAATTGATTTATAAGGTTACCTTGAAAATAATTTGCCAAGTTAGAAAGCTATTCTTAGTGAAAATTTTATCTTTAAGATTGTTGATTACACCCTTGGAAAATTTTGGTCCTCTTATTGTCCAAATCATTTTTCATCTATCTCAATTTCAATTGAATTTTGGCCTAGTCCAACCTCCTGATTCAAAAGTGCAAGGAGATTCATCCTTTGATTTAAAGCACCTCTTTGACAGTGTTGGTAAAGCCTTTTTATTTTCTATGTTTTCATTTTCTCTTTGGACAATAGAGAATCTTAATTATCCTAGGTTGGCATTGACACTTTGAGAGATTGACTTATCACCTAGAGTTTCTTTCTTTCATATCAGTTACAACAAGATACCAAGTTAGTCAAAGGAAGCAACCTCCAATTGTCAGATCCTAGGTGCTGTCATGTTGCTCAACATCTCAATGAACGTTATGGTATCAATTGCATAAGATGAATCTTAGTCTTCTTCTTTCTTCTCCATTTCCCATGTTCTTCTGAAGTCTTCTATTCCCATGGAAATTCTTCTTCTTCTTCTTGATTCTTTTCCTCTTATTATCTAGTCTATTTTCTTCTATTTTATCTCTTTTGTTGCTCTAATGCTTGATTCTTCTTCTTCTAGAACCATGAATCTCAAATATTTGGTTTTGGAACCTTTATTAAGAATAGATGATCTTGAGCTCATTGACATATTCAAAAAGTGTTGTTCTTCCAAAATTCTCATGAGTGATGAATTTATGACAAAAATAAAAGAAAAATTGATTAAATCAGATGCCTTTTCTAGAATCATACTCATGATCTCATCCAAATATTCTTCATCTTCTAAATCTTCTCATCATTCTTCATCTTCTAAATCTTATCACAATTCTTCTAAACACTATTCACATTCTTCATCTTCAAAATCTTATCATGACTCTTCTAAACATTATTCGAATTCCTCATTATCCAAGTCTTCTTTTTCCACTAGGTCTTCACCTTCCTCTTCTCCACAATCTCGTTCCTCTTCTACTTCTCCTAAGAATCTTCCTTCTCTTCAGAAGACATACCATAAAGAGCAACGTGATAGTCCTTATGATACCTCTTCCACGAAGAGTGACGTACCCACCTTTGATGACTATGATGACTATGATGATGGACAATATAGCCATACCTATGATGCTTCTATTCCTAAGAGTCCTCCTCGTCGTGTCCTTGTGCTTACTGAAAATGGGTCCTCATATTGGAAAGATCGTGATGGTGATTTGTATGATTCGAATTTTGAAAGAAACTTTGATGAGTTTTGTGAATAATACCTTGATTATAATCCAGCTACTACTGTTGAGGAATATAAAATGCACTGTGCTGATTTGAAATGTAAATATTATAAGAATCCTTCCTCTAAGAACATTCATGCTGAAAATAAAGATTGCACTCTCAAGCAAGATCATGTTAATGCTAAACCTTTGTCTTGTGATGGTTCCTTTCCATCCCCTACTTCCTCCAATACCCATACATTTCCTAAAGCTTCTGAGTCTTCCAAATCTTTCACAAATCCTTCATCCAACAAAGATCCTAATGCTTTTCATGCAGTTCCCTATAGTTATCCTCAAGGGCTATCTCTTAAAGAAACTCAAGCTAACCTTCACTTGGCTGAAAATAATTTCAATAATGCTAAACCTAAAGAGCCTAAGTCTTCATGCGCTATAATGCCTACTTCAGTTAGTCTTTCATGATCTCTTCCAAAGTCTTCCATACAGTTCCAACCTAGCTTCCTTGTCCTTAGAAGTGGCTCCATGTCAAGAGGACTCTAAAAATGATAAAAAAAAAGAACATAAAGAAAGATCAAGATCAAGAACCCTCCATATCATCCAATTCTTTTCATGATGTCTCTTATCCATTTCATGGTTCTTTTGATCCTCTACGTTCTTCCACATTCATTCCACCATCTCCTAAGCAAGATCAAGCTACTACTCACATCATTGAGCTTATTGATAAGCAAAATAACCTTACTACACTTGCACTTTCCAAAGATGATACTTCCATTAAGATTATTAAAAATGGTGTTGTTACTTCTGATGTAAAGCCTATTGAAAATCAAAAGAAAGTTGATACGCTTATGCTACCCAATGATCCTTGTCAAGATCAAAGTCTTTCATTTTCTTGTTCTACCACTCCATGTTCACTTCCACTTTCTACTCTTCCTAAGTCTTCGTAAGCTTTGAACGATTCTATCAATGAAGTTTCTCCTATTCAAGATGTGCACAATCCTATTAAAAATCCTAATGCTCATTCTAAAGATGCTGATGTCCTTGGTTGTCATATAGATGTTGATGAACTTATTGATTATCCTTTTGCATCTTCCACATCTATCCTTGGACCTCCTCCACCAATACTAAGGGCTTCATGTCTTCCTTCCATCTTGGGTCCTTATGTCCCTTCACTTTCCCCTCCTAATTCTCCTAATTCTTCATCCATCTTGGGTCCTTACATCCCTCCATCTCATATCTTTCCTCAAGGTCAACATAGATACATACCCTTGAATCTTTTTCATTCACCCACCCATCTAAACCAGTCATATCCTCCTTCTTCCACAAGTCCTAAGTCTTTTGGAAGTAACTTGAATGTTCAATACAAGAAAAAGAAGCAATACAAGAATCCATCAAAAAAAGATCACCATGTCTTCTCTAATCAACATGGGGGCATAAAGTCAAAAGAGATATCTAAGAAGAAAACTACAAGACAAGTATGGGTTCCAAAATCTATCATTCAAGATATTCTATCTAAGACATCAAATGGAAATAAAAATCCTAAGGCTATATGGATTCCAAAGTCTCTCTTGAAAGAGTCTAATATTGAGCAAAAAGTGAAATTGACATTCAAGCTTCCAAAGGCTTCCATTTCATCTCTTTCCAAAAGCATTCTTCAATTTCATGTGCCTAAACCACAACCTCTGCTAAATATTCACCATATTCCTTCAAGAATTCCTTCATTCAAGTTTCCTCCACCCTCTCACCACCCTTCAAGGTGTGTGTTGACGTTGATTTTTCCTTCCTTTCCATCTACCTTTTCACAATCCTTCCATTTATTATCCTTCTACCTTCTATCCTTTTTCCTCATTTGCCTATTCCTCATATCTTCCAACCTCACTCGCTTTACATAAAACTTTATCCTCCATTTTTCTCTTCCATCTTCCTTTCCCTATCAGTATCTTTGAGCATATCATTTTGAATCCTTGGCATATCATGGTTTATCCTTTCAAAGAGCACTATCTAAAAAGCTTGCTTTCTTCCAAAAAATTATAAAATTTTAAAAAAATAGAAAAATTCAAAAGAAAATAAAACAAAAAAAAAGAGATGAAAAAAATTGAAAATGTGCCTTGGTGAAAACCTGGAAATAGGCACCTTGGTAGCAAAAGTAAAGAGAAATAAATTCATCCTATAGTGAAAACCACTCCCTTGTGGCACCTTGGATAAGTACTGTGATGAAAACTTGGTAATCAGGCATCATGCGTAGTTCTTCTACATGTTTCATCCATTTCATTTCATCTTTGATCTTGACAATGTTGACCTATACTTGAATATTTGACTATCTTGTGAGCTATCTTATGATGATCTTGCTTTCATTTAATTCATCTTTAGCCTTCATATTTAATTTTCTCCATTCATTCTAGCTTTTCGCTATCTGTTTCCCCTTTTGTCTTGATCTAATAAAAAAAAGTAAAACACGATGTTATGAAGCCTCTCAACATGTCTACTCCTTTGGACTACATCCTTTCCTTCTTTTGCATTATGCTTTTGTGACTTATCCTATGCTAGCCTTTCATTACTTATCCAAATGTGCTTTGCATGATATTTTTTCCCTAGCTTAGGTACTCTTGAGGAGTTTGACCTTGAGAATTTCTTCCCTCCATTTGCCTTCAGTCTCCTTTCCTCCATCTCAGTCACCAGCTTGCTAATCCCTCTTGTTCCCCACCTTGCTAGACATTGAGACTACACGATGTGATATTTCTTGGGAGTTTGATGCTCATTCTATCTAGGGGCATCCCTTGTACATATTTTATGATCCTGAAAATTTTTTTAAAAAAATTTCATATATGATGCTGAAAAAATCCTAAAAAGCATATAAAGTCCTGAAAAAAAAAATACAAAAAAATTAAAAAATTGAAAAAAATACAAAAAAAAATTAAAAAAGTGCCTTGGTGAAACCCTAGAACAGGCGCCTTGGTAGCAAAAATACAAAAAAATGCAAAAAAAAAAAGAAAAAGTGCCTTGGTGAAAACCTGGAAACAGGCGCTTTGGTAGCAAAAATACAAAAAAATGAAAAAAAGAGAAAAATTACAATAAATCCAAGTGGTGAAAACCTGGAAACAGGCGCCACTTGAGGCCTTTGCACTCCTATTTGTTAGCATGTGTCCTCGACACTGAGCCTTTTTCCATCATGCCTTGACCTTATTTGACTTGGTCTCGAATTGGTCTTTGTCTTTGTCTAGGGGGCATACCTGTTAGCATAGGTCCTTTAGGTGCGTTTGTCTCTTGGGGCATTTCACAACAGATGTTTTTCACCACCACCCCAAAAATAGTGTTTTTCAACATTACCCTTGCGTCGAGTGTTTCTTAACACTTATCAGATGTCTTAGTCAATAGTCTAAGTTTGATGTGATATTTCTCATTTGTAGATGCGATGATCAGAGTTTGACTCTATGACCAACACACATGCACTTAAACAATCAACTTGTTGAGATATGTTGACTTTATTTTTCTTTGTGTGCTGTCTATGAGGATTTCTTTGATGAGTGGTCTCTCCCTGAGAAGTTTTCGATGATGCATAGCTAGAAGAGTAAGGGTATGAGAACATGTTTTATTTCTTTATCTGCTTGTGGGTATATTTCATTGATCCTAACTGTCATGAGAATTTATGCTGGTCCTACTTGACACTAGGGATTGACAAGGTATTATCCTTGACTGTTTTGTGAGTGCATGCTTCTAGTTATCCTGACTTCCATGTGTCTTGATACAAACATAATCTCACCATATCAAACTTAGGTAATCTCACTGCATTAGTCATCTGGACCTACATGTCTTTGATGCCTAGGTGAGATTTCCATATTTATATTTGATAAAGATCATATTCATATCCACATAGCTATGCTAGTGTGCATTGTATGATCTTACGATGCTACCAACGATGATGATAATTAGATGTCTATAGGCATTGTGACCTTGCAAGTCAACCACTTTCATAGTAGCTTGCATTCTTAGGTTCATCATAGTTTAGTTTTTGCATCTTGCATATGGAGAGAGCTCTCCTTTTTATCATCTATGGACTAGTTGGTCAACTGTGCTCATTTTCTGATTCTTCTTGATCATATCTTTCATTTCTGGTCTTTCATATCACATCATTTTCTATCCATTTTTGGATTTGAAATCAAAATCCGAGTCGTGCTTCCAAATTTTCTCATTCTTCTACACAGTTGATTGACCTTTTGAGGCATAATTCTTCGATCTTTGATGGAATTTCTTCCTTTCCATGTCTTCCAAACTTCTAGTCTTTCATTCACCCCATTCACTTCCTCTCTCTGAGGTTTGACTTAATTTTTATCATATATATTTCCCAGTCAAACCTCGTCAACCTGGGGCATATCTTCACTGTTTGATGGTTATCTTATCATGCTCCATCCTTCGATTATGATTTATTGTGACTTGATCAGGTTTATCAATTTGTTGTTCTCCTCTATCTGATTTTGACTTCGATTCCAAGGGGGCAGTGCCTATCAACTTTAATCTTTGATTCAGCTTTATCATTCAGCTCAGCTTGAGATTCTTATTTTGAGACTTGATTATCACCTAGCAGTGACGGTGGTGATTTTGTCTTTCAATTTTTATCTCCTATTTTTTTCAAACCTGATTATTGCCTAGCAGTGACGATGATAGTTTTGTTTAAGTTGATTTTCACCTAGTAGCGATAGTGTTGGTCTTGTCTTTCAGCTGTTGTTTATGCTTGTCCTGATGTGTTCCCATCTGTCGAACACACATCTGAATTGTTTTGTGATCCCAAATCAATCTCACATTTCAATTCTTCTTTGACTGCATGTGTTCCCGAAATGATCACACATTAGTCAAAGAGGGGCAAATGTATGCACCCTAAAATGGTCGCCTAGACTTTGGGCCCCCATTTCTACAATTTGTCAAATCCCTGAATCAATATTTTCAAATATCAACAATATCAATTATATCAATTTCCTTGATCAAATCATAATCAATTCAATATTTCCTAAGGTTTGAGCCTTATTTAATTTAAAATAGAAAAAAATAAAAATTTCATTTAATTAAGAGAACATGCTCCCTTTTAATTAATTAAAAATCTCTTTTAATTAAATAATAAAATCATTTTATCCTAAGCCTTTATTTAATTAAAAAGAATATTTCCTCCCCTTTTATTTAAATAAAAAATCTCCACTTTTCCTCTTATCCTATGTTGCACAAATAAAGCATTTAATTCTTATTTATAAAGAAAAATAAAAGAAAAGTACTTTTTGTCTCACATGGACATAAAGTAAATGCTCAATATAAAGTAAATGCTTCTAATTTTCTTATTGGAGGATATTTGTGCACAAGGATCAAGCTTCCATTTTTCTCCATCGTTGATTAAGTCTTTTGCCTCTTAATCTTGATCGTCCATTGATTTTTCATTCTCTATAAAAGAAGAGCTCTCTTCTTCATTTTGCACACACTTGAATTTTATGCTATTGTTATGCTACAGGTTTTCTAAGTCATCTTGAAGCTTTTGGAGACATTTTTGCATCAAGTTTTGAAGATTTGGAGCATCATTGGCATTCATCTTGCATCTACATCACATCCTAGCTTGCATCATAGTTGAATAATCATGGTATCATTTCCTTTCATGTTTTAGATTAATCTCACATAGTCTAATTAGAGGGTTTGTAACTCTTTCATTTCCATTTTCATAGCCTAATTTGCATACTTGCATGCTCATCTTAGATTAATTTTGTATTGCATTGCATTCATTTGAATTTCATTGGAGATATTGGCATTGTTGCCCTTCTCTTTGATTTGGAATCTCTCATTGTGTGGTTGACTAGCAAGGTCATGAGTTTATAGCTCTAGCTGAAAGCAATTTTACAAATCTTGCAACTCCATGCATAGAGAGCTATGGATCGATTTGTGAGGGCTCATTGTTGAGTTTTCTTGCATGTAAAGATTCATAGAAGTGTGGTCACATTTTCACCATACACATAGAAAATGAGGCCAAGGCCCGACAGTGGGACCTCTTTTCTTTTCTTCCTTTGATGATCAGAAAAAGCTTTTGTTTTGGAGGGTTAGATGAGTGGGAAACAATGGTCGAGAGTTGAAGCTCAGGGCAATCTACTCACCAAAACAACCATCAACTACTTACGGTTGGAAGGAGTTATTATTTTCAATACCTGATGGGTAGCATGTCTCTGTCAAGGCATACTAAATTTGTCTACTATTTTCCCTGATTAGAGAATTTAAAATTTCCCTTCTTACGTAAAATGAAGTCACCTTCAAGAATTGGGAAAGGACTAGTGTTATATACAGAAAAAGGGGGGTCTCCCACTTGGGTAATTGGACAATTGTAACGTGTGGGGAAGGTGAGTGGAATGGAGCCTCTGCACAGTGTCAGTGGGCCATTCAAACATCGTTGCATCCACAGTTATCACAAGAGCTTTGATTGCTCACTTAAGGCATTGTTTCATGACCAGGAGGAAGATAATTTTTCTCAGAAGAAAGGCTTAATGGTAACCGTGTGATGTTGCTCTTCTCTTTGGATCTGTGACAAAATGTTTAAATTTGTAGAGTGAAGTGCAAGAGTACAGTCGAGTGGTGAATTGAGTTTCAAGCTACTCAAGTTCCATAGTTAGAATGGAAGAAGATGTAGTTCTCCTCGTGTCAGTGCATGGTGGAAAAGCTGACAGTAGGGCAAAGACAATGTACGAGTTTGCAGTGGTGTGCTGGTGCATAACAGATGAATTGTTCATTGTTTGGTGTCTGCTAGCTGCCAGTGCGTATGGTTTTGAAAGGGAGTGTGTGAGCACTAATATGTGTTGCCAGCACATTTTACTGGTGGCATGTACAAGTTTAATGTAGGTTGCATATAGTTTGAAGGGGGGACTCACATACTAGCCATAGGACTCACACAGGAAGCAATAGGAGATCCACGCAACAAATGCTAGAAAATGCACAAACACATAAAAATTTGAGGGTGCGTGTCGTGTAAAATATAACGGGGCCTGCATTAAAGCACTATGAGTGGCAAGAGTGGCATGTGGTAGCATGTTTTAGGGGCTGTATAAGGGCTACATGTGTGTTGCTAGTATGTAGTTGAGACTCACAAAATGAACTGTGGAGACCAGTGTTTGGAACCAAAGAAGATTTTAAGTGGTTCCCTGCCTGCCAGTGCCCTGCGTAAGGATTGATAGCCAAAGAATAATTGCCAATCACCATAGAAGGGGCATGTGCCACATAAAAGTTGTGGAATGCTTGTGTTGGCAAAAGGGGAACCCACGCACTAGTTATGGGGGAGTCTACACAAGGCATAAAGGAAGATGCAAAGTGGTAATCTATGTGAGAAGGCATTGAAATGACCAACGCATGGAAGATTAAAATCCAAGGCTGACGCATAAAGGTAGGTATAGGGAAGGTAATGCTAAGGTGCGTGAGCCATGAATTGGTGCGTGGCAAAGTAAGTTTCTTTGTAACAAAGGAGAAAATTTCAAAGGGTGTGCATGTGGGTTTATCCCACATGCACCCCAAAGTGGTTTTTTAAGGAGTTTATATACAAGAGCGCTCACACTATAGGTAAGTTGAAGAAAGAAAGAGGCTATGGCTACCTCTGCCTTGTGGGCTTGTGCCTCTATGCACACCAACTGGGCGCTATGGAAAATTTTTAATGAAAGTCTTTAAATCATTCAAAGTATGAGTCCCACATTGCTCAGGGAATGGAGATTTTGAATGTTTAAAAGACTAAGCACTCACATAGTAAATTAGAAGAAAGAGCTAGAGGCTCTACACGTGAGTGCTTGGAGACTGCCTCAGGAGACGTGCCAACGGGCTCAGAGATAAGGAAATTTTACAGATAGGTGGTGAGGTGACATGGACAGAGGTGACATGTGTCAGTTGGTCATGCATTTGCAAAATGAAACCAACGGTTAGAGAAAGATCAAGCGATTTGGAGGTGGAGGTCAGTTAACCGTGGTCACCAGGTCGCTAGATAGCTGTTGGTTAGGAGGAAATATTCAATGATTAGGAGAATACGTAGTCCTATGATCATGTGATGGCTGACGGTTAGCCCCAAAAATTCAGCGAACTATAGATTTTCTTGGTCGCTAAGTAACTTAATCTTGGCAATTAATATTGAAGCATCTCAAGATTGCGAGAATAGGCTTGGTCGCCAGTTCTTCGGATTTAACCTGAGGTTAGGAGTTGATTCAGAGACTCAAAGAATGAAGGATTCACCAGTTTGTTGATTAAACCTAGGGTTACCAAATTCATTCAAAGATTATGAGAACATGTAGTCACCCAATCTCCAAATCCAGGGGTCAAGGCTTGGGGTAAGTTTGAGCACCAATCAGCCGGTGACAAGTGGCACATCCTAGTGGCTTCTGAGAGAAAATATAGAAATAATAAAAAATGGTAGATTTGAAAGTAAATGAAAAATTAAAACAAAAGTACATATTCTAGACATTTGAAATAAAATCCAAAAATTTAAATGATGGCCCTACTCACGGAATTAATGCCTGGAGGTTCATTTTTTATCAGAACATGGACATGTTATATGTTTTTGGAAATGGAAGGAGATAAGGAATCTGATGGGAATGATTATTTTCAGTTTCAAAGTAGTGGGAGAGAGCAGTATGAGCTGAGAATTTTGAGATCAGAATCAAGTTTGTTTGAAAAATGATTGCAGGCATGATAATCAGTTGAAGAAGAATCAATTGCAGATCAGGTGTAGAGGAAGATGAGAGATATTTTGGAGCTTAGTGGACAGCTGCCAATTATGTGTAACTGACCTCCTTTTCCTATATATCTGGTTTTTCTCACCATTGTAAAGGATGATGAAAATTTTACTATAAGGAGAGGCTTTGACTCCATTGGTTGAACTTCTGGGGAATGTTTGTCAAATTTGAAATGTAAAGACACAGTAAAATTCTACTTGAATACAATAGAATTCCCTTGCATGTTTTTTGATTGTCTTCTTGTTTGAATTCTATAGCTTTTGTGTACTGAATCTATAAGGTAGTTTTAGTGTACCATTTACAAGGTATTTGTGATTTTAATCTCTAGTTCTTTTCAAGGAAAGGGTAAAATCTTAAGGTTAATCTCTAAGAGCTCTGGATTTTTACAAGAATTTGATGATTGGATGTGTTTAAGAGAGGATGAACTATAAGGCATTTCATCTAGGTTCTATTTGTGTTTTACTTAGAAGATTTCTGTAGATGTATATTTCTCTTTCTGACTCTCTGCCCTAGGATAAGGCACTGGTCTATCCTCAATTTACAGGGATTTCATCATCACAAAACTTAAAAGATTATTTACTTTCATGTATGTTTGAAAGGACTGAGAAGATTAGGTTTGTATCAAGGATATAAACTAGTGTTGTAATAATTTGAAGAAGTAGATATGATAGGTACACCCACCTGTAGCCAAGAGCTCAAAGTGAAGAAGGACTTGGTCCTTGTTAATTAGTCTTTTCTTGTTTGAATCAGGAGTTTAGGAATCATAGAGTTCCATTTAAGCACTCAGGGCTTGTATTAAGGATTCCTGCAAGAAAAATCACTAACAAATTGGCGCCTCTACTAGGGATTGAAATAAGGTTACCATTAAGAGTATCCCAGAGTCTTGCTATATTCAGTTTGGGGAGGAGTCTCATAAGTCTCATAATCTAAAAATTATTTTTAGATCTGACAGTGTATTACCTGGAATTTGTTGTTGTAAAGTTTGAAAATATATGTCACTTTGCTGTGAGGAATGCCTAGAATCTGGTGGTGTTTCAAGAAAGACTAGTGAGTAAGTGTGTGTCCTCTGAAAGGAGGTGGTGACTCTATGTTAGAAATAATTTGAGATATGAAGTTTTGTTTCAAATTTTAGTCAGATATGAAGTGAACAACAACATTCAGCAAAGACATTTCAATTATTCTCCATTCAATATTCTATGTGTTTACATAGTCCTTATCAAGTGATTTTGTCATTAAAAGAAAGGACATATGAGTGTAGGATTAGATACTTATGGATTGAAATGTGAGTTAAATCATAAATGTGAGAAGTATGTCAGATTAGTTAAACTTGATAAGAGAAAGTTAATTACAAGTATAGATTTCTTGTTACTAGTTTTGAAGAATTTCAAGTGTGTATGCAAAAGTTGCAGCCAGTAATGGATATTCATAAGAGTTCTTTTGTCAAAGGATATGTGCCATTTTGTTATGTTGGCATACCTAGTTTCCCTAATAAGATCCCTAATGAAATCAGAGGATATTTGCCAAAGTTTAATAGGAACCAATCCCACTCAACAAAGAAGCATGTTCAGGCATTTGTTGATGTGATGTATGATTTTGATGTATGCCATGAACATCTTTGGATGAGGTTGTTTGTATAGCATCTAAAAGGAAATGAAAGAGAATGGTTCTCATTCTTGCCTGTAGCTTCAATATCTTCATGGGATGACTTGAGTTCATCCTTCATTGAACAATTTTATGGGTGGGTAGATGTCAAATTGTTGTTAGATAGATTGATGGAAATTCAGATTGAACAAGATAAATTGATCCCAAGGTTTAATAATAGATTTGTTAAAACATTGATGGATATGTCTAAGATTTGTAGGCCCCATGATCAGATATGTTTAGTTGTCTATTTGGGTGCATTGAGCCAAAAGATGGGTTTCTTATTGAGGGATAAACAGCCACAAAGTTTATACCAAGCTTTTGAATTTGCTATGGATATTGAATGTAATTTTGAAATATGGAGTTATAAGAAGGCGTACCTTTGTTGGTTTGTATTCTTAGAATGAAATGAATAACTAGGAAAAGGGTGAACAACATCAGTGCTTTCATTCTCATACTAATTGCATTGATCAAAATGTTGTATGTAAAGGTGGAATGAATGTCGTTGCTGAGGATATTGTTGAAGAAGAGCTAGAATCTTTTTCAGCCAATGAAGGTAATGAACATTTATAGATTGTTGATGATACATCCTTCCCTTTGTATGATTTACACAAGTACAGTGAGGATAACCATGGAAATGACTTCCCAGTTACTAATGATGATTTAAATGCTTAGAGAAATGGTGATTGTAATGAATTTATGGATGAGGAACATTTTTCATTACTACTGCAATTGAAACAATAGGATCGTGGAACCATGGATAAGGCTAAGAATGAATTGGTTTCTAATGACCTATCACAAGTTTTGTCTCATTCTGCAAATGATTTTTCTTTTCAATCTTTTATGTGTTTCAATGGTAATGAAGCTAGATATAAAATATTGGAGACTAAAGACAAATGGGGGAGTTCATTGTCTGGTACTTGGGAAGATGATATGATTGGTTGTAGTACTAATTTTTCGTATGATGACAACAGCAGTGGTGAGTCATGTTCTGATTCAGATTCTAAATTTCCTTTCTCTGCTGAAAATATGTATGAAGATGGATGTAATGACATGTCTTGTGAAGTTACTAATGTATTATTTGATGAAGACATTGATATGAACCAGCTGGCTCTTTGTTTTAATGTTTACGGGAATCAAATCCACGTTGTCTCTAATCCATTATTCCAAGAATGTGCCCAAGAAATGGAATTTGCTAAGGATAATTCATTTTAAAATTTTGATATTTTAGATATGGTTGAGTCTTAACTTTCAGCTTCAATGAAGTCAGTTGGAGGAAAGGTAATGCAACGTGAGAGTTGTTCATTTAATGAGAATGCATTACATGATGACGGTTTGATTCTTCTACCACCGAGCATTGAAGACAATGTAGATGATTTAATTTATGGTATGGATTGTGTGAATCATCCTTATGAGGATAAAACTATGATTTATCAAGAGACATCAGATTTAGTTAATTTGATTGGTTTGATGCATGAGGATGTTTCAGATTCCTTGGATGAGCTGAATGAGTGTGAGTATGTTTTCTTTTCTTTTGATATGCAAGTGTGCATTAAAGATGAGCCGGATGTTTGCAGCCAAGAAGAAAAGGTATTAGTTATTTGTCCTCTATCATATGTTTCAATTCATGACGATTTCGATGATGCTTGTTTTCTGAATAGTGATTTTGTGGGGGGACATAAGAGAGAAGGTATAGGTGATTTTAAATTTGAAGTTACTATGCAGCCTATGTTCCATGATGTTTTCTATCATCATGAGTTTAGTGGTAGTTTCAAATTTCCAGTTGAGTTTCAAAGAACAAACCTCATTTTTGATAGAGGTAAAAGTTGAAGTTCCTTTGGCACTTTGAAGCTGCTAGTGTATATTTTGTATATTTTTGTACAATGGTGTTGCTATTTTCAATAAGGAGCCAAGTTTTTGAGAAGTTCAAGGTTAATAAGTTTAAAGAAATGTTAAAGATGATCTTCTTTGGGTGGTCTGTTGTACCAAAGATTCTGGATTCTCTACATGCCTGCGTGGGGCACGCGTAACCAGTTAGAGCCACTATTGGAGCTCAAAAATTCAGTCTATGTTTTTGAGTCCATATTCAAATAATTGTCTAAGTGTCAGAATTGTGACTTTGAAATTCATTGAAAGATGCCTAGTTTGAGTGCATTAAAAGTAGGGACTTGTTGATTTTCATGATGAGTCACTTGGATAGGGTGTGGATATAAAAAAAATTATTGCCAAGATTGATGTTTGTTTGAATTTCTTTGGAATTCATCCATTTTTTAAAACCATCACCTATCATTTGATGTATGTAATAGGTTTTAGGTCCCGGGTTTCAGTTCTGACATGTTTTTGAAGTGGTCATTTAAAGGTGTTCCCACAAATTTGTAGTGTGTTTCCTATTTTTCACTAAGTAGTCCACTTTGAGAAAGTGCATTTATTTCCCTGTGATTGGTCATAACATGTGGGTTATTGCATCATGATGTAGGCATGAGAGAGAGTGTTTATGCCAATTTTCATCCCCCCATGTGCTCGTTTGTCCTATTTGCCAGAGCCATTTCATTTGCAGTTTTGTTAAGTTTCTCTGTGTTTGCCTTGTTTAGTTTTTTGAGTGGCCTACTTTGAGGCTTTGTAGTTTGCATCCCATTCATGATCAAGCATAATTGAATGTTGTTTCATACTATAGACCTAGAAGTGTACCTTCCTAAAGATCTCTGAGTCTCTGCCAATCCATTTAGCCACTTTCCCAGGCCAATTCCAAATCAAATTTCTATGTATTTCACTGTTTTATCTCTGAATATGTCTGATGGGCTGACTTTGGTGTTTATTTTTTTTTCACCACTTGATCTTCAGAGTGAGAAAATGATGGATTCATTTTCACTATGTGGAGGTTAATCAGTGCCTAAGTTACCGATTCATGAAAGTCTCAATGGGTGAGTTTTTAAAGCCAGTTACGAAGGTGACTTGTGTGATTTTGGTAGTGCAGATAGAATTAATGTTTCTGAAGGGCCAAGTTTGATTGTTAAAATCTTTCAACTTGGGTCCCTTCATGATTTCTTCTTCAGTGAGCGTACTATAGTGGTGGAAATGAACTTTTCTTCCTGGTGGCATGTTCTTGTGAGGCTGTTTGGTCAATTTTTGAAGCCGCTCTCGAAGGCCAACTGATCTTATCTGGTCAGCTTTGCAGAAATGTGAAAAGTGGTTATCTGGTCATTTTTTTTGATGCACTGAGGTTTGTTCTCTTCAAGGGATTTCCCAATAGATAAGAAGATGTAGAAGCAATAGTTGAATATATCTATGATTGTGAAGGAGAAGGAGCAATCCTTATGTTTTTGATAGGGTGGGTTGAAATTTCAGATATGATTATGAGGCTTAGCAAAAATCCACTATTAAATAATCCAGACATGCTTATGTTGCTTCCCTTGCACGATTCAATTCCCACAATTTCAATAGGATGTATTTCAATGAGTTCCCTCTGGTAAAAGAAAGGTAATCATTGCCACAATTATTGCAGAGACTAGCATTACCATAGATGATGTTATGTTTGTTTTTTACTGTGGCAAAGCAAAAGAAACCAATTATGATGTTGAGTGTGAGTGCATAGAAAATGAGGCCAAGGCCCGATAGTGGGACCTCTTTTCTTTTCTTCCTTTGATGATCAAAAAAATCTTTTGTTTTGGAGGGTTCCAGGAGTGGGAAACAATGGTCGAGAGTTGAAGCTTAGGGCACTCTACTCACCAAACAACCATCAATTACTTGCGGTTGGAAGGAGTTATTATTTTCAATACCTGATGGGTAGCATATCTCTGTCAAGGCATACTAAATCCATCTACTATTTTCCTTGATTAGAGGATTTACAATTTCCCTTATTACATAAAATGAAGTTGCCTTCGAGAATTGGGAAAGGACTAGTGTTATATAAAGAAAAAGGGGGGTCTCCCACTTGGGTAATTGGATAGTTGTAATGTGTGGGGAAGGTGAGTAGCATGGAGCCTCTGTACAATTTTATTGGGCCATTCAAACATCGTTGTATCCATAGTTATCACCAAAGCTTTGATTGCTCACTTAAGGCATTGTTTCATGACTAGCAAGAAGATAATTTTCCTTAGAAGAAAGGCTTTATGGTAATTGAGTGAAGCTACTCTTCTCTTGGGATTTGTGATAGATTGTTTAAATCTGTAGAGTGAAGAGAAAGAGTACAGTCAAGTGGTGAATTGAGTTTCAAGCTACTCAAGTTCCATAGTCAAAATGAGAAAAGATGTAGTTCTCATCGTGTTAGTGCATAGATGGTGGCAAAGCTAGCAGTAGGGAAAAGACAATGCATGAGTTTGCAGTGGTATGCTGGTCCATAATAGATGAACTGTTGGTTGTTTAGTGTGTGCTGGCTGCTAGTGCGTATGGTTTTGAAAGGGAGTGCGTGAGCACTAAATATGTGTTGCCAACACATTTTAGTGGTGACATGTACAAGTTGAATGGAGGTTGCATGTAGTTTGAAGGGGGGCCTCACATACTAGCCATAGGACTCATACAGGAAGCAATAGGAGATCCACACACCGGTTATGGGGGAGTCTACGCAAGGCATAAAGGAAGATGTAAAGTGGTAATGTGTATGAGAAGGCATTAAGATGACCAGCGCATGGAAGAGTAAAATCCAAGGCTCACCCATAAACATAGGTACAGGGAAGGTAATGCTAAGGTGCGTGAGCCATAAATTGATGTGTGGCAGAGTAAGTTTGTTTGTAACAAAGGAGAAAATTTTAGAGGGTGTGCATGTGGGTTTATCCCACATGCACCCCGAAGTGGTCTTTAAGGAGTTTATATACAAGAGCGCTCACACTATAGGTAAGTTGAAGAAAGAAAGAGACTATGGCTGCCTCTGCCTTGTGGGCCTGTGCCTCTATGCACGCCAGCTAGGTGCTATGGCAAATTTTTAATGAAAGTCTTTAAAATCATTCAAAGTATGAGTCCTATAATACCCCAAAATTAGCACCTAATAATTTCAATCAATTTTGGTGCATTTTCTTCAATTTCACATCTTCAAAGTCCTATTTTACTAGGCAATTTTCTCTCTCCTACCTGACTTTATTTTGACTTGATGTCAATTGCAAAAACCCTAATTTGCATTAATCTCACACTATAATTAATTCCTAAGTATTTGACTTTATTAGCTAAATAATCCCTATGATAAATTGATTTAATTCTAAAGTCCTAAGTGCTTTAAATTAAATTAAAAATCCACCCCCTTTAGCTAATACACATAAAGGAATTAATATTACTTAGTTATGTGAATGGATTATATTATTTGGATATAATAATTCAAATATTCGAACAGTCACCCATATGTGGCAATAATTCATTCTTTAATTAAGTAATTCCTTAATATTTGTCTCAATTGGGAATGAAGAGTCAACCGTTTCATTTCAAGAACCTCTTCATTCTCTCCCCGAGCTTGTCTATATAATGAACCTTCTTCCTCATTCAAAAAAAAGGCAATTGTGAGAGTAACTAAACTATAGCCAATTTTAGTTTCCATTTTCATATTTTCAAGCTTTCATTGCAATTAGTTTAATTCTCATTTTAGTGTTAATTGCATTCTCATACTAGCATAATTTGCTTATTTTTATTAGTTTAATTTGCACATTTCTTTCAAGTTCTTAGTGTAATTGCATCTTCATTCTTAGCTTTAATTGCATATTCATCTTAGATTAATTTCATTTTGTTCAATCTTTCATGCTTTTAGATCCTTCATCTTAGTTTGGTCTAATGGTTGTTGGCTCTCCAATCTAAGAGAAATTAAACACCCCAACTAATTAGGAGGCACTAGGTCGATTCACTATGAATCTGCGAATTGAGTAATTCATACTCATTTTCGTAATTCGATTTGTGAGCAATGACTATGTTGTGTCTATGGCTAGATTAGAGGTCCACATTCAGTTATAAACATTCTGGCATCCACCGTGGGGCAGAAAAGATCATTTATGACCTCACTCTTTAATTTTTCTAATAAAGAATTTGAATTCTATCATGCGTCTGTACTTCTTTGTGTATAAAATTTCATGTGAGATTCTAGAGCATGCCATGCAAAGATTTTCTCCCAGTAGCACTCTGTCGTGCGAAGAAACACTTTTGTCATGTAGGATTATCTACTTTCTCGCTCACAACGCAGTACTTCCTCGTGTGAAGTTTCACTGTTAGTCAGTTAAATTTCCAAATTCTGCAATTTACTGTTGTTTTTTCCTGACATCTTTTTGTTGTTGATTTCATATCTCTGTTTCTGTCACAGCATAATAGTGGTCTACAGGTCGCTTTTTCGAAGATCATAAAACTTGCTAACAATTTGCTTGTAGGATGATTGTCAAAGATCATTTAAAAACATTGTGTTTATTTTCATGCTTTCATTCACATAGTATAATTAGGGCTTTGCTAAAATTTCTCAAGGGTCCTGATAGAAAAGTAGGGGAATAGGCTCTTCATTACGTGGAAGTGATGCCCACAAATGAAACTAAGACTCAGATGTTGCTAGAATGATGGATACCTAGGAAAGTAAAGAAAGGTAGTGAATCTTTAGCACTTCTACTTGCCAGGGGATTATGCTCTTCTCTCTTTGAGAGAACCAGAAACCCAAAAGCTTGTGGATTTGGTGGAGTGAAGCTAGCTCGATGATGAATATGCTTGATGTGTTTGGGTAAGGTAAAGAGGTAGAGAAGTATGCTCTTCTCTCTTTGAAAGAAACAAAAAATCAAACCCTCGGATCCAAGCCAAGTTGTGTCACCTTTAGAGGGTCTGCCAGAAGTTGAACCTCCGGGAACAACCCAAGTGAGTACAAACCTATCGCCCAGTGATTTCACCTCACTATAATAAAGAATTTTTTGTTGAGTCTAAAGACTCCAAAACCATGTTAACTTCCTTCTCTTGATTTTGACTGTCATCTTGAGAAGGCTTCATCTGTTGTACTGAGCAGTGTCGTTCCTAGCCCTACTTGCGAGGGTGTATGACTTTCAGGTGTTGGTGTGGCTACGAGGCCTCAACCATAGGTAATTTTAACCATAGATTTGAAACTCCTAATAAATCATAAAATTTAGTAGACTGGCTGAGCTTTCATCTTAGCTAGTGAAACATGGGATCATCCCACAAGATGTGCACTTTGATCGTTCAGGCCAACCTTCAGAGAAGGTTGGTTCCTCCTTGTACTTCACTTGAAGCACTACTTTCACTGAGAAAAGGGGGAGAAAAAGACTTGAAATGGGGTGATGCACCAGATAACTTTGTGCCCTTCACTATTGTTTTGTACTCATAATGTATAGACAATCAACTCAATTTCACACAAAGAGATGTTTTCATAGCTAAACAATTGTTTGCAACCTGCAAAAAGTGTACATTTTCTGCCTATAGTTGTTGGAATGAGTCATACATTTTTTGCCTGAGAAAACACAATAATACGCCAATCATTATTTTGCACACAATGTAACAGCTCGTAAGAAGGCAAAATCACTGAAATCTTATTGTTGAAAGGTGTCACTTTACAATAGTACAAATCTGAAAATGACTAATTTTCTCTTGAAAAATAAAATATTACACATGCTTCAGACTCTAGGACTGATTTTTTGAGTTACAATACAATATTTCTTGGCTAGATAGAGCCTTTTTCAGGTTTAAGTATATAGTAGAAAAAATGCAAGAATTACCCCCAAGAGATAATCCTAGGCATACCTTTTTGGAGGAATAAATGTTTTTCCACCCCTTGAGAGTAAAGTTTGGCCAAATCAGGTTGCATGTGCACTAAAATTACCCTTGTTTCGATTTTATGAAGATCTACTAGTTACTCCAACCTCCATACACCTGTTTATTATTTCATTTTCATAGAACATTGTGTCTACATATTTCTTCATGAAATAAACCTTTCATTCTATTTAATGTGTATGAAACTTTCATGTCTTTTTCCATTACTGCATGTGTTCTCAGTCTTCTTCAAGGATTGTCATTTGTCCTTGACCTTCCATTAGGTCACATTTTCTTTTTAGGATGGTTAACTATGGACTGTCCATCATGCAATGACTGTCCATGAATATTTGGTCGCCACTGTTCATTTCTTGCAAGGGTTTTGGATAGGGTTTTAGTAGTAGTTCTTCACTCTTCACTATTGCTCTAACCATTTGATAACCTTTTATGAGCTTATCAGATAATGCCTTCATTATTTGATGTTGGAGGTATGTAGATTCAGTGTCCTTTGCATGATAGTATTTAGTTCCTTTTTTGTTGGCCTGTGTATCATGTCACGCACTTTGGTTATATGGCTAACATTGTCTTTCTTTCTAACCCCTGCCATATGTATACTATCATACTTAGCCTGCCGGATTGATTGGTCTTCTTCTTGCTGCGTGACTTTCTTTAACATGATTATTGTTATCAAAAAATTGTTCACTATCCCTTTTGAACTGTTAGAAGTTTTTGATATTTCCTATACCATTGAACATGAAGGAGACTCTACTTTCATAGAGGCTCTCTTAACCTTCCATTGTTCAATATCACAAGAATTGGCTCTAATTTAGCTCCAACCATTCTATCTCCCTTGCCAAGAGGTTTTGTAAACTAACAACTGCCACTCTTTTAATGATGACTGTCATCAAGATCCAAACTCTATTCCTTGCTTAGCTGCCTTCCATGACAATGCAACCACCTCTTATCTCTAACTACCTTCAGATTATTGTATGATATAACCATCTTCATTAGATTTTTTAGACTTGAATTTAGGTCTATTCATCTGAGTTACATGACTATTACAACCACCATATGCTATATGTTGTCCTGCTAACATAGTCCTTTGTCATTTCTATTTTAAAATAGTCCTATAGACTATTTTAGCATTGATTGTCACTTCCTTGCCAACATATGCACTGTTATCTTTTCATTATTGTAGGGAACCTGTGTGCATGCAAAGAATAATATTCTCTATCTTTATGTTGACAATTTTATCTCCCTACCTGCCCTTGTCTTCCTTTACGGTGTCTTTTCAATCTACCATGCATTGAATCTTTGTTTATTCCCTTGTATATGGTATCCTCCACCACTTAATGTTCTCCAACAGTGTTACCTTTTCATGTTTAAGATTCATAGAATATTCTTTGTCCCTTCTTGAGACATTGAAGTCTCTTTAGTGTCTACTATACTCTTGTCTCTATTTCAGAATATGTGCCAGGCATCTAACAGAAAAATAATTACACTTAGACATTATTCTTCCTAAAGAAGCTTCTCTTCAAATGTCTTAATGACTATCCATTTGATATTCTTGACTTTGACTATCTCTTAGTAAACTGCCCCTACATTATTCATATGCACTATCTTGTTCATTATGTTTGAAATGCATCTATTTCATATTTCTCCTTGTCATGTCTTGGTCTTCAAAATTTCATCTTAACTGTGCTATTCCCTTGCTTTCTCTATTTTCTTACATTAAAGAAGGTGCTAAGAAATTTTGATAACTCAAGATTTACTCTAAAGGGTTGCATTGAGGAAACAGACCTTCGTTGTACCCTGCCTTATGCACCTCATTCTTCATGATGATGTTCATTCATAAATTCATCTGCTCCTTGTCATTTGACACGACTGTCCCTATTTTGGTCTTGAAAAAATGCATTGAATTCCCTCTTCAACTTTTTGAGAAATGGTGTTTCTAATGTAATTGTGACGGTCAGACTCGAGTTAATAAAAGTTTATATCCTTGATTACATGATGTCACTGTCAACCTTTTATGCTTTTTTAATGATTGTTCTACTATTTTAATATCCTTCCTCTCCCTAACGATTGTGGTTGCCATTGTCCCTTCACTATCTTTTTGTTTTGTAGATTTTCAAGCTTTGTTTGAACTGTTCATTGTCACTGTGAGCTCAAGAGTCCCAAGAAAACTTATCCATTTAAATATTGACTTGTACACTTGATGAAGGGAAATATATCCCTGGCCAATCATCACAGTCCCCATAGATACAAAATATAGAGATGATAAGGCTAGTTTTTTTTAAAAAGCTGGTTTCCTTTTAATCAAGACAATTGTCCTGTCACTGTCATAATACCTCTTTCGTACATGTTGTGAGATTCTCTTCTCTAGCTTATATTCCTTGAGAGATTTCTTTTAATAATAGCAAAGAACACTCTAGTTTCTATCCTTTCCATTGAATCTTTATACGTTGCTGATTTGATATTCAAAATTGGCCTCTAACATCCAAACTATCATGACTGTGTGTCTTGCCAGTGACGTAGAAACTTTATATGCCATTGATCTCGTTGTAGTAGCTTGAAAGTAGCTTGAACAGTTGCCCTATTTATTATGATGGAAGTGGCTCATTGACTAACTTTATGGTTCATAGACTTGCTCACCTCTTCGTGAGTGCCTTTTTATTAAATGTGACATTTATTTGCATTTCTTGAAACAAGCTCCTCTAAGTATTACCAAATTAAAATGAAAATAAGAAAAGGCAATAGATGTACTATGCTCTATTAATAATCTTCATTTTCAATTCCACAAATCAATACCCTTGACCAATCATCATCTTTTAAGGTGGTCACTCATAAACATGCGCTTGCATCCTTTAGATAGATCTCCAAATACTTCATTGTCATTATCATCCTCATGGTTTCCTTATTCCTGTAGAGAAGAAATGTAAACAAACATATTTTTCTTTGTGCATCAACAAGAAGGTAGGTTGAGTTTTATAACAGTGATAGAGAAGTGTTATTCTAGAATTGCATTAAAACAAATATATATGAAAATTTTGTTTTAGATTATACTTTGTCTAAACTATCATTTTGTATATTTGTATAATAGAGTTAGGCAGATCTGTGCACAGATTTTTTCTATTTGGAAGTTTGGTGCATCGAAAAGATTCTGTATCATTAGGTAACTATTCATTGATATTTCTATTAATTTTTTTATTGAATCTTCTAATATCAGTTTTACTCACCCTGTCAAACACTGAATCATTTTATATTTTATTGGCAGGAAAATCATCTAAATTTAAAGAGTGATTGATGTTGAGTGTTTGACAAGCTTAGTCAATGCTCGAAAATCTTTGGAGGCTAGATTTGGTAGTTCCTGAAGTCAAGTTACATAATTTTAGAAAAAAATGTTTTGAATATTGGAATGGATGGTAAATTTGACATTTAATATCTAAAATTGGAGAAAATTTTGTATGTTTAATCTATTGTTGAAATTGGTGTAAATATAGTTTGTAAACTAGGGCAATTTAATGGAATATGCAAACATCTAAAACTTGAGAAGATGTTGCAATATTTGAATCAATAAATGGTGACATCAATAAATGTAATATGTAAATTACGACAATCTCCATTCAGTAAATTGATATGTAAACTACTTTATTATTTAATACCATTATTTTTATTTGGGAGGGGTTGAATTAACCCCCTCCCTAAAGCTACAAAGAATGGTCATTAGCCATGACCATTCTTCTAGGTCTAGTGTCTCTTGTTATTGTTATTATTTTATTTTTTTAATTTTATACTATTTATTTTCCTACATGACATTTAACTTTTTTTAATTTTTATATTCATTTCATTATCTATAATAACTTACAACTTACACCTATGCTGCAAATGTAATTATTAAGTATAATAATAATCTCTAATTATAACAGAGTTTGGTAATATTTCAATACTTAGTGTTGTGTTTGCAAACTGTAATTTAAACATGTTGGTTTAGTGTTCTATTTTGGAATTAATTTATCAATTGTGTGATGACATGTGTGTTTGAATCTTGAATTAGTTATTGTTTGAATCTTGGATTAGTTATTGTCTGTCAATGTTTGAAATTTGGTATTGACTTTAGATACTTTGTTTGTTTAACATTAATTTGTATGTGTGAATTTTGAATACTTTGTTTGCATTTATATGAACTGTTTATTTGAGCTTTGTCATTTGGTTTGTGTATGTGTTTGAATTTTTGTATACACTAGTTGTTTGTTTGAAGTGACTTTTAAATATTTATGTTTAGTGTTTTCTATATGTACATTTATTGATAGAACTTCATCAATCTCTCATTATATTTTTGAACTATGTGTGTGCAACAACCTCTTATTATTTGAGTTAACTTTGACATCCCTTTAATTGTTTGTTGATATTTTCTTTTGTGTCTATGTTTATATGAAGTGTTTCCATTTACATTAATTGTGTATTTGAATTTTGACATACATTAATTGTTTTTTTGGAGTGTCTTCTAAATTTTTTATTGTGTCTCACCTTGGCATGCACTAGTTATTTGTTGGAGGTTTGTTGGAAGTGTTTATATGAATTGTTTGCATTTACATTAATTGTATTTATTTGAATTTTGACATCTACTAGTTGGAAATGTGTTTGACCTTTAGGCTTTTACTATGTGTACATCTATTGTTAGAACTTAAAACATTTATTTAGTGTGCACATTTGAATTTCAATATCCTTCATTATATTTTTGAGCTTTGTATGAAGAGTAAGTGTGCATCCCAATGTTGTTTGAGTTAACTTTGATGCCATTTTAATTCTTTGTTAGCATTCCTTTTTTGTGTGTGTGCTTATATGAAGTGTTTGCATTTATATTAATTATATTTATTTGAATTTTGGCATATACTAATTGTTGGAAATGTGTTTGAACTTTAGGCATTTACTGTGTACATCTATTGTTAGAACTTAAAACATTCATTTAGTGTGCACATTTGAATTTCAATATCCTTCGTTATATTTTTGAGCTTTGTATGAAGAGTATGTGTGCATTCCCTTGTTGTTTGAGTTAACTTTGATATCCTTTTAATTCTTTGTTAGCATTCCTTTTTTTGTGTATGCTTATATGAAGTGTTTACATTAATTGTTTGTTTGAAGTGTGTGCTAAACTTTTTTATTTAGTGTGTTTCACTTTGGTATCCACTAGTTGTTTGTTGGAAATATGCATGAACTTTAGACATTTATCGTTTGAACTTTAGCATTCACTTAGTGCACATGTTTGAAATGTAGCATCCCTTTATTATGTTTTGAACTTTGTTTGAAGTGTGTTGGGGAGTGTATTTGAACTAATTTTGTATGAAGTGTTTAAATTGTTTTACCATTCACTTATATTCTAAGTTGTCGGTTTGGGTTCGAGGACAGGGACAGACTTGGTTTCAAGAATCTGGTTCATGGATTCCTAAAATTTTTTGGTGGCTATTTTCAAGTCTGTAGGTCTGGCAAATGAGCGTTGAGTGATTTTGGCCTATTGGGAAGTCATGTTTGTCTAGGATTTGGGTGAGAACTAAGCTAAGTCTGTCATATAGATGGGGTCGAAACCAAGTGATTTCTGATAAAAAGAGTTAAAACCCTTTGAGAATCATGTTGTCAGCTTCAGTTTGACCTTAGAAAGCCATGATGGATTGTGGGAGGTAACCCTACTGAAGGCTTGCTGAATCTTGAAATTTGGCTAAGTCTGGAATTTTTCAAAAACCCCCAAAATCTAGAATCAGCATCTTAACTCCTATGAAGTTGGAACCTAACTCAAACATTCTCAAACATCCTGAAAGTATTTATACACGGACCCTAACCGGTTTGTGAATCTAGACCCGATTCGTGGGTCTAGGGTTCAAATTTGGTAATGTAGCTTATATTTGATCCTCTTATTGTTTGTTAATTTGTGTGTTGGGTATATTTAAACTTTCTATCACTTTCAAGAGTGTTCTAACTTTGATACTCATATGCATGTTTGAACGAACTTTATATGTGTGAAGTGTGTTTGAACTAATTTTGTATGAACTAGTTTACCATTCACTTATATCTGATCCTCTTATTGTTTGTTAACTTGTGTGGAGGGTGTGTTTGAACTTTTTATCACTTTCAAGAGTGTTGGACAACTTTGACACTCACTTATATGCATGTTTGAACAAATGTTGTTAATGTTAAGTGTGGTTTAACTTTTTTATATTCACCTTGTGTGTTGTTTAGCCAACTTTATGTGAAGTGTTTTATCACTTTGGCATTTGCTTCATTTATGGTTGAACTAAATTTGTGTGAAGCATATTTGAACTTTGTATTCATTTTGTTTGAAGAGTTTGAATTTTTTCATTCACTTTGTGTAAGTGGACTAACTTTGACATTCACACATGCATGTTCAAACTTCAACCTTTGTTTTGTATATTGTGAGGTATGTCCTTGAATAGTGTGAAATGTGCTTGAACTCTACATTTCACTTTAAATGTGGATAGTGTGTTTGAACAAACTATGTGTGAAATGTCATTTAACTTTAACACCTTTGTTGTGTTGTACTTTGGTATGTGTTTATATGCTTGATTTTTCAAATTCCTATGTGTGAATAGTGTAATAAATTTTGACATTCACCTGTGGCATTTTTGTACTTTGTGTAAGTGGACTAACTTTGACACTCACACGTGCATGTTCAAACATCAACCTTTATTTTGTATATTATGAGGTATGTCTTTGAATAGTGTGAAATGTGCTTGAACTCTACATTTCACTTTAAATGTGGATAGTGTGTTTGAGTAAGTTGACTAAGTGGACTAAATTTGGCATTCACATGTGCATGTTCAAAATTCAACCTTTATTTTGTATATTGTGAGCTATGTCTTTGAGTAATGTGAAATGTGCTTGAACTCTACATTTTGCTTTAAATGTGGATAGTGTGTTTGAACAAACTAGAAGGGAAATAAGGATCTCTCACGCTTGCTCTGATGGTCACCGCTTCCATTCAAAATAATTTTCCCACTCATGCCCACGTGTTTGGGAATGCCCTTCCCCGTTCAGCAGATGCCCCTGGTCCTCCGCCTGGTTATGCCTCTGTTGCTCAGGGTCAGTTGTCGGCCCTTGCTACGACTGGGCTTATTGGCTACGCTTTGGCCCTACTGTTCGGGCCTGATGCCCCTCCTACGAATGTGCCTAGGCCTTCTTTTTCAGATGATGTGGATCTGGGTAATGCTAGTAGTGCCAATGCTTCAGGTAGGGTTTGTATGGCGAGTGGGGATGCAGCTCCTAGTGCTTCTCACCTTCGTGGGTCTCCCTTAGCTGCTCCTGGGTGCTCTTCTAAGTCCAATCCCACTGCCTCTCAGAAGCCTACTTCTAGTCTCAGAGGTGCTACCCCTATCCAAGTTTCTAATCCTCTTCTCATTCCTCTGGGAGATGAGGTAGTGAAAGAAATTGATTCTGCAGCTTCGGTCTTCATGGATCATGGTCTCATCTACAGGTTCAAGGGCTTTTGGCCGAGTCTCCCAGATCTGCATGCATGGATAACAAGCTAGTGGGAACCCATGATTTCAAAAATAGTCCACATATTTCCTTAAGCGAGGGGATTTTTCATAGCCAAGTTTGAGAACCCATCTGACCGGAAACTGATTCTTTGTGATCACTTTTTTAGCTGGGACGACAGATTCATGCTTATGGTCAAGCGTTGGCACCACAACTTTGATGCCTCTTCTAAGACTTTCTCAAAAGTTCCCACTTGGGTGAGGCTTCCCAACCTCCCTATTCACTTCTGGGTTGATTCTCTATTCGAGACTATGGGGGAGGCTCTCGGAGACTTTCTGATGGTTGATGAGGAATTTGATGATATCCTTCACTCAACATATGCAAGAATACTTGTAGATTTGGATTTTTCCAAGGGTCTTCCAGAAAAGATAAAGCTACAACATCCTAAAGGATCCTAGATTCAACCCTTGGATTATGAAGGTCTCTAATTCAGATGCAGGAGATATTTTAAAACTGGTCACTTAGTAGACCAATGTGCATTGGAAAAGGTTAATAAACTCGCATCTTGGTGGAAGGGAGCCTCCTCCCTCCACTACTCTATTTTTAAGGCCTCGACTTCTCGAAGCTTTTCTCAAGTTGTTTCTTCTTCCCAAGAGTCTCCTGAGGCCCCAACGCCTCCTAGTTCTGCATCTAGCTCTCCCCCGGGGGATGGCCCCTTACCTGGTTCTTCAATCAATCCTGATTCTACTACTCAAGTTGCTCTATCAAATCATGTTAGTTTGATGGCTAAAGACTCATCCCATGCTACCGCTTCCCCAGTTTCTGGTGGCGCTATTCTAGGACATTCTCTTGTTGCTCCATTTTTGGGTGCCATGGATATTGATTTGATATCTTGGTAGGATTCGGCCAAGGGTGCAGATGTTGGGTGGACTTTTGTTAAAGGAAAGAAAAGATCTAAACATCTTCCCTCCTTTGACATGTCCCTCTATTCCCAAAAGGGGAAGAAATGATTTATCTCTATGGTTGGCAGGTTCTTCACTGACCGCTGATAGTCTTAGGGCTGCTATTAAAAATTGAAATATCTTTCAAGCAATGGTTTCTCTAGTGTGGAGCCCAGTCTCTTTTTTTTTGGTTCCATTCTTTATCCAGGTTGTGGGAGCCTAAAGCAAAACCCTCGTTGTGGTCTTGATCTATTTCATTTAAGAGTGTTGTATTGAAAATCTTATTTGACCAATTTGTATAGGGTTTCGGGGCCCCTTCAAAACCTATTTTCCTTAATCAAAAACTATGTGTGAAATGTCATTTAACTTTGACATCTTTGTTGTGTTGTAGTTTGATATGTGTTTATATGCTTGTTTTTTCAAATTCCTATGTGTGAATAGTGTAATAACTTTTGGCATTCATTTTGCATGAAAACTTTGAATCTTAGCATTCACTTTGTTAGCTGACTAACTTTGACATTCACACATGTGAATGTTCAAACTCAAAATGTCATGTAAGGTGGAACTAAATTAGCATGAATGATATTTGAACTTTGGCATTCATGTTGTGTGAAGAGTTTGGATTTTGGCATTCAATTTTTGTAAGTGCATGTTCAAACTTCACCATTTATTTGTATATGTTTAAAGTATGTCTTTGATCGAATTGTGTGAATGTTGTTTGAACTTCACATTTCACTTTAAATGTCAATATGTGTTTGAAGAAACTACATGTGAAATGTAATTTGACTTTGACAACAACTTTGTTGTGTTGTTCTTTGGTATGTGTTTATATGCTTGAACTTTCAAATTATTATGTGTGAATAGTGTAATAACGTTGACATTCACCTATGTTGCATTTTCAAACTAGTGTGAAATGCGTGAACTTTGGCATCCACTGTGTGCGCGTTTGTGATTTCATGTGTTTGAACTTAAGTGTTTACTTTTGAAATAACTTTTTCATGAAATATTTTTTAAAAATTAGGCATGTTGGTGTGTTTGGACTGTAGTATGGTATGTTTAAATTTAAGTATTTACTTTTTATATATGTGTAAGTTTGTCTCCAATAAACTATATGTGAGATATTTTTTAACTTTGGTACTTTGATTTGATTGAACTTGAGTGGTTAGTTTACTTAGTGGTTGAAGTAATTTTTTTGTGAAACATCTTTTAATTAGGCATGTTTGCATTTAAGTATTTCTTTATACATGTTAGCTTTGAGTCTTAATAAACCATATGTGAGATGTTTTAACTTTGACAACCTTTTTTATGTTTTTGATTTGGCATGTGTATATATTTGAACTTTCACATTCACTTTTGATGATTAAGTATTTTTGCTTAATTGCTAACATAATTTGGTCAACACATTAACGAAGGTGTGAAAGATTTACACCATGGTCAATAACAAACCATTAGCAATTGAAGTCTTGCAATGAAATCTCTTGCTCCTGCTCTGACTACTCCCTCTGCCCCTGTCGCACCCACTAGGGTTTTTACGGTGGCTCCTTAGGCAGGTTCTGGGAAGTCTACAGCTCCTCTGGCTAGTGTTGGGAAGTCTACGACTCATCAAGCTTCCCTTGCGAGTCCTATGATGCCCTCAGAGTAGGGTTTTCTGCCCCCAATGACCCTAAAGCCCAAGGCTCATGGTTGCCCTGCTTCGAGTGGCTACTCTCATAGTGCCTTCCCAATATGCAACCACATTGTCATGGAGTTGGAAGAGGAGAGAAATCGATGTTGTTTCCTCTATTTTATCTAAGCATGGTTTGATTTGCAAACTTGAGGTACACTAGCCTTCTCTTCATGATCTTCATTCCTAGATTTCCAAGCATTTGAATCCCCTAATTACTAGTATAGTCCATATATTTCCTATGGCTAAAGGCTTTTTCTTGGATAAATTTAAAAAATTTATGGATAGAAAAACTATTTTGTGAAAATGTTTTTAGCTGGGATGATCGCTTTATGCTGATGTTGAAACCTTGGCATCCTGACTTCTCATTGTCTTCTGAATTGTTTAATAAGCAACCCATCTAAGTAGGGCTACCTCATCTCCCCCTCCATCTTTGTGTTGATTCTCTTCTGGAGACTATTGGGGATGCTATTGGGGTTATGTTAATGGTGGATGAGAAATCTTTGGATTTGTTCAACTCTACATATGCTCGTATCTTGGTGGATTTAGATACTTCTAAAGGCCTACCATTAGAGATTAAACTTTATTCTCCTCAGGGTAAAAGCTTGATTCAACAATTGGACTATGAAGGCCTCCCATTCAGATGTTGAAGATGCTTTAAGACTGGGCATGTTGCTTCTCAATGTGAACTTCAGTCATTCAAAAAGTCCACCTTGTGGTGGTAGGGTGCCTCTTCTTAGCACTATATGGTGGAGAAGGCATCTTCCCATTGAAGCTTTTTGTAGGTGGTTGAGCAACACTGCCCTGTGTCTCATGTGGTGGAGGATGGCTCATGCGCTACAACTTGTACTAAGCCTACTGCAGTTGTTGGCTCTGATTCTATTCACCCTCTTGCTGGTTCTACTCCAACTCCTTTGCTAGCTGGAGTTATTTTCTTTTCTGCTAGTTCTTTTCTAGATTCTTTGTTGGATGGAGCCGAGCACCCTACTAGCAATTCGGTGGGTGTTGCTACTAGTGTTTTGGCTGGTACAGGGTCTGACGTTGCTAATTGAATTTTAGCTAATCCCTTGGGAGTATTGTTGGTCCTTTGATGGGAATTTCACTGGTTGTTCCAACACCTCTATTGGGTGTTGGCTCTTCAGTCTTGGAGTCACTGTTTTGGCAAGATGAGGCTACTAGAGTTAAAGAACTAGATAATAGTTAAAGGTAAACAATCTAAGAGATCTTCCTCTTCTTTTGACATGACCCTTTGGTCCCATCAAAAGGGATCAAAATTTTAGTCCCCTCTCTTTCATCTGTTGTTTTCCTTTGTTTTATCTAGCACAATAGACTGGGGTGTTTTAGCTGGTCTGCTTTCTTTGGCAGTGTTTCTTTGTGAGGGGTTTGGGGTGTCTTGGCTTTAGTTTTGGCTAGACTGTTGTTTCTTTGGAACTCTTATTGTTTTATCTCAAGTTCCAGTATTGTAAAGGGTTTCGGGGCCCCTTCAAAATTTGTTGTTACCCTAATAAAAAATAAACCATTAGCAACACTCTAGAAGCATAGCTAGCAACCCACATTAAGAGTGGGGAGCCAACTCACTCACAATTGGGGGAGGAGGGATTGAAAGTTATTCTTCCTTCTTCAGAAAACAACTGTACAAGAAAAGCTACCAGTAGGGTCAAGTCCCCACCAGACGGTAGTGGAATCAAATGTGGGACAATGAACATCACGAGCAATATAAAAAGGGTCTGCGCACCTAGAGGGGACTGCAGTGGTAGTGAGAGGTGGATTTAGGTCCACCAAATCAGAGGAGGCAAATTCAATCGGAGCATCACCATGGGGGGTACTCATTAGCCTATTAAGAGTTCTTAGAGGTAGACTCTGAGAGAGAATTAGAAGCTGAAACAGTCATCATTTGTGTCCTTCCAAGTAGCAACTCATTTATAACACAAAAGAGAACTCTCTATAGCCATATCACCAATAGAGAAGCATCGCCAACCCTAAAAATAAAGGCACTCATAATCCAGCGATGTGGAGATATTTGTGTCAACCAAAATGTGATCGAAAGTAGAGAAGCTCAATTAAGGTCATAGCCAATAGAGTCTCCAATGGCCCTAAAATGAAAAATCTCTCAAAAATAGAGCGGAAGATTAGGAAGACAAACTTGTATTGAGCACACATTGAGTGGTTTAAGAGGGTTAAAGGATATTGTCTAGGGTTTGGCAGAAAGAGAGTGATTTCTCTAAACCCATAGCTTGCTTAACACCAAATCACAATCTTCAAAAGATGTAGCAATAATAATAAATAAATAAAACCTTTTGCATTAGGGAAAAAACTCAGTGTTACCAGACTAAGGATCACAAAGAACTTGTTACCAAACAATGCAAATCTGGAAGAGGGTCAAAGACTTGTGAATCTACAGACCAATCCATTATTTTTGTAGAAATCAACATTATCCACCACATACAAGCTGCACACCACCATAGGAGACTCTTTTCATAGGCAATAGTTCTAGCTTTCACCTTTGGAGGAATAATAATAGCATTAGATTTGGCCTCTAACCCAAGTAGAGAAGAGGCTGGTTGGTTTCACTATCTGTGCATGTTTGGATATCAACATATTCTTATTGTATTGTTTGAATCTTGTGCAAAGCATGTGAGTGAATTCCGACATCCCCGTTACTAAGATTTATGTTGATATACCCTTATATTGTTGACATTTAGTTTGTGCATGCTCAGGTCTGTTCATGTGTGTGTGTGCTCAGGCATATAGATGTGTGTGTTTGCATGTGGGTGGGTTTGTGTGTGTGTGTGTGTGTGTGTGTGTGTGTGTCTATGTGCAAGTGTGCATATGTACATGAATGTGTGTGTGTGTGTGTGTGTGTGTGTGTGCATGTGTGCAACATATGGATTTGTTATTCGAGCTAAATCTCCCATGAAATTTACACCTTGGGGAAGCAAAGGAGAATGGTAGGCTACACTCTTCTCCCAACTATTTGGCATCATTATACTTTCATGTGTGTGTGCGCATGTGGGTACATTCATGTGTGTGTACTTCATTGTCATCTCTCCCCACATGAGTTATTTTGAACTCCTCAATCAATTTTAGCAGAGATTTAATCCTTCAAATGTATTTGTTTATATACCAGACACTTGGCTCCCCTTTGATAATATCATTAATTATGACTAATGAGTCCCCTTCTAGATGAAGTTTAGATACTTTTAGATCAAGTGATGTTTTAATTGCTAAAAGGGTTGGAGCGACCTTAGCCTCATTATTAGTTCCTTCCACTAATCTTTTCACTCCCGACATCAAAATATTGCCTTTCTAGTTTCTCACCACATATCAAAGTTTATTTTTATCCATCCTATGTTTAGAAGGATCCAAGGCACCTCTTTTACCTTCTTGGAAGTAGGATTAGCCCTCAATGGCCCATTAATAGACTTGAATTTAATCAAGGGCCATCTTGATTGAATTCCTAAACCTTCTTGGTTGAAATAAATTTTGTCTATGTTTACACATGATGTTGAATTATTCGGTAATTCTGAGATAGCTCTTTCTATTCGTGCTAGAAATCTCTTCATATATTCACATTTTTCTTGAAAGATCCTTCTACTATGTTCTTTCTAAATTTTTCATACAATCATTGAAGGACAAATATATTGTATGCATGAGAATATTGATGTGTGTCCTAGGAGAACCTAACTTTTTCCAAATCTTTCAAAGTGGTAGGGAGGGGCCCATACAATCCAAGGTGATTCAAAACAAACTTGCAACATTCTTGACAAAACTTACTATTGAGTAAGATATAGTCCAACGTCTCCTCCTCCTTGTTACAAAGGAAAACCTTGAAAGGACCAAAAAAGCCAATCTTCTTCAATCTGTCCCCAGTTAAAATTCTACCTCTAAATGTCAACCAAGCAAAGGATCTCGCTTTTGGTAAGAAATGTTTATTCTAGCACATGCTTCTGAGCCATTCTTCCAACCAAGCTTCATTCTAAAGGATGTTGTATCCTATTTTGACTAAATACTCTCCTCTAATTGAACTACACCAAATAATTTCATATGTTGTCATTGTAAGAGAAAGAGACCTATTGATAAAGATGTCTCGAAGGATTTGAGTTTCATTTTCTTCCCTCCCTGAGTTGGCCAGATCTTTCCAATGTCATTCCCTCTTCAAACTCTCCCTGTCGGCCTCAAAAAATTACTAACCTTTGTACCCCATCTCTTCTCTGTGATTTCCTTTATTCTATTAATGTTCTCTTTTTCAACGAATAACTCCTTCTTGTCCTAGGAATTTGTCCATAAGTTTGCACTTCTCCCATCTCTCAACTACCAATAAATGTGATCTATAATGATTGGCCTATAACTCACAATAATATTTCATAATGAAGAGCCACGTGGAGAGTCCTAAATATTTAAAATTCTAATTCTCTCATTATTGTCCAAATACTTTTCTTTTGAAATTCTTGCCCATTTATGTTCTAGATACGTATACATGTTCCATACTAGCTTTGCACCCATGGCCTTATTGAGTATTTTCCAATTCCTTAAACGAGCTCCACCCAAATCTTTTGGTTTACAAATTTGATCCCATGCTAATAGAGGAATCTTATCCCCATTCTTATTCCCATTCCAAAAGAAATTCCTCATCCTTTATTCAAGAGTACATATCACCTTCATTGGAATCCTCAAACACATCATAAAAAAAAGGGGTATAGTAGATATGACATTCTTTAGCATTAGAATCCTACCTGCCAATGTTAACCATCAACTTTTCCAACCTTCCATCTTACCTATACACCCATCAACTAGCCCTTTCTAAAGAGAAGATTTGCACAACCTTGCAAAAAGGGGAATCCAAAGAAATTTACCTAGTAGTCTACCTAGCCACACGTTGAAGATCCTCAAAACCTCTCTTTGAACATTTTGGTTTGTATTAAAAAAGAATACTTCAGATTTTCTCCAATTAATAGTTTATCCTAAAACCTTGTGATATGTGTCCAAAACCCTCTTCATGACTTGTGCCTCCCTCAAGGTAGCTTCCCCTAATAATATAGTGTCATCAACAAATTGTAGGTGAGATGCAAGCTCAGCTCCTCTAGAAACTGACACTCCCTTCCTCTAACCTTGTATCTTCCTTCCCAAAATCAGCCTCCCCAACACTTCAACCATCAATATAGAAAGAAAATGGGAGATGTGATCTCCCTGTATGAAGCCCTAGGATGTAGGAAACAACCCTTGTGGGCTCCCATTTACCAAGATTTATACACGATACTCAAATTTTATACCCTTAATCCAAGAAATCCATTTCCTACTGAATCCAAATTTCTCTAACACTCTATACAAAAAGCATCTATCCACTCTGTCATAAGCTTTCCTTGTGTCCAATTTCACAATCTTTTTTTTTTGCCTACCCATTTTGATCGAATGGATTGCATCATGTGCGATAATTATTCCCTCGATGAAGGATCTATTTGGGGTGAACCCACTATACTCCTCTGATATCAAATTACCCAGAATCTTCTTCAGCCTATTTACAACCACCTTTGAAATAATTTTATATATAACATTGCATAATGATATAGGGTGAAAATATTCAAAAGTTTTTATATCCTACTTTTTCAGAATTAATGCTACCAAGGTATTATTAAAATATTTTAGAATGAATCACTTTTGTCTAGATTCCTTGACCACTTCCCATATTTTCATCTTCATCACCTCCTACAATTTCTAATAAAATAGTTCTTGAAACCCATTGATCTAGGTGACTTATCCCCTTCTAAGGAAAAAAGTGCCTCTATTAATTATTCTAGTTGAGTCAGAGGTATTAACATCTCATTATCTAAATTTGAAACTAGGTTGGGGATAATGCCAAGAACATCGTCATACTCTACAATTGAAACCAAAATGTTTGTAGACCATAAAGAGGAAAATAAAGAAACAACCTACTTATTGATATCTTCTTCCTTGAAGCATCATTTTCCATTATCAAAAGTAATAGAAGAAATCATGTTACCCTAGCTGGTTAGTAGCACATGCATGTATATTTAAGTATTCAAATATTCAATCATATCCAAATGTTAGGACATACATTAAAACAATTATATGAAATACTGCATCATATATATATAATATTTAGCAAGGTATGTCAACTATTATCTACCCATAAGTTTGTGGATTTGATTGTACTTATAGCATGTACACAATTTCAAGTACTTAAAAGTCATAGCAAGGGTTTCAGAAATGTCTTAGAACAAAGAATAAAACAATATAAAACAAAGATAAATTCCTTGCCCCTCATCTTCCCCCCAACATGAATAATTCTTGTCCTCAAACATTATACTTCCTAGCAACTCCTCTAAATTCTCCAATTTTAGTCTTGCCTTTTCGGTTCCTTTTGAAGGTGTAGTAGAATCCTCTAGTTATTTCCCAATAGTCCATCTTGTAGTCTTCATGAAGCTGGTCCAATTTTGTAGCATTAATGTCATATAAAGGCCATAGAAGCATCGATGGCTGGAAAGTCAAAGGAAACCAGAGCTCACGCCTGATTTGTCCTCCCAATTGCATGTATTTTGGTGCTCTGTTTATTGTTGCCTCTAGGGTAATAGGACTATGTGGTTTAGACTTTCTAAAAGCCTCTGGTAACCTATGCCATATACTTCTGACACCAGTTAGGGCTCTCTCAAATGTGAAATAAGGCATCCCTTGATACTCTCTGTAGACCTTATCTCTGACATCAAAAATCATGTCCCTAGATACTATTCTTGTATTCACATAAGTGAGCCTGGACTAATCCCTTAGTAGAACATTGGGCTTGCTAGATTCAGCCCTCAAGGGTAGCTCCTCTGAGTTTTCTTTATCCTTATAATTATCTAGCTATATATCATAATTAGCTTCGTTGTGCATACAGGACATCAAGGATTTTAAATGTATGTCTCCTATGTAAAGCAAGGGATTCCATTCAGTCTCTTTCGGAATGATGAAGTTGTGGAGATACAGATCACAAAGCAAGTTTTTTTTCCAAGAAGGAAGGGTCTAGTATATATCATAAAATTCTTGGGTTGTCCTAAACTCAGAGTTTTTATCCTTGATAGTCATCATCAATCGGAACAAGAGAAATTGCTCTTTCAAGAAAATAGCATACACTCTAGGAGGATATTTGCAAGCTATAATTTGGTCAGCCAATTTTAAGGCATGATCCATCTTTTATTTCTATTTCTCTATTTTCTCTTTCAAGTCCTCTATTTCCTCTTTTTGATCATCAATCTCTTTTCACATCTTTTTCCTCTCTTCTTTCCACAAATTTTTCTTAAAGATAAACTAAGTGTATAGACTGAAAAGAATAGACTGCAGAGTAGGTGGGCCAAACTCTTCTGGCTTAGTCTTCTATCTTTTCTTTGCACAATGGGCCTGCTCTAAGTAGTTAGTGAACCATGTTCTCGTAAAAGGGACTATAGCATTCTGAAAACAAGGATGAGATGATGGTTGAGGCAACTGAGGCTCTTCCTGATTACCTTCTTGAACTATTTGATGACTTTCTTCAGGTTCACTTTGATGTGTGGGAGGCTCATTATCAAATGTTTCATTTAAATTCTAAGGAGAATCTGTAACATTTAGTTGAATTGGAGAATTATCTGAAACATAATCAATATGGGTTTCTGTAGTAGGATTTTTTGATAGAACATCCTGACTATCTGGACATACCTGGGGAATTTGTCCTCTCATTCGAGAACTTCTCCTCAAGGGAGTTTATGTTACCTCCACAATTATCTTTTTGATAGTTTTCTTTGGTCTCTCTATTGCAGGAGTAGATGTTGTAGGAGCCGACTTCCTTTTCTTACTTTTTGAAACTGTAGGGTTTTGGGGTTCTTTCTCAGGAACTGAAGTTTCATCACTAATCTTTCATTTTCCTTTCTTCTAAGAAGAAGTAGGTACATTTTCCTCTGGAGTAGGGGAAGGTTCTTTTTCCTTAAGAATCTCAAGTTTTATTTCTTGTGTAGTTGTTTCAATCACTGGCTCAGAGGGAGTTTCACTCTCATGAGCTGGTTGTTCAACAAGTTCATCTTGAGGTTGCAAAGTTTTGACTCAAAAAAATTCATCCCATGCCAGAAGAGACACATCTCTAAGAGATCTTTCAACTAGTAATTTGACTAGGGAATGGTGTGAAACATAATTTGTCTTTCCTTTCTGGGTTTCCTCAGCACTAATGCTTAGCATATTATACAAAAAATTTGGAATGTTACTGGAAAATTATGCCTAATATAGCTAAGCAATTTAAAATGGTGTGCATGCAAATGGGAAAAACTTCCTTCATAGGTGAGGTATCTTATAATGTGTGAAGCCAACTCATTGAATGGAGTAGGAAGTGACATGCACTTTCAATCCTATTTGTTCACCTCTAATGGACGGTTTGAAGGAAGAGTGAATTGAGCTCATGCCGATCTGGCATCATGTTCATTGGGGTAATGCTCCCCAATTATGGGAAATCCTTTCACTTTTGCAATGCATTCCTCCATTTCCAAAACTGTCAATCCCCATATATTTTCCTCCCCTTCCTCAAATGTGTTCATAAATTCAGTAGCTACTTCCTCATCGAACTCTATTAGCTTTAAGAAATACCCAAGCCATCTACACGCATGAAATCTTCAGACGGCTTCCACAGTAATCAGAAGGATTCTATGGATGAATGGCTGATGATGCATTAGTTGTCCCCCCATTATTTTGAATTTCTTCTACAATTTTCCAATTCAATTTCCTATATGCTCTGAAATTCCAAATTTCTTAATTCCTCTTGAAAAGAGCTTGAATTTAAGCTTCAAACTGCACTTCAAACTACAGCTATCCTTGCAATCTCTATGTTGCATTTTTTTTGAAAAATGAGCTATAATGACACTTTATGACAAGGAATTATGGCTTTAAATGTATTTAACATCCACACAACTTGATCATGTCATCTTAGGGTTATGTTAGTCAAGAATCAGGGATAATTTAGGAATTTAGGTAGAATACTTGTGCAAAAAATAAAAGGACTTGATGAATCAACACATAAGTACAGATTTAAATTGACAGACAATCTCATTAAGAATGATGGGTACAACAATAGTGACTTAATAAATTAATACACTTATGTGCCCCCTAAAAAATTTGGACAAGTGTCCACACTTGTCGTACTTAGTAAGAGGTAGGAAACTAGCCTAATGCCACATAATATAAATATATGTAGTATTAGATATAATTATCAAAATGTGTACTAAAAGTAGAAAATATTAAATAGTTTTACCTTTCATTGTGTTGTCAGATGCGCTTGAAGGTGGCGTAAATGGAATTTGTCAGCAAATATACTATCATTGGATGTATGCATCAGCTAATGTGGCATTTATTGAAAATGTAGGAAATATAGTAATTGTGATGATGGGTAGTATGTGTGGGTGGAAGGTAGAGAAGTGGAGTGGGTTGTAAAGAAGAATGTTAGAAAGTGAATGGAGAATTAAACTTAATTGGAAATGAAGTATTTATTATGGGCACACCTGAAGGGACTTTTAGGTTGAAGTTACAGGAAGAAGGTTGGTACCTTCTGTTGCTAGAAGTATTACTTGTTCTGCTTGTTGATTTGTGTCATGGAATTGCTGCATGAAATCTTGTTTGGTTTGTGGTTGATGGTATCAACTAAGTCTATGACCATTGACCAGTAGTTTGAAATTGATTGAATATATTGTTGTCAGCTGGAATTCTCCATTATTGGAGACATGATATATCTCATATGGTCCTAACCATCTTGTTTGTAATTTGTCTTGTGTTTCTTGGAATCTTGAATCAAATAGGAGTTCCCAATCACCTACTTTGAACTGTTTGTTCTTGATATGGGACTTATGTCATTTCTTCCTTTTCTTTTGCACTATCTTTGTGCACTCCAATGTAGATTTTCTCATCTCATCTAAAGAGTTGAGATGTAGTAGACGGTCACGTTGTGTTGTAAGAAGATCAATGTTCAGCTTCAGGACAATACGTAATGTTTTATTCTCAAACTCAATGGGCAACATGGCTTCTTTCCCATACAGTAATCCAAATAGAGTGAATCTTTTCATTTTTTTCCATGTTGTTCTGTATGCCCAGACTGCTTCTGAAAGGTGGTTGCTCCAGTCATGGTGGTTGAGTTGAATTATTTTTGTGAGTATTGCTTCAATTTCTCTATTAGTGACTTCCGCCTGGCCATTGGCTTGTGGATGGTAGAGGTTGGACTTCTGATGTCTAATATCGTCTTCATCCATGAGCTCTATGATCAATTTAGATGTGAATTGTGATCCCTAATCTGTGACTAGCTCTCTCCGCACACCATAGCAAGTGAATATTTCTTTGTATAGGAACTCTGCTACTTTTTTGTCATGGGCATGCCTCATTACCTTTACTATAACCCATTTGGTTACATAATATTTGCATACAAAGATGTATGAATTTCCATTAGATGGATGGTCTATAGGACCAATAAAATCCATGCCTCATTTATCAAATGGTGTAACAAACACTTGTGGATGCAAAGGTATTTCATTTGATCTTGTAGGATGACCCATCCTTTGGCATTTATCACACTTCCTAGTATATTTTTCTACATCTTTATGAAGTGTGGGCCAATAATAACATGTTAATATTTTTACATTTGTCCTTTTAGCTACAAAGTGTCCTCTACAGGGTTCATCGTGACAAGCATGGAGTATGTCATATGTTTCTACTTCGTGTACACACCTTCACATGACTTGATATGGACCTGTGTAGAATAATATGTTGCTAATGCAATAAAATTGAAAGCTTTTCTCAGCTAGAAATTTTCTTTCCTTAGGAGAGAAGTGTGTAGGCATCTTGTCAGCTACAAGTTAATTGGCTATATCAATGTACCATGGGCTCTTGATAGTAATGTGGAATACATGTTCATCAAGGGATGTATCATCTATCATAGAGGTATCAAGGTCATCTCTCTGGAGTCTGGATAAATAATCAACCACAACATTTACTTTCTCTGGCTTATCAATTTTTGTTAAATCAAATTCCTGCAAGAGCAACAACCATCATGCTAACCTGCCTGAAATGGTAGGTTTATTGATAACATATTTTATGGTTGCATGGTCATTATGAACAAAGATGAGATATCCTATTACATAGTGGTATAACTTATTCAAAACGTAGACAACTGCACGTATTTATTTTTTTGTGACTGTATAGTTTAATTCTAGCCCATAGTCCCAACCAAAATATTTTTCATGTTTACAGAGGAGATGGGTTAACAATGTTAATTATTGTGGTGGCAATTTATTGTTAACATGAAGATTATGGCCAGGTGAGAGCTCCACGGTTTTTGTTAGTTCTAGCATTGATACTTCAGATATAGGGATTTTTTATATCTCACAGGGTAGTAGTTGATGGATGATTTCAGGTTCCATTGGTAAAACACAATTTTCATAGGTAGTCAACTCCATAACAGAGCTTGCACAGATATCTTTTTCTGTGACATAGTCATTATTTAGGATGCTTTAAATCACATCATCATCTTCTTGCAGTTTTAGGAAATATTTTATGTGTGGCATCATTAACTAAGCAATAGAGTTTATCTATTCTTCCTCATCTCTCAAATAGGGCCAAATAGGAGTGCTGAAATCGGGTTGTGGCTAAGCTAGAGGATATAATGATAGCTTCTTAATTGTTTGGCCATCTGAGATTGTCATGTTACCTAATCTGCAACTAATATAAGCATCAATTGTGGCTAACCATGGTTGTCCAAGGATTTCTAGATAACCAGCAAGATTTACCTTGGGTGAGAATATCATGAAGTTAGTAGGATATTCCCAAGAATCCAATGTAACTACTATATCTTCTATGATTCCATCTAGTGTGATAGTGGAGATGTCTGCAAGTTGTAAGACCATTGGAGTGGTCCTTAAGCCCTCTATACTCAACTTATGCATAGTGTCCTTGGTCATAACATTAATAACAACACCCAAGTCTATTAAAGCATTCTTTACTGATTCGCCATTAATTATTATATCAACCACTGGGCTTCCAAGATCATAGTACTTTGGAATAACTATCTTTCCCAACATTATATCTACAAGTTGACCTATAACATGTATTGTTTGGGGATCCTTCTTTTTTCTTCCAGATTTCTTGAGACAAGCTTCTTTAATGGATTTTCCATAGAGAGAAACATCTTTAATAGCTTGAAACAGTGGAATCTGGATATGCAAATTTTTCAATTGGTCAAGGATATCAAATGGTGTGTTTCCCTAAGTTATAGGTTTGTCCATCCTAAGCCTTTGAGGGAAATGACAATTAACTGAGATGTGGGCATCAGTTTGACTTGACATATCAGTTGGTGGGATTGTATTTAGAAAAGTAGCTTCTGGTAGTTGTGTTGATATTGCAAGAATGTCTGGAACTTCCATTATAATGGGAGGTTCTAGTGTAGGTAGAGTAGCACCAAATCTAAGGTGAATATCAGTTAGTTCTAGTGCATAGGTAGGATATTGTTGGGCATCAGTAGCATACACTAGTTGTTATTGTCATTCAGACTGATAGGTTCTCTTGGTAGGAATCTGCCATAGACATCTTGTCTTCTCCCTCTTTGATGCATGCAAGTAATGAAATGAACTTGTGAAGCGAGCTCATAACTACAAACTGATATCTAGAAAATAGGGAACTATCTAAAATGACTCAACAAGGTTCTTAGATTGACACCATCCCTGGAAACAGTGCTAAAAATGAATAACCCCATAATAGGTAATAATAATCATGCCAAAGCTTCTCCTAGGAATAGTGTATTCAACTGAGTATCATTTTCCCTATTATGGAGTGCATTTAAATTTTCAACCCAAGGATGTATACTTGAAATGGGACAAAATAGTTTGTGTACTAAGTTCCTCATAAACTCATTTCACTTAAGTTGTAGGAAGGAAAATAGATGAAAGGAACTACACTATTGTTGCATGAAAGTAAAACACACGCAGCTAATTAAATGAAATTGATGTTGAAAACCATAAGTTCAACTTTAACCTATTCTACCAACCCAAACCATTCACTATGGCTATCTCTGCAAGTGTTGCAGGAACATACACAGGTTACAATGCTATAGGAGGAAACAATGAATTCTACCTTAATTACTGAAAATGCTTAAACTACTTACTCTATTTTACTCTAATCCACCTCCCAAGTGGGCCCCCTTGGTTGGATTCTGATAGCTATGAACTCTGAATGTTACTCAAAATCACTGTTTCATTGTATATTTAGAAAAATTGGGTGCATCATCATAAAACAATGCACAAAACTAAATGGTAACTTGCTTGCAATTATAACAGTAATACAATCATCTGTCTAACTTAATTTCTAACAATCATATCCCTCTATATAGAAGATTGAAATTTATTTGAATATAAAGATAAGGTCTGACTAATTCATGCCATAAAGAAAGGAGAATTTGACAATCCACAATAGAAGATCATAAAGACTAAATAACCACTTCAACATAACATTGACTGGAGAGGAATTTTAGCATAGTCATGCTTCCTATATTCTTTAAAATGATCACTCCTTAAATTCCTTAGGCATGTCCCATGGTGTCATAATAGTTCTCATCATGGCTTGGAACTTTATCCCTTCTTCATCAATGTTGACAATTCACTCTCCAGCCGCTCTTGTTACCCTGGCAGATTAGTAGCACATGCATGTATATTCAAGTATTCTATTATTCAATCAAATCTAAATGTTAAGACTATAGACTAGAGTTTATCTGTATCTATTCAGAATAGGCATAAACAAGGCAAACGTTAGATTAATCTAGCATTTAAATTAGTTCAAAACATGAACATAAAAACCAAGCCACCTCAGATTGAGCCAAAACAGATGCATTCAAGCACTGTTTGATTTTCTCTAATAGGAGGGATGTGGGTGTGCTCTCTAAGCACTTGGAGCTTGTCCCTAATGCATTTTAGGAAGGATTAATGCAATACAAATTAAGAAACTAAGATTAATCCAAGTTATCTAAGCTATGGTGTAATTTTAAGAAAACTTGGAAATAAGCTAAACTAACAAATATGCTAAAACTTAAGATGATTTAGATTTAATATAGCATTATAACACTACTCAATGTAAAAGATGTGAATTGGTGTTTTTCTCTTGGAAGAGGAGGGTATTTATAGGATTTGATGAAGGGCTTGCGTTAGGAAGGAGAGTTAGGGTTGGAGATAAGGTTTGGGGTAGAGTTTGGGGTAAGGTTAGATTAACCTTGGTCAAGGTTGCTCACACATGTGTGAGCAACACTAGGGAAGTTTGAAAAGGGGATAAGAGTGGAAGTAGAGACATATGCTTCATTCATGGCTTGTAAGAAGCCTTAATGAGGATGTAAGAGGTATTTATGAGGGTGTAAGGCTCATTTATGAGGGGTTTTCACCCAAAGTCAAAGTTTGAAGGGTTAGGCTAAAAAGGGTAGGAATCACCGTTTAATCAGGTTTATGGTGAGTTTAGGAAATTCTAGAAGATTTATAAGGTTTTAGGATTTAAATAAATATTTTATTTATTTAAAAGATTTTTAGTCAATTTATTAAATAAATAAGAAATTTTGGAGGGAATGGTGTTTAAATTAGATTTAAACATTTTTGGAAGGGATTTGTTAATTAAATATTTTAATTAAAATAGGAGGAATTAATCGCATAAAAATAAATTAATTAATTAATTAATTAATTAATTAATTAATGATGATGTCATCAAGGGTTTTCGAAAAATAAAAATACTTTTATTTTCTAAAGGATTTTTAGGTGTCTACAACGACATACATTAAAACAATTATATGAAATACTACATCATATATATATATATATATATATATATATATATATATATATATATATATATATATATATATATATATATATATATATATATATATATATATATATATATATATATATATATATATATATATATATATATATATATAATATTTAGCAAGGTATGTCAACTATTATCTACCCATAAGTTTGTGGATTTGATTGTATTTATAGCATGTACACAAGTTCAAGTACTAAAAAGTCATAGCAAGTGTTTTTGAAATATCTTAGAACAAAGCATAAAACAATATAAAACAAAGACAAATTCCTTGCCCCATCAAGTGGGATTAAAATCTCCTTCAAGGATAAATATCTCCTTACTCCATCTTTCCATTTGCCTAGAGATATCTCTCCATACTTCCTTATTTTCCCTTTTCTTAGACATACCATAAAAATTAAATAGAAATACATTGCTATGAAAATGCAACAAGTTAACTTTTACTAGCTGCCAATTCTTAGGCTAAGAGATACACTCAACCTTGACCACATCCTTGGGTTCCATAAAACTCCTAAACCTCCCTAAGTCCCATTAGAGCTTACTAAAGTTCCAAACCAAAATTTTCTTACTCCTAAAAGTACTGCAAACTCTTCTTGCTTGAGCTTGGTTTCCTATAAATAAATCACATTTGGTTTCATCTAATCAAGACACCTCTTGATCAAACCTCTCTTGTCAGGGGCATTGCAACCCCTAACATTCCACATTAGGAACTTCATTTCTTCCTAAGAGAGAATAAATCTCTCCTGGATCTCAATTTACTTTGATCTTTCATGTTACCAGCCATTTCCAGTAACTCTTGGTTGCACTGTGTACCTCTAGTTTTTTTTCCCTTGTGTTGATCTTCTGGGATTTTGACTTTTTCTAACTAATATACATTTTTTCCAAGATTTCTTCACCATGTAAAACTCCTAGTGTGTCCTCCTCTCCCTCTTGACCAATCAAACCCTCCTCTTTCAACCTCTCTTCTTACATTTGAGTAGTTTCATCCCTCATAGGAGATATATGTATATCTTGAAAAATCATTTCACTTAGGTCTTTCTCTTCTTCATTAACATCACTTAGTCGGAACAGCTGAAGTCTATTACTTTTTTCTTTGTATTCTATTGTTGTAGCTAGATTTTTATTATTGTTACATCCTGATGGTTCTTCACAGTAATCATCTTTTCTTCTTGCAACTACTAGGCACTGGTCTAGCTCCCATTCCCTATAACCTCACTATCCAAACTCCCTCCCTTCTTATTTTTCTTGATAATACACTCTTGTTACCCCTGATCTATGATCCAAATCACCTGTATTTGATTATGTTGATCTTATAAGGCACCTTCCTCTAGTTGAGTTGTTAAACCTAGCTCAAGGGAGCTTCCCCTACCAACCAATGTTGTGTCCTCTATATCCTTCATCTGATTGCAACCTATATTTTCCATCCCTACAAAATCCTCTGCACCCTCTACAACATAATTTCCTTCAACATCCTCTTGTTGATTATCTTACAGAGTTGCAAGTCTAGTCTCCAAGAGGTCTTTCTTTTTATCAAGCACACATTCTTCTATTTGATGACCCTAGTTGTTATATTTTTTCAAATTTTCTATTATCCACTCAACCTCGATCTCCTACCACCATGATATACCTTCACTTGTCCAAATCTCCACCACATGAGGTAAAGGGGGGTTGGGTTTCCAGCTAATACAAATTATTGCATACATGCTAAAGTCCTTTTTCTCTATTTCTTCATCTACTTTCAAGAACTTTCCAAGCTTGTTACCCATTATGCTTAATGAATCTTCCTTCTAATATTCATGAGGTAGATTATATAACCATATCCATATCAGAATCTCCTCTATTGATACTTGTTTTGTGTTGAAATTGGGACACCAATCTTTGATAAAGAAACCAATACCTCACATTGAGAATGGGCCATTATACATGGACCACTATTTCTCCCAAGCACAACCCATGATTACTAAGAAAATCAATTGGTAGGGTTTTTAAAGAGATATTCTTTCCCTAGTTTTCATCACACCATTTCCAAATACAGGAATAATTCATCCAACCTCCACCCCATTTCATGAAAAAAGCTTTTTCTTTAAACTGATTCACTGATTCTTTCCATCATTTTGATTCTATGCGTATTGAGATTACCCTATCATCCATGGTCTTCAATTTCTCCTTTGTTGTCTGAGTTTCCTGGAATGGATTTTTTGGTCCCCATTCCTTGGACTCCAATCCCTTGAACCCATCTTTTTTTTCCCTAAAACAACCTTGAAAATCCCCATTGATTCCTTTCCAGCCCTTTCTGCCTTCTTGGCTTGTCCACAAACTTTTGCGGAGCCTCCCAAACCATTCTCGAAGGATGCCATTCCAAGATTCTTCTCACTTTTCATCCATCACCATGCGATATCAAATTGCGTCTAGTACATCCACCTCTATGAAACCCTAAACCTTTGATGGTATTTTTACACACATAAATGTGGGATTGAAATGTAGCTATATAAAAAGAGAGGATTAATTTTAACAATGAAGGTTGAAAAATGTTCCATCATAAGTCACTTGAATATAAAATATATCAATCCTTTAAAAGTTTCATTATAAAATCAGATTATGGTAGCTAATATTAGGTTACTAGTGTTCAATTTGGTCTTTCAATCGAAGAGGTGAAATTAAGTCCTCTATATTGGAACATTGAACAAGGGATGAATCTATTTCTATCTCCTCCAATAAACAAATTTAAAGTTTCTTAATAGAGTAAAAATCTCACAAAATAATTAATTAAATACTTCTCTTAAAATTCACCCACAAGAGGGAACCAACATGGATCATGAAGTCATGTTGAAGATAGAGACCTTAATTGGATAGTTCTACATTGAAAGGTGGTCAAAAAATCTAAACATAAGGATATTTTCTATTCAAATACCAATTCATTCTAAGTTCTTGAAATAAAAAGTGTACTTGATGACTTCCTATGTAAAATTAACAACTATGAGAAACTCTCCAATACTTCCAAGGAGTGAGAAACCCATATCTACAAAAGTAAGGAACTAAAACAAAGCCAATATATGAGAAAAAAATTATGATTATTATGCAATACTTAAGGACCTACAAATAAATTATAATAGTGGCATGTTGTGATGGTTAAGTTGTTTTGTAGTTGTCCTTTACATTAAGGTCCAAATCCCATGGGGAAGAAGTCCCACATTTGTGTTAGAATAACTGAGAGGGGGGTGAATTAGTTAGATTAGCTATCCTAGAGTCCGAAATATAAATATGTAACACTTTAAACAATATCAACAAATTATGCAACTCGGTAACATAGAATACTAAATTGTTTGTGTCTTTTATCGATTACCAGTAAACTAACTCACCTTGATTACCGAACAAATCAAATATGCACTATGTAAAGTATGACAATAAAACAATCATCACAAAAACACATAACACAATGATTTAACGTGCAAACTCTATTAAGGGAAAAACCACTTGGGACTGGTAATCCAAAATAATTTTCACTCTTTTGAAGTGAGCTTGGTGAAGAGCCAACCCTGTTAAAGGTTACACACACACTGTTAGGTGTGACCTTGTTAGAGGATTTAAGACTAACAGTTGTCTTTCAACCAACATTCACTATGGGGTCAATTAGATAACTATGTACATTCCTTGAATGACATAGGGGCATAGCATAAGATGGTTAAGTCCACTTGGTTAAGAGATTTTTCTGTATCAATGGTTAAACTGAAACAATAGTTGATCTGATTACAATACAACTCAATTTATAGATGTTCAAATCTATTCTAAGCCCATACAAATCCTCTAATCAATATATCAATGCACTTCCTCAACTCACTTTTACTCGGTAATAGCTCTCTGACGCTCAATGTTGTTCTACAATTCGGTTCTCCTTCAACTAGTCTGATGAGGCATGCATGAAACTATATTCATGCAAAATCTCTACAGTCTTCTTTCTTCTGGCATGTTTCAATAAAGAAACTCATATCTCTTATATAGACAGAGAAACCATTTTCATATCATCCATCATATTTTGCTACTTATTCTCCTTCATTTATTTTGCCTCTTAAACCTTCCTCAATAGATGCATCAATAACATGTTTCAATTCCATCCTTTAGATCTTCTCTGAATTTTGTTAGCCATGGATCTCATAACAAACTTTATCCTCAATCTCAAAATCATAACAATTTCTAGCTCATCAATTTTTGTCAACTAAACTTAAGCATTTAATACTTTCATCCATACTCGGTTAACAAATAAATGCATCGGTGAACACAGACTCAGTTAATATTGTCGCTCGGTATACACTACACTAGCTCGGTGCATACTGAAGTGCTTCATTTGCTGACCACATTTCCTTGTACAATTTTACTTCCTCCTTCATAATATATTAATGCAACATAATCAAGTCAACAATATGAAGTCATAGACTCATCAATAAGTTACCCAGAGTATTCCTTACCCTCATTTATCATTTCCATCTTTCTCCATGTAGATATCTCAGTTCTTCTTCTTTTCTCTCCTCTTTTAGATGTTTAGATGTTTGCAACCAACATGATAAGTACTGTCAAAACTAGTTGACATCAATGACAACATAATGAATGATTTAATTATCTTACATATCAATTTAGTAACTCGGTGATCTCTAATCACTGATATTCAAGTCATTTAGGTATTCAATCAGTTGTAGTTCATCAATCTCTCCCTTTGGCATTGATGGCAACACAAACAACATGAAATATGCCATGCACATACCAAACATGTCTTCTAAAACTATGCAAGTAAATTTTGTAGCTCGATAAGCTCTCCCTAGCTTGATATAGATATGTTTAATCACTATGTTACATAACAACATTACCAGTGTAGACTTTCCTTTGTGGATTTGATCTTTTTAGCTTTCAGATTCCTTTTGTTCTCAGCAACAAATCTTCAAAAATCTCCCTGACTTTCTCAGATTATCTCTCCCTTAGATAGATTATCACTATTATGTCTGTTCATATTGTTTATCTCTCCCTTTGACAAAAATGCCAAAGGAAAACATAAAACATACAGCTCTACAATAGCCAAAGTAACTCTCCATTGTTCGGTGCAGACAATGTATCTCTGTATACTAATATGTAGATCTTTGTTCTATCTTCTCAAATATTTTATAGCCTTAGACATTATCCAAAGTGTGAGCTATGTTGCATCAAAATGAATGATCTTCTGATAAGAATAGGCTGATGCAACCTCCAGATCACATTAGTGATCGGTAGATAGGGGACATACCCCAAGTCTAGTCCTCAAGTATTCAAAATTTTCCTTCGGTAGAGGCTTGGTAAAAATATTAGCAAGTTGCTCCTTTGATGTAACATATTCCAGTTTGACTTGCTTCTCCTATACTTGTTCTCTTAAGTAGTGATACTTAATAGAAATATTATTTGTCTTTGAATGCATTACAAGATTCTTAGAAATATTTATTGCACTAGTGTTGTCACAATATATAATCACCAGCTCAGTTATTACCTCATTCATCCCTTGCAACACTTGTTTGATATGAGCAATATTTGAACAATTTGTAGCAGCAACAACATACTCTGCTTCGGTAGTAGACTGAGAAATACAAGGTTGTTTCCTACTTGTCCAAGTTACAAGTCTTTCACCAAAGAAAAATGATCCTCCATTTGTGCTCTTTCTATCATCTATATTTCCAGCCCAATCTACGTCGGTGTAGACTCTTAGTTCAAATTTGCCTTCCTTAGGATGCCATAAGCCATATTCCTTTGTTTTCTTCAGGTATCTCAAGATTCTTTTCACTAAAACCATATGTGAATCCTTTGGATTGGAAAAAAATCTAGCAACAATCCCCACTACATGAGCAATATCAGGCCTACTGTGTACTACATACATCAGTTTTCCAATCATAGATCAATACAATGTCTGGTTTACCTATGTAGATTCATCATCTTTTTTTAATTTGTAGCCTGTGACCATCGGTGTTCCAACTAGTTTAGCATCTTCCATGCCAAATGTTCTCAATACTTCCTTTATGTACTTTGATTTTGTGATGAAAATTTCATCATTCTGTTGAATAACCTGCAAGCCTAGAAAGAACTTAATATCTCTAAACATAGACTTTTCAAATTCATTTCTCATCTCATCAGTAAATGATTTACATATATGATCTTTTCCTCTAAATATTATATCATTCATAAATATTTCAGTAATCAAAATAGTGTCATCAGATCCTCCTTTCATGTACAAATTTCCATTCTCACTAGTTCTTACAAAACCAATACTTAAAAGATAAGTATGTAACCTTTCATACTAGGCTCTTGGTGCTTACTTTAAACCATATAAATCTTTGTGTAGTCTACATACCATGTCTTTCTGGTTTGGATCAACAAACCCTTCTAGTTGTTCTATGTAGACCTCCTCTTCTAGTATTCCATTGAGAAAAGAAGACTTAACATCCATTTGATAGACTTTAAATTTCTTCTATGCAGCCTATGTAAGTAACATGTGGACTCCTTCTAGTCTAGCAACAAGTGTACAAGTTTCACCATAATCAATACCTTCTTCCTATGCATAGCCCTTGCAAACAAGTCTAGCTTTGTTTCTTGTAACCCCTCCATTCTCATTTAGCTTATAAAAATCCATTTAGTACTGATAACATTTTTATCTTTCAATCTAGGTACTAAATTCCAGGTTTTGTTTTTCTCAATTTGTTCTATCTCTTCATTCATAGCATTTATCCATTTATCATTTTCAAGTGCAACCTTAACATTTTTTGGTTCAAACTCACAAACTAAGAATACATTCTATCTTAACTTACTTCTTGTCAGTATCCAAGATTTCCTATCTCCAATGATTTGGTTCTTAGGATGATGCTTTCTGAAAAATCTCACTAGCACTTGATCTCTTCTTTGTTCAGGTTCATTTCTTTGCTCAGTTGCTTCTACCTGTTCCTCAATTTCCCTTTGTTGTTCCTCAGTGTCTCTTTGCTATTCCTCGATGTTATTTTCTTGATGCTCGATCAACTCAACCTGTGGCTTTGATGTTACTCTGGATGTTAAACATAAACAAATCTACCATAGTCTTTCAGCTCCTTATTGCTTTCTTCATCATTTTTATTAGCAAATTCATCAACTCTGACATTATCACTTTCAATCATCTTATTATAAACCTTATTCAGACACTTGTAAGCTTTAATTTTAGTAGAATATCAAAGAAATATTCCATCACCCCCTTTAGATTGAAATTTCCCGTTCCTATCATCTTTCAGAATAAAATATTTACTACCAAAAATTTTGAAGTAACTTACACTCAGTGTGTAACCAAACCATAACTCATAGGGTGTTTTTTGTGTTTCTTTCTTCAATTGTAATTGGTTTAGAACATATATAGTTGTGCTAACTGCCTCTCTCTAGTATACTTGTGCAACATTATTTTCTATCATCAGTTTCCTTGCACAATCAACAATTGATATGTTTCTCCTTTCAGTAATCCCATTTTGTTGCGATGTTCTAGGTGTAGATAACTATCTTTTTATACCATGCTCATTACAATAGTTAGTGAATTCATTAGAAATAAACTCACCACCTCTATCAGACCTCAAGCATTTCAGTTCTTTCCCAGTTTCTTTTTCTACTTTTTCTTTGTACCATTTAAACATTTTAAATGCCTTTGATTTCTCTTTTAGAAACATGACAGTCATCAATCTAGTGTAATCATCAACAAACAAAATAAAATATATATCTCCATAGTAGCTCTGAGTTCTCATGGGACCACATAGATCGGTGTGAACTAACTCCAAGATTCTTTTTGTTGAATGGTCTTTACTCTTAAAACTAGATTTTGTCATTTTCCCCTTTTGACATTCATGACACATAACATGATCAGGCTTTGTTAGGCTAGGTAGACCTCTAACCTTTTTCTTTCTAATGATCTTAATTATGTTATCAAAATTTACATGACATAACCTTTTATGCCATAACCATGCATCCTCATTTTTTACCAGTTTACAAGAAGTCTCATCATTGTCAAGATAAAATAAGTTACCTTTAGATTGTGCTCCTGTTCCAACAAGCTTTCCACCTTCATCAAATATATTTACCTTCTTTCTTTCAAAATCTACTCGGTGACTTGATTTGTTAAGCTATGACACACTTAGCAAATTCTAATTCAGTCCTTTTACCCAATAAGCATTATCACATCTAATTTTATCATTTATCAATAAAGATCCTTTTCCTCTAACCATACATGGTGTATCATTACCCATTTTTATAGATCCTCCATTATAATGCTCAAGATGATCAAACTTTTCTTCATCACCAGTCATGTGATGTGTACAACCACTGTCAATGATCCATGTATCATTTTTACTAAGTTTAGAAATGAGTGATGTTTCTACATACCTTTCTTCTTCCTCAGAATCATCCTTCATCGCAACAAATACTACTTCTATATCATCATCTGTGTTAGTATGAGTATCATTCTCTTCATCAAAGTAACATACCTTTTTGCCCTTATCCTTTTTATCTCAGTTGTCTCTTTTGTAGTGTTGGTAACTTCTATTGTTTCTCCTTCCATAGCTTCCTTCACCAGATCAATCTTTATTTCTATCTTCCTCTTTCATGTTCAGGCATGTGGCAGCAATATGGCCAACTTCTTTATAGTTAAAATATGCTAAAGGTAATTTACCCTTACATCTACCTTTAGCTTTAGGTAATCTCTGGGCCATAAGAGCTTCAAGTTCATCAAGCTCATCATCAGTATTACTATCACTACCATTCCTTATATTATGTCTACTGCTAGACTTATCGATCTTCAAAGAGGACATGAAAGTAGACTCAATAGATGGTACAACACAATTATCAAAATTGTTTAACTCAAAATTTGTTAGCTTACCAATCAGACTATCCTTTATTTAGTTTGCATATTTTACTATGTTTTCTCCTTCCTTCATTTTCATATCATCAAACCTGCCCCTTAGGCTTTCAGCTTTGGATCTCTTAACATTAACATCACCACCATAAAATAGAGCTAGTTTATCCCACATTTCCTTTGCAGTAGTGCAATTCTTAACATCCTCAAATTCAGCATCAGATAGAGCAACAACAATCTCTATCATAGTAAAGTTGTGTTCTTGTCTGTCTCTTAACTGAGCAAGAGTCAAAGGTCTAGATGGTGGTTGAAAGTAGCCATTTTCAAGTATATGTAAGGAAAAATCTCCAATTCCAAATATGTGAAGTTTCATTCAACTTTTCCATATAGTAAAGTTGTCGTTATTCAGCTTCGGTACTTCCCTCTTATACATCTTGTAATCTTTTTGTTGAAGTCCTTAAAACTTTGTTCCAAGAAACACAACTCTGATACCAATTGTTAGAATAACTAAGAGGGGGGTGAATCTATTAGATTAGTTATCCTATAGTACCAAATACAAAGATGTAACACTTTAAGCAATATCAACAAATTCTACATCTCAGTAACATAAAATACTAAACTGTCTGTGCCTTTTACCGATTACAAGTAAACTAACTCACTGTGATTAATGACCAAATCAAATATGCAATATGTAAAGTATGACAATAAAAAAATCATCACAAAAACACATAACACAATGATTTAACATGGAAAACTTGTTAAGGAAAAAACCACCTGGGACCGGTAACCCAAAATAATTTTCACTCTTCTAAAGTGAGCTCGATGAAGAGCCAACCATGTTAAAGGTTACAAACACACTGTTAGGTGTGACCTTGTTAGAGGATATTGTTGGAAATTTGACTATATTGGTGTATATGACTTAATATAGTGTTTTCATTATGGCAACAAAGTCATATGATGTCTTGGAGTCAGGGCATTTGGTAAGAAAATCATAAATTAGTTAAGTGTTAAAGACTAGACAGTGCACATAGTATCCAAGAGTCAGAGCATCAGTGCACATGCATATGATATAACTATGGTATGCTCCCTAGAAGTTAAGTTGGTAAGATCATATTCATGCTACATCTAAGAGTGCATCATCAAAAGATTTGGTATGAGAAAGATACAAAGAGTTCAAGTTGCATAGACAGTGAATGCCAGAGAAGAATAGTGCAAGCAACTGACTGTTGGTATTTTGGTTAGTGGTTATATTATTTTTGTTTAAAGGCTATGCACCCATTGTAATTAAGTTATAGACATGTAATTAACTTTTTTTGTAAACACGCTTGAGCCAATTTAATTGGAAGCATTGTATGTAATCGGTTAAAAGGCCGACCTAGTTAATTGTTTTGTATGTGCATATAAAAATTAGATGCGCTGTTGTAACTAAAGAAAGAGTTGACATAGAGTGAAGATAAGTAGAGCATAAGTGTGCAAAGATTTGTTAAGATGTATTAGATCTTTTCAAGAGGTCAAAGCATCAGTGCATCAAAGGAACCGATCAGACAAGTAGTGTCACAATGCCAGTTCATCTAGTAGATATAGTGTGTATTTGAGATTAGAAGGTTGTAGCCTTCACCACTTGAGAAGTGAGCTCTAGCATAGTGATTCCACACCCCTAATATGGTTATTATAAAAGACTCCTAATAGGGTCTGACCCTTGACTAGGTCACTGTACTAAATATATTGTAAAGCAACTCCTAACAGGGTTAAGGATCTTCTAACAAGGATCATAACACACTAGTGCAGATTATTAGTGGGTGTCAATTCCCATAGGGGTTTTTACCTATTTGGGTTTCCCCGTAACCATATTGGTGTTATGTGTTGTGTTTATGTTGATGTTCATTTTAGTACTTAACCATTCAAGTTAAGTTTAAAGAGCTAAGTAAAAATATTAAATACAGTGAATACTGATTCACCCCCACCCCCCTCAATGTTTCCATTCCTAACAATTGGTATCAGAGCTCTGGTCCTTAGCAAAGAAGTTTAACCACTTGAGGAGATCATGGAAAAAGTAGAAATGAAACATCTAAAAAGAAATCTTGAAGCTACTCTTGAAGACCTAGACATATCTGAAAAATAAATTGAAGAATTCAAAGAAAAAGTCAGTGATGCTCAAGCAGTCATCAAAAGGATAATAAAATATTTGAAAGAATGATCTACCAGTGATTTAGGGATAATGATCAAGAATTTGAATGAAGAAAATTCATCCTTAAAATAACAAATTGAAGAATTGGATGATAAGCTAACCAACAATCAAGAAGTGATAGGCGCAAAATGACTATAGATCCTATAGAGGAGAAATACATCAAATTAATGTCCATGATATTTAGATACAAGTTTCAACAAACCAGCAGGGTGAATAGTGTGTCAGCGGTCACCATTCTAGCAACAATAAGGTTGGTAAGAGAGAATGGAGAGTTCAATCTATGTGAGATCTTGTGCGCATAGTTAATAGACAACATAAGATCCATCGAGCATGACAAGACCAAGATATTCAAGTTTGGGTCTTTAATAATCTATCTGTACTTCCATATTCTTGGAAAAGTGTCTGATTTGTATCTAGACAAATCTATTACCACTATGCCACATATATCCTTTAAGGCATCCATAGAAAGTACCCTTAAGGATTACATGACTCTAGAGTTGAAGACATTTAGGATCAAAATGCAGATGAGATATAGGATTCCAGAAAGTATTGTTGAGAAATACAAGGACACAATTTGTTTCATGGTGGAAACTAATACAACATGCATGGAGGCTATTGAACCAAGAACAAAGTGAATTCATCCACTGGGATATGAAGTTGAAGAGCCTATTCTAGAGGCTTATGCTCAAGTTCTATTGTCAACACCTAAGGACCCCAATGAACCTAGATGGGGAACTTATGAAGAGAAAAAAAGAGAAGTAGATGATGTATTGAACAATGTAGCAACAAAAAGAAAGGTTGCCAAAGTCACTTTGAAGATTTTGAAAATTCATGGAGTATCCCAAGCAGACCTAGACAAAGCAAGGCAAGAGAAGACTGCTTTGGAAATAGAGAGCACAGCTGCAACAAAGATAGAATCTGATGATCCAAACATGAAAAAGGTAAAAATTGAGAAATCTGATGATCTGAAGGGTAAAACAGATGATACCCCTTCTGTGCCCAAGGTAACCATTGACCTTACTACTCCTCTTGAGTATAAGGCAATGCCTAAAAGGAATAAAGGGATTAGCACCAGTCATCTATCCTCGCGAGTAATAAGGAACAAGAAAAATATGCAAGCACCTATAAAAGTAAGTTTCAAACCTAGTCTCAGTGTGCTAAGTTCAAGGATTATTGATGAAGGCATGATAGATCAAGTAGGGAAGTTCTATGAGAAGTATAGTGAAATTGACAAGTCAAAAATTCATCGAATGACTGTCAAGCATATGTTGAAGTTCAAAAAGATAGTCCTAGAACTGAAGACTACAATTCCAGATAATGTGTGGAACATATTAGAATTCATAAAAATATAAGCCATTGAAGAGGACCTAAGGATAAGGGAAAATATCTTAGATGAAACCCTCCCAGTATGCTCGCTAGAAGAGAAGACTTTATTGTTAGATATGGTGAAGCCACATCTTAGAACCAAGTCAAGGAATTTACATATAATGGACAAGAACTATGAATTGGTGGATAAGGAAATAGAGAAAGCATTTGAGAAGGTCTTCATGAACAAACACATGTACCCACCCACTGCACCTATAACTCAAGTTCCCACAAAGGAAGTCAAGATGGCAAAGCACACTAATGTACCTATGAAAGGTCCTCAAGACTCAACGCCTGTAGTTGAAACACAAATAGAGGCAAATAAGTCTGCATCCATGATAGAGTCACTAAAGGATAGCACCATTATCATTGATAATGTAGGGATAGCCATGGTGGCCATGGATAAATACCTGGAAAAGTTTGAAGAAGCTTTTGTGAGCACACAAGAAGCTGAAATTTTATGTGGTAACAACTCACCTAAGTTGCAAAAAGAGGAAATATTAATTGAGGACATAATAGATAAATAAGAAAAGGTAGAAGAAAATAAAGGAGAAGAAGAAGAAGAAAAAGGAAATGAACCATCAGCTAAAATGTTAATAAACGTAAAGCAAGAAGTAGTAGATAGCACTCTTATCACTCCTTCTGTATCATTGTTGTCAAGATTGACACCTGACTCGACTAGTTTGGATTCATGGGGAGAAGAAGACCTAATCAAAATCAGTGTCTTGGACATGTCAAAATCCAAAGAGAAACAAGTGATGAGGAATCCCTTATTTGTGGAGTCAGTGAACATATTGAATAGCCTATTGGTCTCAGACAAGAAAGTGTCCAAGGTTAATACAGTTGATGATGTTAGCAACATCCTCACAGCCTACAAAACTAACTTTGCCAGCTTGGAAGAATCTGCATCTCAAGTTGTAGAAGAGAAGTATAGAAAGAAAAGGCTAATTCAATTAGTCAGTAACTTTGCACTTGACCTTAGCTCACTCAAAGTTGGACAAGCAACTTTGAAAGAGTTTGCAACAAAAGGAAGAAGAATTATTGCTGACTGTATGAATCAAGATAAGTTGACAGCCGACCACTACAAGAAGATTCAAGAAGTAGAGGCCTTGATTGAAAAGGTGAGGCAGTTAGTAGAAGATCCCTCTACTGATATAAACATGTGTAAAAATGTATATCAGGGACAGATTGAAAATATTTAGAAGGAAGAAAAGGAGATGTCAAGGATAAGGGCTAGGCAAACTCAACTTAGAAATGCTCTTGCGCCCTCCCTAGATGTGTTGAATCAGAATATCAAGGAGATTGATGCCACCATGGTGACATATGATCAAGGTCCTATTTCATACTTGGAGAAGATGGAGAAGCTATAGTATGCATTATGCACCCATCTCTAGACAATCAATGCATTGATTTCATTTTGGAAGCAAGAGATCTAAAATCTACAGATTGCATACCCGGATGTACTTTTAGTGTAATTACTTCTACAGATTCAGTTTTGTAAAAAATTTGTCATTAATTTCAAAGGGGGAGTATGTATAGAATATGAAGCTACAACTATGTAAAAATATATAACGGATATATAAGATAGAGTATCATTAAGTGTTTTTTGTACTAAGGGACAATTAGTCACTTTTCCATATTCCTTTGTTGCCATCAATGAAAAAGGGGGAGATTGTTGGAAAGTTGAATATATTGGTGTATATGAATTAATATAGTGTTTTCATTATGGAAAAAAATTCATATGATGGTTTGGAGTTAGCGCACTTGATAAGAAAATCAAAAATCGGTTAACTGTTGAAGACTGGACAATGCACAGAGTATCTGAGAGTCAAAGCATTAGTGCACGTGCATATGACAAAATTATGGTATGCACCCTAGAAGTTGAGTTGGTAAGATAATATTCATGCTACATCTAAGAGTGCATGATCAAAAGATTTAGTATGAGAAAATTACAGAGAGTTCAAGTTGCACAGACAGTGAATGCCAGAGAAGAACAATGCAAGCAATCGACTATTGGTATTTTGGTTAGCGATTATATTGTTGTTGTGTAAAGGCTATGCACCTATTGTATTTAAGTTATATACATGTAATTAAATTTTTTTGTAAACACGCTTGGGCCAATTCAATTATAAGCGTTGTATGTAATTGATTAAAGGGCCAAACTAGTTAATTGTTTTGTCTGTGCATATAAATATTAGATGCACCGTTGTAACTAAAGAAAGAGTTGACATAGAGTGAAGATAAGAAAAGAAGAAATGTGTGAAGATTTGTTAAGATGTATTAGAGATTTATAAGAATTCAAAGCATCAATGCATCAAAGGAACTGATCAAACAAGCAGTGTCACAGTGCCAGTTCATCCAACAGATATAGAGTGTATCTAAGATCAAAAGATTGTAGCCTTCACCACTTGAGCAGTAAGTTCTAGGATAGTGAGTCCACACCCCTAATAGGGTTATTTTAAAAGACTCCTAATAGGGTCTGACCCTTGACCAGGTTACTATACTAAATATATTGTAAATAAACTCCTAATAGGGTTAAGGATCTTATAACAAGGATCATAAAACACTAGTACAAATTATTAGTGGGTGTCAATTCCCACTGTGGATTTTACCTCTTTGGGTTTCCCCATAACCACATAGGTATTATGTGTTGTTTTTATGTTTCTTATTTATGTTGATGTTCATTTCAGTACTTAAGCATTCAAGTTAAGTTTAAAGAGCTAAGTAAAAAGATTAAATATTGTGAACACTAATTCACCCCCCCCCCCTCTCAGTGTTCCCATTCCTAACAGATTTAAGACTAATACTTCTCTTTCATCTACCATTCACTATGGGGTCAATTAGATAAAAATGTACATTCCTTGAATGATATATGGGCATAACATAAGATGGTTCAGTCCACTCGGTTAAGAGATTTTTCTGTATCAATGGTTAAATTGAAACAATAGTTGATCTGCTTACAATACAACTCAATTTGTAGATGTTTAGATCTATTCTAAGCCCATACAAATCTTATGATCAATATACCAATTCACATCCTCAACTTACTTTTACTTGGTAATAGCTCTCTGACACTCAGTATTGTTCTATAGTTTGGTTCTCCTTCAACTAGTCTGATCAAGCATGCATGAAACTGTATTCACACGAAATCTCTGCAGTCTTTTTTCTTCCAGCATGTTTCAATAAAGAAACTCATATCTCTTATATAGAAAGATAAACCATTTTCATATCATCCATCAAATTTTGCTGCTTATTCTCCTTCATTGATTTTGCCTCTTAAACCTTCCTCGATAGATGTGTCAATAACACGTTTCAATTCCATCCTTTAGATCTTCTCCAAATTTTGTCAGTCGTGGATCTCATAACAAACTTTATCCTCAATCTCAAAATCATCACAATTTCCAGCTCATCAATTTATGTTGGCTAAACTTAAGCATTTAATACTTTCATCCATAATCGGTTAACAAAGAAATGCATTGGTGAACACAAGCTCGGTTAATACTGTCGCTCGGTATACACTACACTGTCTCTATGCATACTGAAGTGCTTCATTTACCAACCACATTGCCTTGTATAATTTTGCTTCTTCCATAATAGATTAATGCAACATAATCAAGTCAACAATATGAAGTCATAGACTCATCAATAAGTTACCGAAAGTATTCCTTATCCTCATCTGTCATATCCATCTTTCTCCATGTAGATATCTCAGTTCTTCATCTTTTCTCTCCTCTTTCAGATGTTTAGATGTTTCTAACCAACATGATAAGTACTATCAAAACTAGTTGACATTAATGACAACATGATGACTGATTTAATTATCTTACATATCAATTCAGTAACTCAGTGATCTCTAATCACTGATCTTCAAGTCATCCAAGTATTCAATCAGTTGTAGTTCATCAATTTGTGGCCTCACTAGTTCATAGCTCTAGGTCAAAGCGTTTACCCCTCTTTTTTAAAAGGAAAGGACCTACAAAAAAACTAATACTTAGATAGGTTTCAACGCTATGTTTAGGAGAAAATGATCAAAATTTCTATGATGTCACATTGAACTCTAAAAAAAAAAGTAAAGTCAATGTGTGTGCCAATGATAGTGATTGTCATGAAGTATATCAAGGCAAGTTTTGAGTGTACATTTAGGAGGAAATTATGACAAATGATCTAAGTATGTCATGCAACCAACTTTTGAAGATAACAAATGATGACAAATTTATATTTAGACTTAAGAGAGATAAAATATTACAAATATTTCCAAACTATAACTAAGAGTTTTTATTTCAAAAGCCTTATACCGTAGACCAATATTGGTGGAAATAATAAAACTTAAAATCATATATTTTAATTATGATTGATCAAATAATTATAACTTTTTTTTTTCATTTCAAAAATTGGTGTCTAGCTAATCATTCTTTTATTTTGTTGAGAATATCAAATCCACCATATTGTCAGAGTAATATTCAAGACCCCAAAACTATTCAAAAAGAAATATAGGGGTATTAGATTTTGTTGAATAGTATAAATAATCCCTTAACAAATGTACTTTTTAGAACAATGTTGCATAATTTTTAGTTATTTATTAGGGAGCTAATGTTGTACTTTGGTATGCAAGGATTAATATCTACTAATATCATCATGAGTATGCTTAGCTACTTGCTAAAAAATAAAAAAATAAAAAATAGTAGTCTTAAATCAAACACTCACGCAATAATTATTTAAAAAAGCATTAGTCAAAGTCCACAAAGAGTAGATTTCTATCAAAAAATACTATCAATATGTTACGTGATAAAATGGTTCTGCCTGGAAACAACTGCAAATCCATGAATCTTGAAAAGAAAACATTGTTTTAGAGTAAAATAAAGTATGTAAATCCTGGAAAGCATTTCAAATTACCTAAACTACCTAACCGACAGTGCTCAAATTATGGGCATGTTGCGGTGTATAACCCTAACCCTATAGGGAAGGATAATCTAAGAAAGGTTTCACAAAATGCAGTCAAGTGCTTCAATCAATTCAACATTTTAGCCAACATTCTTGAAGATGAATGGGTCTCACAGACTCTCAAAAAAGAGTTTTCATGATCACATTGATAGAAATGGAAATCATGATATTATCTCTTTATTCAGTCAAGATCTTAGGCTGTAATTGGATAAGAAAACTAATGTTTGGAACCTTAGGAATAAGTCAATGGCTTCAAATTTTGGATCTAATAAAAATTCAAGGCGGGTTTTGCAATTCATAGGAAATAATGGATGGGTTTGTTAGGAATGGGAACACTGAGAGGGGAGGGGGGGGTGAATCAGTGTTCATTTTATTTTAATCTTTTCTCTTTGCTCTTTAAACTTAACTTAAATGCTTAAGTACTGAAATGAATATCAACATTAGCAAGATATGGAAACACAACACATAACACCAATATGGTTACGAGGAAACCCAAATAGGTAAAAACCTCGGTGGGACTTGGTACCCACTAAGAACTACACTAGTGTCTTGTGATCCTTGTTAGAAGATCTTCAACCCTGTTAGGAGTTGTTCATTACAATTATTTTACTACAGTAGACCTGGTCAAAGGTCAGACACTATTAGGAGTCTTTTACAATAACCCTATTAGGGGTGGGGATACACTATCCTAGATCTCACTGCTCAAGTGGTGAAGGCTACAACCTTCTGATGTTAGATACACACTATATCTGCTGGATGAACTGGTGTTGTGACATTGCTTGTCTGATGAGTTCCTTTGATGCACTAATGCTTTGACCTCTTGCAAATCTCTAATACAATCTATCTTATCTTCACATACCTCTGCTCTTCTTATCTTGTCTCTATTTCAACTTTTATTACAAAGGCACATCTAATATTTATATCCGCTTACCAAAACAATTAACTAGGTCAGCCTATAATAGATTACATACAATGCTTCCAAGTGAATTAGCTCAAGCATTTTTACAAACAAACATAATTACATGTGTACAACTTAATTACAATAGGCACATAGCCTTTACAAAATAATATTATAACTGCTAAACAAAATACTACCAGTCGGCTGCATACTTTGTTCTGTTCTAGCATTCGTTGTCTAAGTAACTTCAACTATCTATATATTTGTTATACTTGCACATATGATCATGCACTCTTAGAATTAGCATGAATACACTCTTACCAAATATCTTCTAGGCCACATATCATAACTTTGTCGTACGTACGTGTGTTGATGCTTTGATCTACTAGTGCTCTATTAACTGTCCAGTCTTCTATACTTAGCCAAATTATGATCTTCTGATAATGTGCGCTAACTCCAAAGCACTATATGACTTTTTTTCCATAATTAAAAAACTATATTTAGTCATATACAATAGTATATTCAACTTTCAAACAATCTCCCCCTTTTTCATTGATGGCAACAAAGGAATATGACAAAGTTACTAACTATACCCTTAAAAAAACTTTTTAACATACTTTATCTTATATCTCCCTTAGACTTTGTACTATACATCTTCTTTACATATAAGACTCCAAGACTCCATATTCTATACACAATACTCCCCGTTTGACATTAATGACAAAGGTGTCCCAACAACTATATTTACAAGTACTTACAATGTTAAGACATCTAGATATGTTGTCTGCAACTTTTGGATCTCTTGTTTCGAAAATGCAATTAGTGCATTGACAGTTTGGAGATGGGCACATAAGGCATATGTCAGCTTCTCCATCTTCTCCAAATCTATTCTAGGAGCTTGATCATATGTCATCATGGTGGCATTGATCTCCTTTATATTCTGATTAAGCACATCTAGGGAGGGCACAAGAGCATTCCTGAGATGTGTTTGCCTTGCCCTTATCTTGGACATCTCCTTCTTAGCTTTTTCTATTTTATCTATCTGTCCCTAGTATACATTGTTTCACATGTTCACATCAATGGATGGATCTTCCACTAATTTCCTTATACTATCAATCATAGCTTCTTCCTCTTGGATCTTCTTATATAGATCAGTAGTTAACTTATCCTAGTTCATATAGTCAACAATAATCTTCCTGCCCTTTGCTAAAAACTCCTTCAAAGATGCTTTACTACTCTTTAGTGAACTTAGGTCAAGTGAAAAGTTTCTAACCAATTCACTTAGCCTCTTCTTCATATATTTCTCTTCTGCAACTAAGGATGTAGATTCTTCCAAACTAGAAAAATTAGTCTTGAAGTTGGAAATAATTATTCTTATATCATCAACTGAATGGACCTTAGACACTTTCTTGTTAGAAGGTAACATGTTCAAAATGTTGACTGATTCAACAAACAAAGGGTTCCTCATTACCTATTTCTCTTTTTCTTTCTCCATGGCTAGGACACTGATCTTAATCAGGTCTTCTTCTCCCCAAGAGTCCAAGCTAGTGGTGTCTGGTGTCAAACTTGACAACAATGATGTTGAGGGAGTGATAGGAATGTTATCCATCACTTCTTTCTTTACTATGATTACCTTTTCAACAAATGGATTATCTATTTGTTCACTTCCTTTTAACTCTTCTTCTCCTTTCTCCTCTTCTACCTTTTCTTCCTCTTTTTCTCTTTCTTTTTCTATCTCCTTCTCTTCTGTTTCATCTGTTATATCCTCAATCAATACTTCTTCTTGCTGATTAGGAGGATTTTCACCACATAGAGTCTCAACCTCTTGTGTTCTTACAAAAGCTTCTTCAAACTTATCCAAATCAATGTCTGTGGCCGCCATAGTAAATTTTACATTATCAATAAAAAATGTATCATCTTTTTGAGTCTTTGTCATGGGCGCAGACTTTTCTACCTCTATAGGTGTTTCAATTGTAGGTGTTGAATCCTAAGGACATGTAATACATTCGTGGTGTAGTAGATGGATACATGTGCCTATTGAGAAAAAATTTCTCAAAGGCTTTCTCTATTTCTTTTGCAATCAACTCATAATTCTTGTCCATGATATGTAGTGTTCTAGACTTGGTTATGAGGTGCGGCTTCACCAGATCTAGCAACAAATTTTTCTCCTCTAGAGAACATATCAGGAGGCTTTCATCTAGAATTTTCTCTCTTATTCTTAGATCTTCCTCAATATCTTGTCTCTTTAAGAATTCCAAAATGTTTCATACATTATCTAGAATCACTATCTTCAATTTTAGGACTATTTTCTTAAACTTTAGCATATGTTTGATAATCATTCCATGAATCTCTAATTTATCAATCTCATTGTATTTCTCAGAGAATTTTCCTATTTGATCAATTCTTCCTCCCTCAATAATCATTATACTCAACACTTTAAGACTAGGTCTGAAATCTACCCTAGGAGGTGCTTGAGTGCTCTTTCTTTGACTTCTAGTTTCCCGTGAGGATGGGTGGCTAGTACCAGACTCCTTCTTCCTCTTTGCTATTGTATTATATTCAGGAGGTGAAGTTAGATCAACTGTAACAGTGGGTGCATGAATCATATCATCAATTTTATCTTGTTTATCCTTCTGATCATCAATCTTCTCAATCTTGATCTTCTTTAACTTAGGATCATCTTCCTTGGCTTCTGCTGTAGATGTGCTCTCAATTCCCAAAGCAATATTTTCTTGTCTTTCTTTGTCAAGGTCTTCTTATGTTACCCCATGAATTCTGAGTATCTCAGAAGTAACCTTAGCTACTTTTCTCTTAGTTGCTGCGCTGTTCAAAACTACATAAACTTCTCTTGTCTTTACTTCATAAGTCCCCCATCTAGGTTCAATAGGGTCCTTAGGTGCTGATAGAAATACTTGTGTATATGCTTCTAGAATTGGTTCCTCAACCTCATATCTGAGTGGATGAATCCACTTTGTTCTTGGCTGAACTGCCTCCATACAAGTTGTATCAGTTTCTACCATAAAGCAAATATTGTCCTTGTATTTTTCTACAATACTTTCTGGTATTCTGTACCTCATCTGCATTTTGATTGTGAATGTTTTCAATTCTAGCATGTAATCCTCCAATGAACTATCAGTAGATTCCTTAAGAGAAATCTGTGGCATTGTAGGTAAACTCTTGTCTATATATAAATATGAGACCTTTCCAAGTATATGGAAGTACATGTAAATGATTAAAGACCCAAACCTAAATATTTTGGTCTTATCATGCTTGATCGCTTTAATATTATCAATTCATTGTGTGCACAAGATTTAACATAGATTGAACTCACCATTTTCTTTGAAAATCCTTATTGCTACAAGAATAGTGGCTGTGGACACACTATTCACCCTGTTGGTGTGCTGAAACTTATACCCTAATATCATAGACATCAATTTGATGTCTTTCTCCTCTATAGGCTCAATTGTCATTCTGCGTCTATCACTTCTTGACTTGCATGCCTATTCTACTTGTTTCCTTACATCCTTTCCCACTGGAAGAACGATGCCTATCCTAGAAAGGCCTGTCATCTCATGAATTAGGTCTCTTGTCATTCTCATTGGGACTTCACCTATCCAAAATAGGTCATTGTGGATTCTGCTTAGGAAGATTTTGATCCACTCGGATTTGTAGAGCTCATGTGCCATAGAAAAATCAACAATAGGATGGTTTTCCAACTACGCGAACTCATCAAGGAAGGTTTTATCTAGTTTCATCATAGTCTCAATGTGCGCTCTAATTCTATGAAGACCTACTAGTTCCTTCTTACAGTAAATGTATGCACGAATGTCTTCGACATGCATAACACCCATAGGGGTTCGAGAGAATGCACCTTCTAAGTCATCTAGGGTAGAATTAAAGGGATGCCTCTTGAGAATGTATCTCTTCTTCTCCGCAACATCAAACATAACATGATTAGCCATAACTTACATGTATATCACTTCACAATCGGTTTCCAAGAACTTCTGAATCGTCACAACGGATTAGGGCTTTTGCAACTGATCATACACACTTCTTTGCTAGAGAATCAAGCCTTAATCCTTCACAATCAACTACTAGGCCTTATGTGCTATCCAATCACTCAAAATCGAATGCAATGATTAATCCATAAGTCTCTATGTACTTTAAATTAAAAATTCCACCATTAATGCTTACCGCGTAAACCAGACTTTTATTGAGAATTTCAAACTTTCATTCTATAGTCAATCAAGTAGTGCACTCTTGCACATATCATCACATAATCTCCAATAGGTTAAATCCAAAGGCACATACTTTGAGGGTGAGTATACCAACTGCATAGGGGTTTAGAGCTAAATTAGCTCCCCTTATGACCGTGAGGGTCATTCATCCAGATGTAGAGGGTGTGTCCACTACAGATGCATCCAATACATGCTAATTAACCTTATCCTTCTTTGCCTCTAACCAAATCAAGCTCACATCTTTAGAAGCTTTCACAAACTTGACTTCTCCTTCCGTATCCAGAATTGACTCTTCTAGCTTTTTAGGGCTTTCTTGACTTTGTGTCCTTGATCTACAAAACTTTGAGATGTGCCCAACCTTGTTACAATAGTGACAAATAATTGGAGGCCTTGAATTCCTCGGCGCATTGACATGGGTTACCATTTTACACTGTCTGGCTGAGTGACCATTATAATTACATATTTGACATGTAATATTTTGAGAACTTCCATTTGTTTGATTCTAATTTCTCTGATTATGCTAAGTCTTGTTCTTCTAACTTGTTCTACAATTCATAACTCTATGACCAAATTTATTACATGAATAACAGTAACCATTGAAAGGTCTTACCTCTTTACAATTCCTTGCAATGTGTCCATAATTGTTATAGGCATAATACATTTAGTCTACTAGCTTGCACTCATCCTTGGATAGTTCAACATTGTCTTTAGTCTAATTTCCAATCTCCTTAGTATATGTAGTGTCTTCTAGTGCTTTCATTCTTGCTCACATGTCATCAATCTGATTTTGTGCTTCACTAAAACCAATACTAAAGGTATCTCCTTTAAGGTTCCAGGCATATAACTGAGATTCTATCAGATCCTTTCTTGTGTATAATTTATCAATGTGATTCTTTTCTTGCATCAATTCAGACTCTAACTTTTCTTTGTTGTTTCTTAGCTCGAAGATTTCCATGTTTTCTTGCCTCAATTCTTCATTCAGTTGAAGGTTCCCTTTGATCTGTTCATAATAAAATTCTTGATTGTTAGTTAGCTTATCATCTAGCTCTTCAATCTGATCTTTCAGAGATGTGTTCTCTTCATTTAGCTTTTTGATCATTTTCCCTAAATCGATGTTTGAACAATCTTTCTAATCTTTTCTTAGTCTTTTGATGACTACTTGAGAATCACTCGCTTTTTCTTTTAGTTCTTCAATTTCTTTTTCAGATATGTCAAGGTCTTCAAGAGAAGCTTCAAGATTTTTTTTCAAATGTTTCATTTCTTCCTTATCCATGATCTCCTCAAGTGGTTAAAATTTTTTGCTAAGGACCAGAGCTTTGATAACAATTGTTAGGAATGGGAACACTGAGAGGGGGGGGGGTGAATCAATGTTCACTGTATTTTAATCTTTTCTCTTTGGTCTTTAAACTTAACTTAAATGCTTAAGTAATGAAATGAATATTAACATAAGTAAGATAGATAAACATAACACATAAAACCAATATGGTTACAGAGAAACCCAAATAGGTAAAAACCCCGGTGGGACTTGGTACCCACTAAGAACTGCACTAGTGTCTTGTGATCCTTGTTAGAAGATCTTCAACCCTGTTAGGAGTTGTTCATTACAATACTCTTTTAGTACAGTAGACCTGGTCAAAGGTCAGACCCTGTTAGGATTCTTTCATAATAACCCTGTTAGGGGTGGGGACACACTTTCCTAGAGCTCACTGCTCAAGTGGTGAAGGCTACAACCTTCTAATGTCAGATACACACTATATCTGCTAGATGAACTAGTGCTGTGACACTGCTTATCTGATCAGTTCCTTTGATGAGTTGATGCTTTGACCTCTTGCAAAGCTCTAATACAATCTATTTTCTCTTTGCATACCTCTCTACTTATCTTGTCTCTATTTCAACTTGCATGCTTATTACAAAGGTGCATCTAATATTTATATGCGCTTACCAAAACAATTAACTAGGTTGGCCTATAACTGATTACATACAACACTTCGAAGTGAATTGGCTAAAGCGTGTTTACAAAAAAACATAATTACATGTCTACAACTTAATTACAATAGGTGCATAGCCTTTACAAAACAATATTATAACTGCTAAACAAAATACTACCAGTCGACTGCATACTCTATTCTATTCTGGCATTCGTTGTCTGAGTAACTTCAACTGTCTGTATCTTTGTCATACTTGCACATCTAATCATGTGCTCTTAGAATTAACATGAATACACTCTTACAAACTTATCTTCTAGGGCACATACCATAACTTGGTCATACGAACGTGTGTTGATGCTCTGATCTATCGGTGCTTTGTTAACTATCTAGTCTTATGTACTTAGCCAAATTATGATCTTTTGATAATGTGCGCTGACTCCAAATCATTATATGAATTTGTTGCCATAATGACAACACTATATTTAGTCATATACAATAGTATAGTCAACTTGCCAATAGGGTTATTATGTGTAACCGATGAGCCAAAATTGTTCTGAAGCCTTGTATTATAAGGGATGATATACTCAAAGTGGCATGGGAAATTCCCATAACTAGTGAAATTCAGCCCAAGGAAAATAGGGAAAATAAGGCTCCATTGGGGCATCAAAATTGGATTTCAGGTCATTGACTACTGTGGGTTTCTCATTTGGAAAATCTAGCGAATTAAATAACCCTCAGTCCAAGGGTTTTCAAAAGTTATCCATGCGCGATCATAATACAACTCATTCTACGGTTATTGGGGGAAACCCTAGATCTAGCGAAATGGCTATTTTTTCAAAGGCTAAACCCACACTAAATCACAACCTTCTTTGTTCAGTCAACAACACTGTTGGGGGAAATCCTGTGGATACCACCAAAATGACTACTGTGGTTGTTAATAATGTATATAAAAAAGGCATGTGGGATCACTACAAAATCCATGGAATATTTTCTCATTGTTGTGGTCCAAATTCTCCTATCATTGAGATTGTAGATTCAATGTTAGATGCATTCAAGAAGCGGGTAGGTATCACTGTCCTTGAGAATAATTTTCTTTACATAGATTGCAAGGACATATATCTGAAGAAGGAATTACTATATGGAAAGCCAATTTTTTCCAAGGGGAATGCTATTAAATTTTTTAACTGGAAACCCAACTTTGAGAAATTATCCTATAATTATATTGTGGGCCTTAGATTGGTTATTAATTATGATTTTTTGATAGAATTAATGCACTTTAAAATATTAAAAAACATTGGGGATTTAATGGGGGTGTAATAGGGTTTGAGGAATCATACACATCTACATCTTCTGTAATAATACAAATTAATTTAGATTTGCATGCAACAAATATAAAACCTATCAAATTAATTATGAATCAATCCATTTATAATTATCTGAAACCCAAAATTTATGTAGGTTATATTAGAGACATTGTTATCTTCAAACAGGAATCATATGACCACTATTATTCAACCCCTAAAACCACTAACCTTCATACGTGCTTAACCATAAGTCCCACTAAAGTCACAAACTAGGGAGGTTTCATAATTTTTAACTCCCCTACATCTTCAAAACCTAGATGCCAGTTATGAAAAGTTCTAGGAGCTAATGATAAATCTAATGTTATCCCTAACCTCAATGGAGTAAGCTCCCCTGAGTGTCGAGATCATCCTAATTCCCTCTCAAACCTTCAAGAAAGTAACATCTCCATTGAAATAGAACACCTCACAAAGACCCATACCCAGAGTCATACTATTCACCAGCATTTAGAACCACTCATAAATTTTGATTGTAAGGAAGGGGAAATAGTAGAAGGTGTCATAGAAAAATAAAAAAATGAAAATATAGTTTAGTCATTAATTGAAATGGTCTTGAAAATATCAGTAGCTAAGGAACCAAGCATGGATTTTGAAATAAAGATATTATAATGGGGGAGGCAGGATTAAACACAAAAAATATACAAGAATGTGTTGAAAATATGTATAAGGAAATCATGGAGAAAGTCATAGGGGATTTTTTTTTCTGGAGCTTGTGAATGAGGAATGGATTGAAGCTACTATTATTGTATCCCTTCGTGATAGTGAGAACTTATAGGAAGAATTTGAAACAATTAAGAAACTAGAATCAAAAATGGCCCTCCTAGGTGATATGATGAAAGATTTCATATCTGTCCATAATGAGATTGGTGAGTTATTGTCATATTGCCACAAACTCGAATACCTATCCTCTAAAATTCTTGTTACAATAGAAGTACTAGTTTACAATGTTTTAGGTAATCATATAGAAGGGGTCACAAATACCACCTACGAAGAAGAAACTATGGAGGATCTTCTAAGCCCTATGGATTTAGAAACCTTCTATAATAATAGTGGAAAAATACCCATTATAAAAGACATCTTTGTTGAAGAAAACTATGGTAGATAATTTTTTGAGAAACAAGATAATGAAACTATGGTCACTAAAACACTTAGAGGAAATGTTGATGGAAATGATGAACTAGAAGAGGAACATCAGGAAGATGGTAATATTAGTAATAGTGTTAAAGAAATTTCAACCTCTCCATATAAAATTGCATAACAAAATATCATAAAAAGTTAAGAACAAGATGCAATTGTAAATGAATATACACATATCGATAAATTTTCAAATACCAATTACAAAGAAGGTGTTGGAGCTCAAAAATTCAATCTATGTTTTTGAGTCCATATTCAAAAAATTCTCGAAGTGTCAGAATTGTGCAATTGAAATTCATTGAAACATGCCTAGTTTGAGTGCATTAAAAGTATGGACCCGTTGATTTTCATGATGATTCACTTGGATAGGGTGTTCATCACCTATCATTTGATGTATGTAATGGGTTTTAGGTCCCGGGTTTCAGTTCTGACATGTTTTTGAAGTGGTTATTTAAAGGTGTTCCCACAGATCTGCATAAAGTGTGTTTCCTATTTTTCACTAAGTAGCCCAGTTTGAGAAAGTGCATTTATTGCCTTGTGATTGGTCATAACATGTGGGTTATTGAATCATGTTTTAGGCATGAGAGAGAGTTTTAATGCCAATTTTCAGCCCCCCATGTGCCTTTTTGTCCTATTTGCCAGAGCCATTTCATTTGCAGATTGTTAAGTTTCTGTGTCTGCCTTGTTTAGTTTTTTGAGTGGCCTACTTTGAGGCTTTGTAGTTTGCATCCCGTTCATGGTCAGGAATAATTGAATTTTGTTTCATACTGTAGACCTAAAAGTGTACTTTCCTAAAGATTTATGAGTCTCTGCCAATCCATTTAGCCACTTTCCCAGGCCAATTAGAAATCAAATTTCTATATATTTCACTATTTTATCTCTGAATATGTCTGACGGGATGACTTTGGTGTTTTTTTTTTCACCACTTGATCTTCAGAGCGAGAAAATGATGGATTCATTTTCACTATGTGGAGGTTAATCAGTGCCTAAGTTACCGGTTCATGAAAGTCTCAATGGGTGAATTTTTAAAGCCAGTTCCGAAGGCGACTTGTGTGATTTTGGCAGTGCGGATAGAACTAATGTTTGTGAAGGGCCAAGTTTGATTGTTAAAATCTTTTGGCTCGGGTCCCTTCCTAATTTCTTCTTCAAGGAGTGTACTATAGTGGTGGGAATGAACTTGTCTTCTTGATGGCGTGTTCTTGTGAGGCCATTTGGTCAATTTTTTAGGTCGCTCCCGAAGGCCAATTGATGTTTTCTGGTTAGCTTTGTAGAGATGTGAAAAGTGGATGTGGTCATTTTTTTTGATGCACCAAGGTTTCTTCTCTTCAAGGGATTTCCCAATAGATAAGTAGAGGTAGAAGCAACAATTGAATATATCTGTCATTGTGAAGGCGAAGGAGCAATCCTTGTGTTTTTTATAGGGTGGGTTGAAATTTTAGATATGATTACAAGGCTTAGCAAAAATCCAATATTAAATAATCCAGACATGCTTCTGTTGCTTCCCTTGCACGGTTCAATTCCCACAATTTCAATAGGATGTATTTCAATGAGTTCCCTCACGTAAAATAAAGGTAATCATTGCCAAAATTATTGCAAAGACCAATGTTACCATAGATGATGTTGTGTTTGTTTTTTTACTATGGCAAAGCAAAAGAAACCAGTTATGATGTTGAGTGTGAATGCATAGAAAATGAGGTCAAGGCCTGACAGTGGGACCTCTTTTCCTATCTTCCTTTGATGATCAGAAAAAGCTTTTGTTTTGGAGGGTTATAGGAGTGGGAAACAATGGTCGAGAGTTGAAGCTCAGGGCACTTTACTTACCAAAACAGCCATCAACTACTTACGGTTGGAAGGAGTTATTATTTTCAATACCTGATGGGTAGCATGTCTCCGTCAAGGCATACTAAATTTGTCTACTATTTTCCCTGATTAGAGAATTTACAATTTCCCTTATTATGTAAAATGAAGTCACCTATGGGAATTGGGAAAGGACTAGTGTTTGTATGGTGAAAATGTGACCACACTTCTATGAATCTTTACATGCAAGAAAACTCAACAATGAGCCCTCACAAATCGATCCATAGCTCTCTGTGCATGGAGTTGCAAGATTTGTAAAATTGCTCTCAGCTAGAGCTATAAACTCATGACCTTGCTAGTCAACCACACAATGAGAGATTCCAAATCAAAGACAAGGGCAACAATGCCAATATCTCTAATGAAATCAATATGGATGCAATGCAATGCAAATCTATATGACAATGCAAGTTAATCTATTGCATAAAAGGAAATCTAAGCTAATATGCCATGATAATGCAACTAAAAAAGGAAATATGAAACTACAATGAAATGCAATAACAAGTCTTCAAAGCTTGGATGTAGAATGTCTTCAAAGAGCTCCAAAATGACCTATAAAACCTGCAGCATAACATTAGCATAAAAACATAAGATATAAAAATGAGGAAGAGAGCTCTTCTTTTATAAAGAATGAGATGAAAATGGACCATTGAGATTAAGAGGCAAAAGACTTAATCAACAGTGGAGAAAAATAGAAGCTCGATCTTTGTGCACAAATATCCTCCAATAGGAAAATAGGAGTTGACTTTATGTCCATATGAGACAAAAAGTGTTTTTTCCTTTTTTATAAAATAAGAATAATGCTTTATTTGTGCAACATAGGATAAGAAGAAAAGTGGAGATTTTTTATTTAAATAAAAGGGGAGGAAATTCCTTTTAATTAAATAAAGGCTTAGGATAAAGTGATTTTATTATTTAATTAAAAGAGATTTTTAATTAATTAAAAGGGATTTATTCTCTTAATTAAATAAGATTTTTATTTTTTTCTCTTTTAAATTAAATAAGGCTCAAACCTTAGGAAATATTGAATTGATTATGATTTGATCAAGGAAATTGATATAATTGATATTGTTGATATTTGAAAATATTGATTCAGGGATTTGATAAATTGCAGAAATGGGGCCCAAAGTCTAGGTGACCATTTTAGGGTGCATACATTTGCCCCTCTTTGACTAATGTGTGATCGATCTAGGAACACATGCAGTCAAAGAAGAATTAAAATGTGAGGTCGATTCGGGATCACAAAACAACCTAGATGTGTGTTCATTTTGGGAACACATCGAGACAAGCATAAGCATAAGCTGAAAGACAAGACCAACATCGTCGCTGCTAGGTGCAAATCAAGCCTTAGACAAAACTATCACCGTCACTGCTAGGCAATAATCAAGTCTGAAAAATATGAGATAAATATTGAAAGATAAAATCACCACCATCACTGCTAGGTGATAATCAAGTCTAAAAATAAGAATCTCAAGCTGAGCTGAATGATAAAGTTGAATCAAAGATTAAAGCTGATAGGTATTGCCCCCTCGAAATTGAAATCAAAATCAGATAGAGGAGAACAACAAATTGATAAACCTAATCAAGTCATAATAAATCATAATCGAAGGATGGAGCATGATAGGATAACCATCAAATAGTTAAGATATGCCCCAGGTTGACGAGGTTTGACTGAAAAAAGATATAGGATAAAGATTAAGTCAAACCTTAGAGAGAGGAAGTGAAAGGGGTGAATGAAAGACTAGAAGTTTGGAAGACATGGAAAGGAAGAAATTCCATCAAAGATCAAAGAATTATGCCTCAAAAGGTTAGTCAACTGCATAGAAGAATGAGAAAACTTGGAAACACGACTCAGATTTTGATTTCGAGTCCGAAAATAGATAGAAAATGATGTGATATGAAAGACCAGAATTGAAAGATATGATCAAGAAGAATCAGAAAATGAGCACAGTTGACCAACTAGTCCATAGATGATAAAAAGGAGAGCTCTCTCCATATGCAAGATGCAAAAACTAAACTATGATAAACCTAAGAATGCAAGCTACTATGAAAGTGGTTGACTTGCAAGGTCACAACACCTATAGACATCTAATTATCATCATCGAGCATTATTGGTAGCGTCGTAAGATCATACAATGCACACTAGCATAACTATGTGGATATGAATATGATCTTTATCAGATAGAAATGTGGAAATCTCACCTAGGCATCAAAGACATGGAGGTCAAGATGACTAATGCAGTGAGATTACCTAAGTTTTATATGGTGAGATTATGCTTGTATCAAGACACGTGAAAGTCAGGATAACTAGAAGCATGCACTCGCAAAACAGTCAAGGATAATACCTTGTCAATCCATAGTGTCAAGTAAGACCAACATAAATGCTCATGATAGGTAAGACCAACAAAATATACCCACAAGCAGATAAAGAAATAAAACATGTTCTCATTCCCTCAGTCTTCTAGCTATGCATCATCAAAAACTTCCTAAGGAGAGACCACTCATCAAATAAATCCTCATAGACAACACACAAAGAAAAATAAAGTCAACATACATATCTCAAGTGAGTTGATTGTTTAAGTGCGTGTGTGTTGGTCATAGAGTCAGACTCTGGTTATCGCATCTGCAAATGAGAAATATCACATCAAACTTAGACTATTGGGTAAGACATCTGATAAGTGTTAAGAAACACTCGACGCAAGGGTAGTGTTGAAAAACACTATTTGGGTTGGTGTTGAAAAATACCTGTTTGTGAAATGCCCCAAGAGACAAACGCCCCTAAAAGACCTATGCTAACAGTTATGCCCCCTAGACAAAGATAAAGACCAATTCCAGACCAAGTCAAATAAGGTCAAGGCATGATGGAAAGTGGCTAAGTGTCGAGGATGCATGCTAACAAATAGGGGTGCAAAGGCCTCAAGTAGCGCCTGTTTCCAGGTTTTCACCACTTGGATTTATTGCAAATTTTTTTTTTTCATTTTTTTGTATTTTTGCTACCAAGGCACATGTTTCTAGGTTTTCACCAAAGCACTTTTTCTATTTTATTTTTTTGAATTTTTGAATTTTTTGATTTTTTTCAAGACTTTTTATGCTTTTTAAGATTTTTTCAGCATCATATATCAATTTTTTTGGAATTTTTTCAGGATCCATAAATATGTACAAAGGATGCCCCCAGAAAAAATGGGCATCAAACTTCCAAGCAAGATCACATCGTGCAGTCCCAATATCTAGCAATGCGGAGGACAAGATGGATAAGCAAGTTGGTGGAAGAGATGGAAGACATGAGAATGAAGGAGAGTGAAGGGAAGACATCCTCAAAGGCAAACTTCTCAAGAGTACCCAAGCTAGGGAAAAATTGTCATGCAAAGCACATTTGGATAAGCAATGAAATGCCAGCATATGATAAGTCACAAAAGAGCACTACAAAAGAAGGAAGGGATGCAGTCCAAAGGAGTGGACATGTCAAGAGACTTCATAGCATCGTGTTTACTCTTTTTTATTAGATCAAGACCAAGCGGGAAAAAGATAACGAAAGGCTAGAATGAAGGGAGAAAAATGAATATGAAGGCTAAATATGAAAGGAATGAAAGCAAGATCATCGTAAGATAGCTCACAAGATAGCCACATATTCATGTATAGGTCAACATTGTCAAGATCAAAGAGAGAAGATAGAATGGATGAAAAATGTAGAAGAACTACACATGATGCCTGATTGCCAGGTTTTCATCACGATACTTATCCAAGGTGCCACGAGGGAGTGGTTTTCACCATAGGATGAATTTATTTCTCTTTACTTTTGCTACCAAGGTGCCTGTTTCCAAGTTTTCACCATGGCACATTTTCAATTTATTCATTTTTTTCTTTCTTTTTTTTTTTGAATTTTGTCTTTTTTGAATTGTTTTTATTTTTTTTCTTTTTTTTCAGAAGAAGACAAGCTTTTTAGATAATGCTCCTTGAAAGGATAAACCATGATATGTCAAGGATTCAAAATGATATGCTCAAAGATGCTGATAAGGAAAGGAAAATAGAAGAGAAAAATGGAGGATAAGGCTTTATGTAAAGCAAGTGAGGTTGGAAGATATGAGGAATAAGCAAATGAGGAAAAAGGATAGAAGGTAGAAGGATAATGAATGGAAGGATTGTGAAAGGGTAGATGGAAAGGAAGGAAAGATCAACATCAACACACACCTTGAAAGGTGGCGAGAGGGTGGAGGAAACTTGAATGAAGGAATACGAGAAGGAATATGATGAATGTTTAGCAGAGGTTGCAGTTCAGGCACATGGAATGGAAGAATGTTTTGGGAAGAAGATGGAGTGGAAGCCTTTGGAAGCTTGAATGTCAACTTCACTTGTTGTTCAACATAAGACTCTCTTAAGAGAGACTTTGGAATCTATATAGCCGTAGGCTTTTCATTTCATTTTGATGATTTAGAGAGAATATCTTTAATGATGGATTTTGGAACCCATACTTGTCTTGTAGTTTTCTTCTTAGATATCTCTTTTGACTTTATGCTTCCATGTCGATTAGAGGAGACATGGTGATATTCTTTTTTTGATGGATTCTTGTATTGTTTCTTTTTCTTATATTGAACATTCAAGTTACTTCCAAAAGACTTGGGACTTGTGAAAGGAGTAGGATATGACTGGTTTAGATGGATGGGTGGATGAAAATGATTCAAGGGTATGCATCTATGTTGATCTTGAGGAAAGATACGAGATGGAGGGACGTAAGGACCCAAGATGGATGATGAATTAGGAGAATTAGGAGGGGAAAGTGAAGGGACATAAGGACCCAATATGGAAGGAATACATGAAGCCCTTAGTATTGGTGGAGGAGGTCCAAGGATGGACTTGGAAGATGCAAAAGGATAATCAATAAGTTCATCAACATCTATATGACAACCAAGGACATCAGCATCTTTAGAATGAGCATTAGGATTTGCAATAGGATCATGAATATCTTGAATAGGAGCAACTTCTTTGATAGAATCGTTCAAAGCTTGTGAAGACTTAGGAAGAGTAGAAAGCAGAAATTAACATGGAATGGTAGAACAAGAAGATGGAAGACTTTGATCTTGACAAGGATCTTTGGATAGCTTAAGCGTATCATTTTGCTTTGGATTTTCAATAGGCTTAACATTGGAAGTAATGACACCATTTTTAATAACTTTAATGGAAGTATCATCTTTGGAAAGCGCAAGTGTAGTAAGGTTATTTTGTTTATCAATAAGCTCAATGGTGTGATTAGTAGTTTGATCTTGCTTAGGAGAAGACTTGCGCAGATGAGAGACATCATGAAAAGAATTGGATGACATGGAGGGTTCTTGATCTTGATCTTTTTTTATATTTTTTTCTTTATCATTTTTAAAGTCCTCTTGACATGGAGCCACTTCTAAGGACAAGGAAGCAGGTTGGAATTGTATGGAAGACTTTGGAAGAGATGGCAAAGGACTAGTTGAAGTAGGCATTGTAGCATATAAAGGCTTAGGCTCTTTAGGTTTAACATTATTGAAAGTATTTCAAGCCAAGTGAAAGTTAGCTTGAGTATCTTTAAGAGGTAGCCCTTGAGAATAAATATAAGGAACTGCATGAAAAGCTTTAGGATCTTTGTTGGATGAAGGATTTATGAAAGATTTAGAAGACTTGGAAGCTTTAGGAGATGTATGGGCATTGGAGGAAATAATAGATGGAAGGGAACCATCACAAGACAAAAGTTCAACATTAACATGATCTTTCTTGAGAGTGTCATCTTTATTTTCAGCATGAATGTTCTTAGAGGAAGGATTCTTATAATATTTATGTTTCAAATCAGCACGGTGCATTTTACATTCCTCAACAGTAGTAGCTAGATTATAATCAAAGTATTGTTCACAAAACTCATCAAAGTTTCTTTCAAAATCTGAATCATATGGATCACCATCATTATCTTTCCAATATGAGGACCCATTTCCAGTAAGCACAAGGACACAACTAGGAGGACTCTTAGGAATAGAGGTGTCATAGGTATCACTACATTGTCCATCATCATAGTCATCATAGTCATCATAAGTGGGTGTGTCACTCTTTGTGGAAGAGACATCATAAGGATTATCACGTTGCTCTTTATGGTATGTCTTCTGAAGAGAAGTAAGACTCTTGAGAAAAGTAGAAGAAGAATGAGATCGTGAAGAAGAGGAAATTGAAGACTTAGTGGAAGAAGAATATTTAGATAATGAGGAATGTCTAGAAGAGTCATGATAAGATTTGGAAGATGAAGAAGGTGAATAGTGTTTTTAAGAGTCATGATAAAATTTATAAGATGAAGAATGTGAATAATGTTTAGAAGAATCATGATAAGATTTAGAATGTGAAGAATGATGAGAAAATTTAGAAGATGAAGAATATTTGGATGAGATCATGAGTATGATTCTAGCAAAGGCGTCTGATTTAATCAAAAAAAAATTTATTTTTGTCATAAGTTTAGCACCCATGAGATATTTGGAAGGATTATTGGAGGAATAAAGATACTCTTCAAATTGAGCAATGAGATTAAGATCATCTATTCTCAAGAGAGGTTCCTTAGCAAGATAGTCAAGATTCATGGTTATAGAAGAGGAGGAATCAAGCATGGAAGAAATGAATAGATGAATAGAAGAAGGTAGACTAGATAGTAAGAGGAAAAGAATCAAGAAGAAGAAGAATTTCCCATGGGAATAGAAGACTTTAGAAGAACATGGGAAATGGAGAAGGAAGAAGATGACTAAGATTCATCTTATGCAATTGATACCATAACATTCATTGAGATGTTGAGCAACATGACAGCACCTAGGATCTGAGATCTGGACTGACCAAGGAAGACCAAGCTTCTAAGGAGAACCCACTAGGATGGAACTCAGTTTCAGTATTTCAATTAGATTTTTCAAAGGATTTTGCAATGATGATCAAGCACATAGAACAACAACCAGGGAGTTCAAGCAAACAGTCTTCAAGCAATGAGAAGGGGCAAAGCAACCTTGCACATGAACAAGTATAGTGACTTAGTATTTCTACTCCTTAAAGGTTCTACTTGTGTATGTTCTTGACAATGTTTTAGTAGGCACTTAGAACACAACACCTTATCAAGCTATCTATAGAGATATACATGGCTTTCTAAAATGAGTCCTCGATATACGCAAGGTACATGAGGCCCAAATTCATAGATGAGAAGAATCCAAAATCACACAATTGGGGGGAGACGGTAACCCAAATCTCCTCCTTCACTTCTCAAAGGTATAAAGTTCTTTGAGGCTTAACCAAGAGTGATATCAAACTCAATTCCCAAGAGAGGTGTCTTTCGATTCACCACCCACTATTTATACTCTGTCAGAACACAAGAGTTAAAGTCATCCCTTGAGGTGGTGTGTCCCCAAGCAGGCCTTCTAAAAATAAAATTAAGTAATTCACTATCAAAAGTATTTAAAGCACTAAAGGTGGAACACTTAACTCTTCAAGTAAATGTGAAGTGAGTCCAAAAGTGGAACATTTAACTCTTTAAGTGAATGTGAAGCGAGTCCAAAAGTGGAACATTTAACTCTTCAAGTGAATGTGAAGTGAGTCCAAAAGTGAAACATTTAACTCCTCACACAAACTCAAAGTGAGTCCAAAAGTGGAACATTTAACTCCTCACACAAACTCAAAGTGAATCCAAAAGTGGAACATTTAACTCCTCACACAAACTCAAAGTGAGTCCAAAAGTGGAACATTTAACTCCTCACTCAAACTCAAAGTGAGTCCACACCTTATAAAACTAATGAGATCAAGAAATCATAAAAGGGGGAAACTTTGTGGAACACTTAACGCTCTTTTCAAGTAGACCTCTCCCCTATGTATGAATGCTGACCTTGCATCCAAAGGGTGGTAATGAGGGGCGATTAGAAATAAGCGAGTCCAACACCCAATTTAGCTAACAAGATCAATCAAAAGTAATCTAAAGTTGCTTATCAATACTACTCACAAATGACAAAGGGTTGAATCAATGGAATATTTAACTTTCCAAGCAAACCTAGAGTGAGTCCACAAAGTGGTGCATTTAACTCTCTATGTAAACAAGGAATGAATCCATGCCCTCAATCACTCAATGAGATATTTGATATTGGAACCAAGAATTATTTAAGGTTTAAACATAAGCATTCACTTACACAAACTTGTATGAAAGCAAATCTATGTTCATTCATTTCCCATTAAGAGCATCAAATTGAAATGTGTTATATGAAAGCATGTAAAACACTCAAGCCAAACACATGAGAGGTTCAATTTTAATCTCAAAATCTAAATGTTGTAGAGATGGAACAAAGTACCTCAAGTCCAATGCTTTGTTTTAAGCATTTTCCATGAAAGCAAGAGCACCTTCAAATGAACAAGACAAGAAAACAAGCAAACAAGATATGCAATGTATATCCAACTTATGAAAACCCTAGGGTTAGATCTGAAAATCAATTGTTAGGAGCAATGATAACCAGCAAATAATCCAAATGATAACTCATCTTGCATTGAACAATAAAAAATAAGTGCATACCCATCACAAAATTTTATTTTTTTTGCATTTGACCTAGTCAACAAGATCTAATTTTTACCAAATGAATTCGGACCTTAAACCAAAAATGAAAAAAAGAGACCTCTATCAAAAAATAAAGAGCTTTCCAAAAATGTAAAAATTTTAGAAAAATCTCTTCATTTGTGTCCTAGAAACCCATTTTACCAAAACAGACTAATTTTTATAAATTGACCAAATGAGCTATGATATGATTTTTAAATTAAAAACACAGTGAATGGACCCCCTATAGAATTCCAAGGCCTTTCCAAAAATGTAAAAATTTCTTAAAAAATATGCTGAGTTGTGCCAAAAATTGATTTTTAATGAAAAATCAAGAAAACATCATAAAAAATACAAATCACCTCCGAAAATTCTAAAAAAAAATTTGGAGCTTCTCTAATATGTCACCAACTTGAAAAAAAAATTTAGATCAAAACACCAAGCCGTTTGGGAGATATGATCAAATCTTTCAAATCTAAGGTTTTTCATCTCCAAACAAATCTGCATAAGGGCTAGCTCCAAAAATAATCAAAACCAGCATGCAAGAGGTGGGTTGCCCCATGGTGGGTGCCAAAAATATATGGTGAAAATACGACCACACTTCTATGAATCTTTACATGCAAGAAAACTCAACAATGAGCCCTCACAAATTGATCCATAGCTCTCTATGCATGGAGTTGCAAGATTTGTAAAATTGCTCTCAGCTAGAGCTATAAACTCATGACCTTGCTAGTCAACCACACAATGAGAGATTCCAAATCAAAGACAAGGGCAACAATGCCAATATCTCTAATGAAATCAATATGGATGCAATGCAATGCAAATCTATATGACAATGCAAGTTAATCTATTGCATAAAAGGAAATCTAAGCTAATATGCCATGATAATGCAACTAAGAAAGCAAATATGCAAATAAAATGAAATGCAATAACAAGTCTTCAAAGCTTGGATGTAGAATGTCTTCAAAGAGCTCCAAAATGACCTATAAAACCTACAGCATAACATTAGCATAAAAACTTAAGATATGAAAATGAGGAAGAGAGCTCTTCTTTTATAAAGAATGAGATGAAAATGGACCATTGAGATTAAGAGGCAAAAGACTTAATCAACGGTGGAGAAAAATAGAAGCTGGATCCTTGTGCACAAATATCCTCCAATAGGAAAATAGGAGTTGACTTTATGTCCATATGAGACAAAAAGTGTTTTTTCCCTTTTTATAAAATAAAAATAATGCTTTATTTGTGCAACATAGGATAAGAAGAAAAGTGGAGATTTTTTATTTAAATAAAAGGGGAGGAAATTCTTTTTAATTAAATAAAGGCTTAGGATAAAGTGATTTTATTATTTAATTAAAAGAGATTTTTAATTAATTAAAAGGGATTTATTCTCTTAATTAAATAAGATTTTTATTTTTTTCTCTTTTAATTAAATAAGGCTCAAACCTTAGGAAATATTGAATTGATTATGATTTGATCAAGGAAATTGATATAATTGATATTGTTGATAATTGAAAATATTGATTCAGGGATTTGATAAATTGCAGAAATGGGGCCCAAAGTCTAGGGGACCATTTTAGGGTGCATGCAGTGTTATATAAAGAAAAAGGGGGGTCTCCCACTCCAGTAATTAGACAGTTGTAACGTGTGGAGAAGGTGAGTGGAATGGAGCCTCTGCATAGTGTCAATGGGCCATTCAAACATCGCTACATCCACAGTTATCACAAGAGCTTTGATTACTCACTTAAGGCATTGTTTCGTGACCAGGAGGAAGATAATTTTTCTCAGAAGAAAGGCTTTATGGTAACCGAGTGATGCTGCTCTTCTCTTGGGATCTACGATAGAATGTTTAAATCTGCAGAGTGAAGCACAAGAGTACAGTCGAGTGGTGAATTGAGTTTCAAGCTACTCAAGTTCTACAGTTAGAATGGAAGAAGATGTAGTTCTCCTCATGTTAGTGCATGGTGGAAAAGCTGACAGTAGGGCAAAGACAATGCATGAGTTTGCAGTGGTGTCCTAGTGCATAACAGATGAATTGTTCATTGTTTGGTGTCTGCTAGCTGCTAGTGCATATGGTTTTGAAAGGGAGTGGCATGTGGTAGCACATTTTAGGGGCTATGTAAGGGTTTCATGTGTGTAGCCAGTATGCAATTGAGACTCACAGAATGAACTGTGGAGACCAGCATTTGGAACCAAAGAAGATTTCAAGTGGTTCCCTGCTTGCCAATGCCCTACGTAAGGATTGATAGCCAAAGCATAATTGCCAATCACCATAGAAGGGACATGTGCCACGTAAAAGATATGGAATGCTTGTGTTGGCAAAAGGGGAACCCACACACCAGTTATGGGGGAGTCTGCACAAGGCATAAAGGAAGATGCAAAGTGGTAATCTGCGTGAGAAGGCATTGAAATGACTAGCGCATGGAAGAGTAAAATCCAAGGCTCACGCATAAAGGTAGGTACAGGGAAGGTAATGCTAAGGTGCATGAGCCATGAATTGGTGTGTGGCAGAGTAAGTTTGTTTGTAACAAATGAGAAAATTACAGAGGGTGTGCATGTGGGTTTATCCCACATGCACCCTGAAGTGGTTTTTTAAGGAGTTTATATACAAGAGCACTTGCACTATAGGTAAGTTGAAGAAAGAAAGAGGCTATGGCTGCCTCTGCCTTGTGGGCCTGTGCCACTATGCACACCAGCTGGGTGCTATGGCAAAGTTTTAATGAAAGTCTTTAAATCATTCAAAGTATGAGTCCCACATTGCTTAGGGAATGGAGATTTCGAATGTTTAAAAGACTAAGCACTCACATAGTAAATTAGAAGAAAGAGCTAGAGGCTTTGCACGCGAGCACTTGGAGACTACCTCAGGAGGCATGCCAGCGGGCTCGAAGATAAGGAAATTTTGTAGACAGGCGGTCACCAGGTCGCTAGATAGCTATTAGTTAGGAGGAAATATTCAGTGATTAGGAGAATACGTAGTCACGTGATTGCATGATGGCCGATGGTTAGCCCCGAACATTTAGCAAACTGGAGATTTGCTTGGTCACTAAGTCTTTTAATCCTGGTAGTTGATATTGAAACATTTGGAGATTATGAGAATAGGCTTGGTCGCCAGTTCTCCGGATTTAACCTGAGGTTAGGAGTTGATTCAGAGACTCAAAGACTGAAGGATTCACCAGTTCGTTGATTAAACCCAAGGTTACCAAATTCATTCAGAGATTATGAGAACATGTAGTCACCCAATCTCCAAATCTAGGGGTCAAGGCTTGGGGTAAGTTTGAGCACCAATCAGCCAGTGACAAGTGGCACATCCTAGTGGCTTCTGAGAGAAAATATAGAAATAATAAAAAATGGTAGATTTGAAAGTAAATGAAAAATTAAAACAAAAGTGCATAGTCCAGACATTTGAAATAAAATCCAAAAATTTAAATGATGGCCCTACTCATGGAATTAATGCATGGAGGTTCATTTTTTTATCAAAACATGGACATGTTATATGTTTCCGGAAACATAAGGAGATAAGGAATCTAATGGGAATGATTATTTTCAGTTTCAAAGTAGTGGGAGAGAGCAATATGAGCTGGGAATTTCGAGATCAGAATCAAGTTTGTTTGAAAAATGATTGCAGGCATGAGAATCAGTTGAAGAAGAATCAACTACAGATCAAGTGTAGAGGAAGATGAGAGATATTTTGGGGTTGAGTGGACAGCTGCCAGTTCTGTGTAACTAACCTCCTTTTCCTATATATCTAGTTTTTCTCTCCATTGTAAAGGATAATGAAAATTTTACTGTAAGGAGAGGCTTTGACTCCATTGGTTGAACTTCTGGGGAATGTTTGTCAAATTTGAAATGTAAAGACACGGTAAAATTCTATTTGAATGCAATATAATTCCCTTGCATGTTTTTTTATTGTCTTCTTGTTTGAATTCTATAGCTTTTGCGTATTGAATCTAGGTTCTATTTGTGTTTTAAATAGAAGATTTTTGTAGATGTATATTTCTCTTTCTGACTCTCTACACTAGGATAAGGCACTGGTCTACCCTCAATTTGTAGGGATTTCATCATCACAAAACTTAAAAGATTATTTACTTTCATGTATGTTTGAAAGGACCAAGAAGATTAGGTTTGTATCATGGATATAAACTAGTGTTGTAATAATTTGAAGAAGTAGATATGATAGGTACACCCACTTGTAGCCAAGAGCTTGAAGTGAAGAAGGACTCAGTCCTTGTTAATTAGTCTTTTCTTGTTTGAATCAGGAGTTTAGGAATCATAGAGTTCCATTTAAGAACTCAAGGCTTGTATTAAGGATTCCTGCAAGAAAAATCACTAACAAATTGGTGCCTCTACTGGGGATTGAAATAAGGTTACCATTAAGAGTATCCTAGAGTCTTGATGTATTTAGTTTGGGGAGGAGTCTCATAAGTCTCATAATCTGAAAATTATTTTTAGATCTGACAGTGTATTACCTGGAATTTGTTGTTGTAACATTTGAAAATATATGTGACTTTGCTATAAGGAATGCCTAGAATCTGGTGGTGTTTCAAGAAAGACTAGTGAGTAAATGTGTGTCCTCTAAAAGGAGGTGGCGACTCTATGTTAGAACGAATTTGAGATGTGAATTTTTGTTCCAGATTTCAGTCAGATATGAAGTGAACAACAACATTCAGCAAAGACATTCCAAGTATTCTCCATTCAATATTGTATGTGTTTACATGGTCCTTATCAAGTGATTTTGTCATTAAAAGAAAGGACATATGAGTGTAGGATTACATACTTATGGATTGAAATTTTAGTTAAATCATATATGTGAGAAGTATGTCAGATTAGTTAAACTTGATAAGAGAAAGTTAATTACAAGTATAGATTTCCTATTACTGGTTTTGAAGAATTTCAAGTGTGTATGCAAAAGTTGCAGCCAGTAATGGATATTCATAAGAGTTCTTTTGTCAAAGGATATGTGTCATTTTGTTATGTTGGCATAGCTAGTTTCCCTAATAAGATCCCTAATGAAATCAGAGGATATTTGCCAAAGTTTAATAGGAACCAATCCCACTCAGCAAAGAAGCATGTTCAGGCATTTGTTGATGTGTGTATGATTTTGATGTATGCCATGAACATCTTTGGATAAGGTTGTTTGTACAAAATCTACAAGGAAATGAAAGAGAATGGTTCTCATTCTTGCCTCCAGCTTCAATATCTTCATGGGATGACTTGAGTTCATCCTTCATTGAACAATTTTATGGGTGGGTAGATGTCAAATTGTTGTTAGATAGATTGATGGAAATTCAGATTGAACAAGATAAATTTATCCCAAGGTTTAATAACAAATTTGTTAAAACATTGATGGATATGCCTGAGATTTGTAGGCCCCATGATCAGATATGTTTAGTTGTCTATTTGGGTGCATTGGGCCAAAAGATGGGTTTCCTATTGAGGGATAAATAGCCATAGAGTTTATAATAGGCTTTTGAATTTGATATGGATATTGAATGTAATTTTGAAAGATGGAGTTATAAGAAGGCATACCTTTTCTAGTTTGTATTCTTAGAATGAAATGAATAACTAGGAAAAGGGTGAACAATATCAGTGCTTTCATTCTCATACTAATTGCATTGATCAAAATGTTGTATGTAAAGGTGGAATGAATGTCACTGCTGAGGATATTGTTGATGAAGAGCTGGAATCTTTTTCAGCCAATGAAGGTAATGAACATTTACGGATTACTGATGATACATCCTTCCCTTTGTATGATTTACACAAGTACAGTGAGGATAACCATGAAAATGACTTCCAGGTTACTAATGATGATTTAAATGTTGAGAGAAATGGTTATTGTAATGAATTTATGGATGAGGAACATTTTTCATTACTACTGCAATTGAAACAACAGGATCATGGAAGCATGGATAAGGATGAGAATAAAATATTGGAGACTAAAGACAAATGGGGGAGTTCATTGTCTGGTACTTGTGAAGATGATATGATTGGTTGTAGTACTAATTTTTCATATGATGACAACAGCAGTGGTGAGTCATGTTCTGATTCAGATTCTGAATTTCTTTTCTCTGCTGAAAATATGTATGAAGATGGATGTAATAACATGTCTTGTGAAGTTACTAATGTATTATTTGATAAAGACATTGATATGAACCAACCGGCTCTTTGCTTTAATGTTTACGAGAAACAAATCTACATTGTCTCTAATCTATTGTCCGAAGAATGTGCCCAAGAAATGGAATTTGTTGAAGATAACTAATTTTAAAATTTTGATATTTTAGCTATGGCTAAGTCTGAACTTCCAGCTTCAATGAAGTTAGTTAGAGGAAAGGTAATGCAAGGTGAGAGTTGTTCATTTGATGAGAATGCATTACATGATGATGGTTTCATTCTTCTACCACCGAGCATTGAAGACAATGTAGATGATTTAATTTATGGTATGGATTGTGTGAATCATCCTTATGAGGATAAAACTATGGTTTATCAAGAGACATCAGATTTAGTTAATTTGATTGGTTTGATGCATGAGGATGTTTTAGATTCCTTAGATAAGCTGAATGAGTGTGAGTATGTTTTCTTTTCTTTTGATATGCAAGTGTGCATTAAAGATGAGCTGAATGTTTGTAGCCAAGAAGAAAAGGTATCAATTATTTGTCCTCTATCATATGTTTCAATTCATGACGATTTCGATGATGCTTGTTTTCTGAATAGTGATTTTGTGGGGGGGGGGACATAAGAGAGAAGGCATAGGTGATTTTAAATTTGAAGTTATTATGTAGCCTATGTTCTATGATGTTTTCTATCATCATGAGTTTAGTGGTAGTTTCAGATTACCAGTTGAGTTTCAAAGAAGAAACCTCATTTTTGATAGAGGTAAAAGTTGAAGTTCCTTTGGCACTTTGAAGCTGCTAGTGTATATTTTGTATATTTTTGTACAATGGTGTTGTTGTTTTCAATAAGGAGCCAAGTTTTTGAGAAGTTCAAGGTTAATAAGTTTAAAGAAATGTTAAAGATGATCTTCTTTGGGTGGTCTCCTGTACCAAAGATTCTGGATTCTCTACATGCCCGCGTGGGGCATGTGTCCCTAGTTAGAGCCACTGCTGGAGCTCAAAAATCTAGTCTATGATTTTGAATCCATATTCAAATAATTGTCTAAGTGGTAGAATTGTGACTTTGAAATTCATTGAAAGATGCCTAGTTTGAGCGCATTAAAAGTATGGACTCGTTGATTTTCATGATGAGTCACTTGGATAGGGTGTGGATATAAAAAAAATTATTGCCAAGATCGATGTTTGTTTGAATTTATTTGGAATTCATCCATTTTTTAAAACCATCACCTATCATTTGACGTATGTAATAGGTTTTAGGTCCTGGGTTTCAGTCCTGATGTATTTTTGAAGTGGTCATTCAAAGGTGTTCCCACAAATCTACAGTGTGTTTCCTGTTTTTCACTAAGTAGCCCAATTTGAGAAAGTGCATTTATTTCCCTATGATTGGTCATAACATGTGGGTTATTGCATCATGATGTAGGCATGAGAGAGAGTGTTCATGCCAATTTTCATCCCCCCATGTGCTCATTTGTCCTATTTGCCAGAGCCATTTCATTTGCAGATTTGTTAAGTTTCTCTGTGTCTACCTTGTTTAGTTTTTTGAGTGGCCTACTTTGAGGCTTTGTAGTTTGCATCCCATTCATGATCAGGCATAATTGAATGTTGTTTCATACTATAGACCTATAAGTGTACTTTCCTAAAGATTTCTGAGTCTATGCCAATCAATTTAGCCACTTTCCCAGGCCAATTCCAAATCAGATTTCTATGTATTTCACTGTTTTATCTCTGAATATGTCTGACGGGCTAACTTTGGTGTTTATTTGTTTTTCACCACTTGATCTTCAGAGCGAGAAAATGATGGATTCATTTTCACTATGTGGAGGTTAATCAGTGCCTAAGTTACCGGTTCATGAAAGTCTCAATGGGTGAGTTTTTAAAGCCAGTTTCGGAGGTGACTTGTGTGATTTTGGCAATGTGGATAGAATTAATGTTTCTGAAGGGCCAAGTTTGATTGTTAAAATCTTTTGGCTCAGGTCCCTTCATGATTTATTCTTCAGCAAGTGTACTATAGTGGTGGAAATGAACTTGTCTTCCCCGTGGCGTCTTCTTGTGAGGTTGTTTGGTCAATTTTTGAAGCCGCTCTCGGAGGCCAACTGATGTTATCTAGTCAGCTTTACAAAAATGTGAAAAGTGGTTATGTGGTCATTTTTTCTGATGCATTGAGGTTTGTTCTCTTCAAGGGATCTCCCAATAGATAAGAAGATGTAGAAGCAAGAGTTGAATATATCTATCATTGTGAAGGAGAAGGAGCAATCCTTAATTTTTTTACAGGGTGGGTTCAAATTTCAGATATGATTATGAGGCTTAGCAAAAATCCACTATTAAATAATCTAGGCATGCTTATGTTGCTTCCCTTGCACGGTTCAATTTCCACAATTTCAATAGGATGTATTTCAATGAGTTCCCTCTGGTAAAAGAAAGGTAATCGTTGCCACAATTATTGCAGAGACTAGCATTACCATAGATGATGTTGTGTTTGTTTTTTACTGTGGTAAAGAAAAAGAAACCAAGTATGATGTTGAGTGTGAGTGCATAGAAAATGAGGCCAAGGCCTGACTATGGGACCTCTTTTCCTTTCTTCCTTTGATGATTAGATAAATATTTTGTTTTGGAGGGTTCGAGGAGTGGGAAACAATGGTCGAGAGTTGAAGCTCAGGGCACTCTACTCACCAAATAGTCGTCAATTACTTGTGGTTGGAAGGAGTTATTATTTTCAATACCTGATGGGTAGCATATCTCCATCAAGGCATACTAAATCTGTCTACTATTAGCCCTGATTAGAGGATTTACAATTTCCCTTATTACATAAAATGAAGTTGCCTTCAAGAATTGGGAAAGGACTAGTGTTATATAAAGAAAAAGGGGGGTCTCCCACTCGGGTAATTGGACAATTGTAATGTGTGGGGAAGGTGAGCAGCATGGAGCCTCTGCACAGTGTTAGTGGGCCATTCAAACATCATTGCATCCATAGTTATCACCAAAGCTTTGATTTCTCACTTAAGGCATTGTTTCGTGACTAGCAAGAAGATAATTTTCCTCATAAGAAAGGCTTTATGGGAAATGAGTGAAGCTACTCTTCTCTTGGGATTTGTGATAGATTGTTTAAATCTGCAGAGTGAAGAGAAAGAGTACAGTCAAGTGGTGAATTGAGTTTCAAGCTACTCAAGTTCCAAAGTCAAAATGGGAGAAGATGTAGTTCTCCTCGTGTCAATGCATATATGGTGGAAAAGCTGGCGATAGGGAAAAGACAATGCACGAGTTTGTAGTGGTATGCTGGTGCATAACAGATGAACTATTGGTTGTTTAGTGTGTGTTGGCTACCAGTGCGTATGGTTTTGAAAGGGAGTGTGTGAGCACTAAATATGTGTTGCCAACACATTTTAGTGGTGACATGTACAAGTTGAATGGAGGTTGTGTCTAGTTTGAAGGGGGGCCTCACATACTAGCCATAAGACTCATACAGGAAGCAATAGGAGATCCACATAACAAATGCTAGAAAATGCACAAACAATAAAAATTTGAGGGTGTGTACTGTGTAAAATATAAAGGGGCCTATGTTAAAGCACTATGAGTGGCATGTGGTAGCACATTTTAGGGGCTATGTGAGGGTTGCATGTGTGTAGCCAGTATGCAGGTGAGACTCATGCAATGAACTGTGGAGACTAGCATTTGGAACCAAAGAAGATTTCAAGTGGTTCCCTACCTGCCAGTGCCCTGCATAAGGATTGGAAGCCAAAGCATAATTGCCAATCACCATAGAAGGGGCACGCGCCAAGTAAAAGTGGTGGAATTCTTGCATTGACAAAAGGGGAACCCACACACCAATTATGGGGAGTTTGCACAAGGCATAAAGGAATATGTAAAGTGGTAATGTGTATGAGAAGGCATTGAGATGACCAACACATGGAAGAGTAAAATCCAAGGCTCACCCATAAATGTAGGTACAGGGAAGGTAAAGCTAAGGTGCGTGAGCCATAAATTGGTGCGTGGCAAAGTAAGTTTGTTTGTAACAAAGGAGAAAATTTCAGAGGGTGTGCATGTGGGTTTATCCCACATGCACCCTGAAGTGGTTTTTTAAGGAGTTTATATACAAGAGCACTCACACTATAGGTAAGTTGAAGAAAGAAAGAGACTGTGGCTACCTCTGCCTTATGGGTCTGTGCCTCTATGCATGCCAGCTGGGTGCTATGGCAAAGTTTTAATGAAAGTCTTTAAAATCATTCAAAGTATGAGTCCTATAATACCCCAAAATTGGCACCTAATAATTTCAATCAATTTTGGTGCATTTTCTTCAATTTCACATCTTCAAAGTCCTATTTTACTAGGCAATTTTCTCTCTCCTACCTGACTTTATTTTGACTTGATGTCAATTGCAAAAACCCTAATTTGCATTAATCTCACACTATAATTAATTCCTAAGTATTCAACTTTATTAGCTAAATAATCCCTATGATAAATTGATTTAATTCTAAAGTCCTAAGTGCTTTAAATTAAATTAAAAATCCACCCCCTTTAGCTAATACACATAAAGGAATTAATATTACTTAGTTATGTGAATGGATTATATTATTTGGATTTAATAATTCAAATATTTGAATGGTCACCCATATGTGGCAATAATTCATTCTTTAATTAAGTAATTCCTTAATATTTGTCTCAATTGGGAATGAAGAGTCAACCGTTTCATTTCAAGAACCTCTTCATTCTCTCCCCGGGCTTGTCTATATAATGAACCTTCTTCCTCATTCGAAAAAAAGGCAATTGTGAGAGTAACTAAACTATAGCCAATTTTAGTCTCCATTTTCATATTTTCAAGCTTTCATTGCAATTAGTTTAATTCTCATTTTAGTGTTAATTGGATTCTCATACTAGCATAATTTGCTTATTGTTATTAGTTTAATTTGCACATTTCTTTCAAGTTCTTAGTGTAATTGCATCTTCATTCTTAGCTTTAATTGCATATTCATCTTAGCTTAATTTTATTTTGTTCAATCTTTCATGCTTTTAAATGCTCCATCTTAGTTTGGTCTAATGGTTGTTGGCTCTCCAATCTAAGAGTAATTAAACACCCCAACTAATTAGGAGGCACCAGGTCGATTCACTATGAATCTACAAATTGAGTAATTCATACTCATTTTCATAATTTGATTTGTGAGCAATGAATATGTTGTGTCTATGGCTGGATTAGAGGTCCACATTCAACTATAAACATTCTAGCGTCCACTGTGGGGAAAAAAAGATCATTTCTAACCTCACTCTTTAATTTTTCTGATAAAGAATTTGAATTATGTCGTGCGTTTGTACTTCTCTGTATACAAAATTTTGTGCGAGATTCTAGAGCGTGCCACGCGAAGATTTTCTCCCAGTAGCACTCTATCGTGCGAAGAAACTATTTTGTCATGTAGGATCATGTACTTTCTCACGCACAGCGTAGTACTTCCTCACATTAAGTTTCACTGTCAGTCAGTTAAATTTCCAAATTCTGCAATTTACTGTTATTTTTTCCTGACATCTTCTTTTTGTTGTTGATTTCATATCTTTGTTTCTGTCATAGCATAATAGTGGTCTACATGTCGCTTTGTCAAAGATCATAAAACTTGCTAATAGTTTGCTTGTAGGATGATTGTCGAAGATCATTTAAAAATGTTGTGTTTATTTTCTTGCTCTCATTCACATAGTATAATTAGGGCTTTGTTAAAATTTCTCAAGGGTCCTGATAGCAAAGTAGGGGAATAGGCTCTTCATTACATGGAAGTGATGCCCACGGATGAAACCAGGACGCAAATGTTGCTAGAATGATGGATACCTAGGAAAGAAAAGCAAGGTAGTGAATCTTTAGCACTTCTACTTGCCAGGGGATTATGCTCTTCTCTCTTTGAGAGAACCAGAAACCCAAAAGCTTGTGGATTTGGTGGAGTGAAGCTAGCTCAGTGATGAATATGCTTGATGTGTTTGGGTAAGGTGAAGAGGTAGAGAAGTAGGATCTTCTCTCTTTGAGAGAAATAGAAAACCAAACCCTCAAATCAAGCCAAGTTGTGTCACCTTTAGAGGGCCTGTCGGAAGTTGAACCTCCAGGAATGACCCAAGTGAGTATGCACCTATCGCCAATGATTCCGCCTCACAATAATAAAGAATGTTTTGTTGATTCTAAAGACTCCAAAACCATGTTAACTTCCTTCTCTTGATTTTGACTATCATCTTGAGAAGGCTCCATCTGTTGTACTGAGCGGTGTCATTCCTAGCCCTACTTGCAGGGGTGTATGACTTTCGGGTGTTGGTGTGGTTGCGAGGCCTCAACCCTATATCGAGGGCACTGAAGGTTAGTGTGAATGGAAGCCCACTAAAAACTTTCCCTAGTTAGTTGCCTACCGAATCACCTCCAAAAGGAGTCATAACCTTTGCGCAAGGAGGGGGAAGAATCTCTCTTGTAGATTCTCACCATAGGCATGCACCTAGATGCTTGAAGGTGGTATATGACACTAGACCCTACTTCAAGGGTAACCTTTGAACATATACTATTGTCCTTGGAAACACCAAAAACACGGGTGCCCTCTAGGGGGTGACACGGTTGTGTGAGGTGAATGCATGCGCATAAGCAGTGAGGCAAATGTTTTGTCTTCTCACCATTTTTTTGTAGGGATAACTATGTGTTTGTTATTAGGTCTTAAAATTTTCCATCATGATTAAACAAAGACTCCCATGATATTGCTTATTTATGACTACTTCTTGTGTCACCATTGCTTGATCAAACCTTCATGCTTGTAAATGAATGCTTGAAACCTTCAAACTGAGATTGTTGACTAAACTATCCTTCAACTTGTTTGAAAATTGGATTTCCTATCTGAGAACCATTTACATTGTGTCCCGAAACTTATCTTTTATCTTGAAATTTGTGTTGAACTGTCGAACACTATCTTTTTCCCACATGAAGTTTCAGAAACTAAGCACTTTCTTGTGTGAGATTTCATTCTCTTGCGCAAAGCCTGACACTCTCTCGCATGGCTTGGTACTTTCTCACATGAACCTATACACTAGTTTTCAAAATAGAGACTTATTTCCCATTGATTAGTGAACTTTTTACCTGATCTAGTTTTTGTTTGAGGTATGTTTGTTCATTTTCCTATTGTTCACTATCAGAAACTGAGTTTCTTGAGCTATGAACTAATCGATTATTGCTTTGACTCATTTTTTATATCCTTTGTTTGTCTTATCTCTTCGCACTTTTGTATCCTGTGTCATGATAGTCTTATCTCAGCTGTTCTAGCAATACACCTGATGATTCATACCAGGTGCATCTCACATCTTGGTTGTTCTGGTCTTGATCTCCTTTTCATTATCTCTAGAGATAGACTTTTAGCATTATCCCGAGTCTTCTCTCATTTCATCTTTGTCTATGACTATCATGACTTGAAGTGGCAACACTTATCCCATTTGTAATACTGTTCAAGGTAGAGGCAAACCTCATAATCAAAAAAAAAGTTTTCCTAAACCTATTGTGCAATCTGAACATTGTGAGGGATCCTCAAGTTCTTTGTTGAGTACTTTGAAAGATAGCCCACCTCAATCACCTCCAATGTTCCAAGAGTGTTTTAATCCATTGTTTCAAGCACAATCTGGTTTCTCATTCCAAGAGCAAGAAAAATCCTTCTTCAAAAACAACTCATTGTTTCATAACTTTGGAAGACCACTTCCTCGAACTAGTCCTATCATTGAACCTATCGATCTTGTTGATGATATCAACTCATTTAAACCTATTGATCTCCTTGACCCTGTTAGAGCACCAAAAGTTACCTTAGATGCACCCTTTCGGCATCGTTCATATCATTTTACCAAGTCTTCATTTGTTGCATAGTCCTATGTTGACAAGATGGGAGAGCCATTCAACTTCCAACCAGGCAAATATAGCCAAACTTTTGATCAATCTCAAAACAACCAACATCATGGCCAATCCTCCAATGACCAACATCATGCTCAACCCTAAAATGAGTAACGCTATGATCAAACCCAAAATAACCAAGCTCAAAACAAAGCTCAAGGTGGTCAACCAACGTATCACTATCATCCTCCTCCTTTCGATCAGAGTCAAGATCAAGTCTTGAGCATTTATGAGATCCTTGGCAATGATGGTGATGACACCATAACTCAAAATGACATAGACACTACGAGAGAAAACAAAAGTCTTATTAAGATGATGGAGATCCTCCTTCTAGAGGAGAAAGAAAAATATTTTCTTGAGCTGACCAAGCAAGGGGCTAAATTACCCTCAGATTTTCAAGTTGAAACACTTGTAGCCAAGGAAGAAGAAACTGAGACCACCAAGTTGCAAAAGATGGTCTGAGACATGCAAGATTAGATTAGTCAACTTGTGAATAATAAGGACAAACCCGCACAACAATTCACAATGGAAAGTATTTGTCCTTTCCCCTTTGATAGGAGTCTTCATATGCCACCTTTTCCCAGAGGTGTAGAGCTCCCTAAATATGACAAATACTTGGGTGCTACCAATCCCCAAGATCACTTAAGGGAGTTTGGCACTTTGTCCATGGAATTCATACATGACCAAACATATCTTATGTGCCAATTTCATCATAGCTTAGGTGGACCAGCTATGGAGTGGTTTTCTCGATTTCCCACTGGCATTAAGACTTTTGATGAAATGGCTAATCCATTTATCCAACATTACTCACATAATATTCAACATCCAGTCAATATCCATGATCTTTTCAATTTGAAGTAGCGACAAGGAGAATATTTTCTGACATTTCTCCAAAGGTGGAGACAATTATGTACAAGGTGTCCTCACAAGCTACCAGAGTCTGAGAGAATCGACATTTTCTTGGACAATCTCATCCTAGAATTTAGATACCAAGTGAAATTACAAGGTCCTCTCACTTTTGATAGCATGATTAAACAAGCGGTGCAAATAGAGGCCTTCATGATTAAGAAAGGGGAATTGACTTTGAACAAAGACAACAAACAAGGATCTTCAAACTCAAACAAAGATAAGGGGAAGTTTTTCAACAAGAATAGAGACATTGTGAATGATGGAGTGATCGACAATGTGACCCCAAAGCTTGCTAAGTCTATTTTCAATCTCTCTCCAAGCATACAAGATATCAAAGCTACTGAAAAGCCTACGATAGAAAATCAGTAACCTTTGAGGTTTTCTAGGAACAAACCTTGGGCATCTCGACCCAATCACAAATTCACTTCCTTGGGAGAACCACTTGATGTGGTCTATAAAAATCTTGTGCAAAATCAGATTCTTACTCCTTTGGAAAAGTGTCTCTATGACCCTCAACCATGATCTCATTGGTGGAATGACAATGCGTACTATGACTATCACTAGAATAAGGGTCATAAGACTTCTACTTGTCTTTAGTTGAAACACAAGGTCCAAGACTTGATTGATAGTAGTGACATTGTTGTGGATGGCCATAACAAGAATTTGGACCATCAAGCATTTAAGGATCCCTTCCCTCCTCACAAGAAGGGTGAATCTTCAAACACTAAGAATACCAATGCTAAGATCAATTACATGTACACTAACAATGACAATGTCATTGGTATGATTGAACTTGTTGGAGTTGATTATTGTGATGTGATTACCATTAAAGGGAGTGGTGATGCTCCCAAACCTAAGACTCTTTTCATCTTGCGTAGTTCCATGTCTCGTTCATCTGAATCTGAAAAACCTCAAGATTGTGCCAATGTTGTTACTTGATCACATGGAAGAGTTGTTTTGAAAGGTCCTAATACTTCTACATCCAATCTAAATCAAACTACGAATAAGACTATCATTGGCCCTGCCAACAAGAACATGAAATCGGTTCCTACATCTAGCACGGCTAGTTATAGCATCTTAGATCAGCTCCAGTGAACCAACACTCAGATTACCATTTTTGATCTCGATCTCGACCGGTTCCAATCTATGGTGGGTCATTTGAATTTACCTCATTATTTTTCCTTCTCTAAAGAAGATGATCACTCTCTAAGCCATTTGCATAACTCTCCCTTGCCTATAGAATTCATGATAGGTCCTAAGTGCATCCACCGAGTGCTCATAGACAATGGTGTTGGTATCAATATCTGTTCTGCTAAACTGCTTACCCAGCTAGGTTATGATGATAATTGTATAGACTCCCACAAAAATACTACCATCAAAGCTTTTGATGAGGAAGAACACAAATCCCAAGGCTTAGTTGTGCTACCTACTCATGTAGGACCTATTGAGAGAGATGTTACTTTTCAAGTTCTTGACATTCCTCTTGCCTACAACATTTTATTAGGGAGGCCATGGATTCATTAGATGTAGGTTGTTCCATCTACGTACCATTAATGCATTAAGTTTCCATTCCATGGAGTGGAAGTCACTGTGCCTGCTAATACCAATTATTCTTGTAACACGCTTCCACAATCTATAGATATCTTTGTTCCAGCTAATAGAGATTCCACTAAGTTCTATGATGCTAAGCTTAAAGAAATGGAACAAACTCTGAAACTTAAGGATGCAGGCATGGGAGAATACTGAATTGAACATGTGCTATCACTAGCTGCTCTCCCTCCATCTCCACACTCTTATGGGAGACCTTCTGAGAGTAACAAAACTTCTAATGACTCTCCTCAAATAGTCTACAATGGCACCTTTGTACGAGCCTCTACACCTTTAGAAGATGAGGATGAAGAAAGGGCTATCACAACTTGGATCTATAAAGGAAAAGAAACATCTGAAACAACTACTCCACCTCCAGAATTAGAGCAAGAGCCATACAGTGAGGCCTTCAAGATCATGAAGTGCTTTGGGTATAAGGGGAGTGGTCCTATAGGAATGAATGGCAATGGTTTGTTGAAACCCATTGAAGCTACAGGTCGCAGCACAAAGGATACTATTGGCTTAGGCTTCAAAAAGATCCCCTTTCATTTAGGGATAAAAAAAATTGTGCCAAAACCTAAACCTAAACATGAGCCATAATTTGAAGATATTACTCCAAAGGTAAATCCAGAGGCCAGCTTTGATGAAGACACATTTCCATATCCTATTCCTCTGGATCTTGCTGCACTCTTTGCAGAACCTGATGAACCTGTTATACCTATCCACATGATAGAAACTGATAGTGATTCCAATGAGACTGCTTTGGTACATCGACTCACGTATGACCAATAGAAAGAAATGCAAATGGCTGAGTCTGATTCTCAAGGTGAACAGTACATACCCACACATTTCCAAGAATAGTTTGAAAAAGATCAACTTCAGCAAGTCATTAATGCTACAGGGGATAAAGATGATGATACAACTAGTGCTAATGAAATTCTTGTGTGTGTGAATTTTGTACCTAGTTGTAGACACAACACTTCAGTAAAACATTAGAGGTTAGCAAAAACAAAAATCTGTAAGTAATTGAAACTATGCTAACCAGGCGATTTACTGCCTTCTAGTAGGTGCGACTATGATGTTCTCAGATTGGAATCGAGATTAGTGACAATGCAACACCTAAACAAAGGATTTGAATGCAAAATATGAAAGACTATATGAATGCAGATTTAATCTACATTTTTGTATTTTCTATGCAATAACATGAAACTGTATGAATCTAAGCTAGAATGTATGAAATTGAGTTTGAATGCAGATTTAATCTAAGAAATGCTATGAATGAATATAAAAATCTATGATATGAAACTATGAATGCTCAAAACAATAAATGAAAATCTCACAATAGCCTTGATTTGCAAAAGATTGATTCTTCAGTCACAAATTTGCTAGAGTGAGGACGCAATTTAGAGGTCTTCATTAGCCAGCTAGACTTTGTGAAGAGCTGAGCCTTGTTTTTATAGAAATCCAGGGCTTGAGGATGCATTGAGAAAAGCCATAAATCACTCTTGATAAAATCAGGTTGATTTTTGAGTTATCAGGAAATTAAGAATAAATAAACTCATAAAATCATGCAAAAGCAATTTTTATCTCAAAATAGAGCTTTAGTTCTCTTTTTCAACTCATCATCAAATGTTGAGTTTCAATTTTAAAATTGATTGTTAATTTCTAGTTGCCTGCTTTTCTGATTGTGCATGATTTATTTATAAATTAATTTAAAAAATAAAGTGATTTATTCTCAACTTAACTGATTTTTGAATTAAAACAATTGATTTATGGGTTAATCAATTATTAAATCAAACTTTATTCAAAAACTATATTATTAAATATTGACAACTAACATTAATTAATTAAATTAGAACTTAATCAATTAGTCATGAGATTTTAGATTTATTGTCAAAATTAAATAATACAATTTAGGAATGAATATAATTAAATTCAATTAAGTAATTAAGTGGCAGTATTAAATTAATTAATTAAATATTCAAAATATTCAATTAATCAACTTTAGGATAAATAATGACGTTTATCGCCAAATAATTATTCAATTAAGAATAATTATGATAAATTAGGAATATTGCTAGGAATATTCCCCGATGTCGAATTTAGGATAAAATCAATTAGGATTCAATGATGTGCAGATGTGCCTTAGGTTAGGACTTTTTGGATCGATTTCATTTGATTTTGAAGATGTAGCAGGTCAATGAACCTATAGCCCATTTTTGGGGTATTACATTTTGCCCCTTTTTGAATCACTGTGCGAAGCGTAGTGGTTCAAAGAATAGTCTATGTATGATAAAGATGTATGGAATTGATTTGATTTGAAAGATTAACCGATTTTGAGATAGAAATCAATTGAAAGATTGGGAAAAGAGATACCGACCCAGGCCTAGAATGACCAGGAATCGAGATGATGCTAGCTATATCAACAATGAACCGCTGATTACGAAAAAGTGCCAAAACACCTGATTCTAAATTTTATGATTGCGAAGAAGTGAGTGACTGATTCTAGACCTGAATGTCCTTGTATGACTCATATTGGTATCACATCCTGAACCCATCAGTTACGAAGAAAGAAGGAAATGATGCAAATGAACCGTTGGTTATGAAAAGTTGATACAGTTTACAAGATAGATTTAGGATACCATATTGATATGGATCTCGGTGAATCTGATATGCCCCAAGTGATTATAGATTTTCCCCCAAGAGATGAGTACTTTTGATGAGTCAATAACTAGACGTGGTTGTTATCTTGATTACTGATGAAAGATTTGATTTTTAGATTTAGATTTACAGACTCGAATGATGTGTAATACCATGCCCCTTTTGGGATTAAAATTGAAATCTGACAAGAAAAGTCAGCGTTCTAGTTTAGAAGCATGTTAATTGATTTGAGAAGTGGTTATACACATTCGAGAATGTGTTCTGCATTGTTTAGAGGTCCTAGAGACCAAGTTTGACTAGGTTAAACCATGAGTTGACCATGGTTGACCAAGTTGAAATTTTTATAGTTTGATTTAAGATAATTAGTTAAGTTGAATTCTAGATTTTTGTGATGATTGAAGGTCGAATATGCAAGTAGTTAATAATATGAATGATCTCAGATTTCAATTTTGATCTTGAAAATGGATTCTACTTGTTGTTTCCTTGGAGGAACCTTCATACAATGCTCAGTCCTTGTGTCATGTTTAGCATTTTTGGTTTTGAAGAACCATTTAAGTGTTCAAGCAATTTGTGAGATTATGCAAAGTGCAAAATGAAATGCAGAATGAAATGCAAACGTAGGACCTAGGACCTTGTCACTGATCATGTGTCGATTCATTCTCATCATTGAACTTTTAGGTAACTGGATAAATCAATACAATGCCCACTAGTTATGAAACCATAGACATATGAATATTGATATGTATGCGCAGGAATCAATACAACACCCACTGGTTAGGCAACCATGGACATATGAATATTGATTTTATTTTTGGAATGTCAGATTAGATATAAGCACCAAGGCACAAACGTCAGGATGACCTGAATATCATGTCCATTTTGATATAGCAATTTGTATAAGCATCAAAACATAGACGTCATGATGACCTGAATATGCCTTGCATTACAAACACATCAAGCCATCAAGAGATCATTCTAAATCTAGTGTGAATTACCCGTAGTGATTCTTTATCGTCCACATCCTTAGGCAAGATTGTGTTTCACAGTAGGAGAAAGAACTCACTCAAAAAGATAATAGTTAGATCAAAATTCCTTGAATTTTCTGAGTATCAATGGTCGAGGTACGCATGGCCATCCAATACGAGATAGAGGCTCTTACAGACGGACACCATTTCAATCCATAATTTCCAAAGTTGTTAGATTTTCACATACAAGCAAAAAACAAAGAAAAGATTATGCCCCTAGTCATCACTCTTTAAATCCTGTAAAGGAAATCATCAAAGAGCTCAAAGGACACAATATGCAAAAATCTCAATGCGAATTAGTATGTATACAAGGAGATAAAAGAATGTAAAAAGCATAGATTGTTTTCAATTTGTGTTGATGTTTGATTGCATTGTTGTAGATACAAAATCCTTTTTGGAGAGGAGACAAACTGACTAACTTGGATGAAGCTTCAAAGGACTCTGACTGGATATGACATGTCTAAAGGTACACTAGGGGATTATAGGATATTATTTCAAAAAGCCAGGAAGATTTTAAAAATACTACAATTATAAGTGTCAATTATAAAGAACACAAAAAAGTAAATATTTATGATGTCTTGTAAGTTTCCTCTTTAGGACTCATTGACACCCACATTTGAGTTCTTCTAATTACCATCTATATTTTTCTATCCAAATTATCTTCTTTTAATACACTCGTGTCAATCAGATCCAATGGGTGTGCTTGTACTTCTACATAATATGCAGGATCGAGTATATTACATGCATCATCTATGATGTCACTTACATAAATAAGGAGGTAGTAATCAACTACTTTCTTTAAGGTCATCCTTCATCAGCTCCTCTTTCTAACTTATATGTCATCCTAATAATCTACCTCAAAGTCTTCTAACTAGGGCACATGATGGTAAGAAGGTCCCAAAAATAGAGTATTTTTCACAAAGATTTTTGGGTCAAAATGCATCCTCAAAACATTATAGCTATCCATTTTGTATTTCTTTAACCATATTCATCTAGCATTTGAATTTGATAGACAACTATATATTTCCAAATGAATTGATTATTAGTTTCCCATCTTCTTCTCACTAACTCTTTTATTCACTTCACAAATTTATCTACACAATTCAATAATAATAATCTTGTTGCTAACATACCTAGACATTTTCCAAGGAAAGTCATTAAAACCTCTAATTCTGAGATAGGTAGTTGTTGTACACACAAAATTAGTGCACTTTTATGAATCCTTACATGCAAGAAAATTCAAGAATGAGCCCTCACAAATTGATCCATAGCTCTTTATGCATGGAGTTGCAAGATTGTAAAATTGCTCTTAGCTAGAGCTATGAAGCTAATGACCTTGCTAGTCAACCACACAATGAGAGATTCAAGTGAAGACAAGGGCAAGAATGCCAATATCCTCAAAGAATCAAATGAAATGCAATGCAATGCAACCTATATGAGTATGCAAATTATTCTATGAAAATGAAAGTACAAATTATGCTATGAAAGGAAAGTACAAATATTACAACCTTCCTAATTAGGCTATGTGAGACTAATATATTGCATAAAGGAAATCTATACTAAGAATGTCATGATTATGCAACTATGAAAGTAAACTAAATGAGATGCAACAACAATGTCTTCAAAGCTTGGATGCAAGATGTCTTCAAAGAGCTCCAAATAACATAGAAAACCTGCAGCATAAAATTAGCATAGAAGAGAATGACCTAGAATGAGGAAGAGAGCTCTTCTTTTATAGGAAATGAGGAGAAATGAACCATGGAGATTAAGAGGCAAAAGATTTAATCAAGGGTGGAGCATCAAAGAGGAGCAATCCATGTGCACAAATATCCTCCAATGAGAAAATAAGAGTTGACTTTTGTGTCCATATAAGACAAAAAGTGCTTTTCTTCTTTTTATAAAATAGGAATAATGCTTTATTTGTGCAACTTAGGATAAGATGAAAAGTGGGGGCTTTTTATTTATTAAAAGGGGAGGAAATATTCCTTTTAATTAAATAAAGAATTTAGGATAAAATGGTTAGCCCAAGGCAAATAATTTAAAATGATGAAAAGGATTTGATCAAGGAAATTGATATAATTGATAAAATGCTGATTTTTTAAAATATTGATTCAGGGATTTGATAAATTTTTGAATGGGGGCCCAAAATCTAGGTGACCATTTTAGGGTGCATACATTTTCCCCTCTTTGACTAATGTGTGATCATTCTGGGAACACATGCAGTCAAAGAAGAATTCAAATGTGAGATCGATATGGGATCACAAAACAACTCAGATGTGTGTTCATTTTGGGAACACATTAGGACAAAGATAAGCAAAAGCTGAAAGACAAGACCAACACCATCGCTACTAGGTGCAAATCAAGCCTTAGACAAAACTATCACCATCACTGCTAGGCAATAATCAAGTCTAAAAAATAGGAGATAAAAATTGAAAGACAAAATCACCACCGTCGCTGCTAGGTGATAATCAAGTCTAAAAATAAGAATCTCAAGCTGAGCTGAATGATAAAGTTGAATCAAAGATTAAAGCTAATAGGTATTGCCCCCTCAGAATTGAAATCAAAATCAGGTAGAGGAGAATAGGAAATTGATAAACTTGATCAAGTCACTAGAAATCATGATCGAAGAATAGGGCAACAAGATAACCATTAGGCAGTGAAAACATGCCCTAGTTTAACCAAGTCAAACTTAGAAAAATGAAGTGGGTGAAAATGAGTGATAGACTAGAAGGTTGAAAGAGATGAGGGTGAAGAAATGAAGATGCCCCAACAAAGATCGAAGGATTAGGCCTCAAATGGTCAGCCAACTGTGTAGATGAGGGTGAAATTTTGAAATGCAATTTTGACTATCAATATTAACTTAGATTTTGATTTCGAGTCCGAAAATAGATCTAGGACATCAAAATTAGCTAGGGGTGCAATTTTTGTGCAATTCTAAGGTATTTTGAAAATTAGGTCAAAAAGTCAAAATGCTATATAAGGGGCAAAAAGTGTCATTTTCAAAATCATTTGACTTTTATTGTTTTGAGAATTGTGAGAGCTTAGAGAGAGAAAATGGCCTAGCAAGTAGTGATTCTAGTCCACAGGCATCGATTCGAGTGAGCCTGGTTGCACAACCGGCCTCCACACTATGCTACCCCAGTATGTTTTCAAAAAATGTGCCTATTTTGAGTCATTTATTGCATTTAATATGTTTTTAGCACGTTTTTAAATTTTTTAAAGTTCAAATTTTGAGATTAGGGTGAACTATCACGCAATACTTTAGAAGTATCATGCCCTTTGGGGAGAAAGATCCCGTGATACTTCGCAGGTCCCCAAAGTATCACATGCGTATAGACACCAGTATCGCACAATGACTAGAAAACTATCACATGATACCGAGTGAAGTATTGCACGACCAAAGGTATATCATGATACTATAGAAACAAGTATCACATGATACTTGTTCCAAAAAGTAGTATCGCCCAAGTGCAAAATTTGATATTTTAAGTATTTTTGAGCAAAAAATGACATGGGTCTAGACAAATTTACGTTGTATATGTCTTGTACTAATTTTTAGACATTCATCATGATATGTACTAACATCTGGCTTGGTTTAATGGTTTGCAGGAGCACTTTCTAGCGCTACTCATCAGAGCGCCGAAGGTGGTGGGACTGAAGTGCGTCTGAGATCTTGATGATTCGGGCAAGGATGACTTGAGAGTGATGGGATTTGGATATTTGGTGCGGTTCCTAGATATCCAGGCTGATCATGGGTTGTTGACTGCTCTTTCTGAGAGATGGCATAGTGAGCACAACACCTTCCACCTACCTATAGGAGAGGCATCCATCACACTGGAGGACATCTACCAGATTCTCCGAGTACCATGCCATGGAGAGCCGGTGAGTAAAATCATGCTTTAAGCTATAATCATTTAAATATAATATTCCCATATGATGAAAAAAAAAACTAACATGATTATTTGCTGGCACAAGTGTACTATGATCAGGACGCCACTGAGGGCTGACATGCTATCTAGGGCATGTTTCAAGATGTCACTATCATTGACAGACACATCAACTGGGAGCGATTGATTAATGATTTTGGAAGAGACTTCCCAGTGTCGTGCATTGTTGCATCCATCATCTCACAGGCCCTGATGACTGATCGTAGTCAGAAGGGATTCCCTCTTGGATGGGGCAGACTACTGGTGGACTTGGTAGGCAGACCTCAGCGCATGGCATGGGGACCTGCCATACTTGCAGAGATGTATCATGAGTTTCATGAGATCATCTACAAGGATGGTCAAACATGGGCGTGCGGTGCCATCCTAGCACAGGTGTGGGCTTGGGATCACATTGTTGTGATATGTCCCAGGGTTCAGCCGAGAGAGCAGAGATACCTATACATATATAAGTACAGAGGATTCATATCACATGCCTATATTGGGGATGTGACACACTATCGACAGGTTCTGGATGAGATGACCTCCTTCACATGGAGGCCATATAGGGATGTTGAGGCATGGGGGGATGCAGAGGATGAGTTGAGTTATATGCTATGTAGCCAACCATTGGTAGGCCGACACTCCAAGATTGTTGAGAGGTTCTACATCACGCAAGTATGGTAACAGTTTGGGCGTTAGCAGTGGGTCTCCACAAAGACCACCACCTATGCAAGGGCTAGGGATGAGGAGGGACATGGGTGGCTACCTATGTTAGACTATCAGTAGGCCATGACGGAGATAGATGGCATCAGGAGGGAGCCTTGGGAGTACCTTCCCGATATGGCTGATGTAGGATTAGATGCAGCATATAGGATGGAGCAACAGAGGGCACCATTCCCTTGTTTCACATTACCTGATGCTTTGATAGCGGCTTAGGGTGGGGATGGGGATGATGGGGGAGACGAAGGAGACAGAGGGAGATCACAAAATATGTATGCTCATGTGTATTCTCTCTCATAGATGTATGTTTAATTCTCATGTGTATGATATAGACTCATGTTTCTGAAAATGACATTTTTGAGATATAGATATGATGATATGATTAACCCCTTGTGATGACAGGAACAGGGCGTGATGGAAGATAAGGAGTGAAAGACATGATCGAGAAAAGGGAAAATGAGCGCAGTTGACTGACAGGTCCATGTGAGATGAAAAGGAGAGCTCTCTCCATATGCAAAACTAAACTATCATGAATCTAGGAATGCAAGCTACTATGAAAAGTGGTTGACTTACAAGGTCACAATGCTTATAGACATCTAATTATCATCATCGAGCGTTATTGGTAGCATCATAAGATCATACAATACTCACTAGTATGACTATGGGTATATGAATATGATCTATATCAAATGAAATGTGGGAATCCCACCTAGGCACCAAAGACATGTAGGTCAAGATGACTAGTGCAGTGAGATTACCTAAGTTTTTTATGGCGAGATTATGCTTGCATCAGGACATAAGAAAGTCAAGATGGCTATAAGCATGCACTCGCAAAACAGTCAAGGATAATACCTTGTTAATCCCTAGTGTCAAGTAGGACCAGCATAAATGCTCATGACAGTTAGGATCAATGAAATATACCCACAAGAAGATAAAGAAATAAAACATGTTGTCATACCCTCAGTCTTCTAGCTATGCATCATCGAAAACTTCTCAGGGAGAGACCACTCATCAAAGAAATCATCAAAGACAGCACACAAAGAAAAATAAAGTCAACATATCTCAACAAGTCGAGTGTTTAAGTGCGTGTGTGTTTGGTCATAGAGTCAAAATTTGAGTATCAAATTTGCTAATGAGTGATATTGCATCATACTTAGACTGTGGGTAAGACATTTGATAAGTCTTGAGAAACACTTGACGCTAGGGTAGTGTTGAAAAACATTGTTTAGGGTGGTGTTGAAAAACACCTATTTGTGAAATGCCCCAAGAGACAAATGCATCTAAAGGACCTATGCGAACAGGTATGCCCCCTAGACAAAGACAAAGACCAATTCCAAACCAAGGCAACAAGGTCAAGTCATGATGGAGAATGGCTAAGTGTCGAGGATGCATGCTAAGAGACAAGGGTGCAAAGGTCTCAAGTAGCGCCTGTTTCCAAGTTTTCACCACTTGACAGATTTTTTCATTTTTTTCATTTTTTTTGTATTTTTGCTACCAAGGCCCCTGTTTCTAGGTTTTCACCAAGGCACTTTTTCTATTTTTTTGAATTTTTTTGAATTTTTTGATTTTTTTATATTTTTTCAGGACTTTATATGCTTTTTAGGATTTTTTTAGCATCATATATGAATTTTTTTAGAATTTTTTCAGGATCCATAAATATGTACAAAGGATGCCCCTAGACAGAATAGGCATCATTGATAGAACTTCTTGAGGTGCAAAACATTAATAGGATCAGGGAGATGTTCCCCCTATTCATCAGATAGCAAGTAAGCATCTATCCCAAAAGCAGTAGTAATAATGTATGGTCCAAGCCAATTAGGTTCAAATTTCCCTTTTTGTTCACGATGTTGTTGGTTCTTAGGATTCTCACGCAAGACAAGATCTCCTACTTGAAATTCTCTAGGGTGAACCTTCTTGTTGAATGCTTTGGACATACACTTTTGGTAGACTCTCATGTGATCAAAAGATGCTCTTTGTTTCTCATCAAGAAGTTCCAATTCTTGCAATCTCATGGCACGATAATCTTCATCTGTAATCAAACCTTGGAGAGAGACTCTAAGTGATGGAATCTCAACTTCTAAAGGTAATACTACTTCAACACCATAAGTGTGGGAGTATGTATACTTGTTTTGTAAGCCCATAAGGCTGGATTGATCTGTAAATGCCAGTCTCGACCATTCTTGTGAACTATTCTATGGAGAATCTTAAGAATGGTTTTATTAGAGGTCTTTGCTTGTCCATTTCCTTATGGGAAGTAAATGGAGGACCAATGCTATTTTATCTTGAATTTCTTGTAGAGGTGTGTAAGGTCCTTATTTTTGAACTGACCTCCATTGTCAGTGATTATCTTAGAAGGTATCCCAAACCGACAAATGATGTGATTCAATATGAATAAAGAAATTGTCTTGCCTGAAGCAACAGATAGTGGAACAGCTTCTACCCATTTGGTAAAGTAGTCAGTAGTAGTAATTATGAATTTATGTCCACTTGATGAGTTGGGATGAATCTGCCCAACAAGGTCAAAGGCCTAGCGCTAAAATGGCCAACGAGAAAGAGAAGGAATAAGCTCCCTGCCTGGAGCATGAATCAAGTTTCCATGTTTCTGACACTTTTGACAAGACTTGGCAAAAGCTATAGCATCCATCTGCATTGTGGGCCAATAGTACCCCACCCTAAGCAACCTTTGGGCCATGGAAAGACCATTGGAATGTCCTCCACAAATGCCCTCATGGATGTCAACTAACGCTCGGTCAGACTCATCCTTTTCCAAGCACCTAAGAAGTGTCCCATCTAAACCCCTCCTATACAGATCACTAGAGATAAGGGTATGGCGAGAGGCATTACGGACAAGGTTTCTTCATTCAGATCAATTAAATGATTCAGGAATGATGCCATGACATAGGTATGAATATATAGTACCATAATGGGAAGACTCATGAGTGACCAAGGTACAAATGACATGGCTTTCAGAGGAGTCAAAGATGGGATGGTGTAGCTCTTCCACCAAGAATTCAAATCTTGATTCGTGTTGTTCCAACTGAAGGAGGGAGGCTAGTGTAGCCATAGCATCTATAGCTTTGTTTTCCATTCTAGGGATCTATTGAAATGTTACAAATGTGAAATAGCATCGCAATGAATCAACCATCTTTTTGTAAGGTATCAGCTTATCATCCTTAGTTTGGTACTCTTCATTTACTTGGTTGATAATTAATTGTGAATCCCCAAAGACATGCAGCTCTGTAATTCCCCATTCTATGGCCATTTTCAATCCATTGGTTAAGGCTTCATACTCAGCAATGTTGTTTGTGCATGGGAACAATAATTTATAGGACTTGGGAATAGTACACCCATGAGGGGAAACAAACAACAATCCAACTCCTGATCCATTTTGCATATTTGAACCATCAAAGAACATCTTCCATGTTCTTGTAGTCATGTACATTACATGCTCATCTGGAAACTCAACTTTCATTGGTGCTTTGTCTCAGATTGGAAAATCAGCCAATTGGTCTGCAATGGCTTGTCCTTTTATAGCCTTACGCTCAACATACTCTATGTCAAATTCTGAAAGAATCATCATCTATTTAGCAAGTCTACCCATGAGGGCGGCCTTACCAAGCAAGTATTTTAGAGGATCAATTTTGGCTATAAGGTGTATTGTATGTGCAAGCATGTAGTGACACAAATTTTGGGAAGCAAACACCACTGCAAGGCAAGACTTCTCAATACTAGTATAATTGACCTCATAAGAAACAAGCGTTCGGCTGATGTAATAGATAGCTCATTCTTTTCCAGTATCATCAAGTTCAGCCAACAATGCTCCCAAGGAAAATTATGTCACTGAGATGTACAAAATCAATGGTTTTCCTGGGATAGGAGGCATCAAAATTGGAGGATTAGCCAGGTATTGTTTTATTTGATCTAGGCTCTTTTGGCATCTCTCGTTCCAAGCACATGTGACTCCCTTATGCAATGTCTTGTTGAATGGTTGTGCTCTATCTGCAAGCTATGAAATAAACCTCCGTATGGATTGGAGTCATCCTTGAAGACTTCTCATCTGACTAATGTTCTTAGGAGGCGGCATATCTAATATGGCTTGACCCTTGTCAGGATCCACCTCTATTCCTTTGGCTAAGATTATGAATCCTAGAAGTTTACCTGAGGTAACCCCAAATGCACACTTTTTCAGATTCAATCTTAACTGAAACTACTCCATTCGATCTAGAATTACTTCCAAATCTTGTAGGTGTGTACCCCTTTGCTTAGACTTGGCCAAGGTATCATCTACATAATCCTCCATGTTTTTATGCATCATATCATGAAATATTGTGGTCATAGCTCTTTGGTATGTGGCTCTTGCATTTTTTAATCCAAATGGCATGACGTTCCAACAATAGGTTCCCCATGCACATGTGAAGGCTGTCTTTTCTTAATCCTCAGGAGCTATCTTTATTTGGTTATAACCGAAAAAACCATCCATTAAAGAGTATATCTCATAGCCCGTAGTCATATCCACTATCATGTCTATGTTAGGGAGTGGAAAGTCATCCTTTGGGCATGCTTTGTTAAGGTCTCTAAAGTCTGTGCATACACGAATGGACCCATCATGCTTTGAAACTAGAACAATATTTGAGATCCACTCGGCATAGTCAATAGCTCTAATAAATCATGCTCCTAAGAGTTTTTCTAATTTAGCCTTAACAAGGAGAGCTATGTGAGGATGCATTTTCCTCAACTTCTATTTTACTGGTTTAATTTCTAGAGCTATAGATAAGTGATGCATAATAAGATTAGTGTCAAGCCCTGGCATGTCTGAATATGTCCAAGCAAAATTGATTTTCTTCTTTTGTAAGAACTTTGTGTATGCCTCTTTTTCTTGCACTGACAGAGACTGAGCTAGATGAATCACCTGTGGAGCCTCTTCTATATTCAAATTTACTGGTTGTGTAGGCTCAATAAGAACTGATGACCTGTCTTGGAAATAACTCGGCAGGTTATTAAGTACCCCATCCTTAGGTGCCTCAAAGAGGTTTTCACCTTCGAATATGTCCTTTCTTTTTACTTTTTTGGGTTCTAATACCGCCACATAGTGGTTTTTGCCATCAGAACCATTTCTCTTTTTTTTCTTTTCTTTTATTTTGCGACTGAGATACTTAATATCTGGCTCTGTCATACTTGTTGTAGGTTCACTGGTGGAAGAGACTATGGGTTCAAGAGCATTCAGGTAGCAAGCTATTTCATAGTCATTGTGAAAAGTGAGGAGTTGAGGCTCTTGACAAAGTTGTGACCAATCAATCAGATGATGGTTTACAAGGGGTAGGTCAATGACTGGTTCAACATTATTGATACGAAAGGTAGTATCCCTGGTGATCGCATAGTTAGGATCTATCAAATCTCCCTCTAAGATACCCAAATTAGGACTCATCCTACCAAATGAAGTGCCATCTACTAAGGCAATTCAAGGAGTCCAATCCTCTAGTCCTACACTAGGTTCGTTGGTCGCATCGGGTTGAGTACTATAGGTGTGGACAACATCCATGTCTAAATCAATTGTTGCATCTGAAAGTGAGTCCCATTCGAACTCAGGTGAGTCTGTCTCTGAATCAGTATTTGGGCCTCACGATGTAGAAGCCTCAAGGTTGGGAAGGATCTCCCCTTCTCTAGCACTAGCGTTGTTACCATCCGTCGCAGCTAGGATAGAAACACTTTCCATTGTCAAATCTTTTGAATCTCCCCAAAGGAGAGCTATTGAAGGCACCCAATCATCAGACATGTCTTGCTGATTAGAAAGATTAGGTGTGTAGTCTAAGTCATTGTCACTGTCTGTTGTAGCTGAGACAGGGACGCTTGTTTGTTTCTCATTTTCAAAACCTAGGCCAACTGTTGACTTAGTCCTACGACCAAAAAGAGCATGGTTGAGTGGTTCAACCTTGGCATCTAACCTGTGACTGTGAGGGCCATGACCTAGATAGCCCATGTTGGTGACCAACGTGTATCCTCTCCCATAAGTCTTAGGAGATGGAGAAAAGTTTTCATTATGTAGGTACTTTTCTTCTCTGTATATCCAATCTCTAAAAGCCACTTCTTCTTTCTCATGCTGAATAAGTATTGAAGACTCTACAAAAGTATCGAACAGAGTCATGGCTGAAGCTGAGGGGCACATCTCTTGTGACAATTTACCATAGGACCTAGGTGAAATTTGCAATTTTGTAAAGGATTCAATTTGATATCCTCCCATACCAAGGTCTTTGGACTTGAATTTATCTTTACATTGCTCAAGAGTTGCCCCAAAATTGTCTACTTCTCTATTTAAGGGAACATAGGCCCCTGCTGAAATGGCATTAACAGATAAGGTAGTATCACCTGGTATGCAGACTTCTATGCCATTTTATGGAAACTTGACACATTGGTGATAGGTAGATGGTACTGCTTGCATGTCATGAATCCATGGTCTACCTAGTAGGATGTTGTATGCTAGAGGACTAGCATCAACGATTTGAAATAAAATGTCCTTTTTGACAGGACCAATTCTGACTGGAAGAACAGCTAATCCTTAAGAACTTCTCTTAGCCTCATCATAGGCTTTGATAGTAATTTTCTTCCTGGTATCAATGGCATGCTCTAAGTAACCCAAGTTTTTCAAAAGACTTAAAGAACAAATATTGAGCCCAGCACCCCCATCTATCAACACACGCCTAACATGGGTTTTATGGATCATGACCTCAATGTGAAGGGTAAGATTGTGTGGATGGCTCAAGGCTTTATCATCTTCTTTGGAAAATGTAAGGTAATGTGGGCTAGCCAGGTGGTTGACCATGTTCTGGAATTGGTTGACATCTATATTATTAGGGACATTTGCTGCACGCAAAGCATCCTCAAGGACACGCTTGTGTCTAGGAGACAATTCTAAGAGCTCAAAAATAGAAATCTTCACTGGTGTTCATTGTAACTGATTACAAGATTGTAACTCATATCAAGACCAACTGCAGACTTGGAAGGAACATTTTTGGACACTGGTTGCTTGGATTTGCTAGAGTTAGGACCTTTAATGATAATAGGACCTTGGGACTAACTCTTGGTAATAGCATTGAGAGGCTGAGATGACCTTCGAGATTGAGGACCTCTAAGCACAACAATGGGTCCATCAAATATTGGAGGTGAGCTTACATCATAGTCATGGGGATCATTCCCTCTCATCATGTTGACATCATTATCCACAACCTCAAGCATATTAATGACATTTTCTGTAGTTGTATAGGTATAATTGATTGCGGCCTTGCCATTCTTGTTTTGAGAGGTCTCCCCCTTCTCATACTTAGGCAAGGGCTCCTTAAAGGCCTTGTGGTCTGCATTTGTGGTCAACCCATCAACTTGTAATTTCCCACTCTCAATAAGGTCTTGAACAAGATGTTTGAGTTTAAAACAACCTTCAATGTCATGTCCAATCCCATTGTGGTATACACAGTAAGCTTTCTCATTCTACCAATAAGGTTTAGGATCTGATATGCGAAAATGTGTAGGATCCTGAGGTTGTGCCAAATTATAAGCAATCAAGGTCTTAAAAATGTCTGCATAAGAGTCTCCAAGCTTAGTGAATTTCCTCTTTCCTGACTTAGGTTTATTTTGATACTTGGGCTTGTGCTCTTATTGGTCTAAGGATGTCTGCAGCTTCATAGCTTGAACTACATTAGATAGATTAAGAACTCCTTGTTCCTTAGGTTGTGGAGAGTCAACAACTCTGTCATTGAATGACTTTGTAAATCGAATGACACTACCCCTAGAGGGCTAAAACAGAAATTCAGGGTAAAGACAAGCTTCCAGCGGTAAGATAAGTTACCTTCCTAAAGACCCAACCAACTAAAAGCAATTGCGAAATGACTGAAACCAAGTGTATAGAAAAAAATTCTCAGGCAACACTTTCCAAGCAAACCAGGCGATACTTCTCACTGAGGCGATATTTCACCTTTCACCAGGCGATAGATCTCACAATAGCTGGGTGATAAACGCCAGGCAGGTCGGGCGATAGTCTAGAAAGGGTGAACTATCGCATGATATTTCTCAGCAAGGTGCATGATACTATTGCAAAATTGTTCAACTCTTGACCAGAACTGTGTAAAATTTGTGTTTTTGGGTCTGTTTGATCAAAGTTTTTAGTTTGAGGGTTGATTTTTTTATTACAAGCACAACGACAGCAGTAAATTGACAGGTTTGCAAATAGTATGGGATCAAACGTGTCTTCAAGCACTTGAAACAAGGGCAAAAGCAACCTTTCCAAGACAAACACTTGTGATATCAAAATAGAAAAGAACCCTAGGAATATTACCGATTGTTTGAATGTTCAAGAACGTTGGCACTGGTATTACACAATCGAAGACACTTCAAGCAATATCTATCCTAGAAATTCAAGGCTCAATACTTAACAACTTGGCCCACACTTGATGTTCCCTCGCCTCACACAAAGTGGTTGCCCATAATAGATATTGGCTTTGTCATGGAAGTGCCAAAGACACAACCAAAGGAACACATATGGTGAGTAATCTTGGGGTGATCTGGGTTATTCCACTTGGATCAATCCTTGCACCAAGAAGCTAAGCAACAAAATAGGGTGGCCTCTATCTATGGTTCTTAATAAGGGCTTTCATTCGTAGTACCCCTCTTGCTCCTCATAAAGGACTGGGACCTCACGGCCTCAAGAGTACCTTAAGCATTCTTGCTCAATACTTTCCTCATGGTCACAATCCCACAAGTACTCACATCAAGCGAAGACAAGCACTATGTCTACCAAGGTTTTGTGTCCTTGATAGCCTTGAGTTTATAGTGGGTTGGAATAGCTGGCAATAAGCTTGTCCCCACTTGGGTCATTCCTCTTGATTGCTCAAGAGCAGGCCCGCTAAAGGATTCTAACAATCTAAACAAAAATGGATCAACTTATGAGATTCAAAGATTTTGTCTCACCACAAGGTTGAAGAGCATACTCCCCTTATCTCAAAGCTTTCTCCCAAACACACCAAGAAAAGATTCAATTACCCTCTTACTTTCAAAATCCAAAGATGGGTCAAGATTTTATGGTTCACCACAAGGGTGAAGAGCATACTTCTCCTACCACCCAAGAATTCCTACAACAAGATATTAAGTGCCTATGAAATGAAACAACTAGTATATGCCGCACTCAATTAAGAAAGCAATTAAACAAGCACTTGATTTGGGTTTTTATGCTTTGGGCAGCCCTACAAAAACCGTTAGTAGCCCTTGTGCATTTGAAGCTTTGACATGCATTTTTTTTAGCAAAATATTTCAAGCAATGAGAGCACCTACAAGCACAACTTGTTAGCCCAACAAGGTTAGAACAATCCAAAATCCAATTAGCTCCAAGCAATCCACTATCAAAAGTATTTAAAGCACTAGAGGTGGAACACTTAACTCACCAAGTAAGTGTGAAGTGAGTCCACAAAATGGAACATTTAACTCTTCACACAAACTCAAAGCAAGTCAACACCTTAGAAAACTAATGAGATCGAGTAAGCATAAAAGGGAGAACTTTGTGGAACACTTAACGCTCTTTTCAAGTAGACCCCTCCCCTATGTATGAATGTCGACCTTGCATCCAAAGGGTGGTAATGAGGGGCGATTAGAAATAAGCAAGTCAAACACCCAATTTAGCTAACAAGCTCAATCAAAAGTACTCCTCAAGTGAGTGTGAAGTGAGTCCAAAAAAGTGGAACATTTAACTCCTCACACAAACTCAAGGTGAGTCCACACCTTAGAAAACTAATGAGATCAAGAAAGCATAAAAGGGGGAAACTTTGTGGAACACTTAACGCTCTTTTCAAGTAGACCCCTCCCTTATGTATGAATGCTGACCTTGCATCCAAAGGGCGGTAATGAGGGGCGATTAAAAATAAGTGATTCCAACACCCAATTTAGCTAACAAGATCAATCAAAAGTACTCTAAAGTTGCTTATCAATACTACTCACAAATGAAAAAGGGTTGAATCAATGAAATATTTAACTTTCCAAGCAAACATAGAGTGAGTCCACAAAGTGGTGCATTTAACTCCCTATGTAAACAAGGAATCAATCCATGCCCCCAATCACTCAATGAGGTATTTGATATTGGAAACCAAAAAGCATTCACTTACACAAACTTGCAAAAACAAATCTATGTTCTTTCATTCACCATTAAGAGCATAAAAGAGATGTGCCTATGAAAGCAAGTAAACATTCAAGCCAAACACATGAGAGGCTCTTTTTAAATCCAAAATCAAAATGAAGGTGCAAGAACTAAGTACAGCTATGAAAATTAATTATGTCTAAGTGTAGGAACTAGAAACAACAAACTAACTAAATCAAGATTCGGCCAACAAACCTCAAAAAGGCTCACTGCCAGGTACAGAAATAGACTGCAAACACCAAAATTATCACGTGACACTTCTTAGTGTGCTGGGGTGATATTATTAGTTTGAGCGATACTCTGCTCTATACCCAGGCGATACTTCGTCCAAGACCAGGCGACAGTTCCCGAAACAGGTAGGCGATACTTCTGACAAGTGAAGTATCGCTCATGTATACAGAGAATTATCGCATGATATTCCTAGAATTATCGTGTGATACACTGAGATAGAAAACCCAGAGACCGTGAATAATGTCCAAAAATCACCAAAAATATGATGAAAATGCAAAATCTAAAGGACAAAGCTAATCTACTCTGCCCCATGGTGGGCGCTAGAAATGTACACACAAAAGTAGTGCACTTCTATGAATCCTTACATGCAAGAAAACTCAAGAATGAGCCCTCACAAATCGATCCATAGCTCTCTATGCATGGAGTTGCAAGATTGTAAAATTGCTCTCAGCTAGAGCTATGAAGCTAATGACCTTGCTAGTCAACCACACAATGAGAGATTCAAGTGAAGACAAGGGCAAGAATGCCAATATCCTCAAAGAATCAAATGAAATGCAATGCAATGCAACCTATATGAGTATGCAAATTATTCTATGAAAATGAAAGTACAAATTATGCTATGAAAGGAAAGTACAAAGATTACAACCTTCCTAATTAGGCTATGTGAGACTAATCTATTGCATAAAGGAAATCTATACTAAGAATGTCATGATTATGCAACTATGAAAGTAAACTAAATGAGATGCAACAACAATGTCTTCAAAGCTTGGATGCAAGATGTCTTCAAAGAGCTTCAAATAACCTAGAAAACCTGCAGCATAAAATTAGCATAAAAGAGAATGACCTAGAATGAGGAAGAGAGCTCTTCTTTTATAGGAAATGAGGAGAAATGGACCATGGAGATTAAGAGGCAAAAGATTTAATCAAGGGTGGAGCATCAAAGAGGAGCAATCCATGTGCACAAATATCCTCCAATGAGAAAATAAGAGTTGACTTTTGTGTCCATATAAGATAAAAAGTGCTTTTCTTCTTTTTATAAAATAGGAATAATGCTTTATTTGTGCAACTTAGGATAAGATGAAAAGTGGGGGCTTTTTATTTATTAAAAGGGGAGGAAATATTCCTTTTAATTAAATAAAGACTTTAGGATAAAATGGTTAGCCCAAGGCAAATAATTGAAAATGATGAAAAGGTTTGATCAAGGAAATTGATATAATTGATAAAATGCCGATTTTTTAAAATATTGATTCAAGGATTTGATAATTTGTTGAATGGGGGCCCAAAATCTAGGCGACCATTTTAGGGTGCATACAGTTGTCATATCTTATTGATTGCATTATCAAATAACAAATGATAGATTCAAAATGTTATGCGGGAGTAATTTACACTACACCTTTTCCTAACTGCTTTGAAATAATTTTTCTCCCAAATGAAATGTCGAAGTTGTCAGATCCTACAACATGTTTCTGAACTTGAATGAATCTTTTACAAGTTAATAAAATACGTTCATGTTAAATTGTCCCTCTTTGATCTAGTTGGTACTTTGGAAATATTTTTTGGTCGGCTGACCAAACATATGTATCACTTGTATTTTATATATCGTACCTAACAAACGATCGTATTTCCAAAATTCTTTTCATCTCTGACAAACTATTCTCCCAAATAAAATTTCCACGTTGTAGGATCCCAAGGTGAAATTTTAAACTTGAATTAATCTCTTACAACTTAACAAAGTTTCTCTAAAGATTTCAAAAATAATAATAATAAAATCCTTTCAAATTACACCGCTCAAGCAACATGTTCATGTTAAAATGTCCCCCTATTATCAAGTCTAAACTTTAAAAATCATTTTTGGTTGGCTAACCAATTTTTAGAAACATCCATATCACTTCTCTGTTATATATTTTGGTTCCCCGAGAATAAGAGCTTTTGGATCTCACACTGAACTTCCAAACTTTATTTCATCTTCGAAAAGTTCACAAAGAGGGTGTAAATAGCTAGAAAATAACCAAAAATCATTACTCTTAAATTATGCCCTCGAAACTTAGGAAACTAAAAATAAACAACAATTACCACATAACAAAGACTTTAATTTCTTGCAAAATAACTGTCAGATCCTGAAGTATGTTTCTAAAGTTTGCATTAACTCCAAAAATTACCCATTCCCTTTTAAATATATAAAATCTATTAGTTATTCATTGCATGCCCACAAGTACGTAACAACTAATTATAGGTTCATTTTAGCCTTTGTATTAAAATTTTCTTTCTTCTCAAGGTGCTTAGTTCATATTTTTAGTGGTCAACTTTTCATGTTGTCTTTTTATTATCCTTATGTTTTATAGTCTCTCATCATTTTTTAGCATAAATTAACTAGACACTTTCACATTGTACTAGTGTTGCATGATAATTTTTATTTGGTTTCTTTTTTTTAAAATAATATTTTTTGAGTTCCCACGTTCCCAAGTCAATGAAAAACAAATTAAAATGATTCTAAATGGTTCATCGGTAGCCTTTTCTTGACTTCCCTTCTCATTTTTAATTGAATTCTTCATTTGTTTCTCGCTTAGATCTATTTGTAGTCCATAACTTGTTGTACAACACTCAAGTTTTAGACAAAACTATCACAATATTCCTCTTATCTCTATTATTCTCCTTAGCTTCATCAAGTCTTCTCAAATAATTCTTATTCTTGTTTTTTTTTGTTTGAAGTATTTCTTGTCGTTGTGCCCTTGAGCACATTTGGATACTCACATATCTTTATCCTTCATTCTAGTTTATCGTTATTCTTATTTCTAGATGTACTTAGAGTAATAACACACATTATTTCTTTTATCAATATATCTTAGTTGTTGTGGAGATAGAAATACAAAACTAGAGATTTGACTAAGGATAATCCCCAAAGAAACCAAAATACTTTTTCCTTTTCTTTTTCTTTTCATATATGTTGAGAGAACTCGACCAAATGAAGTTTTGCAAATGATTTCTTGTTTGTAAAGTTTTTATTATTATTGATTTCAATTATAATTTATATTTTCTTTAGCTGATTTACATTAGATGGGATAAAAAACTCACATTTACAACAACATAACTTCATCTTGTTCACAATATATAGTTGTACAATGTGAAATGAGGATCAATAGGTAAAGTGATAAATTAATTACTTCCCTATTTCATTAATTTCATGTTAGAAAGGGTGCCCCCAATAGGATCAAGAAGGAATCAAGCACTAATTGGAGATAAGATCTTTCCTTCACTAAGAAATTTAATTGAATGAAATAAGAATGATTAAGTGTTGTAATTGAACTATTAGATGGCTAATAAAATTGATAAAAATAGACTATAATAGACAAACAGTGAGCTAAAACTGACAAAAACATAAACTAAAAGACAAAAATGACATGTGACATAAATCTAATCTCAAAATGGTAGGGACATGGTGGAAATGGAAATGTGTCCTTAGGACATGTTGAGAATGGTGACATGTCCCCTATTTTTTCAACAGAAACTTTCACAGATCCTGCGACTATACTTATTTTGCCCAAATTTGATTTGACAACTCTATATCCTATTCCTGCACATAGAAATATGTCAAAAGGGTTGGATAAAGGGGTTTTTCTTTTCCAAACCCTTTATTTAGGAATAAACCTTAAAATTTAAATGAAATTGCATAGAGGAAAGTAGATAGAAAGGCAACTAATAGATACACCTTGCATAAACCCTCATGTACAGATGTAGAAACCGCTCATAACTATGAAGATATGTGAATATGGTTGAAATAAAAAGATTTGACCTTGGAATGTAATGTTGAATCAAGGATTCCTTCAAAAATGCATATATTTATGGTTGCTACTCCTAGATCTTGAATGTACCTATGCTTGATAATCACTTGCAAAGAGGTGAGAGAAAGAGAATGAAATAATAAATCTTCTTTCTTAATTTGATAATTCCTCTACTTGGCCATCATGAGAGATAAAACTTCATGAAATAGATCATCTTTCCTTGGGTTTGAATGATCTTGAAGAATTGGAGACTTGGAATCTTGATTTTGGATGATTTCCTTCAAATCTTGAATCTAATTGCTCTTGCTTGCTTGAAATATTGATCAAGGTTGAACAAGGTTGAACACAAATAAAAATCTCAAAGTAGGATCCCAATGTCAGGCCACAGGGAAATCTTGAGCCCCAAAACCTAGGGACATGTCACCATTGGCAACATGTTACATGGATAATGGTCTTAAATTTTAGTGGGAGCTCATGAAGAGTGAATAGGAGTAAGAAGAAAAATTAAAATTTGCCAAGATCAAGAATAATGGGCATTCAGGCCTCAAAATTGCCAAAATGGGGCGTAAAAGGTCCTATGGCATTCAATTATGGGTGCAATATTTTTAGGACTATACAATAGCTTTCTACTAAAATAAGATAAAAAAAATTTCCCCCTAAAAAAGATTACTCTAATACATAGGAGTTAGATGAATTGCAAATGAGTGATACATCCCAAACTCATCTATGAATGGTCAACATCAATCAATTTTTATTTTTATTTTGTAAAAAGGGGGTAAAAATTTATCGAGTCATTAATAATAGTAGAGGGAAAAGTGTTGGAAAAATGGTTAGCGCTCCCCTCGGGATTTGTGGCATGGCTTAACCGCCTCCTATGTCTTCTATAAGTCTAGTGCTTGTATCAGGCATTAAAAGGTCAATCTTTTGGTGCAACAACAACCACTACTTGTAACAAGTAGTATCAGAGCTTGGTCACAGGTTCGAATCCCCTCAGGTAACGCTGAGGGGGGGATTGTTGGAAAAATGGTGAACGCTCCCCTTAGGATTCGTGACATGTCTTAACCACCTCATGTGTCTTCTATAAGTCTAGTGGTTGTATCATGCATTAACAAGTCAATCTTTTGGTGGAACGACAACCACTACTTGTAACAAAAAGGACCAACCAACCAATAGGTCACAATTAGAGAATCATATCCTTCCTAATAATCTCCTCAAATTCTTTAGCATATTTTAGGGTAGTTGACCCAACTCTTTAATATCTTATCCATCCAAGCATTTAGAGGCCCACTTAGCTAAACAATCAGCTGCATATTCCACTTTGAGGGAACATAGCAAAAAGAAATTAAATCAAAGGATTCCCTCAGGATAAGAATTTGTCTACCCACTAAGGCTAGATGCCACTCCATTTCCTCCACCTTATACTTATTCAAAATATCTACAACTACTTGAGAGTCGGATTTACATATAATCTTTCTCCATCCAAGAGAACATCCTCTTTCCAGAGCCTAGAGAAATAAAAGGGCCTCCCCAACTTTGTTATTAGTTTTATGTCCCTTATAAATAGAAAAGAAGAAAATAATATTCCCCAATTTATCCTTTCCATCTCCTCCAATTCCCGCCTAACCAAGATTTCCTTTGGATGACCCATCAATGTTGATTTTAAGAATGCCCTATTGTAGAGGAGACCACTTACCATCTCACTGAGCCTTTTTCTTAACATGTTGATACTTTTCCTATCCTCTCCTAAAATAATCTTCTAGACCCTTCCCATAGATATTTAAGTTCAGAACAATATACATGTCATTAAGATCGACATCCACAAAAAAGATCACACTTAGCCATGACAGTCTCCTAAACCACATGAAGAACTTACAACCATACTTGTTGCACCAACAAATTCTTATTCTGAAAGGTCTCATAGTTTCTTTTTAATCATAGTTGTCAAACAATAAAAACTTTCCCAATATCCCAAGCAACATGAAAGAAGGAAGTCTTAGATGAGGGTTTGACAAGACTAATACAAAAATCCACTAGAGAGGTGGCACATGAACACAAGAATTCCTCCAAGAACCCCACCAAAAATACCAAATTTCTCTAGCAAAAGAACACTGGAAAAAAAAGGTGAGATGTACTCTCTTGACTGCTATGACATAAAACACAAACTAAAGATCCAAGAAACCCACTCCTTCAAAGATTCTCCACAGTGAGACATCTATTCTGCACAACTAATCATAGGAAAAAAAATACACTTAGGCCAATACATTATGTTCTAGAGAAATTTTGACCTCTAAGCATAAACCTTTCCAATGGTCAACCTATCCAACTTCATATACTCTGAAACCACAAAAAAAATCCCCTTCAGCGTAGGGCCCAAAGAAAGAATATCTTCATCTCTTAGGGAGTACATTCTTCTTTCCAATATCCTAGCAAGATCCTCCCTATCCTCCAAAACTCTTCTAGGTGGCCACTCATGTTGTTTTTTCCATCTAGCCACGTCTCCTTGCCCTAAATTAAAAGAAACCTTGAAATCCTCAACTCTACTCCATCCAACTTCAAGAAAACTTTTGTAAAGGGACTGAAAATGCAGGAATTGGGAAAAAATAGGAGGGAATCCAACCCAAGAATCCTTCTTGGACATAGCTTCAACATCCTTACTAAAAATCCAAAAATTTCCTTTCTTAACTAACCGCGCTCCCCGCTTAAGAGTATTCCAAACCATGGAACCATTGCCTACTAGATTGTATTGGAGAACATCCTTACCATCGACTCCTCTAAGGTACTTCACACCTTTATTTTGATTGATGCATCACCTCCAAAAAATATTAGCAACCAAAATGTGACCATTCATACTTGCTAGATGTAATCCCAACCCACCATCCTACATTGCCTTGCAACTAGGGTCCCATTCAACCAAACTTAATTTTGAATAAAGTAAAATAGATGTCTACAATAATTTCCTAGAAAGGGCATGAAATTCATTGATAATGCTTGTAGGATTCATCTACACAAAACATCTATACCTAGGAAGAGACTAAACCACAACACAATATCAATTAAAATAAAAGCAAGCTAATCAAACAAATATTTCTAACATGTATCCAAATATTTGTCAATTAGATATATATTACATATCCTTCTCTACTCTAAATTTATATTACTTTTTTCCATAGAACCAATTAGGCTATGTTCAAATTTCAAAACTACATTGGGCTTGGCATCCAATATTGTTATAATGACTCAACTCAAGACTCATTGCTTAAAGAATCACCATTTAATATTCTATCAAGGATCATAAATGATTAATCATGATTTGTACACACTTTTATGTTGTATAAATGTTCCACACAAACATGATGGATGCAAGGAAAGGGAAGAGAAGGACATTAACATTCTTACAAAAACACGTGAACATGATGGATGCAAGGTTCTCGATTTTGAAGTATATAATTTAAAATCTCAATTTGGAATGAAGGATCTAAAATACTAAAGGGAATAGTAGGGACCATGCAATTCTAATAGGAGAAATGTGCAGAGAAATCATAAAAATAGAAAAAAATAGGATCCAAATAGGTGATTCATATGGATAAATATAATAGAAAATGAAGCAATAGTTAGGGTGGGTGCATGCTACTTTTCCCCAAAAAATTGAATTTCTACAAGACAAAGTTAGATGATGAGGATACGTATACAACATTAAAAAAAAGACATATCTACATTCAACACTCTAGGAGAAATAGTTTTAGTTAATGAATTTAATGCAAAAAAAAAGAAAAAAATAGCCAATCCAACTGGGCAATGAGGAGGAAAGGGATATTAAACCATTATGACTAGATGAAAAGAAGAACCACATGTGGAAAAAGACTTCCCAAGCTAGACATGGAAATGCGTCACACTATAGGGAATAATTATTAGGTGTATGTAGTCTATATTGCATGATTATTTGTAATTGATGGTATCACATGTAAGACCTACAACAATCAAAGTGTAGTGGAATATGTAATATGTTCATAGAGTTACATATCCAGGGTGTTGGAGTTCAATAGTAGGTTGTACTATAGAGTTGAAATATGATCACATGCCTTTATTTTTTAAATTTGATAGACACAAATGACATATATAGAGGACAAAACCATCAATTGTGCAAGAAATCCCACTCCTAGGGTACAATTCTTGTGAATCTAGAAAATAAAAAGCTTTTTGCTAATTCACTTCAACAACACTTTCAATTAGCAAAAACAACATTGAAGGAAAAAAATAAAAATAAAGGGATCATATTTGCAATAGTTTAATAACACCTTTAATCCACAAAGATATAAAGGTGTGTAAAGATATCTTGACCTGTCAAAGGAGTCTCAAACACTTTTCCGACTAACCCCTGGTATGACAAAGAATGTAAAGTTGCTAGAAGATCCTTCAAACTGAATGCTCAACAAATATTGAAATCATGAAAAATATAAAAAAACTCATAAAATGCAACAAAAAAAACCGGAATAGAGTAGAGAATGGTGTTTAGGATTAGGAGCAATCCCAAAATGGTAGTTAATGACACCGTTTATTGAGTTGTATATTTCTGTAAAGCTGTGAATTGTTATAGCATTAAAAAATGAATCTGCATCGTTCATTTATGTCTCAGATCCACAACCTAGAATGCGAACTAATTTCAATCTACCCTGTAAATGTTGTGGAAAGGCTATATAGAATAATATGGCATTTTTGCTCTATAAATTTTCCATGGACTAAAAACCTTCTTACCGTTCAAAGAATAGATTGTTTTCATACCAATGACTAAATAATTTTGGACTTGTTACGAATCAAATTTTGTACCTTCTATCTAAATTCTTTTCACCTTATTGTTCAACTTTCCATAAATGGGTCAGCTCTAGTCGGACATAGCCTCTATTAATGAAATAAATGGTTTTGAGCTTGCTAAGAATCAAACTTAATACTTTCCACCAATTCTCTTTGAGCTCCACTCTTCAATTTTTAAAGATCAAATTAGTTAAAGCCTACTTCTAAGATTTTTAATGATCGACCTTCCAAGATGCAATTTCTAGTAATGTCAAATTTAGTTCATCAAATTTTAAAAATAGTTTCAAAGTCATCATCAATTTTACTTTTTAATTGTTGAAAAAAAAGCATACCCGTTGGAAAAAAAGCAGGATGTGCATCCGTCTATGCAATGGGCATAAATAATTTATTTTTTTATTGCATCCATCCCTTTACAAAAGAAATGTGCCCTAGCAGCTCTGAAACTGAAGCGCGCCCTGGAGGAGACCTTCTTGAATTCTCGGGTGATGATGTGCACATTGTGTTGGGGTTTGCCCTCTGTGAAAAGATTGTGATTCTGATTGTGAAAGAAGATTGGGGAATTGATTATCTGAAACAGAGTCAGCCACATTGATTGTATATGGAGCTCTTATTTGTGACTTTATATAGCAGAAATGGCGCCCTGCCCAATCGAATGTGCAATGTTCAGCTCTGCCCTCGCGATCAACCTCTCCAACGTTCTGCAAAGGGAAGCAAATTGAAGAGGCAGAGGACAACTGATGGAGGCAAAATTCTTGTTCTAGGTGATTCTTGTTACATGTGCTTGATGTTTTATAATGTTTTGATTACATTGCTGTTTTGATTCCCATCGATTTAATCTTTTTATTTTTTAAATATTGTAGATTAGGAGAATGGATCTATGCTGCAGACTCTTGCCTCTGTTAGTAAAAGCTCTTTAAACTTATTCAATCAAAGATTTAATCAAATTGTGGATGGAAAGTAGTACTCTTTTGGAGCCTCGTATCCTTTTTGTCATCTCCCTGCAAACCTGGAATCTCTATCCAAGGACCGAATCAATAGATTTTGGTAGTTCAAAGTGGACCCAAACATTTGTTATCAACAAATCAGTTGCCTGTTTGCGTTGAAGATTCCTTGTTTTATATGGACTAGTGTAACAAATTTTGCATCCTCTAACAAGTTAGGTACCTCTTGCTGACACTTAGCTTTGTAAATGAGCTAATGGCCTGCAGTTTTGGAGATATGTGCTTCCCCCATCGGTAGAATCCTTTCTTCTTTTAGTCTGCAACTTTGGAGGTATATCATCTCTCAGCTTGGACTCAGGCAGGTCCATTTTGGGTGTATTGTAAAGCAAAAATGATGCAAATTTAACCAGTCAAGACTCATCAAATTATCTCAAAAATCAAAATGCTAGAACAAGGGAGGAATGGTTTTTTTACAGCTTTTAAATTTCTTTCATAGATTTTCACATCCTTACTAATTTTGTCCCGGTTGTTATACCTCCTCTGCTTGGACAATCCCTTCTTATTCTAGATTTATGTCTTTTTGAGGAGCACGTATGCTTCAGATGTTTTCACTTGGAATCTTCTGGATAAGGTTGTTAAAATAATTTGCAATTATAGAAGAATAATATTATATACAAAATTTGCTCTGGTTTTCTGGTAAAAATTTGCAACTAAACATCTTTTAAATATAACAGAATGTGGTATAAATTCCTAAAGTAAGGGAGAATATTGACAAATCAATGATCACATTTGTTTGGAATGTTGTTTATGAGTTTATGAAGTGACCATGGGGATATGTGGATGTATTAATATATATGGAGATATGTTTATGAGTTTATGAAGTGACCATGTGGTTGTTTCGGGATTTGATTAAACATTAATGGCATCAATAAAAGAGACTGCAGCATATGCTTCGCAATAATCAGGCACCTCTGACATCTATCAGGCAGCCCACTTTCTTCAGAGCATTGCTCAGCTTCATATCTCCTTCAGCAATCTCCATTTGGCTGAACTGTTGTAACTTGTAAGAAATTTCTCTCAAGTATGCTCCTAAATTTCTCTGTGTTCTTTTTCACAGGAATTCTTGGTGCACCATGCACAATGTTTTGCAAACTTCATAGATGTGCATTCTAATGAGTCATTGGTCCAATACAATTACTGAAATTCTTGTGCTGATTTTGTAGTCTTTTTGTTCGATCATGTTAATGGATATATACATCTAAGGCATTTCTTAATTTCAATAAAAGAGAACTATATTTATGATAATCATATTTTATTTATTTTTTAATTATAAAACAAGTTAAAATTTACTCTGAAATTTAATGTATATAGTATTATTAGTAATGCTAATACATGATTTTCTGTTGCATTTGCAGTGCTGTTAACAACTTGATTGGCGAAGTCATATTCACTTCATAGACTATAAGTGTTTGGAATGAGCTGTTTACATGTCATGTTCTTTAGCTGTAATTCTATTTTTATTTGGCAGGGCCATGCTTCTTTTGTTTTTTATTTTGTCTCGAGGACTACTTTTATAGGTTTGGTATGCCTTTTTTTGTATTCTATATTTTTATGAGAAGATTTTTCTCATTTTTAGTTTAATTGGTGTTTTGTATTTGTTTTTTTGTAGATGATGATTGTTTAATAGAGCTCAATAAAGACAGCAGTGATGACAAGGAGGTGGAGAAAAGAAGCAATAGTACACATCACAAGCATCAAGGAAATGCAACAGGTAACCTTTGAGTTTGTGTATGACAGACACCACACTTGAGTAATAAAACTGCCTTCTACAATCATTTGATAAATGCATTGATCATAACTCACCATATTTACCTCTTTGTTGACTTAGTTTAGTTTGATTTAAAACATTGTTTTTCAAGTAGGTTATAAGTTTTGAATTTATTATTTACTTTGATGAATTAGCTTTACAATTCTCTGATCCCCTTCTGCCTCATTACTACACACCACAAATTTTCATGAAAAAAAAACCGTAGCGCAATTTAGGTTCTTTGCGTCTTGATTAAACATAACATTTAGAATATTCAGAAATCAGTCTGGAGGTTAATTTTAACATTATTTTTTCCATTTTTTTTAGTTTCCTAATTCCTTAACTATTTCAGTTACAATTCAACATTTCAAATATGGATCTCGCTTCACCAAGTATTTCAAATTCACTTGAAATCTATTGAAAAAGTTTAATATGAATCTTGAAATACTTAGCCTTCCATGTCTACATATAACAGGTCTAGTCTTTTCAAACCTGAACTATACTATTGATTTTAATTGATTGCATAGGTAAAGTCCTTTTGGCTGACTGAAAATTTGTAGGTGTCATAAACCATAGGTCATTTTAACCATAGATTTGAAACTCCTAATAAATCATAAAAGTTGGTAGACTGGCTGAGCTTTCATCTTAGCTAGTGAAACATGGGATCATCCCACAGGATGTGCGCTTTGATAGTTGAGGCCAACCTTCAGAGAAGGTTGGTTCCTCCTTGTACTTCACTTGAAGCACTACTTTCACTGAGAGAAGGGGGAGAAAAAGACTTGAAATGGGGTGATGCACCAGATAACTTTGTGCCCTTCACTGTTGTTTCGTACTCATAATGTCTCAACAATCAACTCAATTTCACACAAAGAGATGTTTTCACAGCTAAACAATTGTTTGCAACCTGCACAAAGTGTACATTTTCTGCCTATAGTTGCTGGAACGAGTCATACATTTTTTGCCTGAGAAAAAACAATAATACTCCAATCATTATTTTGCACACAATGTAACAGTTCGTAAGAAGGCAAAATCACTGAAACCTTATTGTTGAAAGGTGTCACTTTACAATAGTACGAATCTGAAAATGACTAATTTTCTCTTGAAAAATAAAATATTACACATGCTTCAGACTCTAGGACTGATTTTTTGAGTTACAATACAATATTTCTTGGCTAGATAGAGCCTTTTTAAGGTTTAAGTATATAGCAGAAAAAATGCAAGAATTACCCCCAAGAGATAATCCTAGGCGTACCTTTTTGGAGGAATAAATGTTTTTCCACCCCTTGAGAGTAAAGTTTGGCCAAATCAGGTTGCATGTGCACTAAAATTACCCTTGTTTCAATTTTATGAAGATCTAATAGTTACTCCAGCCTCCATGCACATGCTTACTATTTCATTTTCATAGAACATTGTGTCTGCATATTTCTTCATGAAATAAACCTTTCATTCTATTTAATGTGTATGAAACTTTCATGTCTTTTTCCATGACTGCATGTGTTCTCAGTCTTCTTCAAGGACTGTCATTTGTCCCTGACCTTCCATTAGGTCACATTTTCTTTTTAGGATGGTTAACTATGGACTGTCCATCATGCAATGACTGTCCTTGAATATTTGGTTGCCACTGTTCATTTCTTGCAACGGTTTTGGACAGGGTTTTAGCAGTAGTTCTTCACTCTTCAATGTTGCTATGACCATTTGATAACCTTCTATGAGCTTCTCAGATAATGCCTTCATTATTTGATGTTGGAGGTATGTAGATTCAGTGTCCTTTGCATGAGAGTATTTAGTTCCTTTTGTGTTGGCCTGTGTATCATGTTACGCACTTTGGTTATATGGCTGACATTGTCTTTCTTTCTAACCCCTGCCATATGTATACTGTCATACTTAGCCCGCCTGATTGATTGGTCTTCTTCTTGCTGCGTGACTTTCTTTAACATGATTATTGTTATCAAAAAATTGTTCACTGTCCCTTTTGAACTGTTACAAGTTTTTGATATTTCTTATACCCTTGAGCATGAAGGAGACTCTACTTTCATAGAGGCTCTCTTAACCTTCCATTGTTCAATATCACAAGAATTGGCTCTAATTTAGCTCCCACCATTCTATCTCCCTTGCCAAGAGGTTTTGTAAACTAACAACTGCCACTCTTTTAATGATGACTGTCATCAAGATCCAAACTCTATTCCTTGCTTAGCTGCCTTCGATGACAATGCAACCACCTCTTATCTCTAACTGCCTTTTGATTATTGTATGATATAACCATCTTCATTAGATTTTGTAGACTTGAATTTAGGTCTATTCATCTGAGATACATGAATATTACAACCACCATATGCTATATGTTGTCCTGCTAACATAGTCCTTTGTCGTTTCTATTTTAAAATAGTCCTATAGACTATTTTAGCATTGATTGTCACTTCCTTGCCTACATATGCACTGTTATCTTTTCATTATTGTAGGGAACCTGTGTGCATGCTAAGAATAATATTCTCTATCTTTATGTTGACAGTTTTATCTCCCTGCCTGCCCTTGTCTTCCTTTACGGTGTCTTTTCAATCTACCATGCATTGACTCTTTGTTTATTCCCTTGTATATGGTATCCTCCACCACTTAATGTTCTCCAACAGTGTTACCTTTTCATGTTTAAGATTCATAGAATATTCTTTGTCCCTTCTTGAGACATTGAAGTCTCTTTAGTGTCTACTATACTCCTGTCTCTGTTTCAGAACATGTGCCAGGCATCTAACAGAAAAACAATTACACTTAGACATTATTCTTCCTAAAGAAGCTTCTCTTCAAATGTCTTAATGACTATCCATTTGATATTCTTGACTTTGACTATCTCTTAGTAAACTGCCCTTACATTATTCATATGCACTATCTTGTTCATTATGTTTGAAATGCGTCTATTTCATATTGCTCCTTGTCATGTCTTGCTCTTCAACATTTCATCTTAACTGTGCTATTCCCTTGCTTTCTCTGTTTTCTTACATTAAAGAAGGTGCTAAGAAATTTTGATAACTCAAGATTTACTCTAAAGGGTTGCACTGAGGAAACAGCTACCCTGCCTTATGCACCTCATTCTTCATGATGATGTTCATTCATAAACCCATCTGCTCCTTGTCATTTGACATGACTGTCCCTATTTTGGTCTTGAAAAAATGCATTGAATTCCCTCTTCAACTTTTTGAGAAATGGTGTTTCTAATGTAATTGTGACAGTCAGACTCTAGTTAAGAAAAGTTCATATCCTTGATTACATGATGTCACTGTCAACCTTTTATGTTTTTTTAATGATTGTTCTACTATTTTAATATCCTTCCTCTCCCCGATGACTGTGGCTGCCATTGTCCCTTCACTGTCTTTTTGTTTTGTAGATTTTCAAGCTTTGTTTGAACTGTTCATTGTCACTGTGAGCTCAAGAGTCCCAAGAAAACTTATCCATTTAAATATTGACTTGTACACTTGATGAAGGGAAATATATCCCTGGCCAATCATCACAGTCCCCGCAGATACAAAATATAGAGATGATAAGGCCAGTTTTTTTAAAAAAGTTGGTTTCCTTTTAATCAAGACAATTGTCCTGTCACTATCATAATACCTCTTTCGTACATGTTGTGAGATTCTCTTCTCTAGCTTATATTCCTTGAGAGATTTCTTTTAATAATAGCAAAGAACACTCTAGTTTCTTTTGAAGCTTTTATACGTTGCTGATTTGATATTCAAAATTGGCCTCTAACATCCAAACTATCATGACTGTGTGTCTTGCCAGTGACGTAGAAACTTTATATGCCATTGATCTCGTTGTAGTAGCTTGAAAGTAGCTTGAAAAGTTGCCCTATTTATTATGATGGCAGTGGCTCATTGACTAACTTTATGGTTCATAGACTTGCTCGCCTCTTCGTGAGTGCCTTTTTACTAAAGGTGACATTTATTTGCATTTCTTGAAACAATCTCCTCTAAGTATTACCAAATTAAAATGAAAATAAGCAAAGGCAACAGATGTGCTACGTTGTGTTAATATTCTTCATTTTCAATTCCACAAATCAATACCCTTGACCAATCATCATGTTTTGAGGTGGTCACTCATAAACATGCACTTGCATCCTTTAGATAGATCTCCAAATACTTCATTGTCATTATCATCCTCATGGTTTCCTTATTCCTGTAGAGAAAAAATGTAAACGAACATATTTTTCTTTGTGCATCAACAAGAAGGTAGGTTGAGTTTTATAATAGTGATAGAGAAGTGTTATTCTAGAATTGCAATAAAACAAATATATATGAAAATTCTGTTTTAGAGCATACTTTGTCTAAACTATCATTTTGTATATTTGTATAACAGAGTTAGGCATATCTGTGCGCAGATTTTTTCTATTTGAAAGTTTGGTGCATCTAAATGATTTTGTATCATTAGGTAACTATTCATTGATATTTCTATTAATTTTTTTATTGAATCTTCTAATATCAGTTTTACTCACCCTGTCAAACACTGAATCATTTTATATTTTATTGGCAGGAAAATCATCTAAATTTAAAGAGTGGTTGATGTTGAGTGTTTGACAAGCTGAGTCAATGCTCAAAAATCTTTGGAGGCTAGATTTGGTAGTTCCTGAAGTCAAGTGATGAATGTAATTTACATAATTTTAGAAAAAAATGTTTTGAATATTGGAATGGATGTTAAATTCGACATTTAATATCTAAAATTGGAGAAAATTTTGTATTTTTAATCCATTGTTGAAATTGGTGTAAATATAGTTGTAAACTAGGGCAATTTAATGGAATATGCAAATATCTCAAACTTGAGAAGATGTTCCAATATTTGAATCAATAAATGTAATATGTAAATTACGACAATATCCATTCAGTAAATTGATATGTAAACTACTTTATTATTTAATACCATTATTTTTATTTGGGAGGGGTTGAATTAACCCCCTCCCTAAGGCTACAAAGAATGGTCATTATCCATGACCATTCTTCTAGGTCTAGTGTCTCTTGTTATTGTTATTTATTTTTTTTATAATTTTATACTATTTATTTTCCTACATGACATTTAACTTTTTTTAATTTTTATATTCATTTCATTATCTATAATAACTTACAACTTACACCTGTGCTGCAAATGTAATTATTAAGTATAATAATAATCTCTAATTATAACAGAGTTTGGTAATATTTCAATACTTAGTGTTGTGTTTGCAAACTGTAATTTAAACATTTTGGTTTAGTGTTCTATTTTGGAATTCATTTATCAGTTGTGTGATGACATGTGTGTTTGAATCTTGAATTAGTTATTGTTTGTCAATGTTGAAATTTGGTATTGACTTTAGATACTTTGTTTGTTTAACATTAATTTGTATGTGTGAATTTTGAATACTTTGTTTGCATTTATATGAATTGTTTATTTGAGCTTTGTCATTTGGTTTGTGTATGTGTTTGAATTTTTGTATACACTAGTTGTTTGTTTGAAGTGACTTTTAAATATCTATGTTTAGTGTTTTCTATATGTACATTTATTGATAGAACTCAAATATTCATTTAGTGTGCATTTTTTAATTTCATCAATCCCTCATTATATTTTTGAACTATGTGTGTGCAACAACCTCTTATTATTTGAGTTAACTTTGACATCCCTTTAATTGTTTGTTGATATTTGCTTTTGTGTCTATGTTTATATGAAGTGTTTCCATTTACATTAATTGTGTATTTGAATTTTGACATACATTAATTGTTTGTTTGGACTGTCTTCTAAATTTTTTATTGTGTCTCACCTTGGCATGCACTAGTTATTTGTTGGAAGTTTGTATGCACTTTAGGCATTAAATTTGGCATCCCTTAAATTGTTTGTTGGCATTCCTATTTTTGTGTGTTTATATGAATTGTTTGCATTTACATTAATTGCATTTATTTGAATTTTGACATCTACTAGTTGGAAATGTGTTTGAACTTTAGGCTTTTACTATGTGTACATCTATTGTTAGAACTTAAAATATTTATTTAGTATGCACATTTGAATTTCAATATCCTTCATTATATTTTTGAGCTTTGTATGAAGAGTAAGTGTGTATCCCATTGTTGTTTGAGTTAACTTTGATGCCATTTTAATTCTTTGTTAGCATTCCTTTTTTTTGTGTGTGCTTATATGAATTGTTTGCATTTATATTAATTATATTTATTTGAATTTTGGCATATACTAATTGTTGAAAATGTGTTTGAACTTTAGGCATTTACTATGTACATCTATTGTTAGAACTTAAAACATTCATTTAGTGTGCACATTTGAATTTCAATAGCCTTCGTTATATTTTTGAGCTTTGTATGAAGAGTATGTGTGCATCCCCTTGTTGTTTGAGTTAACATTGATATCCTTATAATTCTTTGTTAGCATTCCTTTTTTTGTGTATGCTTATATTAAGTGTTTACATTAATTATTTGTTTGAAGTGTGTTCTAAACTTTTTTATTTAGTGTGTTTCACTTTGGTATCCACTAGTTGTTTGTTGGAAATATGCATGAGCTTTAGACATTTATCGTTTGAACTTTAGCATTCACTTAGTGCACATGTTTGAAATGTAGCATCCCTTTATTGTGTTTTTAACTTTGTTTGAAGTGTGTTGGGGAGTGTATTTGAAATAATTTTGTATGAAGTGTTTAAATTGTTTTACCATTCACTTATATTCTAAGTTCTCAGTTCGGGTTCGGGTTCGGGCACAAGGACGGATTTGGTTTCAAGAATCTGGTTCGTGGATTCGTGAAATTTGTTGGTGGCTGTTTTCAAGTCCGTAGGTCCGGCAAATGAGGTTTGAGTGATTTTGGCCTATTGGGAAGTCATGTCTGTCTAGGATTTGGGTGACAACTAAGCTAAGTTTGTCATAGAGATGGGGTCGAAACCAAGTGATTTCTGATAAAAATGAGTTAAAACCCTTTGAGAATCATGTTGTCAGCTTCATTGTGACCTTAGAAAGCCATGATGGATTGTGGGAGGTAACCCTACTAAAGGCTTGTTGAATCTTGAAATTTGGCTAAGTCTGGAATTTTTCAAAAACCCCCAAAATCTAGAATCAGCATCTTAACTCCTATGAAGTTGGAACCTAACTCAAACATCCTCAAACATCCTAAAAGTATTTATACATGGACCCTGACCGGTTCGTGAATATGGATCCGATTCGTGGGTCTAGGTTTCAAATTTGGTAATGTAGCTTATATTTGATCCTCTTATTGTTTGTTAATTTGTGTGTTGGGTATATTTAAACTTTCTATGACTTTCAAGAGTGTTCTAACTTTAATACTCATATGCATGTTTGAACAAACTTTGTATGTGTGAAGTGTGTTTGAACAAATGTTGTTAATGTTAAGTGTGGTTTAACTTTTTTATATTCACCTTGTGTGTTGTTTAGCCAACTTTATGTTAAGTGTTTTATCACTTTGGCATTTGCTTCATTTATGGTTGAACTAAATTTGTGTGAAGCATATTTGAACTTTGGTATTCATTTTGTTTGAAGAGTTTGAATTTTGTCATTCACTTTGTGTAAGTGGACTAACTTTGACATTCACACGTGCATGTTCAAACTTCAACCTTTATTTTGTATATTGTGAGGTATGTCTTTGAATAGTGTGAAATGTGCTTGAACTCTACATTTCGCTTTAAATGTGGATAGTGTGTTTGAACAAACTATGTGTGAAATGTCATTTAACTTTAACACCTTTGTTGTGTTGTACTTTGGTATGTGTTTATATGCTTGATTTTTCAAATTCCTGTGTGAAGTGTAATAACTTTTGACATTCACCTGTGGCATTTTTGTACTTTGTGTAAGTGGACTAACTTTGACACTCACACGTGCATGTTCAAACTTCAACCTTTATTTTGTATATTATGAGGTATGTTTTTGAATAGTGTGAAATGTGGTTGAACTCTACATTTCGCTTTAAATGTGGATAGTGTGTTTGAGTAAGTGGACTAAGTGGACTAACTTTGACATTCACATGTGCATGTTCAAACTTCAACCTTTATTTTGTATATTGTGAGGTATTTCTTTGAATAGTGTGAAATGTGCTTGAACTCTACATTTCGCTTTAAATGTGGATAGTGTGTTTGAACAAACTAGAAGGGAAATAAGGATCTCTCATGCTTGCTCTGATGGCCGCCGCTCCCAATCAAAATAATTTTCCCGCTCACGCCCACGCATCCAGGAATGCCCTTCCCCATTCAGCAGACACCCTTGGTCTTGCGCCTGGTTATGCCTCTGTTGCTCAAGGTCAGTTGTCGGCCCCTGCTGTGGCTGGGCTTACTGGCTACGCTTCGGCCCTACTATCCGGGCCTAATGCTCCTACGGACGCGTCTGGGCCTTCTTTCGTAGACGATGTGGATCTGGGTAACGTTGGTAGTGCCAATGCTTCAGGTAGGGTTTGTATGGCGGGTGGGGATGCAACTCCTGGTGCTTCTCGCCTTCGTGGGTCTGCCTCGGCCGCTCTTGGGTGCTCTTCTAAGTCCAAGCTTGCTGCCTCTCGGAAGCTTGCTTCTGGTCTCAGAGGTGCTACCCCTATCCGAGTTTCTAATCCTCTTCTCATTCCTCTGGGAGATGAGGTAGTGAAAGAAATTGATTCTGCAGCTTCGGTCTTAAAGGATCATGGTCTCATCTGCAGGTTCAAGGGCTTTTGGCCGAGTCTCCCGGATCTGCATGCATGGATAACAAGCCAGTGGGAACCCATGATTTTAGAAACAGTCCACATATTTCCTCAAGCGAGGGGATTTTTCATAGCCAAGTTTGAGAACCCAGCTGACCGAAAGCTGATTCTTTGTGATCACTTTTTTAGCTAGGACGACAGATTCATGCTTATGATCAAGCCTTGGCACGACAACTTTGATGCCTCTTCTGAGACTTTCTCAAAAGTTCCCACTTGGGTGAGGCTTCCCAACCTCCCTTTTCACTTCTGGGTTGATTCTATATTCGAGACTGTGGGGGAGGCTCTCGGAGACTTTCTAATGGTTGATGAGGAATCTGATGATATCCTTCCCTCAACATATGCAAGAATACTTGTAGATTTGGATTTTTCCAAGGGTCTTCCGAAAAAGATAAAGCTACAACATCCTAAAGGATCCTAGATTCAACCCTTGGATTACGAAGGTCTCCAATTCAGATGCAAGAAATGTTTTAAAACTGGTCACTTAACGAACCAATGTGCATTGGAAAAGGGTAACAAACTCGCATCTTGGTGGAAGGGAGCCTCCTCCCTCCACTACTTTGTTGTTAAGGCCTCGACTTCTCCAAGCTTTTCTCAAGTTGTTTCTTCTTCCCAGGAGTCTCCTGAGGCCCCAACGGCTCCTGGTTCTGCCTCTGGCTCTCCCCCGGGGGATGGCCCCTTACCTGGTTCTTCGATCAATCCTGATTCTGCTACTCGGGTTGCCCCGTTGGATCATGCCAGTTCAATGGCTAAAGACCCATCCCACGCTGCTGCTTTTCCAGTTTTCGGTGGCCCTATTTCGAGACATTCTCCTGTTGCTCCATTTTTGGGCGCCACGAATCTTGATTTGATATCTTGGCAAGATTCGGCCAAGGGTGCGGATGTTAGGTGGACTTTTGTTAAAGGCAAGAAAAGATCTAAACATCTTCCCTCCTTCAACATCTCCCTCCATTCCCAACAGGGGAAGAAATGATTTATCTCTGCAGTTGGCAGGTTCTTTGCTGACCGCTGATAGTCTTAGGGTTGCTATTAAAAACTGAAATATCTTTCAAGCAGTGGTTTCTCTAGTGTGGATCCCACACTCTTTTTTTCTGGTTCCATTCTTTATCCAAGTTGTGGGAGCCTGAAGCAAAACCCTCACTATGGTCTTGATCTATTTCGTTTAAGAGTGTTGTATTGAAAATCTTATTTGACCAATTTGTACAGGGTTTCGGGGCCCCTTCAAAACCTATTTTCCTTAATCAAAAACTATGTGTGAAATGTCATTTAACTTTGACATCTTTGTTGTGTTGTACTTTGATATGTGTTTATATGCTTGTTTTTTCAAATTCCTATGTGAATAGTGTAATAACTTTTGACATTCACCCGTGGCATTTTTGTACTTTGATATGTGTTTATATGCTTGACCTTTCAAATTACTGTGTGAGTAGTGTAATAACTTTGACATTCACCTATGTGGCATTTTTTAACAATAGTGTAAAATGTGTGAGCTTTTATTGTAATTTGATGTGTTTGAAATTGAGTGTTTACTTTTGAAGTAATTTTTTGTGAAACATTTTTCAAATTAGGCATGTTTGTGTATTTGGACTTTAGCATGGTATGTTCGAATTTAAGCATTTACTTTATATATCTGAAGTGTATTTTCACTTTGGCATTTACTTCATGTATGGTTAAACTAAATTTGCGTGAAGCATATTTGAACTTTGGAATTCATTTTGCGTGAAAAGTTTGAATCTTGGCATTCACTGTGTTAGTTGACTAACTTTGACATTCACACATGTGAATGTTCAAACTCAAAATGTCATGTAAGGTGGAACTAAATTAGCATGAAGCATATTTGAACTTTGGCATTCATGTTGTGTGAAGAGTTTGGATTTTAGCATTCAATTTTTGTAAGTGCATGTTCAAACTTCAACATTTATTTTGTATAGTGTTTAGTGTGCTTGAACTTCACATTTCGCTAGCTTGAGTTAAAACAATAAGAGTTCCAAAGAAACAACAGTCTAGCCAAAACTAAAGCCAAGACATTGTTTGGTCCTTTTGATATCTCAAAGATTCCCTTAGTTGCTTGTATAGACTAGTCAAAGAACTTTGGCCATCGTTTGGTCCTTTTGATATCTCAAAGATTCCCTTAGTTGCTTGTATAGACTAGTCAAAGAACTTTGGCCATCCTTCCTTATGGTGCATTAGATGCCAATTAGGCTTTATTATGGGTAACAATTTTGCTTTTAAGATAAGGGATGCATTGGTGATACATGACTTTCTTATCTATTAAGTAACGTATATGTTGGCCCACAATGATTAACACTCCCACTTGATTAATTTGAGGATTGTTCGTGTGCCTTTCATGATTGTTGTTATTAGATTGGCACCTTGTAGTTTTGAGCCAAATGGGGACCTCATCCTTTGAGTAAATCTTTCATAATCTTTTTGTCTTTTTATGATTAAGTTTTCAAAAACTAAAAAGGTCAAAAACAAATAAATCTTTTGATTTCTTGACTTCAACACTTACAAAATCACAATGTGTTCAAACACACTATCCATATTTAAAGCGAAATGTGAAGTTCAAGCACACTAAACACTATACAAAATAAATGTTGAAGTTTGAACATGCACATGTGTGAATGTCAAAGTCAATCCACTTACAAAATATGAATGACAAAATTCAAACTCTTCAAACAAAATGAATGCCAAAGTGAAAAAAAACACTCCACATAAAGTTGGTTGAACCACACACAAGGTGAATATAAAAAAGTTAAACCATTTCACATATACAAAATTCGATCAAACATGCATACAAGTATCAAAGTTAGAACACTCTTGAAAGTGATAAAAAGCTCACACACCCACCACACAAATTAACAAACAATAAGAGCATCAAATATAAGCAAATGGTAATATAGTTCAGACACACTTCATACAAAATTAGTTCAAAAATACTTCACATATACAAAGTTCATTAAAACATCCATATAAGTGAGTATCAAAGTTAGAACACTATTGAAAGTGATAGAAAGTTTAACACACCCACCACACAAATTTATCAAACAATAAGAGGATCAAATATAAGTGAATGGTAAAATAATTTATACACACTTCATACAAAATAAGTTCAAATACACTTCCCAACAAACTTCAAACAAAGTTCACAATACAATGAAGGGATGCTACATTTTAAACGTGCGCACAAAGTGAATGCTAAAGTTCAAATGATAAATGTCTAAAGTTCAGGCACATTTCCAACAAACAAATAGTGGACACCAAAGTGAAACACACTAAATAAAAAAGTTTAAAACACACTTGAAACCAACAATTAATGCAAATGCAAACACTTCATATAAACACACACAAAAAAGAATGCTGACAAACAATTAAAGGGAGGTCAAAGTTATCTCAAAAAATAAGGGGATGCACACATACTCTTCATACAAAGTTCAAAAATATAATGAATGTTTCAGTTCTAACAATAAATGTATACATAGTAAATGCCTAAAGTTCAAACACATTTCCAACAACTAATAGATGCCAAAATACAAATAAAGACAATTAACGTAAATGCCAGCACTTCGTATAAATACAAAAAAATAGGAATGCCAACAAACAATTTAAGGGATATCAAATTTAATGTCTAAAGTGAATACAAACTTCCAACAAACAACTAGTGCATGTCGAAGTGACACTAAATAAAAGAGTTTAGAAGACACTCCAAACAAACAATTAATGGATGTCAAAATTCAAATACACTTAATTAATGCAAATGGTTACACACACATAGTTCAAATATAATGAGAGTGCTGAAATTCAAATATGCATACTAAATGAATGTTTAAGTTCTAACAATAAATGTACACATAGAACACACTAAACATAGATATTAAAAGTCACTACAAACAAATAATTAGTGTATGCAAAAATTCAAACACATACACAAACTACATGGCAAAGCTCAAATGGACACTACATATAAATGCAAACAAAGTATTCAAAATTCATGCATATAGATTAATGTTAAACAAACAAAGTATCAAAAGTCAATACCGAATTTCAAACCCAAGCTTCAACAAACAATAACTAATTCAAGATTCAAACACACCTCACACAACTGATAAATGAATTCCAAAATAGAACACTAAACCAACATGTTTAAATTACAGTTTGCTAACACAATACTAAGCATTAAAATATTACCAAACTACATTATAATTAGAGAATATTATTGTACTTAATAATTACATTTGCAGCACAAGTGTATAACCCATTATAGATAATGAAATGAATATAAAAATTGAAAAAAGTTCAATGTCATGCAGGAAAATAAATAATATAAAAACCAAAAAAAATGACACAAAGACACTGGACTTAGAAGAATGGTCATGGCTAATGACCATTCTTTGCAGCCTTAGGGAGGGGGCAAATTCAACCCCTCCCAAATAAAAATAATGGTATTAAATAATAAAGCAGTTTACATCTCAATTCACTGGACAAATATAGTCTCAATTTACATATTACATAGATTGATGTTGCCAATTTGAGCAACTGATTCAAATATTGTAACACCTTCAAAGGTTTAGATATTGCATATTCTAGAAAATTTTCTTATTTTACAAACTATATTTACACCAATTTCAACCATTGATTAAAAATACAAAATTTTCTCCAATTTCAGATATTAAATATTGAATTTAATATCCATTCCAATATTTGAAACATTTTTCTAAAATTCTATAAATTACATTTGTCACTTGACTTCAGTAGCTCCCTAATCGAGCCTCCAAAGATTTCCGAGCACTGACTCAGCTTGTCACACACTCAACATCAACCACTTTTTAAGTTTAGATGATTTTCCTATCAAAATATAAAATGATTCAATGTTTGACACGCTGAGTAAAACTGATATAATAAGATTCAATAAATAAATATTGAGTTTAATATCTATTCCAATATTTGAAACATTTTTCTAAAATTCTGTAAATTACATTCGTCACTTGACTTCAGCAGCTACATAATCGAGCCTCCAAAGATTTCCGAGCACTGACTCAGCTTGTCAAACACTCAACATCAACCACTGTTTAAGTTTAGATGATTTTCCTGCCAATAAAATATAAAAAGATTCAGTGTTTGACAGGCTGAGAAAACTAATATAAGAAGATTCAATATAAAAATTAATGGACATATAAATGAATAGTATCCCCATGTTATAGAATCATTTAGATGCACAAAAACTTTCAAATAGAAAAATTTGAGCATAGATCTGCCTAACTCTGTTATACAAATATACAAAATGATAGTTTAGACGAAGTATGCTCTAAAACAAAATTTTCACATATATTTTTTTTATTGCAACTCTTAAATAGCACTTCTCTGTCACTGTCATAAAACACAACCTACCCCCATGTTGATGCACAAAGGGGACAATGAACAAATTTTTGATAAAAATAAATCATGTTAAAGAAAGTCATGTAGCAAGAAGAAGACCAATCAATCAGACAAGCAAAGGATGACAGTATACATATGGCAGGGGTTAGGAAGAATGTCAATGCAAGCCAAATAACCAAAGTGCATGACATGATACACAGGCTAACACAAAAGGAACTAAAGACTGTCATGCAAAGGACAATGAATCTACAGACCTCCAACATCAAATGATGAAGACGTCATCTCATAACCTCATAGAAGTTTGTCAAATGGTCATAGCAACAGTGAAGAGTGAAGAACTACTTCTAAAACCCTGTCCAAAACCCTTGCAAGAAATGAACAGTGGCAACCAAATATTCATGGACAGTCATCGCATGGTGGACAGTCCATAGCTAACCATGCTAAAATGACAATGTAACCTAATGGAAGGTCAGGGACAAATGACAGTCCTTGAAGAAGACTGAGAACACAGAAAGTCATGGAAAAGACGTGAAAGTTTCATACAGTCAATAGAATGACAGGTGTATTTCATGAAGAAATATGCAGACATGGTGTACTATGAAATGAAAGAGAAAACATGTGCATGGAGGTTGGAGGAACTAATAGATCTTCATAAAATCAAAACAAGGGTAATTTTAGTGCACATGCAATCTGATTTGGCCAAACTTTATTCTTTGTTGCTATTCATTTGAAAATGTTCAATAGCAGTTACGTTTGGATTATTATGGAGTATTGCAGGCATATTGGATACACTACATTAACAACACTGGAAGGTATTATATGTACTGGTGTGTATATTCCTCCATCTTTTAAAATCAAATATCTTCACTATGAAGTGAGAAAAAGACTACAAAGTAGATGTTGTGAAGATCATAATCTAAGAGCTATGGGCATTCTATGCACATGATAAGCTTTGTACATAGCTTTTTCAATCAGAAAAAATATGAGTTATTTAGTAGTCCAGATACTCCCGTTCGAACTTTTAGTCCAGTAGAAAGATGAGAATCAAACAATGTATCTGCATTGCTTCATCAAATTCAGAAAACCAGATTTTTGGGTACAACAAACCTTATTGGACGTTATGCTAAAGGTGACCGCTTGCATTCTATTTTTGAGATTATACACAAGCTTGAGACAAGTTGTAAAGCTGTGGGTTGCAGTGCTTCAAATTACTCTTGCTCAGAGTACATTTAATGCTATCAAAAGAGATAAGGAACCAAGTCTTGTAACTTGGCCTCAAGGTTAGCAGTAAAGTTTCTCATGGTTAGATATGCCTTCAATGCTTGAAAGGCAGTTGCACATCATTGTTCCAAATAAAGCTGGATTTAAGATATTTGTGATGTTGGGTGTGGACAGACATAAGAAAACAATAGCTTCAGTTTTTTGTAAAGATGTATTTACAGCTACTCATTCTTCTCTTAATGACGCTGGTTCACATACATTTCTAGCTTTTGGAACTAGCCTTTAAAAAGGCAAATGTTCATGGGGGAGATATGGGACTTGGTAAGTTAACCGTTCCCTTGGAACCACAGAAGCTTGTTTTTTAACAACATTTTTGCATGATATGAAATGCCTTGTAAAACAAAAAATGGGTCAGGGGGATATAAACATTTTCTCATCTGCAATGGATAGAGAATCAATGGAAAGAAGGCCTAAATTTGAAGATTAGCATAAGAGGGTGAAGACATTAATAATATAAATGATGAATGTGGAATTCATAATTGAAAAATAACAGAGGAAGAAGAAGAGAAGATCCATTCACATTATATTTTACAACCTAAGAACTAAAGGCAAATGGTGGTGGATATCAGGTTGTCAGGTGGCATCACTGTGATTCTTGGAGGCATCTTTGAGGTGTTTATGATAGTCAATCTGGAGAGAGTGACATCAATAAGAGGCTTGCGTAATGGAATTCAAAAGTTACATGGCAATATTCAAGTCAACAACCAAGGCATGCGAAAAAAGGCCCACCAAATATCAATATGGACGACGCAGATCAGGTGATTTATTATGGCTCATAAAAAGGTTTGAAGATGCGTTGGAAGCTGACCCTTTTCCCACGCCTTCAAGGAATCAAAACAAGTTAAACATCATAAATATGTCCCTATTTTCAAGCAAGAAGGTATTCGACAGGATTTATGATTAGCAAGGATAGTTATGACAGTTGGAAACCATCATTGACTCTTGCAGGAGGTAGAGAGAGTTTTGATTTTTTCCCAAGGAGAATATCTAGATCATTCAGTTTAAAATAAAACAACCTCATCTTATATGCCTAAATGGAGAGTTGGTTGGAATAGTTTAAGGAAGAGAGTTAGAGGAGTGTTTCCCCAATGTTCCAAAGGAGGTTTGACTTGGCCTCAAGGGGTGGAAAAACATTTATTCCTCCATAAAGGGACTTCTAGGATTATCTCTTGGGGTGTAATTCTTGCAATTTTCCTGCTCTGTACTTAAACCTGAAAAGGTTCTATCTATCCAAGAAATATTGTATTGTAACTCAGAAAATCAGTCCTAGAGGCTGAAACATGTGTAATATTTCATTTTTCAAGATAAAATCAGTCATTTTCAGATTCGTACTATTGTAAAGATACCTTTCAACAATAAGCTTTCAGTGATTTTGCTTTCTCAGGAACTGTTAAATTGTGTGCAAAATAATGATTGAAGTATTATTGTGTTTTCTCAGGCAGAAATTGTATGACTCGTTCCAGCAACTATAGGCAGAAAATGTACACTTTATGCAAGTGGCTAACAGTTTTTTAGCTGTGAAAACATCTCTTCTCATTTAAAAACTATTGAAGAATCAAACCTCCTTGCAAAACATTGTTGTACTGGCAAATGAAAACAATTGAATTATGTGAAATTGAGTTGATTATTGATACATTATGAGTACTAAATAGAAGTAAAGGGGACAATGTTATCTGGTGCATCACCCCATTTCATGTCTTTTTCTCTCCCTTTTCTCAGTGAAAGTAGTAGTACAGATGAAGTACCAAGAGGAACCAACCTTCTCTAAAGGTTGGTCTCAACTATCAAAGCACACATCCTATGGGATGATCTCATGTTTCACTAGCTGAGTTGAAAGTTCAGGCAAGGCTACAAACTTTTATGGTTTATTAGGAGTTTCAAATCTATGGTTAAAATGGCTTATGGTTTATGACACCTACAAATTTTCACTCATCCAAAAAGACTTTAGCTATGCAATCAATCAAAATCAATATTATAGTTCAGGTTTGAAAAGACTTGACCTATTATATGTAGACTACAGACTTAACCTCTAACCTATACGTTTTGTTAGACTGTATAAAGTGACTCGGATCTAAAATGTTTAAATGTGACGTGGTGAGCAAGGTTGACCTCTCTTGGATCACATAGATTCATGGTTAAAAGGACTAGATTTATTGAGGCAAATAAAGAATTTGGATTTTAGAATTTTTAATTAATTTATGATAAATAAAAAAAGCTGGCAAAATTTAAACTTGAAATATTGAATTGTAACTGAAACAATTTAGGAATTAGGAAACTAAAAAAAAATGGAAAAAATAATGTTAAAATTAACCACCAGACTGATTTCTGAATATTCTGAATGTTATGTTTAATCAAGATGCAAAGAACCTAAATTGCACTAAGTAATTCTTTTTCATGAAATTTTGTGGTGTGTAGTAATGGTGCAAAAGGGCGATCGGAGAATTGAAAAGCTAATTTATCAAAGTAAATAATAAATTCAAAACTTATAACCTACTTGAAAAACAATGTTTTAAGTCAAACTTAACTAAGTGAACAAAGAGGTAAATATGGTGAATTATGATCGAAGCATTTATCAAATGATTGTAAAAGGAAGTTTTATTACTTAAGTGTGGTATATGTGATACACAAACTCAAAGGTTGGTACCTGTTGTATTTCCTTGATGCTTGTGATGTGCAGTGCTGCTTCCTTTCTCCTCGTCATCGCTGCTGTCTTTATTGAGCTCCATTAAACAATCATCACCCACAAAAAAAAAGCAAATACAAAATACCAAAGAAAACTTAAAAAGAGAAGAGAAAAAACTTGTCATAAAAAATATAGAATACAAAAAAAGGCGTACCAAATTATAAAAGTAGTCCTCCAAAACAAATAAAAACAAAAGAGGCATGGCCATGCCAAATAAAAATAGAATGACAGCTAAACAACATGACATGTAAACAACTCATTCCAAACACTCATAGTCTATGAAGTGAATCTGACTTCGCCAATCAAGCTGTTAATGACACTGCAAATGCAACAAAAAATCGTGCATTACCATTACTATTAATCCTATTTACATTAAATTTCAGAATAAATTTTAACTTGTTTTATAATTAAAAAATAAATAAAATATGACTATCATAAATATAAATTTCTTTTATTGAAATTAAAAATTGCCTAATCAAAAGCATATATCCATTAACAAAGATTGAGCAAAAAAAATAAAAAATCAAGAAATGAATTTCATTAAAATACACATCTATCATGTTTGCAAAACATTGTGCATGGTGCACCAAGAATTCCTTTGAAAAAGAACACAGAAATTTAGGAGCGTACTTGAGAAGAATGTCTTACAAGTTACAACAATTCGGCCAAATGGAGATCGCTGAAGGAGATATAAAGCTGAGCAATGCTCTGCAGAAAGTGGGCTGCCTGATAGATGTCAGAGGTGCTGAACATGTGAGACATTTTCATCCAAAAGAAGAGTTGAAGCTTCCAGCATTTGAAAAGGAATATTGTTAAGCATATGCTGCAGTCTCTTTTATTGATGCCATCAATGTTTAATCAAATCCTGAAACAACCACAAGCATGATATATAGTAAGTTTTAATACAGCCACGTATCCCCATGTTCATTTCATAAACAATATTCCAAACAAATTTAATCATAGATCTGTAAATATTCTCCCTTACTTTTGGAATTTATACCACACTCTGTTATATTTAAAACTTGCTTAGTGGCTACCCTATATTTTAACCAGAACACCAGAGCACATTATTTCAACCTTATTCAGAAGATTCCCAATGAAAACATCTGAAGCATTCGTGTTCCTCAAAAAGACACAAATCTAGAATAAGAAGGGATTGTCCAAACAGATGACGTATAATAACTGGCACAAAATTAGTAAGGGTGTGAAATTCTATGGAGGAAAATTAAAAGCTGTAAAAATGCCCTTCTTCCCTTGTCCTAGCATTTTAATATCCTAGCATCAGTTTTGCTTTACAATACACCCATAATAGACCTGCCTGAGTCGAAGGTGAGAGATGATCTTAATGCTAAGGGCCCGTTTGGTAGCGGGAATTAGCCTGGAATTGGCATTTGTTATTGCCGATTCCGTCGAATCCTCAGTTTGGGAGTGCAATATGAAAATGGAATAGGAATATGTTAATGCTCATTTTGGTTCAAAATGAGCATTAACATCTTCCATTTGAAAAGGTGGAATTCGATTTTGAGGGAAAATTCCAGTTTTTCCAACGCCCATTTTTGAAACTCGTCGGGTCCGCATTGTGATTTTATTTGTTTTGGTGTCCGCTTTATACACTTGCTTGTATGCTTTTTTGGGTATTCTTTGCAGACATTGTTTATAGCCGCCATCGCTGGACGCAAGCTAGGCATCGATATTCAAAGCGGCATTGACTGCAGTCTTCAAAGCGGCGTCGACATCAATCTTCAAAGCTGCATCGCAACTCTGGTATGCAATACTCTGTTCAGACTAGGGCTTTCTGGTTTTTCTGTTTAGGGCTTGCTGGGTTTTTCTGTTTAAGGTTATTTGCAAATAAATAGGTCTTCTCGAGTTTTTTGCGCGAATACACTTTTGTATGCATTAGGGCATACTGGTCCTAGGGTATGCTACCTAACTCAATCTCATAGCCCAAGTGCATTGCACTGTTGCTATCATGAATGTGTGTGTCGAAGAAAGCTTTCTGCACTGTTTCAATGTAGAAGTGTGCGTCTGCGAAAGGGACTGCGAGAGAAGAAGAAAAGAAGGAATTTTTTTTTGAACCCTAGGGCCCGCATTTTCCTTGTTTCACTCCCTTTTGCTCTTTAAAAAGAAGCCGGGATAGCCATTACTCTTGTGTCGAAGTCCCATTACTTGGGTTGTTGTGTGACTCTGTAATTCAGGGGTTCTTGACTGTGTTGCTCTATGCACCATGGCGGATATTGTGAGGAGGTTCGTTATGCCAGAGAGAGCCCAGCTGCATGTTGCTATGCTTGCTCCGCAGTTCAGCTATGCTGGCTTTCACATCGTATCCAGAGCCGCACTTAACATGGGAGTAAGCAAGATCGTCTTTCCTGTCTACAGGAACGTCATTGCCCTGCTCCTGCTTGCCCCTTTTGCTTATTTTCTTGAAAAGTAAGCTTTTTAGTTTTCTGCACACATGTTGGACTCTCATTTTCAGTAGTGACTAACTTGGCTGGTATAAGTTCATGTAGTGTTTGAAAGATTGCTTATATGTTTTGATATGGATGTTTAAGATCATTAAAATGATCTGTTATTAAAATGTTGAAAATAAAGAATTGGATTGCAGACAGAGTCTTAAAATGAAAAATGGTATGACTAATATGTCTATAATCTGTTTCTTCACTTTTTTCTTTCTGATGAGATCTTAAATATGATAAGAAACATCAATACAACAATAAAAAATATATTTTTTCATTTTCCTCTTTCTTCACAGATGCTGGACTCGAGAATTTTCAATAGTGACTAACTTGGCATAAGTTTTCTGTAGTTCATGTAGTATTCAAAAGATTGTTTTCAGAATCATCAACTATGCATATTTTTGTATCTAAGGTTAAGATTATTTTTCAGTGATCTGTCATTAGAATAAGTAAAGAATTGGATTGTTGACAAAGTCTAAAAAAATTATGAATATAACTAATGTCTACAATCTTTTCCTAACAATAGATCACTAATACGATCAAAATATTAATATAAAAACATACACAGTTGATTTTGAAAACAATGTTTGGAATATGCTAAACCACCAACTATTTGACCTTGTGTACAGGAAAGAGCGACCACCTCTTACTCTTTCCTTCTTGGTTCAATTCTTCCTGCTGGCATTACTTGGGTGAGCTTACTTCCACATAGAGCACAGACAACAGTTGCTATGCCAAAAAGTGTTGGACTAATGCCAAAAACATTTATCATGATAATCTGTTGTATCATTTGTTACACAGGGTTTTCAGAAGTAAAGTAGGAAAAAACAAATAAAAACCCAACAAATTGATGTGGAGTAGCAACCAAAAAACAATATCAGAACCATTCAACAGAGCATTACATGAAAGATTTCAAGCATTGCAATAAAGCTTTCCAAAGGTGAACAAACTGCATATGCACAACAGACCACTTGGCTGCCTGCCCTACTAAAATTAAAATGTCTTAAAAACAATACGGACTATTTCAAATTATAAGACCACGAGTTGAACTTCCAACCAATAGATCAATTCACCCAATCTAACAAAAACAAAGGTGACCTTGATTGAACAAAGGTGGAACCTAATTACATAGAATCAATTGAAAATTGATGGAATAGTAGTAACACTTGTGTACCTCAAATCACAATGTACACATCATTATCAACTACCAATATGAAAATAATGATATATTACTAATATCCTAAATATGCATATGAGTAAATATAATATTACACTAATAGTATATCTTTAAAGCCATGTATGAATAAAAAATATAATGACAACTCTCTTGATAGAAAAAAGACTAATTTTAAGACTACATCAATGACTCCATGCATTATCACCAAAACTCAACATCTAAGATAAAAGGCAAGCATCATGTTTCCAAAACTTGATGTCTACACCATTTTATTTAGGTGTAAATGCTTTCATAAATATTAAGACTTTGGAGACATTTCTATCTGCTAAAGATAAAATCCCAAGGTGAAGGGCGAATTCATAGAAAAGCAACCAACCAAGGAACTTTAATCACAAGAAACGACACTAGGAAAATCAAGAAGGCACAAAGGGACAAGTTAGTATATTGTGAGTTTCATATTTGTCCCTAGAATAAGACTAAGTATTGTCAAGTCACCAAGATTCTAATGCCCTGGCTGTTGGTACTCAATAATTGTCAGGCCTCCACGCTCCCTTGTATTGACCTTGTTATCATTCTTTTCCCTCAACCGAATCCCACGCTCCTACGCCTATGATTTGCATTGGTCTAGTGTTACAAATTCTAATGGTGACATCAAACTCTATTTTTTCCTCACTTCACATGGCGTACCAAACTTTCAAATAGAGTATTAGGTAGCCTGAAATTTCTAGTTTATGAAATTAGGCCTCATGGCCTCCAATGACCAAGAAGAGAAGAATGCAGTATTTGATAGAATAAATTCGAGTGCTAGTGTGAAAGTGAACTTTCAGACATCAGGACCCTGTACAAACTCTGCTATGATGAAAAACACTGTACCCACAACCAAAACATGTTCATTTCAAATGTGAAGTCCCCTATTCCCAATGCTTCATATTTTAGTAGCTGGGAATGCCTCTCAATTCAAACACATTAGTGTGTTCTTCATCTATTCCAAACAATGCCATTGATAATGGCGGTATTGTGCAGAATTTGCCTTCGTCTTTCAGAATTTTCAGTAAGATTATTAGTTTATTGTCTATATTACAAATGTTACTGCACTCAGCAAAACGAACAAGTATATTGTGTCCAGTGACGGCGGCTATAAACAATGTCTGCAAAGAATACCTAATAATTTTCCAAGCATACAAGCAAGTGTAGAAAGTGGACGCCAAAACAAATAAATCACAACACAGACCCGATGAGTTTCAAAATGGGCGTTGAAAAAACCGAAATTTGGCCCTCAAAATCGAATTCCACCTTTTCAAATTTGCCTTTGTCTTTCAGAATATATTATATAAAGTTGGAATATATTATATTGACTTTAGAAGTGTAAAGTTGGATTCTAAATACACAATCAGAAAAACACAAACCAAACATTGATACTTGTTTGTTTTGCTGAGTGCAGTAACACAGGTAATATAGACTAAACTAATAATCTTCTGAACCACAAATCTATTTTCGAATTTGGTAATCAGTTTCATCATTTTTATAAATATAAAAAATATAAAGTCGACTATTTCAAATAGAGTATGAAGTCATGGTGTTTCAACTTTATGAGAATCCCCTGTCTTGGAAGAATGACTTTCTTAGACATCCTAATATAGTGGAAGACATAGTTTTTAATGTTAGCTTGAATATTTTCTAGATCAGATCATGTGAGTTATTTCTTCTATCATGGATGGTCCATCTCATCTGGAGCTAAATGTATGGTTATATTTTACTATGTACATGTACTCATTTTGTTGATTTAGTAGGATTTATGACTATTTGCTATAGATAATAACTAGGATTTGTTGGCTTGTCCTCTTGCTGCCTATGACTATCGATTTTGTACCTCAAACCTTCTTTGTCATGTACTTTTCAGGGATGGATATTACCAACAATATAAACATTCAAGGACGCATTTGTAGGAAGAGTAGAATTGCTCATATTCGGGCACTTATTCTTGTTGTCCTTGGAGTAGCCAAAGCGGTGTCCTTCCTTTAAGGTAGGCAAACAAAGCGTAATGAAAGAAGTGATGGAAGTGGTTTTTATAAACGCATTATTCATTCGAATGAGGTGCATTGTCACGACCAAATTCACATGACTTCAACAACCTTCTTTCGACTAGCCAATCTTATAAGGCAAAAAGGAAGCCTATCAGATACGATGAGCATAACGGTAGAAGAACAATTAGTCATGTTCCTCCACACCCTTGGCCACAATCTGAGGAATCGCAAGATTGCCCACAACTTTGGTCACTCTGGAGAGACAGTAAGCTGATACTTCCACAAGGCCTTGACGGCTGTCTTAGCACTCCATGCGGATTATATCCTACCACCTGCTCCAAACACTCCTGAAATTAGTGGGAAGGAACGTTTCAATCCTTACTTCAAGGTAAACCCCCTAGTGCTACAAATTTCTTTGCCTTGGTGTTAATCTTATTACTGTGTGTTTCTTGACTACAATTTTTGTATCTATAGGATTGTGTTGGAGCAATTGATGGAACCCATATACCGGTCATTGTCGATGTCGAGTTATAGGGTAAATATTGGGATAGAAAAGGGAACTTGTCACAAAATGTTATGGCTGTCTCCTTTTTTGATTATAAGTTTCAATACATTCTTGCTGGTTGGGAAGGGTCTGCTGCAGATAGCCGTGTTCTAGCTTCAACTCTCAATAGAGCCGATTCACTTGTAGTTCCCCTTGGTATGCCATTTCACACTGTATGTTTACTGAAGAAAATGATAAATGTTTCACGGTTTAACAATATATTTAATTTTGTAGGAAAATATTATTTAGTCGATGCTGGATATCCAAATGTACCAGGATTTCTCGCACCCTACCGGTGTACACGTTACCACCTAAAGGAGTTTTCAAGAGCAAACCCTATAAACAGCCCAAGTGAGTTGTTTAACCACCGACACTCCTCTCTTAGAAATGCAATAGAGCGTACATTTGGCATTTTGAAGCAGCGTTTTCCTATCCTGAGGCATGCAACGTCTTATCCAATCACGACACAAGCACGTATTGTTTTGGCATGTTGCATACTGCACAACTTCATTACTATAGAGGATGGCGTTCCATCTGAAGTGGTTATTGAAGAGGACGATGATCGTGATGGGATAAATGTACCAATACTTGAGACATATGGGTTGAGTCAACGTGATAAGGATGATTGGGGGAAGTTTAGAGATGATATAGCAAGTAGGATGTGGGAAGACTACAGACGAAGACGATAGTTGTAGTTTTAGAAGACCTTTCTTTGTTCTTTAATGTGCTTTAATGCAAATACAGTGATATGCATGTTTACAACTCTGATTTCATAGTTTACAACTCTGATTTATAACTCTGATTTCATAGTTATGTGTGCTCATAGTTTACAACTCTGATTTGTAACTCTGATTTCATAGTTATGTGTGCTCATAGTTTACAACTCTGATTTCATTGTTATGTGTGCTCATAGTTTACAACTCTGATTTCATAGTTATGTGTGCTCATAGTTTACACCTCTGATTTCATAGTTTACAACTCTGATTTGTAACTCTGATTTCATAGTTATGTGTGCTCATAGTTTACAACTCTGATTTGTAACTCTGATTTCATTGTTATGTGTGCTCATAGTTTACAACTCTGATTCGTAACTCTGATTTCATAGTTATGTGTGCTCATAGTTTACAACTCTAATTTGTAACTTCTGATTTGCAATTGCATTTCTGGATTCGATTGTGTATGTTTTTAGCATCAACGTTTCGGATCACACTCCGTGATCCATCATCAGGAAAAAGAGAGAGCAAGAATGGTGGATCACGGAGTGTGATCCGAAATGTTGATGCTAAAAACATACACAATCGAATCCAGAAATGCAATTGCAATTAAATATGGATTGTGGAAATCTGATATTATTAACTTCTGATTTCTCTTTGATTTCTCATAGTTTACAATTCGCATGACTGTCTGAACATAGTACACCATATATACATGCATACTTAGCTACATGCAAATGAGAATGGATAATAAAGACATATATCACATATTGCTGGATATCATGCAAAAATGCAATATTTTGGATTATATGGCACTGCTGTATGACAATTTCTTTATTATCCATTGTCATTTGCATGTAGCTAATGATTGCATATAACAGGTGGTGTAGGTCATGTCTTTCACAGAACTCATGATGACCATGGAGGATGAGGTTCAAGTAAGCCAGTCAACTTCTTCCTCCAAGAAGGTTATGTGGACAAGAGAAATGGAACGAAAGTTCCTAAACTTGCTCCACGAGCAAGTTCACCTTGGAAGGAAATGCGACGGGGACTTCAAAAAAGAAGCTTGGACTGCAATTGAGATGAAGTTCAATGGTGAGATGAACAGCCGTCTGTCAAAGGAACATTTCAAAAATAAGCTTAAAGGATGGAAGCAAGGTTTTAGAGTTATGAGAGAGTTGAAGAACATGAGTGGGTTTGCATGGAATGAGGCTACTCAAAGTGTGGATGTTGATGACATGGTGTGGGAGGAGCTTCTAAAGGTAACATGCTCTTTTGAATATTTTGTCTAAGCAATATTGACTTCTTATTAAGTTGGATACAAGACAGAGATCTAATTCATTCATCATGACAACATGCAGAGAAAAGAATTTAAAAGTGCCAAAGTCTATAAGAGACAACCCTTCCAGTACTACAATGACCTAGCCTTCATTGTGGGTAATGACATAGTTGAAGGTATCACAGCTACTACTGCACAAGAGACAGAAGAAGGGCTCAATATGGATGGGCCCGCCTACGTGGATTGTGATGAGGATGTCCCTAATATGAGTGCAGCAAATAACACTACAACTGATTTGGATGATGAATTATATCATTCCAATCAATCGAGTGCAAGTGGTAAGCCAAATTCTTCAACACCGTCAGCAAGGAGGGGAAAGAAGAAGAAGGCAACCATGACTGGTTCGTTGGATGCGCTTTGTGAAAGTGTCTGCAGAATGGAAGAGGACTTCCGTTTGCCTCTTGTTATCAAAGTGGATAATTCTAATAAAGATTATGTCTTAGATAGTGTGTATGAGGCCCTCAAAGGCATCCCTGATTTGAGTCAAGCTACTATGCTAAAGGCATATGACACCTTCATGGCTGATATTGATAGAGCGAAAGGGTTCTTGAGAATGAATGAAGAGGAGAGAGTGCAGTACATTGCAATGAAGTTTGCAGACCTCTAGCTACTTTTGTTTCATTTTGAGTCTTGTTATTTAAACATTGGAAAGGTTAGCCAAGATACTTGTCTTATCAAAATCATACAGTTGATATCGGTGTGACATTGTTTTGTTTTGTTGAAACTCAAATTATATGTTTTGTTGAAACTCAAATCGTATGTTTTGTTGATATTGGATGAGCTCTAAATGTGCTTTTTTAGCGTTGTAATTGAATAATTGGTGTGGAAATCCTGATAAATCTACAGATTTTGAATTTTGTGATGAATAATGCTGTCACCAGTCTGAGCCATTTGGCTGACTGTTATTACTGCAACCTGTTATATGGAAACAACATATTGACTATTTTAGGTGGGTTAGACCACTGTCTTGGGCCTTTAAGTTGCAACCTAGTTTCCGGCAATTGTTCTGAAGAGATTAGTATGTTGTGGTTATATTGTTGTTCAATGTGCACTTTCTCTCCCCTCAGACTGCCATCCCCAAAACATGTCCCCTGCTGTCCAACTGTCCCATCCCAGAAACACCATGGAACATTGCATATAATAGAATTTAATGCTAACTGATTTCCATTTCTCTACAATGTTCTGCTGCCCAGAGTCATGAACCCAGACAGGGATCCATTGACACAAATCCTCCAAAGAGCATCTTCTGATTTTCAGATTACCTTTTGACCATATTTACTAGGTTCTAAAAATTAAATTTGTTATTAAGTATCAAAAACTTCAGAAATGTGTTCTCAAGAGAATTCTTTAAACTGTCTGTCCATGTCAATTGTAAAATCCGGAAAGAACCAGATATGAACCAAATCCAGCCTGATTTGGCAATATGCTTTTTATAGTGACTGTGGCAAGCTCCTTTGATGGTGCTTCACTTAAAACATTGGAAGTGTTTTGAGTGACGGAATGTACTATACAATGCCTTGAAGAGTAATTTTCACCTCTACAAAACTAATAGGTGAAGACTGAAGAGAGAGCTAGCCACAGTTTTTATTTTATTGCCAGTGCTTTCAATTCACTGCTGGAGGGTATCTGATACATTTAAGAAAATATTTTAGTACTGCTCCTTTTAAATATCATATTGTTCAACCAAAACATGCTTTGACCTGGATTACTTTTGACACTTTGCTACCATTTTACCAATTTGATAAAGGGAGTTGTTTTGGGGAGTCAACTGAAAAGTGGTTTCCCACTTCATTGTTTGGGAAAACCAATATATTAAATCATTGTTATGGATGAACTTCTTGAGAGGGACTTGTTGGTTGACCCGTGACATCATATGCACAGGATGTGAGAAAAACATGTCTTGACAAAGAAAGCCTACATGGTCCAGTCCATATTATTGAGGATAGAGGGAAACTGTCACCCAAGCATCAGGAATTGTGTACCATAGATAAATCGAACTTTAACAAGTTTAGTGTGGCTGTGAATGTTTATTTGGGACTGATTTTATTTTAGGTAGCAATTAATTCCAAGCTTCCTTAGTCTGTTTTCTTCTTTATACTATATTTTATGCCCAAACATAGAAGCAACGCTAATTTCACATGATTTTAAACGTGTAGATTAAACCACTGTTTCAACAGAAGAAGCTTCATTGCTCATGCAAAAATGTATCTAGTTTACTCAAGTCTGTGACTAGACTTGCCTTACCATCTTAATTATCTATATTGGTTTTGTTTATTCGTCTGTATCATATTAATTACAAAAGTATTAATCCTGCTACTATGGAAGCCCTCATTCTGTATGATACAAGGCCAATCATGTTATTCGGGCTTGCTTAAGATGCCTAAAATTGGTATACTCTGATTGTGTTGGTAGCATCAATCACATTCGTGTATGATTTTGGGTTGGCTAGCTCAGATTTATCCTTCATATAATATTATAAGGATATTGATTCACACACACATGCACTTGTACGTAGTGTGTATAGATTCAAATGTTTGATTATCATCAAATATACATACACATGTGAAAGATGATTACAATTTTATTATTTTAATGTTTGACTCTTCAAATTAAGTTTGGTTTGAATTTTGTATTGATCTGATGTGCAATAAATATGGTTAAAATTGTTTTATTGTGCTTGGTGGCATTCAATGCTTGAAATGATTAAAGTGTCCAAATGTTGTTATCTTGCTATCCCTACACCTCTACATGTGCTAGATGGTTGCCATTAATCTGAATCACTTTGACTTATCATTGAAAATTTGGCATTGAATTATCAATTACCAATTATTGTGGTTAAATTTGTTTATTTTGTACAAATTATAGCTATTTTTTATATTGTTTTATGGCCACACCCAGGCATAACAACCTGAGTAAAAACAAATTGATGAACCACCAAATTGAAACCCAAACCTGTAACAATTTGATGCACAATTGTATCCAGGAAGATCATTGATCCCAAGCCTAACAAACATCTAATATACAACACATTGACTAGAATTTGGATGTGTTATATGCATCATAGGAATAGAATTTAATTAATCCGAATGTTCTATACATATATTATCTCAAGAAAGATGAATGATCATCTATCTTTTCTATAGCTCAATCCATTTATGCATATTTGTAGTCAGTGATAAAAGAACATTATAGAAGATGAATACTCCATTAACATGTGAAGCTTCATCCTCTTTTCAGAAGTTTGCAAAAGGCCTTTTTAACTCCAAAAAGCCCTTCCTGCAATTTGCCACCATTTGAGCAATAAAAAGGTTGAAAATGAGAGGATAGCAAGCAATAGTTATGTCACATTTGTAAAACTAATTTTTATGGGAGGTCTAGTGGGGTTGAACATCATTTGTCATGTGAGAGTGGAAATGGGGTTAAATTTTGTGTGAATATAATATTAGAAGAGCAGTTGAAATGACAATGCTGGTTGGGGAAAGCTAGCAACAAACTATTTCTAATAGACGAGCATTTATGACATTGCCATCTATTAGCAAGAATTCCAATATATCAACTAGAGATAGAGGGAAGAGAAAGGTCATTTCCATTGCAAGTAGAAAAAATACAATTGTGGGATTGATGAATTTGTGACGATGTGAGGAAACCGGTGATTCAATGATCAAAATATTTTATGCCCATGCCATCCCACTTCATATGGCAAGGTCTCCTTATTTCAAAGAGATATTGAAAGATACTATTGTAGTTGGTCCCTCTTATGTGATTCTTAGACAATTTTAAAATGGTGAACATATTAATAGAGAAAATGAGACAAATATAAATTAGGACTTGTTTGATAGTAATGGATGGGTTAAGTGATATTAATATTATTATTACATCTCCAACAAATTCATACTTTTTTTTAGAATTATTGAATGTTCTAAAAAATATAAGAATACTAATTACCAATTTAGCCTTTTGAAAGATGTCATAGATAATAGCCTGTACATGTTGTGTGGTAGAACCCTTACCAATTGTTTTAGGTTCTTTGCTATGTCAAGCCCTTGAAATCTTGCCTAAATATAAAAATCCTCTAAGTCCTAACAAGTCTTGTCTAAAGCCCTAAACCCTATGTTATAATTTGTCATTGACTTGTACCCGATTGCCCATTTACTTGAATGTTTTTAGGGCATTCTCAACAATTCCATTTTGTGCATTTCCTTTTATCTCTGAAGCCTTGAGAACTCTTTACTTTGAGGTGCCTTCACATATATTGAATGCATAACTAGGGTTAAATTCCCAACTAGGGTTTGGATTGAGCTCAAAAATGGAAATTTAACTTGGTTTCTTGGTTTCGAGTGAATGTGCCCAAGCCCTTCTACTTAAACTAGTATATAGAGACAACTTAACTCATTATTGTAATTTAAAGTCTGGCTTGTCAATTATGCCTAAGAAGACTATATATGCATTGGGCTTAGTTTATGAGCTCATCGATTATTAGAGTAGATTTGATTATGTGGAGTTTCTAAAATTTTATGAAGTGTATTTGAATGAACTCTCATTACTTGTTCACTGCTCATGTTGTTCATGATTTCAACTTACAATCTATATTTATGATGTCTACACATATTTCTAATGTTACTCCTTGGTGTATTACATTTATTATGGGAACTTTGCACGGTGTGTCTTCACACCACCATTTCGTTGTTGCATTTTGTTCTTCCCCATCTTCTATGTACGAGTATAGATTAATTAGATCCTTTTAGTTTCAAATAGAAACTCTCTTTAATCAACCATGGATTGTTGGAGTAGATTTGATTATGTGAAATTTCTAAAATTTTATAACGTGTATTTAATCAACCATAGATTGTTATAGTGTCAATGACTTCAGTCAATGCACCTATGTGTCAATGTGGTGCTGGGCGATGCATATTGAGGACGTCACAGACATCAAGAAATCCCGGGCGTCAATTTTGGGATTGCCCAAAAAAGAAAAAGGTCTGGATATGTAATTATAGTTTTATGTTTAAAAATAATGTGACAACTAATCATTTTAGGAAGAACTGATGTAGATTTGGTATTGCACGGAAATAGTGAATGTGAATTCTTCTGGTGGGTCGATGAACCCAAATGTACGTCTACTCCATCTACAGCTATACCCAAATTTACGTCTACCCCATCTACATCCTTACCTGATGTAGGGAATGAGTGCAAGGAGTGCAAGGCTCGAGAGGCAGCTAGTGCCGCCAAATTATTTTCAATGGCGAAAGCAGAAATCATGTTTCTGCGATGCATTCTTTGTGTACTATGCGCACTACTTTGTTGGGAACATATGCGTAAATGTGGTTAACAGACAGACGGCCATTGTAGATACATGAAGTTTTTTATAATTTAAAGTAGATACGATGGACATATTTTGATAAACTCATGAACTTTTTTGTTATTTATGACTCAGTTATATTTTGAATATAAAATTAAACAAAATTAAATATTAACCTTATTAAAAAAAATTTGAAAAATATTTATGATTTTCTATATAAAATTTAATTAAAAATATATATATATTTATGGTTTTCTCTATAAAATTAAATAAAATAACAAAATAAATCATAAAATGAACTAATAAAAATAAAATATAATATAAAAAAATATTAAAATAGTTCAAAAAATAAAATAAAAATCATAGTCAAATACCAATTCTAGTTTTAAAAAGTGGAACCAAACGGAGGATATACATCTTCTCGCTCATATTCCGGGTCAACCAAACAATCCAATCTATAATCCGGAAATGAAAAACTCGATTATCAAATCCATGATTTGACCATTTCCAGCATTTGATCAAATGCAGCATTTCCTAATTCCCGCTACCAAACGGGCCCTAAGAGTATACCTTCAAGGCTACAACAAAGAACTAGTATCACATACCTCCAAAGTTGCAGACTAAAAGAAGAAAGGCTTCTACTGATGGGGGAAGCACATAACTCCAAAACTTCGCGCCATTTTGGAGTTGATAAGACATTAGCTCATTTGCAATGCTATGTGTCTTGGACTAGTCCATGTAAAATGAGGAATGTTCCACGCAAACAAGCAACTGGTTTGATTGTAACAAATGTTTGGGTCCACTTTGAACTGTCAAAATCTATTGATTTCGTCCTTGGATAGAGATTCCAGGTTTGTAGGGAAATGTTGGTTCATACTTCAGGACAAAAAGGATACAGGGCTCCAAGAGAGTACTACTTTCCATCCACTATTTGATTGAATAGGTTTAAAGACTTTTTACTAACAGAGGCAAGAGTCTACAGCATATATGCATTCTCTTAGTCTACAGTTTTTAAAAATAAGACTAAATCGATGGGAGTTGAAGGAGAGTCACAGAATATGGTCATCAAACAATATAAAACATCAAACATGTGTAAAAGGAATCATCAAACAATATAAAACATCAACCAGGTGTAACAGGAATCACCTAGAACAAGAATTGCTTCCATCAGTTGTCCTCTGCCTCTTCCTTTCGCTTTCCTCTGCAGGAGCTGAACATCGCACATTCGATTGGGCAGGGGCACCATTTCTGCTATATAAAGTCACAAATAAGAGCTCTATATACAATCAATGTGGCTGACTCTGTTTCAGATAATCCAAGGTGATTCAATGCTTGAAAGGCAGTTTCACATCATTGTTCCAAATAAAGCTGGATTTAAGATATTTGTGATGTTGGGTGTGGACAGACATAAGAAAACAATAGCTTCGGTTTTTTGTAAAGATGTATTTAAAGCTACTCATTCTTCTCTTAATGACGCGGGTTCACATACATTTCTAGCTTTTGGAACTAGCCTTTAAAAAGGCAAATGTTCATGGGGGAGATATGGGACTTGGTAAGTTAACCGTTCCCTTGGAACCACAGAAGCTTGTTTTTTAACAACATTTTTGCATGATATGAAATGCCTTGTAAAACAAAAAAATGGGTCAGGGGGATATAAACATTTTCTCATCTGCAATGGCTAGAGAATCAATGGAAAGAAGGCCTAAATTTGAAGATTAGCAGAAGAGCGTGAAGACATTAATGATATAAATGATGAATGTGGAATTCATAATTGAAAAATAACAGAGGAAGAAGAAGAGAAGATCCATTCACATTATATTTTACAACCTAAGAACTAAAGGCAAATGGTGGTGGATATCAGGTTGTCAGGTGGCATCACTGTGATTCTTGGAGGCATCTTTGAGGTGTTTATGATAGTCAATCTGGAGAGAGTGACATCAATAAGAGGCTTGCGTAATGGAATTCAAAAGTTACATGGCAATATTCAAGTCAACAACCAAGGCATGCGAAAAAAGGCCCACCAAATATCAATATGGAGGACGCAGATCAGGTGATTTATTATGGCTCATAAAAAGGTTTGAAGATGCATTGGAAGCTGACCCTTTTCCCACGCCTTCAAGGAATCAAAACAAGTTAAACATCATAAATATGTCCCTATTTTCAAGCAAGAAGGTATTCGACAGGATTTATGATTAGCAAGGATAGTTATGACAGTTGGAAACCATCATTGACTCTTGCAGGAGGTAGAGAGAGTTTTGATTTTTTCCCAAGGAGAATATCTAGATCATTCAGTTTAAAATAAAACAACCTCATCTTCTATGCCTAAATGGAGAGTTGGTTGGAATAGTTTAAGGAAGAGAGTTAGAGGAGTGTTTCCCCAATGTTCCAAAGGAGGTTTGACTTGGCCTCAAGGGGTGGAAAAACATTTATTCCTCCATAAAGGGACTTCTATGATTATCTCTTGGGGTGTAATTCTTGCAATTTTCCTGCTCTGTACTTAAACCTGAAAAGGTTCTATCTATCCAAGAAATATTGTATTGTAACTCAGAAAATCAGTCCTAGAGGCTGAAACATGTGTAATATTTCATTTTTCAAGATAAAATCAGTCATTTTCAGATTCGTACTATTGTAAAGATACCTTTCAACAATAAGCTTTCAGTGATTTTGCCTTCTCAGGAACTGTTAAATTGTGTGCAAAATAATGATTGAAGTATTATTGTGTTTTCTCAGGCAGAAATTGTATGACTCGTTCCAGCAACTATAGGCAGAAAATGTACACTTTATGCAAGTGGCTAACAGTTTTTTAGCTGTGAAAACATCTCTTCTCATTTAAAAACTATTGAAGAATCAAACCTCCTTGCAAAACATTGTTGTACTGGCAAATGAAAACAATTGAATTAAGTGAAATTGAGTTGATTATTGATACATTATGAGTACTAAATAGAAGTAAAGGCGACAACGTTATCTGGTGCATCACCCCATTTCATGTCTTTTTCTCTCCCTTTTCTCAGTGAAAGTAGTAGTACAGATGAAGTACCAAGAGGAACCAACCTTCTCTAAAGGTTGGTCTCAACTATCAAAGCACACATCCTATGGGATGATCTCATGTTTCACTAGCTGAGTTGAAAGTTCAGGCAAGGCTACAAACTTTTATGGTTTATTAGGAGTTTCAAATCTATGGTTAAAATGGCTTATGGTTTATGACACCTACAAATTTTCACTCATCCAAAAGGACTTTAGCTATGCAATCAATCAAAATCAATATTATAGTTCAGGTTTGAAAAGACTTGACCTATTATATATAGACTACAGACTTAACCTCTAACCTATACGTTTTGTTAGATTGTATAAAGTGACTCGGATCTAAAATGTTTAAATGTGACATGGTGAGCAAGGTTGACCTCTCTTGGATCACATAGATTCATGGTTAAAAGGACTAGATTTATTGAGGCAAATAAAGAATTTGGATTTTAGAATTTTTAATTAATTTATGATAAATAAAAAAAGCTGGCAAAATTTAAACTTGAAATATTGAATTGTAACTGAAATAATTTAGGAATTAGGAAACTACAAAAAAATGGAAAAAATAATGTTAAAATTAACCACCAGACTGATTTCTGAATATTCTGAATGTTATGTTTAATCAAGATGCAAAGAACCTAAATTGCACTAAGTAATTCTTTTTCATGAAATTTTGTGGTGTGTAGTAATGGTGCAAAAGGGCGATCCGAGAATTGAAAAGCTAATTTATCAAAGTAAATAATAAATTCAAAACTTATAACCTACTTGAAAAACAATGTTTTAAGTCAAACTTAACTTAGTGAACAAAGAGGTAAATATGGTGAATTATGATCGAAGCATTTATCAAATGATTGTAAAAGGAAGTTTTATTACTTAAGTGTGGTGTATGTGATACACAAACTCAAAGGTTGGTACCTGTTGTATTTCCTTGATGCTTGTGATGTGCAGTGCTGCTTCCTTTTCTCCTCGTCATCGCTGCTGTCTTTATTGAGCTCCATTAAACAATCATCACCCACAAAAAAAGCCAAATACAAAATACCAAATAAAACTTAAAAAGAGAAGAGAAAAAACTTCTTATAAAAAATATAGAATACAAAAAAAGGCGTACCAAATTTATAAAAGTAGTCCTCCAAACAAAATAAAAACAAAAGAGGCATGGCCATGCCAAATAAAAATAGAATGACAGCTAAACAACATGACATGTAAACAACTCATTCCAAACACTCATAGTCTATGAAGTGAATCTGACTTCGCCAATCAAGCTGTTAATGACACTGCAAATGCAACAAAAAATCGTGCATTACCATTACTATTAATCCTATTTACATTAAATTTCAGAATAAATTTTAACTTGTTTTATAATTAAAAAATAAATAAAATATGATTATCATAAATATAAATTTCTTTTATTGAAATTAAAAATTGCCTAATCAAAAGCATATATCCATTAACAAAGATTTATCAAAAAAAAAAAAAAAAAATCAACACATGAATTTCATTAAAATACACATCTATGACGTTTGCAAAACATTGTGCATGGTGCACCAAGAATTCCTTTGAAAAAGAACACAGAGAAATTTAGGAGCGTACTTGAGAAGAATGTCTTACAAGTTACAACAATTCGGCCAAATGGAGATCGCTGAAGGAGATATAAAGCTGAGCAATGCTCTGCAAAAAGTGGGCTGCCTGATAGATGTCAGAGATGCTGAACATGTGAGACATTTTCATCCAGAAGAAGAGTTGAAGCTTCCAGCATTTGAAGAGGAATATTGTTAAGCATATGCTGCAGTCTCTTTTACTGATGCCATCAATGTTTAATCAAATCCTGAAACAACCACAAGCACGATATATAGTAAGTTTTAATACAGCCACGTATCCCTGTGTTCACTTCATAAACAATATTCCAAACAAATGTAATCATAGATCTGTAAATATTCTCCCTTACTTTTGGAATTTATACCACACTCTGTTATATTTAAAACTTGCTTAGTGGCTACCCTATATTTTAACCAGAACACCAGAGCACATTATTTCAACAACCTTATTCAGAAGATTCCCAATGAAAACATCTGAAGCATACGTGCTCCTCAAAAAGACTCAAATCTAGAATAAGAAGGGATTGTCTAAACAGATGACGTATAATAACTGGCACAAAATTAGTAAGGGTGTGAAATTCTATGGAGGAAAATTAAAAGCTGTAAAAATGCCCTTCTTCCCTTGTCCTAGCATTTTAATGTCCTAGCATCAGTTTTGCTTTACAATACACCCATAATAGACCTGCCTGAGTCCAAGGTGAGAGATGATCTTAATGCTAAGAGTATACCTTCAAGGCTACAACAAAGAACTAGTATCACATACCTCCAAAGTTGCAGACTAAAAGAATAAAGGCTTCTACTGATGGGGGAAGCACATAACTCCAAAACTTCGCGCCATTTTGGAGTTGATAAGACATTAGCTCATTTGCAATGCTATGTGTCTTGGACTAGTCCATGTAAAATGAGGAATGTTCCACGCAAACAAGCAACTGGTTTGTTTGTAACAAATGTTTGGGTCCACTTTGAACTGTCAAAATCTATTGATCTGGTCCTTGGATAGAGATTCCAGGTTTGTAGGGAAATGTTGGTTCATACTTCAGGACAAAAAGGATACAGGGCTCCAAGAGAGTACTACTTTCCATCCACTATTTGATTGAATAAGTTTAAAGACTTTTAACTAACAGAGGCAAGAGTCTACAGCATATATGCATTCTCTTAGTCTACAGTTTTTTTTAAAAAGACTAAATCGATGGGAGTTGAAGGAGAGTCACAGAATATGGTCATCAAACAATATAAAACATCAAACATGTGTAAAAGGAATCATCAAACAATATAAAACATCAAACACGTGTAACAGGAATCACCTAGAACAAGAATTGCTTCCATCAGTTGTCCTCTGCCTCTTCCTTTCGCTTACCGCTGCAGGAGCTGAACATCGCACATTCGATTGGGCAGGGGCGCCATTTCTGCTATATAAAGTCACAAATAAGAGTTCCATATACAATCAATGTGGCTGACACTTTCCCCAATCTTCTTCACCCTATCCCAGTCGGCATCACAATCTTCGACTCCGCATCCTTATCATTCATGATGGCAGACACATTCCATGTCACATCATTTCACAAAAAGAAAGGAGAAAACATGGAAGAGGGCAAACCCCAACACAATTCAAGAAGGTCAAACCCGTTCACAAGGGCTCTTTTTTAAACGGCCATGCTTCGGAGCCATTAGTGGAAGACAATGGGCACATCATCACCCGAGAACTCATAGGAAGACAATAGCTCCCGAATTTAGTTGATTTTTAGAAATGGAAGATGATAGCTAATTCAAGAAGGTCTCCTCTAGAGAAGTGTCTGCCATGCTTCAGTTTCAGAGCTGTTAGGGCACGTTGCAGAGCTGATGAACATTCGAGAGCTGTTTCAGAGCTGTTAGGGCATATTCCTTTTGCGAAAGGCCTGTTAGGGCACGGTTGAGAGATGGATACTAGAACCTTATTTGAAATTATTTATGCGCATTGCAGAGATGGATGCACATTCCTGCTTTTTTTGAACGGGTATGCTTTTTTTTCAGCGGGCGTGCAACAGAAACGATAAAAAAGTAACTTTGAAACTATTTTTAAAATTTGATGAACTAAAACAATTTTTTTAAATTGATTTTCATTTTTCTTTTCTTTTCTTTTCTTTTTTTTTTTTGTTGACATTACTAGCAACTAATTGGCAGGCTTAGTGGTAGGTTTTATGTTTGATTCTTAACTAATTTGATCTTTAAATAATTGGACAGTTGAGTTTAAAGAGGCTTGGAGGAAAGTATTAAATTTGACTCCTAGCAAGTCTAAAACCATTTATTTCATTACTAGAGGGGCTATGTCTGACTCTGAGATTACTCAGGTGATGGAAATTTGAACAATCAAATGAAAAGAAGTGTTTTCTTCCCTATTTCCACTACCATTCATAATTGTTGTGTGTCACCTTTGGCTGATCCAATTTTACAACCAACTCCCCTCATGATCACATGTTTTTTACGTTGCTTCTTACATTTCAACCTTTTCCCCAAAACATCATCATTTTAAATGCTATGTCTAACAACTCCAAAAGGAGGGAGTTCTTCAAATTCAAATTGTTTCAAAAAACATGGTCATTTACTTGAGAGTTTTGAAAACTCAGAATGTCCCTGGTATCCTTGCTTCCAAAACCATCTTCTTTCATTTTGGTTATCTACCCTGATACTCCATGAATCAAAAATATATCCTTCAATACTACGAAAGTCCTCAACTAATGCCCCTTTGCCTTGATCCATCAGTGACACCCCAACCATTGACATGGTATCAAGTACTTCATTGTCATCTCTCCACACATGAGTTATTTTGAACTCCTCAATCAATTTTAGCAGAGATTTAATCCTTCAAATGTATTTGTTTATATACTAGACACTTGGCTCCCCTTTGATAATATCATTAATTATGACTAATGAGTCCCCTTCTAGATGAAGTTTAGATACTTTTAGATCATTTGATGTTTTAATTGCTAAAAGGGTTGGAGGGACCTTAGCCTCATTATTAGTTCCTTCCACTAATCTTTTCACTCCCAACATCAAAATATTGCCTTTCTAGTCTCTCACCACATATCAAAGTTTATTTTTATCCATCCTATGTTTAGAAGGATCCAAGGCACCTCTTTTACCTTCTTGGAATTAGGATTAGCCCTCAATGGCCCATTAATAGACTTGAATTTAATCAAGGGCCATCTTGATTGAATTCTTGAACCTTCTTGGTTGAAATAAGTTTTGTCTATGTTTACACATGATGTTGAATTACTTGGTAATTTTGAGATAGCTCTTTCTATTCGTGCTAGAAATCTCTTCATATATTCACATTTTTCTTGAGAGATCCTTCTACTATGTTATTTCTAAATTTTTTATACAATCGTTGAAGGACAAATATATTGTATGCATGAGAATATTGATGTGTGTCCTAGGAGAAACTAACTTTTTCCAAATCTTTCAAAGTTGTAGGGAGGGGCACATACAATCCAAGGTGATTCAAAACAAACTTGCAACATTCTTGAGAAAACTTACAATTGAGTAAGATATAATCCAACGTCTCCTCCTCCTTGTTACAAAGGAAACACTTGAAAGGACCAAAAAAGCCAATCTTCTTCAATCTGTCCCCAGTTAAAATTCTACCTCTGAATGTCAACCAAGCAAAGGATCTCGCTTTTGGTAAGCAATGTTTATTCCAGCACAAGCTTCTAAGCCATTCTTCCAACCAAGCTTCATTCTAAAGGATGTTGTATCCTATTTTGACTGAATACTCTCCTCTAATTGAACTACACCAAATAATTTCATATGTTGTCCTTGTAAGAGAAAGAGACCTATTGATAAAGATGTCTCAAAGGATTTGAGTTTCATTTTCTTCCCTCCCTGAGTTGGCTAGATCTTTCCAATGTCATTCCCTCTTCAAACTCTCCCTGTCGGCCTCAAAAAATTACTAACCTTTGTACCCCATCTCTTCTCTGTGATTTCCTTTATTCTATTAATGTTCTCTTTTTCAACCAACAACTCCTTCCTATCCTAGGAATTTGTCCATAAGTTTGCACTTCTCCCATCTCTCAACTACCAATAAATGTGATCTATAATGACTGGCCTATAACTCACAATAAAATTCCATAATGAAGAGCCACGTGGAGAGTCCTAAATATTTAAAATTCTAATTCTCTCATTATTGTCCAAATACTTTGCTTTTGAAATTCTTGCCCATTTATGTTCTAGATACTTATCCATGTTCCATACTAGCTTTGCACCCATGGCCTTATTGAGTATTTTCCAATTCCTTAAGTTCTAGCTCCACCCGAATCTTTTGGTTTATGAATTTGATCCCATGCCAATAGAGGAATCTTATCCCCATTCTTATTCCCATTCCAAAAGAAATTCCTCATCCTTTATTCAAGAGTACATATCACCTTCATTGGAATCCTCAAACACATCATAAAAAAAAGGGGTATAGTAGATATGACAGTCTTTAGCATTAGAATCCTACCTGCCAATGTTAACCATCAACTTTTCCAACCTTCCATCTTACCTATACACCCATCAACTAACCCTTTCTAAAGAGAAGATTTGCACAACCCTGCAAAAAGGGGAATCCCAAGAAATTTACCTAGTAGTCTGCCTAGCCACACGTTGAAGATCCTCAAAACCTCTCTTTGAACATTTTGGTCTGTATTAAAAAAGAATACTTCAGATTTTCTCCAATTAATAGTTTATCCTAAAACCTTGTGATATGTGTCCAAAACTCTCTTCATGACTTGTGCTTCCCTCAAGGTAGCTTCCCCTAATAATATAGTGTCATCAACAAATTGTAGGTGAGATGCAAGATAAGCTCCTCTAGCAACTGCCACTCCCTTCCTCTGACCTTGTATCTTCCTTCCCAAAATCAGCCTCCCCAACACTTCAACCATCAATATAGAAAGAAAATGGGAGATGTGATCTCCCTGTATGAGGCCCTAGGATGTAGGAAAGAACCCTTGTGGGCTCCCATTTACCAAGATTTATACATGATACTCAACTGTCATACCCTTAATCCAAGAAATCCATTTCCTACTAAATCCAAATTTCTCTAACACTCTATATAAAAAGCCTCTATCCACTCTGTCATAAGCTTTCCTTATGTCCAATTTCACGTTCTTTTTTTTTTTGCCTACCCACTCTGATCGAATGGATTGCCTCATGGGCAATAATTATTCCCTCCATAAAGGATCTATTTGGGGTGAACCCACTCTACTCCTCTGATATCAAATTACCCAGAATCTTCTTCAGCCTATTTACAACCACCTTTGAAATAATTTTATATATAACATTGCATAATGATATAGGGTGAAAATATTCAAAAGTTTTTACATCCTCCTTTTTCAGAATTAATGCTACCAAGGTATTATTAAAATATTTTAGAATGAATCACTTTTTCCTAGATTCCTTGACCACTTCCCATATTTTCATCTTGATCACCTCCTACAATTTTTGATAAAATAGTTCTTGAAACCCACCGATCTAGGTGACTTATCCCCTTCTAAGGAAAAAAGTGCCTCTTTTAATTCTTCTAGTTGAGTCAGAGGTATTAACATCTCATTATCTAAATTTGAAACTAGGTTGGGGATAATGCCAAGAACATCGTCATACTCTACAATTGTGACCAAAATGTTTGTAGACCATAAAGAGGAAAATAAAGAAACAACCTCCTTATTGATATCTTCTTCCTTGAAGCATCATTGTCCATTAGTAAAAATAATAGAAGAAATCCCATCAGAAGACCTTCTTGATTTGACAGAGCTATCAAAAATCTTCTTATTTCGATTGCCTTCCTTCAACCAATTTTCTCTTGATTTTCTACACTAATAGATTTCTTCCCTTGCTAGAATCTTAGCATATCGATCCTTAAAACCCTTTTTTAGTGAGAAAATCTACTTAGTCCTTACCATCTATCATCACCTTATTGTAAAAAGATTCAAGATGACCTTCTAATATCCCCTTTTCAACAAAAATGTCTTTAAAATGGGTCTAATCCCATACCTTCAAGATACCTTTGATAAATTGGAGTTACTTGAATAGTTGAAAACCTTTATTCCCTACACATGATGGAGAGTTGCACCACTAATATGCAACCATCTCCAAAAATCCCGCTTCATGAAGCCACATCTTTTTGAACTTGAAAAGGCACATTAAAGGGATTGAATCCTTTTGCAACATTAAAGCCACAAGAAAATGGTCCAAGCCAATGAACGAGAGTATAGAAGCTTTAAAGATCAAGGGAAGATAATCACATCACCCCACCAAAAAGAAAATATATATTTTTTCTGCAATATTTTTTCAAATCACCGCCTTCTATTTGTCCATGTAAAAAATTGATTATGTACTTTAACTTCACACAACCCATTCCCTATAACAAAATTATAGTAATCAGTTTGGATATTTCCCAGTGATCCCTTCCCTCCCTTATTTTTTGCTAGTTCAAGGGTGGTGAACAACCCCATAATAGGTAATAATAATCATGCCAAAGCTTCACCTAGGAATAGTGTATTCAACTAAGCATCATTTTCCCTATTATGAAGTGCATTTAAATTGTCAACCCAGGGACTATACTTGAAATGGGACAACACAGTTTGTGCACTAAGTTCCTCATAAAGTCATTTCACTTAAGTTGTAGGAAGGAAAATACATGAAAGGAACTACACTATTGTTGTAGGAAAGTAAAGCACACATAGCTACTTAAATGAAATTGATGCTGACAACCATAAGTTCAAATATAACCTATTCTACCAACCCAAAGTATTCACTATGGCTATCTCTACAAGTGTTGTAGGAACATACAAAGATTATAATGCTACAAGAGGAAATAGTGAATTCTACCTTAATTACTGAAAGTGCTTAAACTACTTACTCTATTCTACTCTAATCCACCTCCCAAGTGGGCCCCCTTGGTTGGCTTCTTCTAGATATGAACTCAAAATGTTACTCAAAATCACTCTTTTATTGTATATTTAGAAAAACTGGTTACATCATCATTAAACAGTGCATAGAACTAAAAAGTAACTTGCTTGCAATTATAGCAATAATACAATCATCTGTCTAACTTGATTTCTAACAATCATATCCCTTTATATAGAGGGTTGACATTTATTTGAAAACAAAGATAAGGTCTGACTGATTCATGCCATAAAGAAAGGAGAATGCGATAGTCCAAAAAAAAGATCATAAAGACTAAATAACCACTTCAATAGAACATTGACTGTAGAGGAAATATAGCATAGTTGTGCTTCCTATATTCCCTGAAATGATCACTCCTTCAATTCCTCAAGCATGTTCCACAGTGGCATAATAGTTCTCCTCATCGTGGCTTGGAAATTTATCGCTTCTTCATCAATGTTGTCGATTCACTCTCCAGTTGCTCCTGTTACCCTGGTTGGTTAGTAGCACATGCATGTATATTTAAGTATTCAACTATTCAATCATATCCAAATGTTAGGACATACATTAAAACAATTATATGAAATACAGCATCATATATATATAATATTTAGCAAGGTATGTCAACTATTATCTACCCATAAGTTTGTGGATTTGATTGTACTTATAGCATGTACACAAGTTCGAGTACTTAAAAGTCATAGCAAGTGTTTTGGAAATGTCTTAGAAAAAAGCATAAAACAATATAAAACAAAGACAAATTCCTTGCCCCTCATCTTCCTCCCAACAAGAATAATGCTTGTCCTCAAACATTATACTTCTTAGCAACTCCTCTGAATTCTCCAACTTTAGTCTTGCCTTTTTAGTTGCTTTTGAAGGTGTAGTAGAATCCTCTAGTTATTTCCCAATAGTCCATCTTGTAGTCTTCATGTAGCTAGTCCAATTTTGTAGCATTAATGTCATATAAAGGCCATAGAAGCATCGATGGCTGGAAAGTCAAAGGAAACCAGAGCTCACACCTGATTTGTCCTCCCAATTGCATGTATTTTGGTGCTCTGTTTATTGTTGCCTCTAGGGTAATAGGACTATGTGGTTTAGACTTTCTAAAAGCCTCTGGTAACTTGTGCCATCTACTTCTGACACTAGTTAGGGCTCTCTGAAATGTAAAATAAGGCATCCCTTGATACTCTTTGTAGACCTTGTCTCTAACAGCAAAAATCATGTCCCTAGATACTGTTCTTGTATTCACATAAGTGAGACTGGACCAATCCCTTAGTAGAACATTGGGCTTGCTAGATTCAACCCTCAAGGGTAGTTGCTCTAAGTTTTCTTTATCCTTATAATTATCTAGCTATATATCATAATTAGCTCCATTGTGCATACAGGACATCAAGGCTTTTAAATGTATGTCTCCTATGTAAAGCAAGGGATTCCATTCAGTCTCTTCCGAAATGATGAAGTTGTGGAGATACAAATCACAAAGAAAGTTTTTTTTCCAAGAAGGAAGGGTCTGGTATATATCATAAAATTCTTGGGTTGTCCTAAACTCAGAGTTTTTATCCTTGATAGCCATCATCAATTGGAACAAGAGAAATTGCTCTTTCAAGAAAATAACATACACTCTAGGAGGATATTTGCAAGCTATAATTTGGTCAGCCAATTTTAAGGCATGATCCATCTTTTGTTTCTATTTCTCTATTTTCTCTTTCAAGTCCTCTATTTCCTCTTTTTGATCATCAATCTCTTTTCGCATCTTTTTCCTCTCTTCTTTCCACAAATTTTTCTTAAAGATAAACTAAGTGTATAGACTGAAAAGAATAGACTGCAAAGTAGGTGGGCCAAAATCTTCTGACTTAGTCTTCAATCTTTTCTTTGCACAATGGGCCTGCTCTAAGTAGTTAGTGAACCATGTTCTCGTAAAAGGGACTATAGCATTCTAAAAACAAGGATGAGCTGATGGTTGAGGCAACTGAGGCTCTTCCTGATTACCTTCTTGAACTATTTGATGACTTTCTTCAGGTTCACTTTGATGTGTGGGAGGCTCATTATCAAATGTTTCATTTAAATTCTGAGGAGAATCTGTAACATTCGGTTGACTTGGGGAATTATCTGAAACATAATCAATATGGGTTTTTGTAGTAGGCTTTTTTGATAGAACATCCTGACTATCTGGAGAAACCTAGGGAATTTGTCCTCTCATCCGAGAACTTCTCCTCAAGGGAGTTTCTATTACCTCCATAGTTCTCTTTTTTATAGTTTTCTTTGGTCTCTCTACTGCAGGAGTAGATGTTGTAGGTGTATGCACCCTAAAATGGTCACCTAGACTTTGGGCCCCCATTCAACAATTTATCAAATCCCTGAATCAATATTTTAAAAAATCAACATTTTATCAATAATATCAATTTCCTTGATCAAATCATATTTCATCATTTTCGATCATTTGCCTTGGGCTAACCATTTATCCTAAGTCTTTATTTATTTAAAAGGAATATTTCCTCCCTTTTTAATAAATAAAAAGCCCCCACTTTTCCTCTTATCCTAAGTTGCACAAATAAAGCATTATTCTTATTTTATAAAAAGGGGGAAAACACTTTTTGTCTCATATGGACATAAAAGTCAACTCTTATTTTCCTATTGGAGGATACTTGTGCACATGGATTGCTCCTCTTTCAAGCTCCACCTTGATTAAGACTTTTGCCTCTTAATCTCCATGGTCCATTTCTCCTCATTTCCTATAAAAGAAGAGCTCTCTTCCTCATTTTAGGTCATTCACTTTTATGCTAACTTTATGCTACAGGAATTCTTGAAGACTTTGAAGCTTTTTGGAGATTATTGTTGCATTACATCTTGGCTTTCTTCATTGCTTCATAGTTTAGTTTTCATTCTTGCATAGTAGCTTCATATTTCATGCTTTCATAGTTTAGATTTCCTTTCATGCTTTAGAATAACTCATCTAGTTTAATAGGAAGGATTGTAACACTTGCTATTTCCATTTCATAGTTTAGATTGTACCTTCATTTCCATAGTTTAGCTTGCATATTTGCATCCTCATTCTTAGCTTACTAGCATTGCATTTCATTTGATTATTGGGAATATTGGCATTCTTGCCCTTGTCCTCATTTGAATCTCTCATAGTGTGGTTTACTAGCAAGGTTATAGGCCTAATAGCTCTAGCTGAGAGCAATATTCAAGCTATCCTTGTGACTCCATGCTTAGGGAGCTATGGATCAATTTTTGAGACCTCATTCTTGAATGTTCTTGAATTTAATGATTCTTAGAAGTGCACTATTTTGTGTGTACATTTTTGGTGCCCACCGTGGGGCAAAACATTAGCATTTTGTCCTTTATCTTCTACATTTTCGTTAAATTTTTCATCAATTTTTGACTTTATTTTCGGTCTCTAGTTTTTTGTCTTAGAGTGTCATATGACACCTTTCACCAGTGTTGTGCGACAATTTCTTGTATAGCAGCGTGACACTTTACCATTTAAAAGTGTTGCACTGTTTGGCAGAAAGTGTCGCACTATGACCTGTATCCTGTCGCCTATAGATAAGGTGCACTGTCGCATCAGGCTAAACTATCACACCATTATGCAGAGAAGTGTCATGCAACAATCCTGCTGATTATAATGTTGCCTATACTGACAGTGAGCTATTTTTTAACCTTTTTGGCCAAGTTTAGATTTAATCAGTTTACTGGTTTGATTTACTGCAGTTAGATAGATTCCATTTGCAAATTTCATTTAGATTTTGAGATTTTTCTAACCTTGTGTGCCTAACAAGTTGTGGTTGTAGGTACATTTTCTTAAGAAATTTTCCAAAATTGCATGCTAAAGGGCTACTAATGGTTTTTGTAGGGTTGCCCAAAAAGCATAAAAATACAAAAAAAAAGTGCTTGTTGTTTATTTCATTTTCAAGTGTGGCAATTACTAGTTGTTTCATTTCATAGGAACATAATATCTTGTGGAAGAAATTTTGAGGTGGTAGAAGTATGCTCTTCACCCTTGTGGTGAACCAAAAAATCTTGACCCGTCTTAGGATTTTGGAAGCAAGAGGGTAATTGAACTTTGCTTGGTGTGTTTGGGAGAAAGCTTTGAGATAAAGGAGTATGTTCTTCACCCTTGTGGTGAAACAAAATCCTTGAACCTCATAAGTTGATCCACTTTTTGTTTAGATCTTTAGAATCCTTTAGCGGGCCTGCTCTTGAGCAATCAAGAGGAATGACCCAAGTGGGGACAAGCTTATTACCGGCTATTCCGATCCACTATAAACTCAAGGCTATCAAGGACACAAAACCTTGGTAGACGTAGTGCTTGTCTTCGCTTGATGTGAGTACTTGTGGGATTGTGACCATGAGGAAAATATTGAGCAAGAATGCTTAAGGTACTCTTGAGGTCACGAGGTCTGTTACTTGTCGCAAGGTAAGGAGTCCCTTTGGGGAGCAAGAGGGGTACTACAAACAGAAGCCCTTATTAAGAACCATAGTTAGAAGCCACCCTATTTTGCTACTTAGCTTCTTGGTGCAAGGATTGATCCAAGTGGAATAACTCGGATCACCCCAAGACTACTCACCATATGTGTTCCTTTGGTTGTGTCTTTGGCACTTCCTTGACAAAGCCAATATCTATTGTGGGAAACCACTTTGTGTGAGGCAATGGGACTTCAAGTTGTGGGCCAAGTTGCTAAGTATTGAGCCTTGACTTTTTAGGATAGAAAGTGCTTGAAGTGTTCTTGTTGTGCTATACCTATGTAAATGTTCTTGCATACTCAACATCTCGGTAGCACTCATAAGGTTTTTCAATTTTTGATATCACAATTGTTTGTCTTGGCAAGGTTGCTTTTGCCCTTGTTTCAAGTGTTTGAAGACATGTTTGATCTCATACTGTTTGCAAACCTATCAATTTACTGTTGTCATTGTGATTGAAATCAAAAAAATCAACCCTCAAACTGAAAATTTTGAACAAACAATCCCAAAACTGAGATTTTGCACTTCACTGGTCAAAGAGTCATGGAACACTGAAAAGTTGTCGCACCCTGTTTTGAGAACTGTCACGCGACAGTTCGTCCTTGCACAACTTTCACCCCGCTTACCCAGAAAGTGGCACACTACTAGTCTGGAAAGTGTCACCTAGTGGAGCACGAAGTGGCGCTTAGTCTTAAAGTGGCGCACTGTTTGCCTGGAAAGTGTCACCTGAGAATTTTCTGTTGTATACCTGGTTTTAGTCATTTCGCAGTTGCTTTTAGTTGGCTAGGTCTTTAGGTAGGTAACTTATCTTGCTGTTGGAAGCCTGTCTTTACTCTGAATTTCTATTTTTAGCCCTCTAGGGGTAGTGTCATTTGATTTACCAAGTCACCTTGGGAAGAATTGTCAAGTTAGAAGATTATTCTTGTTGAGAAAGTACATCTCTAGAGTTGTTAGTAACATTCTTGGAGAATTTTAGTACTCTTTCTGTCCAAATCATTTCCATTCAAATTTAATTTTAATTATACAATTTGGCTAAGTCCATCCTCCTAGTTCAAACGTGCAAGGATATTGATCCTTTGATTTAAGCACCTCTTTGACAGTGTTGGTAACGCCTTTTGCAATTTCTATCTTACCATCTCTTTTTTTTTGGACATTAGAGAACTTTGATTATCCTAGTTTGGTGTTGACACTTTGAGAGGTCACCTTATCATCAAGAATCCTTTTCTTTCATGTCAGTTACAACAAGGTACCAAGTGAATCAAGGGAAACGACCCCCGGTTGTCTTTAATCAGTTACCCTTAGTTAAGACTTGTCAACAACAAACGGGAAAAGAGCCCATTTTTTACCAATCCCCTAAGAGTGAGTCTAAAGTTTGTTTTGATCCAAAGAGAAATTTGAATACCTCTTTAGCACCTTTTTCATCAAATATGGATATGAGTTATACCTTGACCAAACAACAAAGAGAAATAATAGATCAATCACTTGGTGACATTTTTCAAAGACATAGGTGTAACATGTCATTCAAAGATGACAATCAACCTGACTCACCTCCTATTAATTCAAGATATCTAGATGCTCATCAACAAGCTGAAAGACATTATGCACAAGCTCATCAAGATGCACGGTCGCAACATGAGGACCAAAACAACCAATCTTATGATGCTCATGTGAACGTAGCTAACTTGTTCAACCATTCAAGACCAAGTTCCCCACTAAAGACAACTTCATGATATACAAGTGAGAGGCTAAAAAGAATTGAACAGGAAAAACAAGTTGCAAAAGAAGAACGAGCGGCAAAAAAAGAAAAACTTAGGCTCCTAGAAGAGGAACAACGAGCTTTTTTGGACATAGAGAGAAAAGCATTCCAAGAGGAACAAGATAGGATATTGGCCCAACAACTCAACAATAAATTTAACAATGGGGGTACCAACAGTGGAACCAACTCTCCACCATCTACCCCCTCAGCAACTCCAAGAAGTAGAAGGCGGTCAAGGACCCTTTCAAGATCACCTAGTCCTAGAGGAAGAAGGACTTCTCAACATACACATTATAGGAGACATACACCTCCTAGACTTTCAAGACAACCCTCCCAACGAGCTCATCATGACTCTCAACATGGAGGAAGTAGTGCCAACTTTGATGCTCACAATTTTATGAGAATGCAACAAGAACCACTATTTCAACAATATGTGGAAAAATATGTTGAGCAAAATAAGGATCAATTCTTGGAAAGCTTGATCAACAAGGGTGCAAGGGTCCCATACAACTTTGACGTGGACAGAAAAATTAAGAAGCAAAACCCTTCACAAGAAGAGGAGATAAAACAAATGAAGAAGATGATGGAGAAAATGATGGCTCCTAAGAGTTCCTTCAACTTGGATTCCATATGCCCTAATCCTTTTGATAAAAGTGTGAGTATGGTTGATTTTCCTAGAAAAGTTGAAATTCCCCTATACAACAAATATGATGGTAGTGGTGACCCACATGACCATGTGCGTCAATTCTATATTATGAGTTTTGAATTCCACTATGAAGATTCCTATCTCATGAGATTATTTCCAAGGAGTCTAAAAGGTCAAGCAATGGAGTGGTTTACCAACATTACCCCTCCAATCAAAACTTTTAAAGAACTTGTCCAAAGATTTGTGCAACATTTTGCATATAATTTATCTAGGTCAGTCACCATGCTTGATTTGTGTAAATTAAAACAGAATCAAGGGGAACCCTTTGTTACATTTTTGCAAAGGTGGAGATGATTATGCTCCCGATATTCTAGGATTATTCTTGAAGACAAAAGGATTGACATTATTGTCAGCAATCTAGTGCCTAAACTGTGGTATGAGGTTAGGAAGATGGTCTTTGATTCTTTCAACACTATGGTCGAAACCGCATGTAGAATTGAGGATGTCTTAAAAGAACAAGGAATTTTGACTAAAAAAAACAACAACAATAGTCAAAATAACAAGTACCCTCAAAAGGATAAAAGCAAGAACTCGCATTGGAATAAAAATAAATAGGTAGTCAATGACGGAGTTGTTGACTCTTCTCAACTAAAGGACCAAGATGTCCTACATTTATCTAGTGTTGTTCAAGCTATGAAACTTCAAACATCCTCTAACCAACAAGAGCCTAAGCAACGATATCAAGACAAGTCCAAAAAGGAAAAGAGACAATTCACTAAGCTTGGAGACTCTTATGCAGATATTTTTAAGACCTTGATTGCTCATAATTTGGCACAACCTCAGGATCCTACAAAGTTTTGCATACCAGATCCTAAACCTTATTGGTGGAATGAGAAAGCTTACTGTGTATACCATAATGGGATTGGACATGACATTGAAAATTGTTTTAAACTTAAACATCTTGTTCATGACCTTATTGAGACTGGGAAATTACAGGTTGATGGGTTACATACTAATGCAGACCACAAAGCATTCAAGGAGCCTTTTCCCAAATACGATAAGGGGGAAACCTCTAAACCCAAAGATGGCAAGGCAACAATCAATTATACATACCCGTCTACAGATAATGTCATCAATATGCTTGAAGTTGTAGACAATGATGTTAACATGATGAGGGGAAAAGATCCCTATGGTTATGATGTGAACTCACCTCCCATATTTGATGAAGGACCCATTGTTTTGCTTAGAGGTCCTCAATCTCAAAGGTCATCCCAATCTCTCAATGTTATTACTAGGAGTCAGAATCAGGGTCTTGTGGTCATTAGAGGGCCTAATTCCAAACCCAAACAAGTGGCATCCAAGAATGTCACCAAACCTACAGTCACTCCAGAGATGAGCTATAACCTTGTTGATCAGTTACAATGAACACCCACTCAGATCTCTATTTTTGAACTCTTAGAATTATCTCCAAGGCACAAGCATATTCTTAAGGATGCTTTGCGTGCAGCAAATGTCCCTAATAATATAGATGTAGACCAATTCCAGAACATGGTCAACCACCTTTCTAGTCCACATTACCTTACATTTTCTAAAGAAGATGATAAAGCCTTGAGCCATCCGCACAATCTTGCCCTTCACATTGAGGTCATGATCAATAAAACCCATGTTAGGCGTGTGTTGATAGATGGGGGTGTTGGGCTCAATATTTGTTCTTTAAGTCTTTTGAAAAACCTAGGATACTCAGAGAATGTCACTGATACCAGGAAGAAAATTACTATCAAAGCCTATGATGAAGCAGAGCGAAGCTCTAAGGGTCTAGTCATTCTTCCTGTCCAAATTGGTCCTGTCGAAAAAGACATTTTGTTTCAAATCATTGATGCCAGTCCTCTAGCATACAACATCTTATTGGGTAGACCATGGATTCATGACATGCAAGAAGTACCATCTACCTATCACCAATGTGTCAAGTTCCCCTATAATGGAGTCAAAGTGTGTATACCCGAGGATAGCACATTGTCTGTCAATGCAATTTCAGTAGGAACCCATGTTCCCCTAAATAGAGCAGCAGAAAATTTTGATGCAACTCTTGAACAATGTAAAGATAAGTTCAAATCCATAGACCTTGGTATGGGAGATTATCAAATTGACTCCTTTACAAAAATGCCAATCTCACTTAGGTCCTATGGAAAGCTGTCACAAGAGATGCATCCCTCATCTTCAGCCATGACTTTGTTTGATACATTTGTAGAGTCTTCAGTGCCCATTCAAGATGAAAAAGAAGAAGTGGCCGTTAGAGATTGGATCTACAAGGAGGAAAAGTACTTGCATAATGAAAATTTCTCCCCATCTCCTAAGACCTATGGGAGAGGGTATACTTTGGTCAAGAATATGGGCTACCCAGGTCATGGTCCTCTCAGTCATGGACTAGATGCTAGAGCCAAACCCCTCGACCATGCTCTTTTTGGGCGTAGGTCTAAAAAGACAGTTGGTGTAGGCTTTGAAGATCCTAAAAAGAAAATTGTTCCTATCCTAGCTGCGATGGATAGTGATGATGAGTCTAGTTATGTGCCCAATTTGCAAAATCAGAAAGACAAGTGTGAAGATTGGATCCCTTCCACTAATCTCCTTTGGGGAGATTTAGATGCTTCAGTTATTGATCCAACAATTTCAGAACAAGAACAATCTACTATCGCAACTCATGTTGAAGATCCTGTTCAATAGACAAATGATATCCAAGAAGGTGTTACCCTTGGGGACACACATGCCTCTACCTTAAGGCCTAAAAAATATGGTTGGTGTAAGCATCCTAGTCGAGATTCAGATACAGATTCACATGAATATGAATGGGAGACTCTTTCTAATTGTTCTACAGTTGACATGGACATTATTGTTGTCCATACATATGAGTCCCAACCAGAGGTAGCTAACGAGTCTAGTGTAAGATTAGAAGATTGTAGTCCGCGAGTCACCTTAGTGGATGATGCTTCACCCGGTAGGATAAATCCTGATTTAGGTACCTTAGAGGGATACTTGACGGATCCTAACTTTGCAGTCACCAGAGATGACACCTTTCACATCAATAACATTAAACCCGCCATTAATCTACCCCTTGTTCACTATGAGCTCATTGACTGGTCTCAGCGCTATCAAGAGCCTCAGCTCCCAACCTTCCAGAATGACTACGAGATAGCGTGCTACTTGAATGCCCTTGAGCCTATAGTCTCTTCCACTAGTGAACCAACTACAAGTATGACTGAACCAAATATCAAGTACCTCAATCGCAAAATGAAGAGAAACGAAAAAAAGAATAATGGTTCTGATGGTGAAAACCACTATGTAGCGGTGTCAGAACCCAAAAAAGTAAAAATAAAGGATGTATCTAAAGGTGAAAACCTCTGCAAGGCACCTAAGGATGGGGTACTTGATAATCTTCCCTGCTATTTTCAAGATAGGTCATCAGTTCTTATTGAGCCTACACAATTAGTCAATCTGAATACAGAGGAGGCTTCGCAACTTGTACATTTAGCTCAATCTCTATCACCACAAGAAAAAGAGGCATATACTAAGTTCCTACAAAGAAAGAAGATCAATTTTGCTCGGACTTACTCAGACATGCCAGGGTTGGACACTAGTCTTATTATGCATCATTTGTCCATAGCTCCAGGCATTAAACCAGTAAAATAGAAGTTGAGGAAAATGCATCCTCACATAGCTCTACTCATCAAAGCTGAACTAGAGAAACTCTTAAGTGCAGGATTTATTAGAGCCATTGATTATGCTGAATGGATTTCCAATATTGTCCCAGTTTCAAAACATGATGGGTCCATTCGTGTCTACACAGACTTTAGAGATCTTAACAAAGCTTGCCCAAAGGATGATTTTCCACTCCCAAACATAGACATGATAGTGGACATGACTGTGGGATATGAGATCTACTCTTTGATGGATGGATTTTCTGGTTACAATCAAATTAAGATAGCTCCTGAAGATTAGGAAAAGACAACATTCACTTGTGCGTGGGGAACCTATTGTTGGAACGTCATGCCATTTGGATTAAAGAATGTAGGAGCTACTTATCAAAGAGCTATGACCACTATATTCCATGACATGATGCATAAGAACATGGAAGACTATGTGGATGACACCCTAGCAAAATCCAAAAAAAGGAATACACACCTCGAAGATCTAGAAGTCATTTTAGATCGTATGGAACAGTTTTAGTTGAGATTGAATCCCAAAAAGTGTACATTTGGAGTCACCTCTGGTAAACTTCTAGGATTCATTATTTCAGCTAAAGGAATAGAGGTGGATCCCAAAAAGGTTCAAGCAATATTAGATATGCTGCCTCCCAAAAACATCAGTCAAATGAGGAGTCTTCAGGGTTGCCTTTAGTCTATCAGGAGGTTTATTTCACAATTAGCAGATAGAGCTCAACCCTTTAACAAGACATTACACAAAGGGGTTAAATGTTTCTGGAATGAGGATTTCCAGAAGAGCATGGATCAGATCAAATAGTACTTGGCTAATCTTCCAATCTTAATGCCTCCTATTCCATCGAAACCACTCATCTTGTATGTGTCAGCAATAGAATCTTCCCTGGGGGCATTATTGGCTCAACTTGATGATACAAGAAAAGAAAGAGCTATCTATTACATCAGTTGCACACTTGTTTCCTATGAGGTCAATTATACTAGTATTGAAAAGTCTTGTCTTGCTGTGGTGTTTGCTGCCCAAAAGTTGTGACATTACATGCTTGCACATACAATACACTTGATAGCCAAAATTGATCCTCTTAAGTATTTGCTCGGCAAGGATGCTCTCATAGGTAGACTTTCTAAATGGATGATGATTCTCTCCGAATTTGACATTGAGTATGTCAAGCGTAAAGCCAAAAAGGACAAGCTATCGCCGATCAACTGGCTGATTTTCCCATTCAAGATAGTATGCCCATTCAAGTTGAATTTCTAGATGAGCACATCATGTACATGACTACAAGAACATGGAAGATGTTCTTTGATGGATCTTTCATGCACACTGGTTCAGGAGTTGGAGTGTTGTTTGTCTCCCCTCATGGGTGTACTATTCCCAAGTCCTATAAATTATTGTTCCCATGCACAAACAACATTGTTGAATATGAAGCCTTGACCAATGGATTGAAAATGGCCATAGAATGGGGAATTACAGAGCTGCACATTTATGGGGATTCGTAATTGATTATCAACCAAGTTAATAATGGAGAATATCAAACAAAGGATGACAAACTGATACCCTATAAAAAGATGGTTGATTCATTGCGATGATATTTCACTTTTGTTACATTTCAACAAGTTCCCTGAGCAGAGAACAAAGCAGTTGATGCTATGGCTACATTGGCTTCCATTCTTCAGCTAGAGCAACATGAATCTAGATATGAATTCCTGGTGGAAGAGCTACATTACCCTATTTTTGACTCCTCAAAAAGCCATGTCATATGTACTTTGGCTAGCCATGAATCATCCCGCTATGGTGCCATTTATTCATATCTCTGTGATGGCATCATCCCCAAAACCTTTAATCGCTTTGAAAGAAGAAACCTTGTTCGTAATGCCTCTTGCCATTCGCTTATCTCTGGTGATTTGTATAGGAGGGGTTTAGATGGGACACTTCTTAGGTGCTTAGAAAAGGATGAGTCCGACCGAGCGTTAGTTGACATTCACAAGGGCATTTGTGAAGGACATTCCAATGGTCTTGCCATGGCCTAAAGGTTACTTAGGGTGGGGTACTATTGGCCCACAATGCAGATGGATGCTATAGCTTTTGCCAAATCTTGTGAAAAGTTTCAGAAACATGGAAACCTGATTCATGCTCCAGGTAGGGAGCTTATTCCTTCTATTTCTAATTGGCCATTTCAATGCTGGGCCTTTGACCTTGTTGGGAAGATTCATCCCAACTCATCAGGTGGACATAAATTCATTATTACTACTATTGACTACTTTACCAAATGGGTAGAAGCCGTTCCACTATTTGTTGCTTCAGGAAAGACAATCTCTTTGTTCATATTGAATCACATCATCTGTCGGTTTGGGATACCTTCTGAAATAATCACTAATAATGGAGGTCAGTTCAAAAACAAGGACCTTACACACCTCTGCAAGAAATTTAAGATAAAACATCATTGGTCCTCCATTTACTTCCCGCAAGGAAATGGACAAGCAGAGGCTTCAAATAAAACCATTCTTAAGATTCTCCATAGAACAGTTCACAAGAATGGTAGAGACTGGCACCTACAAATCAATCCAACCTTATGGGCTTATACAATGAGTATACGTACTCCCATAGGGGCTACTCCTTTTTCCCTCACTTATGGTGCTGAAGCAGTATTACCTTTAGAAGTTGAGATTCCTTCACTTAGAGTCTCTCTCAAAGGTTTGATTACAGACGAGGATTACTGCGCCATGAGGTTACAAGAGTCTTGATGAAAAACACAAAGCATCATTTGATCACATGAGAGTTTACCAAAAGCGTATTTCCAAAGCATTCAACAAGAAGGTTCGCCCTAGAGAATTTCAAGTAGGAGGTCTTGTCTTGCATGAGAATCCTAAGAACCAACAACATCAAGAACAAAAGGGTAAATTTGAACCTAATTGGCTTGGACCATACATTATGACTGCTGCTTTTGGGACATGTGCTTACTTGTTATCTGATGAGGATGGAGAACAACTCCCTGATCCCATCAATGTTTTGCACCTCAAGAAGTTATATCCATGATGCCCATTCAGTCTGAGGGCATCCTTTGTACATGCTTATTGATCCTAAAAAAAATTCCAAAAAAAATTCATATATGATGCTGAAAAAATCCTAAAAAGCATATAAAGTCCTGAAAAAATACAAAAAAATAAAAAAAATGCAAAAAATAGAAAAAGTGCCTTGGTGAAAACCTGGAAACAAGCGCCTTGGTAGCAAAAATACAAAAAAATTGAAAAAATTAAAAAATCTCCAAGTGGTGAAAACCTGGAAACAGGTGCTACTTGAGGCCTTTGCACCCTTGTTTCTCAGCATGCATCCTCGACACTTAGCCATTCTCCATCATGACTTGACCTTGTTGCCTTGGTCTGGAATTGGTCTTTATTTTTGTCTAGGGGGCATACCTATTAGCATAGTCCTTTAGGTGTGTTTGTCTCTTGGGGCATTTCACAAACAAGTGTTTTTCAACACCACCCAAATTGTGTTTTTGAACACTACCCTTGCGTCGAGTGTTTCTTAACACTTATCAGATATCCTACCCACAGTCTAGCATAATCTGATAGTTCTCACTGACAGATGTGATACTCAAAGTTTGACTCTATGACCTACACACACGCACTTAAACACTCAACTCGCTAAGACTTGATTGACTTTGTTTTCTTTGTGTGATGTCTATGATGATTTCTTTGATGAGTGTTCTTTTCCTTAAGAAATTTTTGATGATGCATAGCTAGAAGACTGATGGTATGAGGACATGTTTTATTGCTTTTTCTGCTTGTGGGTATATTTTTTTGGTCCTAATTGTCATTAGCATTTATGCTTGATCCACTTGACACTTAGAATCTACAAAGTATTATCCTTGACTATTTTGCGAGTGCATGCTTGTAGCCATCTTGACTTTCTTGTGTCTCAATGTGAGCATAATCTTGCTATAGAAAAACTTAGGGAACCTCACTGCACTAGTCATCTTGACCTACATATCTTTGGTGCCTAGGTGAGATTCCCACATTCCTATCTGATATAGATCATATTTAGATTCACATAGTTATACTAGTGTGTATTGTATGATCTTATGATGCTACCAATAAAGCTCGATGATGATAATTAGATGTCTATTGGCTTCGTAACCTTGCAAGTAAACCACTTTCATAGTAGCTTGCATTTCTAGGTTCATGTTAGATTAGTTTTGCACTTTGCATATGGAGAGAGCTCTCCTTTTATCATTCATGGACCTGTCGGTCAACTGCACTCATCTTCCCTTTTCTCGATCATATCTTTCGCTCCTTATCTTTCACATCATGACTTGTTCCTGTCATCACAAGGGGTTAATCTTCTCATCATATCTATATCCCTAAAAATGTCATTTTTAGAAACATGAGTCTACATCATACACATGAGAATCAAGCATACATCTATGAGAGAGAATATACATAAGCATTTATAACATACATTTTGAGCAAAATGACAAGACAATATACAAACTGATGCATCCATCACAAGTGAGACATAAACACAAGATATATCGAACATCCAGTAATCTCATATATATAACAATGTCATCATACAATATACAATATGAGATCCCAAAATTTGGATCACAAAGTCTCATGATATGTCCAAAACATCTAAACCTAAGCCCTAAACCTAGGACTCGCTGCCACCATCCCAAGGACCTGGTGGTGGAGGAGGTGGTGCCACATCTGGTACTACATCTGATCTACCCACTACTGCTGAGTAAGAAGGAGCTCTCTGACCCATTGGTACTGCCTGTATGTAGAAACCATAATAATATGCAGCTCGCGATGCCTCTCTGCAAGGGCAACCTGTAGCTGCCTCTCTCGGTGCTCTATCTCAGCCCTCTAATCTGTGAGCTGCTGCTCCCTAATAGCTATAGTGATCCTAAGTTGTTGCATCTCAGCCTCTGGAGCCTGTATCTTGGCTCTCAAGTCCTCTCCTCCTGCAGGCTGATCCTATTGCACCTCTACCTGTCGGTGAGCTGGTCTCACCTCATCCTCAGGAGTCACTGATCTTCGACCCTGTGATCATTTCTGGCCACCTGATCCAAATCCCTCACCTCTCTCCATCACCCTCCCTCTCCCTCTCCCTCCATCCCCTCCATCTCCTCTGTCTCTGTCATCTCCCCCATCATCCCCCTCAGTAGTTGGCTGTACATCTGGCACAGTGAATCTAGGAAATGGACCCCTACGCCTCTCTGCTTTGTAAGCTGCATCTACACCCACATCTTCCATGTCTAGAAGGTACTCCCATGGCTCCTAACATATAGCAGTTGTGTCCTATACTGCCTATCGGTAATCCAGCATTAGCAGCCAACCATGGCCCTCCTCGTCCCTGAACCAAGCATGTGTAGTGGTCTCCGTAGACACTCTCTGCTGGCGTCCGAACTGCCTCCAAACCCAAGTGATGATGAATCTCTCCATGATCTCTGCATGACAACCTACCAGTAGCTGACTGCAAAGCATATAATCTAGCTCCCCTCTATCACCCCACTACTCACATGCCCTGTAAGGTCTCCATGTGAATGAGGTGAGCTCATCCAACACCTTGCGATAATAAGAGACATCCCCGGTATGAGCTTGAGAGATGAAACCTGTATACCTGTACATATAGGGATACTTGTACTCCCTAGGCTACACTCGTGGATGCACTACAACAATGTGCTCCCACACCCATATTTGAGTGAGTATGGCCCTACACGCCCAAGTCCTGTCGTCTTGGTAGATGATCTCGTGTAACTCATAGTACGTATCGGCTAGAATAGCCAGACCCCATGCCATCCACCATCAACTTGCCACTAGATCTGCTAGTAACCTACCCCATCTCAGTGGGAAACCCTTCTGACTCCTGTCAGGGATAAGGGCTTGTCCAATAAAAGATGCAACAATACAAGGCACTGGGAAGTCCCTACCAAAGTCATCCATCAACCGATCCCAGCTAACATGTCGGTCTAGGATGGTGACATCCTGGAACATACCCTAGATAACCTACCGCCCCTCGGTCAGATCCTAATCATAGTATACCTATGCCAACAAATAATCATGTTAGTTTCTATCATACAGAAACTTTACAACTATGACTATTTATAAACATGATTATACTTACAGGCTCTCCATGGCACGGAACTTGTAGGATCCGATAGATGTCCTCTAGGCTGATGGATGCCTCTCTAATAGGTAGATGAAAGGTGTTGTGATCACTATGCCATCTCTTGGCAAGAGCAGTCAACAACCCATGATCAACGCGGATATGGGGCATTTGCAGTAAATACCAAAAGCCCATAGCCCTCAAATCAACCTTGCCCGGATCATCCAGATCTCAGACAAATCACAATCCAATCACCTGAGGTGCTCTAATACAGAGCACAAGGAAGTGCTCCTGCAAGTCATTTAAACCACACCAGATGTCAAAACATATCATGAAGGATGTATGAAATCAGTATAAAGCATTTTAAAATCAAACATTGTCAGGACCCATGTTATTTTGCTCAAAAACATTAAAACATGTCAACTTTTTATACTAGGTGACACTACTTTTTGACTAAGTGTCATGCGACACTTTGTCTTATAGCAGTGTGATAGTTTTTGTTCAGGCAACACTTTGCATAGTGTCACATGACATTTCATCTTGTGTCGTGCAACACTAGATTCAATGCTCGTGCGACACTATTTTGACCCACGAAGTGTCGCACGACATTTCTCCTCAAAGGGCATGACACTTGTAAAGTGTCGCGCAACTTTTCGCCTAAACAAAAAATTTGAAATTTGAAAAACTATTAAAAAAACATGTTTAAATGCATTAAATGCTCATAAATCACCCAAAAAAGTGAGTTTTTTTCGAAAACATATCGGGGCAGCATAGTGTGGAGGCCGGTTGTGCAACCGGGTGCACTCAAATCAGTGTCTGTGGATGGGAATTACTACTTGCTGGGCCATTTTCTCTCTCTAAGCTCTCAAAATTCTCAAATCAATAAAAGTCAAATGATTTTGAAAATGACACTTTTTGCCCCTTACATAGCATTTTGACTTTTTTGACCGATTTTCAAAACACCTCGAAATTGCACGAAAATTGCACCCCTAGCTAATTTCGACGTCCTGGATCCATTTTTGGACTCAAAATCAAAATTTGAGTTAATCTTGATAGTCAAAATTGCATTTCAAATTTCCCCCTCTTCTGCGTAGTTGGCTGACCATTTGAGGCCTGATCCTTCGATCTTTGTTGGGGCACCTTCATTTCTTCCCCCCCATCTCTTTCAACCTTCTAGTCTTTCATTCATTTTCATTTGATTCATCTCTCTGAGGTTTGACTTAAATTTTTATCCTACATCTTTCACAGTCAAACTAGGGCATATTTTCACTGCCTAATGGTTATCCTGTTGTCCTTTATCTTCGATTATGATTTCATTAGGATTTGATCATCTTTTATCAATCTACTGATCTCCTCTACCTGATTTCAATTTCAATTCTGAGGGGACAGTACCTATTGGATTTAATCCTTGATTTTCTTGATTCAGCTATCTTTTTATGAGCTTTCTCTCAGCTTGAGATTTTTATCTCTTATTTTGGATGTGATCCCAAAATGAACTCATGTCCAGAATCTTTTGTTTATTTTTGCCCGGGCGTGTTCCCAAAATGAACACACGTCTGAGTTGTTTTGTGATCCCAAAATGAACTCACATTTCAACTTCTTTGACTACATGTGTTCCCGAAATGATCACACATTAGTCAAAGAGGGGCAAATGTATGCACCCTAAAATGGTTGCCTAGACTTTGGGCCCCCATTTAGCAATTTATCAAATCCCTGAATCAATATTTTAAAAAATCAACATTTTATCAATAATATCAATTTCCTTGATCAAATCATATTTCATCATTTTTGATCATTTGCCTTGGGCTAACCATTTTATCCTAAGTCTTTATTTATTTAAAAGGAATATTTCCTCCCCTTTTAATAAATAAAAAGCCCCCACTTTGCCTCTTATCCTAAGTTGCACAAATAAAGCATTATTTTTATTTTATAAAAAGGGAAAAAACACTTTTTGTCTCATATGGACACAAAAGTCAACTCTTATTTTCCTATTGGAGGATACTTGTGCACATGGATTGCTCCTCTTTCAAGCTCCACCCTTGATTAAGACTTTTGCCTCTTAATCTCCATGGTCCATTTCTCCTCATTTCCTATAAAAGAAGAGCTCTCTTCCTCATTTTAGGTCATTCACTTTTATGCTAACTTTATGTTGCAGGAATTCTTGAAGACTTTGAAGCTTTTTGGAGATTATTGTTGCATCACTTCTTGGCTTTCTTCATTGCTTCATAGTTTAGTTTTCATTCTTGCATAGTAGCTTCATATTTCATGCTTTCATAGTTTAGATTTCCTTTCATGCTTTAGAATAACTCATCTAGTTTAATAGGAAGGATTGTAACACTTGTTATTTCCATTTCATAGTTTAGATTGTACCTTTATTTCCATATTTTAGCTTGCATATTTGCATCCTCATTCTTAGCTTACTAGAATTTCATTTCATTTGATTATTGGGGATATTGGCATTCTTGCCCTTGTCCTCATTTGAATCTCTCATAGTGTGGTTTATTAGCAAGGTTATAGGCCTAATAGCTCTAGCTAAGAGCAATATTCAAGCTATCCTTGTGACTCCATGCTTAGGGAGCTATGGATCGATTTTTGAGACCTCATTCTTGAGTGTTCTTGAATGTAATGATTCATAAAAGTGCACTATTTTGTGTGTACAGTAGGAGCTGACTTCCTTTTCTTACTTTTTGAAACTGTAGGGTTTTGGGGTTCTTTCTTAGGACCTGAAGTTTCATCACTAATCTTTCATTTTCCTTTCTTCTAAGAAGAAGTAGGTACATTTTCCTCTGGAGTAGGGGAAGGTTCTTTTTCCTTAAGAATCTCAAATTTTCTTTCTTGTGTAGTTGTTTCAGTCACTGGCTCAGAGGGAGTTTCACTCTCATGAGCTAGTTGTTCAATAGGTTCATCTTGAGGTTGCAAATGTTTGACTCAAACAAATTCATCCCATGCCAAAAGAGACACATCTCTAAGAGATCTTTCAACTAGTAATTTGACTAGGGAATAGTTTGAAACATAATTTGTCTTTCCTTTCTAGGCTTCCTCAGCACTAATGCTTAGCATATTATACAAAAAAATTGGAATGTTTACTGGAAAATTATGCTTGATATAGCTAAGCAATTTAAAATGGTGTGCATGCAAATGGGAAAAACTTCCTTCATAGGTGAGGTACCTTATAATGTGTGAAGCCAACTCATTGAATGGAGTAGGAAGTGACATGCGCTTGCAATCCTATTTGTTCACCTCTAATGGAGGGTCTGAAGGAAGACTGAATTGAGCTCGTGCCGATTTGGTATCATGTTCATTTGGGTAATGCTCCCCAATTATGGGAAACCCTGTCACTTCTGCAATGCATTCCTCCATTTCCAAAACCGTCAATCCCCATATATTTTCCTCCCCTTCCTCAAATGTGTTCATAAATTCAGTAGCTACTTCCTCATCGAACTCTGTTAGCTTTAAGAAATACCCAAGCCATCTACAAGCATGGAATCTTCAGACGGCTTCCACAGTAGTGAGAAGAATTGTATGGACGAATGGCTGATGATGCATCAGTTGCCCCCCCCATTATTTTGAATTTATTCTACAATTTCCAATTCAATTTCCTTTATGCTCTGAAATTCCCAATTTCTTAATTCCTCTTGAAAATACCTTGAATTTAAGCTTCAAACTGCACTTCAAACTACAAAAGTCCTTGCAATCTCTATGTTGCATTTTTTTTTTAAAAATGAGCTATAATGACACTTTATGACAAGGAATTATGGCTTTAAATGTATTTAACATCCACACAACTTGATCATGTCAGCTTAGGGTTACGTCAATCAAGAATCAGGGATAATTTAGGAATTTAGGTACAATACTTGTGCGAAAATTAAAAGGACTTGATGAATCAACACATAAGTACAAATATAAATTGACAGACAATCTCATTAAGAATGATGGGTACAACAATAGTGACTTAAGAAATTAATACACTTATGTGCCCCCTACAAAATTTGGACAAGTGTCCACACTTGTCGTACTTAGAAAGAGGTAGGAAACTGGCCTAATGCCACATAATATAAATATATGTAGTATTAGATATAATTATCAAAATGTGTACTAAAAGTAGAAAATATTAAATAGTTTTACCTTTCATTGCGTTGTCAGATGTGCTTGAAGGTGGCGTGAATGGAATTTGTCAACAAATATACTATCACTAGATGTATGCATCGGCTAATGTAGCATTTATTGAAAAGGTAGGAAATATAGTAATTGTGATGACGCGTAGTATGTGTGGGTGGAAGGTAGAGAAGTGGAATGGGTTGTAAAGAAGAATGTTAGAAAGTGATTGGAAAATTGAACTTAATTGGAAATGAAGTATTTATTATGGGTGCACTTGAAGGGACTTTTAGGTTGAAGTTGCAGGAAGAAGGTTGGTACCTTCTGTTGCTAGAAGTATTACTTGTTCTTCTTGTTGATTTGTGTCACAGAATTGCTACATGAAATCTTCTTTGGTTTGTGGTTGATGGTATAAACTAAGTCTATGACCATTGACCATTAGTTTGAAATTTATTGAATCTATTGTTGTCAGTTGGAATTCTCCATTGTTGAAGACATGATATATCTCATATGGTCCTAACCATCTTGTTTGTAATTTGTCTTGTGTTTCTTGGAATCTTGAATCAAATAGGAGTTCCCAATCACCTACTTTGAACTGTTTGTTCTTGATATGGGACTTATGCCATTTCTTCCTTTTCTTTTGGACTATCTTTGTGCACTCCAATGCAGATTTTCTCAACTCATCTAAAGAGTTGAGATGTAGTAGACGGTCACACTGTGCTGCAAGAAGATCAATGTTCAGCTTTAGGACAATATGTAATATTTTATTCTCAAAATCAATGGGCAACATGGCTTCTTTCCCATATAGTAATTTCAATAGAGTGAATCTTTTCATTTTTTCCATGTTGTTCTATATGCCCAGACTGCTTCTGAAAGGTGGTTGCTCCAGTCACAGTGGTTGAGTTGAATTGTTTTTGTGAGTATTTTTTTAATTTCTCTATTGGTGACTTCCACCTGGCCATTGGCTTGTGGATGGTAGGGGTTGGACTTCCGATGTCTAATATTGTATTCATTCATGAGCTCTATGATCAATTTAGATGTGAATTGTGATCCTTGATCTGTGACTAGCTCTCTCCGCACACCATAGCGAGTGAATATTTCTTTGTATAGGAACTCTGCTACTTTTTTGTCATGGGCATGCCTCATTACCTTTACTATAACCCATTTGGTTACATAATATTTGCATACCAAGATGTATGAATTTCCATTAGATGGAGGGTTTATAGGACCAATAAAATCCATGCCCCATTTATCAAATGGTGTAACAACCACTTGTGGATGTAAAGGTATTTCATCTGATCTTGTAGGATGACCCATCCTTTGGCATTTATCACACTTCCTAGTATAATTTTCTACATCTTTATGAAGTGTGGGCCAATAATAACATGTTCTTAATATTTTTAGATTTGTCCTTTTAGCTACAAAGTCTCCTCTATAGGGTTCATCGTGACAAGCATGGAGTATGTCATATGTTTCTACTTCGTGTACACACCTTCACATGACTTGATATGGACATGTGTAGAATAATATGTTGCTAATGCAATAAAATTGAAAGCTTTTCTCACCTAGAAATTTTCTTTCCTTAGGAGAGAAGTGTGTAGGCATCTTGTTAGCTGCAAGTTAATTGGCTATATCAATGTACCATGGGCTCTTGATAGTAATGCGGAACAGATGTTCATCACGGGATGTATCATCTATCACAGAGGTATCAAGGTCATATCTCTGGAGTCTAGATAAATAATCAACCACAACATTTATTTCTCTGGCTTATCAATTTTTGTTAGATCAAATTCCTGCAAGAGCAAAAGCCATCGTGCTAACCTGCTTGAAATGGCAGGTTTATTGATAACATATTTTATGGTTGCATGGTCATTATGAAAAAAGATGAGATATCCTATTACATAGTAGTATAATTTATTCAAAGCGTAGACAACTGCAAGTAATTTTTTTTTGTGACTATATAGTTTAATTCTAGCCCATGTAGGCTTTTTTTGATATAGTAAATAACATTTTCAAGTTTATTGGATTTATGTCCTAAGACAACTCCTATTGCATAATTAGATGCATCCATATGGATGTGGAATGGTAAAGTCCAATCAGGCCCTCTAAGTGTTGGTGCTTTTGTAAGAAGGGTTTTAAGTTGCAGGAAAGATTCCTCACAAGTTCATGTCCATGTGAACTCAACCTCTTTTGTAAGAAAGTTGTAGAGTGGACTGGCTATTTGACTAAAATTTTGAATGAAGCGTCTATAATAACTAGCATGTCCTAAAAAAGATCTAACATATTTTTGTTTAGTAGGTGCAGGAAAAATAAGAATTACCTCAATTTTTGTAAGGTCCACTTGTATGCCAGCTTTTGAGATGAAATGTCCTAGCACAACTCCTTCTTGCATCAACATGAAACACTTTTCACTGTTCAGGGACAAATTGTTTTCTTTACATCTGATCAATACTTTCTCTACATTTTCCAATGCTTCTTCAAAAGTGATACCAAATGTGGTGAAGTTATCAATATAGATTTCCATGCAGTCATGTGAGATGTCAACAAAAATGTTGATTACAACTCTTTGAAATGTTGCTGGAGCATTACATAAACCAAATGGTAACACAAAATATGCATATGTTCCCCAAGAACATACAAATTTTGTCTTTTCTTGATAATCTAGAGCAATGCTAATCTGATTATATCCACTATATCCATCAAGAAATGAGAAGTACTTTTTACCAACTAAGGTATCTAGAACTTGATCAATGAATGGTAAGGGAAAATGGTCCTTCTTTACTGAATTAGTGAGTTTTTTGTAATCTATACATATTCACCATTTACCCCCCTTTTTGGGTACAATTACCAAAGGGGAAACCCATTTACTATCTAAGATTGGATAGATGAAACCAACATCCATCAGTTTTTGTAGCTCAGTCTTTACAATTTCTCTTAAGGCTGAGTTTATCCTTCTCTGAGATTAGAAGAGTGGTAGACTACCTTCATTGATGTAAATCATGTGTGTACTGTATGCACCCTAAAATGGTCACCTAGACTTTGGGCCCCATTTATTTGATTTATCAACCCTGAATCATTTTGATCATTAATCAATATTTTCAACAATATCAATTCCTTGATCAAGTCTTAATTTCGATCATATATTGGATTTTATCCTATGGGCTAACCATTTATCCTAAGTTTTTATTTACCTAAAAGGAGTATTTCCTCTCCTTTTAATTAAATAAAAAGCCCCCATCTTTCCTCTTATCCTAAGTTGCACAAATAAAACATTATTCCTATTTTACAAAAAGGAAAAAAGCACTTTTTGTCTCACATGAGGCTCAAAAGTCAACACTTCACTCTCATTGGAGGATACTTGTTCACATGGATTGCTCCTCTTTCAAGCTCCACTGCTGATTAAGACTTTTTGCCTCTTAATCTCAATGGTCCATTTCTTGGCATTTCTTATAAAAGGAGAGCTCTCTCCTTCATTTGCAGATCCATATTTTTTGCTAATGTTATGCTGTAGGTTTTAGGTGCATTTGGAGTTTGAAGATATTGAAGACTTGCTTCATTGCATCATCTAGTTCATATTTGCTTTCATAGTTTCATAATAATGGCATTATTAGTGTAGATTTCCTTTTATGCAATAGAATAACTCACATAGTCTAAATAGGAAGGCTTGGTAATACTTGTTCTTTCCTTTCATAGCATAGTTTGTACTTTCCTTTCATAGTTTAGATTGCATCATCATATAGCTTGCATTGCATTTTGGATTTTTGGAGATATTGGCATTGTTGCCCTTGTCTTCACTTGAATCTCTCATTGTATGGTTGACTAGTAAGGTCACAAGCTTGTAGCTCTAGCTGAGAGCAAACACATCATAGTCCCTTGCAACTCCATGCATAGAGAGCTATGAGCCGCTTTGTGAGGCCTCATTCTTGAGCAACCTTGCATGTAATGGTTCATAGAAGTGCACCATTTTAGTGTGTACATTTCTGGCACCCACCGTGGGGTAGAGTAGATAGGCTTTGTCCTTTGTTTTTTTGCATTTTTATCATTTTTCGGATTATTTTTTAGAAATTTTGCAGTTTCTATTTTCTGTCTCAGAGTATCGCGCGATACTTCTCAGAAATATCGCGCGATATACCTTTGTATAGCGATGTGACACTTCGCGCAAAAGAAGAATTGCCCACCAGTACTGAGAAATATCGCCTGTTATCGGGCAAAGTATCGCCCACCCATAGTGAGAAGTATCACCCAGACTGAGGTATATCACGCAACTATAGGAAACTATGTCACGCGATACTGGTGAAGTCTGAGAAATATCGCCTGGTTTGACAGAGACTTGCATTTCCAATTTTCTCATTCAAATTTGATCATTTTTAACTTGCTGTTTTGTTTTGCTGTGTTTAGATAGGTCTAACCTGCATCTTTTAGCATAAATCTATCAGTTTATTGCATATTTACATTTGGATTTGGATTTTGCTAACCTTGTGGGTCTAACAAGTTGTGTTTGTAGGTGCTCTCATTGCTTGAAAATTGCTAAAAATGCATGTCAAAGAGGGCTACTAACAGTTTTTGCAGGGCTGCCCAAGCATAAAAACAAAAAAAATAATTTTTTTTTGCTTGTTTATTTGTTTTCCTTTTCAAGTGTGGCATTCACTAATTGTATTAGGAATCTTAATACCTTGTGAAAGGGATCTTGAGGTGGTAGGAGAAGTATGCTCTTCACCTTTAGGTGAACCAAAAAATCTTGACCCATCTTAAGGTTTTGGAAGCAAGGGAGTAATTGAACCTCTTTGCTTGGTGTGTTTGGGAGAGATTCTTGAGATAGGGGAGTATGCTCTTCACCCTTGTGGTGAACCAAAAACCTTGAACCTCAAGAGTTGATCTATTCTTTGTTTAGTTTAGGATCCTTTAGCGGGCCTGCTCTTGAGCAATCAAGAGGAACGACTCAAGTGGGGACAACCTTGTCATCATTTTACTTGGTGGCAAGTGATTCCAACTCACTATAATCTCAAGGCTATCAAGGACACCAAAAACCTTGGTAGACATAACACTTATCTTGTTTGATGTGAGTAGCTCATGGGATTGCGACCATGGGGAAAACATTGAACAAGAATGCTTAAGGTACTCTTGAGGCCGCGAGGTCCTACTCTTTTGTGAGGATCAAGAGGGGTGTTGTGAACAGAAATCATTATTAAGAACCATTAGATAGAAGCCACCTTATTTTAGCCACTTACCTTCTTAGTGCAAGGATTGATCCAAGTGGTTTACCCAGATCACCTTAAGATACTCACCATATGTGTCCCTTTGGTTGTGTCATTTGACATTTCCATGACAAAGCCAACATCTCTTGTGGGTAACCACTTGGTGTGAGGCGAGGGGGCATCAAGTTGTGGGCTAAGTTGGTAAGTATTGAGCCTTGACTTTTTAGGATAGATGTGCTTGAATTGTCTTCGGTTGTGTGATACTAGTGCAAATGTTTTTACATACAAACAATCGGTAACATTCATAGGGTGTTGTTTCAATTCTGATATCACAAGTGTTTGTCTTGGCAAGGTTGCTTTTGCCCTTGTTTCAAGTGTTTGAGATCATGTTTTGATCCCTTACTATTTGCAAACCTGCCGAAATTCTGCTGATATTGTGACTGAAATCAAAAACATCAATCCTCAGACTGGAAATTTTGACCAAACAGACCCAAAAATGCAAATTTTACACAATTCTGGTCAAGATTTAAATAATTCTGCAACAGTATCGCACACTGTAAAGCGAAGTATCGCCCGATACTTCGTGCTTGCTAGAAATATCGCCTGCTTTGAAGAGAAATATCGCGCGATAGTTCACCCCTGACGAACTATCGCCCGACCTGCCTGGAGTATATCGCCCGCCAGTGTTGAGGTATATCGCCTGGCTTCGGGTGAAGTATCGTGCGGTTATAGGTTTATCGCCCCAGTAGCCTGGAGTATATCGCCTGGTTAATTTCTGCCATGCTTGCATTTTGGTCAGTTTCAGTTGCTGTTAATCAGGCTAGGTCTTAGAGTAGGCTTCTCACCCTGACGTTTGAAACCTGTCTTGATTCTAATTTTCTAGTTTTAGTCCTCCGGGATAGCATCATTTGATTTACGAAATCACTTTGAAATAATTGCCAAGTTAGAAGGTCATTCTTGGTGCCAAGGTTCATCTCTAAGATTGTTAGTTACATTCTTGGAAAATTTTAGTACTCTTATTGTCCAAAATCACTTTCATTTAAATCTCAATTTCAATTATCTTTTGGCCTAGTCCAACCTCCTGATTCAAAAGTGCAAGGGTAGTCACCCTTTGATTTGAAGCACCTCTTTGACAGTGTTGGTAATGCACTTTTTATCTTTTCATTTCTCTTTGGACAATAGAGGACTTTGATTATCCTAGTTTGGCGTTGACACTTTGAGAGATCACCTTTTCATTGAGAGTATCTTTCTTTCATGTCAGTTACGACAAGGTACCAAGTCAATCAAGGGAAGCGACCCCCTGTTGCCTTTAGCCAGTTACCACCCGTTAAGACTCGTCGACAACCTAAGGGAAAAGGACCCCTTTTTGATCAATCTCCTAAGAGTGAATCTGAGGTCTATTTTAATCCGGGAGCTAATCCTAGTGAAGTGAGCACCTCTTTCATACCACTTTCATCAAGCATGGACATGAGTTACACTTCTACCCGACAACAAAGAGAAGCCATGAATCAAACTCTCGAGGATATCTTCCAACGACATAGAAGGGAGTATGGTGGTTCTTCTCATGCTAGTCCACCTGGGTCACCTCCCAACAATGCGAGGTATTTTGATGCTCACCAACGAGCTGAGAGACATCATAAGTAAGCTCACTTAGATTCAGGGTCACAACACGAAGACCAGAATAATGAATCTAGTGATCACCACATAAACGCAGCTAATGCTATAAGGCATTCAAGACAATCCTCTCCACTTAAAGACACCTCTCGATATGCAAATACAAGATTAAGAAGCATTGAGAGAGAGAAACAAGCCTATTTAGATGAATAGGCTGCTAAAAAGGAAAAATTCAAACAACTAGAGGAAGAGGAACGTGCATTGTTGGATATACAGAAAAGAGTCACCCAAGAAGAAGATAGACTCTATGCACAACTCCAAAGCTGATTCAACGGGAGGGGAGCCAATAGTGGGACCAACTCACCCCCATCTACCCCTTCCCCTAGCCCTAGAAGAAGATCAAGGACACCCTCACGATCCCCAAGTCCTAGAGGAAGAAGGGCTTCAAGATATGACCATCATAGGAGACAGTCATCTCATAGACATTCAAAGCAATCCTCCCAATGAGCACATCATGGCTCACAACATGGAGGAAGTTATGCTAAACTTGATCATATGGATTTCATGACTATGCAACAAGAACCATCCTTTCAAGCCTATGTGGAACAAAACAAAGATCAATTCTTGGAAAGTCTTATTAACAAAGGCGCTAAAGTTCCATATAATTTTTATGTTCACCAAAAGATCAAGAAACAGAACCCTTCAACTGATGAGGTGATTTTACAAATGCAAAAGGATATAGACAAGATGAAGGCTCCCAAGAGAACGTTTCATTTGGACTCCATATGTCCTAACCCCATTGACAAAAGTGTGGTGATGGTAGAATTCCCTAAGAAGGCTGAGTTCCCAACATATGACAAATATGATGGCACTGGTGACCCTCACGACCATGTTCGACAGTTCTACATAATGAGCTTTTCCTTTCACCATGAAGACTCCTACTTGATGAGATTATTCCCAAGGAGTTTAAAAGGTCAAGCCATGGAGTGGTTCACCAACCTTTCCCCTCCAGTAAAGACATTTAAAGAACTTGTCCAAAGGTTTGTTCAACATTTTGCTTACAACTTGTCGAGGTCAGTCACAATGCTTGATTTGTGCAAACTCAAGCAAAATCAAGGGGAATCTTTTGTCACATTTTTACAATGATGGAGGCGATTGTGTTCAAAATACCCAAGGACAATTCCTGAATAGGAGAGAATTGATATCATTGTGAGCAATCTAATACCAGAACTAAGATATGAAGTCAAGAAAATCCCATTTAATTCCTTTGATACTATGGTAGAGGTGGCATGTCGCATTGAGGATGTCTTGAAAGAACAGGGAATTTTGGCTAAACCAACAACTAACAACAATAGCCAAAATAACAATACTAATGGTAACAAGGACAAAAAGAACTCCTATTGGAACAAAAATAAGAAAGTGGTCAATGATGGAGTTGTTGACTCATCTCAAATCATGAATGAAGGAGTTCTTAACCTCTCTCATGCAGTTCAAGCTATGAAGCTACAAACGTCTTCAACACAACAAGATAAACCTAAGTATCAAAGGAGATCTAAAATGGAGAAAAGACAATTTACCAAATTGGGAGAATCTTATGCAGATGTTTTTAAGACATTAGTTGCTCATAATTTGGCACACCCACAGGATCCTTTACCTCATTGGTGGGATGCGAAGGCTTTTTGCGTTTTCCATAATGGGATTGGACATGACATAGAAAATTGTTTTAAACTCAAGCATCTCATCCAAGACCCTATTGAGAAAGGACAATTACAAGTGGATGGGTTAACCACTAATGCAGATCATAAAGCCTTTAAAGAGCCCTTGCCTAAATATGAGAAAGGAGAGAATTCTAACAATAAGAATGGCAAGGCGGCTATCAACTACACCTACACAAATGCAGAGAACATTATTAACATGCTTGAAGTTGTGGATGATAGTGTCAACATGATGAGAGGGAAAGATTCCTATGGACATAATGTGGACTCAACTCCTATGACTGATGAAAGACCCGCTGTGGTGATAAGAGGTCCTCACTCACAAAAAATGCCCCAGTCCCTCAATGCTGTCACTAGGGGACAGGCCCAAGCACCCATTATGATTAGAGGTCCTAGCACTAGCAAGTCTAAGCAGCTCATGTCCAAAAGTGCTCCTCCCAAATCTGTCGTTGGTCCTGATTCCAATTATAATCTTATTGACCAGCTACAACGTACACCCGTGCAGATTTCCATTTTTGAGCTTTTAGAATTATCTCCTAAGCACAAGTGCATCCTTAAGGATGCTTTGCGAGCAGCCAACGTCCCTAACAACTTAGATATTGATCAATTCCAGAACATGATCAACCATTTGGCTAGCCCTCATTACCTCACCTTCTCCGAAGAAGATGACAAATCCATCAGTCACCCACATAACTTGGCCTTACACATCGAAGTCATGATTCATAAAACCCGTGTTAGGCATGTACTGATAGATGGGGGTGCGGGGCTCAATATCTGTACCCTGAGTTTGTTGCTGGCTCTAGGATATTTCAAGAATGTCATTGACACAAGGAAAAGGATCACAATCAAAGTATATGATGAAGCAGAAAGAAGTTCTAAGGGATTGGCTATTTTGCCTATTCGCATTGGTCCAGTAGAAAAAGATATCTTATTTCAAATTGTTGATGTTGGACCTCTAGCCTACAACATTTTGCTAGGTAGGCCATGGATTCACAAAATGCAAGTAGTCCCATCAACATATCACCAGTGTGTTAAGTTTCCCCATAACGGTGTAGAAATTTGCATCCCTGGAGATAGTGCTTTATCAGTTAATAACATTTCTGCGGGATCGCATGTACCTTTGAATAGGGAAGCTGACAGTCCTAGTAGTTCACTTGAACAATGCAAGCAGAAGTTCAAGACCATAGATGTTGGGATGGGAGATTATAAAATTAATTCTTTTACAAACATGCCAATCTCTCCTAGGTCTTATGGGAGACCATCACCAAATGTGAAGCCTTCGTCGTCAGCAATGACATTATTTGAGAAATTTGTTGAGTCTTTAGTCCCCATTCAGGAAGAAAAAGAGGAAGTTGCCATAAGGGACTGGATCTATCACGAGGAGAAATACAGACACAACGAGAATTTTGCTCCTTCACCTAAAGCTTATGGGAGAGGGTATACACTGGTTAAAAATATGGGGTATCTAGGATATGGTCCCCTTAGCCATAGGCTAGATGCTAAAGCTGAGCCTCTCGATCATGCTCTTTTTGGACGAAAGAATAAGTCCACAATTGGCTTAGGTTTTGAGAATAAAAAAGAGAAAGGTGTCCCTGTCCTAGCTGCGACAGACAGTGACAGTGACTCAGATTATACACCTGATCTTTCCAATCAACAAGATGTGTCTAATGATTGGGTGCCCTCAACGAATCTCCTTTGGGGAGATTCCATAGATTTGATACTTAATAGTCCTACTATCCCAGCTGCGATGGATAGTGACTGTATGACTGCTAGATTGACAAAGGAAAGTGTTACTGTCCTAGCTGCGACGGATAGTACCAATACTAGCACTAGAGAGGGGGAAACCCTTCCTAACCTTGAGGCTTCTACATCACGAGGCCCAAATGATGACTCAGACACAGACTCCCATGAATATGAATGGGACTCACTTTCAGATGCAACAGTTGATCTGGATGTAGATATTGTCCATGCCTATAGTACCCAACCTGATGCGGCTAACGAGCCTAGTGTAGGACTAGAGGATCGTACTCCTCAAATTGCCTTAGTGGATGATGCTTCGTTTGGTAGGCTGAGTCCTAATTTGGGTATCTTAGGAGAAGACTTGATGAACCCCGATTATATGGTCACCAGAGATGACACCTTTCACATAAACAACGTTGAACCAGTCATTGACCTACCCCTTGTTCACTTTGACCTAATTGACTGGTCTCAGTGCCATCAAGAGCCTACATTCCTCACCTTTCAGAATGATTACAAAATTGCCTGCCATCTGAATGCTCTTGAACCCGTGGCTTCTTCCACCAGTGAACTAACAACCAGCATGACAAAGCCTGATATTAAGTACCTCAGTCTCAAAATAAAAGAAAAAAAGAAAAATAGGTCTGATGGTGAAAACCACTTTATGGCGGTGTCAGAACCAAAAATAGTAAAAAGAAATGACGCATCCGAGGGTGAAAACCTCTTTGAGGCACCTAAGGATGGGGTACTTAATAACTTGGTGAGTTATTTCCAGGATAGATCATCAGTATTGATTGAGCCAACAAAGCCAGTCAATTTAAACACAGAAGAAAGTCCTCAAATAGTCCATCTTGCTCAGTCTTTATCAGAAGAAGAGACCAAGGCATATGTATAGTTTTTACAAAAAAAGAAAATTAATTTTGCATGGACCTATTCAGACATGCCAGGGCTTGACATGAATCTCATAATGCATCACTTATCCATAGCTCCAGGAGTCAAGCCAGTAAAACAGAGACTTAGAAAAATGCATCCACATGTAGCTCTACTTGTCAAAGGGGAATTAGAAAAACTTTTGAGAGCTGGATTCATTAGAGCCATCGATTATGCAGAATGGATCTCAAACATAGTGCTAGTTTCCAAACATGATGGGTCCATTCGTGTATGTATAGATTTTAGAGATTTAAACAAAGCATGCCCAAAGGACGATTTTCCACTTCCAAACATTGACATGATAGTGGACATGACAGCGGGCTATGACATATACTCTCTAATGGATGGTTTCTCGAGGTATAATCAAATCAAAATAGCTCCTGAAGACCAAGAGAAAATAGCATTCACATGTGCATGGGGAACCTATTGCTGGAACGTCATGTCATTTGGATTAAAGAATGCGGGAGCAACCTACCAAAGAGCTATGACCACTATCTTTCATGATATGATGCACAAAAATATGGAAGATTATGTGGATGATACCTTGGCAAAATCAAGAAAATGGGACACACACCTCGATGATCTGGAAGTAATTCTAGATCGCATGGAACAGTTTCAACTCAGATTGAATCCAAAGAAGTGCGCATTTGGCATCACCTCAGGCAAACTTTTAGGATTCATAATATCAGCAAAAGGTATCGAGGTTGACCCCGAAAAGGTCCAAGCAGTCCTAGATATGCCACCTCCTTGAAATATCAGCCAAATGAGAAGTCTTCAGGGATGTCTTCAATCGATTAGGAGGTTTATCTCTCAGCTTGCAGATAGAGCACAACCCTTCAACAAGACATTCCATAAGGGTGCTTCTTGTGTTTGGAACGAGGATTGTCAAAAGAGCTTAGATCAGATCAAACAATACTTGGCTAATCCTCTGATTCTCATGCCTCCTATTCCAGGAAAACCATTGATCCTATATATTTCAGCTACAGACACTTTCCTGGGGGGCATTGTTGGCTCAATCAGATGATACTGGGAAAGAACAGGCCATATACTATATCATCCGTACTCTAGTCTCCTATGAGATCAATTACAATAATATTGAGAAGTCTTGTCTTGTAGTGGTGTTTGCCTCTCAAAAGTTCCGCCACTACATGCTTGCTCATACCATACATTTGGTTGCCAAAATTGATCCTCTTAAATACTTGCTTAGTAAGGCTGCCCTCATGGGTAGACTCGCTAAATGGATGATGGTCCTAACTGAATTTGACATAGAGTACGTTGAAAGGAAGGCAATAAAAGGGCAAGCTATTGCTGACCAATTAGCTAATTTCCCAATTCAGGATAGTATGCCGGTCCAAGTGGAATTCCCAGACGAACACATCTTGTATACAACTACTCACACTTGGACAATGTTCTTTGATGGCTCCCGCATGCAAAATGGATCAGGTGCTGGAGTGTTATTTGTTTCTCCACATGGGTACAACATTCCAAAGTCTTATAAACTTTTATTCCCATGTACCAATAATATTGCAGAATATGAAGCTTTAACTAATGGCTTGAGAATGGCTATAGAATGGAACATCACAGAGTTACATGTCTTTGGGGATTCCCAATTAATCATCAACCAAGTCAATGAAGAGTATCAAACCAAGGATGACAAACTGATACCCTACAAAAAGATGGTTGATTCTTTGAGATGCTACTTCACCTTTGTGACATTTCAACAGATCCCTAGGACAGAGAACAAAGCTACAGATGCCATGGCCACATTAGCTTCACTTCTTCAGTTGGAGACACATGAATCTAGGTTTGAGTTCCTGGTGGAAGAGCTACACCATCCAATCTTTGACTCGTCTGAAAGCCATGTCATTTGTGCCATTATCACACATGAGTCTTCCCGATATGGTGCTATCTATTCATATCTTCGTGATGGCATCATTCTCGACACATTCAACCGTTCTGAATGTCGAAACCTCATCCGTAATGCCTCTCACCACACTCTCATCTCTAGTGATTTGTATAGGAGGGGTTTAGATGGGACGCTTCTTAGGTGCTTGGAAAAGGAGGAATCCAACCAAGCGTTAGTTGACATCCACGAGGGCATTTGTGGTGGACATTCTAATGGTCTTGCCATGGGTCGAAAGTTTCTTAGGGCAGGATATTATTGGCCCACAATGCAGATAGACACGGTCACCTTTGCTAAGTCATGTGAAAAATGTCAGAAACACGGAAACCTGATTCATGCTCCAGGAAGGGAGTTGATCCCTTCTATTTCTCATTGGCCATTTCAGCACTGGGCCTTTGATCTGGTTGGGCAGATTCATCCCAACTCATCAGGTGGACACAAGTTCATTATTACTGCCACTGACTACTTCACAAAATGGGTGGCAGCTGTGCCACTTTCTATTGCTTCAGGAAGGACCTTTTTTTTGTTCATTTTGAATCATATCATTTTCCGATTTGGAGTGCCTTCTGAGATCATTACTGACAATGGAGGTCAATTTAAGAATAAGGACCTGAAGCACCTATGCAAAAAGTTTAAAATCAAGCAACATTGGTCCTCCATCTATTTTCCACAGGGAAACGGACAGGCAGAAGCCTCTAACAAAACCATTCTTAAGATTCTTCATAGGACAGTACACAAGAATGGTAGGGATTGGCACTTACAAATCAATCCAGCATTATGGGCTTACAGAACACGCATTCACACACCTACAGGAGCCACTCCTTTTTCTCTCACCTATGGCACTGAAGCAGTATTGCCTTTAGAAGTCGAGATATCATCACTTAGAGTCTCACTCAAAGGTTTGATTATAGATGAGGATTACCGCGCCATGAGGTTACAGGAGTTAGAACTTCTAGATGAGAAGCGTAAGGCTTCCTTTGATCATATGAGAGTGTATCAGAAACGTATGTCCCAAGCATTCAACAAGAAGGTTCACCCTAGAGAATTTCAAATAGGTGATGTTGTTTTACGAGAGAACCCTAAGAATCAACAGAACAAAGAGCAAAAGGGCAAGTTTGAACCTAACTGGCTTGGACCATATGTCATCACAGCCGCTTTTGGTACTGGTGCGTATTTACTGTCAGATCCAGATGGAGAACAGCTCCCTGATCCCATCAACATTGTGCACCTCAAGAAATTCTATCCTTGATGACCATTCTGTCTGGGGGCATCCTTTGTATATATTTTATTGATCCTGAAAAAAATACTAAAAAAATTCATATATGATGCTGAAAAAATCCTAAAAAGCATAAAAAGTCCTGAAAAAAATACAAGAAAAATAAAAAAAATTCAAAAATCCAAAAAAATGAAAAAATGAAAAAAGAATCCAAGTGGTGAAAATCTGGAAACAGGCGCTACTTGAGGCCTTTGCACTCCTATTTGTTAGCATGCATCCTCGACACTTAGCCACTTCCCATTATGCCTTGACCATATTTGGCTTAGTCTGGAATTGGTCTTTGTCTTTGTCTAGGGGGCATAACTGTTAGCATTGGTCTTTTAGGTGCATTTGTCTCTTGGGGCATTTCACAACAGGTGTTTTTCAACACCACCCCAAACAGTGTTTTTCAACACTACCCTTGCATCGAGTGTTTCTTAACATTTATCAGATGTCTTACCCAACAGTCTCGTATGGTGTGATATTTCTCACTAAGCAGTTATGATACTCAGAGTTCGACTCTATGACCAACACACACGCACTTAAACAATCAACTCGCTGATGATATGATGACTTTATTTTTCTTTGTGTGCTGTCTATGAGGATTTCTTTGATGAGTGATCTCTCCATGAGAAGTTTTCGATGATGCATAGCTAGAAGACTAAGGGAATGAGAATATGTTTTCTTTCTTTATCTGTTTGTGGGTATATTTTGTTGATCCTAACTGTCATGAGCATTTATGCTGGTCCTACTTGACACTATGGATTGACAAGGTATTATCCTTGACTGTTTTGCAAGTGCATGCTTTTAGCTATCCTGACTTTCATGTGTCTTGATACAAGCATAATCTCGCCATATCAAACTTAGGTGATCTCACTGCAGTAGTCATCTTGACCTATATGTCTTTGATGCCTAGGTGAGATTTCCACATTTCTATCTGATAAAGATCATATTCATATCCACATAGTTATGCTAGTGTGCATTATATGATCTTGCGATGCTACCAATAATGCTCGATGATGATAATTAGATGTCTATAAGCGTTGTGACCTTGCAAGTCAACCACTTTCATAGTAGCTTGCATTTTTAGGTTCATGATAGTCTAGTTTTGCATTTCTTGCATATGGAGAGAGCTCTCCTTTTCATCTTACGTGGACCTGTCAGTCGACTGCGCTCACCTTTTCTTCTTCTCAATCATGTCTTTCACTCCTTTTTCTTTTCATCTCGAACCTGTTCCTGTTCATCACAAGGGGTTAATCATATCATTATATCCATATCAAAAACTGTCATTTTTAAGAAACATGAGTCTATATCATACACATGAGAATTAAACATACATCTATAAGAGAGAACATGCATAAGCATATACATAAGCATTTTGAGCAAAATGATAAGACAATATACATAAACTGATACATCCATCACAAGTGAGACAAATACACATGATACATCGAACATCCAGTAATCTCATAAATCTATATACAATGTCATGATATACAATACAATATGAAATCCCAAAACTTGGATCAAAAGTCTCAAGATATGTCCAAAAAAACCTAAGACCTAACCCTAAGACTCGCTACCACCCTCATGAGGAGCTCGTGGTGGTGGAGGAGGCATAGCTCTCCTATCGAGTACCACATCTGATACCCCTACCCTCTGAGAGTATGATGGTGCTCTCTCACCCTCTGGGATGGCTTGCAGATATAGCCCATGATAGTAGGCTGCTCTCACTGACTCTCGTCAGAGCTCCAGTGCCTCAGCCTGTGCCATCGCCTCACGGCGTTGTATCTCTGCCCTAAGATCAGCTATCTGCTGATCCCGCTCAGCCCTCAGATCCAGTAGCTGCTAATCTCTCACAGCTATAGTAGTCCAGAGCCACTGTATCTCTACCTCCTGAGCTTGTATCTGAGCTCTCAGATCCTCTCCCCCCGCAGGCTGATCCTACTGTACCTCTGCTTACCGACGAGCTGGTCTCGCCTCCTCCTCAGGTGTCGCTGATCTCTATCCACATGACCATTTTTGGCCACCTGATCTTGACCCCTTTCCTCTCTCCATCCTCCTCCCTCTCGCCCTCCTACCATCTCCTCCATCCCCTCCCTCCCCTCCATCCCCTCCGTCTCCTCCGTCTCCCCCGTCGTCCCCTCCATCTCCTCCTGGCGCTGGTACCTGTGCATCTGGTACTATAAACTGAGGGAATGGCACCCTCCACCGCTTTTCTCTATAGGCTCCATCAGCCCCTGCATCTGCCATATCTAGGAAATACTCCCAGGGCTCGCTCCTGATACCTACTGTCTCTGCGACAGCCTGTTGATAATCCAACATGGGTAGCCACCTATGCCCCTCCTCGTCTCTGGCCCTGGCATATGTGGTAGTCTCTGTCGAGACTCACTGCTGCCTCCCAAACTGCCGCCATACCTGAGTGATGCAAAATCTCTCTACTATCTCTGCATACCAACCTACTAGTGGCCAACTGCACAGCATATAACTCAGCTCGTCAGCTGCATCTCCCCAAACCTCAACCTCCCTGTATGGCCTCCATGTGAATGAGGCTATTTCATCCAAAATGCACCTGTAGTATGTCACATCCCCACTATGGGCATGTGATATAAACTTGAGGTACCTATAGATGTAGGGGTACCTCCTCTCCCTCGGCTGAACCTTGGGACGCACCATAGCAATGTGCTCCCACGCCCACACCTGTGCCAGGATGGCACCGCACGCCTATATCCGACTGTCTTTGTAGACGATCTTGTGCAACTCATGGTACATCTTTGCTAATATGGCAGGACCCCATGCCATCCATCGAGACCTCCCTACCAAGTCAACCAATAGCCAAGCCCATCCGAGCGGGAAACCCTTTTGACTGCAGTCAGTCATCAGGATCTGAGAAATGATGGAAGCCACTATACATGGCACTGGGTAGTCTCTGCCAAAATCATCTATCAACCTCTCCCAGCTGATATGCCTATCTAGAATAGTGACATCCTAGAACATCTCCTGCACCAGTCGGCGCCCCTCAGTGGCATCCTAATCATAGTACACCTGTGCCAACAAATGAATCATGTCAGTTTTCATCATATGGAAACATTACATTTATGATTATATCTTAAAACATGATTATACTCACCGGCTCGCCATGACATGGCACACGTAAGATCCTATAGACATCCTCTAGAGTGATCGATGCCTCTCTAGTAGGCAGGTGGAAGGTGTTGTGCTCACTATGCCATCTCTCGGCAAGAGCAGTCAACAACCCATGGTCAGCTCTGATATATGGATATCTCAACAGATACCTGAATCCCATCGCTCTGATGTCAGCATTGCCCGGATCGTCTAGATCCCGGACACACCTCAATCCTGTCACCTTCAGCGCTTTGATGATGAGCGCCGAAAAAACCTCCTGCAAGCCAAAACCAAGCCAGCTGTTAGCACATATCATGATGGATGTCTCTAAAATGTAACGTTGTCTAGACCCATGTCATTTTTTCTCAAAAATGCATTACAAATTAAATTTTCAAACTGGGTGATATTCTTTTTTTGGAGAAGTATCACGCGATACTTCTCCCTATAGCGGGGTGATAGACCTTATACCGCGCGATACTTTGCCCAGTATCGTGCGATCTTTCACCCAGTATCATGCGATACTAGTGCCTTAGGTCGCGCGATACTTTGGGGACCTGTGAAGTATCACACGACATTTCTGCCCAAAGCGCGTGATACTTCTAAAGTATCACGCGATAGTTCACCCAGTCAAAAAATTTTGAAATTTAAAAATTTGAAAAACGTGCTAAAAAAGCTATTAAATGCAAAATATGACTCAAAAAGCTCAAGTTTTTTGAAAACATACCGGGGCAGGATAGTGTGGTGGCCGGTTGTGCAACCGGGTGCGCTTGAATCGATGCTTGTGGATGGGAACTCCTGCTTGCTGGGCCATTTTTCTCTCTCTAAGCTCTGAAAATTCTCAAATCGCTAAAAGATAAATGATTTTTGAAAATGACATTTTGACCCCTTTTATAGCCTTTTGAATTTTTGACCTCATTTTCAAAACACCTCAGAATTGCGCAAAAATTGCACCCCTAGCTAATTTCGACATCCTGGATCCATTTTCAAACTCAAAATCAAAATCCAAGATCATCTTGATAGTCAAAATTGCATTTCAAAATCTTCCCTTCTCCTGCACAGTTGACTGATCTTTTGAGGCCTAATCCTTCGATCTTTGTTGGGGCATCATCATTTCTTCATTTCCATGTCTTCCAAACTTCTAGTCTTTCATTCATCTTCATTCCATTCCCTCCTTTCTCATGTTTGACTGCATCTCTTCAGTCAGGCTGGGGCATGTTTTATTGCCTAAAGGTTAACCTATTTGACCTTTACATTTGATTGTGATTTCATTTTGATTTGATCAAATCCTTATCAATTCACTGTTCTCCTCTCTACCTGATTTCGATTTAGATTCTGAGGGGGTAGTACCTATGGGATTCTCATCCCCAATTCCTTGATTTTTATGATTCAGACATCTTTTGTGAGCTTTTGCTCAATTTTGAGATTCTTATCTCTTACTTTGAATGTGATCCCGAATCGACCTCATGTTCAAAGGCCTTTGTTTATGCTTTGTCCGGGTGTGATCCCAAATCGACCTCACATCTGAGTTGTCTTGTGATCCCAGATCGATCTCACATTTCAATTCTTCTTTGACTGCATGTGTTCCCAGATCGATCACACATTAGTCAAAGAGGGGCAAAAGTATGCACCCTAAAATGGTCGCCTAGACTTTGGGCCCCATTTATTTGATTTATCAACCCTGAATCATTTTGATCATTAATCAATATTTTCAACAATATCAATTCTTTGATCAGGTCTTAATTTTGATCATATATTGGATTTTATCCTATGGGCTAACCATTTATCCTAAGTTTTTATTTACCTAAAAGGAGTATTTCCTCCCCTTTTAATTAAATAAAAAGCCCCCACCTTTCCTCTTATCCTAAGTTGCACAAATAAAACATTATTCCTATTTTACAAAAAGGAAAAAAACACTTTTTGTCTCGCATGAGGCTCAAAAGTCAACACTTCACTCTCATTGGAGGATACTTGTGCACATGGATTGCTCCTCTTTCAAGCTCCACCGCTGATTAAGACTTTTTGCCTCTTAATCTCAATGGTCCATTTCTTGGCATTTCTTATAAAAGGAGAGCTCTCTCCTTCATTTGCATATCCATGTTTTTTGCTAATGTTATGCCGTAGGTTTTAGGTGCATTTGGAGTTTGAAGACATTGAAGACTTGCTTCATTGCATCATCTAGTTCATATTTGCTTTCATAGTTGCATAATAATGGCATTATTAGTGTAGATTTCCTTTTATGAAATAGAATAACTCACATAGTCTAAATAGGAAGGCTTGGTAATACTTGTTCTTTCCTTTCATAGCATAGTTTGTACTTTCTTTTCATAGTTTAGATTGCATCATCATATAGCTTGCATTGCATTTTGGATTCTTGAAGATATTGGCATTGTTGCCCTTGTCTTCACTTGAATCTCTCATTGTATGGTTGACTAGCAAGGTCACAAGCTTGTAGCTCTAGCTGAGAGCAAACACATCATAGTCCCTTGCAACTCCATGCATAGAGAGCTATGAGCCGCTTTGTGAGGCCTCATTCTTGAGCAACCTTGCATGTAATGGTTCATAAAAGTGCACCATTTTAGTGTGTACATGTACAAGGTTTTGGGCTCAATCATTTCATGTCCCCATAGTCCCAAACAAAATCTTTTTCATGTTTACAGAGGAGTTGGGTTAACAATGTTAATTATTATGGTGACAATTTATTGTTAACATGAAGATTGTGGCCAGGTGAGAGCTCCACAGTTGTTGTTAGTTCTAGCATTGATACTTCAGATATAGGGATTTTTTATATCTCACAGGGTAGTAGTTGATGGATGATTTCAGGTTCCATTGGTAAAACACAGTTTTCATAGGTAGTCAACTCCATAACAGAGCTTACACATATATCTTTTTCTATGACATAGTCATTAGTGAGGATGCTTTGAATCACATTATCATCTTCTTATGGTTTTAGGAAATATTTTATGTGTGGCATCATTAACTAAGCAATAGAGTTTATCTGTTCTTCCTCATCTCCCAAATCTGGCCAAATAGGAGTGCTTAAATCGGGTTGTGGCTAAGCTAGAGGATATAATGCCAACTTCTTAATTGTTTGGCCATCTGAGATTGTCATGTTACCTAATCTGCAACTAATATAAGCATCAATTGCAGCTAACCATGGTTGTCCAAGGATTTCTAGATAACCAACAAGAGTTACCTTGAGTGACAATATCACGAAGTTAGTAGGATATTCCCAAGAATCCAATGTAACTACTATATCTTCTATGATTCCATCTAGTGTGATAGTGGAGATGTTTACAAGTTGTAAGACCATTGGAGTGGTCCTTAAGCCCTCTATACTCAACCTATGCATAGTGTCCTTGGTCATAACATTAATAACAACACCCAAGTCTATTAAAGCATTCTTTACTGATTGGCCATTAATTATTATATCAACCACTGGGCTTCCAAGATCATAGTACTTTGGAATAACTATCTTTCCCAACATTATATCTACAAGTTGACCTATAACATGTATTGTTTGGGGATCCTTCTTCTTTCTTCTAGATTTCTTGAGACAAGCTTCTTTAATGGCTTTTCCATAGAGAGAAACATCTTTAATAGCTTGAAACAGTGGAATATGGATATGCAATTGGTCAAGGATATCAAATGGTGTGTCTCCCTAGGGTATAGGTTTTTCCATCCTAAGCCTTTGAGGGAAATGACAATTAACTGAGATGTGGGCATCAGTTTGACTTGACATATCAGTTGGTGGGACTGTATTTAGAAAATTAGCTTCTCGTAGTTGTGTTGATATTGTAGGAATGTCTGGAACTTCCATTATAATGGGAGGTTCTAGTGCAGGTAGAGTAGTACCAGATCTAAGGTGAATATCAGTTATTTCTAGTGCATAGGTAGGATATTGTTGGGCATCAGTAGCATACACTAGTTGTTATTGTCGTTCAGACTGATAGGTTTTCTTGGAAGGAATTTGCCATAGACATCTTGTCTTCTTCCTCTTTGATGCATGCAAGTAACAAAATGAACTTGTGAAGCGAGCTCATAACTACAAAATGATATCTAGAAAATAGGGAACTATAAAAAATGACTCAACAAGGTTCTTAGATTGAAACCATCCCTGGCAATAGTGCTAAAAATGAATAACCCCATAATAGGTAATAATAATCATGCCAAAGCTTCTCCTAGGAATAGTGTATTCAACTGAGTATCATTTTCCCTATTATGAAGTACATTTAAATTGTCAACCTAGGGATGTATACTTGAAATGGGACAACACAGTTTGTGCACTAAGTTCCTCATAAAGTCATTTCACTTAAGTTGTAGGAAGGAAAATACATGAAAGGAACTACACTATTGTTGCATGAAAGTAAAACACACATAGCTAATTAAATTAAATTGATGTTGAAAACCATAAGTTCAACTTTAACCTATTCTACCAACCCAAACCATTCACTATGGCTATCTCTGCAAGTGTTGCAGGAACATACACCGGTTACAATGCTATAGGAGGAAACAATGAATTCTACCTTAATTACTAAAAATGCTTAAACTACTTACTCTATTTTACTCTAATCCACCTCCCAAGTGGGCCCCCTTGGTTGGAATCTGATAGCTATGAACTCTGAATGTTACTCAAAATCAATCTTTCATTGTATATTTAGAAAAATTGGGTGCATCATCATAAAATAATGCGCAAAACTAAAAAGTAACTTGCTTGCAATTATAACAGTAATACAATCATTTGTCTAACTTAATTTCTAACAATCATATCCCTCTATATAGAAGATTGAAATTTATTTGAATATTAAGATAAGGTCTGACTAATTCATTCCATAAAGAAAGGAGAATGTGACAATCCACAATAGAAGATCATAAAGACTAAATAACCGCTTCAACATAACATTGACTGGAGAGGAATTTTAGCATAGTCATGCTTCCTATATTCTCTAAAATGATCACTCCTTCAATTCCTCAGGCACATCCCACAGTTTCATAATAGTTCTCCTCATCATGGCTTGGAACTTTATCCCTTCTTCATCAATGTTGGCGATTCACTCTCCAGCTACTCTTGTTACCCTGGCAGATTAGTAGCACATGCATGTATATTCAAGTATTCTATTATTCAATCAAGTAAAAATGTTAAGACTGTAGACTAGATTTTATCTATATCTATTTAGAGCAGGCATAAACAAGGCAAACATTAGATTAATCTAGCATTTAAATTAGTTCAAAACATAAACATAAAAACCAAGCCACCTAAGATTGAGCCAAAACAGATGCATTCAAGCATTGTTTGATTTGCTTTGATAGGAGGGATGTGGGTGTGCTCTTTAAGAACTTGGAGCTTGTCCCTAATGCATTTTAGGAAGGATTAATGCAATAAAAATTAAGAAACTAAGATTAATCCAAGTTATCTAAGCTATGGTGTAATTTTAAGAAAACTTGGAAATAAGCTAAACTAACAAATATGCTAAAACTTAAGATGATTTAGATTTAATATAGCATTATAACACTACTCAATGTAAAAGATGTGAATTGGTGTTTTTATCTTGGAAGAGGAGGGTATTTATAGGATTTGAGGAAGGACTTGGGTTAGGAAGGAGAGTTAGGGTTAGAGGTAAGGTTTGGGGTAGAGTTTGGGGTAAGGTTAGATTAACCTTGGTCAAGGTCGCTCACACATGTGTGAGCAACACTAGGGAAGTTTGAAAAGGGGATAAGAGTGGAAGAGGAGACATGGGCTTCATTCATGGCTTGTAAGAAGCCTTAATGAGGATGTAAGAGGTATTTATGAGGGTGTAAGGCTCATTTATGAGGGGTTTTGACCCAAAGTCAAAGTTTGAAGGGTTAGGCTAAAAAGGGTAGAGGGTAGGAATCACCCTTTAATCAGGTTTAGGGTGAGTTAAGGAAATTCTAGAAGAGGTTAGGGATTTCTAGAAGATTTATAAGGTCTTAGGATTTAAATAAATATTTTATTTATTTAAAGGATTTTTAGTCAATTTATTAAATAAATAAGAAATTTTGGAGGGAATGGTGTTTAAATTAGATTTAAACATTTTTGGAAGGGATTTATTAATTAAATATTTTAATTAAAATAGGAGGAATTAATGGCATAAAAATAAATAAATAAATTAAATAATTAATTAATTAATAAATGATGATGTCATCAGGGGTTTTTGGAAAATAAAAATACTTTTATTTTCTAAAGGATTTTTAGGTGTCTACAAGGACATACATTAAAACAATTATATGAAATACTACATCATATATATATATATATATATATATATATATATATATATATATATATATATATATATATATATATATATATATATATATATATATATATATATATATATATATATATATATATATATATATTTAGCAAGGTATGTCAACTATTATCTACCCATAAGTTTGTGGATTCGATTGTATTTATAGCATGAACACAAGCTCAAGTACTTAAAAGTCATAGAAAATGTTTTGGAAATATCTTAGAACAAAGCATAAAACAATATAAAACAAAGACAAATTCCTTGCCCCATCAGGTGGCATTAAAATCTCCTTCAAGGATAAATATCTCCTTACTCCATCTTTCCATTTGCTTAGAGATATCTCTCCACACTTCCTTCTTTTCCCTTGTCTTAGATATACCATAAAAATTAAATAGAAATACATTGTTATGAAAATGCAACAAGTTAACTTTTAGTAGCTGCCAATTCTTAGGCTAAGAGATACACTCAACCTTGACCACATCCTTGGGTTCCATAAAACTCCTAAACCTCCCGAAGTCCCATTAGAGCTTACTAAAGTTCCAAACCAAAATTCCTAAAAGTACTACAAACTCTTCTTGCTTGAGCTTGGTTTCCTATAAATAAATCACATTTGGTTTCATCTGATCAAGACACCTCTTGATCAAACCTCTCTTGTCAGGGGCATTGCAACCCATGACATTCCAGATTAGGAACTTCATTTCTTCCTAAGAGAGAATAAATCTCTCCTGGATCTCAATTTACTTTGATCTTTCATCTTACCAACCATTTCCAGTAACTCTTGGTTGGACTGTGTACCTCTAGTTTTTTTTTCCCTTGATATCATCTTCTGGGATTTTGACTTTTTCTAACTAATATACATTTTTTCCAAGATTTCTTCACCATGTAAAACTCCTAGTGTGTCCTCCTCTCCCTCTTGACCAATCAAACCCTCCTCTTTCAACCTCTCTTCTTACATTTGAGTAGTTTCATACCTCATAGGAGACATATGTATATCTTTAAAAATCATTTCACTTAGGTCTTTCTCTTCTTCATTAACATTACTTAGTGGGAACACCTAAAGTCTATTACTTTTTTCTTTGGATTCTATTGTTGTAGCTAGATTTTTGTTGTTGTTACATCCTGATGGTTCTTCACAGTAATCATCTTTTCTTCTTGCAACTACTGGACACTGGTCTAGCTCCCATTCCCTATAACCTCACAATCCAAACTCCCTCCCTTCTTATTTTTCTCGATAATACACTCTTGTTACCCTTGATCTATGATCCCAATCACCTATATTTGATTATGTCAATCTTATAAGGCACCTTCCTCTAGTTGTGTTGTTGAACCTAGGTCAAGGGAGCTTCCCCTACCAACCAATGTTGTGTCCTCTATATCCTTCATCTGATTGCAACCTATATTTTCCATCCCTACAAAATCCTCTACACCCTCTTCAACATAATTTCCTTCAACATCCTCTTGTTGATTATCTTACAGAGTTGCAAGTCTACTCTCCAAGAGGTCTTTCTCTAAACCCTTTCCTTTTTTTATCAAGCACACATTCTTCTATTGGATGACCCTAGTTGTTATATTTTTTCAAATTTTCTATTATCCACTCAACCTCGATCTCCTACCACCATGATATACCTTCACTTGTCCAAATCTCCACCACATGAGGTAAAGGGGGGTTGGGTTTCTAGCTAATACAAATTATTGCATACATGCTAAAGTCCTTTTTCTCTATTGCTTCATCTACTTTCAAGAACTTTCCAAGCTTGTTACCTATTATGCTTAATAAATCTTCCTTCTAATATTCATGAGGTGGATTATATAACCATATCTATATCAGAATCTCCTCTATTGATACTTGTTTTGTGTTGAAATTGGGACACCAATCTTTGATAAAGAAACCAATACCTCACATTGAGAATGGGCCATTATACATGGACGACTATTTCTCCCAAGCACACCCCATGATTACTAAGAAAATCAATTGGTAGGGTTTTTAAAGAGATATTATTTCCCTAGTTTTCATCACACCATTTCCAAATACAGGAATAAGTCATGCAACCTCCACCTCATTTCATGAAAAAAGCTTTTTCTTTGAACTGATTCACTGATTCTTTCCATCATTCTGATTCTATGCATATTGAGATTACCCTATCATCCATGGTCTTCAATTTCTCCTTTGTTTTCTGAGTTTCCTGGAATGGATTTTTTGGTCTCCATTCCTTGGACTCCAATCCCTTGAACCCATCTTTTTTTCCCTAAAATAACCTTGAAAATCCCCATTGATTCCTTTCTAGCACTTTCTACCTTCTTGGCTTGTCCACAAACTTTTGCGGAGCCTCCCAAACCATTCTCAAAGGATGCCATTCCAAGATTCTTCTCACTTCTCATCTATCACCATGCGATATCAAATTCCGTTTGCTACATCGACCTCTATGAAACCCTAAACCTTTGATGGTATTTTTACACACATAAATGTGGGATTGAAATGTAGCTATATAAAAAGAGTGGATTAATTTTAACATTGAAGGTTGAAAAAGGTTCCATCATAAGTCACTTGAATATAAAATATATCAATCCTTTAAAAGTTTCATTATAAAATCAGATTATGGTTGCTAATATTAGGTTACTAGTGTTCAATTTGGACTTTCAATTGAAGAGGTGAAATTAAGTCCTCTACATTGGAACATTGAACAAGGGATGAATCTATTTCTATCTCCTCCAATAAAAAAATTTAAAGTTTCTTAATAGAGTAAAAATCTCACAAAATAATTAATTAAATACTTCTCTTAAAATTCACCCACAAGAGGGAACCAACATGGATCATGAAGTCATGTTGAAGATAGAGACCTTAATTGGATAGTTCTACATTGAAAGGTGGTCCAAAAATCTAAACATAAGGATATTTTCTATTCAAATACGAATTCATTCTAAGGTCTTGAAATAAAAAGTGTACTTGATGACTTCCTATGTAAAATTAACAACTATGAGAAACTCTCCAATACTTCCAAGGAGTGAGAAACCCATATCTAAAAAAGTAAGGAACTAAAACAAAGCCAATATATGAGAAAAAAATTATGATTATTATGCAATACTTAAGGACCTACAAATAAATTCCAATAGTGGCATGTTGTGATGGTTAAGTTGTTTTTTAGTTGTCCTTTACATTAAGGTCCAAATCCCATGGGGAAGAAGTCCCACATTTGTGTTAGAATAAATGAGAGGGGGGTGAATCAGTTAGATTAGTTATCCTACATTCCCAAATATAAATATGTAACACTTTAAACAATATCAACAAATTCTGCAACTCAGTAACATAGAATACTAAACTGTCTGTGTCTTTTATCGATTACCAGTAAACTAACTCACTGTGATTACTGAACAAATCAAATATGCAATATGTAAAGTATGACAATAAAACAATCATCACAAAAACACATAACACAATGATTTAATGTGGAAACTCTATTAAGGGAAAAACCACCTGGGACTGGTAATCCAAAATAATTTTCACTCTTCTGAAGTGAGCTTGGTGAAGAGCCAACCCTGTTAAAGGTTACACACACACTATTAGGTGTGACCTTGTTAGAGGATTTAAGACTAACAATTATCTTTCAACCAACATTCACTATGGGGTCAATTAGATAACTATGTACATTCCTTGAATGACATAGGGGCATAACATAAGATGATTAAGTCCACTCGGTTAAGAGATTTTTCTATATCAATGGTTAAACTAAAACAATAGTTGATCTGATTACAATACAACTCAATTTATAGATGTTCAAATCTATTCTAAGCCCATACAAATCCTCTGATCAATATATCAATTCATTTCCTCAACTCACTTTTACTCGGTAATAGATCTCTGATGCTCAATGTTGTTCTGTAGTTCGGTTCTCCTTCAACCAGTCTGATCAGGCATGCATGAAACTATATCCATGCAAAATCTCTGCAGTCTTCTTTCTTCCGACATGTTTCAATAAAGAAACTCATATCTCTTATATAGACAGATAAACCATTTTCATATCATCCATCATATTTTGCTGCTTATTCTCCTTCATTGATTTTGCCTCTTAAACCTTCCTCGACAGATGTGTCAATAACATGTTTTAATTCCATCCTTTAGATCTTCTCTAAATTTTGTCAGTCATGAATCTCATAACAAACTTTATCCTCAATCTCAAAATCATAACAATTTCTAGCTCATCAATTTCTGTCAGCTAAACTTAAGCATTTAATACTTTTATCCATACTCGATTAACAAAGAAATGCATCGGTGAACACACACTCGATTAATATTGTCACTCGGTATACACTACACTAGCTCGGTGCATACTAAAGTGCTTCATTTACTGATCACATTGCCTTGTACAATTTTGCTTCCTCCTTCATAATATATTAATGCAACAGAATCAAGTCAACAATATGAAGTCATAGACTCATCAATAAGTTACCCAGAGTATTCCTTATCCTCATCTGTCATATCCATCTTTCTCCATGTAGATATCTCAGTTCTTCATCTTTTCTCTCCTCTTTCAAATGTTTAGATGTTTGCAACCAACATGATAAGTACTATCAAAACTAGTTGACATCAATGACAACATAATGAATGATTTAATTATCTTACATATCAATTTAGTAACTGGATAATCTCTAATCATTGATATTCAAGTCAGTCAGGTATTCAATCAGTTTTAGTTCATCAATCTCTCCCTTTGGCATTGATGGCAACACAAACAACATGAAATATGCCATGCACATACCAAACATGTCTTCTAAAACTATGCAAGTAAATTTTGTACCTCGGTAAGCTCTCCCTAGCTTGATATAGATATGTTTAATCACTATGTTACATAACAACATTACCAGTGCAGACTTTCCTCTGTGGATTTGATCTTTGCAGCTTTCATATTCCTTTTGTTCTCAACAACAAATCTTCAAAACTCTCCCTGACTTTCTCAAATTATCTCTCCCTTAGATAGATTATCACTGTTCTGTCTCTTCATATTGTTTATCTCTCCCTTTGACAACAATGCCAAAGGAAAACATACCGGTAGATAGGGGATGGACCCCAAGTCTAGTCCTCAAGTATTCAAAAGTTTCCTTCGGTAGAGGCTTGGTAAAAATATCAGCAAGTTGCTCCTTTGATGTAACATATTCTAGTTTGACTTGCTTCTCCTGTACTTGTTGTCTTAAGTAGTGATACTTAATAGAAATATTATTTGTCTTTGAATGCATTACAAGATTCTTAAAAATATTTATTGCACTAGTGTTGTCACAATATATAATCACTGGCTCAGTGATTACCTCATTCATCTGTTGCAACACTTGTTTGATATAAGCAATGTTTGAACAATTTGTAGCAGCAACAACATACTTTGCTTTGGCAGTAGACTAAGAAATACAAGGTTGTTTCGTACTTGTCCAAGTTACAAGTCTTTCACCAAAGAAAAATGATCCTCTAGTTGTGCTCTTTCTATCATCTATATTTCCAGCCCAATCTGCGTCGGTGTAGACTCTTAGTTCAAATTTGCCTTCCTTAGGATGCCATAAGCCATATTCCTTTGTTTTATTCAGGTATCTCAAGATTCTTTTCACTGCAGCCATATGTGAATCCTTTGGATTGGCAGAAAATCTAGCAACAATCCCCACTGCATGAGCAATATCAGGCCTACTATGTACTACATACATCAGTTTACCAATCATAGATTAGTACAATGTCTAGTTTACCTATGTAGATTCATTGTCTTTTGTTAATTTGTAGCCTATGACCATCGGTGTTCCAGCTGGTTTAGCATCTTCCATGCCAAATGTTCTCAATACTTCCTTTATGTACTTTGATTATGTGATGAAAATTCCATCATTCTGTTGAATAACCTGCAAGCCTAGAAAGAACTTAATCTCTCCAAACATAGACTTTTCAAATTAATTTCTCATCTCATCAGTAAATGATTTACATATATGATCTTGTCCTCCAAAGATTATATCATTCATAAATATTTCAGTAATCAAAATAGTGTCGTCAGATCCTTCTTTCATGTACAAATTGTCGTTCTCACTAGTTCTTACAAAACCAATACTTAAAAGATAAGTATGTAACCTTTCATACCGGGCTCTTGGTGCTTACTTTAAACCATATAAATCTTTGTGTAGTCTACATACCATGTCTTTCTGGTTTGGATCAACAAACCCTTCTAGTTGTTCTATGTAGACCTCCTCTTCTAGTATTCCATTAAAAAAAGAAGACTTAACATCCATTTGATAGACTTTAAATTTCTTATCTGCAACATATGTAAGTAACATGTGGACTCCTTCTAGTCTAGCAATAGGTGTAAAAGTTTCACCATAATCAATACCTTCTTCCTATGCATAGCCCTTGCAAAAAAGTCTAGCTTTGTTTCTTGTAACCTCTCCATTCTCATTTAGCTTACTTCTAAAAGTCCATTTAGTATGGATAACATTTTTATCTTTCGGTCTAGGTACTAAAGTCCATGTTTTGTTTTTCTTAATTTGTTCTATCTCTTCATTCTTAGCATTTATCTATTCATCATTTTCAAGTGCAACCTTAACATTCTTTGGTTCAAACTCACAAACTAAGCATACATTCTGTCTTAACTTACTTCTTGTCAGTATCCTAGATTTCCTATCTCCAATGATTTGGTTCTCAGGATGATGCTTTTTGAAAAATCTCACTAGCACTTGATCTCTTCTTTGTTCTTCACTTTGTTCAGGTTCATTTCTTTTATTAGTTGCTTCTACTTGTTCCTCGGTTTCCCTTTGTTGTTCCTCGGTGTCTCTTTTCTATTCCTCGATGTTATTTTCTTGATGCTTGGTCAACTCAACTTGTGGCTTCGATGTTACTTTGGATGTTCAACATAAAGAAATCTACCATAGTCTTTCAGCTCCTTATTGCTTTCTTCATCTTTTTTATTAGCAAATTCATCAAGTCCGACATTAGCACTTTCAATCATCTTATTAGAAACTGTATTCAGACAATTGTAAGCTTTAATTTTAGTAGAATATCCAAGAAATATTCCCTCACCCCCTTTAGAGTCAAATTTCCCATTCCTATCATCTTTCAGAATAAAACATTTACTACCAAAAATTCTGAAGTAACTTACACTCGGTGTGTAACCAAACCATAACTCGTAGGGTGTTTTTTGTGTGTCTTTCTTCAATTGTAATCAGTTCAGAACATATACAGTTGTGCTAACTGCCTCTCTCTAGTATACTTGTGCAACATTATTTTCTATCATCAGTGTCCTTGCACAATCAACAATTGATATGTTTCTCCTTTCAGCAATCCCATTTTGCTGCGGTGTTCTAGGTGTAGAAACCTATCTTTTTATACCATGCTCATTACAATAGTTAGTGAATTCATTAGAAATAAACTTGCCACCTCTATTAGACCTCAAGCATTTTAGTTCTTTCCCAGTTTCTTTTTCTACTTTTTCTTTGTACCATTTAAACATTTTAAATGCCTTTGATTTCTTTTTTAGAAACATGACAGTCATCAATCTAGTGTAATCATCAACAAATAGAATAAAATATCTATCTCCATAGTAGCTTTGAGTTCTCATGGGACCACATAGGTCGGTGTGAACTAACTTCAAGATTCTTTTTGTTGAATGGTCTTTACTCTTAAAACTAGATTTTGTCATTTTCCCCTTTTGACATTCATGACACATATCATGATCAGGCTTTGTTAGGCTAGGAAGACCTCTAACCTTTTCCTTTCTATTGATCTTAATTATGTTATCAAAATTTACATGACATAACCTTTTATGCCATAACCATGCATCCTCATTTTTTACTAGTAAATAAGAAGTCTCATCATTGTCAAGATAAAATAAGTTACCTTTAGATTGTGCTCATGTTCGAACAAGCTTTCCACCTTCATAAAATATATTTACCTTCTTGCTTTCAAAATCTACTCGGTGACTTGATTTGTTAAGCTATGACACACTTAGCAAATTGTAATTCAGTCCTTTTACCCAATAAGCATTATCACATCTAATTTTATCATTTATTAATAAAGATCCTTTTCCTCTAACCATACATGGTGTATCATTACCCATTTTTACAGATCCTCCATTATAATGCTTAAGATGATCAAAATTTTCTTCATCACTAGTCATGTGATGTGTACAACCATTGTCAATGATCCATGTATCAATTTTACTAAGTTTAGAAATGAGTGATGTTTCTACATACCTTTCTTCTTCCTCAGAATCATCCTTCATCACAACAAATACTACTTCTACATCATCATCTGTGTCAGTATCAGTATCATTCTCTTCATCAAAGTAACATACCTTTTTGCCATTATCCTTTTTATCTTAGTTGTCTCTTTTGTAGTGTCGGTAACTTCTGTTGTTTCTCCTTCCATAGCTTCCTTCACCAGATCAGTCTTTGTTTCTATCTTCCTCTTTCCTGTTTGGGCATGTGGTAGCAATATGGCCAACTTCTTTACAGTTAAAACATGCTAAAGGTAATTTACCCTTATATCTACCTTTACCTTTAGGTAATCTCTGGGCCATAAGAGCTTCAAGTTCATCAAGCTCATCATCAATATTACTATCACTTCCATTCCTTATATTATGTCTACTGCTAGACTTACCGATCTTCAGAGAGGACATGAAAGCAGACTCAATAGATGGTACAACACTATTTTCAAAATTGTTTAACTCAAAAGTTGTTAGCTTACCAATCAGACTATCAAGAGTAAGAGTATTGCTGGGTGCAGACCTCATTTCATGTATAACAGATATTTTGATTACATAAGTAGGCAACAAGGTTCTTATAATTTTACTCACCACTGTATCTTCATCGATGACAACACCAAATCCTCTGATAACATTGACTACCTCCTTTATTCGGTTTGCATATTGTACTATGTTTTCTCCTTCCTTCATTTTCATATCGTCAAACCTACCTCTTAGGCTTTCAGCTTTGGATATCTTAACATTAACATCACCACCATAAAATAGAGCTATTTTATCCCACATTTCCTTTACAGTAGTGTAATTTTTAACATCCTCAAATTCAGTATCGGATAGAGCAACAACAATCTCTATCATAGTAAAGTTGTGTCCTTGTCGGTCTCTTAACTGATCAAGAGTCAAAGGTCCAAATGGTGGTTGTAAGTATCCATTTTCAAGTAGATGTAAGGCAGAATCTCTGATTCCAAATATGTGAAGTTTCATTCAAATTTTCCATATAGTAAAGTTGTCCTTATTCATCTTTGGTACTTCCCTCTTATACATCTTGTAATCTTTTTGTTGAAGTCTTTAAAACTTTGTTCCAATAAACACAACTCTGATACCAATTGTTATAATAACTAAGAGGGGGGTGAATTTGTTAGATTAATTATCCTATAGTCCCAAATACAAAGATGTAACACTTTAAACAATATCAACAAATTCTACATCTCGGTAACATAAAATACTAAACTGTCTGTGCCTTTTACCGATTACCAGTAAACTAACTCACTGCGATTACCGACCAAATCAAATATGCAGTATGTAAAGTATGAGAATAAAAAAATCATCACAAAAACACATAACACAATGATTTAATGTGGAAAATCTATTAAGGAAAAAACCACCTAGGACCGGTAACCCAAAATAATTTTCACTCTTCTAAAGTGAGCTTGATGAAGAGCCAACCCTGTTAAAGGTTACAAACACACTGTTAGGTGTGACCTTGTTAGAGGATATTGTTGGCAAGTTGACTATATTGGTGTATATGACTTAATATAGTGTTTTCATTATGACAACAAAGTCATATGATGTTTTGGAGTTAGTGCACTTGATAAGAAGATCATAAATCAGTTAAGTGTTGAAGACTGGACAATGCACAGAGTATCCGAGAGTTAGAGCATCAACACACATGCATATGATAGAATTATGGTATGATCCCTAGAAGTTAAGTTGGTAAGATCATATTCATGCTACATCTAAGAGTGCATGATCAAAAGATTCAGTATGAGAAAGATACAAAGAATTCAAGTTGCATAGACAGTGAATGCCAGAGAAGAACAGTGCAAGCAACAGACTGTTGGTATTTTGGTTAGCGATTATATTATTGTTGTGTAAAGGCTATGTGCCTATTGTAATTAAGTTATAGACATGTAGTTAAATTTTTTTGTAAACAAGCTTGAGCCAATTCAATTGGAAGCATTGTATGTTATCGATTAAGGGCCGACCTAGTTAATTGTTTTGTATGCACATATAAATATTAGATGCACTGTTGTAACTAAAGAAAGAGTTGACATAGAGAGAAGATAAGAAGAGTATAAGTGTGCAGAGATTTTTTAAGATGTATTAGAGCTTTGCAAGAGGTCAAAGCATTAGCGCATCAAAGGAATTGATTAGACAAGCAGTATCACAGTGCCAGTTCATCCAGCATATATAGTGTGTATTTGAGATCAGAAGGTTGTAGCCTTCACCACTTGAGAAGTGAGCTCTAGGATAGTGAGTCCAAAAAACTAATAAGGTTATTGTAAAAGACTCCTAATAGGGTCCAACCCTTGACCAGGTCACTGTATTAAATATATTGTAAAGCAACTCCTAACAGGGTTAAGGATCTTCTAACAAGGATCATAACACACTAGTACAGATTATTAGTGGGTTTCAATTCCCACCAGGGTTTTTACCTATTTGGGTTTCCCCGTCACCATATTGGTGTTATGTGTTGTGTTTATGTTGATGTTCATTTCAGTACTTAAGCATTCAAGTTAAGTTTAAAGAGCTAAGTAAAAAGATTAAATACAGTGAACACTGATTCACCCCCCCCTCAGTGTTTCCATTCCTAACAATTGGTATCAGAGCTTTGGTCCTCAGCAAAGAAGTTTAACCACTTGAGGAGATCATGGAAAAAGTAGAAATGAAACATCTGAAAAGAAATCTTGAAGCTGCTTTTGAAGACCTAGACAAATCTGAAAAATAAATTAAAGAACTGAAAGAAAAAGTCAGTGATGCTCAAAAAGTCATCAAAAGGCTAAGAAAATATTTGAAAGAATGATCTACCAGTGATTTAGGGATAATGATCAAGAAGTTGAATGAATAAAATTCATCCTTAAAATAACAAATTGAAGAATTTTATGATAAGCTAACCAACAATCAAGAAGTGATAGGCACGAAATGACTATAGAGCCTATAGAGGAGAAATACATCAAATTGATGTCCATGATACTGGGATACAGGTTCCAGCACCCCAACAGGGTGAATAGCGTGTCAACAATCACCATTCTAGCAACAATAAGGTTGGTAAGAGAGAATGGAGAGTTTAATCTATGAGAGATCTTGTGCGCATAGCTAATAGACAACATAAGATCCATCAAGCATGACAAGACCAAGATATTCAGGTTTGGGTCTTTAATAATCTATATGTACTTCCATATTCTTGGAAAAGTGTCTGATTTGTATCTAGACAAATCTATTACCACCATGCCACAGATATCCTTTAAGGCATCCACAAAAAGTACCCTTAAGGATTACATGACTCTAGAATTGAATACATTTAGGGTCAAAATGCAGATGAGATATAGGATTCTGGAAAGTATTGTTGAGAAATACAAGGACACAATTTGTTTCATGGTGGAAACTGATACAACATGCATGGAGGCTATTGAACCAAGAACAAAGTGAATTCATCCACTAGGATATGAAGTTGAAGAGCCTATTCTAGAGGCTTATGCTCAAGTTATATTGTCAGCACCTAAGGACCCTAATGAACCTAGATGGGGAACTTATGAAGAGAAAACAAGAGAAGTAGATGATGTATTGAACAACATAGCAACAAAAAGAAAGGTTGCCAAAGTCACTTCGTAGATTCTAAAAATTCATGGAGTATCCCAAGCAGGTCTAGACAAAGCAAGGCAAGAGAAGATTGCTTTGGAAATAGAGAGCACAGCTGCAACAAAGATAGAATTTGATGATCCAAAGATGAAAAAAGTAAAAATTGAGAAATCTGATGATTTGAAGGGTAAAATAGATGATACCCCTTCTGCACCCAAGGTAACCATTGACCTTACTACTCCTCCTGAGTATAAGGCAATGCCTAAAAGGAAGAAAGAGATTAGCACCAGTCATCCATCCTTGCGAGTAACAAGGAACAAGAAAAATATGCAAGCACCTCTAGAAGTAAGTTTCAAACCCAGTCTTAGTGTGCTAAGTTCAAGGATTATTTATGAAGGCATGATATATCAAGTAGGGAAGTTCTATGAGAAGTATAGTGAAATTGACAAGTCAGAAATTCATGGAATGATTGTCAATCATATGCTGAAGTTCAAAAAGACAGTCCTAGAACTGAAGACTATAATTCTAGATAATGTGTGGAACATATTAGATTTCATAAAAAGATAAGCCATTGAAGAGGACCTAATGATAAGGGAAAAGATCTTAGATGAAACCCTCCCAGTATGCTCACTAGAAGAGAAGACTTTATTGTTAGATCTGGTGAAGCCACATCTTAGAACCAAGTCAAGGAATTTACATATAATGGACAAGAACTATGAATTGTTAGATAAGGAAATAGAGAAAGCATTTGAGAAGGTCTTCATGAATAGACACATGTACCCACCCACTACGCCTATAACTCAAGTGCCCACAAAGGAAGTCAAGATGGCAGAGCACACTAATGTACCTATGAAAGGTCCTCAGGACTCAACGCCTGCAGTTGAAACATAAATAGAGGCAGATAAGTCTACATCCATGATAGAGTCACTAAAGGATAGCACCATTATCATTGATAATGTAGAGATAGCCATGGCGGCCATGGATAAAGACCTGGACAAGTTTGAAGAAGCTTTTGTGAGCACACAAGAAGTTGAAATTTTATGTGGTAACAACTCACCTAAGTTGCAAAAAGAGGAAGTATTAATTGAGGACATAATAGATAAAGAAGGAAAGGTAGAAGAAAAGAAAGGAGAAGAAGAAGAAAAAGGAAATGAACCATCAGCTGAAATGTTAATAAACGTAAAGCAAGAAGTAGTGGATAGCACTCCTATTGCTCCTTCTGTATCATTGTTGTCAAGATTGACACCTGACTTGACTAGTTTAGATTCATGGGGAGAAGAAGACCTAATCAAAATCAGTGTCTTGGCCATGGAAAAATCCAAAGAGAAACAAGTGATGAGGAATCCCTTATTTGTGGAGTCAGTGAACATATTGAATAGCCTATTGGTCTCAGATAAGAAAGTGTCCAAGGTCAATACAGTTAACGATGTTAGCAACATCCTCACAGCCTTTAAAACTAACTTTTCTAGCTTGGAAGAATCTACATCTCAAGTTGCAAAAGAGAAGTATAGAAAGGAAAGGCTAAGTGAATTAGTCATTAACTTTTCACTTGACCTTAGTTCACTCAAAGTTGGACAAGCAACTTTGAAAGAGTTTGCAACAAAAGGAAGAAGAATTATTGCTGGCTGTATGAATCAAGATAAGTTGACAACCGACCACTACAAGAAGATTCAAGAAGCAGAGGCCTTGATTGAAAAGGTGAGGTAGTCAGTAGAAGATTCCTCTATTGATATAAACATGTGTAACAATGTATATCAGGGATATATTGACAAAATTTAGAAGGAAGAAAAGGAGATGTCAAGGATAAGGGCTAGGCAGACTCAGCTTAGAAATGCTCTTGCGCCCTCCCTAGATGTGTTGAATCAGAATATCAAGGAGATCAATGCCACCATGGTGACATATGATCAAGGTCCTAGTTCATACTTGGAAAAGATGGAGAAGCTACAATATGCATTATGCACCCATCTCTAGACAATCAATGCATTGATTGCATTTTGGAAGCAAGAGATCCAAAATCTATAGATTGCATACCCGAATGTACTTTCAGTATAATTACTTGTACAGATTCAATTTTGTAAAACCTTTGTCATTAATGTCAAAGGGGGAGTATGTATAGAATATGAAGCTACAACTATGTAAAAATATATAAGGGAGATATAAGATAGAGTATGATTAAGTGTTTTTTGTATTAAGGGACAATTAGTCACTTTTCCATATTCCTTTGTTGCCATCAATGACAAAGGGGGAGATTGTTGGAAATTTGACTATACTACTTTATATGAATTAATATAGTGTTTTCATTATGGCAATAAAGTCATATGATGTTTGGAGTCAGCGCACTTGATAAGAAGATCAGAAATCGGTTAAGTGTTGAAGACTGGATAGTGCACAGAGTATCTGAGAGTCAAAGCATCAGCGCACGTGCATATGATAGAATTATGGTATGCACCCTAGAATTTAAGTTGGTAAGATCATATTCATGCTACGTCTAAGAGTGCATGATCAAAATATTGAGTATGAGAAAGATACAAAGAGTTCAAGTTGCACAAACAGTGAATGCCAGAGAAGAACAGTGCAAGCAGTCGACTGTTGGTATTTTGGTTAGCGGTTATATTATTGTTGTGTAAAGGCTATGTGCATATTGTAATTAAGTTATAGACATGTAATTAACTTTTTTTGTAAACATGCTTGAGCCAATTCAATTATAAGCGCTGTATGTAATTGGTTAAAGGGCCGACCTAGTTAATTGTTTTGTATGCGCATATAAATATTAGATGCACCGTTGTAACTAAAGAAAGAGTTGACATAGAGTGAAGATAAGAAAAGAAGAAATGTGTGAAGATTTGTTAAGATGTGTTAGAGATTTGCAAGATGTCAAAGCATTAGTGCATCAAAGGAACTGATCAGAGAAGCAGTGGCACAGTGCCAGTTCATCCAGTAGATATAGAGTGTATCTGAGATCAGAAGATTGTAGCCTTCACCATTTGAGCAATGAGTTCTAGGATAATGAGTCCACACCCCTAACAGGGTTATTGTAAAAGACTCCTAATAGGGTCTGACCCTTGACCAAGTCACTGTACTAAATATATTGTAAAGAAACTCCTAATAGGGTTAAGGATCTTCTAACAAGGATCATAAAACACTAGTACAAATTATTAGTGGGTGTCAATTCCCACCGGGGCTTTTACCTATTTGGGTTTCCCCATAACCACATTGGTATTATGTGTTGTTTTTATGTTTCTTATTTATGTTGATGTTCATTTTAGTACTTAAGCATTCAAGTTAAGTTTAAAGAGCTAAGTAAAAAGATTAAATACAGTGAACACTGATTCACCCCCCCCTCTCAATGTTCCCATTCCTAACAGATTTAAGACTAATAGTCCTCTTTCGGCTACCATTCACTATGAGGTTAATTAGATAACAATGTACATTCCTTGAATGATATAGGGGCATAACATAAGATGGTTAAGTCCACTCAGTTAAGAGATTTTTCTGTATCAATGGTTAAACTGAAACAATAGTTGATTTGATTACAATACAACTCAATTTTCAGATGTTCAGATCTATTCTAAGCCCATACAAATATTATGATCAATATATCAATTCATTTCCTCAACTTACTTTTACTTGGTAATATCTCTCTGGCACTCGGTACTATTCTACAATTTGGTTCTCCTTCAACTAGTCTGATCAGGCATGCATGAAACTGTATTCACGTTAAATCTCTGTAGTCTTCTTTCTTCCAGCATGTTTCAATAAAGAAACTCATATCTCTTATAGAGATAGATAAACCATTTTCATATCATCCATCAAATTTTACCGCTTATTCTCCTTCATTGATTTTGCCTCTTAAAACTTCCTCGATAGATGTTTCAATAACACATTTCAATTCCATCCCTTAGATCTTCTTTGAATTTTGTCATCCATGGATCTCATAACAAACTTTATCCTCAATCTCGAAATCATAACAATTTCCAGCTCATCAATTTATGTTGGTTAAACTTAAGCATTTAATCCATACTCGGTTAACAAAGAAATGTGTCGGTAAACACAAGCTCGGTTAATACTGTCACTTGGTATACACTACACTGTCTCTGTGCATACTGAAGTGCTTCATTTACCGACCACATTGCCTTGTATAATTTTGCTTCCTCCTTCATAATAGATTAATGCAACATAATCAAGTCAACAATATGAAGTCATAGACTCATCAATAAGTTACCCAAAGTATTCCTTATCCTCATTTGTCATATCCATCTTTCTCCATGTAGATATCTCAGTTCTTCATCTTTTCTCTCCTCTTTCAGATGTTTAGATGCTTCTAACCAACATGATAAGTGTACACACTAAAATGGTGCACTTCTATGAACCATTACATGCAAGGTTTCTCAAGAATGAGGCCTCACAAAGTGGCTCATAGCTCTCTATGCATGGAGTTGCAAGGGACTATGATGTATTTGCTCTCAGCTAGAGCTACAAGCTTGTGACCTTGCTAGTCAACCACACAATGAGAGATTCAAATGAGGAAAAGGGCAAGAGTGCCAATATCCTCAAGAATCACTATGAAAATGCAATGCAAGCTAGTCTATGGAAATGAAAATGCAATGCAACTAAGCTATGAAATGGAAAGAACAAGTGTTACAAATCCCTCCTATTAAGCTATGTGAGTTAAATCTATTACATCAAAGGAAACTAAGCTATGAAATGAAGCTAAAATGCAAGAATGAAAGACTAAGAACAATAAGGCTTCCAAAAGCTCAAAAAGTCTCCAAGAATTCCTGCAGCATAAGATTAGTATTCAAAACATGATCTAGAATGAGGGAGGGAGTTCTCCTTTTATAAGAAATGAGGTGAAATGGACCATTGAGATTAAGGGGCAAAAATCTTAATCAGTGGTGGAGCTTGAAAGAGGAGCAATCCATGTGCACAAGTATCCTCCAATAGGAAAATAGGAGTTGACTTTATGTCCATATGAGACAAAAAGTGTTTTTCTCCTTTTTATAAAAAAGGAATAATACTTTATTTGTGCAACTTAGGATAAGATGAAAAGGTAGGGGCTTTTATTTAATAAAAGGGGAGGAAATATTCCTTTTAATTAAATAAAGACTTAGAATAAAATGGTTAGCCTATGGAAAATAATCGAAAATGATTGAATCAGGACTTGATCAAGGAAATTGATATAATTGATTTTTTGAAAATATTGATTCAGGGATTTGATAAATTGATAAATGGGGGCCCAAAGTCTAGGTGACCATTTTAAGGTGAGTACATTTTACCCTCTTTGACTAATGTGTGATTGATCTAGGAACACATGTAGTCAAAGATGAATTGAAATGTGAGATCGATCTGGGATCACAAAACAACTCAGATGTGAGGTCGATTCGGGATCACACTTGGACAAACATAGACAAAGGATTCTGGACATGAGGTCGATTCGGGATCATATCCAAAATAAGAGATAAGAATCTCAAGCTTGAGAGAAAACTCACAGAAGGATAGTTGAATCAAGAAAATCAAAGAATCAAGGATTAAAATCCAATAAGTACTGCCCCCTCGGAATCGAAATCAAAATCAAGTAGAGGAGAATAGCAAATTGATAAAAGATGATCAAATTATAATGAAAGCATAATCGAAGATAAGGGTCGATAGATTAACCATTAGGCAGTGAAAACATGCCCCAGTGATGAATTAGAAGAAAAGAAATGGGGTGAATGGAAGACTAGAAGTTTGAAAGACATGAAAAGGAAGAAATTCCATCAAAGATCGAAGAAGTATGCCTCAAAAGGTCAGTCAATTGTATAGAAGAAAGATAAAATTTGAAATGTGATTTTGACTATCAAGACAACCTCGGATTTCAATTTCAAGTCCGAAAATGGATCTAGGACGTCGAAATTAGCTAGGGGTGCAAATTTTCACGCAATTTCGAGGTGTTTTGAAATTTGGTCAAAAAAGTCAAAATGCTATAGGAATAGAAAAGGATGTGATATGAAAGACAAGTGAAAGACATGATTGAGAAGCGAAAGGTGAGCATAGTTGACTAACAAGTCCATGCAAGATAAAAGGAGAGCTCTCTCCATATGCAAGATGCAAAACTAGACTATCATGAACCTAAGAATGCAAGCTACTATGAAAGTGGTTGACTTGCAAGGTCACAACGCTTATAGAAATCTAATTATCATCATCAAGCATTATTGGTAGTGTCGTAAGATCATACAATGCACACTAGCATAACTATGTGGATATGAATATGATCTTTATCAGATAGAAATGTGGAAATCTCACCTAGGCATCAAAGACATATAGGTCAAGATGACTAATGCAGTGAGATCACCTAAGTTTGATATGGCGAGATTATGCTTGTATCAAGACACATGAAAATCAGGATAGCTAGAAGCATGCACTTGCAAACAGTCAAGGATAATACCTTGTCAATCCATAGTGTCAAGTAAGACCAGCATAAATGCTCATGATAGTTAGGATCAACAAAATATACCCATAAGCAGATAAAGAAAGAAAACATGTTCTCATACCCTCAGTCTTCTAGCTATGCATCATTGAAAACTTCTCAGGGAGAGACCACTCATTAAAGAAATCCTCATAGACAACACACAAAGAAAAATAAAGTCAACATATCTCAAGCGAGTTGATTGTTTAAGTGCATGTGTGTTGGTCATAGAGTCAGACTCTGAGTATCACATTTGCAAATGAGAAATATCGCATCAAACTTAGACTATTGGGTAAGACATCTGATAAGTGTTAAGAAACACTCGACGCAAGGGTAGTGTTGAAAAACACTATTTGGGGTGGTGTTGAAAAACACCTGTTGTGAAATGCCCCAAGAGACAAACGCACCTAAAGGACCTATGCTAACAGGTATGCCCCCTAGACAAAGGTAAAGACCAATTCCAGACTAAGCCAAATAAGGTCAAGGTATGATGGAGAAAGGTTCAGTGTCGAGGATGCATGCTAACAAATAGGAGTGCAAAGGCCTCAAGTAGCCCCTGTTTCCAGGTTTTCACTACTTGGAATCTTTTTTCATTTTTTTATTTTTTCTCTTTTTTTTTTTTTTTTTTTTGCTACCAAGGTGCCTGTTTCCAAGTTTTCACCAAGGCACTTTTTCTATTTTTTTTGAATTTTTAAATTTTTTTGATTTTTTTGTATTTTTTAAAGTCTTTTTATGCTTTTTAGGATTTTTTCAGCATCATATATCAATTTTTTTGGTATTTTTTTCAGGATCCATAAATATGTACAGAGGATGCGCCCAGACAGAAATGGGCGTCAAGGATAGAACTTCTTGAGGTGCACAATGTTGATGGGATCAGGGAGCTGTTCTCCATCAGGATCTGACAATAAATATGCATCGGTACCAAAAGCAACTATGATGACATATGGTCCAAGCTAGTTAGTTTCAAACTTACCCTTTTGTTCTCTGTTCTGTTGGTTCTTAGGGTTCTCTCACAAAATAAGATCACCTATTTGAAACTCTCTAGGGTGAACCTTCTTGTTGAATGCCTTGGACATACGCTTCTGATACACTCTCATATGATCAAAGGAAGCCTTACGCTTCTCATCTAGAAGTTCTAGTTCCTGTAACCTCATAGCGCGGTAATCCTCATCTGTTATCAATCCTTTGAGTGAGACTCTGAGTGATGGGATCTCTACTTCTAAAGGTAATACTGCTTCAGTGCCATAGGTAAGGGCAAAAGGCATGGCTCCTGTAGTTGTGCGAATGCTTGTTCTGTAAGCCCATAGTGCTGGATTGATTTGCAAGTGCCAATCCCTACCATTCTTGTGCACTGTCCTATGAAGAATTTTAAGAATGGTTTTATTAGAGGCTTCTGCTTGTCCGTTTCCTTGTGGAAAATAGATTGAGGACCAATGTTGCTTGATTTTAAACTTTTTGCATAAATGCTTTAGGTCCTTATTCTTGAATTGACCTCCGTTATCAGTGATAATCTCAGAACGCACTCCAAATCGGCAAATAATATGATTCAAGATGAACAAAGAGATAGTCTTCCCTGAAGCAACAGAAAGTGGCACAGCTTCCACCCATTTTGTGAAGTAGTCAGTGGCAGTAATAATGAACTTATGTCCACCTGATGAGTTGGGATGAATCTGCCCAACTAGATCAAAGGCCCAGCGCTGAAATGGCCAATGAGAAATAGAAGGGATCAGCTCCCTACCTGGAGCATGAATCAGGTTTCCATGTTTCTGACATTTTTCACATGACTTAGCAAAGGCTACTACATCTATCTGCATTGTGGGCCAATAATATCCTGCCCTAAGCAACCTTCGGGCCATGGCAAGACCATTAGAATGTCCACCACAAATGCCCTCGTGGATGTCAACTAACGCTTGGTTGGCTTCCTCCTTTTCCAAGCACCTAAGGAGCGTCCCATATAAACCCCTCCTATATAAATCACCAGAGATAAGGGTGTGACAAGAGGCGTTACGGATGAGGTTTCAGCATTCGGAGTGGTTGAATGTGTCGGGGATGATGCCATCACGAAGATATGAATAGATAGCACCATATCGGGAAGACTTGTGTGTGACAATGGTGCAAATGACATGGCTTTCAGATGAGTCAAAGATGGGATGGTGTAACTCTTCCACCAGGAATTCAAATCTTGATTCATGTGTCTCCAACTAAAGAAGTGAAGCTAATGTGGCCATGGCATCTGCAGCTTTGTTCTCTGTCCTAGGGATATGTTGAAACGTCGCAAAGGTAAAGTAACATTTCAATGAGTCAACCATCTTTTTGTAGGGTATCAATTTATCATCCTTGGTTTGATACTCCTCATTGACTTGGTTGATGATTAACTGGGAATCCCCAAAGACATGTAACTCTGTTATGTTCTATTCTATAGCCATTCTCAAGCCATTGGTTAAAGCTGTTGAATTATCAGGACCACTGCAAATGTATTAACATTGCCTCTTCGGTATATATTTTCCAAGAGCAGTGATCTCTTATTTATATTGAGGAAAACACATTAAGAGACATGTCCCTTCATGGGACATGTCTACTCATTAATATTTAGATTATTTTATCAATTAATTAAATAGTTATTATAAGAATAATTATAATCTAATTATATCTATATATATATATAATATGTCATTTCTCATAATGATCATATTATTGGTATTATTTATCTGATCGATGCTACAATCATCAACACTCCCTCTTAGCTAGGGAGGATAAATAAATCCAATGTCAGCACTTAAGACACTTGACAACATCAATCATATGATGTAAGCAATAAAGGCATCATTCTCATGATGTAATCAATAGAAACATAGTCTCAAATGTAGATTGCCTCCATCGACGATTCTATCCACAAACTCTTGAGTATTGGCCTATCAGAATGTCAACACATGACATTCACCAAATACTCAATAAGGTACTAGCTTGCAGAATATCAACACATGATATTTCGCTAGATACCTAAATATATCTATACAAACAACTCATAGAACGTCAATGACATCTAACACTTAGTTGTTGATTTACAAGATATCTAAGAAAACAACTTATAGATCGTCAACTTAATGACATCTAACACTTAGTTGTTGCTTCTACAAGATGTATCTATACAAGCAACTTATAGACTGTCAATTTGACATCTAACACTTAGTTGTTGCTTTACAAGATATATTTATGCAAACAACTTATAGACCGTCAACTTAATGACATCTAACACTTAGTTGCTGCAATCATCATGATATGTTTCAACATTATAAATTATGTATATCATGATTTAAGTTATTGTAAGATCATCACCTTCCAATAACTTCTACAGATACAAGTGATAATCATTTGGAAGTCGTCACTTCCTCATGATTTACACAGGAGGTAGGCCCATTGAAATCATATAGTCACACACATATGAACTTTTGAACTCCCTCTGAATGTCAATCATCAGAGCTCCTCATTAATGATGCTTTCAGACTTCAATTTTCCTGCAAGAGCATCCTCAAAAGATCAAGGTAATTAGTTCATAAAACATTTATTTATACAATAAATTTAGTACAGTAATTTGGTATTTACTTAGAGATGTTCTACATTAGTGAAAATGATGGAACTCCCTCTTGATCTTATATTTCACAAGTATTAGAGTACAAGTTTCTCAGTGCATACTTTATACTTACCTTTATATATATGTATTTCTAAGAAAGTTGACATGTGAAATCGAACCCCTCAATTGCTGACACTTTACTCCAACTATGCTTACTGAATTTACAATGGTGTTCAGTAGAAGTCTCTTTATAGCTGGTGAGCACAAGAGAGAAGTGGGTGTTAGTGTAAGGTGTGACAGACAGCCTCCCTAACACCTATCCCTATGCATCCTCCCCTCGCTTTCTATGGCTGCTGCATCTTCTTCTCCTTCTATACATGTTTATGCAGCTAACTTATCACAACCGCAGCCATCCATGCTCGTGTTTTTAGGTTCGTTCCCATGTTCTTTTTTAATTTCCCCTTCCTTAGTGATGCCTTATGTGGCACAACAGCCTGTGACTGATGGCATCCTTGTGTATACAATCTAGGTTGAATCGTAGCCCTTTGATAATGTCCAAAAATTGTCCCTAAAGCACGTGAACCATGAATGAAGGTGCTAGACAACCAAAACGTGCCCCTGCAATTAAATCGTAGCCCTTTAATGACTGTCCTTCCTCTATTTAGTGTTGTTGTAGCTTATAATCCAAATACAAGCCTTAATTAAGTTGTGATCTGCACTTATAAATTATTCCTCAACCTTTGCAGATAATTCCTAAGATAAAAGTTGGGATTTCTTACATTTGCAGTTGGCTCTGATACCATGTTGAATTATCAGGATCACTGCAAATGTATTAACATTGCCTCTTCGGTATATATTTTCCAAGAGCAGTGATCTCTTATTTATATTGAGGAAAACACATTAAGAGACATGTCCCTTCATGGGACATGTCTACTCATTAATATTTATTTTATTTTATCAATTAATTAAATAGTTATTATAAGAATAATTATAATCTAATTATATCTATATATATATATATATAATATGTCATTTCTCATAATGATCATATTATTGGTATTATTTATCTGACCAATGCTACAATCATCAACAAAAGCTTCATATTCTGCAATATTATTCATACATGGGAATAAAAGTTTGTAAGACTTTGGAATATTGTATCCATGTGGAGAAACAAATAATACTCTAGCACTTGATCCATTTTGCATGTGGGAACCATCAAAGAACATTTTCCAAGTGCGAGTAGTCGTATACAAGATGTGTTCATCTGGGAATTCCACTTGAACAGGCATACTATCCTGAATTGGGAAATCAGCTAATTGGTCAGCAATAGCTTGCCCTTTTATGGCCTTCCTTTCAATGTACTCTATGTCAAATTTAGTTAAGACCATCATCCATTTAGCAAGTCTACCCGTGAGGGCAACCTTACTAAGCAAGTACTTAAGGGGATCAATTTTTGCAACCAAATGTATGGTATGAGCAAGCATATAGTGTCGCAACTTTTGAGAAGCAAACACCACTACAAGACAAGACTTCTCAATGTTATTGTAATTGATCTCATAGGAGACTAGAGTATAGCTGATATAGTATATGGCCCGTTCTTTCCTAGTATCATCTAATTGAGCCAACAATGCCCCCAAGGAAGACTCTGTTGCTGAAATGTATAAAATCAATGGTCTCCCAAGAATAGGCGGCATCAAAATTGGAGGATTAGCTAAATACTATTCTATTTGATCAAGGCTTTTTTGGCAATCCTAATTCCATACACAAGAAGCACCTTTATGCAGCGTCTTATTAAAGGGTTGTGCTCTATCTGCCAGCTGTGAGATAAACCTCCTAATTGACTGGAGTCATCCCTGAAGGCTTCTCATCTGACTAATGTTTCTTGGAGGTGGCATGTCTAAAATTGCTTGGACCTTTTCGGGATCAACCTCGATACCTTTTGCTGATATTATAAATCCTAAAAGTTTGCTTGAGGTGACACCAAATGTGCACTTCTTTGGATTCAATCTGAGTTGAAACTGTTCCATGCGATCTAGAATTACTTCCAGATCATCGAGGTGTGTGTCCCGTTTTCTTGATTTTGCCAGGGTATCATCCACATAATCTTCCATGTTTTTGTGCATCATATCATGAAAGATAGTGGTCATAGCTCTTTGGTAGGTTGCTCCTGCATTCTTTAACCCAAATGGCATGACGTTCCAGCAATAGGTTCTCCATGCACATGTGAACGCTATTTTCTCTTGGTCTTCGGGAGCTATTTTAATTTGATTATATCCTGAGAAACCATCCATTAGAGAGTATATTTCATAGCCCGCGGTCATGTCCACTATCATGTCAATGTCTAGAAGTGGAAAATCATCCTTTGGGCATGCTTTGTTTAAATCTCTAAAATCTGTGCACACACAAATGGATCCATCATGTTTGGAAATTGGTACTATGTTTGAGATCCATTCTGCATAATCGATGGCTCTGATGAATCTAGCTCTCAAAAGTTTTTCTAATTCTGCTTTGACAAGGAGAGCTACATGTGGATGCATTTTTCTGAGTCTCTGTTTCACTGATTTGACTCTTGGAGCTATGGATAAGTGATGCATTATAAGATTTGTGTCAAGCCCTGGCATGTCTGAATAGGTCCATGCAAAATTAATTTTCTTCTTTTGTAAGAATTGTATATATGCCTTGGTTTCTTCTTTTGATAAAGACTGAGCAAGATGAACTATTTGAGGAGTTTCTTCTGTGTTCAAATTAACTGGTTTTGTTGGCTCAATCAATACTGATGATCTGTCCTGAAAATAACTCGGCAAGTTATTAAGTACCCCATCCTTAGGCACCTCAAAGAGGTTTTCACCCTCAGATACATCATCTCTTTTTACTATTTTTGGTTTTGATACTGCCACAAAGTGGTTTTCGCCATCAGACCTATTTTTCTTTCTTTCTTTCTCTTTTATTTTTAGACTGAGGTACTTAATATCAGGCTCCATCATACTTGTTGTTGGTTCACTGGTGGAAGAAGCCACGGGTTCAAGAGCATTTAGATAGCAGGCAATTTCGTAATCATTCTGAAAAGTGAGGAATATAGGCTCTTGATGGCGCTAAGACTAGTCAATTAGGTCATAGTGAACAAGGGGTAGGTCAATGACTGGTTCAATGTTATTTATGTGAAAGGTGTTATCTTTGGTGACCATATAATTGGGATTCATCAAGTATTCTCCTAAGATACCTGAATTAGGACTCATCCTACCAAATGAAGTGTCATCCACTAAGGCAATTGGAGGAGTACAATCCTCTAGACCTACACTAAGCTCGTTAGCTGCATCGGGTTGGGTACTATAAGTATGGACAACATCCATGTCCAAATCAACTGTTGCATCTAAAAGTGAATCCCATTCAAACTCATGTGAGTCTGTTTCTGAATCATCATTTGGGCCTCATGATGTAGAAGCCTCAAGGTTGGGAAAGGTGTCCCCTTCTCTAATGCTAGCATTGTTACTATCCGTCGCAGCTAGGATAGCAACATTTTCCATTGTCAATCGAGCATTCATATAGTCACTATCTGTCACAGCTGGGATAGTAGGACCGTCAATTATCAAGTCTTTTGAATCTCCCCAAAGGAGATTTGTTGAAGGCACCCAATCATCAGACATGTCTTGTTGATTAGAAAGATCAGGTGTGTAGTCTGAATCACTGTCACTGTCTGTCGCAGCTGGGGCAGGGACACCTTTCTTCTTCTTATTTTCAAAACCTAAGCCAACTGTTGACTTATTCTTTCATCCAAAAAGGGCATGGTTAAGAGGCTCAGCTTTAGCATCCAACCTATGGCTAAGGGGACCATATCCTGGATAACCCATATTCTTAACCAGTGTATACCCTCTCCCATAAGCTTTAGGTGAAGGAGCAAAGTTCTCATTGTGTTGGTATTTTTCCTCATGATAGATCCAGTCTCTTACGACAACTTCCTCTTTCTCTTCCTGAATAGGAACTGAAGACTCAATAAATTTTTCAAATAATGTCATTGCTGATGATGAAGGTTTCATATGTGGGCATGGTTTCCCATAAGACCAAGGAGAGATTGACATTTTTGTAAAAGAATCAATTTTATAATCTCCCATCCCAAGATCTATGGTCTTAAACTTCTGCTGGCATTGTTCAAGTGAGATACTAGAAATGTTAGCTTCCCTATTCAAAGGTACATGTGATCCAGCAGAGATATTATTAACGGACAAAGCACTATCTCCAGGTATGCAAATTTCAACACCATTATGGGGAAACTTAACACACTAGTGATACGTTGATGGGACTGCTTGCATTTCATGAATCCATGGCCTACCTAGCAAAATGTTGTAGGCTAAAGGTCCAACATCAACAATTTGAAATAAGATATCCTTTTCTACTGGACCAATGCGAATAGGCAAAATGGCCAATCCCTTAGAACTTCTTTCTGCTTCATCATATGCCTTGATTGTGATCTTTTTCCTTGTGTCAATGACGTCTTCGGAATATCCTAGAGCCTTCAACAAACTCATGGTACAAATATTGAGCCCCGCACCCCCATCTATCAATACATGCCTGACACGGGTTTTATGAATCATGACTTTGATGTGTAAGGCCAAGTTATGTGGGTGACTGATGGATTTGTCATCTTCTTCTGAGAAGGTGAGGTAATGAGGGCTAGCCAAATGGTTGACCATATTTTGGAATTGATCAATATCTAAGTTGTTAGGGACACTGGCTGCTCACAAAGCATCCTCAAGGACACACTTGTGCTTAGGGGACAATTCTAAAAGTTCAAAAATAGATATCTGCGTGGGTGTACATTGTAATTGGTCAATAAGATTATAATTGGAATCAGGACCAATGGCAGATTTAGGAGGAACGCCCTTGGACATGGGCTGCTTAGACTTGCTAGTGCTAGGACCTCTGATAATAATGGGAGCTTGAGCCTGACCCCTAGTGACAGCATTGAGGGACTGGGGCATTCTTCGTGAGTGAGAACCTCTTATCACCACAGCGGGTCTTTCATCAGTCATAGGAGTTGAGTCCACATCATATCCATAAGGATCTTTCCCTCTCACCATGTTGATGTTATCGTCAGCCACTTCAAGCATGTTAATCACATTTTCAGCATTTGTGTATGTATAGTTGATAGCAGCCTTACCATGCTTGTTGTTAGAATTTTCCCCTTTTTCATATTTGGGCAAGGGTTCCTTAAAAGCCTTATGATCCACATTAGTGGTTAAACCATCAACTTGTAATCACTCACTTTCAATAAGGTCTTGGACAAGATGTTTAAGCCTAAATTTTTTTTTGATATCATGTCCAATTCCATTGTGAAAGACACAAAAGGCTTTCTCATCCCACCAATGAGGTTTAGGATCGGGTATGCGGTGCTTGGTAGGATCCTGAGGTTGCGCCAAATTATGAGCAATTAGTGTTTTGAAAATGTCAGCATAGGAGTCCCCAAGTTTGGTGAATTGTCTCTTTTCCTTCTTGGGTTTCCCTTGATACTTGGATTTATTCTCTTGTTGTCTTGAGGACGCTTGTAGCTTCATGGCTTGTACCGCATTGGAGAGATTAAGAACTCCTTCATTCTTAGGTTGTGGTGAGTCAACAACTCCGTCATTGACCACCTGTTTATTCTTGTTCCAATAGGAGTTCTTTTTGTCCTTATAACCATGATTGTTGTTGTTTTGGCCATTGTTGTTATTAGTTGATTTAGCCAAAATTCCTTGTTCTTTTAGGACATCCTCTATGCGACATGCCACTTCGACCATGGTATCGAAAGAATTAAATGGTATTTTTCTTACCTCATATCTTAATTCTGGCACTAAGTTACTCACAATGATGTCTATTCTTTCCTCCTCAGGAATGGTCCTGGGATATTTTGAGCACAAACGTCTCCATCTTTGTAGGAAAGTGACAAAAGGTTCTCCTTGATTTTGTTTAAGCTTGCACAAATCAAGCATTGTGACTGACCTTGATAGATTATAAGCAAAATTCTGAACAAATCTTTGGATGAGTTCTTTAAATGGCTTTATTGGAGGAGTAAGGTTGGTGAACCACTCCATGGCTTGGCCTTTGAGACTCCTCGAAAATAATCTCATCAAGTAGGAGTCTTCATGATGAAAAGAAAAGCTCATTATGTAGAACTGTCGAACATGGTCATGAGGGTCACCAACGCCATCATATTTGTCATAGGTTGGAAACTCAACTTTCTTAGGGAACTCAACCAACACCACACTTTTGTCAATCGGGTTGGGGCATATGGAGTCCAAATTAAATGTGCTCTTAGGAGCCCTCATCCTTTCTATGTCCTTCTACATTTGCATGATCACCTCATTGGTTGAAGGATTCTGTTTCTTAATCTTTTGGTGGACGTCAAAATCATATGGAACTTTAGCACCTTTGTTGATAAGGCTTTCTAGGAATTGATCCTTGTTTTGTTCCACATATCGTTCCACATATGCTTGAAAGGATGGTTCTTGTTGCATAGTCATAAAATCCATATGGTCAAATTTGGCATAACTTCCTCCATGTTGTGAACCATGATGTGCTCATTGGGAGGGTTGCTTTGAATGTCTATGGGGTGATCATCTCCTATGATGATCATATCTTGAAACCCTTCTTCCTCTAGGACTTGGGGATCGTGAGGGTGTCCTTGATCTTCTTCTAGGACTTGGCGAAGGGGTAGATGGGGGTGAGTTGGTCCCACTATTGGTTCCCCTCCCATTGAATTGGCTTTGGAGTTGTTGTGTGTAGAGTCTATCTTCTTCTTCTTGGGTGACTCTTTTCTTTATGTCCAACAACACACATTCCTCTTCTTCTAGTTGTCTGAATTTTTTCTTTTTAGCAGCTTGTTCATCCAAGTAGGCTTGCTTCTCCCTCTCAATGCTTCTCAATCTTGTATTTGCATATCGAGAGGTGTCTTTAAGTGGAGAGGATGGTCTTGAATGCCTTATTGCATTGGCTGCGTTTATGTGGTGATCACTAGATTCGTTGTTCTGGTCCTCGTGTTGTGACCCTGAATCTGAGTGAGCTTGCTTATGATGTCTCTCAGCTCGTTGGTGAGCATCAAAATACCTCACATTATTGGGAGGTGACCCGGGTGGACTAGCATGAGAAGAACCACCATACTCTCTTCTATGTCGTTGGAAGATATCCTCAAGAGTTTGATTCATGGCTTCTCTTTGTTGTCGGGTGAAAGTGTAACTCATGTCCATACTTGATGAAAGTGGTACAAAAGAGGTGCTCACTTCACTAGGATTAGCTTCCAGATTAAAACAAACCTCAGATTCACTCTTAGGTGATAAAAAAGGGGTCCTTTTCCCTTATGCTGTCGATGAGTCTTAACAGGTGGTAACTGGCTAAAGGCAACAGGGGGTCGCTTCCCTTGATTGACTTGGTACCTTGTTGTAACTGACATGAAAGAAAGATACTCTCAATGATAAGGTGACCTCTCAAAGTGTCAGCGCCAAACTAGGATAATCAAAGTCCTCTATTGTCCAAAGAGAAATGAGAAGATAGAAAAGGGGCTTTACCAACACTGTCAAAGAGGTGCTTCAAATCAAAGGGTGACTAACCTTGCACTTTTGAACTAGGAGGTTGGACTAGGCCAAAATATGATTGAAATTGAGATTTAAATGAAAGCGATTTGGACAATAAGAGCACTAAAATTTTCCAAGAATGTAGCTAACAATCTTAGAGATGAACCTTGGCACCAAGAATGACCTTCTAATTTGATAATTATTCCAAAGTGATTTCGTAAATCGGATGATGCTATCCCGGAGGACTAAAACTAGAAATTTAGAGTCAAGACATGTCTCAAATGTCAGAGCAAGAAGCCTACTCTAAGACCTAACCTGATTAACAGCAACTGAAACTGACCAAATTGCAAGCACAACAAAAATTACCCAGGTGATATACTCCAGGCTACTGGGGTGATATACCTACAACCGTGCGATACTTTGCCTTGTGCAAGGTGATATACCTTATAATAGTCGGGCGATACACTCTAGGCAGGTCGAGCGATAGTCTGCCAAGGGCGAACTATCGCGCGATATTTCTTCTCAAAGCAGGCGATACTTTTCAAACCCGTGAAGTATCGCGTGATACTTTGCTCTAAAGGGCATGATACTATTTCAAGATTACTTAACTCTTGACCAGAATTGTGTAAAATTTGCATTTTTGGGCCTACTTGGTCAAAATTTTTAGTCTGAGGGTTGATGTTTTCGATTTCAGTCACAATATCAGCAGAATTTTGGCAGGTTTGCAAATAGTGAGGGATCAAACATGTCTCAAAACACTTGAAACAAGGGCGAAAGCAACCTTGCCAAGATGAACACTTGTGATATCAAAATTGAAAAAGCACCTTATGAATGCTACCGATCGTTTGTATGTGAGAACATTTACACTAGCATCACACAACTAAACACAATTCAAGCAAGTCTATCCTAAAAATTCAAGGCTCAATACTTACCAACTTAGCCCACAACTTGATGCCCCCTTGCCTCACACCAAGTGGTTACCCACAAGAGATGTTGGCTTTTTCGTGGAAGTGTCAAATGACACAACCAAAGGGACACATATGGTGAGTATCTTAAGGTGATCCGGGTAAACCACTTGGATCAATCCTTGCACTAAGAAGATAAGCGGCTAAACAAGGTGGCTTCTATCTAATGGTTCTTAATAAAGATTTTCGTTCACAACACCCCTCTTTCTCCTCATAAAGGACTAGGACCTCGTGGCCTCAAGAGTACCTTAAGCATTCTTGTTCAATGTTTTCCCCATGGTCGCAATCCCATGAGCTACTCACATCAAATGAAGATAAGTGTTATGTCTACCAAGGTTTTTGGTGTCCTTGATAGCCTTTAGATTATAGTGAGTTGGAATCACTTGCCACCAAGGAAAATGATGACAAGGTTGTCCCCACTTGAGTCATTCCTCTTGATTGCTCAAGAGCAGGCCCGCTAAAGGATTTCTAAACTAAACAAAAATGGATAATTTATGAGGTTCAAGGTTTTTGGTTCACCTCAAGGGTGAAGAGCATACTCCCCTATCTCAAAAACTTCTCCCAAACACACCAAGAAAAGAGATTCAATTACTCCCTTGCTTCCAAAACCTTAAGATGGGTCAAGATTTTCTGATTCACCTAAAGGTGAAGAGCATACTTCTCCTACCACCTCAAAATCCCTTTCACAAGGTTTTAAAAATTCCTAATACAATTAGTGAATGCCACACTTGAAAGGAAAGCAAATAAACAAGCAAGATTTTTTTTTTGTTTTTATGCTTGGGCAGCCCTGCAAAAACTGTTAGTAGCCCTCTTTGACATGTGATTTTTGGCAAGCTTCTCAAGCAAAAGGCACCTACAACCACAACTAGTTAGGCTCACAATGTTAGCAAAATCCAAAATCTAAATAAAAAAAATTGCAAGAAATTGATTTAACTAAGCTAAAAGATGCAGGTTAGACCTATCTAAATACAGTAAAGCAAACTAGCAAACTAAATATGATCAGATTCGGATGATAAAGCTCAAACTGCAGGTCTCTGTTAGATCAGGCGATATACCCTGAACTTCACCAGTATCGCGCGATATAGTTTTCTATACCTGCGTGATATACCTTGGTTTGGGTGATATACTACACAATAGGCGGGCGATACTTCGCACGACACCAGGCGATATACCTCAATACTGCCGTGCGATTCTTCTCTGGCGTGAAGTGTCGTACGCGTATAGTAAGGTATATCGTGTGATATACCTGAGAAGTATCGCGCGATACTCTGAGATAGAGAACCAGAACCTGCAAAATTTCCAAAAAATAATCCAAAAAATAATGAAAATGCAAGAAACTAAAGGGCAAAGCCTATCTACTCGGCCCCACGGTAGGTGCCAGAAATGTACACACTAAAATGGTGCACTTCTATGAACCATTACATGCAAGGTTGCTCAAGAATGAGGCCTCACAAAGTGGCTCATAGCTCTCTATGCATGGAGTTGCAAGGGACTATGATGTATTTGCTCTAGGCTAGAGCTACAAGCTTGTGACCTTGCTAGTCAACCACATAATGAGAGATTCAAATGAGGAAAAGGGCAAGAGTGCCAATATCCTCAAGAATCACTATGAAAATGCAATGCAAGCTAGTTTATGGAAATGAAAATGCAATGCAACTAAGCTATGAAATGGAAAGAACAAGTGTTACAAATCCCTCCTATTAAGCTATGTGAGTTAAATCTATTACATCAAAGGAAACTAAGCTATGAAATGAAGCTAAAATGCAAGAATGAAAGACTAAGAACAATAAGGCTTCCAAAAGCTCAAAAAGTCTCCAAGAATTCCTGCAGCATAAGATTAGTATTCAAAACATGATCTAGAATGAGGGAGGGAGTTCTCCTTTTATAAGAAATGAGGTGAAATGGACCATTGAGATTAAGGGGAAAAAGTCTTAATCAGTGGTGGAGCTTGAAAGAGGAGCAATCCATGTGCACAAGTATCCTCCAATAGGAAAATAGGAGTTGACTTTATGTCCATATGAGACAAAAAGTGTTTTTCTCCTTTTTATAAAATAGGAATAATACTTTATTTGTGCAACTTAGGATAAGATGAAAAGGTAGGGGCTTTTATTTAATAAAAGGGGAGGAAATATTCCTTTTAATTAAATAAAGACTTAGAATAAAATGGTTAGCCTATGGAAAATAATAAAAAATGATTGAATCAGGACTTGATCAAGGAAATTGATATAATTGATTTTTTGAAAATATTGATTCAGGGATTTGATAAATTGATAAATGGGGGCCCAAAGTCTAGGCGACCATTTTAGGGTGCATACAATAAGTACTGTCAAAACTAGTTGACATCAATGACAACATTATGACTGATTTAATTATCTTACATATCAATTCAGTAACTCAATGATCTCTAATCACTGATCTTCAAGTCATCCAGGTATTCAATCAGTTGTAGTTCATCAATTTGTGGCCTCACTGGTTCATAGCTCTAGGTCAAAGCGTTTACCCCTCTTTTAAAAAAAGAAAGGACCTACAAAAAACTAATAATTAGATAGGTTTCAACGCTATGTTTAGGAGAAAATGATCAAAATTTCTACGATGTCACATTGAACTCTAAAAAAAAGAGTAAAGTCAATGTGTGTGCCAATGATAGTGATTGTCATGAAGTATATCAAGGCAAGTTTTGAGTGTACATTTAGGAGGAAATTATGACAAATGATCTAAGTATGTCATGCAACCAACTTTTCAAGATAACAAAAGATGACAAATTTATATTTAGACTTAAGAGAGATAAAATATTACAAATATTTCCAAACTATAACTAATAGTTTTTATTTCAGAAGCCTTATAGCGTAGACCAATATTGGTGGAAATAATAAAACTTAAAATCATATATTTTAATTATGATTGATCAAATAATTATAACTTTGTTTTTTTCATTTCAAAAATTGGTGTCTAGCTAATCGTTCTTTTATTTTGTTGAGAATATCAAATCCACCATATTGTCAGAGTAATGTTCAAGACCCCAAAACTATTCAAAAAGAAATATAGGGGTATTAGATTTTGTTTAATAGTATAAATAATCCCTTAAAAAATGTACTTTTTAGAATAATGTTGCATACTTTTTAGTTATTTATTAGGGAGCTAATGTTGTACTTTGGTACGCAAGGATTAATATCTACTGATATCATCATCAGTATGCTTAGATCCTTGCTAAAAAATAAATAAATAAAAAATAGTAGTCTTAAATCAAACACTCACACAATAATTATTTATAAAAGCATTGGTCAAAGTCCACAAAGAGTAGATTTCTATCAAAAAATACTATCAATATGTTACTTGATAAAATGGTTCTGCCTGGAAACAACTGCAAATCCATGAATCTTGAAAAGAAAACATTGTTTTAGAGTAAAATAAAGTATGTAAATCCTGGAAAGCATTTCAAATTACCTAAACTACCTAACCGACAGTGCTCAAATTATGGGCATGTTGTGGTGTATAACCCTAACCCTGTAGGGAAGGATAATCTAAGAAAGGTTTCACAAAATACAGTCAAGTGCTTCAATCAATTCAACATTTTAGCCAACATTCTTGAAGATGAATGGGTCTCATAGACTCTCAAAAAAGAGTTTTCATGATCAAATCGATAGAAATGGAAATGATGATATTATCTCTTTATTTAGTCAAGATCTTAGGCCGTAATTGGATAAGAAAACTAATGTTTGGAACCATAGGAATAAGTCAATGGCTTCAAATTTTGGATCTAATAAAAATTCAAGGTGGGTTTTGAAATTCACAAGAAATAATGGATGGGTTTGTTAGGAATGGGAACACTAAGAGGGGGGGGGGGGTGTGAATTAGTGTTCATTGTATTTTAATCTTTTCTATTTGCTCTTTAAACTTAACTTAAATGCTTAAGTACTGAAATGAATATCAACATAAGCAAGATACATAAACACAACACATAACACCAATATAGTTACGGGGAATCCCCAATAGGTAAAAACCCCGGTGGGACTTGGTACACACTAAGAACTACACTAGTGTCTTGTGATCCTTGTTAGAAGATCTTCAACCCTGTTAGGAGTTGTTCATTACAATTATTTTACTAGAGTAGACCTAGTCAAAGGTCAGACACTATTAGGAGTCTTTTAAAATAACCTTGTTAGGGGTGGGGATACATTGTCCTAGAGCTCACTGCTCAAGTGGTGAAGGTTACAACCTTTTGATGTTAGATACACACTATATCTGCTGGATGAACTGGTGTTGTGACGCTGCTTGTATGATCAGTTTCTTTGATGCACTAATGCTTTGACCTCTTGCAAAGCTCTAATATAATCTATCTTCTCTTCACATACCTCTGATCTTCTTATCTTGTCTCTATTTCAACTTTTATTACAAAGGCACATCTAATATTTATATGCGCTTACCAAAATAATTAACTAGGTCGGCCTATAACAGATTACATACAATGCTTCCAAGTGAATTGGCTCAAGCGTGTTTACAAACAAACATAATTACATGTGTACAACTTAATTACAATAGGCACATAGCCTTTACAAAAAAATATTATAACCGCTAAACAAAATACTACCAGCCAGCTGCATACTTTGTTCTGTTCTAGCATTCGTTGTCTGAGTAACTTCAACTGTTTGTATCTTTGTCATACTTGCACATATGATCATGCACTCTTAGAATTAGCATGAATACACTCTTACCAAATTATCTTCTAGGGCACATACCATAACTTGGTCCTACACACATGTGTTGATTCTCTGATCAACTAGTGCTCTGTTAACTGTCCAGTCTTCTGTACTTAGCCAAATTATGATCTTTTGATAATGTGTGCTAACTCCAAAACACTATATGACTTTTTTGCCATAATAAAAAATATATATTTAGTCATATAAAATAGTATAGTCAACTTTCCAACAATCTCCCCCTTTTTCATTGATGGCAATAAAGGAATCTGACAAAGTTACTAATGTACCCTTAAAAAAACTTTTTAACATACTTTATCTTATATCTCCCTTAGACTTTGTACTATACATCTTTACATATAAGACTCCAAGACTCCATATTCTATACACAATACTCCCCCTTTGACATTAATGACAAAGGTGTCCCAAAAACTTTATTTACAAGTACTTACAATGTTAAGGCATCCAGATATGTTGTCTGCAAGTTTTGGATCTCTTGTTTCCAAAATGCAATTAGTGCATTGATAGTTTGGAGATGGGCGCATAAGGCATACATTAGCTTCTCCATCTTCTCCAAATCTATGCTAGGACCTTGATCATATGTCATCATGGTGGCATTTATCTCCTTGATATTCTAATTAAGCACATCTAGGGAGGGCGCAAGAGCATTCTTGAGATGTGTTTGCCTTTCCCTTATCTTGGACATCTCCTTCTTAGCTTTTTCTATTTTATCTATCTGTCCCTGGTATACATTGTTGCACATGTTCACATCAATGGATGGATCTTCCACTGATTTCCTTATACTATCAATCATAGCTTCTTCCTCTTGGATCTTCTTATATAGATTAGTAGTTAACTTATCCTAGTTCATATAGTCAACAATAATCTTCCTGCCCTTTGCTGCAAACTCCTTCAAAGATTCTTGACTAGTCTTTAGTGAACTTAGGTAAGTGTAAAGTTTCTAACCAATTCACTTAGCCTCTTCTTCATATATTTATCTTCTACAACTAAGGATGTAGATTCTTCTAAGCTAGAAAAATTAGTCTTGAAGTTGGAAAGAATTGTTCTTATATCATCAACTGAATGGACCTTAGACACTTTCTTGTCAGAAGGTAATAGGTTGTTCAAAATGTTGACTGATTCAACAAACAAAGGGTTCCTCATTACCTATTTCTCTTTTTCTTTCTCCATGGCTAGGACACTGATCTTAATTAGGTCTTCTTCTCCCCAAGAGTCCAAGCTAGTGGTGTCTGGTGTCAAACTTGACAACAATGATGCTGAGGGAGTGATAGGAGTGTTATCCATCACTTCTTTCTTTACTCTGATTAGATTTTCAACAAATGGATTATCTATTTGTTCACTTCCTTTTACCTCTTCTTTTCCTTTTTCCTCTTCTACCTTTTCTTCCTATTTTTCTCTTTCTTTTTCTATCTCCTTCTCTTCTTTTTCATCTGTTATATCCTCAATCAATACTTCTTCTTGCTGATTAGGAGGATTTTCACCACATAGAGTCTCAAACTCTTGTGTGCTTACAAAAGCTTCTTCAAACTTATTCAAATCAATGTTTGTGGCCGCCATAGTAAATTTTACATTATCAATAAAAATTGTATCATCTTTTTGAGTCTTTGTCATGGGTGTAGACTTTTCTGCCTCTATAGGTGTTTCAATTGTAGGTGCTAAATCCTGAGGACCTATAAATGGTAAATTCATGGTCTTTGAATCCTTGGATACCTTTGTGGGCACTTGAGTTGTGTGCACAGTAGATGGATACATGTGCCTATTCAAAAAAAATTTCTCAAAGGATTTCTCTATTTCTTTTGCAATCAACTCATAATTCTTGTCCATGATATGTAGTGTTCTAGACTTCGTTATGAGGTGCAGCTTCACCAGATCTAGCAACAAAGTTTTCTCCTCTAGAGAACATATCGGGAGGCTTTCATCTAGAATTTTCTCTCTTATTCTCAGATCTTCCTCAATTTCCTATCTTTTTAAGAATTCTAAAATGTTCCATACATTATCTGGAATCACTATCTTTAGTTCTAGGACTATTTTCTTAAACTTTAGCAAATGTTTGATAATCATTCCATGAATCTCTGATTTATCAATCTCACTATATTTCTTAGAGAATTTTCCTATTTGATCAATTCTACCTTCCTCAATAATCATTGTACTCAACACTTTAAGACTAGGTTTGAAATCTACCCTAGAAGGTGCTTGAGTGCTCTTTCTTTGACTTCTGGTTGCCCGTGAGGATGGGTGGCTAGTACCAGACTCCTTCTTCCTCTTTGCTATTGTATTATATTCAAGAGGTTAAGTTAGATCAACTGTAACAGTGGGCACATGAATGATATCATCAATTTTATCCTATTTATCCTTCTGATCATCAGTCTTCTCAATCTTGATCTTCTTTAACTTAGGATCATCTTCCTTGGCTTTTGCTGTAGATGTGCTCTCAATTCCCAAAGCAATATTTTTTTGTCTTTCTTTGTCAAGGTCTTCTTGTGTTACCCCATGAATTCTGAGTATCTCAGAAGTAACCTTAGCTACTTTTCTCTTAGTTGCTGCGCTGTTCAAAACTGCATAAACTTCTCTTGTCTTTTCTTCATAAGTCCCCCATCTAGGTTCATTAGGGTCCTTAGGTGCTGATAGCAATACTTGTGTATATGCTTCTAGAATTGGTTCCTCAACCTCATATCCAATTGCTTCTAGAGTTGTTCATTACAATACTTTTAGTATAGTAGACCTGGTCAAAGGTCGGACCCTGTTAGGATTCTTTTACAATAACCCTGTTAGGGGTGGGGACACACTGTCCTAGAGCTCACTGCTCAAGTGGTGAAGGCTACAACCTTCTAATGTTAGATACACACTATATCTGTTAGATGAACTGGTGCTGTGACACTGCTTGTCTGATTAGTTCCTTTGATGTGCCGATGCTTTGACCTCTTGCAAAGCTCTAATATAGACTATCTACTCTTCGCATACCTCTCTACTTATCTTGTCTCTATTTCAACTTCCATGCTTATTACAAAGGCACATCTAATATTTATATGTGCTTACCAAAATAATTAACTAGGTTGGCCTATAATCGATTACATACAACACTTCGAAGTGAATTGGCTGAAGCGTGTTTACAAAAAAAATAATTACATGTCTACAACTTAATTAAAATTGGTGCATAGCCTTTACAAAACAATATTATAACCGCTAAACAAAATACTACCAGTCGACTGCATACTCTATTCTGTTCTGGCATTCACTTCTAAGTAACTTCAACTATTTGTATCTTTGTCATACTTGCACATCTGATCATGTGCTCTTAGAATTAGCATGAATACACTCTTAAAAACTTATCTTCTAGGGCACATACCATAACTCGATCATACGCATGTGCACTGACGCTCTGATCTATCGGTGCTCTGTTAAATGTCTAGTCTTATGTACTTAGCCAAATTCTGATCTTCTGATAATGTGCACTGACTCCAAAACACTATATGAATTTGTTTCCATAATGACAACACTATATTTAGTCATATACAATAGTATAGTCAACTTGCCAATAGGGTTATTATGTGTAACTAATGAGCCAAAACTATTCTAAAGCCTTGTATTATAAGGGATGATATACTCAAAGGGGTATGGGAAATTCCCATAACTAGTGAAATTCAGCCCAAGGAAAATAGGGAAAATAAGGCTCCATTGGGGCATCAAAAATTGGATTTCAGCTCGGTGGCTACTGTGGGTTTCTCATTTGGAAAATCTAGTGAATTAAATAACCCTCAGTCCAAGGGTTTTCAAAAGCTATGCATGCGGGATCATAATACAACTCATTCTACAGTTATTGGGGGAAACCCTAGATCTTGCAAAATGGCTATTTTTTCAAAAGCTAAACCCACACTAAATCACAATCTTCTTCATTTAATCAACAACACTATTGGGGGAAATCCTGTTGATACCACCAAAATGACTATTGTGGTTGTTAATAATGTATATAAAAAAGGCATGTGGGATCACTACAAAATCCATGGAATATTTTCTCATTGATGTGGTCCAGATTCTCCTATCATTGAGATTGCAGATTGGATGTTAGATGCATTCAAGAAGCAGGTAGGTATCACTATCCTTGAGAACAATTTTCTTTACATAGATTGCAAGGACATATATCTGAAGAAGGAATTACTGTATGGAAAGCCAATTTTTTCCAAAGGGAATGCTATTAAATTTTTTAACTGGAAACCCAACTTTGAGAAATTGTCCTATAATGATATTGTGGGCCTTAGATTGGTTATTATTCATGATTTTTTGATAGAATTAATGCACTTTAAAATCTTAAAAAACATTGGGGATTTAATGGGGGTGCAATAGGGTTTGAAGAATCATACACATCTACATCTTCTATAATAATACAAATTAATTTAGATTTGCATGAAACAAATATAAAACCTATCAAATTAATTATGAATCCATCCATTTATAATTATCTGAAACACAAAATTTATGTAGGTTATATTAGAGACATTGTTATCTTCAAATAGGAATCATATGACCACTATTATTCAACCCCTAAACCCACTAACCTTCATACTTGCTTAACCATAAGTCCCACTAAAGTCACAAACTAGGGAGGTTTCATAATTGTTAACTCCCCTACATCTTCAAAACCTAGATGCCAGTTATGAAAATTTCTAGGAGCTAATGATAAATCTAATGCTATCCCTAACCTCAATGGAGTAAGCTCCCCTGAGTGTCGAGATCATCCTAATTCCCTCTCAAACCTTCAAGAAAGTAACATCTCCATGGAAACATAACACCTCACAAAGACCCATACCCAAAGTCATACTATTCACCAACATTTAGAACCACTCATAAATTTTGATTGTGAGGAAGGGGAAATAGTAGAAGGTGTCATAGAAAAATAAAAAAATGAAAATATAGTTTAGTCATTAATTGAAATGGTCTTGACAATATCAGTAGTTAAGGAACCAAACATGGATTTTGAAATAAATATATTGTAATGGGGGAGGCAGGATTAAACACAAAAAATATACAAGAATGTGTTTAAAATATGTATAAGGAAATCATGGAGAAAGTCATAGGGGAATTTTTTCATGGAGCTTGTGAATGAGGAATGGATTGAGGCTACTATTATTGTATCCCTTCATGATAGTGAGAACTTATAGGAACAATTTGAAACAATTAAGAAACTAGAATCAAACATGGCCCTCCTAGGTGATATGATGAAAGATTTCATATCTATCCATAATGAGATTGGTGAGTTATTGTCATATTGCCACAAACTCGAATACCTATCCTCTAAAATTCTTGTTACAATAGAAGTACTAGTTTACAATGATTTAGGTAATCATATAGCAGGAGTCACAAATACCACCTACGAAGAAGGAACTATGGAGGATCTTCTAAGCCCTATGGATTTAGAAACCTTCTATAATAATAGTGGAAAAATACCCATTATAAATGACATCTTTGTTGAATAAAACTATGGTAGATAATTTTTTGAGAAACAAGATAACAAAAATATGGTCACTGAAACACTTAGAGGAAATGTTGATGGAAATGATGAACTAGAAGAGGAACATCAGGAAGATTGTAATATTAGTAATAGTGTTAAGGAAATTTCAACCTCTCCATATAAAATTGCATAACAAAATATCATAAAAAGTTAAGAACAAAATGCAATTGTAAATGAATATACAGATATCGATAAATTTTCAAATACCAATTACAAAGAAGGTGTTGGAGCTCAAAAATTCAGTCTATGTTTTTGAGTCCATATTCAAAAAATTGTCGAAGTGTCAAAATTGTGCAATTGAAATTCATTGAAAGATGCCTAGTTTGAGTGCATTAAAAGTATGGACCCGTTGATTGTCATGATGATTAATTTGGATAGGGTGTTCATCACCTATGATTTGACGTATGTAATAGGTTTTAGGTCCTAGGTTTCAATTTTGACATGTTTTTGAAGTGGTCATTTAAAGGTGTTCCCACAAATCTGCATAAAGTGTGTTTCCTATTTTTCACTAAGTAGCCCACTTTGAGAAGTGCATTTATTGCCTTGTGATTGGTCATAACATGTGGGTTATTGCATCATTTTTTAGGCATGAGAGAGAGTGTTCATGCCAATTTTCAGCCCCCCCATGCGCTCATTTGTCCTATTTGCCAGAGCCATTTCATTTGCAGATTGTTAAGTTTCTTTGTGTCTGCCTTGTTTAGTTTTTTGAGTGGCCTACTTTGAGGCTTTGTAGTTTGCATCCCATTCATGGTCAGGCATAATTGAATTGTTTTTCATACTATGGACTTGGAAGTGTACTTTCCTAAAGATTTTTGAGTCTCTACCAATCCATTTAACCATTTTCCCAGGCCAATTAGAAATCAAATTTCTATGTATTTCACTATTTTATCTCTGAATATGTCTGACGGGATGAATTTGGTGTTTATTTATTTTTCATCACTTGATCTTCAGAGTGAGAAAATGATGGATTATTTTCACTATGTGGAGGTTAATCAGTGCCTAAGTTACCGATTCATGAAAGTCTCAGTGGGTGAGTTTTTAAAGCTAGTTCCAGAGGTGACTTGTGTGATTTTGGCAGTGCGGATAGAACTAATGTTTCTGAAGGGCCAAGTTTGATTGTTAAAATCTTTCGGCTCGGGTCCCTTCATGATTTCTTCTTCAGGGAGTGTACTATAGTGGTGGGAATGAACTTGTCTTCTTGATGGCATGTTCTTGTGAGGCCGTTTGGTTAGTTTTTGAAGCCGCTCCCAGAGGCCAACTGATGTTATTTGGTTAGCTTTGTAGAGATGTGAAAAGTGGTTGTGGTCATTTTTTCTGATGCACTGAGGTTTGTTCTCTTGAAGGGATTTCACAATAGATAAGTAGAGGTTGAAGCAACAATTGAATATATCTGTCATTGTGAAGGAGAAGGAGCAATCCTTGTGTTTTTGACAGGGTGGGTTGAAATTTTAGATATGATTATGAGGCTTAGCAAAAATCCACTATTAAATAATCCAAACATGCTTATGTTGCTTCCATTGCACAGTTCAATTCCCACAATTTCAATAGGATGTATTTCAATGAGTTCCCTCAGGTAAAATAAAGGTAATCATTGCCACAATTATTGCAGAGACCAATGTTACCATAGATGATGTTGTGTTTGTTTTTTACTGTGGCAAAGCAAAAGAAACTAGTTATGATGCTGAGTGTGAGTGCATAGAAAATGAGGCCAAGGCCCGACAGTGGGACCTCTTTTCCTTTCTTCCTTTGATGATCAGAAAAAGCTTTTGTTTTGGAGGGTTAGAGGAGTGGGAAACAATGGTCGAGAGTTGAAGCTCAGGGCACTCTACTCACCAAAAAAACCATCAACTACTTACGGTTGGAAGGAGTTATTATTTTCAATACCCGATGGGTAGCATGTCTCCGTCAAGGCATACTAAATCTGTCTACTATTTTCCCTGATTAGAGAATTTACAATTTCCCTTATTACATAAAATGAAGTTGCCTTTGGGAATTGGGAAAGGACTAATGTTATATAAAGAAAAAGGGGGGTCTCCCACTCGGGTAATTAGATAGTTGTAACATGTGGGGAAGGTGAGTGGAATGGAGAATCTGCATAGTGTCAGTGGGCCATTCAAACATCATTGCATCCATAGTTATCACAAGAGCTTTGATTGCTCGCTTAAGGCATTGTTTCGTGACCAGGAGGAAGATAATTTTTCTCAGAAGAAAGGCTTTATGGTAATCGAGTGATGCTACTCTTCTCTTGGGATCTGCGATAGAATGTTTAAATCTACAGAGTGAAGCGCAAGAGTACAGTCGAGTGGTGAATTGAGTTTCAAGCTACTCAAGTTCTACAGTGAGAATGGAAGAAGATGTAGTTCTCCTCATGTCAGTGCAAGGTGGAAAATTTGATAGTAGGGAAAAGAAAATGCATGAGTTTGCAGTGGTGTGCTGGTGCATAACAGATGAATTATTCATTGTTTGGTGTCTGCTGGCTGCCAGTGCGTATGGTTTTGAAAGGGAGTGCATGAGCACTAATATGTGTTGCCAACACATTTTAGTGGTGGCATGTACAAGTTGAATGGATTTTTCATATAGTTTGAAGGGGGGCCTCACATACTATCCATAGGACTCATGCAGGAAGCAATAGGAAATCCATGCAACAAATGCTAGAAAATGCACAAACACATATAAAAATTTGAGGGTGCGTGCCATGTAAAATATAATGGGGCCTATGTTAAAGCACTATGAGTGCCAAGAGTGGCATGTGGTAGCACATTTTAGGGGCTACATAAGGGCTGCATGTGTGTAGCCAGTATGTAGTTGAGACTCACACAATGAACTATGGAGACCAGCGTTTGGAACCAAAGAAGATTTCAAGTGGTTCCCTGCCTACCAGTGCCCTGTGTAAGGATTGATAGCCAAAGCATAATTGCCAATCACCATAGAAGGGGCATGTGCCATGTAAAAGTTGTGGAATGCTTGCATTGGCAAAAGGGGAACCCACACACTAGTTATGGGGGAGTCTGCACAAGGCATAAAGGAAGATGCAAAGTGGTAATCTGCATGAGAAGGCATTGAAACAACCAATGCATGGAAGAGTAAAATCCAAGGCTCACGCATAAAGGTAGGTACAGGGAAGGTAATGCTAAGGTGTGTGAGCCATGAATTGATGCATGGCAGAGTAAGTTTGTTTGTAACAAAGGAGAAAATTGCAGAGGGTGTGCATGTGGGTTTATCCCACATGCACCCTGAAGTGGTTTTTTAAGGAGTTTATATAGAAGAGTGCTCACACTATAGGTAAATTGAAGAAAGAAAGAGGCTATGGCTACCTCTGCCTTGTGGGCCTGTGCCTCTATGCATGCCAGCTGGGTGCTATGGCAAAGTTTTAATGAAAGTCTTTAAATCATTCAAAGTATGAGTCCCACATTGCTAAAGGAATGGAGATTTTGAATGTTTAAAAGACTAAGCACTCACATAGTAAATTAGAAGAAAGAGCTAGAGGTTCTGCATGTAAGCGCTTGGAGACTACCTCAGGAGGCGTGCCAACAGGTTCAGAGATAAGGAAATTTTGCAGACAGGTGGTGAGGTGGCATGGACAGAGGTGACATGTGTTGGTTGGTCATGCATTTGCAGAATGAAACCAATGGTTAGAGAAAGATCAAGCGATTCGGAGGTGGAGGTCAGTTAACCGCAATCACCAGGTCACTAGATAGCTAGTGGTTAGGAGGAAATATTCAGTGATTAGGAGAAAACGTAGTCGCATGATCACGTGATGGCCGATGGTTAGCCCCGAACATTCAATGAACTAGAGATTTTCTTGGTCGCTAAGTCACTTAATCCTGGCAATTAATATTAAAACATCTGGAGATTACGAGAATAGGCTTGGTCGCCAGTTCTCCGAATTTAACCTGAGGTTAGGAGTTGATTCAGAGACTCAAAGAATGAAGGATTCACCAGTTCATTGATTAAACCTAGGGTTTCCAAATTCATTCAGAGATTATGAGAACATGTAGTCGCCCAATCTCCAAATCCAGGGGTCAAGGCTTGGGGTAAGTTTGAGCACCAATCAGCCGGTGACAAGTGGCACATCCTGGTGGCTTCTGAGAGAAAATATAGAAATAATAAAAAATGGCAGATCTAAAAGTAAATGAAAAATTAAAACAAAAGTGCATAGTCCAGACATTTGAAATAAAATCCAAAAATTTAAATGATGGCCCTGCTCACGGAATTAATGCCTGGAGGTTCATTTTTTATCAGAACATGGACATGTTATATGTTTCCGAAAACAGAAGGAGATAAGGAATATGATGGGAATGATGATTTTCAGTTTCAAAGTAGTGGGAGAGAGTAGTATGAACTAGGAATTTCGAGATCAGAATCAAGTCTGTTTGAAAAATGATTGCAGGCATGAGAATCAGTTGAAGAAGAATCAACTGCAGATCAGGTGTAGAGGAAGATGAGAGATATTTTGGGGTTGAGTGGACAGCTGCCAGTTTTGTGTAACTGACCTCCTTTTCCTATATATCTGGTTTTTCTCTCCATTGTAAAGGATGATGCAAATTTTACTGTAAGGAGAGGCTTTGACTCCATTGGTTGAACTTCTAGGGAATGTTTGTCAAATTTGAAATGTAAAGACATAGTAAAATTCTACTTGAATACAATAGAATTCCCTTGCATGTTTTTTGATTGTCTTCTTGTTTGAATTCTATAGCTTTTGTGTATTGAATCTATAAGGCAATTTTAGTGTACCATTTACAAGGTATCTGTGATTTTAATCTCTAGTTCCTTTCAAGGAAAGGGTAAAATCTTAAGGTTAATCTCTGAGAGCTATGGACTTTTACAAGAATCTGATGATTGGATGTGTTTAAGAGAGGATGAACTGTAAGGCATTTCATCTAGGTTCTATTTGTGTTTTACTTAGAAGATTTCTATAGATGTATATTTCTCTTTCTGACTCTCTACCCTAGGATAAGGCACTGGTCTATCCTCAATTTGCATGGATTTCATCATCATAAAACTTAAAAGATTATTTACTTTCATGTATGTTTGAAAGGACCGAGAAGATTAGGTTTGTATCAAGGATATAAACTAGTGTTAAAATAATTTGAAGAAGTAGATATGATAGGTACACCCACCTGTAGCTAAGAGCTCGAAGTGAAGAAGGACTCCGTCCTTGTTAATTAGTCTTTTCTTGTTTGAATCAAGAGTTTAGGAATCATAGAGTTCCATTTAAGCACTCAAGTCTTGTATTAAGGATTCCTGCAAGAAAAATCACTAACAAATTGGTGCCTCTATTTGGGATTGAAATAAGGTTACCATTAAGAGTATCCTAGAGTCTTGTTGTATTCAGTTTGGGGAGGAGTCTCATAAGTCTCATAATCTGAAAATTATTTTTAGATCTGACAGTGTATTACCTGGAATTTGTTGTTGTAAAGTTTGAAAATATATGTGACTTTGCTGTGAGGAATGCCTAGAATCTGGTGGTGTTTTAAGAAAGACTATTGAGTAAATGTGTGTCCTCTAAAAGGAGGTGGTGACTCTATGTTAGAACAAATTTGAGATGTGAAATTTTATTTCAGATTTCAGTCAGATATGAAGTGAACAACAACATTCAGCAAAGACATTCCAAGTATTCTCCATTCAATATTGTATGTGTTTACATGGTCCTTATCAAGTGATTTTGTCATTAAAAGAAAGGACATATGAGTGTAGGATTACATACTTATGGATTGAAATTTGAGTTAAATCATATATGTGAGAAGTATGTCAGATTAGTTACACTTGATAAGAGAAAATTAATTACAAGTATAGATTTCTTGTTACTGGTTTTGAAGAATTTCAAGTGTGTATGCAAAAGTTGCAGCCAGTAATGGATATTCATAAGAGTTCTTTTGTCAAAGGATATGTGCCATTTTGTTATGTTGGCATACCTAGTTTCCCTAATAAGATCCCTAATGAAATCAGAGGATATTTTCCAAAGTTTAATAGGAACCAATCCCAGTCAGCAAAGAAGCATGTTCAGGATATTGTTGATGTGATGTATGATTTTGATGTATGCCATGAACATCTTTGGATGAGGTTGTTTGTACAGAATCTGAAAGGAAATGAAAGAGAATGGTTCTCATTCTTGCCTGCAGCTTCAATATCTTCATGGGATGAGTTGAGTTCATCCTTCATTGAACAATTTTATGGGTGGGTAGATGTCAAATTGTTGTTAGATAGATTGATGGAAATTCAGATTGAACAAGATAAATTGATCCCAAGGTTTAATAACAGATTTGTTAAAAAATTGATGGATATGCTTGAGATTTGTAGGCCCCATGATCAAATATTTTTAGTTGTCTATTTGGGTGCATTGGGCCAAAATATGGGTTTCCTATTGAGGGATAAACAACCACAAAGTTTATAACAGGCTTTTGAATTTGCTATGGATATTGAATGTAATTTTGAAATATGGAGTTATAAGAAGGCATACCTTTGCTGGTTTGTATTCTCAGAATTAAATGAATAGCTAGGAAAAGGGTGAACAACATAAGTGCTTTCATTCTCATACTAATTGCATTAATCAAAATGTTGTATGTAAAGGTGGAATGAATGTCGCTACTGAGGATATTGTTGATGAAGAGCTGGAATCTTTTTCAGCCAATGAAGGTAATGAACATTTACGGATTTTTGATGATACATCCTTCCCTTTGTATGATTTACACAAGTACAATGAGGATAACCTTGAAAATGACTTCTCGGTTACTAATGATGATTTAAATGCTAAGAGAAATGGTGATTGTAATGAATTTATGGATGAGGAACATTTGTCATTACTACTACAATTGAAACAATAGGATTGTGGAAGCATGGATAAGGTTGAGAATGAATTGGTTTCTAATGACCTATCATAAGTTTTGTCTCATTCTACAAATGATTTTTCTTTTCAGTCTTCTATGTGTTTCAATGGTAATGAAGTTGGATATAAAATATTGGAGACTGAAGACAAATGGGGGAGTTCATTGTCTGGTACTTGTGAAGATGATATGATTGGTTGTAGTACTACTTTTTCATATGATGACAACAACAGTGGTGAGTCATGTTCTGATTCAGATTCTGAATTTCCTTTCTCTGCTGAAAATATGTATGAAGAGGGATGTAATGACATGTCTTGTGAAGTTACTAATGTATTATTTGATGAAGACATTGATATGAACCAGCCGACTCTTTGTTTTAATGTTTACGAGAAACAAATCCATGTTGTCTCTAATCAATTATTCGAAGAATGTGCGCAAGAAATGGAATTTGCTGAGGATAACTCATTTTAGAATTTTGATATTTTAGATATGGCTGAGTCTGAACTTCCAGCTTCAATGAAGTCATTTGGAGGAAAGGTAATGCAAGGTGAGAGTTGTTCATTTGATGAGAATGCATTACATGATGACGGTTTGATTCTTCTACCACCGAGCATTGAAGACAATGTAGATGATTTAATTTATGGTATGGATTGTGTGAATCATCCTTATGAGGATAAAACTATGATTTATCAAGAGACATCAGATTTAGTTAATTTGATTGGTTTGATGCATGAGGATGTTTCAGATTCCTTGGATGAGCTGAATGAGTGTGAGTATGTTTGCTTTTCTTTTGATATGCAAGTGTGCATTAAAGATGAGCTAGATGTTTGCAGCCAAGAAGAATAGGTATCAGTTATTTGTCCTTTATCATATGTTTCAATTCATGATGATTTCGATGATGCTTGTTTTTTGAATAGTGATTTTGTGGGGGGACATAAGAGAGAAGGCATAGGTGATTTTAAATTTGAAGTTATTATGCAGCCTATGTTCCATGATGTTTTCTATCATCATGAGTTTAGTGGTAGTTTCAGATTGCCAGTTGAGTTTCAAAGAAGAAACCTCATTTTTGACAGAGGTAAAAGTTGAAGTTCCTTTGGCACTTTGAAGTTGCTAGTGTATATTTTGTATATTTTTGTACAATGGTGTTGCTATTTTCAATAAGGAGCCAAGTTTTTGAGAAGTTCAAGGTTAATAAGTTTAAAGAAATGTTAAAGATGATCTTCTTTGGGTGGTCTGCTGTACCAAAGATTCTGGATTCTCTGCATGCCCGCGTGGGGCATGCGTCCCTAGTTAGAGCCACTGTTGGAGCTAAAAAATCCAGTCTATGTTTTTGAGTCCATATTCAAATAATTGTCTAATTGTCAGAATTGTGACTTTGAAATTCATTGAAAGATGCCTAGTTTGAGTGCATTAAAAGTAGGGACTCGTTGATTTTCATGATGAGTCACTTGGATAGGGTGTGGATATAAAAAAAATAATTGCCAAGATCGATGTTTGTTTGAATTTCTTTGGAATTCATCCATTTTTTAAAACCATCACCTATCATTTGATGTATGTAATAAGTTTTAGGTCCTAGGTTTCAGTTCTGACATGTTTTTTAAGTGGTCATTTAAAGGTGTTGCCACAAATCTGCAGTTTTTCCTATTTTTCACTAAGTAGCCCACTTTGAGAAAGTGCATTTATTTACTTGTGATTGGTCATAACATGTGGGTTATTGCATCATGATGTAGGCATGAGAGATAGTGTTCATGCCAATTTTCATCCCCGCATGTTCTTGTTTGTCCTATTTGCCAGAGCCATTTCATTTGCAGATTTGTTAAGTTTCTTTGTGTCTGCCTTGTTTAGTTTTTTGAGTGGCCTACTTTGAGGCTTTGTAGTTTGCATCCCATTCATGATCAGGCATAATTGAATATTGTTTCATACTGTAGACCTAGAAGTGTACTTTCCTAAAGATTTTTGAGTCTCTGCCAATCCATTTAGCCACTTTCCCAGGCCAATTCCAAATCAGATTTCTATGTATTTCACTATTTTATCTCTGAATATGTCTGACGGGATGACTTTGGTGTTTATTTATTTTTCACCACTTGATCTTTAGAGCAAAAAAATGATGGATTCATTTTCACTATGTGGAGGTTAATCGGTGCCTAAGTTACCAGTTCATGAAAGTCTCAGTGGGTGAGTTTTTAAAGCCAGTTCCAGAGGTGACTTGTGTGATTTTGGCAGTGCAGATAGAATTAATGTTTCTAAAGGGCCAAGTTTGATTGTTAAAATCTTTCGGCTCAGGTCCCTTCATGATTTCTTCTTTAGTGAGCGTACTATAGTTGTGGAAATGAACTTTTCTTCCTGGTGGCATGTTCTTGTGAGGCCGTTTGGTCAGTTTTTGAAGCTGCTCTCAGAGGCCAATTGATGTTATCTGGTCAGCTTTGCAGAAATGTGAAAAGTGGTTATGTGGTCATTTTTTTTGATGCACTGAGGTTTTTTCTCTTCAAGGGATTTCCCAATAGATAAGATGTAGAAGCAACAGTTGAATATATCTATCATTGTGAAGGAGAAGGAGCAATCCTTATGTTTTTGATAGGGTGGGTTGAAATTTCAGATATTATTATGAGGCTTAGCAAAAATCCACTATTAAATAATCCAGACATGCTTATGTTGCTTCCTTTGCATGGTTCAATTCCAACAATTTCAATAGGATGTATTTCAACGAGTTCCCTCTGGTAAAAGAAAGGTAATCATTGCCACAATTATTGCAGAGACTAGCATTACCATAGATGATGTTGTGTTTATTTTTTACTGTGGCAAAGCAAAAGAAACCAGTTATGATGTTGAGTGTGAGTGCATAGAAAATGAGGCCAAGGCCCGACAGTGGGACCTCTTTTCCTTTCTTCCTTTGATGATCAGAAAAATCTTTTGTTTTGGAGGGTTTGAGGAGTGGGAAACAATGGTCGAGAGTTGAAGCTCAGGGAACTCTACTCACCAAACAACCATCAATTACTTACGGTTGGAAGGAGTTATTATTTTCAATACCTGATGGGTAGCATATCTCTGTCAAGGCATACTAAATCTGTCTACTATTTGCCCTGATTAGAGGATTTACAATTTCCCTTATTACATAAAATGAAGTTTCCTTTGAGAATTGGGAAAGGACTAGTGTTATATAAAGAAAAATGGGGGTCTACCACTTGGGTAATTGAAAAGTTGTAATGTGTGGGGAAGGTGAGCGGTGTGGAGCCTCTGCATAGTGTTAGTGGGCCATTCAAACATTGTTGCATCCACAGTTATCACCAGAACTTTGATTGCTCACTTAAGGCATTGTTTCGTGACTAGTAACAAGATAATTTTCCTCAGAAGAAAGGCATTATGGTAACTGAGTGAAGCTACTCTTCTCTTGGGATTTGTGATAGATTGTTTAAATCTGTAGAGTGAAGAGAAAGAGTACAGTCAAGTGGTGAATTGAGTTTCAAGCTACTCAAGTTCCACAGTCAAAATGGGAGAAGATGTAGTTCTCCTCGTGTCAGTGCATATATGGTGGCAAAGTTGGCAGTAGGGAAAAGACAATGCATGAGTTTGCAGTGGTATGCTAGTGCGTAACAGATGAACTGTTGGTTGTTTAGTGGGTGCTGGCTGCCAGTGCGTATGGTTTTTAAAGGGAGTGTGTGAGCACTAAATATGTGTTGCCAGCACATTTTAGTGGTGACATGTACAAGTTGAATGGAGGTTGCATGTAGTTTGAAGTGGACCTCACATACTAGCCATAGGACTCATACAGGAAGCAATAGGAGATCCACGTAAAAAATGCTAGAAAATGCACAAACACATAAAAATTTGAGGGTGTGTACTGTGTAAATTATAAAGGGGCCTGTGTTAAAGCACTATGAGTGCCAAGAGTGGCATGTGGTAGCACATTTTAGGGGTTGTGTGAGGGATGCATGTGTGTAGCCAATATGCAGGTGAGACTCATGCAATGAACTGTGGAGACCAGCGTTTGGAACCAAAGAAGATTTCAAGTGGTTCCCTACCTGCCAGTGCCCTACGTAAGGATTGGAAGCCAAAGCATAATTTCCAATCACCATAGAAGGGGCATGTGGCAAGTAAAAGTGGTGGAATTCTTGCATTGACAAAAGGGGAACCCACACACCAGTTATGGGGGAGTCTGCGCAAGGCATAAAGGAAGATGTGAAGTGGTAATGTGTATGAGAAGGCATTGAGATGACCAGCGCATGGAAGAGTAAAATCCAAGGCTCACCCATAAATGTAGGTATAGGGAAGGTAATGCTAAGGTGTGTGAGCCATAAATTGGTGCGTGGTAGAGTAAGTTTGTTTGTAACAAAGGAGAAAATTTTAGAGGGTGTGCATGTGGGTTTATCCCACATGCACCCTGAAGTGGTTTTTTAAGGAGTTTATATACAAGAGCGCTCACACTATAGGTAAGTTGAAGAAAGAAAGAGACTGTGGCTGCCTCTGCCTTGTGGGCCTGTGCCTCTATGCATGCCAAGGTGCTATGGCAAAGTTTTAATGAAAGTCTTTAAAATCATTCAAAGTATGAGTCCTATAATACCCCAAAATTGGCACCTAATAATTTCAATAAATTTTGGTGCATTTTCTTCAATTTCACATCTTCAAAGTCCTATTTTACTAGGCAATTTTCTCTCTCCTACCTGACTTTATTTTGACTTGATGTCAATTGCAAAAACCCTAATTTGCATTAATCTCACACTATAATTAATTCCTAAGTATTCAACTTTATTAGCTAAATAATCCCTATGATAAATTGATTTAATTCTAAAGTTCTAAGTGGTTTAAATTAAATTAAAAATCCACCCCCTTCAGCTAATACACATAAAGGAATTAATATTACTTAGTTATGTGAATGGATTATATTATTTGGTTTTAATAATTCAAATATTTGAACGGTCACCCATATGTGGCAATAATTCATTCTTTAATTAAGTAATTCCTTAATATTTGTCTCAATTGGGAATGAAGAGTCAACCGTTTCATTTCAAGAACCTCTTCATTCTCTCCCCGGGCTTGTCTATATAATGAACCTTCTTCCTCATTTGAAAAAAAGGCAATTGTGAGAGTAACTAAACTATAGCCAATTTTAGTCTCCATTTTCATATTTTCAAGCTTTCATTGCAATTAGTTTAATTCTCATTTTAGTGTTAATTGCATTCTCATACTAGCATAATTTGCTTATTGTTATTAGTTTAATTTGCACATTTCTTTCAAGTTCTTAGTGTAATTGCATCTTCATTCTTAGCTTTAATTGCATATTCATCTTAGCTTAATTTCATTTTGTTTAATCTTTCATGCTTTTAAATCCTCCATCTTAGTTTGGTCTAATGGTTGTTGGCTCTCCAATATAAGAGTAATTAAACACCCCAACTAATTAGGAGGCACCAGGTCGATTCACTATGAATATGTGAATTAAGTAATTCATACTCATTTTCATAATTCAATTTGTGAGCAATGACTATGTTGTGTCTATGGCTAGATTAGAGGTCCACATTCAGCTATAAACATTTTGGCATCCACCGTGGGGTAGAAAAGATCATTTCTGACCTCACTCTTTAATTTTTCTGATAAAGAATTTGAATTCTTCCGTGCGTCTGTACTTCTCTGTGTACAAAATTTTATGCAAGATTCCAGAGTGTGCCACATGAAGATTTGCTCCCAGTAGCACTCTGTCACATGAAGAAATAGTTTTGTCACATAGGATCGTGTACTTTCTCGCACACAACACAGTACTTCCTTGCATGAAGTTTCACTGTCAATCAGTTAAATTTCCAAATTCTGCAATTTACTGTTATTTTTTCCTGACATCTTCTTTTTGCTGTTGATTTCATATCTCTATTTCTATCACAGCATAACATTGGTCTATAGGTCGCTTTGTCGAAGATCATAAAACTTGCCAACAGTTTGCTTGCAGGATGATTGCCGAAGATCATTTAAAAACATTGTGTTTATTTTCTTGCTTTCATTCACATAGTATAATTAGGGCTTTATTAAAATTTCTCAAGGGTCCTAAAAGTAGGGGAATAGGCTCTTCATTATGTGGAAGTGATGCCCACAGATAAAACCGAGACCCAGATGTTGCTAGAATGATGGATACCTAGGAAAGAAAATCAAGGTAGTGAATCTTTAACACTTCTACTTGCTAGGGGATTATGCTCTTCTTTCTTTGAGAGAACCAGAAACCCAAAAGCTTGTGGATTTAGTGGAGTGAAGCTAGCTCAGTGATGAATATGCTTGATGTGTTTGGGTAAGGTGAAGAGGTAGAGAAGTATGCTCTTCTCTCTTTGAGAGAAATAGAAAATCAAACCCTCGGATCCAAGCCAAGTTGTGTTACCTTGAGAGGGCCTGTCGGAAGTTGAACCTCTGGGAATGACCCAAGTGATTATGCACCTATCACCGGTGATTCTGCCTCACTATAATAAAGAATTTTTTGTTGAGTCTAAAGACTCCACAACCATGTTAACTTCCTTCTCTTGATTTTGACTATCATCTTGAGAAGGCTCTGTCTGTTGTACTGAGCGGTGCCATTCCTAGCCCTACTTGTGGGGGTGTATGACTTTCAGGTGTTGGTGTGGCTGCAAGGCCTCAACCCTGTATCGGGAGCACCAAAGGTTAGTGTGAATGGAAGCCCACTAAAAACTTTCCCTAGTTAGTTTCCTACCCGGATCACCTCCAAAAGGAGTCATAACCTTTGCATAGGGAGGGGGAAGAATCTCTCCCATAGATTCTCACCATAGACATGCACCTAGATGCTTGAAGGTGGTATATGATACTAGCCCATACTTCAAGGGAAACCTTTGAACATATACTATTGAGTCCTTGGAAACACCAAAAACACGGGCACCCTCTAGGGGGTGACTTGGCTGTGTGAGGTGAATGCATGCGCATAAGCAATAAGGCAAATGTTTTGTCTTCTCACCATTTTTTTGTAGGGATAACTATGTGTTTGTTATCGGGTCTTAAAATTTTCCATCATGATTAAACAAAGACTCCCATGATATTGCCAAGTTGCTTTGTCCTTGGTAGGTCTGTTTATGACTACTTCTTGTGTCACCATTGCTTGATCAAACCTTCATGCTTGTAAATGAATGCTTGAAACCTTCAAACTAAGATTGTTGATTAAACTATCCTTCAACTTGTTTGAAAATTGGATTTCCTATCTAAGAAGCATTTATGTTGTGTCCTGAAACCTATCTTTTATCTCAAAATTTGCGTTGAACTATCGAACACTGTCTTTTTCCCATGTAAAGTTTCAGAAACTAAGCACTTTCTCGTGTGAGATTTCATTCTCTTGCACAAATCTTAGCACTTTCTCGTGTGGCCTGGTACTTTCTCACATGAACCTATACCCTAGTTTTCAAAATAGAGACTTATTTCCCATTGACTGGTGAACTTTTTACCTGATCTAGTTTTTGTTTAAGGTATGTTTATCCATTTTCCTATCGTTCACTATCAGAAACTAAGTGTCTCGAGCTATGAACCAATTGATTATTGCTTTGAATCATTTTGTCTCTCCTTTTTTTGTCTTATCTCTTTGCGCTTTTGTATCCTGTGTCATGATAGTCTTATCTCAGCTATTCTAGCCATACATCTAATGATTCATACCAGGTGCATCTCACATCTTGGCTGTTCTAGCCTTGATCTCCTTTTCATTATCTCTAGAGATAGAGTTTTAGAATTATCCTGAGTCTTCTCTCATTTTATCTTCATCTATGACTATCACAACTTGAAGTGGAAACACTTATCCCATTCATAATATTGGTCAAGGTAGAGGCAAACCTCATAATCAGGAAATAGGTTGTTCTGAACCTATTGTGCAATTTGAACATTCTAAGGGATCCTCAAGTTCTTTGTTGAGTACTTTGAAAGATAGCCTACCTCAATCACCTCCAATGTTCCAAGAGTGTTTTAATCCGTTGTTTCAAGCACAACCTGGTTTCTCATTCCAAGAGCAAGACAAATCCTTCTTCCAAAACAACTCATTGTTTCATAACTTTGGAAGACCATTTCCTCGGACTGGTCCTATCATTGAACCTATCGATCTTGTTGATGATATCGACTCATTTGAATCTATTGATCTTCTTGACCCTGTTAGAGCACCAAAAGTTACCTTAGTTGTGCCCTTTCGACATTGTTCATATCATTTTACTGAGTCTTCATTTGCTGCATAGTCCTACGTTGACAAGATGGGAGAGCCATTCAACTTCCAACTAGGCAAATATAGCCAAACTTTTGATCAATCTCAAACCAACCAACATCATGGTCAATCCTCCAATGACCAACATCATGCTCAACCCCAAAATGAGCAACACTATGATCAAAGCCAAAATGACCAAGCTCAAAACAAAGCTCAAGGTGGTCAACCAGCGTATCACTATCATCCTCCTCCTTTCGATCAGAGTCAAGATCAAGTCCTGAGCATTTATGATATCCTTGGCAATGATGGTGATGACACCATAACTCAAAATGACATAGATGCTATGAGAGAAAACAAAAGTCTTATTAAGATGATGGAGATCCTCCTTCTAGAGGAGAAAGAAAAATATTTTCTTGAGCTGGCCAAGCAAGGGGCTAAATTACCCTTAGATTTTCAAGTTGAAACACTTGTAGCCAAGGAATAAGAAACTAAGACCACCAAGTTGCAAAAGATGGTTTGAGACATGCAAGATCAGATTAGTCAACTTGCGAAGAATAAGGATAAACCCACACAACAATTCACAATGGAAAGTATTTGTCCTTTCCCCTTTGATAGGAGTCTTCATATGCCACCTTTTCACAAAGGTGTAGAGCTCCCTAAATATGAAAAATACTTGGGTGCTACCGATCCCCAAGATCACTTAAGGGAGTTTGGCACTTTGTCCATGGAATTCATACATGATCAAACATATCTTATGTGTCAATTTCCTCATAGCTTAGGTGGACCAGCTATGGAGTGGTTTTCTCTATTGCCCACTGGCATTAAGACTTTTGATGAAATGGCTAATCTATTTCTCCAACATTACTCACATAATATTTAGCATTCGGTAAACATCGGTAATCTTTGCAATTTGAAGCAGTGACAAGGAGAATCTTTTCTGACATTTCTCCAAAGGTGGAGACAATTATGTACAAGGTGTCCTCACAAGCTACTAGAGTTTGAGAGACTCGACATTTTCTTCGACAATCTCATCCCAGACTTTAGATACCAAGTGAAATTACAAGGTCCCCTCACTTTTGATAGCATGATTAAACAAGTGGTGCAAATAGAGGCCTTGGTGATTAAGAAAGGGGAATTGACTTTGAACAAAGACAACAAACAAGGATCTTCAAACTCAAACAAAGATAAGGGGAAGTTTGTCAAAAAGAATAGAGACATTGTGAATGATGGAGTGGTCGAAAATGTGACCCCAAAACTTGCTAAGTCTATTTTCAATCTCTCTCCAAGCATACAAGAGATCAAAGCTACTGAAAAGCCTACGACAGAAAATCAACAACCTTCGAGGTTTTCTAGGAACAAACCTTGGGCATCTTGACCCAAGCGTGAATTCACTTCCTTGGGAGAACCACTTGATGTGGTCTATAAAAATCTTATGCAGAATCAGATTCTTACTCCTTTGGAAATGCGTCTCTATGACCCTCAACCATGACCTCATTGGTGGAATGACAATGCATACTGTGACTATCACTAGAATAAGGGTCATAAGACTTCTACTTGTCTTCAGTTGAAACACAAGGTCCAAGACTTGATTGATAGTAGTGACATTGTTGTAGATGACCATAACAAGAATTTGGACCATCAAGCATTTAAGGATGCCTTCCCTCCTCATGAGAAGGGTGAATCTTCAAACACTAAGAATACCAATGCTAAGATCAATTACATGTACACTAACGATGATAATGTCATTGGTATGATCGAACCTGTTGAAGTTGAGTATTGCGATGTGATTACCATTAAAGGGAGTGGTGATGCTCCCAAACCTAAGACTCCTTTCATCTTGTGTAGTTCCATGTCTCGTTCATCTGAATCTGAACAACCTCAAGATTGTGCCAATGTTGTTACTCGATCATGTGGAAGAGTTGTTTTGAAATGTCCCGATACTTCTACATCCACTCTAAAGCAAACTACGGATAAGACTATTGTTGGCCCTGCCAACAAGAACACAAAATTGGTTCCTACATCTAGCATGACTAGTTATAGCATCTTAGATCAGCTCCAGTGAACCAACACTCAGATTACCATTTTTGAGTTGTTAAAGATCTCACCTGCTCACAAGAAGATTCTGGATAAAGCCCTCACTGAGGCAAACATTCCCAAGGATCTCGATCTCGACTAGTTCCAATCTATGGTGGTTCATTTGACTTCACCTCATTATTTTTCCTTCTCTGAAGAAGATGATCACTCTCTCAACCATCCGCATAATGCTCCCTTGCATATAGAGGTCATGATAGGTCGTAAGCACGTCCACCAAGTGCTCGTAGACAATGGTGCTAGTCTCAATATCTGTTCTGCTAAACTGCTTACCCAACTAGGTTATGATGATAATTGTATAGACTCACACAAAAATATTACCATCAAATCTTATGATGAGGAAGAACACAAATCCCAAGGCTTAGTTGTGCTACCTATCCGCGTAGGACCTATTGAGAGAGATGTTACTTTTCAAGTTCTTGACATTCCTCTTACCTACAACATTCTATTGGGGAGGCCATGGATTCATGAGATGCAGGCTGTTCCATCTACGTACCATCAATGCATTAAGTTTCCATTCCATGGAGTGGAAGTCACTTAGCCTACTAATACCAATTATTCTTGTAACACGCTTGCATAATCTACAGATATCTTTGTTTGAGCTAATAGAGAGTCCACTGAGTTCTATGATGCTAAGCTTAAAGAAATGGAACAAACTCTGAAACTTAAGGATGCAGGCATGGGAGAATACTGAATTGAACATGTGCTATCACTGGCTGCTCTCCCTCCATCTCCACACTCTTATGGGAGACCTTCTGAGAGTAACAAAACTTTTGTTGACTCTCCTCAAATAGTCTACAATGGCGCCTTTGTACAAGCCTCTACACCTTTAGAAGATGAGGATGAAGAAAGGGCTATCACAGCTTGGATCTATAAAGGAAAAGAAACATTTAAAACAACTACTCCACCTCCAAACTTAGAGCAAGAGCCAATAGTGAGGCCTTCAAGATCATGAAGCGCTTTGGCTATAAGGGGAGTGGTCTTATAGGAATGAATGACAATGGTTTGCTGAAACCTATTGAAGCTACAGGTCACAACACAAAGGATACTATTGGCTTAGTCTTCAAAAAGATCCCCTTTCATTTAGGGATAAAAAAATTTGTGCCAGAACTTGAACCTGAACATGAGCCATAATTTGAAGATATTACTCCAGAGGTAAATCCAGAGGCCAGCTTTGATGAAGACACATTTCCATATCCTATTCCTCTGGATCTTACTGCACTCTTTGCAGAACCTAATGAACCTGTTATACCTGTCCACATGATAGAAACTGATAGTGATTCCGATGAGACCACTTTGGTACATCGACTCACATATGACCAATGGAAAGAAATGCAAATGGTTGAGTCTGATTCTCAGGGTGAACAGTGTTGGAAATATTCAGGAATTAACCAACTTACTGAGAGGGGAGGGGTGAATCAGTAACTCCAAATTTTCTTTCAATAACAGATGTATTAACATATAGTTCACTTTGTCCTTTTGCATATAGAAAACATGAAACTTAAAAGCATTCACAACAATGACACATAGATTTGGTTACCCAGAAACCTTCCAAAAGAAAGTAAAACTGGGGTGGGGATGAAACCCACAAAGCTTTAATACTGCAGTATAAAGTTGGCCGGTTAAGGCTTACATTGATCACTTCTGATGATCTGCCCTGTTAGGAGCAATAAGGACTGCTAGGTCCACCTTGTTAGAGGATTTACAAACATACAATGAAGTATGCACTCGGTAAAGAGATTTTACAAAGACTGTTAAGTCTACCCGGTTAAAGGATTTCAAGCTGATTCACCTGTTAGGATGAAATAGTAGATCTCTTGCTTTGCAACTGGATTGTTGAATGAGATTTGCTGATGTACTGATCACCTTCTATGATGAATTTGTCTTTGCTGCTCCTTATACTGCTGTAGCCCTTTCTAATTTGCTAGTTTCTGCTTTTTATCTCTTCTATATTTTTTCACATTCATACATCTTGGTATTTGTACAACATTGTTTATATACAAGTCTAAACAATTAATTACAATTACAAAGTCGGCTTGACAAATAAACATAAGTGCTACTAAGTCAGCCCAAGTATGGTTACACAGTTCCTGCAAACTAACTCGGTGACTTTCTGATACTCAGCGTCCACTGCATTACTCGGCATCGTCATGCACTCGGTAGAAGTGAAGGCATGGTTCATACTAACCACTTGGTAAGCTTCGAACTCGGTAAATACTTGTGACTCGATAGACATAATGTTACTCGGTTTACACTGTCCTGCTTGGTTTCAACTATCCTGCTCGGTTTGCACTATTCTGCTCGGTTTGCACTATTCTACTCGGTTTGCATTGTTCTGCTCGGTTTGCACTGTTTTGCTCGGTTTGCACTATTCTGCTCGGTTTGCACTGTTCTGCTCGGTTTACACTTAGGATGCAAATAAGTGTTGTCACTAGTGGCAATCCTGCTTAATGCCAACAATCTCCCCCTTTGGCATTAGTGACAAAAACACTTATTGCCCAAAACTTATATACATGAACAATGCTGAGATTTATTTTGATTTTTCAAAATTTGTCTTTGTCATAGGGCTTTATAAATTATCTCCCCCTTTCAATGTACTAACTTTTTCTTCTATACATATCTCCCCCTTTTTGGCGATAATGCCAAAGGTGTATATACAAGTGTTTTACAGAAAGAATCCAAAATTTGATAGAAAAATAGAATGTACCTTCATTATCAGTGCTAGGATTCTGTCCCAATTTTCTTGCAGAATCTTGCATGTTTGGATTGCAATTTGGACTTCTGCAGAGAGTGCAATCATGTGATCTACTATTGAGAACTGATTGTCATGAATTAATGTTTTGGAATGTTCAATGTGCTTATACATTATATTCATGATGGGAAGGATCATGTTCTGAATATCTAGCAGTGTGGACCGGATCCTTGTGTCTTCTTTCAGTAGTTCTGACTACATATTTGATAGGAATGAGATTTTCATGTGATGAGCAGAGTTTGAACTTGGTTCAAGTTGTAGCTTCTGTATGCTAATCTTCAAATCCTCATCAATTTTATTCATTTTATCCTTGACATCCTTGGTGAATTCGGCAACATTGCATAGTTTGGCCAAAAGAGAGGTAACATTCGAATAGGAAGATTCAATGTTTGTCAAAATTGAAGATAATTCTGCTTGATTAATAGCTATGTCCTGAGCAATGTGCTCAAGCACTTTATTGTTGAATTTCTTCTTGGCTTTTTCAACTAACTTGTCTGTCCCAGATGAATCCTCATTGTACTTATTTATCGCTTCTGCTAATTGTAACAAAACATGTTGAGAGGAGTCTACTTCAATACCTAATGCTTCTGACAAAATGTCCTTAGCATCCTTAATGATTTTATATTCCTTGTCTCTCTCATCTTTAAGCTTCTTTTGCTTCGCTTTCCTTTGGAGGATTTCACATATATTTTGCATTTGATCCGCTGATAGATTTGCAAAATCCAATGTTGGAATCTCTATTTCCTCATCTAGGTCTATATCCTCTACTATATTCTTGCCCAAAAATCTTATACTTGGTTGAGCCTTAGGCTTATCTATTATGGTACTTAATGCCTTAGTAGTAGTGATAGTAGACATAGTAGGACTAGCTATAGAGAATGGTATACTGTCTACTGGAGAACTTGAAGTATTTACACTTGTAGAATAAAAAATTGGAATACTTACTGCTAAAAAACTTGATGAAATAGGAGACTGCAACTTGGTAGAAGAAATGGTAGTTACTTATGTTGTTGCTATAGGTGATTGGACAAATGTTGAAGTTGTCACAACCATGCTTGAAGATGTCTCCGGGCTAGATGTAGTAACTTTTGTTGGAGAGGTAGGAAGTGATGCAATGAATTCTGCCGCTATCCTCATGGTATCATCTACCTCAGTGGCTTCTTCCTGTTCATCACTGTCATCTTCAATGTCTTTTATTATAACTGATTCAGTACTTGGTTGGTGAAGATGGTATATGTTCTTCCATGTGGCATTTGCACTCTTCACAACCGATTCAATATTGTTAATCAGAATTAAACAAGTATTGAACTTCAGTGTCATCTTATTTTCATTCTCCTTCAATGCCTTCTTTATTTCATCATTTTTCAAACTGGGCATTAACTGTTTCAGGGTTTGATCAAATATGTCTTTTACAGTTTGTCTTGCATTCGCCCATCTCATTTTTATTTGATCTAATAAAGCTTCTGGAATCTGTGGGGCTATTTCATCAGGAGAGTATTTCCACTGTCCCATCTTTTCAATGATAGCATCTTCAATCTCCTTTTGTTCTGTTTCCGATCTTGTTTCATATTTTAAAGATTTTATATTACTTACTCCAGATCCTAATCCTTCTCTCAAAAGTTTGATCTTTTCTTGAAGGGTTAGAGGAGGATTTTTGAATACTATATCTTTGTCCTTTATGTCTGCCTTACCCCTTGCACTTCTCCTTGTAAATACGGCAGTGGGAGGCCTAGGTACCCTGGTAATGAATACCTTTCCTTTCTTCTTTGCAGGTTCTGGTTCCTCTGTTTTCTCATCCTTTTTCTCTTCTTCTTCAGTGTCTTCTCCTCTGTCCTCGGTTAGCATTTGCATTTTGGCTATCCTCTTTTTTCCTTTATTTACTGCTTGTGGAAGCTTTATGCTTAATTCAATTCTCACTTTTGCTTCTTCATATGTCCCAAAATATGGAGCTTTGGGATTAACAGGCTGATTAAGGAGGGCTTCAATGATATTCTTTGTTTCATCAATGTTTACCTCATAAGGAAGAGGTTTTACATGTACAATCCTCGGTTTAGCTGCTTGAATGTATACTCTATCACAGTCCACCATGAAACAAATATCATCCTTATAATCCTCCACCAACTTCTGTGGAATCTGGAATCTGTCGTTCATTTTCTCCTTGAAAGACTCAAAATAGCTATCCATGATGTTCTCAAAATTTTCACCCATTTCTAAAATATATTCATTTATCTCATAAAGAATTGGCACATCTTTTCTCCATACTACTTTTCCTTTGGAAGGGAAGAATTTCTGAACATAGAAAAATAAACAGACCAGTAGAGATCCAAACTTACATGGATTGTTTTTGGAAGTTTGAATGCTTTCCATGTTCTTGTTAAACTGTTTTAACAACAAATCTGCAAGGTCAAATGATAAATTATTCTTTAGCACTTTGTATGCTAGGTCTATGGCTTCGCAGGAGACACTATTCTGTCGACTTGAACTGTATATTTTATGAGCAATGATGTGTGTTCCAAACTTCAGTTCAGCATCAGTAATGCTGCTTACTTTCATGCCTCTACTGTCCCACTCGGCTAGGGTTTTCTTCTCCATTTCCGGCCGACCTAGGGTTTTGGTAGTTTTAACTTTGTTTAACATGGGAAGACCGGTGATTTGGTGAATCATCTTCTTAGTGATCTCTATGGGTTACTCAAGCCAAATCTTGCCTTCATGTACATGGTTGAGAATGTATCTAACCCATTTCTCCCAAAAGTTTCGAGGTAAATGTGTAATGTGAACTAATCCCTTATCTTCCAGATGTTTGTGCTTTGGTTTTAGAACACCATTCACACACAGTTCCTCACGCACAATATCTAGCTCTAGGTTTCCCATCTCTTGAATTGCACAATTGAAATGATTGTGAATATCGTTAACAAGTAGTACCTTAGGAGGAATCTGAGATTGAGCTCCGTTCGGGTCTAGGGCTGCTGCAATTGCGGGCATGAGTTTGAAATCTGGTGCTCTCCATTCCCCTTGGATTATCATTTCCGATCCTTTCTTTGCTGAAGCGTTGGATGATGCCATGGTAGCTCACAGAGAATTCTTTTCGCAAAAGTATTTGAATCGCTGGATTGCTCTGGAAATTTTCTGCTCTCAAAATGCTAAAGTTCGCGGTGAAGAATGAGTTTGATTTCTTGCCTTTTGTTTACAACTCTGTCATTAATGCTTCGTAGAAATTAGGGTATGAATTCTGACAGACTGTCACCCACTATGAATTAATTGCTCGGTAAAGACTTTGCAACTCGGTGAACTTGAGAATTCATATTGCTCCGACCTCACTCGGTAATCATATTAGATCGCTCCCGACCTTGCTCGGTAATCATATTAGACAGCTCCTGACCTTGCTCGATGAAAATTGATACCAATCTTCCTGTGATCTTATTGCATCTTGTATGCCGATTTAGATCTTTCTTTTAATTCAGTTCTGGAACTACTTGAAATTTGTCTATGAGAATACAGTTCCAGTGCTTTCTTGGGAATTTAGTTTGAGTTGGTAGAGCCACCCATTCCATTACTTGGACTAGTTTGCTCAGTAGATTTAGGAATCCACTGTTGTCTCATTTGTTTCCTGACCTTAGTTGCTTCATTCTTCTTTCCATCTTCAACTTCACTAGCATTCATGCAATTTCTAGCTATATGACCGAGTTTAGTGCATTTGAAACATCTTATGGTAGTATCTCTTTTCCTTAGATGATGTTTTATACAGTTCATGCCAATGTGTCCATATTCTCCACAGTAATGACATCTACACCAAGTGTTGTAATCCCATCCAAACATTGCTTTCATAATTTGTTCTATTGGATTGAATGTTTTGGATCTGCACTCGGATGCCTTGTGACCTTGTTTGTTGCATTTGTGACAATTACCTTTGAATCTTGGTTTTTCCCTGCATTCATTTGCTTTGTGACCATGCTGATTGCAGTTGTAGCATTTTCCATTGAATTCTGCTTTTTCATTGCTCCAACATTTATTTGAAGTATGTCCTATTTTTCCACAATGATTACAAGTAGGTTTTTGATTCCTTTGAGTACCTTGCTTAGAAGATTCACCTTCTCCTTTGTATCCAAGTCCTGCTTTTCCTTTTTGCCTATGAAGATTTCGATCATACAGCTGATTTAAGTCTTCTTGATTTTTCAGCATTCTTTCATTGATTTGTTTTTCGGTGTTTAGGTCATCCACCAATCTTAGATTGATTTGCTTTTCAGATCTTAGTTCTTCTCTTGTGCTTTCTATTTCTGATCTTAGAGTCAGAATTTCCTCATTTGTATGGGAGAACTGATCAATTAGGTTTTCTAGGTGAAGGGTTTTATTTTGGACTTCATTGTTCCTTCCATCCAATTCATCTTTTAACTTGTTTCTTTGTTCTAAGATCTCACAAAATCTTGTTGAGTGTAGCTCTTGTTCTCTTTTTAATTTTCTCACTTCTTCCTGCAGAGACCCATTCTTTTCTAGGAGTTCTTTGACAGCATTGTTTGCTTCATCTGAGCTATCTGAGGGAAAAAGATCTTCAATCTTTTCTTCAATGTAATTATGATCATTCATCTGATTTGCAAGTTCCTTCCTTCTTCTTAGGGATTGGGAAAGATGTTCTTTTGTTTCTTTAAGTTTAGCTATGGCCATTTCCAGATCTAGCTTTTCATTTTCAATCACCTTGTTCAGTTTGAATACCTCCATTGTCCTGGATCTTTGCTCAAGCTAGTTAAGCTTTATCTTGAGAACCAATACAACTCTGATACCAATTGTTGGAAATATTCAAGAATTAACCAAGTTACTGAGAGGGGAGGGGTGAATCAGTAACTCCAAATTTTCTTTCAATAACAGATGTATTAACATATAGTTCACTTTGTCCTTTTGCATATAGAAAATATGAAACTTAAAAGCATTCACAACAATGACACATAGATTTGGTTACCCAGAAACCTTCCAAAAGAAAGTAAAACTGGGGTGGGGATGAAACCCACAAAGCTTTAATACTGCAGTATAAAGTTGGTCGGTTAAGGCTTACATTGATCACTTATGATGATCTGCCCTACTAGGAGCAATAAGGACTGCTAGGTCCACCTTGTTAGAGGATTTACAAACATACAATGAAGTATGCACTCGGTAAAGAGATTTTACAAAGACTATTAAGTCTACCTAGTTAAAGGATTTCAAGCTGATTCACCTGTTAGGATGAAACAGTAGATCTCTTGCTTTGCAACTGGATTGTTGAATGAGATTTGCTGATGTACTGATCACCTTCTATGATGAATTTGTCTTTGCTACTCCTTATACTACTGTAGCCCTTTGTAATTCGCTAGTTTTTGCTTTTTATCTCTTTTATATTTTTTCACATTCATACATCTTGGTATTTGTACAACATTGTTTATATACAAGTCTAAACAATTAATTACAATTACAAAGTCGGCTTGAAAAATAAACATAAGTGTTACTAAGTCGGCCCAAGTATGGTTACATGGTTCCTGCAAACTAACTCGGTGACTTTCTGATACTCGGCGTCCACTGCATTACTCGGCATCGTCATGCACTCCATAGAAGTGAAGGCACGGTTCATACTAACCACTCGGTAAGCTTTGAACTCGGTAAATACTTGTGACTCGGTAGACATAATGTTACTCGGTTTACACTGTCCTGCTCGGTTTGCACTGTCCTGCTCGGTTTGCACTGTTCTACTCAGTTTGCACTGTTCTGCTCGGTTTGCACTGTTCTGCTCGGTTTACACTCAGGATGCAAATAAGTGTTGTCACTAGTGGCAATCCTGCTTAATGCCAACAAACAGTACATACCCACACATTTCCAAGAACAGTTTGAAAAAGATCGACTTCAGCAAGTCATTAATGCTACAAGGGATAAAGATGATGATACAACTAGTGCTAATGAAATTCTTGTGTGTGTGAATTTTGTACCTAGTTGTAGACACAACACTTCAGTAAAAAATTAGAGGTTAGCAAAAACAAAAATCTGTAAGTAATTGAAACTATGCTAACCAGGTGATTTACTGCCTTCTAGTAGGTGCAAGTATGATGTTCTCAGATTCAAATCGAGATCAGTGACAATGCAACACCTAAATGAAGGATTTGAATGGAAAATATGAAAGACTATATGAATGCAGATTTAATCTATATTTTTATATTTTCTATGCAATAATATGAGACTGTATGAATCTAAGCTAGAATGTATGAAATTGAGTTTGAATGTAGATTTAATCTAAGAAATGCTATGAATGAATATAAAAATCTATGATATGAAACTATGAATGCTCAAAACAATAAATGAAAATCTCACAATAGCCTTGATTCGCAAAAGATTGATTCTTCAGTCACAAATTTGCCAGAGTGAGGATGCAATTTAGAGGTCTTGATTAGCCAGCTAGACTTTGTGAAGAGTTGAGCCTTGTTTTTATAGAAATCCAGGGCTTGAGGATGCATTGAGAAAAGCCATAAATCACTCTTGATAAACTTAGGTTGATTTTTGAGTTATTAGGAAATTAAGAATAAATAAACTCATAAAATCATGCAAAAGCAATTTTTATCTCAAAATAGAGCTTTAGTTCTCTTTTTCAACTCATCATCAGATGTTGAGTTTCAATTTTAAAATTGATTGTTAATTTCTAGTTGCTTGCTTTTCTGATTGTGCATGATTTATTTATAAATTAATTTAAAAAATAAAGTGATTTATTCTCAACTTAACTATTTTTGAATTAAAACAATTGATTTATGGGTTAATCAATTATTAAATCAAACTTTATTCAAAAACTATATTATTAAATATTAACAACTGACATTAATTAATTAAATAAGAATTTAATCAATTCATCATGAGATTTTAGATTTATTGTCAAAATTAAATAATACAATTTAGGAATGAATATAATTAAATTCAATTAAGTAATTAAGTGGCAGTATTAAATTAATTAATTAAATATTCAGAATATTCAATTAGTCAACTTTAGGATAAATAATGACATTTATTGCCAAATAATTATTAAATTAAGAATAATTATGATAAATTAGGAATATTGCTAGGAATATTCCCCGATGTAGAATTTAGGATAAAATCAATTAGGATTCGATGATGTGCATATGTGCCTTAGGTTAGGACTTTTTGTATCGATTTCATTCAATTTTGAAGATGTAGGAGGTCAATGAACCTATAGCCCATTTTTGGGGTATTACATTTTGCCCCTTTTTGAATCACTGTGCGAAGCGTAGTGGTTCAAAGAATAGTCTATGTATGATAAAGATGTATGGAATTGATTTGATTTGAAAGATTAACTGATTCCAAGATAGAAATCAATTAAAAGATTGGGAAAAGAGATACCGACCCAGGCCTAGAATGACCAGGAATTGAGATGGTGCTAGCTATATCAACAATGAACCGATGATTATGAAAAAGTGCCAAAACACTTGATTCTAAATTTTATGATTGTGAAGAAGTGAGTGACTGATTCCAGACCTGAATGTCCTTGTATGAATCATATTGGTATCACATCTTGAACCCATCAGTTATGAAGAAACAAGGAAATGATGCAAATGAACCGTTGGTTACGAAAAGCTGATACAGTTTACAAGATAGATTTAGGATACCATATTGATATGGATCTCAGTGAATCTGATATGCCCCAAGCGATGATAGATTTTCCCCCAAGTGACAAGGACTTTTAATGAGTCAATAACTAGACGTGGTTGTTGTCTTGATTACTGAGGAAAGATTTGATTTTCAAATTTAGATTTATAGACTTGAATGATGTGTAATACCATGCCCCCTTTAGGATTAAAATTGAAATCTGACAAGAAAAGTCAACGTTATAGTTTAGAAGCATGTTAATTGATTTGATAAGTGGTTATACACGTTCGAGAACGTGTTTTGCATCGTTTAGAGGTCCTGGAGACCAAGTTTGACTAGGTTAAACCATGAGTTGACCATAGTTGACCAAGTTGAAATTTTGATAGTTTGACTTAAGATAATTAGTTAAGTTGAATTCTATATTTCTGTGATGATTGAAGGTCAAATATGCAAGTAGTTAATAATATGAATGATCTCATATTTTGATTTTGATCCCGAAAATGGATTCTACTTGATGTTTCGTTGGAGGAACCTTCATACAATGCTCAGTCCTTGTGTCATGTTTAGCATTTTTGGTTTTGAAGAACCGTTTAAGTGTTCAAGCAATTTGTGAGATTATGCAAAGTGCAAAATGAAATGCAGAATGAAATGCAAACATAGGACCTAGGACCTAGTCACTGATCATGTGTCGATTAGTTCTCATCATTGAACTTTTAGGTAATCGGATAAATCAATATAATTCCCACTAGTTATGAAACCATATACATATGAATATCGGTATGTATGCACATGAATCAATACAACACCCACTGGTTAGGCAACCATGGACATATGAATATTGATTTTATTTTTGGAATGTCGGATTAGATATAAGCACCAAGGCACAAATGCCAGGATGACTTGAATATCATGTCCATTTTGATATAGTAATTTGTATAAGCATCAAAACATAGACGTTGTGATGACCTGAATACGCCTTGCATTACAAACACATCAAGCAGTCAAGAGATCATTCTAAATCCACTGTGAATTACCCATAGTGACCCTTTATCATCCACATCCTTAGGCAAGATCATGTTTCACAGTAGGAGAAAGAACTCACTCAAAAGGATAATAGTTAGATCAAACTTCCTCAAATTTTTTGGGTATCAATGGTCGAGGTACGCATGGCCATCCAATACGAGATAGAGGCTCTTATAGACAGACACCATTTTAATCCATAATTTCCAAAGTTAGATTTTCACATACAAGCAGAAAACAAAGAAAAGATTATGCCCCCAGTCATCACTCTCTAAATCTTGTAAAGGACATCATCGAAGATCTCAAAGGACACAATATGCAAAAATCTCAATGTGAATCAGTAAGCATACAAGGAGATAAAAGAATGTAAAAAGCATAGATTGTTTTCAATTTGTGTTGATGTTTGATTGCATTGTTGTAGATGCAAAATCCTTTCTGGAGAGGAGACAAACTGACTAACTTGGATGAAGCTTCAAAGGACTCTGACAGGATATGACACGTCTAAAGATACACTAGGGGATTATAGGATATTGTTTCAAAAAGCTAGGAAGATTTTAAAAATACTACAATTATAAGTGTCAATTATAAAGAACACAAAAAAGTAAATATTTATGATGTCTTGTAAGTTTCCTCTTTAGGATTCATTGACACCCACATTTGAGTTCTTCTAATTACCATCTATATTTTTCTATCGAAATTATCTTCTTTTGATACACTCATGTCAATCGGATCCAATGAGTGTGCTTGTACTTCTACATAATATGCAGGATCAAGTATATTACATGCATCATCAATGATGTCACTTACATAAATAAGGAGGTAGTAATCAACTACTTTCTTTAAGGTCATCCTTCATCAACTCCTCTTTCTAACTTACATGTCATCCTAATAATCTACCTCAAAGTCTTCTAACCAGGGCGCATGATGGTAAGAAGGTCCCAAAAATAGAGTATTTTTCACAAAGATTTTTGGGTCAAAATGCATCCTCAAAACATTAAAGCTATCCATTTTGTATTTCTTTAACCATATTCATCTAGCATTTGAATTTGATAGACAACTATATATTTCCAAATGAATTGGTTATTAGTTTCCCATCTTCTTCTCACTAACTCTTTTATTCACTTCACAAATTTATCTACACAATTTAATAATAATAATCTTGTTGTTGACATACCTGGACATTTTCCAAGGAAAGTCATTAAAACCTCTAATTTTGAGATAGGTAGTTGTCATATCTTATTGATTGCATTATCAAATAACAAATGATAGATTCAAAATGTTATGCGGGAGTAATTTACACTACACCTTTTCCTAACTACTTTGAAATAATTTTTCTCCCAAATGAAATGTCGAAGTTGTTAGATCCTACAACATGTTTCTGAACTTGAATGAATCTTTTACAAGTTAATAAAATACGTTCATGTTAAAATGTCCCTCTTTTATCTAGTTGGTACTTTGGAAATATTTTTTGGTCGGCTAACCAAACATATGTATCACTTGTATTTTATATATCGTATCCGACAAACTACCGTATTTCAATAATTCTTTTCATCTCTGACAAACTATTCTCCCAAATAAAATGTCCATGTTGTAGGATCCCAAGGTGAAATTTTGAACCTAAATTAATCTCTGACAACTTAACAAAGTTTCTCTAAAGATTTCAAAAATAATAATAAAAAAATCCTTTCAAATTACACCGCTCAAGACATGTTTATGTTAAAATGTCCCTCTATTATCAAGTCTAAACTTTAAAAATCATTTTTGGTTGGCTAACCAATTTTTAGAAACATCCATATCACTTCTTTGTTATATATTTTGGTTCCCCGAGAATAAGAGCTTTTGGATCTCACACCAAACTTCCAAACTTTATTTCATCTTCGAAAAGTTCACAAAAAGGGTGTAAATAGCTGGAAGATAACCAAAAATCATTACTCTTAAATTATGCCTTCGAAACTTAGGAAACTAAAAATAAACAACAATTACCACATAACAAAGACTTTAATTTCTTGCAAAATAATTGTCAGATCCTGAAGTATGTTTCTGAAGTTTGCATTAACTCCAAAAATTACCCATTCCCTTTTAAATATATAAAATCTATTAGTTATTCATTGCATGCCCACAAGTACGTAACAACTAGTTATAGGTTCATTTTAGCCTTTGTATTAGAATTTTCTTTCTTCTCAAGGTGCTTAGTTCATATTTTTAGTGGTCAACTTTTCATGTTGTCTTTTTATTATCCTTATGTTTTATAGTCTCTCATCATTTTTTAGCATAAATTAACTAGACACTTTCACATTGTACTAGTGTTGCATGATAATTTTTATTTGGTTTCTTTTTTTTTAAATAACATTTTTTGAGTTCCCACCTTCCCAAGTCAACAAAAAACAAATTAAAATGATTCTAAATGGTTCATTGGTAGCCTTTTCTTGCCTTCCCTTCTCATTTTTAATTGAATTCTTCATTTGTTTCTCTCTTAGATCTATTTGTACTCCATAACTTATTGTACAACACTCAAGTTTTAGACAAAACTATCACAATATTCCTCTTATCTCTATTATTCTCCTTAGCTTCCTCAAGTCTTCTCAAATAATTCTTATTCTTGTTTTTTTTTGTTTGAAGTATTTCTTGTTGTTGTGCCCTTGAGCACATTTGGATACTCACATATCTTTATCCTTCATTCTAGTTTATCGTTATTCTTATTTCTAGATGTACTTAGAGTAATAACACACATTATTTCTTTTATCAATATATCTTAGTTGTTGTGGAGATATACATACAAAACTAGAGATTTGACTGAGGATAATCCCCAAAGAAACCAAAATAATTTTTCCTTTTCTTTTTCTTTTCATATATGTTGATAGAACTCGACCAAATGAAGTTTTGCAAATGATTTCTTGTTTGTAAAGTTTTTATTATTATTGATTTCAATTATAATTTATATTTTCTTTAGTTGATTTACATTAGATGGAATAAAAAACTCACATTTACAACAACATAACTTCATCTTGTTCACAATATATAGTTGTACAATGTGAAATGAGGATCAATAGGTAAAGTGATAAATTAATTACTTCCCTATTTCATTAATTTCACGTTAGAAAGGGTGCCCCCAATAGGATCAAGAAGGAATCAAGCACTAATTGGAGATAAGATCTTTCCTTCACTAAGAAATTTAATTTAATGAAATAAGAATGATTAAGTGTTGTAATTGACCTATTAGATAGCCAATAAAATTGATAAAAATAGACTATAATAGACAAACAGTGAGCTGAGATTGACAAAAACATAAACTAAAAGACAAAATTGACATGTGACATAAATCTAATCTCAAAATGGTAGGGACATGGTGGAAATGGAAATGTGTCCTTAGGACATGTTTAGAATGGTGACATGTCCCCTATTTTTTCAACAGAAACTTTCACAGATCCTGCGACTATACTTATTTTGCCCAAATTTGATTTGACAACTCTATATCCTATTCCTGCACATAGAAAAATGTCAAAAGGGTTGGATAAAGGGGTTTTTCTTTTCCAAACCCTTTATTTAGGAATAAACCTTAAAAGTTAAATGAAATTGCATAAAGGAAAGTAGATAGAAAGGAAACTAATAGATACACCTTGCATAAACCCTCATGTATAGATGTAGAAACCACTCATAACTATGAAGATACGTGAATATGGTTGAAATACAAAGAGTTGACCTTGGAATGTAATGTTGAATCAATGATTCCTTCAAAAATGCATATATTTATGGTTACTACTCCTAGATCTTGAATGTACCTATGCTTGATAATCACTTGCAAAGAGGTGAGACAAAGAGAATGAAATAATGAATCTTCTTGCTTAATTTGATAATTCCTCTACTTGGCCATCAGGAGAGATAAAAATTCATGAAATAGATAATCTTTCCTTGGGTTTGAATGATCTTGAAGAATTGGAGACTTGGAGATCTTGATTTTGGATGATTTCCTTCAAATCTTGAATCTAATTGCTCTTGCTTGCTTGAAATATTGATAGCTTGGTTGCCAAAGTTGTAGATCATGAATATATATCAAAATGAGGAGTGATAATGGGTTCTTATACTAACTCCATCATTTTGGGATTCAAACTTGATCAAGGTTGAACACAAATAAAAATCTCAAAGTAGGATCCCAACGTCGGGCCCCAGGGAAAGCTTGAGCCCCAAAACCTAGGGACATATCACCATTGGCAACATGTTACATGGATAATGGTCTTAAATTTTAGTGGGAGCTCATGAAGAGTGAATAGGAGTAGGAGGAAAAATTAAAATTTGCCAGGATCAAGAATAATGGGCATTCAGGCCTCAAAATTGCCAAAATGGGGCGTAAAAGGACCTATAGCATTCAATTATGGGTGCTATCTTTTTAGGACTATACAATAGCTTTCTACTAAAATAAGATAAATTTGTTTTCCCCCCTAAAAAAGATACTCTAATACATAGGAGTTAGATGAATTACAAATGAGTGATACATCCCAAACTCATCTATGAATGGTCAACATCAATCAATTTTTATTTTTATTTTGTAAAAAGGGGGTAAAAATTTATCGAGTCATTAATAATAGTATAGGGAAAAGTGTTGGAAAAATGGTCAGCACTCCCCTCAGGATTTGTGACATGGCTTAACCGACTCCTATGTCTTCTATAAGTCTAGTGCTTGTATCAGGCATTAACAGGTCAATCTTTTGGTGCAACGACAACCACTACTTGTAAGAAGTAGTATCAGAGCCTGGTCACAGGTTGGAATCCCCTCAGGTAATGCTGAGGGGGAGATTATTGGCAAAATGGTTAGCGCTCCCCTTAGGATTCGTGACATGTCTTAACCACCTCATGTGTCTTCTATAAGTCTAGTGGTTGTATCATGCATTAACAAGTCAATCTTTTGGTGGAACGACAACCACTACTTGTAACAAAAAGGACCAACCAACCAATAGGCCACAATTAGAGAATCATATCCTTCCTAATAATCTCCTCAAATTATTTAGCATATTTTAGGGTAGTTGACCCAACTCTTTAATATCTCATCCATCCAAGCATTTAGAGGCCCACTTAGCTAAACAATTAGCTGCATATTCCACTTTGAGGGAACATAGCAAAAAGAAATTGAATCAAAGGATTCCCTCAAGATAATAATTTGTCTACCCACTAAGGCTAGATGCCACTCCATTTCCTCCACCTTATACTTATTCAAAATATCTACAACTACTTGAGAGTCAGATTTACATATAATCTTTCTCCATCCAAGAGAACATCCTCTTTCCAAAGCCTAGAGAAATAAAAGGGCCTCCCCAACTTGGTTATTATTTTTATGTCCCTTATAAATAGAAAAGAAGAAAATAATATTCCCCAATTTATCCTTGCCATCTCCTCCAATTCCTGCCTAACCAAAATTTCCTTTGGATGACCCATCAGTGTTGATTTTAAGAATGCCCTATTGTAGAGGAGACCACTTACCATCTCACTGAGCCTTTTTCTTAACATGTTGATACTTTTCCTGTCCTCTCCTAAAATAATCTTCTAGACCCTCCCCATAGATATTTAAGTTCAGAACAATATACATATCATTAAGATCGACATCCACAAAAAAGATCACACTTAGCCATGACAGTCTCCTAAACCACATGAAGAACTTACAACCATACTTGTTGCACCAACAAATTCTTATTCTGAAAGGTCTCATAGTTTCTTTTTAATCATAGTTGTCAAACAATAAAAACTTTCCTAATATCCCAAGCAACATGAAAGAAGGAAGTCTTAGATGAGGGTTTGACAAGACTAATACAAAAATCCACTAGAGAGGTGGCACATGAACACAAGAATTCCTCCAAGAACCCCACCAAAAATACCAAATTTCTCTAGCAAAAGAAAACTGGAAAAAAAAGGTGAGATGTACTCTCTTGATTGCTATGACATAAAACACAAACTGAAGATCCACGAAACCCACTCCTTCAAAGATTCTCCGAAGTGAGACATCTATTCTGCACAACTAATCATAGGAAAAAAATACACTTAGGCCAATACATTATGTTATAGAGAAATTTTGACCTCTAAGCATAAACCTTTCCAATGGTCAACCTATCCAACTTCATATACTCTGAAGCCACAAAAAAATCCCCTTTAGCGTAGGGCCCAAAGAAAGAATATCTTCATCCCTTAGGGAGTTGCACATTCTTCTTTCCAATATCCTAGCAAGATCCTCCCTATCCTCCAAAACTCTTATAGGCGGCCACTCATGTTGTTTTTTTCCATCTAGCCACATCTCCTTGCCCTAAATTAAAAGAAACCTTGAAATCCTCAACTCTACTCCATCCAACTTCAAGAAAACTTTTGTAAAGGGACTGAAAATGCAGGAATTGGGAAAAATAGGAGGGAATCCAACCCAAGAATCCTTCTTGAACATAGCTTCAACATCCTTACTGAAAATCCAAAAGTTTCCTTTCTTAACTAACCGCCCTCCCCGCTTAAGAGTATTCCAAACCATGGAACCATTGCCTACTAGATTGTATTGGAGAACATCCTTACCATTGAATCCTCTAAGGTACTTCACACCTTTATTTTGATTGATGCATCACCTACAGAAAATATTAGCAACCAAAACGTGACCATTCATACTTGCTAGATGTAATCCCAACCCACCATCCTACATTGCCTTGCAACTAGGGTCCCATTCAACCAAACTTAATTTTGAATAAAGTAAAATAGATGTCTACAATAATTTCCTAGAAAGGGCATGAAATTCATTGCTAATGCTTGTAGGATTCATCTACACAAAACATCTATACCTAGGAAGAGACTAAACCACAACACAATATCAATTAAAATAAAAGCAAGCTAATCAAACAAATATTTTTAACATGTATCCAAATATTTGTCAATTAGATATATATTACATATCCTTCTCTACTCTAAATTTATATTACTTATTTCCATAGAACCAATTAGGTTATGTTCAAATTTCAAAACTACATTGGGCTTGGCATCCAATATTGTTATAATGACTCAACTCAAGACTCATTCCTTAAAGAATCACCATTTAATATTCTATCAAGGATCGTAAATGATTAATCATGATTTGTACACACTTTTATGTTGTATAAATGTTTCACACAAACATGATGGATGCAAGGAAAGGGAAGAGAAGGACATTAACAATATGACAAAAACACATGAACATGATGGATGCAAGGTTCCTGATTTTGAAGTATATAATTTAAAATCTCAATTTGGAATGAAGGATCTAAAATACTAAAGCGAATAGTAGGGACCGTGCAATTCCAATAGGAGAAATGTGCAGAGAAATCATAAAAATAGAAAAAAATAGGATCCAAATAGGTGATTCATATGGATAAATATAATAGAAAATGAAGCAATAGTTAGGGTGGGTGCATGCTACTTCTCCCCAAAAAATTGAAATTCTACAAGACAAAGTTAGATAATGAGGATACATATACAACATTAAAAAAAAGACATATCTACATTCAACACTCTAGGAGAAATAGTTTTAGTTAATGAATTTAATGCAAAAAAAAAAGAAAAAATCAGCCAATCCAATTGGGCAATGAGGAGGGAAGGGATATTAAACCATTATGACTAGATTAAAAGAAGAACCACATGTGGAAAAAGACTTCCCAAGATGGAAATGGAAATGCGTCACACTATAGGGAATAATTATTAGGTGTATGTAGTCTATATGCCATGATTATTTGTAATTGATGGTATCACATGTAAGACCTACAATAATCAAAGTGTAGTGGAATATGTAATATGTTCATAGAGTTCCATATCCAGGGTATTGGAGTTCAATAGTAGGTTGTACTATAGAGTTGAAATATGATCACATGCCTTTATTTTTTAAATTTGATAGACACACAAATGACATATATAGAGGACAAAACCATCAATTGTGCAAGAAATCCCACTCCTAGGGTATAATTCTTGTGAATCTAGAAAATAAAAAGCTTTTTGCTAATGTACTTCAACAACACTTTCAATTAGCAAAAACAACATTGAAGGAAAAAAATAAAAATAAAGGGATCATATTTGCAATAGTTTAATAACACCTTTAATCCACAAAGATATAAAGGTGTGTAAAGATATCTTGACCTATCAAAGGATTCTCAAACACTTTTTTGACTAACCCCTGGTATGACAAAGAATGTAAAATTGCTAGAAGATCCTTCAAACTAAATGCTCAACAAATATTGAAATCATGAAAAATATAAAAAACTTATAAAATGCAAAAAAAAAAACCGGAATAGAGTAGAGAATAGTGTTTAGGATTAGGAGCAATCCCAAAATGGTAGTTAATGACACCGTTTATTGAGTTTTATATTTCTGTAAAGCTATGAATTGTTACAACATTAAAAAATGAATCTGCATCGTTCATTTATATCTTAGATCCACAACCTAGAATGTGAACTAATTCCAATCTACCTTGTAAATGTTGTGGAAAGGCTATATAGAATAATATGGCATTTTTGCTCTATAAATTTTCCATGGACTAAAAACCTTCTTACCGTTCAAAGAATAGATTGTTTTCATACCAATGACTAAATGATTTTGGACTTGTTAGGAATCAAATTTTGTACCTTCTATCTAACTTCTTTTCACTTTATTGTTCAACTTTCAATAAATAGGTCAGCTCTAGTCGGACATAGCCTCTCTATTAATGAAATAAATGGTTTTGAGCTTGCTAAGAATCAAACTTAATACTTTCCACCAATTCTCTTTGAGCTCCACTCTTCAATTTTTAAAGATCAAATTAGTTAAGAATCTAACTTAAAGCCTACTTCTAAGATTTTTAATGATCGACCTTCCAAGATGCAATTTGTAGTAATGTCAAATAAATAAAACGAAAATCAAATTTTAAAAATAGTTTCAAAGTCATCATCAATTTTACTTTTTTATTGCATCCATCCCTTTACAAAAGAAATGTGCCCTAGCAGCTCTGAAACTGAAGCGCGCCCTGGAGGAGACCTTCTTGAATTCTCGGGTAATGATGTGCACATTGTGTTGGGGTTTGCCCTCTGTGAAAAGATTGTGATTCTGATTGTGAAAGAAGATTGGGGAATTGATTATCTGAAACAGAGTCAGCCACATTGATTGTATATGGAGCTCTTATTTGTGACTTTATATAGCAGAAATGGCGCCCTGCCCAATCGAATGTGCAATGTTCAGCTCTGCCCTCGCGATCAACCTCTCCAACGTTCTGCAAAGGGAAGCAAAATGAAGAGGCAGAGGACAACTGATGGAGGCAAAATTCTTGTTCTAGGTGATTCTTGTTACATGTGCTTGATGTTTTATATTATTTTGATGACCATATTCTGTGACTGCCTGCCATTGTTTATTACATTGTTATTTTGAATATGAATGAATTGCAACTGAATGTAAGCTCTCCTCCAATTCCCATCGATTTAATCTTTTTTTTTTTTAAATACCGTAGATTAGGAGAATAGATTTATGCTGCAGACTCTTGTCTCTGTTAGTAAAAGCTCTATAAACTTATTCAATCAAAGATTTAATCAAATTGTAAGCCCCATATCCTTTGGAGCTCCATATGGACCAACATTTCCCTGCAAACCTGGAAAGGACCGAATCAATAGATTTTGGTAGTTCAATAGATTTTGTTAACAACAAGTCAGTTGCCTGTTTGCGTGGAAGATTCCTTGTTTTACATGGACTAGTGTAACAAATTAGGTACCTCTTGCTGACACTTAGCTTTGTAAATGAGCTTCCCCCATCGGTAGAAGCCTTTCTTCTTTTAGTCTGCAACTTTGGAGGTCCATTTTGGGTGTAAATTTAACCAGTCAAGACTCATCAAATTATCTCAAAAATCAAAATGCTAGAACAAGGGAGGAATGGTTTTTTTACAGCTTTTAAATTTCTTTCATAGATTTTCACATCCTCTGCTTGGACAATCCCTTCTTATTCTAGATTTATGTCTTTTTGAGGAGCAGGTCTGACATCTATCAGGCAGCCCACTTTCTTCAGAGCATTGCTCAGCTTCATATCTCCATTTTGGCTGAACTGTTGTAACTTGTAAGAAATTTCTCTCAAGTATGCTCGTAAATTTCTCTGCGTTCTTTTTTCACAGGAATTCTTGGTGTACCATGCACAATGTTTTGCAAACTTCATAGATGTGCATTCTAATGAGTCATTGGTCCAATATAATTACTGAAATTCTTGTGCTGATTTTGTATTTTTTTTTGTTCGATCATGTTAATGGATATATGCATCTAAGGCATTTTTTAATTTCAATGAAAGAGAACTATATTTATGATAATCATATTTTTTTTATTTTTTAATTATAAAACAAGTTAAAATTTACTCTGGAATTTAATGTATATAGTATTATTAGTAATGCTAATACATGATTTTCTGTTGCATTTGCAGTGCTGTTAACAACTTGATTGGCGAAGTCAGATTCACTTCATAGACTATTAGTGTTTGGAATGAGCTGTTTACATGTCATGTTCTTTAGCTGTCATTCTATTTTTATTTGGTATGGCCATGCCTCTTTTGTTTTTATTTTGTTTGGAGGACTACTTTTATAGGTTTGGTATGCCTTTTTTGTATTCTATATTTTTATGAGAAGATTTTTCTCTTTTTTAGTTTAATTGGTGTTTTGTATTTGTTTTTTGGTGGGTGATGATTGTTTAATGGAGCTCAATAAAGACAGCAGTGATGACAAGGAGGCGGAGAAAAGAAGCAATACTACACATCACAAGCATCAAGGAAATACAACAGGTAACCTTTGAGTTTGTGTATGACAGACACCACACTTGAGTAATAAAACTTCCTTCTACAATCATTTGATAAATGCATTGATCATAACTCACCATATTTACCTCTTTGTTGACTTAGTTTAGTTTGATTTAAAACATTGTTTTTCAGGTAGGTTATAAGTTTTGAATTTATTATTACTTTGATGAATTAGCTTTACAATTCTTTGATCCCCCTTCTGCATCATTACTACACACCACCAATTTAGGTTCTTTGCATCTTGATTAAGCATAACATTTAGAATATTCAGAAATCAGTCTAGTGGTTAATTTTAACATTATTTTATCCATTTTTTGTAGTTTCCTAACTCCTTAATTATTTCAAATATGGATCTCGCTTCACCAAGTATTTTAAATTCACTTCAAATCTATTGGACAAGTTTAATATGAATCTTGAAATACTTAGCCTTCCATATCTACATATAACAGGTCAAGTCTTTTCAAACCTGAACTATACTATTGATTTTAATTGATTGCATAGGTAAAGTCCTTTTGACTGACTGAAAATTTGCAGGTGTTATAAACCATAGGTCATTTTAACCATAGATTTGAAACTCCTAATAAACCATAAAAGTTTGTAGCCTTGCTGAGCTTTCATCTCAGCTAGTGAAACATGGGATCATCCCACATGATGTGCACTTTGATAGTTGAGGCCAACCTTCAGAGAAGGTTGGTTCCTCCTTGTACTTCAGCTGAAGCACTACTTTCATTAAGAAATGGGAGAGAAAAAGACTTGAAATGGGGTGATTCACCAGATAACTTTGTGCCCTTCATTGCTATTTTGTACTCATAATGTATCAACAATCAACTCAATTTCACACAAAGATGTTTTCACAGCTAAATAATTGTTTGCAACCTGCACAAAGTGTACATTTTCTGCCTATAGTTTCTGGAATGAGTCATACATTTTTTACCTGAGAAAACACAATAATACTCCAATCATTATTTTGCACACAATGTAACCGTTCCTAAGAAGGCAAAATCACCGAAATCTTATTGTTGAAAAGTGTCTCTTTACAATAGTACAAATCTGAAAATGACTGATTTTCTCTTGAAAAAATAAAATATTACACATGCTTCAGCCTCTAGGACTGATTTTTAGAGTTACAATACAATATTTCTTGGCTAGATAGAGCCTTTTTTAGGTTTAAGTATATAGTAGAAAAAATGCAAGAATTACCCCCCAAGAGATAATCCTAGGAGTACCTTTTTGGAGGAATAAATGTTTTTCCACCCCTTGAGAGTAAAGTTTGGCCAAATCAGGTTGCATGTGCACTAAAATTACCCTTGTTTTGATTTTATGAAGATCTAATAGTTCCTCCAGCCTCCATACACATGTTTACTATTTCATTTTCATAGAACATTGTGTCTGCATATTTCTTCATGAAATAAACCTATCATTCTATTGATTGTGTATGAAACTTTCATGTCTTTTCCATGACTGCATGTGTTCTCAGTCTTCTTCAAGGATTGTCATTTGTCCCTGACCTTCCATTAGGTCACAGTTTCTTTTTAGGATGGTTAACTACGGACTATCCATCATGCGATGACCATCCATGAATATTTGGTTGGCACTGTTCATTTCTTGCAAGGGTTTTGGACAGGGTTTTAAAAGTAGTTCTTCACTCTTCACTGTTGCTATGACCATTTGATAACCTTCTATGAGCTTATCAGATAATGCCTTCATTATTTGATGTTGGAGGTCTGTAGATTCAGTGTCCTTTGCATGATAGTCTTTAGTTCCTTTTGTGTTGGCCTGTGTATCATGTCATGCACTTTGGTTATATGGTTGACATTGTCTTTCTTTCTAACCCTTGCCATATGTATACTGTCATCCTTAGCCTGCCTGATTGATTGGTCTTTTTTTTTCTGCATGACTTTCTTTAACATGATTATTGTTATCAAAAAATTGTTCACTATCCCTTTTGAACTGTTACAAGTTTTTGATATTTCTTATACCCTTGCGCATGAAGGAGACTCTACTTTCCCTATGCACTATTATCTTTTCATTATTGTAGGGAACCTGTGTGCATGCTACTTGAATAATATTCTCTATCTTTTTGTTGATAGTTTTATCTCCCTGCCTACCCTTGTCTTCTTTTATGGTGTATTTTAAATCTACCATGCACTAACTCTTTGTTTATTCCCTTGTATATGGTATCCTCCAATACTTAATTTTCTCCAACAGTGTTACCTTTTCATGTTTAAGATTCATAGAATACTCTTTGTCACTTCTTGAGACATTGAAGTCCCTTTAGTGTCTAATATACTCCTGTCTCTGTTTCAGAACATGTGCCAGGCATCTAACAGAAAAATAATTACACTAAGACATTATTCTTCCTAAAGAAGCTTCTCTTCAAATGTCTTAATGACTATCCATTTGATATTCTTGACTTTGACTATCTCTTAGTAAACTGCCCTTACATTATTCATATGCACTATCTTGTTCATTATGTTTGAAATGCGCTTCTTTCATATTGCTCCTGGTCATGTCTTGGTCTTCAACATTTCATCTTAACTGTGCTATTCCCTTGCTTTCTCTATTTTCTTACATTAAAGAAGGTGCTAAGAAATTTTGATAACTCGAGATTTACTCTAAAGGGTTGCATTGAGGAAACAAACGTTCACTGTACCCTGCCTTATGCACCTCATTCTTCATGATGATGTTCATTCATAAACCCATCTGCTCATTGTCATTTGACATGATTGTTCCTGTTTTGGTCTTGAAAAATGCATTGAATTCCCTCTTCAACTTTTTGAGAAATGGTGTTTCTAATGTAATTTTGACGGTCAGACTCTAGTTAAGAAAAGCTCATATCCTTGATTATATGATGTCATTGTCAACCTTTTATGCTTGTTTAATGATTTTTCTACTATTTTAATATCCTTCCTCTCCCCAATGACTGTGGCTGCCATTGTCCCTTCACCGTCTTTTTGTTTTGTAGGTTTTCAAGCTTTGTTCGAACTGTTCATCGTCACTGTGAGCTCAAGAGTCCCAAAAAAACTTCTCCGTTTAAATATTGACTTGTACACTTGATGAAGGGAAATATATCCCTGGCCAATCATCACAGTCCCCGCAGATACAAAATATAGAGACAATGAGGCTAGGTGTTTTTTAAAAGCTGGTGTCCTTTTAATCAAGACAATTGTCATGTCACTGTCATAATACCTCTTTCGTACATGTGAGCTTCTCTTCTCTAGCTTATATTCCTTGAGATATTTCTTTTAATAATAGCAAAGAACACTCTAATTTCTATCCTTTCCATTGAAACTTTTATATGTTGCTGATTTGATATTCAAAATTGGCTTCTAACATCCAAACTATCATGACTGTGTGTCTTGCCAGTGATGTAGAAACTTTATATGCCATTGATCTTGTTGTAGTAGCTTGAAAGTAACTTGAACAGTTTCCCTATTTATCATGATGGCAGTGGCTCATTGACTAACTTTATGGTCCATAGACTTGCTCACCTCTTCATGAGTGCCTTTTTACTAAAGGTGACATTTATTTGAATCAAGCTCCTATAAGTATTACCAAATTAAAATGAAAATAAGCAAAGGCAACAGATGTACTATGCTATGATAATATTCTTCATTTTCAATTCCATATTATGCAGTGTTAATTATAATCTTCTTGAACTTATGTTGGGTGTCATATCTCTATCATTCAAGCAACTCAACCTGCTTTAGACCATGGTTTCATCTCCAGCTCCATTTTTTTGCATTGATTTCCTTTTTCCTATTCAAATTCTCTTTCCACAAATCAATACCCTTGACCAATCATCATGTTTTAAGGTGGTCACTCAAAAACATGCACTTGCATCCTTTTTATAGGTTTTTAAATACTTCATTGTCATTATCATCCTCATGGGTTCCTTATTTCTATAGAGAAGAAATGTAAACGAACATATTTTGCTTTGTGCATCAACAAGAAGGTAGGTTGAGTTTTATAACAGTGATAGAGAAGTGTTATTCTAGAATTGCAAGAAAACAAATATATATAAAAATTCTGTTTCAGAGCACACTTTGTCTAAACTATCTTTTTGTATATTTGTATAACAGATTTAGTAGATCTGTGTGCATATATTCTCTATTTGAAAGTTTTGGTGCATCTAAATGATTTTGTATCATTGGGTAACTATTCATTGATATTTTTATTAATTTTTTATTGAATCTTCTAATATCAGTTTTACTCAGCCTGTCAAACACTGAATCATTTTATATTTTATTGGCAAGAAAATCATCTAAATTTGAAGAGTGGTTGATGTTGAGTGTTTGACAAGTTGAGTCAGTGCTCGAAAATCTTTGGAGGCTAGATTAGGTAGCTGCTGAAGTCAAGTGATGAATGTAATTTACAGAATTTTGAAAAAATGTTTCGAATATTGGAATAGATATTAAATTTGACATTTAATATCTAAAATTGGAGAAAATTTTGTATTTTAAATCCATTGTTGAAATTTGTGTAAATATAATTTGTAAACTAGGGCAATTTACTGGAATATGCAAATATCTAAAACTTGAGAAGATGTTGCAATATTTGAATCAATAAATGGTGATACTAATAAATGTAATATGTAAATTAAGACAATATCCATCCAGTAAATTGATATGTAAACTGCTTTATTATTTAATACCATTATTTTTATTTGGGAGGGGTTGAATTAACCCCCTCCCTAAGGCTACAAAGAATGGTCATTAGCCTAGGTCTACTAGTGTCTCTTGTTATTGTTATTATTTTTTTTTATAGTTTTTATACTATTTATTTTCCTACATGACATTTAACTTTTTTCAATTTTTATATTCATTTCATTATCTATAACAACTTACACTTGTGCTGCAAATGTAATTATTAAGTACAATAATAATCTCTAATTATAACAGAGTTTGGTAATATTTCAATGCTTAGTGTTGTGTTTGCAAACTATAATTTAAACATGTCGGTTTAGTGTTCTCTTTCGGAATTCATTTATCAGTTGTGTGATGACATGTGTGTTTGAATCTTGAATTAGTTATTGTTTGTTGAAGCTTGAGTTTGAAATTTGGTATTGACTTTAGATACTTTCTTTGTTTAACATTAATTTGTATGTGTAAATTTTGAATACTTTGTTTGCATTTATATGAAGTGTTTATTTGAGCTTTGTCATCTAGTTTGTGTGTGTTTAAATTTTTGTATACACTAGTTGTTTGTTTGAAGTGACTTTTAAATATCTACGTTTAATGTGTTCTATATGTACAATTATTGATAGAACTTAAACATTCATTTAGTGTGCATTTTTTAATTTCATCAATCTCTCATTATATTTTTGAACTATGTGTGTGCAACAACCTCTTATTGTTTGAGTTAACTTTGACATCCCTTTAATTGTTTGTTGGTATTTGCTTTTGTGTTTGTGTTTATATGAAGTGTTTCCATTTACATTAATTGTGTATTTGAATTTTTACATACATTAATTGTTTGTTTGGAGTGTCTTCTAAACTTTTTATTGTGTCTCACCTTGGCATGCACTAGTTATTTGTTGGAAGTTTGTATGTACTTTAGGCATTAAATTTGACATCCCTTAGATTGTTTGTTGGCATTCCTATTTTTGTGTGTTTATATGAAGTGTTTGCAATTACATTAATTGTGTTTATTTGAATTTTGGCATCTACAAGTTGTTGGAAATGTGTTTGAACTTTAGGCTTTTATTGTGTACATCTATTGTTAGAACTTAAAACATTCATTTAGTGTGCACATTTGAATTTCAATATCCTTCATTATATTTTTCAGCTTTGTATGAAGAGTATGTGTGCATCCCCTTGTTGTTGAGTTAACTTTGATATCCTTCTAATTCTTTGTTAGCATTCCTTTTTTTGTGTATGCTTATATGAAGTGTTTACATTAATTGTTTGTTTGAAGTGTGTTCTAAACTTTTTTATTTAGTGTGTTTCACTTTGGTATCCACTAGTCGTTTGTTGGAAATGTGCATGAGCTTTAGACATTTATCGTTTGAACTTTAGCATTCACTTAGTGCACATGTTTGAAATGTAGCATCCCTTTATTATGTTTTGAACTTTGTTTGAAGTGTGTTGGGGAGTGTATTTGAACTAATTTTGTATGAAGTGTTTAAATTATTTTACCATTCACTTATATTCTAAGTTGTCGGTTCAGGTTCAGGAACGGATTCGGGTTCGAGAATTCGGTTTGTGGATTCGTGAATTTTTTTTCCCATTTTGATTCATATGGGTTCTTGTGTATGTGTGTGTGTGTGTGTGTATACACACAAAAAAAGTAAATAAAAAAAATTAAGAGAAATATACATAATTGTAAAACTAAATCATTTCATAGTATGAATCTATGATGCTTGATCCTTGATCAATGCCAAATGTCAAAGTCTTCAAATCTAGGTCTTAGGTAGTCTTTGTTGGTGGTTGTTTTCAAGTCCGTAGGTCTGGCAAATGAGGTTTGACTGATTTTGGCCTATTGGGAAGTCATGTATGTTTGGGATTTGGGCGAGAGCTAAGCTAAGTTTGTCATAGAGATGGGGTCAAAACCAAGTGATTTGTGATAAAAATGAGTTAAAACCCTTTGAGAATCCTTTTGCTAGCTTCAGTTTGACCTTAGAAAGCCATGATGGATTGTGGGAGGTAACCCTGCTGAAGGCTTGCTGAATCTTGAAATTTGGCTAAGTCTGGAACTTTTCAAAACCCCCCAAAATCTAGAATCTGCATCTTAACTCCTATGAAATTGGAACCTAACTCAAATATCCTCAAATATCTTGAAAGTATTTATACACGAATCCTGCCTAGATCTGGCGCGGACTGGTTTGCGAATCTGGACCCACATCGGATCCGGAACCGATTCGTGGGTCCAGGGTCCGAATCTGGCAACGTAGCTTATATTTGATCCTCTTATTGTTTGTTAATTTGTTTGTTGGGTATATTTAAACTTTCCATCACTTTTTAGAGTGTTCTAATTTTGATACTCATATGCATGTTTAAACGAACTTTGTATGTGTGAAGTGTGCTTGAACTAATTTTGTATGAAATGTGTTTAAACTATTTTACCATTCACTTATATCTGATCCTCTTATTGTTTGGTAATTTGTGTGGTGGGTGTGTTTGAACTTTTAATCACTTTCAAGAGTGTTCCAACTTTGACACTCACTTATATGCATGTTTGAACAAATGTTGTTAATATTAAGTGTGGTTTAACTTTTTTATATTCACCTTGTGTGTTGTTTAGCCAACTTTATGTGAAGTGTTTTATGACTTTGGCATTTGCTTCATTTATGGTTGAACTAAATTTGTGTGAAGCATATTTGCACTTTGGTATTCATTTTGTTTGAAGAGTTTGAATTTTGTCACTCACTTTGTGTAAGTGGACTAACTTTGACATTCACACGTGCATGTTCAAACTTCAACCTTTATTTTGTATATTGTGAGGTATGTCTTTGAATAGTGTGAAATGTCCTTGAACTCTACATTTCGCTTTAAATGTGGATAGTGTGTTTGAACAAACTATGTGTGAAATGTCATTTAACTTTGACATCTTTGTTGTGTTGTACTTTGGTATGTGTTTATATGCTTGATTTTTCAAATTCTTGTGTGAATAGTGTAATAACTTTTGACATTCACCTGTGGCATTTTTGTACTTCGATGTGTTTATATGCTTGACCTTTCAAATTAATGTGTGAGTAGTGCAATAACTTTGACATTCACCTATGTGGCATTTTTTAACAATAGTGTGAAATGTGTGAGCTTTTATTGTAATTTGATGTGTTTGAACTTGAGTGTTTACTTTTGAACTAATTTTTTGTGAAACATTTTTTAAATTAGGCATGTTTGTGTATTTGGACTTTAGCATGGTATGTTCGAATTTAAGCATTTACTTTATATATCCGAAGTGTTTTTATGGTTGAACTAAATTTGTGTGAAGCATATTTGAACTTTGGCATTCATTTTGCGTGAAAAGTTTGAATCTTAGCATTCACTGTGTTAGATGACTAACTTTGACATTCACACATGTGCATGTTCAAACTCAAAATGTCATGTAAGGTGGAACTAAATTAGTATGAAGCATATTTGAACTTTGGAATTCATGTTGTTTAATGAGTTTGGATTTTGGTAATCACTTTTTGTAAGTGCATGTTCAAACTTCAACATTTATTTGTATACGTTTGAAGTATGTCTTTGATCAAATTGTGTGAATGGTGTTTGAACTTCACATTTCGCTTTAAATGTCAATAGTGTGTTTGAAGAAACTACATGTGAGATGTCATTTGACTTTGACAACAACTTTGTTGTGTTCTTCTTTAGTATGCATTTATATGCTTGAACTTTCAAATTATTATGTGAGAATAGTGTAATAACGTTGATATTCACCTATGTTGCATTTTCAAACTAGTGTGAAATGTGTGAACTTTGGCATCCACTGTGTGCGTGTTTGTGATTTAATGTGTTTGAACTAAGTGTTTACTTTTGAAATAACTTTTTCGTGAAATATTTTTTAAAAATTAGGTATATCTATATGTATGAAATGTAGTATGGTGTATTTAAATTTAAGTATTTACTTTTTATATATGTGTAAGTTTGTCTCCAATAAACTATATGTGAGATATGTTTTAACTTTGGCACTTTGATTTGATTGAACTTAAGTGTTTAGTTTACTTAGTGGTTGAAGTAACTTTTTTGTGAAACATTTTTAAATTAGGCATGTTTGCATTTAAGTATTTCTATCACATTGACAGAGAGGATCACATTTGCAGTTTATGCACATTGTTTGAGATTGATACTGAGGCACATTTCATTTTCCACTGCCCTATATACTATGAGATCAGAGGGAGATTCTATTGCTTATTCAGAGAATTCGGTTCTTTGACTTCCTTCTTTTGTTACTTTGACCAGAGATGTCTGGCACTCTATTTACGGGAGATGGTATGGCTCCGTGACCATACCCTATAGCTTCTATTTCCCCAGAAGCAGGTCACCGAGAAGCTCATTACAAATTTCTTCTCGCCCTTGCCCCCCGGCTCAGGGTGTGAAGCGGCCCTCATGTGCCTCCACCATCGGTCACTCCAGATCTGTGAGACCTCACAATGCTTCTACACATCAGTGCAGACCATCAGTAGATCACGACGACGAGTCCATACCCATATTCTTCCGGGTCACTATCCTTCTGTGTTGGATTTCTTTCCACTCGAGAAGGACCCCTAGTCCTTGGCTTGGTGGTTCATGGCTCTTTGTTCTTTGCTTCTTCTTGTTTGGTTCCTTGTTCTTTTAGCATGTTCCCCCGACCACTGTTTGGTGGTCCGTTGGTTTTTTTCTATGTTAGTTGTATGATTCTTGTCCCATAAACCCTTGTTGGTCTTTCGTTGGACATTAATAAATTTATCTTATCTTATCTTATACGTGTAAACTTTGGGTCTTAATAAACTATATGTGAGATGTTTTAACTTTGACAACCTTTTTTATGTTTTTCATTTGGCATGTGTATATATTTGAACTTTCACATTCACTTGTGATGATTAAGTATTTTTGCTTAATTGTTAAGGGTTTCTGCGACGACTCCTTTGGCAAGTGCTGGGAAGTTTGCAGATCGTTTGGCTGGCGCTGGGAAGTTTGTGACAACTCCTCTAGCAGGTGTTGGGAAGTTTGCGGCTCCTCAAGCTACCCCTACGAGTCTTGTGGGGCCCTCGGCACAGGATTGTCTGCCCTTGGTGGCCCTAAAGCCCAAGGCTCGTGGTCGCCCTACTTTGGATGGCTGCTCTTGCAGTGCTTTTCTAGTAGACAACCACATTGTCGTGGAGTTGGAAGAGGAGACTCTTTTCAAAATCAATGTTGTTGCCTCTATTTTTTTAAGCATGGTTTGATTTGCAGATTTAAGGGACTCTGGCCTTCTCTTCCTGATCTTCATTCCTAGATTTCCAAGCATTGGGAGCCCCTAATTACTGGTAGAGTCCACATATTTCCTATGGCTAAAGGCTCTTTTGTGACTAAATTTTAAAATGTTGTGGATAGAAAAACTATTTTGTGTGAAAACTTTTTTAGCTAGGATGATCACTTTATGTTGATGTTGAAACCTTGGCATTTTAACTTCTCACCGTCTTCTGAATCTTTTGATAAGCAACCCATCTGGGTTAGGCTACCTAATCTCCCCCTCCATCTTTGGGTTGATTCTGTTAAGATTTTAGGATCATTGCAAATGTAATAGCACTATCTGACTATATGTGTTTTCCAAATGCATCGATCTCTTGTATATATACAAGGCAAAGACAAGAAGAGACATGTCCCTTCATGGGACATGTCTATTCATTAATCTAATTTATTAATTAACTATATAGTTATTATAAGAATAAATATAGATTAACTATATTTTATATATATGTATATGTAATAAATCATTTCTCATAATAATCATATAGTCAATTTTATTTATCGGATCGATTCTACATACATCAACACTCCCTCTTAGCTAGGGAGGATAACTATATAGTTATTATAAGAATAAATATAGATTAACTATATCTTATATATATGCATATTAATATATAAAATAATATCAATTATTATGTATATTAATATATATATGTATATGTAATAAATCATTTCTCATAATAATCATATAGTCAGTTTTATTTATCGGACCGATGCTACATACATCAACACTCCCTCTTAGCTAGGGAGGATAAATCAATCCAATGCCGACACTTATGACACTTGATAGCATCAACCCTAAGATGTAAGCAATAGAAGCATCATCCTCATGATGTAATCAATAGAAACATAGTCTCAAGATGTGGATTGCCTCCATTAGTTATTCTATCCCCAATCTCTCAGGTGGATTGCCTCCATCAACGATTCTATCCACAAGCTCTCACGTGGATTTCTTCCATTAGCGATTCTATCCACAAGCTCTTGGGTGGATTGCCTCCATCGGCAATTCTATTCACAAGCTCTCATGTGGATTGCCTACATCGACGATTCTATCCACAAACTCATGAGCTTTAGTGTAGGTTGCCTCTATCGGCGATTCTATCCACAAGCTCTTGTGTGGATTGCCTCCATTGACGATTCTATCCGCAAGCTCTTAGGTGGATTGCCTCTATTGGCAATTCTATCCACAAGCTCTTGTGTGGATTGCCTCCATCGACGATTCTATCCGCAAGCTCTTAGGTGGATTGCCTCTATTGGCAATTCTATCCACAAGCTCTCATGTGGATTGCCTCTATTGGCGATTCTATCCACAAGCTCTCGTGTGGATTGCCTCTATTGGCGATTCTATCCACAAGCTCTCGTGTGGATTGCCTCCATCAGCGATTCTATCCACAAACTCACGAGCTTTAGCGTGGATTGCCTCTATCGGCAATTCTATCCACAAGTTCCCGAGTGTCCATAGTGCCTACGATATCTATTGGGGTCTCTTAAATACATGGGAGTTATCAGATACGAACTAGAAATTCCTCTTCTAATAGATGGAAGGATGTCGACACACTAATATAGGGAGAGTGATGAGTTTCAAAGAAGATAATATTCGCATCACGGGAAAGAAGATTATAAAACTTGACTAATACAATGAGCAATTGCTATGTATTATAGTCATAGTTTTTCTTATTTTTTTATTATTAAGCATCAGAGAGCAGTGATGTAAAGACAATAAAATAGTGACGAGCAAGCAAGAATAACGAATTCATGAATCGACATATTTTGATAAGGCCAACTTTTAAGATAGCGCTTAATATTTTAAGTCAAAGACAATGATTCATAAATGAAGATTAGCGGTGACTGAATTATAAGCAACTTCCTTAAGAACACACAACAGCGATAAACACAGATGAAGATTATATTGCACAACATGATTATGATTAAGTTGTTTATTATAAACAATAAATAGTTAAGGTAGTGAACTTCAATATAGGAGATGTTACTTTTCTTGAAGATGGTACAACTTATTCCTTGAAAGGAAATGATAGTAATATTATAGACAACGACAACTATTTTTTGAAGATTGGCAAGTTTAAATTATAAAGAATAGCAAGTTGGCACTCTATTTATTAAAGACAAGCAGCTATTACAAAGTAACATGGACTGTGATGAAACAAATATATACAACAATAATAAAGGGTATGATAGCAATGTAAGGAGCAAATACTTTAAAAGAAAAAGAGATACGATTTGTAAAGAAAGAAATATAATTATTGTCATAACTAAAAAACTACAATTAATAAATTAAAGGATATTTAAAAAAAAAATTAAATGAAGTATCCATTCAAAAGGATATATATGACTGTTTGAGATTTGAAGATATAAATAGAGATTAAAATGATAATTGAAAAAGGTGTGAGTGGAACAAAAGAGTATGCAAGTTATAGAAGATATATTCATATCTACTACAATAGAGAAGAAACAAAGATGCGAGCTCATTTGTGAAAGGTTGCTTCTCTTGGTAAAGAGGGATGTTGAAGTAATACATAAGAAGATGAATGAGAGGTGTGTAAGTGCCTCAATATAATATCTTATGCAGATTTGAGTAAAGGAGTCTAGTAGATTTGTAAGAAGGGTATTTGCAAAAGTACATAAAGGGAGATTGCATTAAATTTGAGAGATAGGATTTGTATATAAAAATTGAGCAAAAATTGGGTCCACCAAAGTGGTTCCTTGCGGACACAAATTGATGCAAAAGAGAATTAATTTTTGGATTGATTTTCTTTCTTCTTTTGAGGATAAGAGAAAACTTGTCTTAAACTACGAACCTCACAAATTTTCAATGCTTCATTTGAGTTGTCAACTTGTGATAATATTAGAATAGCCATGGTGGACATTACTCTCTAACTCAAATATCTAAGAAGACTCTCCTTAGCCAAGAGAGATTGTTGACTTTAGTGTCAGGAGGACAAGCCAAAAGTTATCAAGAAGTATTCCTCCCTAGCTAAGAGGGAGTGTTGAATTTAGCTTCAGGAGGATCACAATAATAATTCAAGATGGTGGATCACAATAAGAGATAAATATTTCTAACCTTGAATAATGTTTATGAATTTTAAGTCATTAATTCATGCCATAAGATCGGGATAGTAAATATTTTATACTTCTATAATTGATATTTTCCTTTAGCATAGTTTAGTTTCATGAACTAATTTTAATCTCTCTTTGAAGTGCATTGAGGACAAATCTAGAAGCATACGAGATTGCATTCAAGGGAGAAAGAACTTAATGCCTGCAGTTATGGAACTGAGTTAAGAGTTGACATCAGATTCAGAGGGAGTCTGACAATCCATTAGAAGCAACCTTGGATGAGAAGCCCAAAAGGTTGATATCACATTCAAAAGAAGTCTGATGAACCATCAGAGGCAACCTTGGATGAGAAGGTTAAATATTGATGTTAGTACTCAAAGATTCAGAGGGAGTCAGTATAACATCTAGAGGATATGCCTTATTTGATTTCCAAGGATCTTGGTAATATTGATTCAGAGGGAGTAAACCATATCAAGATGGTTTCCCTAGTGACTAGGAAACTATAAAAGGAAAAAGAATTGTGATTCAAATGATGAAATTCTATGTATGTGAACTAGAAGGCTTTTATGCAAATATCTAGGGCATGATATTCCTAGATAGATGGTTGGGAATTCAAGAAAAGATCTTAATGCAAACTAAAGAACAAAGACACAACTTGCTCGCAGAAGGTTGATATTAGATTTAGGGGGAGTATGATAGTTCATCTAAAACAGCCTTGGACGAGGAGGTGAGGAGGTTGTTACAAGACCTTAAAGGAAGCATCTAGAGGACTATGATCATGAGATTGAGTCTCATGTGTGCTGGCTGAAATACCTTTATGCTATCTCCTACATAACTTGGGGTTCACCTAGAGTGATGCAAACTATATAAGAGATATAGTGCATAAGTATGCTATTCAAGGTACATTATCCCTATAGAACATATGGCGTACATTATCCCTACAAAACATATGGCTGATATTCTCACCAAGTTTCTTGCTAGAGGTAAGGTTGTGTAACTTTGAGATAAACTTGGCATATTGGAGAATGAAGCCTTAGATGAAAAGGAGTTTCAATATTTGTGATCTATTATCTTGTATGTTATTGCATTCTTCTCCTTGAGGGAGAAGTCTAAAGTGAAAGCCCTTGTTTCACCCTTTGTGATGAGCCATGATGGATCCACCCTCTGAGATGAGTCAAGGTGGATTTCATGTGTGTGACTCCAGGACTTAAGGGCCCTCCTGTGAACATTGGAGAAAGGTGATGACTTTTCGACAATGAACACTTGTATTTGATGTTACAAGGTGATGATCTTGTAATGGAGATTCGTTATGGTAGACTTTTGATATGTCTGTGCACATACCATAATAGGGTTATATGTAAGGGGAATGTAATATTCTCAAATTTACTATATCCTTGTATCACGATCTGAGGTGATATGAAAATTAGGTATCACGATCTAAGGTGATTTCTTATATCACGATCTAAGGTGATGTGAAAACTAGGTATCATGATCTAAGATGATTCATCATATTACGATCTAAGGTAATATGTAAAATCAGGTATCACGTGTTAGGTGATTCCTCATATCACATGTTAGGTGATGTAAACCTCATCTCATGAGTTATGTGATACTTATCATCACATGTTATATGCTATCTGCTTTCATGAGATATGTGAGATTTCTAATCACAAGAAATGTGATATATGATTTTATCTTCCCTAGCTAAGAGGGAGTGTTGAAGTATGTGATTATATAATTATTATGAGAATTGATCTCTTTTATATATCTATATATATATATATATATATATATATATATATATATATATATATATATATATATATATATATATATATATATATATATATATATATATATATATATATATATATATATATATATATATATATATATATATATATATATATATATAAAATTAATCTTTTATTTATTCTTATAATGATTATATAGTTAAATTAATAAATTAGATTAATGAATAGACATGTCCCATGAAGTGACATGTCTCTTCTTGTCTTTACCATGTATATATACAAGAGATCTATGCATTTGGAAAGTACATACTTTTACAACATTGCTATTACATTTGCAGCGATCTTAAACTTAACAGATTCTCTTTTGGAGACTGTGGGGGATGCTATTGGGGATATGTTAATGGTGGATGAGAAATCTTCTGATTTATTCCACTCTACATGTGCTCGTATCTTGGTGGATATAGATACTTCTAAAGGCATTCCATCAGAGATTAAACTTTATTCTCCTCAGGGTAGAAGCTGGATTCAACAATTGGACTATCAAGGCCTCCCCTTTAGATGTCAAAGATGCTTTAAGACTGGTCATGTTGCTTCTTAATGTGAACTTTAGAGATTCAAAAAGTCTGCCTCATGGTGGCAAGGTGCCTCTTCTCAACACTATACAGTAGATAAGGCATCTTCCCATCAGAGCTTTTTGCAAGTGGTTGAGCAAAATTGCCTTGTTTGTTGTGGTGGAGGATGGTGTTAAGGAATGTAGCTTCGTTTAGATAAAATCATTGTTATTGAATTATCAAGTACACATCGATATATATGTAATAATAATAATATGTATTATATATATATATATATATATATATATATATATATATATATATATATATATATATATATATATATATATATATATATATATATATATATATATATATATATATATATATATATATATATATATATATATATATATAAGTGGATTATTATCATATTGTGATATATACATATAATTAATATTATGACAATATAAATTAATATTTATTATTATTAATATAAGTTGATATTTCTTATTATGAGACATATAATAATAATTACTATTTAAATAAATTAATAAAGATTAATAAATAGACATGTCTCTTTAAAAGACATGTCTCTTCTTATTGTCTTGTATAAGTACAAAGAGATCGATGCATTTGGAAAAGATAGACAATATGATAAATGCCATTACATTTGCAATCGATCATAAAATAACAGATGGCTCGTGCCCTATAGCTTGTATTGAGCCTACTGCAGTTGCTGGCTCTGATTTTGTTCACCCTCTCACTGGTTTTGCTCCAGCTCCTTTGTTGGCTGGAGTTGTTCGCCTTTCTGTTGGTTCTTTTCCAGATTCTTTGCTGGATGGAGCTGGACACCCTACTAGCAGTTCGATGGGTGCTACTGTTGGTGTTTTGGCTAGTACTGGTTCTAAAGTTGTTGATCCTCTTTTAGCTAATCCCTTGGTTGGGAGTATTATTGGTCCTTTGATAGGCATTTCGGTGGTTGTTCCAACACCTTTGCTTGGTGTTGGCTCTTTAGTCTTGGAGTCATTGTGTTGGTAGGATGAGGCTGCTAGAGTTGAAGAAGTGGAGGTAAATAACTCCAACGTCACTTACTAAGTCCACTATGACGTAAATAAGACTGATTGCAACACCATCACTATGAATGTATCGAAGCCCGGACGGACCTTAGAGTGGGAATAGACAGCACAGAGTTAACGGTAAACAATCTAACAGATCCTCCTTTTCTTTTGACATGACCCATGGTCCCATAAGAAGGGATCAAAAGTTTAGTCCCCTCTCCTTCATCTATTGTTTTCCTTTGTTTTATCTAGCTCAACAGATTGGGGTGTTTTAGCTGGACTGCTTTCTTTGGCAGTGTGTCTTCATGAGGGGTTTGGGGTGTCTTGGCTTTAGTTTTGGTTGGACTGTTGTTTCTTTGGAACTCTTATAGTTTTATCTCAAGTTCTAGCATTGTAAAGGGTTTCGAGGCCCCTTCAAAACCTAGAGGGGACTGCATTGGTAGCGAGAGGTGGATTTAGGTCCACCAAATTAGAGGAGGCTAGTTCAATAGGAGCATCACCATGGGGGGTCCTCATTATCCTATTAAGAGTTCTTAGAGGTAGAATCAGAGAGAGAATTAGAAGCTGAAATGATCATCATTTGCATCCTACCAAGTAGCAACTCATTTACAACACAAAAGAGAACACTCTATAGCCATATCACTAGTAGAGAAGCATTGCCAACACTAAACATAAAGGCCCTCATAATCCAACGATGTGGAGATATTTGTATCAACCAAAATGCGAGCGAAAGTAGAGAAGCTCAATGAGGTTGTAGCCAATAGAGTTTCCAATGACCCTAAAAATGAAAAATATCTCAAAATAAGAGTGCAAGATTGAGAAGACAAACCCACATTGAGCACACATTGAGTGGCTCATTAAGAGGGTTCAAGGAGATTGTCTATGGTTTGGAAAAAAAGAGAGCGATTCCTCTAAACCCATAGCTTGCTTAACACCAAATCACAATCTTCAAAAGATGTAGTAATAAAAAAAAAAACTTTTGCATTAGGGAAAAAACTCAATGTTACCAGACTAAGGATTGCAAAGAACTTGTTACCCAACAATGTAAATCTGAAAGAGGGTAAAAAACTTGTGAATCTATAGACCACCCCATGACATTGGTCGAAATCAACATTATCCACCACATACAAGCCACACACCACCACATGGGAGGCTTGGCATAGGCAATAGTTCTAGCTTTCACCTTTGGAGGAATAATAGTAGCATTAGATTTGGCCTCTAAACCAAGTAGAGAAGAGGCTAGTTGGTTTCACTATCTGTGCATGTTTGGATATCAACATATTCTTATTATATTGTTTGAATCTTGTGCGAAGTGTGTGAGTAAATTCCAACATCCCCGTTAGTTAGATTAATGTTGATATCCCCTTATATTGTTGACATTCATTTTGTGTCATATGACATGAAGTACATGCTTGAGTTTTATTTGAGAATTTCATGTATATTGTGTATTTTTGGCATCCACTAGTGTGCGTGTACTCGGGTGTGTTCTTGTGTGCGTGTGCTTAGGCGTGTTCATGTGTGTGTGAGCATGTGGGTGGATTCGTGTATGTGTGAGCATGTGGGTGGATTCGTGTATGTGTGTGCGTGTACATGAATGTATGTGTGTGTGTGCATGCGTACAACATATGGGTTTGTTATTCAAGCTAAATCTCCCATGAAATTTATATCTTGGGGAAGCAAAGGAGAATGGTGGGCTACACTCTTCTCCCAACTATTTGGCATCATTATACTTTCATATGTGTGTGCGCATGTGGGTAGATTTGTGTGTGTGCGTCTTACAATATGAAGTGTGCGTGCATGCGCAACATATGGGTTAGTTATTTGAGCTAAATCTCCCATGAAATTTATACCTTGGGGAAGTGAACGAGAATGGTGGGCTACACTCTTCTCCCAATTGTTTGGCATCATTATACTTTCATTTTTATAGATTAATCATTGCATGCCCTTTTGATATCTCAAGGATTCCCTTAGTTGCTTATATAGACTAGTCAAAGAACTTTGGTCATCCTTCATTATGGTGTATTAGATGCCAATTGCGCCCAAAAACTTAAATATACTTTCCTTTTGGGAAATAGAGCTAACTATGGGTAAGAATTTTGCTTTTAAGATAAGGGATGCATTGGTGATACATGACTTTCTTATCTAATAAGTAACGTATATGTGGGCCCACAATGATTAACACTCCCACTTGATTAATTTGAGGATTGTTCGTGTGCCTTTCATGATTGCTATTATTAGATTGACACCTTGTAGTTTTAAGCCAAATGGGGACCTCATCCTTTGAGTCTTTCCTAATCTTTTTGTCTTTTTATGATTAAGTTTTAAAAAACTAAAAAGGTAAAAAACAAATAAAGCTTTTGATTTCTTGACTTCAACACTTACAAAATCACAATGTGTAAACACACTATCCATAGTTAAAGTGAAATGTGAAGTTCAAGCACACTCCACACTGTACAAAATAAATGTTGAAGTTTGAACATGCACATGTATGAATGTCAAAGTTAGTCCACTTACAAAATGTGAATGAAAAAATTCAAACTCTTCAAACAAAATGAATGCCAAAGTGAAAAAAACACTCCACATAAAGTTGGTTGAACCACACACAAGGTGAATATAAAAAAGTTAAACCATTTCACATATACAAAACTTGTTCAAACATGCATACAAGCAAGTATCAAAGTTAGAACACTCTTGAAAGTGATAAAAAGCTCACACACACACACACCACAAATTAACAAACAATAAGAGGATCAAATATAAGCAAATGGTAAAATAGTTTAGACACACTTCATACCAAATTAGTTCAAAAATACTTCACATATACAAAGTTCATTAAAAAATACATATAAGTGAGTATAAAAGTTAGAACACTCTTGAAAGTGATAGAAAGTTTAACACACCCACCACACAAATTTATCAAACAATAAGAGGATCAAATATAAGTGAAAGGTAAAATAATTTAAACACATTTCATACAAAATAAGTTCAAATACACTCTCCAACAAACTTCAAACAAAGTTCAAAATACAATGAAGGGATGCTACATTTTAAACGTGCGCACTAAGTGATTGCTAACAAACAATTAAAGGGATGTCAAAGTTATCTCAAAAAATAAGGGGATGCACACATACTCTTCATACAAAGTTCAAAAATATAATGAATGTTTCAGTTCTAGCAATAAATGTACACATAGTAAATGCCTAAAGTTCAAACACATTTCCAACAACTAATAGATGCCAAAATTCAAATAAATGCAAGTAACATAAATGCAAGCACTTCATATAAACACACAAAAATAGGAATGACAACAAACAATTTAAGGGATGTCAAATTTAATGTTTAAAGTGAATACAAACTTCCAACAAACAACTAGTGCATGTCAAAGTGACACACTAAATAAAAGAGTTTAGAAGACACTCCAAACAAATAATTAATGTATGTCAAAATTCAAATACACTCAATTAATGCAAATGGTTACACACACATACCTCAAATATAATGAGAGTTTGATGAAATTCAAATATGCATACTAAATGAATGTTTAAGTTCTAACAATAAATGTACACATAGAACACACTAAACATAGATATTAAAAGTCACTACAAACAAACAATTAGTGTATGCAAAAATTCAAACACATACACAAACTAGATGACAAAGCTCAAATGGACACTACATATAAATGCAAGCAAAGTATTCAAAATTCATGCATATGTCAATATCAAATTTCAAATCCAAGCTTCAACAAACAATTACTAATTCAAGATTCAAACACACGTCACACAACTAATAAATGAATTCCAAAATAGAGCACTAAACCAACATGTTTAAATTACAATTTGCGAACACAATACTAAGCATTGAAATATTACTAAACTACGTTATAATTAGAGAATATTATTGTACTTAATAATTACATTTGCAGCGCAAGTGTATAACCCATTATAGATAATGAAATGAATATAAAAATTGAAAAAAGTTCAATGCCATGTAAGAAAATAAATAGTATAAAAACCAAAAAAAATGACACAAAGACACTGGGCTTAGAAGATGGTCCTGGCTAATGACCATTCTTTGCAGCCTTAGGGAGGGGGCAAATTCAACCCCTCCCAAATAAAAATAATGGTATTAAATAATAAAGCAGTTTACATCTCAATTTACTGGAGGAATAAGTCTCAATTTACATATTACATTTATTGATGTCACCAATTTGAGCTGCTGATTCAAATATTGCAACATCTTCTCAAGTTTTAGATATTGCATATTCCAATAAATTTTCGTATTTTACAAATTATATTTACACCAATTTCAACAATTCATTAAAAATACAAATTTTTCTCCAATTTTAGATATTAAATATTGAATTTAATATCCATTCTAATATTTGAAACATTTTTCTAAAATTCTATAAATTACATTTGTCACTTGATTTCAGTAGCTCCCTAATAGAGCCTACAAAGATTTTCGAGCACTGACTCAACTTGTCAACCCACTTTACATCAACCACTGTTTAAGTTTAGATGATTTTCCTGCCAATAAAATATAAAAAGATTCAGTGTTTGACAGGCTGAGAAAAACTAATATAAGAAGATTCAATAAAAAAATTAATGGACATATAAATGAATGGTATCCCAATGTTATAGAATCATTTAGATGCACCAAAACTTTCAAATAGAAAAATCTGAGCATAGATCTGCCTAACTCTGTTATACAAATATACAAAATGATAGTTTAGACGAAGTATGCTCTAAAACAAAATTTTCACATATATTTGTTTTATTGCAACTCTTAAATAGCACTTCTTTGTCACTGTCATAAAACACAACCTACCCCATGTTGACGCACAAAGGGGACAATGAACAAATTTTCAAATTTTTGAAAACAATAATCATGTTAAAGAAAGTCATGCAGCAAGAAGAAGACCAATCAATCAGACAAGCAAAGGATGACAGTATACATATAGGAGGGGTTAGGAACAATGTCAATGCAAGCCATATAACCAAAGTGCATGACATGATACACAGGATAACACAAAACGAACTAAAGACTGTCATGCAAAGGGCAATGAATCTACAGACCTCCAACATCAAATGATGAAGGCATCCTCTCATAAGCTCATAGAAGTTTGTCAAATGGTCATAGCAACAGTGAAGACTGAAGAACTACTTCTAAAACCCTGTCCAAAATCCTTGCAAGAAATGAACAGTGGCAACCAAATATTCATGGACAGTCATCGCATGGTGGACAGTCCATAGTTAACCATGCTAAAATGACAATGTAACCTAATGGAAGGTCAGGGACAAATGACAGTCCTTGAAGAAGACTGAGAACACAGACAGTCATGGAAAAGACATGAAAGTTTCATACACAGTCAATAGAATGACCGGTGTATTTCATGAAGAAATATGCAGACATGGTGTACTATGAAAATGAAAGAGCAAACATGTGTATGGAGGTTGCAGGAACTAATAGATCTTCATAAAATCAAAACAAGGGTAATTTTAGTGCACATGCAATCAGATTTGGCCAAACTTTATTCGTTGTTGCTATTCATTTGAAAATGTTCAATAGGAGCTACATTTGGATTATTATGGACAGTATTGCAGGCATGTTGGATACACTACATTAACAACACTGGAAGGTATTATATGTACTGGTTTGTATATTCCTCCATCTTTTAAAATCAAATATCTCCTTTATGAAATGAGAAAAAGACTACAAAGTAGATGTTGTGAAGATCAGAATCTAAGAGCTGTAGGCATTCTATGCACATGATGTGCTTTGTACATGGCTTTTTCAATCAGAAAAAATATGAGTTATTTGGTAGTCCAGATACTCCTATTCGAACTTGTAGTCCAGTAGAAAGATGAGAATCAAACAATGTATCTGCATTGCTTCATCAAATTCACAAAACCAGATTTTTGGGTACAACAAACCTTACTGGACTTTATGCTAAAGGTGACCGCTTGCATTCTATTTTTGAGATTATAAAAAAGCTTGAGACAAGTTGTAAAGCTGTGGGTTGCAGGGCTTCAAATGTAGGATACTTGACCATTCACCCTTCAATTACTCTAAACCAGAGTGCATTTACAGCCACGTATCCCCATGCTGACTTCATAAACAATATTCCAAACAAATGTAATCATAGATCTGTAAATATTCTCCCTTACTTTTGGAATTTATACCACACTCTGTTATATTTAAAACTTGCTTAGTGGCTACCCTATATTTTAACCAGAACACCAGAGCACATTATTTCAACAACCTTATTCAGAAGATTCCCAATGAAAACATCTGAAGCATACGTGCTCCTCAAAAAGGCACAAATCTAGAATAAGAAGGGATTGTCCAAACAGATGACGTATAATAACTGGGACAAAATTAGTGAGGGTGTGAAATTCTATGGAGGAAATTTAAAAGCTGTAAAAATGCCCTTCTGCCCTTGTTCTAGCATTTTAATTTTTGAGATAGTTTGATGAGTCTTGACTGGTTAAATTTGCATCAGTTTTGCTTTACAATACACCCATAATGGACCTGCCTGAGTCCATGCTGAGAGATGATCTTAATGCTAAGAGTATACCTACAACAAAGAACTAGTATCACATACGTCCAAAGTTGCAGACTAAAAGAAGAAAGGCTTCTACTGATGGTGGAAGCACATAACTCCAAAACTGCACTCCATTTTGGAGTTGATAAGACATTAGCTCATTTGCAATGCTTTATGTCTTGGACTGAAATGCACGAGTACTTAATATTGTTAGAGGATGCAAAATTTGTTTCACTAGTCCATATAAAACGAGGAATCTTCCATGCAAACAGGCAACTGGTTTGTTCGTAACAAATGTTTGGGTCCACTTTGAACTGTCAAAATCTATTGATTTGGTCCTTGGATAGAGATTCCAGGTTTGTAGGGAAATGTTGGTTCATACTTCAGGAGTACTACTTTCCATCCATTATTTGATTGAATAAGTTTAAAGAGTTTTTACTAACAGAGGTAAGAGTCTACAGCATATATACATTCTCTTAGTCTACAGTTATAAAAAAAGAAAGACTAAATCGATGGGAGTTGAAGAAGAGTCACAGAATATTGTCATCAAACAATATAAAACATCAAACACGTGTAAAAGGAATCATCAAACAATATAAAACATCAATCAAGTGTAACAGGAATCACCGCGAGGGCGGAGCTGAACATTGCACATTCGATTGGGCAGGGGCGCCATTTTTTAACATTGCAGATACAATCAATGTGGTTAACTCTCTTGCATAATCGATTCCCTAATCTTCTTCACGCTATCGCAATCGGCATCACAATCTTCGGCTCCGCATCCTTATCATCATTCCATGTCATATCATTTCACTAAAAGAAAGGAGAAAGCATGGAAGAGGGCAAACCCCAACACAATGGGCACATCATCATCTGTCGCCGTCGCTAATTCAAGAAGTGTCTACCCACCTCAATTAAAGGTGTCAGTGAAAGCAAGTTTTCTCTCATGCTTAAGAGCTGTTAGGGAACGCTTGAGAGCCATTAGTGGAAGAGGGCAAACCCCAAACACAATGGGCACATCATCACCCGATAACTCATAGGAAGACAATAGCTCCCGAATTTAGTTGATTTTTAGAAAAAGAAAGATGATAGCTAATTCAACAAGGTCACCTCCAGGGCGCCCTCCAGAGAAGTGTCTGACATGCTTCAGTTCCAGAGCTGTTTCAGAGCTGTTAGGGCACGTTGCAGAGCTGATGAACATTTGAAAGCTCTTTCAGAGCTGTTAGGGCACGTTGCAGAGCTGATGAACATTCGAGAGCTCTTTCAGAGCTGTTAGGGCACATTCCTTTTGTGAAAGGCCTGTTAGGGCACGCTTGAGAGATGGATACTAAAATTTTATTTGAAATTATTTATGCACATTGCAGAGATGGATGCACATTCCTACTTTTTTCAACGGGCATGCTTTCTTTCAACGGGTATGCTTTTACTCAACGGGTATGCTTTTTAACAGAAACGATAAAAAAGTAAAATTGATGACTTTGAAACTATTTTTAAAATTTGATGAACTAAGACAAGTTTTAAAAATTGATTTTCTTTCGTCTTGTTTTGTGACATTACTAGCAATTGCACATTCGAAGGTCAATTGGGAGGAAGAATTTAAAGTTTATCAGTAAAAACCTTAGAGGTAGGTTTAATGTTTGATTCTTAACTAATTTGATCTTTAAATAATTGGACACTCGAGTTTAAAGAGGCTTGGAGGAAATTATTAAGTTTGACTTCTAGCAAGTCCAAAACCATTTATTCCATTACTAGAGGGGCTATGTCCGACTCTGAGATGATTGAATTGATGGAAATTCGAACAATCAAATGAAAAGAAGTGCTTTCTTCCCTATTTCCACTACCATTCATAATTGTCATGTGTCACCTTTGGCTGATCCAATTTTACAGCCAACTCCCCTCATGATCACACGTTTTTGGCGTCGCTTCTTACATTTCAACCTTTTCCCCAAAACATCATTGTTTTAAATGCTATGTCTAACAACTCCAAAAGGAGGGAGTTCTTCAAATTTAAATTATTTAAAAAAAAACATGGTCATTTACTTGAGAGTTTTGAAAACTCAGAATGTCCTTGGTATCCTCGCTTCCAAAACCATCTTCTTTCATTTTGATTACTTGTCCCGATACTCCATGAATCAAAAATATATCCTTCAATACTATGAAAGTCCTCAACTAATGCCCCTTTGCCTTGATCCATCAGTGACACCCCAACCATTAACATGGTATCAACTACTTCATTGCCATCTCTCCGCACATGAGTTATTTTGAACTCCTCAATTAATTTTAGCAAAGATTTAATCCTTCAAATGTATTTGTTTACATACCAGACACATGGCTCCCCTTTGATAATATCATTAATTATGACTAATGAGTCCCCTTCAAGATGAAGTTTAGATACTTTTAGATCTATTGATGTTTTAATTGCTAAAAGGGTTGGCAGGACCTTAGCCTCATTATTAGTTCCTTCCACTAATCTTTTCACTCCTAACATCAAAATATTGCCTTTCTAGTCTCTCACCGCATATCCAACACCCAAAGGCCTCAAATTTCCCTTTGAGGCTTCATCAAAGTTTATTTTTATCCATCCTATGTCGGAAGGATCCAAGGCACCTCTTTTACATTCTTGGAAGTAGGATTAGCCCTCAATGGCCCCTTTAATAGACTTGAATTTAATCAAGGGCCATCTTGATTGAATTCTTGAACCTTCTTGGTTGAAATAAGGTTTGTCTATGTTTACGCATGATGTTGAATTACTTAGTAATTCTAAGATAGATCTTTTTATCCGTGCTAGAAATCTCTTCATATATTCACATTTTTCTTGAAAGATCCTTCTACTACATTCTTTCCAAAATTTTCATACAATCGTTGAAGGACAAATATATTGTATGCATGAGAATATTGATGTGTTTCCTAGGAGAAACTAACTTTTGCCAAATCTTTCAAAGTGGTAGGGAGGGGCCCATACAATCCAAGGTGATTCAAAACAAACTTGCAACATTCTTGAGAAAACTTACAATTGAGTAAGATATAATTCAACATCTCCTCCTCCTTGTTACAAAGGAAACACTTGAAAGGACCAAAAAAGCCAATCTTCTTTAATCTGTCCCCAGTTAAAATTCTACCTCTGAATGTCAGCCAAGCAAAGGATCTTGCTTTTGGTAAGCAATGTTTATTCCAGCACAAGCTTCCAAGCCATTCTTCCAACCCTTTACAAAGAATAATCTTAAGATATAGCAATAGGAGTACACCAAACACAATAGATCAGCCAAAACAAAAGGCCATCATCCCCAATAAACCAACCAAAAAACCCCAGCCAAAGAAACACCCACACCGCTACAAAAGATACAATAACTATCTTTTTTTCCCCTTCAAATGAGAACGAAGGGTCATGTTAAAAGTCAAGGAGGATTTCTTGGAATTTTTGCCTTTAACTATGATCCAACATTCTTCAACACTAGCAGCCTTATTCTGCCAGCACAATGAATCTAGAGATGGAGAACCAACCTCCAAAAGTGGGGTTGAGTCACCTAGAGAAACAATCAACACAGGGCTGCCATTAGATCCAGCCAAAGGGAAATCATGATATGGAGTAGAAAGGTCTGATCTAGCATCTTATAATAAAATACCATCCTTTCCAGCAAATCCAGCACCCACCGAAACAACATAAAAACTGGAATCACCTAGCGTAGAAAGAGAAATTTTAGGTCCAGCAATCGAGACAGGTCCAAAGAGCCAGCAACCCCAGCAGACCCATCAGGTCTAGCAATCAGGATAGGGACAGAGCCAGCAGCCCAATAGACCCTTTAATTCCAGCAACAGGGATAGGGATAGAGCCAGCAGCCCCATCAGACCCTTCAGGAACATTAATATTAGGACAAAAGCCAACCTTCTCACCAGTAGGTAGAGGAATATCAGTGTCAAGAGCAGCCTCCACCTCAGGGTGGGAAGTGCTTTTCAAGACAGTGTAATGTTGGGTAGAAGCACCCTTCCACCAAGAAGGAGAAGATTTCTTCTTCTTGGAAATGAAGCCACATTGGGAAGAAATATGACCAGTCTTAAAACATTTACGACATCTAAAAGGAATGTCTTCGAAGTCAAGCTGTTGGATCCAAGGTCCCAAGGATGATTCATTTTTAATTTTAGCTTGGAGGCCCTTCGAGGTATCAATGTCTACCAAGATATGAGCAACCGTAGAATGATACATATTATTAGAATCACTATCAGTCATCAAGAAATCCCCTAAAGCCCCACCCACTTCCTCAAGGATTAAATCCTGCCACAAATGAAGGGGCAGATTGGGGAGCCTGACCCATATAGGGATAGAACTAAAGATTTCAGTGGAAGGATTGAAATCAGGGTGCCACAGCTTGGTCAGGAGCAAAAATTTTTCATCCTCCCAGGTAAAGACATAATCACATAGGATTGTAGCTCTATCCATAACATTATCAAATTTAGCAATGAAAAAGCCTTTTGCCATTGGAAAGATGTTAACAGTACCTATTATTTTTGGTTCCTATCTTCGAGAAATCCAATCATGCAATTGGGGAAGGCTGGGCCAAAAACCTTGAAACTGAAAAATTAGTCCATGGGATTTAAAAATTTCATTGTTGTTCATCAAGTCTCTATCAGTATCAGAGGACAGCTTAATAGATAAAGACTCACAAACAAGAACCAGGGCAATGGGAGCCCCATTGGTAGTGGAAACCCTGCGTCCCTTCCCAGCCCCAACCGTCTTGAAAACAACATCAACAAAAGACCCAGCCAACCCCACAAAAGGCAATGCACTAGCACACAATGAAGTGCCAACACCTGGTGACACCACAAAAGATAGAGAAACACTAGTAGACAGAGAAGCTCCAACAGCTAGAGAAACCCTAGAAGCTCCAGCATCCAGCACAGAATAAAACTTCCCAGCCAACTGCAGAGCCCCAATAGAAGTTTGCACCTTCCCATCCACCTATGAAACACCAGTGGAAGAAAAAACCCTAGCCGCATCTCTAGCAGCCGGTGAAACCTTAGAAGCTCCAACAACTGGCAATGCACCAACAAAAGCATCTGATAACACACTAGCAGAAAGAGAAGCACCAGCAACTGGAGAAACCCTAGAAGCTCCAGCATCCAACACAGACAACAACTTCCCAGCCAAGTGCAGAGACCCAACAGAAGTCAACACCTTCCCATCCACCATTCTAAAGGATGTTGTATCCTATTTTGACTTAATATTCTCCTCTAATTGAACTATACCAAATAATTTCATATGTTGTCCTTGTAAGAGAAAGAGACCTATTGATAAAGATGTCTCTAAGGACTTGATTTCATTTTCTTCCATCCCTAAGTTGGCCAGATCTTTCCAATGTCATTCCCTCTTCAAACTCTCCCCACCGAATTACATGATTTCCTTTATTCTATTATGTTCTTTTTTTCAACCAACAACTCCTTTCTGTCCTAGGAATTTGTCCATAAATTTGCACTTCTCCCATCTCTCAACTACCAATAAATGTGATCTATAATGACTAGCCTATAACTCACAATAAAATTCCCTAATGAAGAGCCATGTGGAGAGTTCTAAATCTTTAAAATTCTAATTCTCTCATTGTTGTCCAAATACTTTGTTTTTGAAATCCTTTCCCATTTATGTTCTAGATACTTATACATGTTCCATACTAGCTTTGCACCCATGGCCTTATTGAGTATTTTCCAGTTCCTTAAACTAGCTCCACCCAAATCTTTTGTTTTATGAATTTGATCCCATGCCAATAGAGGAATGTTATCCCCATTATGATTCCCATTCCAAAAGAACTTCCTCATCCTTTATTCAAGAGTACATATCACCTTCATTGGAATCCTCAAACACATCATAGAAAAAAGGGGCATAGCAGATATGACAGTCTTTAGGATTAGAATCCTACCTGCCAATGTTAACCATCAAATTTTCCAACCTTCCATCTTACCTATACACCCATCGACTAGCCCTTTCCAAAGAGAAGATTTGCACAACCCTGCAAAAAGGGGAATCCCAAGAAATTTACCTAGTAGTCTGCCTAGCCACACTTTGAAGATCCTCAAAACCTCTCTTTGAACATTTTGGCTTGTATTAAAAAAGAATACTTGAAATTTTCTCCAATCAATAGTTTATCCTTAAACCTTGTGATATGTGTCCAAAACTCTCTTCATGACTTGTGCCTCCCTCAAGGTAGCTTCCCCTAATAATATAGAATCATCAACAAATTGTAGGTGAGATGCAACATCAACTCCTCCCACTCCCTTCCTCTGACCTTGCATCTTCCTTCTCAAAATCAGCCTCCCCAACACTTCAACCATCAATATAGAAAGAAAATGGGAGATGTGATCTCCTTGTATGAGGCCCTGGGATGTAGGAAAGAACCCTTGCGGGCTCCCATTTACCAAGACTGATACATGATACTCAATTGTCATACCCTTAATCCAATAAATCCATTTCCCACTAAATCTAAATTTCTCTAACATTTTATACAAAAAGCCTCTATCCACTCTGTCATAAGCTTTCCTTATGTCCAATTTCACAATCATTTTTTTTCTTACCCACTCTGATCAAATGGATTGCCTCATGGGCGACAATTATTCCCTCCATAATGGATCTATTTGAGGTGAACCCGCTCTCCTCCTCTGATATCAAATTACCCAGAATCTTCTTCAGCCTATTTACAACAACCTTTGAAATAATTTTATATATAACATTGCATAATGATATAGGGTGAAAATATTCAAAAGTTTTTATATCATCCTTTTTCAGAATTAATGCTACCAAGGTATTATTAAAATATTTTCAAGGAATCACTTTTGCCTAGATTCCTTGACCACTTCACATATTTTCATCTTGATCACCTCCTACAATAGTTGATAAAATAGTGCTTGAAACCCACCCATCTAGGTGACTTATCCCCTTCTAAGGAAAAAGGTAACTCTTTTAATTCTTCTAGTTGAATCAGAGGCATTAACATCTCATTGTTTGAATTTGAAACTAGCTGGTTGGGGATAATGCCAAGAACATCATCATACTCTACAATTGAAACCAAAATGTTTGTAGACCATAAAGAGGAAAAGAAAGAAACAACCTCCTTATTGATATCTTCTTCCTTGAAGTATCGTTGTCCATTAGCAAAAATAATAGAAGAAATCCCATCGGAAGACCTTCTTGATTTGACAAAGCTATGAAAAATCTTTGTATTTTGATCACCTTCATTCAACCAATTTTATCTTGATTTTCTATGCTAATATATTTCTTCCCTTTCTAGAATCTTAGCTATGTACCAGTCCTTAAAACCCTTTTTAGCGAGAAAATCCATTTAGTCCTTACCATCTATCATTATCTTATTGTACAAATATTCAAGATGACCTTCTAATATCCCTTTTTCAACAAAAATGTCTTTAAAATGGGTTTAATCCCATACCTTCAAGCTAGCTTTGATAAATTGGAGTTACTTGAATAGTTGAAAACATTTATTCCCTACACATGATGGAGAGTTGCACCACCAATATGCAACCATCTCCAAAAATCTTGTTTCACGAAGCACATCTTTTTGAACTTGAAAGGACACCTTAAAGGGATCGAATCCTTTTGCAACATTAAAGCCACAAGAAAATGGTCCAAGCCAATAAATGAGAGTATAGAAGCTTTGAAGATCAAGGGAAGATAATCAGATCACCTCACCAAAAAGAAATTATCTATTTTTTCTGCAATATTTGAAAATCACCGCCTTCTATGTGTCCATGTAAAAAATCCATTATGTACCTTAACTTCACACAACCCATTCCCTGTAACAAAATTCAAGTAATTAGTTTGGACATTTCCCAGTGATCCCTTCCCTCCCTTCTTTTCTTCTAGTTCAAGGGTGGCATTAAAATCTCCCTCAAGGATAAATATCTCTTTATCCCATCTTTCCATTTTCTTGGAGATATCTCTCCACACTTCCTTCTTTGCCCTTGTCTTAGGTATAACATACAAATTAAATAGAAATACATTGTTATATGCATATACAACAAGTTAGCTTTTACTAGCTGCCAATTCTTAGGCTAAGAGATACACTCAACCTTGACCATCATTGGATTCCATAAAACTCCTAAAACTCCCGAAGCCACATTAGATCTTACGAAATTTCTAAACCAAAATTTTCTTACTCCTAAAAGTACTACAACCTGTTCTTGCTTGAGCTTGGTTTCCTATAAATAAATCACATTTGGTTTCATATGATCAAGACACCTCTTGATCAAACCTCTCTTGTCAGGGGCATTGCAACCCCTGACATTCCACATCAAGAACTTCATTTCTTCTTAAGAGAGAATAAGTCTCTCCTAGATCTTAGTTTAATTTGATCTTTCATGTTACCAGCCATTTCTAGTAACTCTTGGTTGGACTTTGTACCTCTATTTTTTTCCCCCATGTTGATCTTTTAAGATTTTGACACTAGTAAATTTTAGCCTCATTTTCGACGCTTATGGGTCAATTTTTTGACTCAAAATGGTCGATAGAATGACCATTTTTATTGTCGAACTTTCTTTGTCGATTTTTCCACACGTTCCCTTAAAATTTGAATATTCGACTTACCATTTCATAAAAAATTTGACTAAAAACAATGTCCAAATTTTCAGCTATGATATTACCAGCATTCATCATTTTCAACCATCCTTGGTTGAATTATCCACTATTGTATACGTCGTGAGCATGGCTTCGACATCAAAGAAAATAGTGATGTTGGTCATAAAATCGATGAAAAATTGAGTATTTTAATATATATATCATCATTTATAAATCCCTCCATGAGGTGCACAATGTATATTATTGCATATTAATAGTTTGGCTTACTATGTCAAACAATCATGCATTCCTCCAAGGTGATATTAGTTTGGTTTAGTAGTTCAATTTGGATCATTGGTTTAAGAATGGTTTGTTTTATGTTTGAATGTACCATTGAATGAAGTTTGGATATATTAAGTACAATCTTAAGACTCGTGACTCTTCAAATTCTCTTGTTTCCTTTAGACCTCCATTGTTCATGATGAGTTGCAGAAGCGTAACAAGTTTGGATGGTTTCATAAACTAAAGACTATGAACAATTTTTTTTTGTCCATGCGACCTTGAAATATTGAGCTTCTCTTTGTTTTGAGAACATTTTAACATTCTCTACTTAACAGGGCCAACCACATGAAGGTGGAAGCTCATCTGGCCCCTCCTAGGAGCCTCTTATGACCCTTAACGACACTTTAAGACCTTTAAGATGTATTCTTAGGGATAAAAGGGTCATAATGAGTCATAAGGGGTCCTGGGATACAATAATTGAGAAACATAAATGTAGGCATCATGTATGGTCACAATTCTTTGGAGATACAACATAATTGAGTGTATACTTAGATAATGCAACACAACCACTACTCCTCCAGTTCTAAGTTGGCACTATAGGGTTAAAAAACCAATCAAGATAGGGACCAAAAGAAATCATTATCTATGGTTTTTGGATCCTACAGTGTCAACTTAGAACTAGAGGAGTACTATTTGTGTTGCATTGTCTGGGTTTACCATTGAATTATGTTGTATCTCCAAAGAATTGTGACCATGATGCCTACATTTATGTTTCTCAACTATTGTGATATTAAAAGTCTTCTAAGGGACATGTTGTGTCTATGTGGAACTGTGTAGGATCATCACCAAAGGTGCACAATGCATATTATTGCATATTAATAGTTTGGCTTACAATGTCAAACAATCATATTGCATTCCTCTAAAGTGATATTAGTTGCAGTTACTGAATTTAATTGTGGTTCATTACTTTACACAACACATCAACTTACTGCAATTTAGTTTGTTGTCCTTTGGTTTACTAGTTTAATTTGGATCACTAATTTAAGAATGGTTTGTTTCATGTTTGAATGTACAATTGAATGAAGTTTGGCTATATTAAGTGCAATCTTAAGACTCACGACTCTTCAAATTCTCTTGTTTCCTTCAGACCTCCAAACATGTGTACTATGAGATTTCCTGCAACAAATGGACTTGTGATGATTTTCACAATAGTACACGTGTTGTAGGAAATCTCACAGTACTGCTTAGGCAAATCTGAATTTTCATCACCTGTGCATATAAGAGTTTATCAAAGAAGGTATATGCATAGGTGAAAAACATGCAGATTTGACCAAGCAATACTGGGAGCTAGACCCAACAACAAATGGACTTGTGATATGATTTTCACAATAGTACATGTGTTGCTGGGTAAGCTCCCAGTGGTGCTTAGGTAAATCTGCATGTTCATCACCTGTGCCTATGAAGTGGCTTTAATGGCAAATACAGTCACTGAATCTTGCATACTCCTTATTTTGTTCTGGGTTGATATTGTCAAACATGATTTTTCTTGGAGTGGCTCTAATGGTAGATTCAGTCATTGAATTATACACACTCCTTATTTTGTTCTGGGTTGATATTGTCATACATGGTCTTTCTTGAATGGAATGACTTGTTACTTGTACATTAACTAGAATGTTGGTGGAAGAAGGATGATTTGTTTGCAACTTGTAGATACAGACACTGAACAACCATTTTCTCAACTATAATTTTCTCAACACAAAGGGACATTTATCATAGCCATAAAAATATGATTATTTTTAAATGGAATACACCAAGGAGTACCATAAGAAATATTGACCATTTACAATTATGAACAGTAAACCTAAATCAAAGCTCATTTTTTATCAACATGCGTAGTCTTTGTGTATATGAAAAAGGAATAAAATATCAAGCTGAAATAAAATAGTGAACAAAAATTCAAACTTGATATCCCTATTTATCAAGAGCCATAAACAATGCAGAACCCCACAATAAAAAAAAGAAACATGCTTTGTCAACAATATTCAAAATCTTGTCACCAAGCACATACATAGGAAATAAAAAAGGGACAAAAGACAAGAAATAAGAAAAATCATTAGGACTATATAAAAATCATTAAGACTATAGAAAATCAAGTTCTAGAAATGGACGGTTATGATGATTTTCCATTACAACAATTGAGCATTCATCATTTGGTACTTATTGGTGCATTCCATTTAAGTATGTTAGACATGTTGGTCGAAAAATCAAGTTCTAGAAATGGACGGTTTTGATGCTTTGCCATTACGACAATTGAGCATTCATCATTTTGTATATGAACAAGTGAAAACATGCAGATTTGACCAAGAATTACTAGGAGCTAGACCCAACAACAAATGGACTTGTGATGATTCTCACAATAGTACATGTTTTGTTGGGTCAGCTCCCAGTACTTCTTAGGCAAATTTGCATGTTCATCACCTGTGCATATGAAGTGGCTCTAATGACAGATACAGTCGTTGAACAACCATTTTGTCAACTCTAATTTTCTCAACACAGAGGGATATTTATCATAGCCATAGAAACATGATTATTTTTAAATGGAATACACCAAGGAGTACCATCACAATATTGACCATTTACAATCATGAACAGTAAACCTAAATTATATAACTCATTTTTTTATTAGCATGTGTAGTCTCTTTGTATGTCAAAAATGAATGAAATATCAAGTTGAACTAAAATAGTGAATAAAAATTCAAATTCAAGGCCTAATTTATCAAGAGAAACAAACAATGTGGAACCCCACAATCAAAAAAAGAAACACGCTTTGTCAATAATGTTCAAAATCTTGTCACCAAGCACAAACATAGGAAATAAAAAAGGGACAAAAGACAAAAAATGAGAAAAATCATTAGGACTATAGAAAAATCATTAAGACTATAAAAAATCAAGTTCTAGAAATGGATGGTTCTGATGCTTTTCCATTGCAACAATTGAGCATTCATCATTTGGTACTTCTTGGTGTATTCCATTTAAGTATGTCAGGAACAAAGTATTTCATTTAGATTTGACAAACATGCAGATTTGACCAAGCATTACTAGGAACTAGACCAGAGAACAAATGGACTTGTGATGATTTTCACAATAGTACATGTGTTGTCGGGTCAGCTCCCAGTAGTGCTTAGGAAAATCTGCATGTTCATCACTTGTTCATTACAACAATTGAGTATTCATCATTTGGTACTTCTTGGTGTATTCCATTTAAGTATATTAGGCACAAAGTATTCCATTTATATATGTTCAAAATTTTTCCAGTAATGTATTTGGGGAATGAAATCATGTAAAACAAAAACTAATATTATTATTGTGTCATATATCTAAAACACAATCATGCAAAACATGTGCATAGACAACCTTCACGTGTGCATATAAGAGTCGAACAGAGAAGGTATATGCACAGGTGACAAACATGCAAATTTGACCAAGAATTACTGGGAAGTAGACCCTGCAGAAAATGGACTTGTGATGATTTTCACAATAGTACATGTGTTTCAGGGTAATCTCCAGTAGTGCTTAGGAAAATCTGCATGTTCATCATTTGTTTCTTTGAAGAGTTTCCATATTCTGAGAAGAGGTATGAGTGGAGGCTAAAGAAGGGATATTTGTGAAGGTTTCATAGACCTATGTTACTTTTGTCCCACCTCAACTCAGTAAAGAAGATATTCTCTAGAATTTTAGAGATCTAGAAAATCTCCACAAATATCCCTTCTAGCCTCCATTGAATATACGTGTTCTCAGAATCTAAAAACTTTGATCATTGATCTATTTGGTTTTGACAGTCAGTTTTATGACTGTTATGGAATAGTTTTGGGTAGTTAGTGTTAGAATAATTTAGAACAATAGAGAGGGGTGAATCAGTTGTTCTCAGGTCTAGATGTACCAATTGAACTTTCTAGCACTTCAACAATCTTAGATCTAATTAGGGTATGTGCAGGATCATGGTATGCCAAACTAGGCCGTTAAGTGGCAATGAAAATTCAAAAAATCAAGTTTAGCCAAGTTGACATAAAAAATTGAACAAGTTATAAATATTATATCAAAAAAATGTAAGAAGAGAATCTGTATAAAATTGAATTTAGTTTCTAAGATACTAGGCCTTTTTCGAAAAAAAATTATTCTTATTGTTCAAATTTTCAAATTTCAATGTAGTAGTATGAAAATTTCAAGAAAAAATAAGAAGTAGGTGTATGTCTGACCACCTTAAACACAATCAAATGATACTTTTTTTTTACAAGATTCTAGATATAAGTAGTAAACTTATGTCTGGTTGTGACACATATTTTTTTAAATTTATTTCCAAGTAAATAATTAATTCTGATTTTTCTTCTACAAATTTTCTAGAATACAAAAACTCTCGTGACTGACCACATTAACTTAATCTAAACTTTATCAAATTCAAAACTTTTTAAATTTTTCTTGTAGTTGAAAATCATAGAATGTGACACATATTTTGGATTTAAAAAATGTTATACAGTTTGAAAGTTATAGCTATTTTTCAATAAGTCTATCAATCAGGACTATAAAGATAACAAATAGGTGTATGTCTTACCACATTAAACAAAATCAAATAATGATATTTTTTTATAGGATTCTAGATAAAAGTAGTAGACTTATGTCCGGATGTGATGTATATTTTTTGTATTTGTTTTCTAACTAAATAATTAATTATGAATTTTCTGCTACAAATTTTCCTTAATATAAAAACTCTCATGTTTGACCACCTTAACTTAGTCTAAACTTCATCTAATTAAAAGAATTTTTTATTATTATTGTATTAGGTGAAGTATATAATGTGATGTATATTTTAGATTTCAAAAATGTTATATTGTTTGAAAGTTATAGTTGTTTTACAAAGAGTCTATCAATTAGGGCTTTTTTTTCACATCGCCACTTTTTGGCAAAACATGATCCTACACATACTTATCACCAATACAACTCGGTCTCTATAACATATATCGGAAACATATAACATGCAATCTACTATCCAAAAGTAATTATCTTGTAGAATATAACAACATTCACATCAAAACATTCACACATGTCTAACATTAGGATTTATAGTGGAAACCCAACTTGGGAAAAACCACTTTGTAACATGCTATTGATAGTTCACTATTTTGAAGTGAGCTTTGTGAAAAGCCAACCCTGTTAAAGGTTTACAAACACATTTCTAGGTGTGACCCTATTAAAGGATTTAAACACTCTTTTAAAAGTGACTTGGTTAAAGGATTTAAGTACATTCCATTAGAATGCCACCTTGATTAAAAGATTTATACAATGACTGTTAGGTCAACCTTGATTAAAGGATTTAGACTGATACAATGGTTAGAAAGTAACAGTAGTTTCTGATCTGAAAAATATACAACTCACTTTACAAATATAGATCCACTTCTCTCATATATATTGATTTACTGACTGACCTTCGTTTCCATCTCCATCACTGACTTCTTGGAATTCACTTCAATAAATCACAACTTTGTTTGGCTCCTTCACAATTTCACCTTCACCCTTCTTCTTAGACTTATCAGTCAATAACATCAACAACTTCAGCCCATCCTGTAACCTCACAATTAGGTTTTCCTTTATACCTCTTCGATTAAGTAGATCCATATTTTTTCGCTTAATCTCCTTCGTAGATTTAGATTTAGGTTAGATTTATTGAATCCTTCCATCATTATGTTCTTCATCCTTTTTTCTAGATACATCTCCAAACTTCTCTTTGAGTCCATAATAAAATGATTTACCATGCATTGAATGCTCCATACAATTCATTAATAAAGTCAAAACAATTTACATATCCCAAGAATTCAACTGTATTGTCTGGGAATCTCAATTATTTCTCTAAATGTAAATTACTGATACTCAGTCAATACTGTGTTCTCATCCTAGGTCATCACTGTGTGTCTCAGTCATCTCTACAAACTATCTTCCTCAGAAAATACTATCTTTTCTCAGTAATTTCATGTCGCTCGGCATATACTTGATGTTTGGTCAATACTAAATTTACTCGGCATACACTGGTGCTTGATTGACACTAACATCACTCGGCTTAAACCAGATTTCTTCACTTTTTCTCGATTATGCCTACCTCTTCAGTCTTTATTCTTACTTAGATAAACAATAGATCATCTTATCAATGTGCCAACTAATCAAGTACCCATTGAAGTATAAAATAACTCAACCTTTCTTTAGGTTCTCTTGTTATCTCCTCACCCTAATCCTCTTCATCAATCAATAGATATGGTACTATCCTAGATAGCAACTGTCTTACCAGTTAAAGTTTGACATCAATGACAATATAAGAATTATTTCAATTGCAGTTTCCAACAATCTCCCTCTTTGGTATTAATGGAAACACCACATGAATAACACATGATTTACCAAACAATCCAAAATCTATGTGCATCATATTTTTATAATATCCTTCGCTTCATTCTGATTTACAATATCTTTTCCTTTCTTGACCGCATACACAATTACTCCCTCTATATTTTCATCTCAATTTTTCCCTCTTTGACAACAATGCCAAAACAGTATCTATCACATACATCTTCCATATGTAGATGTCTTCATGTCAATTCAGTATGCTATATTTCTCCCTCTATCATCTTACTTATGATTGATTATCATCTTTGCTTGTACTTCTCACAACTCTAGGCAATTTCTAAAGTGTGACCTTTTCTGCATCAAATTGTCAGATATTTTGTGTAGCACATTTGATGCAGTGCTCCTGGTTGACTAGGCAGCCTCAGTTAGGGGAATCACCCCTAGTTTAGCTCTAAGATATTCATGAGCATCCTTAGGTAAAGCTTTTGTGAATATGTCTGCTAGTTCTTCCTTTATATTCACATATTCCATTCTTACTTTTTTATCTTTTACTAGCTCTCTCAAGTAATTATACTTGATAGTAATATGCTTAGTCTTCGTGCCATCATTGTATTCTTTGATATATTGATAGCACTTGTTTTATCACAAAAAATAACAACCAGCTCAATGATTTCCTCTTTCATTCCTTTTAACAATTGCTTGATCCACACAAAATTTGAACAAGTCACTGCAGTTGCTACATACTCAACTTCTGTTGTAGATTGGGAAATTCAGTTTTGTTTCTTGCTTGTCCAAGAGACTAATCTCTTTTCTAGAAAGAATGCTCCACCGAGTAAGTGCACAAAGATGGGGGACCAAAAATGGGGTATAAGATGCCACTTTTTTCTTGAAATCAACAAACTTTGAACTTCAACAAGAAATTGAAGATAGTTAGACTCAAAATTTTAAGATGTGACAAAAACAAGAGTTGTAATACTCTGAATCTAGTTCCTAAACTACTAACTTATTTTGAAAATGGTGTAGATTAAGGCCCTTAAAAAGGGGGAGCACAAAAAGTGGTCCTATTTTTTGTAAAAAAATATAACATAGCGTCTGGTGTGCTCCCCCTAAAATGTAAACCTTTTTTTTGAATTTTTTAATCACTCTGGTGATAAGTTAGCTAACACCACGTAGTTTATCCCAAATTTTTTTGGTTAATTTTTTTATGAATGTATAATTTTTGATGAATTTACGAAGTGCACACATCCTGAAAACATGAAATTTATGTGTGCTCCCCCTAGAAATCGTTTAAAACTAATCGAAAATCAAATTTTCTTTTTTTTTAAAGAGTGTAGAATGGAGTCTAGTTTCTAAAAATGTAACTTGTTGCAAAATTTGATGAATGAGCCAAAATCTATGCCCAAAATACTACATGTTAGTTTTTTACAAAAAATGGACATACACACAAAAGAAATTAGAGTTGAAAAACTTAACACAATCATAATTCAAAATAAATTATATGCTTAGATAGCTAACAGAGAGATCTGCAATATCGCGTCGTCTAATTTTTACGTTCTTGAGCCACAAGTAAACCTGACGAGGAGCACACAAAAAAAGATGTCTTTTTTTTGTATGTCTGCTAGAAAACACATCTTGAGCCTATTTCAATTGTCCAAGCCTTTAGGTTGGATCTTCAAGGCAAATCCAAGCCTTAGGATTGGTAAATTTCAATGCCTTACAAAGCGTGTGTGCCCTATAGGGTGAGTGCACTACTAAAATCCATGAATTCCATAGGGCGCATGCCCTATGGAAGTCATGGATTTTAGTAGTGTGCTCGCCCTATAGGGCATGCGCCCTATTTAAGTCATAGATTTAAATAGTGATGAAAAATAGTCAGAGTGAGAGGAAGAGAGAGAGAGAGAGAGAGAGAGAGAGAGAGAGAGAGAGAGAGAGAGAGAGAGAGAGAGAGAGAGAGAGAGAGAGTCTCTCTCTCTCTCTCTCTCTCTCCCCCATACCCTTTATATTTTCCCTTTTTATTGTTTTACATAGGGTGCACGCCCTATTCAAGAGTATTCATAACACTTTTTAGTTTTGCATAGGGCGCACGTGCTATAGCGTGCTCACGCTATGCAAAAATAAAATAAATGGTCTTCTTTGCCAAGGATCTTGTGAAAGAGGCCCACTTTTTCTGTTACTGTCTGAGTTCTTCATGTTATCCGACAAGTATTCTCTTTTCATGGTGTTGATAGTGACAAAGAAGCATATTCTATCAATTTGCACCATCTTTTTGTTTAAAAATCAACATCGAATTGTGGAAGTCAATCATTATCACTGAAATTTATCGATTGAGGTAAGTTTTTTAGTTTTTTACATGTCAAATGTGAATAAAGAGTGTTTTGGTTTATAATTAGTATGATATAGACTTGTTCAATACATAATTTGATATAATTGTAATAAATTTATATTATAATTTGTCATGTTGTAAGAGGTTTATATTATAATTTGACTTATTGTTTTACATTTATATTATATTTTAAAAATTGTAATCAATTCATATGTAGAAATCATCATCATGCGAAGGAAATGAGCAAACAATTTAACACTGGAAGAGCATGAAAGAGACAAAGAGAAGAAAAAGGGAAAGAATGAGACAACTTCATGAACAAAAAAATTAGATACCATAGAAGAAGATTTTTCTTTGGATGAGGAACATGAAACATCAATACAAAGTAAGAGAGAATTGGAATTGGAAACAAAAAGATAATGAATGAGAAACTTGCGTGCAACAAGACAATTAAATTATGAAGATGCGGGGACATCATCTATGAGTTTCCAAGTTCAAGAGACATCATCATCCAATGTTGGGGGCACACCAATGTATCATGTTGAAGGCACACCATTGTCTACTTCTGAAGGTGTAGACACACCAATGTATCATGTTGAAGGCACACCATTGTCTACTTTCGAAGGTGTGGGCACACCCTTGTATCATGTTGAAGGCACACCATTGTCTACATCCCAAAGTGGAGGTACACAATTGTATCATGTTGAAGGCACACCATTATCTACATCCCAAGGTGTAGGCACAACACCATCTCATGTTGAAGGCACACCATTATCTAATTCCAAGGTGTAGGCACAACATCGTCTCATGTTGAAGGCACACCATTATCTACATCCCAAGGTGTAGGCACAACATCATCTTATGTTGAAGGCACTCAAGATGGTACGCAATTCACACATAATGTTTTTGATGCTCCTAAAATTATTAATAGAAAGCCAAAATATTTGATTGATATTGATACTAACATTTTGCAAGCAATGCCTGACAAGATTCCCAAGCGTACTTGTCAAAGAAATGCTAATCGTATTTGGAGATAATTTTTTGAGATTTTAAACATGACAGGAATATGTCAACTATTTGTTGAAATGATGAGAAATCTGAAATTTGAGCCCATCATGAAGATTCTTGGGCTAAGAACGATGGATGACAAGTGAAAAAGCTATTGTAAAGAATCTAATGACTTCATATGAGAGTGTGGGTTCTACATCATGCACGAAAGATAGTAATGCCACATGACATGTACTTACATCAATGATAGTAAGCACTCAAATGAAAAAATCTTGACTCATTAGAAAGACAAGCAAAACATTGAAAATAAGTAGAAAGTCTCTAATGAGAGCCCTGGGAAGGCATCAAAGAGTGGAAGATCCAAATAGCAATGAGTTATGGGCATTTTTCGGTAGACTACCGTGAAAAGATAAAGCAATTGTTGAAGCTTTGAAATCCTTGATTGAAGAATTTTGGAAGAATAATACATGGGTATCTCCTAATCAAAAAGATGTTGTAAGAAGGAGGATTGGTAGTCAAATTTGTGTTCCACATCCAAAACATTTTTTGGATTCAACTTAGATACAATTCTTTGCAAAATTTATGCATATGTATCTTCAAATTAAAATTAGTCAAAGATATTTTGAAATGTGTAAACCTTTTTATGTGAAGATAAATCACACATGCACAACTTGTTGTTGTAGGGTACATATTGAATTTTCTAACCATTTTGAAGTTTATAGGAATATATGTGTAGACTTGCACTCTAACAATGTTTTGCAGGATTGTAACATAAATGTCCCACCTAGATCTTTAAGAGAATTAATATCTACCATTTTATGGGAAAGAGTGGATGGTCAACAATTTTACAAGCTCTCATGCTTGAATGGTACATGCATAGATTGCAGAGGTTTGTGACATTTGCCAATTTGTCAACATATGGAGAGTACGCATGCAATCGGTAATGAAATAGTGGAATTTGGAAAATATAAGATTGTGACATACAATCTAAAAGATGGAAAAGAGGCTAAAAGATGTGATATAGTAATTGAAAAAATTCTAGTGTATCAATTCATGGACATTTTTTGTAAAAAACTTATTTATGAGTATGCAAGGCATACGCATAGAGTGTGATGTTTGGATATGCAATTCAAGTTGTGTAAGGACACATTCCCACTTGATACCATTGTTTTAGTTGTGGACTTTGCAGAGAACTACACACTACAACCACAGGATGAGGTGCAAGCAAAATATTACAGCTCTCAATAGGTTTCTATATTTGTTCATATAGCATTCATGCATGCAATAAACAGTACAGAGGAGAATAGGAAGATATTCAGGGAGTATCATTTTTATATCAATGATGATTGCTCACATTCTATAGAGTTTGTACATGGTCACTTTCAACTATTTTATGGTCATTTGGCAAACAGGGGCATAAAATATCATCGACATATCATATGGTCAGATAATTGTGCATCACAATTCAAGAATTCTCGGATGTTTTATTGGTTGTGTAGGATGCATAAAATTACTGGAATTAAATATATGTGGAATTTCACAGAGGCCGGTCATGGAAAGGGAGAGCACGATGGTGCGGGTGCATGTATTAAAAGAGCCTTAGCACGTGAAGAATTAAAGTACAAAGAGAAAGCAACGTTGTCAGATGGGGAATGTATTGTCTAGTGGTGTAACGCTATAGTGGGTCCAGGTAATGAAGGTGAGTCTACAGTTCGTAGATTTTTTTGGTTGATGGATGAAACTAACATTGCACCATATGAGGATTGTTGTACATTGACAAGATCGAGTGAGCTACACTCTTTTAGAATTTGTAATGCAGGTTCATGGAGTATCCACAAACAACATATGGCGTAGTTTTGTTCATCATGTGTAGATGAAGATTGAGATGGGTGTGAGTCAAAGGAATGGGTTGACGAATGGTATACACATATTTTGAGTCCACTTGCCTCCTATCATCCCCATGAATCACTACAACTGATAGAAATAGAATCATCCATTGACTTTTATCGCTTATCTGATATTGTACAACCAAGTAAAATTTTCCACATACAAATAATCTCAAATTTAGTACTTTATCGTAAATATTCAGTAAACTAATGTCCTCATTATGTTTATATCATTACAGGCCATGTTTTTGTTGTTATTGCACCTAAAGACAATGAAGAAGGGACATATTATTATTTGTGTCATTGTGTTGAGGCAAAAAAGAAATTGGATCACTCGATTATCGATGGTGAAGAATTAGAATACCCTATAGGAGCAGTGGTTGTAACTGGTACATGGCTTAGATGGTATGCTATGAAGAACCCTAGGTTGTGGTTGTTCAAGGATTGGGAGACATACATAAAGATTCTTCATTATTCAAACCTCGTCATTGCATCAAATGTCCACTTGATCAGATATGGGGGAAGACCACATAATAAAACTCTTTGGAAGGTTCATGAGTTAGAACACGGAGCAATACTTGAGACAATCAAGGGTAGGGTAGGCCCAATTGGTTAATTGGACTAAATGGAGATACAAAATATCGTAACATGTCAAATTTATATAGCACTGTAAATTGGGTGGACTATAAATTGCTCATGCATTACCCCGTATGTATAACGGGAAGTTTGTAAGATTTAATGACAACCTTTCTCTTCTATTTTTTGGGGAAATACCAGAAGGTTTTCTCTGCTCAGCTCTTTCCTTCGGTGCTCCTATTGAGTTGAGTTGTAAAAATATTTCTCATCATTAATAAAAAAAACTTTAGGTTGTTATGCCAATGACTTGCAGGCACATAATACTTGGAAGGCCATGGAAGAGCCTTAAGGAACCAAGTCAATTCAAGGATGCACTATCTCATTTCCTTTCCAACTTCTCCCTCTCTGAAACGGAAGGTTTACATTTTGGTTTATCTAGATAGGCCCATTTTAACATAAACCCAAGCCAAAGCCATCTTCTAAACAAGTTTTCCATAAACACCACGTACAAAAAACCTAAAATATTCCAACAAAACCTAACCCAGAGTAGTAAGAAACTTAGTAAAAGCCTTACTTCCTTCATAAGAAGTATGCCTATCCATCTCTCCAAGCAGAACAAACTTGACAGTAGTCTCAATTTCTCTGGAGGAAAGTGTCATGATCTTGTTATATTTCAGCAGAGAAGTAGCCTTAGGAGTAATCTTATCAAAAATATCAATCATTAAGCTCTCCATGATATCCATGGCAGCACTGGATATTCCCTTGGAGGGATGCACTTGTTTCAACACCTTGTATATAAACCTTTTGTAACTTCCTACACTTCTCTTCCTATTATTCTACTTATTCTCAGATTTCATTGCTTTGACTATTGAATCCTTTGTGGGCTTGAACATCACTTTCTTTTCTTTTCTTAGCTTTGGAGAATCCTTTACTTCATTCTCTCCTTTCATACCATCTGCTTTAAAACTCCACACCTTAGGTTTCCTTCATCAACTCCATATCCACCATATCAAACAAGTTCTTGGTTCATGCTTGTTTAAGCTTGCCAATTGGTTCCATCAACCAAATTCTTGATCACCTCTTCAAATGGTGATCAATGTATTTGAATACCCTTTTTTAATTTTCATAACATATGTCAAAATAAAGACTGTGTTTTGGAACATCACACCTTAAAATTGCTGATTCATGTTTCCCAACTAGGCCTAATAGGCTCAATTAACAAAGTAGACCTATTAAGGACTCACTCCTAGACCTTTCCACTTTCAAAAGTGTCTTAAAATGACTCTAATTAGAGGATTCTACCATCAATTTGAATATTTGACACTTCTAGATGTAAAAGTCCCAAATTTGTCCTAAAACCCCCTAGAAACTAGGGCTCGCCCAATGTCTCATCTCCCAGCACCATAGAAACTGAACCAAAGTTGATTCACCATCATTTGACCATCCTATGATGGATTCATGCATAAAATACCCCCCTCCAAAGGCTAGAACATCTACTGTTGTACCCTTGCACCAATTTCATGACCCTTATGCACCCTTCAAACTCATCAAACTCCTTCAATCACTCTCAACTTGCAAAATCTTCTTCTTTCATGCATTTACAATGTTAGAATACTATGTTACAAGGTTTGGATCCATCCCCAAGTGACATCAAATACATAAAGGGGATGGATCAATGAATTACCTTGTCTAGTAGCCCTGCAACAAAGGAAAATGCCACTTATCTCTGAAACTTTTGAAAGGACTAATCAAACAAATTACTTTTTTGAGTACCTTTTCTTAGTAAATTGTCATATCCAAAGGAAATATATGGTTGTTTTGGAGCATGTACTGTTGCTCACCCCTATGGCTCCAAAAATGCATGAAAAGTGAGTGATTTAAAAAAGGAACTATATGAAATAATTAACCCCAAGACTTAAAACTATAGAAAGTGTCTTATTATGTCATAAAACCTCTAAATACCAAAGGAATTATACTCAGACCTCCTATAACCCCAAAAAACCCCAAATTTGGTCTCTTCAAACCCTTAAACCAAGGGTTTCTCAAATCGGTGCCCTCCAATCACTTCCAGGTTCAAACGATTATTGATTAACCTTTAAATGAACAATATAAGATTATCCAACTCATCAGATATCCCTATCCTTAAGACCAATCTTCTGGTGCTATACCCTTGCCATGAAATTCAATGTATTTTCCACCATTTGTTGACTGTGATCACTTCTTCTTTCACTTGTCTGCACACCAAAGCATTAGATTTGTATTGTACATGTTAGATATGCTCATTCCATGAAACTTAGGCCTTTACTTCCATGGGATGATGTTCATCTTTATTGGATTCCAATCAAAATAGTGACTTAGGAACCCCAAACCACGACATGCTGAAAACAATCCAGTCGACTTCCACTATATGTAGTATCGTCAGCTTCAAAAATATTGCATTTCTATATGTAGTACCATAAGCTTCAACAATCCAGTTGGCTTCCTCTGCTAAGGCATGAAGAACTTCATTAATGTCTGCTCTGGGAGAAGGATTATAATTTCCATATTTCCGCAAGCCCTGAAATATTTTTGTCATTTTTGCTCTCCACCTCCACTCTCTCAATTTAGTCCTCTCCCTCTCTGATGCACTCAGCTTAGCCATCCTTACCTACTCTTTAATAGAGATTCTCCAAAATTTGTATACAAAGGCATCCTACAGGAAAAAATGAAAAGTTTCCTAGAGAATATCCACAATTCGTATACAAAAGCATTATACAGGAAAAATGACAAAAAATTAATAGCTAAAAGGTAAAATTTATCATTAACATCGGCAGTACCAAGGTCATACCCATTGTCAAATCCTGGCCTATGACGTGCAAAATGAGAAAAGCAAGTGAAATGAAAGGGAAGTATGGATCAAATAGCAAAGGTGCATCAAATCGGATCAATATCATAATAAATGCAAAAAATACTGTTACAGACAAAAATATTTGCATATTAATTCATTACACCTTTCCCAAGCTTCTATACCTTGCTATGATTAGATGGTGACAGTGTGATGCCATGTATCCATACAACTTTTGACCAATTGAGGAAGCAAAAAATAAGTGAATAAGCAATTGGCTACCAGCCATAGAGAAATTACAAAGACTTTGAAAAAAAAAAATTCTTTCTTGATGCAGTCCAAGATTCTAAATATTAATGTGAACTCATTTGATGTGGCTGCATATGATATGTAGGCTGTACTTTACAAAGTGTTTTATGCTTATCTAATTTCAACTTATTATATGATATAGCCGAGTGCCGACATAGTCATTATATATGGTATGTTTTACTATTTTTTTTTTGAGAACTAATGCTTCTAGTGAATCCAAATTTAGTTGTTATAAAGATGAGATGTCAGTGAATGACTTCTTGCTAATACTACTTTTCCACTAGATCCAGATTTCAACCCTTTTGTGGATCTATAGGCTCAATCGCAAGCCCACATGATTGGCCAAGAGAAAAATGTGATTGTATATCAAATGATTACAAAATGTTCAGTTGAGGAGAAAATATTGCAATGATCAAGAAGAAAATTGGCTATGGAAAATCTAGTTATGAATTTTGTTAAGAATGAAACTATTAAGGAATTGCATGATATATTACTCAACGGTGCAAGGAATATTCTTGATGAACATGGGATTGCAGCTACATCTATTCAATATACAGAGGAAGATATAGAAAATCTTCTTAATAGAGAGATTAATGTGAGAGAAAAGGACATTTGAGAAGAAAATGGTTATCTTGGTGCCATCCAAGGTATGCCAATTACTCAGGACGAAGAGAAAAAGCCCACAATTAATGGGAAAGAGTGGGAAGAGCTTCTTGGACCTATGATAGAAGTTACAGTTAAGGAGGAAGAGCTAGGAAGGGGAAAGCGGCAAAGGAAAGAAGTAAGATATGTGTGTGAGCCTATGTCAGATGATGATGATGAGTACTCACCATCTGCTAGTAGCTCAAGTAGTGACAGAAGCTCTTCAGTGCACATGTACATTGACACAAAAAATTTAGATAGAGAAGTAACAAGTGTTGTGGATGTGTGATGATATTATTCACCTTCATGAAATTACAAGATTAACTAAGAACAACAAGAATTAGAGTGAGAACTAATCTAATCAATGCACAATTAATCTATCAACATCTCATGGATCTCTAGAAAGAAGTGGTAAGTGAGCTCTCAGCTGCAAATCCTCACTAGTGACACCTCTAAAACGAGAATAATGCTGCTATGATGCTTCTAAATGCTTATTCTATGATGAATTTATGCTTAATCTAGCTCCATTGATAACAATGCAATGATAAAATGCTAAAATGATAACTCTAAATGCTCAAATGCTTCAATTGCTCTTAGAAATGATCTCAATTGACTATAATAACAATGCTTTTCAATTGAAATTCTAAGATTGAAATGCTCTCCAAAATGCCTCATACTTATAGTAATTTCCCAAGGGTAGGGGGTAGAGTGAGTTGATCATGGTTATGCTTGGGTAAGGTCAATTGGATTTGCTTTGTTCATAAATGGGGGGACAAGGAGGGGACAATCATTTAAATGGTTTCAAAAGGCTGGACCATTTCAACAAAAGTGAGTGATTTGTGTCCATTTTGTCTCCAATTTTCTTTGTTGAGGGAAATTATGATTTATTAATTAATTAAAGTAATTAAATTTAGCCATGAAGGGTAAGAGGTTTATTTTGATTTTTGCTTTCAACAACTATGTCATTAATTGAATTTAATAAATTTCGTAGTGTTTTTCCCCTTTTCAAGCTTTATTTAATCATTTAATCATTTAATTGAATTTTCCTTTGATTTGAACTGCTTTTGTTTCATTTATTAATTTTTCATGCTATTTTGATGATTTGATGCACCTTTTTGATTGATTTAAGCCTTTTTCCAATTTTTCGTGTCTACAAATGCCCCTCTTTGAGTCGATGTGCGAAGAACACCGATTCAAAGATTCTTTATGTCCTGATTGCGATTTCCCATGTGATTGATTGCTGCCTCTTGATACAAAATTTTTTATGATGCCCCACTGATTTCATGATGTATGATTGCGATTTTGATTTGATACCCTTATTGCCCCCTCATAAATTAAAACATATGAATTGCGTGATTTGAAAATGATTATTGATGTTTGATATAGCAAATATGTTTTAGTTTCTAACTATTGATAATATCCCACGATGTATGATTATGCCCTGGTTTGATTTGATATGCTAAGAGAAGTCAATAGCTAATTTCAAGTTCAAAATTAGGTCAAAACTACTTTAAATAGGTTAAGAACCCTCTTTTACCATTCATTTTTACTTTTTACCCTTGGTGATTTTTGCTCTAATTCTCTAGCAATTTCGAGATGGTTTTGCCGATTCAGGAGCATAGATTCGAGAGATGCCGGAGATATGAAAGACCTGCTGATTATGGGCCTCCAGTAAGTCATTATGAACTTCGATCTTGCATTTATTGCAATTTCATGTTTTATCGTTGCTTTGTATTCAAGAAATCACGCCTAGGACATGATTGATTGTCGCCTAGGGTCTTTTACTATTGCATTCGCAATTTTTATTATCGCCTCCGCGTAATAATCTCCCGCCTAGAAGACAATTAAGTCTCACTTAGCAGGAAAAAACTATCGCCTTGCCCCAGGGAAAAATACCCCTTTTTGAATAGGTTATCGCCTACCCGAAACCTAACCATTTAACTGTCGCCTAAGGGAAAACTCTCTGTCGCTTTGTCAAATTCACTGTCACGTATAAAAAATCTGTCGCCTGGTAGAATAGTAAAGTTGCTTAGGACCAAATTAAGTCACACCTAGGTTAAAATGTCGCTTGATAGCAGAAAAATCATGCCTGATGTATTTTTTTGCAAAATTTCCGTACTTTTTACACGTGTTGATTGTATCTGATGAATAATTTGATAACCCCCTGATGAGAAAGTCAGATAATTAGTGTAGGTCTATGATTGTCAACAAAACATTAGGTTAGATATCAGGATAGTAGTACTTTAGAATATGATTTGTCAATCTGATTTGAATATTAACTGATAGGATAAATCAATTAGTGTGAAAACCAATATGATTTGAATATGAACTGATAGGATAAATCAATTAGTGTGAAGACCAATATGATTTGAGACTGTCACTTCGTTCTTAGGACACAGAGAAACGAATGATGATACTTTAGTGTGATTACTTGATACTTTTGATTGACTTGAGATACTTCCTTGATATAGTGTATTGATATTATTCCTTTATCTTGCCGACAGGATCATTATCCTACTTTATACGTCTGTTCAGTTGCGTCATGGGTTATTGACTTAGGTCAGAGAATTTTTGTAGCTGAGTTTCGAGTGATTGAGAGATGTGGTTTGAGTTTCCTCCTCGATCTCCCACGGTTCCAGCTGAACCATGGTTTATTGACTGCAGTGGCGGAGCGATGGCACTCCGACCACAACACATTTCACTTGCCCTACGGAGAGATGACGATCATGCTAGAGGATGTGTATCGATTATTGTAGATTCCTTATAGGGGTGAGTTGGTGTACTATGATTCTGCATATGATTCTTCTATCTACTGACGAGTATTTGGGGACAACACTATTGGGGATGGGGATACGATTACATGGCCTCAGTTTGCCTCTTTTCTGATATTACCAGGAGTTTTGGGTGCCTTGATTGGTGGTCTACTTCTTCCCGACTGGTGAGGTCGTGGCTTTTCAGTTGGTTGGGGCTGGATTATAGAGGATTTACTTGCTCATCCTCGATGGTTTGATTGGGGTTCCTATGTCTTGGCCCAGTTATATCATGATTTACATGAGGTAGTTTATCGGGGTAGTGCCGCATTGTCAGTAGGTGTTATTGTTCTACAGTTGTGGATATGGGAACATCTTCCCATTACTAGGCCTATTTCTGACAGAGTTCGACCTCAGGGATATCCCTATGCTTTCTTATATACAGGCATGGTCATACAGCATCATATGGGTCATTTGGATTACTGGCGACGTCAGATAGATGATCTGGATCAGGTTATATGGCATCCTTATCTTAGTTGTGATTGTTGGAGAGAGGATGGTGATGAGTTACCATATATGTTTTCCCCTCACTGGATGATTGGGCACACTTTTACCACTATTGAGCACTTCTACTTTGGTAGAGTTTTGAGACAGTATGGGCGGATTCAGGATATTCCTCAGGGCAATGCATTATATGCTCGAGTACAGGCAGAGATTTCTCTATGGGGTCCCTGTATTGATTATCAGTTTGCATTAGGTCATATTGCGGGTATGACAATCTATAGATGGGAGATACTTCTAGGTATGGCTGATGCTGGGATGTCACATGAGTACGCAGATTGGTGGTCTTTCCACAGGTTTCCTTAGTTTATTGATCCGACTGAGCCTATTCCTGGATGTCGTGATGGTGAGAGGGGTGGTAGACATCGAAGAGGTCGAGGACATAGACATCCTCGGGTTGCTATAGGGGGAGGTTAGGTGAGACAAGATCTGGGTCATGATAGGTAGGATAGAGCATAGGATGATGCAACTATTAGATGGCCTAGAGTAGATAGACAAGACAGAGTGTATAGACATCAGAGAGCTTAGAGACATGCACAGATTGATGCAGCTAGGTAGGTTCCTGGGATATTAGATCCCTTGGTACAGTTACAGAGAGTGGCCTTAGCATAGCCTGATGATGATGTAGCTCATTAGGATCAGGTACATCAGGATGATGCACAGGAGGCTAATGTATAGCAGGATGGTGGGGCTCCACAGATGCCTCCGCTAGCTCGACAGCCACAGGGTGCACAGGATGATCGCATGGATGGATTAGAGTGAGGTTTACAGTCTATGAGGATAGAGATGTCCACTGTTGTGGGTCAATTGGACCAGGTTGCCTCTTTATTATAACAACTTGTATCTGTCATGGTTGTTCAGAGGCAGGATGGAGTGGATACATCATAGGCTCCTCCCCCACAGGATAGTAGAGGGCCAGATGGATCTGGTGCTACAGGCTCTTGGGCGATATGATGACAGATTTACTCAGTGTTGTTGGTCCATCTTTTATGTTATACTCATTTATCGAAACATTTGATAGATCACTTTGATGATACATTGACATATGTGTTGTATGGGATCCTCCTTTTTGATGATGATATATGATGATATACTTCTTGATTCTCTTTGATGAGTTTGATTATAAGATTATCTTTTATGCAGCTATATGATGTTTGATTTATGCATTTACTTGAATTCATGCTATGAATGCAATATCTTATTTTATGATATATATAGATGTATGCAAAGATGGATGAATTTGGTGATGCTCTTCTGTTGTTCATGTATGGATTTAAGATGTTTAATGGAAATGCACATGTATGGTCCTATGTTTTCTTGATTTTTCAATGTATGCTAGTTTATCCTTAACTATATGAGTGCACATGATGTATGGATGATTTTTCATTGTAAATGTGGATAATGAATAATGCTCAATGCATGTATGCAAAATATAATCTCATTTTCTTTATTGTGTTTTATCAAGAACAACCATTATTATTGAACCCCTTTTGCGTAAATGTTTTAACTACCCAAGATTATTGATGTACCCCCTCATTCCCTTGGAAAAATAACCATAGACACATGCATTTGAGTAAACAGGACAATGCAATTAATCTAACAAGATAATGCAATGAATCTAATATGCTTTGCAATGCAACCTAAGTGTCACCAACTTTTAGCAAATAAATGCCTCGAGGATAAATTTTCATCATTGAGCGTTTGGGACTGGAAAGCAAGTACAATCACCACTACCCACTGACATGATGATATGAATACCACTTTTTATCACATTTGGTAACCTCCTTTATGAACTAGTACAACCCTCACTAGTTGGATGACCAACTATGGGAGTCTAAATACCAGTGTCAACGGATTCAATGTTGCAAGTGGATTTTTGGTATTAAGATATAGAAAATCTAAATAACCAAGGGATCCGTTTGCGTAAACAAACAAAGGTCAATCCATCCGCTTATGAGATAGTCCTCGATGGTTCTTTGATGACCATGTTGTTAGACAACTTCCCATAAGGTGACGAATCTTCCTCCAAACAGTCACTCAAAGGCAATAAAATATCGTATCTCTATCATTGCCAATACCATCAATTAGCTAAAGAGACTTGATATAAATCAATCGATATAAGCAAAGATATTTTTAACCAACTTTCAAAAGAATCTTTCAAGTGTTTTGCATTGTTTCTTGATTTTCAAATAGTATTTCCAAGTACCTTAATCATTAATGATGTTTGATTTTTATTTAATCCCGAATAATAAAGTCTATTAAGGCTCAAGAATTTTGTTGTGGTAATCAATTTCTCGGTTTATGAATAATGATATTTATCAAAGGTTCACAAAAATATGCTTCTTTCTTCTGAAATTTGGATCTCGCTCTTTCTATGTTTGACTTTGACTAAATGTTGTTCGTTTGAATCCATTTTATGTACCAACTTTGTGATATGTTCTTCGTTTCCCCCAAGTGTTTGAATATACCCATTTTGACAACTTTGGGCAATGCAAATGATGAAGCTACCAAGCTTTATTAGGATTATGTACAAATGACGGATGCAATGAAGGTTTGGACAAATGGGATGATGAGATGCATTATGTACAAATGCAACCTAGGAAGGACCAACTGAAGGGAACCAAAGGTGCTTGTTTACCAAGTTTTCACCCTTTGGATGGATCAAGCTCTTTTTTTTTTTTTTGCTACCAAGGTGCCTATTTACTAGGTCTTCACCAGGGCACTTTCTTCTTTTTCATTTTTTTTGTATTTTTCTTTTTTTTCTTTTTTCTTTTTTATCATCAAGGTGCCTATTTACTAGGTTTTCACCAAGACAACATCATTTTGGATGTTTTTCCTTTCTTTATGCTCAATTTTCTCAATGTTTTTATCCTTTTGTGCTTTTCAAATGTTTTTGGTGTTTTCAAGATCTCTTTTGAACTATGTAAAATAAAATAGGATGCTCTCTCATCTGATACTCTTTATACTCTTTCATCTACCTCATGTATAGAACCTTTTAAGATGAATACTATTAATAGGTTCTTGAAGTTCCTCTGCATCACAATTTGATAATTTATAGGTTCCTGTGCCAAATGAAGATATTATGATAAATGGGCCTAGCCAATTAGCCTCCCATTTGCCTTTCTTTTCCCTCTCAACCTGATTCTTTGGATTCTCTCTCAACACCAAGTCTCCTACCTGAAAAAATCTCGGTTTGATATGTTTATTATAGTTCCTTGAGATTCTATTTTGGTACACTTTCAGGTGCTCATAAGCTTGTGTTTGATGTTCTTCAAGTAACTCCAATTGTTGAAGTCTAGCAACCCTATAGTCTTCATCTGTGATCAATCCTTGTAATGACACTCGTAAAGATAGGATTTCAACCTCTAATGGTAGAACTACTTCAGTCCCATAGACTAGTGAGAATGGCGTGGCCCCGATAGGTGTTCTTATGCTGGTTCTATAGGCCCATAATGCTGGATTAATTTGCATATGCCAATCCCTTCCTGATTTGTTGACCGACCTTTTCAAGATCTTCAATATATTCTTATTTGTGGCTTTAGCTTGCCCATTTCCTTGAGGGTAATAAATTGATGATGAATGGTGAGTGATATGAAATGTAGCACATAGTTCATCAACATCTTTATTCTTGAATTGTTTTCCATTATCTATTATTATGGCATGAGGAATACCATATCGACAAATGATATGATTCAAGATAAACATGGAAATTTGCTTTCTTGTTGCCATTATCAATGGAACCGCTTCAACCCACTTGGTGAAATATTTTGTTGCGGTTATGATATGTTTGTGCCCATTTGAAGAAGGTGGATTTATGACGCCAATTAAATCAAACCCCCATTGATAGAAAGGCCATGGTGTGACAAATGGATGTAATGCTTGTGCCGGTGCATGTATCATATCGCCATGATATTGGCATTTGCTGCATATCTTCACAAAGTGGCAAGCATCCTTTTCCAATGTCTTCCAAAAATACCCTACGTGAAGGATTTTCTTAGCTAGATTTAACCCACTTGAGTGCGACCCGCAAATGCCTTCGTGAACCTCTCGTAAAGATAACTTAGACTCTTCTTCCTCTAAACACCTAAGTAACGTCCCGTCTAGACCCTTACAATACAATGTTTCAGAAAGGATTAAATAACGGAAGGCTTGGCGTATGAAATTGCATTTTTGAGCACGGGTTTGGTCTAAGGGGACCACTTGGTCTTTAAGGTAGGTATATATAGGTCCATACCAAGGGGATTCATGTCCATGTAAGAAGGAAACAATTTGGGTTTCGGGGAGGTCAAATGTCAGTTTTACCAACTCTTCCACCAAGAACTCATACTTCTCATTTTGATCTAGTTTTTGTAACAAAGGCCAAGGTAGCCATGGCATCAGCTTCTCTATTTTTCTCTCTAGGAATCTGTTCAAAGGTGATCAAAGAAAAATATTTCTTCCATCCATCAATCATAGTCTTATAAGGCATCAACTTTTCATCCTTAGTGTTATATTCATTGTTGACTTGATTAATGATGAGTTGAGAATCTCCATAAATTTGTAGCTCTTGTATATTCCATTCTAAGGCCATTTTGATGCCTATGACTAGTGCTTCATATTTTCCTATATTATTTGTACATGGAAACATAAGCTTGTAGGATTTGGGAATGGTGTAACCTTGAGGAGTTATCAATAATATGCCGGCCCCGGAACCTCCTTGAGTATAGGATCCATCAAAGTATAACTTCCACGTTTTTTCCTTTATGTTGATAATGGTAGAATCCAGAAATTCCACTTGAATAGTTTGTATAGAAGTCATGGGATTTTCTGCTAAATGATATGCTATCACTTGTCCTTTGATTGCCTTTCTATCGACATATTCGATGTTGAATTCACTCAATATCATCACCCATTTAGCTATTCTACCTGTTAAGGCTGTTTTACTTAACAAATATTTGAGAGGGTCTATCTTGGCAATCAACTTGACCTTATGCATCGAAATATAATATCTCAATTTTTGAGATGCAAACACCACTGCTAGACAAGCTCTTTCCATAAATGTGTAATTAAGCTCATATTTTATCAACGTTCTACTCAAATAGTAGATAGCTCTTTCCTTTCCTTGTTCATCCTCTTGCACCAAAAGTACCCCTAAGGATCTTTCCGTAGCAGATATGTAGATAAGTAATGCTTTGCCCTTGATTGGTGACATGAGAATGGGTGGATTTATCAAACAAGTCTTCAACAATGTGAAAGCTTGATCACATTCGGCATCCCATATAAATATAGTATCCTTATGTAGCAACCTGGTGAAAGAATGACATTTTTCAGCCAATTGGGAGATAAACCTTTGTATGGATTGGATTTTACCTTGCAAGGATCTCATTTAGCTGATATTCTTAGGTATTTCCATGTCCATTATAGCTTGTACTTTCTCAGGATCCACTTCAATCCCTTTGGCGGAAACTATATAACCTAGTAACTTTCTGGATTGGACTCCAAAGGCACATTTCTTTGGGTTTAATCTGACCTTGAATTGCTCCAACCTAACAAATATCTTTTTCAAAATGTGGAGGTGTTCTTCTCTTTTGTGGGATTTTGCCAATATATCATCCACATAGTCTTCTAAAAATGTGTGCATCATGTCATGGAAAATAGTTGTCATGGCCCTTTGATATGTGGCTCTGACATTTTTAAGACCAAAGGGCATGACATTCCAAAAAAAAGTACCCCAAGGGCAAGTAAATGCTATCTTTTCTTGGTCTTCGAGTGCAATTTTGATTTGATTATACCCGCTAAAGCCATCCATTAATGAGTACATTGAGTGTCCTGCTATCAAATCCACTATGGCATCTATGCTCGAAAGTGGGAAATCATCTTTGGGGCAAGAAAGATTTAGATCTCTAAAATCTATACACACACGAATGGATTTATCATGCTTTGTGACTGGTACAATGTTGGAGATCCATTCGGCATATGCTATTGCTCTTATGAATCCTACTTTCAACAATTTTTCCAATTCTACCTTGACCAAAAGAGCTATGTGGGGGTGCATTTTTCTCAACTTTTGCTTAACGGGTTTAACCCCTAGTTGAACATTCAGATGATGCATTATAAAGTCAGGATCTAATCTGGGCATGTCAGCATATGACCATGCAAAGTTTACTTGTTGTTCTTGGAAGAATTTTATGAAGTCTTCTCTTTCTAGAGGTGTGAGTGATGCTGCCAAGTGTATGAACTTTGGATCTAATTCTGTCCCAATATTGACCTTTTCCATTGGCTCTATGAGTATAGGTGACCTTTCCTCTTCATGTTTAGGCAAAGTGTCCAATCTCTCTTGTTTTGGTGCCACAATTGGGTTTTCACCAAAAGAAATGTCTTTTAATTTTATTTTATTTGGTTCTAATGGTGCCACAGTTGGGTTTTCACCAATAGAACTTTTCATTTTTTTACTATTTTTTTAATTTTTTTTCTTTTGACTAAGAGATTGAACCCCTGCTACTGTCATTATGTCCATATTGAATTCATTGGTGGAAGAGGGTTCAATCGCATTAAGGTAGTGATTCATTTCTTGGTCATTGGAAAAGTAAAGTAGGTCATTTGGTTCGGTTTGGTCCCAATCAATGAGGTGCCGATTTATCAAAAGTAAGGGTTCATTGGGTAAAATGTCATCAATAGGTGTTATGGACATGACTTCATTTGAGGGTTCATACATTGTATCGTTTAGATCTATGACGTGCGCTTCCTCAAGATGATCCATGGAAGAAGGGTCAAAGTCCCCTTCACTCGAGTCCTCGTTAACCTCTACGGGAAACAACATGGGAAAAGCCACAAGGGGGTTAAAACTAACATTTGAATCTCCCTCCTCTGAAGGTATCCAAAATGTTTCTATCCATGCTCCATTGGTAGGTACTTGCTCAATATTAGGCCCTTGAATAGGAGGTTCTTCACTAATTTGAGCTTCTTGCCTTGGAATTTTTGCATAAGTATGTATAGCAATCACTTCCTTGTCCTGACATGATTCATCTGATAAAGTATCCCATTCATAATCCCGAGAATCATCACTATCTCCTTCAGATTCTAAGGCATTTATGTGAGGATAAAAATCTTGCACTGGGCTTGAACTTTCTCCTTTGCATTGAAAACCTATTCCAGATTTTTCATGACTTACCCTCCAAATAGGTTCTATAGGTTCCAATAATCCCCTATTTCTTTGGCCTAAGGGTCCTCTTCCCTTGTATCCCATCTTTTGCATTATATCAAAGCCTTTTCCATATTGCTCAGTTTGTATCTTTACATGCTGAATTCTTTCCATGGGAGTGTTGGAAGTATCTTCCTCATCATGGTAAAGCCATTGAAGGATGTCATCTTCTTCCTTATCCCATGCTGCTTTGTTATCTTCCCTTACAAAATAGGAATTATACTTATGTTCTTTTGATGGTTTACCATGTGATTTTGGAGATGTGGGCATGTCAAATAGAGAAATAAAATATTCCCCTATCCCTTTTGAACTAATCTTGCATTGTTTTTCAAAGTTGTTCATCATTTCACTCATGTGTTGGCAACCATCTTTCTTGGCTTTTTCCTTTTCTTCTTTGGTAGGTTTATAGATTACTATTTCCAATTTAGGTGCTATGTATGAACTTTCCATTGCATTTGGGCCCTCGTAGCTCATTTTTTCCTTTCCCTTAGTTGATGTCACTGAGCTAGCTTGAGGAGGGTGTGGAGTAACATTTATTGTTGGTTCCTTCATTTTAACATCTTCAACTGTGGTTTCTTGAATAATTCCTTCCCGGTTATGTGGAATGTATAACTCATGAGGAGGTTTGAGTGTATTACAATATTGGAATGGGTTAGAGTCTCCTCCAACTATGATTTCTTCACCCATGTACAAAAATTTTATGCATTGGTGGTACATGGATGGGACTGCTTGCATCTCATGAATCCATGGTCTACCCAAAAAAATATTATAAGTTAATTTCATGTCCAACACTTGGCAATTGGTGTCCTTCTTGACAGGCCCCACTTGGATGGGCAATACAATCATGCCCTTAGAAGCTCTTTCAGCTTCATCATAAGCTTTAATGGTGATTTTCTTTGTAAGGTCAATGCAAGACTCAGATAGACCTAAGGATTTCACAAGACTTAATGTGCAAATATTGAGACAAGCCCCTCCATCAATGAGAGCTCTTTTGACTCTATGCCTTTTGATTAAGACCTCTATATGCAATGGTAGGTTTTGAGGATGGGTTATAGACATGTCATCTTGATTAGAAAATGAAAGACAATGAGGTGCTACAAGATGACCTACCATATGTTGAAACCTTTCTGTTTCTAAGTTAGTAGGAACATGTGTCTCTCCTAGAGCTTTTTCCAAAATCTCCTTATGGTTTGGTGACAACTTCAATAATTCTAAGATAGAGATTTGTGCTGGAGTACGTTGCAATTGATCAACCAAACTATAAGGCCTTGCTGCTATAGAAGACTGTTTGACTACAATATTGGATGGTGGTATGTTAGTGCTTTTAGGAGCTATCCCTTGTAAGGTTATTCTAGAATTCTACCCTCTTGTAATGACATTTGATGCTTCCTTTCAAGGTTGTTCATTAACTATTATAGCATTAACAATGTGATCATAAGGTGGCACAAAGTTGAGATTATTGGCGCTTTGCTTCTTGTTATTTGATGACTCTCCCTTATCATGTTTATAAAAGGGTTGTTTGAATGCCATATGATCTTCATTATTGGGAGGTCTATCAACGGTGATCGTGTGGCTATCAATTAAATCTTGCACCACATTTTTTAATTGTAGACATTCATTTGTTGTGTGTCCTCAAATTTTGTGATACTCACAATGAGTATTGGCACTCCACCAACCAGGCTTATCATTTGGCTCGTAAGGCTAAATTTTGGGTAGAGTAATGACATTATTAGCCAGGAGAACCTTTAATGCCTTTTCAAGGGGTTCACCCAAGGGTGTGAAGTTCCTTGTGGGGGTTGGCCTCAAGTGTTTATCAAATTTAGTATTCCTTGAATTATCTCCTTGATTTCCATTGTTGGTGTGATTGTTGTTGGATGGTGCATTAGAGCTCTGATTGGTATTGTTCACTTGATTAGGTGTCCTTGTAAGAGAAAAGGGAACCACCTTCAAGTTACTAGATTCAACTACTCCATCATTCACAATTCCTTTATTGTTATTCTTATAACGACTGTTACTATTATACCAATGATTCTTCTGATTATTGCCATTGCTACCATTGTTGCCATTGTTGGGTTGTTCTTATTATCTTTGTATAGTTTGAGTTCTCCACTTTTGACCAACACTTCCTCCGTGGTTACTCCATTTTCAATTAGATCTTGGAAGGTCTTTGGACATTGCATTCGTAAGCGGTAGTTTAACTCATTACTCAAACTATTTATGAAGATATCCATCTTCTCTTTTTCAGGCACACTTCTAGGATATCTTGCAAAAACTGTCCTCCACCTTTGTAGAAATGTGAGGAAGGCCTCTCCATCTTTTTGTTTTGTGTTGCATAATGTTATCATCATGAGATCATGTTTAATGTTATATGAGTAATGAGCCATGAATTTTGATGCTAACTCTTCAAAGGTTTTAATGCTGGAGGGTAACTTAGAAAACCACTCCATAGCCATGCCTCCTAAGCTTTGTGGAAATAATCTCATTAAATATGTGGTATCATGCATAAATCTAAGCTCAATGCACAAAACTCCCGTAAGTGATCTTGAGGATCCGTTGTTCCTTCATACTTGTTGTATTTAGGGAACACAACATTGATTGGGAATGGCACCATAACCAAGCTTTTATCAAATGGGAATGGGCACAATGCTTCTATAGAGAAAGGCTTGGGAGACCCGCTTTGCTTGATGTTGTCTAGTTGCATTTGAAATGCCTTGAATTGTTTGTTCATAATGTCTAAGGTACTTTCCTCATCTTTCGGTGTTCTAAGTTGGTTGACATCAAAGTCACGGGGAAGCTTGAGACCCTTTTGTGCTAAGTTTATGAAATGTTTTTCTCTATCTAGGTCCATTGCCTTTTCCATGAGCCTTTTGAAATAAGGACATTGGACAGCTCACTAACTCTTTCATCCGTGGCATCTTCTGCCATTAGTTCAGTGTTATTTTGAGTATAAGTTTGATTAACTCCGTGAGCACTTGGATCTATTCCTTCATTGTTAGTATTTCCTTGGTTATTAATATTGCTTTGGTTATTCATGTCATTGCCTCCACCATTGGCATTACCTTGGTTGGTGAAATCAATGCCACTATTATCCTTACCACCCAAACTATCTTGATACATCATGTTGTCTTCTTTTTCTTGTTCGGGTGACTTTTGTGGTACTCTAGGAGTAGTTTCATTTCCGGGATAAGGGAGCTCTTGTCTCAAATAAGTCCCATCAGCTTGCAAGGTTTGCTTGATGTAATATGATCTAGTGAATGCAGGCATGAACTTTGGATGCATGTTAAGACTACTTGGATCTAATCCTTTGTAAAATTTGACAGATATGCGAAACAGGATTTTTGACCAGACTGTAAGTTGGATCAGCGAAAACTCGAAAAAGGGTATTCAAAATTTTTTGAATCTTCCTAGAAGTACTCTTTGTTTGACCTTTTATGTTTCTAGGCGACACTGAATCAAGCATAGGCGTGACTAAAACTCCTTTAGGCGTGCACTGGTTTGTTGTTAGGTGGTCCTCTATGGGTTTTTAGGTGACACTTTACTATTTCCAAGCGGGTTTCCAGTTATAACCAGACATGTCTCAAATGTTCTTAAGCGTGACTTCAGTGTGTATACGCGTGTTTAAGAAAGTCACAGGCATGACTAAAAGTCTGACAGGTGAGTTTATTTTGTGTATAGGCAACACTTCTCTGACCAGGGTATAATTTTTTTAGATTTTTAAAAACTTTTGATCAGGTATTTTTGAAAATTTCTTGTTTTGAAAATTAAAAAAAAATGCAACACACACATAAAAGTCTCTAAACAACAACTAATGTGTATATTCTCGAATGTTTTCACAAGGATAGCACAATAAAAACTTCCAAGCAGCCTACCTAAAGTCAATTTTGGCTTGTAAACATGGCTCTACAAGGTGGCTTTGCTATTTTAAATAGGATTTAGTAAATATTCCGTTCAAATGAATTAAAATCTCTCATCCCCCAAGTATGTTAAGGGGCTTCCCACATGCACCGAGGCATGATTTTGCGCAATCCATAAAGACTACTAGAGGAAGTTCGAGAAGATTAAAATCCCTTTGTCATGCACCCCATTAAGGATACATGCGTTTCATTTTATAGTGGGTCAGATTCTCGCGGCAAAAGCAAGTGTATCCCACTTTGGGCTGTCCCTCTCACTAGCCTCGCTAAGGCAAATTCAGGAGGCGAGCCCACTAAATCTCTAGCATGTTCATTTTGCAAGTAAGGTAGATTTTGAATTTTAAGTAAAGTTTTTGGAAGTTTGTTTCACCAAGGTGAAGAGCATATCCATAACTTTCCTTTTTATTCTCAAACACTTCAAACACTTAGTTCTTTTTCAACCTCTTGACAAGGAGGTTCTTAGAATTGAAATGTGTGGTTCAATTTTTTCCTTATTAAAGTTAGGTTTAAATGACAATGCCACAAGTTAAGGGAATGCAAGCTTGTTTGAGTAGAATACCTTTCCTTGTAGCTAGCAAAAGGCTAGGGGCATTTTTGAGTTGCTGATTTTCATTTTTTTCACTTACTCACCTTGGCAATTTGCTCCAGCTCCCTCCTCCAACAAATTAGTCCAACACAACCAATTCACAATGAGGGGAAACCAAACTTGCATGTAATCAATCAAAAGATTTTAATGAAAGAAGCTTTAATTTCAAGGTTCATAAATCCAATTCAAAGACACAAATTTCTATTTATAAGCTTCAATCACAGCTAAATATTTCTCATATACCTGGACGTCCTCATCTAGTGTGGATTCAAGGACAACCTTTGTATGCACTTGATTCTCCTTCTTTATTTTCTTTGCCAATGCTTTTCCCTCCTTGTTGAACCTGCTTTCTGGCTTTTTCACTCTTGGATGTCTGCTCATTTACTGGTTAACACAAACAAAGAGAGTCAGATTTTCAAATTTTATCAAATTAAACGTGAAAATAGCAAATTAAATGCAGGCGACATCCTCCAGCTAATAGGCATGAATAAATCACTTAGAGGCATGACTTTACTGATTACACGCAACACACTTCAGTGCATAAGCGACATTAATAGTAGCATAGGTGGTAAATCACCTATGCAAAGCGTAAATAGAATCCTAACTCCGCGAAAAATAGTTAATGCAATGCGACATTCAAAGCTTGTAAAGTGATAAAAATATTCTCAGAAGCGTAACATTAATGATCAAAGGCATAATAATCTCTGTTACTACGCGATAGAGAATTTCTCTTTAAGCATGATATTAAGTGTAAAGCGCAATGCAAAGAGGAAATTAACGCGACAGAAAATAAGTGATACGTGATACTTTCCTATGTTTAGGCATGATTCAAAGCCGTAAAGGCTGAATGCTTTGCCGTTCTGAGCGTGAGTTTTCAGCTAACAGGCGTAAGATCAGGCTTCTGAAGCGACACTGTAAGGATTCCAAGCGTGAATAGATTTCCCGTAGGTGTGACTTTAGCAAATTCCTGCAAAAAACACACGGAAACCAGACAGAAACATATGCAAAGATGATTTAAATCACAAATTTGTTAGTATTTGAGGCTCAAGGCCCCACGGTGGGTTCCATTTGTGTGATGATATTATTCACCTTCATGAAATTACAAGATTAACTAAGAACAACAAGAATTACAGTGTTCCTCAGTTCAAATGACCGACATTGTGTATCCTTCCAACCGTCATTCGTAGCATCGATCCGTCTATTCCAACAACTCCAAATGGCTGGGTAAATGCTAGTGGCAACCTCATTCGCCACGCACATTTGTTTGATCACCGTCGATGACTCTAGGCCGAAGTGTCCCTCAATGTCCCTTCAACATGAAATCAGTGATCTTTGTGGGGTCATATCTTGGAGCTCATGCAAGGTAGCATTGATCTGTTAGTTTCTACGGGACTATTTTGCCTAGGCCTTCAAAATCCTATCTCAATTTTGAGAGATTCTACTTCGTTTCAATTCAGCAACACATTCTCGGTCAATGTTAGAAGTCACAGTGTTCCTCAGTTCAAACGGCCAGCATTGTATCCTTCAAACCATCATTTGTAGCATCGATCTATCTGTTCCAACAACTCTGAATGGCCAGGTAAATGCTAGTGTCAACCTCGTTCACCATGCACAGTCATTCGATCCCCACCGATGACTCCAGGCCGAAGTGTCCCTCAAGGTCCCTTCAACATGAAATGAATAATCTTTGTGGGGTCATATCTCAGAGCTTGTGTGAGGTAGCATCGATCTATCAGTTGCTACATGACCGTGTTACCTGGGCCTTCAAAATTTTGTCTCAGTTTTGAGAGATTCAACTTCATTTAAATTCAGAAACACATTCTCAGTCAATGTTAGAAGTCATAAAGTTCCTTAGTTCAAATGGCCAATGTTGCGTATCCTTCCAACCATCATTTGTAACATCAATTCATCTATTCCAACAACTCTGAATGGCCGTATAAATGCTAGTGGTAACCTCGTTCACCACGCATAGTCATTCGATCCTGGCCAATAACTCTAGGCTGAAGTGTCCCTCAAGGTCCCTTCAACATGAAATCAAATATCTTTGCAGGGTCATATCTAGGAGCTCATGTGAGGTAGCATCGATTCGTCAATTGCTACAGGACCGTGTTGTCTGGGCCTTAAAAATCCTGTCTCAGTTTTGAGAGATTCAACTTCGTTTAAATTCGAAAACACATTCTCAGTCGATGTCAGAAGTCATAGTGTTCCTCAATTCAAATGGCCAACATTGCATATCATTCCAACCATCATTCGTAGCATTGATCTGTCTATTGCAACAACTCCAAATGGCTAGGTAAATGCTAGTGGCAACCTCGTTCACCATGCATAGTCGTTCGATCCCCGTCGATGACTCCGGGCCAAAGTGTCCCTCAAGGTCCCTTCAACATGAAATTGATGATCTTTGCGGGGTCATATCTTGGAGCTTGTATGAGGTAGCATCGATCCATTAGGTACTACAGGATCATGTTTTCGGGGCCTACAAAAGCTTGTCTCAATTTTTTGAGATTCAAGTTCGTTTAAATTTGGCAACACATTCTCGGTCGATGTCAGAACTCCTAGTGTTCCTCAATTCAAACAACCAACATTGCGTATCCTTCCAACCATCGGTTGTAGCAATAAACTATTTATTCCAACAGCTCTAAATGACTGGGTAAACACTAGTGGCAACCTCATTTGCCATGCACAGTCGTTTGATTCCCGCCAACAACTCTAGGCCAAAGTGTCCCTCAAGGTCCCTTAAGCATGAAATCAAAAATCTTTGTTGGGTCATATCTCAGAGATCATGCAAGGTAGCATCGATCTGTTAGGTGCTACAGGACCATGTTGCTGGGGCCTAAAAAAGCATGTCTTGGTTTTCAGAGATTCAACTTTGTTTAAAATTGGCAACACATTCTCGGTCGATGTCAGAACTCCTAGTGTTCCTCAGTTCAAATGACCAACGTTGTGTATCCTTCCAATCGTCAGTCATAGCAATGAACCGGGTATTCCAATAGCTCTGAATGGTTGGGTAAATTCTAGTGGCAACCTCATTTGCCACGCACAGTTGTTCGATTCCCACTGACAACTCTGGGCCAAAGTGTCCCTCAAGGTCCCTTAAGCATGAAATCAAAAATCTTTGCGGGGTCATATCTTAGAGATCGTGCAAGGTAGCATCAATCCATTAGGTGCTACAGGACCGTGCTAATGGGGTTTACAAAAAAATGTCTCAATTTTCAAAGATTAAACTTCTTTTAATTTCGGCAACACATTCTTGGTCAATGTTAGAACTCAAAGTGTTCCTTAGTTCAAATGACCAACATTGCGTATCCTTCCAACTGTCGGTCATAGCATTGAACCGTCTGTTCCAACACCTTTGAATGGCTAGGTAAACGCTAGTGGCAACCTTGTTCACCACACACAGTCGTTCAATCCCTATCAATGACTCTGGGCCGAAGTGTCCCTCAAGGTCGCTTAAGCATGAAATCAATGATCTTTGTAGGGTCATATCTTAGATCTCCTATGAGGTAACATCGGTCCATCTGTTGCTACAGGACCATGTTGCCGGGGTCTACAATAACCTATCTCAGTTTTTAGAGATTCAATTTCATTTAAATTTGGCAACACATTCTCGGTTGATATTAGAACTCAAAGTGTTCCTCAGTTCAAATGGCCAACATTGCGTATCTTTCCAAGTGTCAGTCGTAGCATCAAACCATTTGTTCCAACCACTCCAAATGGCTAGGTAAATGCTAGTGGAAACCTTGTTTGCCACACACAGTCATTTGATCCCCACCGATGACTCTGGCCGAAGTATCCCTCAAGGTCCCTTTAGTATGAAATTAGTGATCTTTACAGGGTCATAACTAGGAGCTCGTGTGAGGTAGCATCGATTCGTCAGTTTCTACAGGACCATGTTGTCGGGGGCTACACTAACCTTTCTCAATTTTTAGATATTCAATTTCATTTAAATTTGGCAACACATTCTTAGTTGATGTCAGAACTCAAAGTGTTCCTCAGTTCAAATGGTCAACATTGCGTATCTTTCCAACTGTTGATCGTAGCATTGAACCATCTATTCCAATAGCTCTGAATCACCAGGTAAACGCTAGTGGAAACCTCATTTTCCATGCACAGTCATTTGATCCCCATTGATGACTTTGGGCCGAAGTGTCCCTCAAGGTCCCTCTAGTATGAAATTGACAATCTTTGTGGGGTCATATCTCGGAGCTCATATGAGGTAGCATTGATCTGTCAGTTGCTACGAGACCATGTTACTGGGGCCTACAAAAGCCTGTCTTGGTTTTTAGAGATTCAACTTCATTTAAAATTGGAAACACATTCTTGGTCGATGTCAAAACTCATAGTGTTCCTTAGTTTAAATGACTAATGTTGCGTATCCTTCCAATCGTCGGTTGTAGCAATGAACCATCTATTTCAATAGATCCAAATGGTCGAGTAAATGCTAGTGGCAACCTCTTTCACCATGCACAGTTGTTCGATCCCCACCAATGACTCTGAGCTGAAGTGTCCCTCAAGGTCGCTTAAGCATGAAATCAATGATATTTACAGGGTCATATCTCTGAGCTCATGCAAGGTAGCATTGATCTGTCATGTGCTATGGGACCATGTTTCCAGGGCCTACAAAAATCTATCTTAATTTTTAGAGATTCAACTTTGTTTAAAATTGGCAACACATTCTCGGTCGATGTTAGAACTCAAAGTGTTCCTCAGTTCAAACAGCCAACATTGTATATCTTTCAAACCATTGGTCATAGCATCAAACTGTCTGTTCCAATAGCTTTTAATGGTTGGGTAAATGCTACGGGCAACCTCATTCGACACACACAGTCATTCAAATGTCGCCGATGACTCTGGGTCGAAGTGTCCCTCAAGGTCCCTTCAACATGAAATTGGTGATCTTTATGGGGTCATACCTCAGAGCTCGTGTGAGGTAGCATCCATCCATCAGGTGGGACTATGTTGCCGAGGCTTACAATAGCCTATCTCATTTTTCAAAGATTCCAGTTTGTTTAAAATTGGCAACACATTCTTGGTCGATGTTAGAACTCAAAGTGTTCCTCAGTTCAAATGGCCAGCGTTGCGTATCTTTCCAACCATCGGTCATAGCATGGAATCATCTATTCCAATAGCTTCAAATGGCTAGGTAAATGCTAGTGGCAATGTCATTTGGCACACACAGTTGTTCGATCCCCGCCGATGACTCTGGGTCAAAGTGTCCCTCAAGGTCCCTTCAAGATGAAATCAGTGATCTTTGTAGGGTCATATCTTAGAGCTTGTGTGAGGTAGAATTGATCCATTTGGTGCTACGAGACCGTGTTGCCAAGGCCTCCAATAGCCTGTCTCAGTTTTCAGAGATTCAAGTTTGTTTAAAATCGGCAACACATTCTCGGTTAATGTCAGAACTCAAAGTGTTCCTCAGTTCAAATGGCCAACGTTGTGCATCTTTCCAACCATCGGTTGTAGCATGGAACCATTTGTTCCAACAACTATGAATGGTCAGGTAAACGCAAGTGGTAACCTCATTTGGCACACATGGTCATTTGATCCCCATCGATGACTCCGAGCCGAAGTGTCCTTCAAGGTCCCTTCAAGATGAAATCAATGATCTTTGCAAGGTCATATCTCAGAGCTCATGCGAGGTAGCATCAATCAATCAGGTGCTACGAGACCATGTTGGTGAGGCCTATAATAGCCTATCTCAGTTTTCAGATATTCAAGTTCGTTTAAATTTGGCAACACATTCTTGGCCAATGTCAAAACTCAAAGTGTTCCTCAGTTCAAATGGCCAATGTTGTGTATCTTTCAAACCATCGATCGTAGCATCAAACCATCTATTCCAATAGCTCTGAATAGTCAGTTAAATGCTAGGGGAAAACTCATTTGGCACACACAGTCACTCTAACCCCGTTGAAGACTTTGGGCTGAAGTGTCCCTCAAGGTCCCAAAAGCATGAAATCAATGATCTTTGTGGGGTCATATCTCAGAGCTCGTGTGAGTTAGCATCAATCTATCAAGTGCTACGGGACTGTGTTGTTGAGGCCTACAATAGCCTATTTTGGTTTTTAGAGATTCAAGTTTGTTTATATTTGGAAACACATTCTTGGTCAATGTCAGAATTCACAGTGTTCCTCACTTCAAATGGCTAACGTTTCATATCTTTCCAACTATCGGTCATAGCATTGAACTGTCTGTTCCAATAGCTCCGAATGGTTGGGTAAACACTAGGGGCAACCTTGTTTAGCACACATAGTCCTTCGAACCCCGTCGATGACTCAAGGCCGAAGTGTCCCTCAAGGTCCCAACAACATGAAATCAACAATCTTTGTGGGGTCATATCTTAGAGCTCGTGCAAGGTAGCATCAATCTGTTAGGTACTATGGGACAGTGTTGTCGAGGCCTACAATAGCCTATCTTAGTTTTCAGAGATTCAAGTTCATTTATATTTGGAAACACATTCTCGGTCGATGTCATAACTCACAGTGTTCCTCAGTTCAAATGATTGATGTTGTGTATCTTTCCAACTGTCAGTCGTAGCATCGAACCATTTGTTCCAATAGCTCCGAATGGCCAGGTAAATGCTAGGGGAAACCTTGTTTGGCACACACAGTCATTCAAACCCCGCCGATGACTCTGGGCTGAAGTGTCCCTCAAGGTCCCTTAAGCATGAAATGAGCGATCTTTGTGGGGTCATATCTTGGAGCTCGTGAGAGGTAGCATCAATCTGTTAGGTGCTACAGGATCGTGTTGCTGAGGCCTACAATAGCCTATCTCAATTTTTAGAGATTCAAGTTTATTTATATTTGGAAACACATTCTCAGTTGATGTCAGAACTCACAGTGTTCCTTAGTTCAAACGACCAACATTGCGTATCTTTCAAACCGTCAGTCATAGCATCGAACCGTTTGTTCCAACAACTTTGAATGGCTGGATAAATGCTACTAAAAACCTTTTTTTGGCACACACAGTCATTCGAACATCGTTGACAACTTCAGGGTGAGCCGTAGGATGAGTGCAAATATGTATTTAGTGTTTGTCATTAACAATTAGTCAGTTAGGGGACAATTAGAAGTTAGTTTGTAAAAGCATAAGGTTGCACATCCACATCCACCATAGTAATCTTATTAATCAAGAAATCTTGCCAACATTAGGGTACCCACAGATAAAAATAGGCATGGTATTGGGGTCAATAGATGATAACCTTGCCATATGCTGTCTCACCTATTCGAGGTCATGTCTTTATATTATGACTGTCCCATGGAACAAGGAACACACCAATGAATATAAATGTTTGATTCCACATGATCTTGGATAGGTTGTGATGTAGAAATATTGCCTTATATTATATTTATACATTTCTACATTCATTTCATTACTTTTGTTATTATTACAGTCAAGGAATTGACTATTATTGAGGACAGTGACTGGCATTTGTAGCAGAGTCAGCAAGTTAAACATACATCGATAAACATACAAGAATAACTATAAGGCATGGGAAATTTACAAAGCATAAGACATCCACATAAACATAAATTAGTATACATCAATACACCAAACACATGAATTGCATACCTAAAACATAAAAATATATATTTGTAGGGCATGAAGCCAAATATATATGTCCAATAATGTCATACATTAAATATATTCAATACAGTTAAACTAGCTTCCTCAAAGCCAAATGGATGTACAACGTATCACTTATACAATATACAAAAAATATGTCCACTAATGCCATATAGGCATACAATCCATATCCCTAATCTAGTCCTTTCCCACCAGGGGAAGAAAACAAGTCTCGAGCTGTCTTCGATCGTCGCGTCAATGGAGATGCAGTGGATACTATAGTCTTTCAAGTGCACTCACTTGTCCTTCTATCTAGATTCTTCTGTAGCTCGAGCTGATAAAAAAAAATTTAAGCATCAATAACTAATATACATCAAAATTGAATTATACAATGACATAAAATTGAATATTTGCTTACCTCTAGCAAGTAGTCACTATGTTCATCCACCGAAGGTGGATGCTGGCGATTTGGAGTAATAAGTCCCTACAACAATGATCAAAATAATAATTAAAATAAATACATGAATATCATTGTAAAATTTAATACAAACTATTAAAATAACAATTAAAATTAAGTGATCTCTTTCATACCTCAGTCAGTGCTTCAGAACTAGCTACTGCTGCAGCTACTCCACGATCCAAAGTATCACAGACAAAAGGAGTCTCTGACGTCAATAACTGAAAATGAAACAAAAAAAGTATTATGCAGTTATCAAGATTACATATATTTTTTACAACCCTACTAATGAGTAAATGATACCTCCGTTAAGGTTCCACCGCATCCTTTGGTGTGTGGTGTCGAAGTCGAAGCTCCAACATTCAACTAGTGCACATGTACATGGAAAATTATAAGATAACCATTCATATAAGAACGTACTACTGACATGTTAATTATAATGCATTATTACATATATACTTGTTGACTCAATGGTGACATCACAAAGCTAGGTGAAAGAATGTGATCATTGTGCCTCTAAATTTTGATCATAATTTGTGTACTAATTTAGTTATTCATTTATTTATTAATTAAATATAATCAAGTAAATAAAATTAACATGAAAATAAAGATACCTCAATGAAAGTGGCACGATGCCCTTCCCTGTCTGTTGTGAATGTTGATGGTCCACCAGTGAATGTCTAATGCACATGCACAATAAGTTATGATACAATTATTCATATAATTACATAATAATCAAATATATTAATTAAAATATTTTATTCGATACATGTGGAACTGACGGCAATGTGTAGAAGGGGACATTGGGATCATTGCCACTGCCACTACCATCGCCACTGACACTTTTTCCCTAAATTTTCATCATAATCAATAGATACTAAATTAATTAGTTATTCTTTTATAAATGAAATATGATCAAAGAAATTTAATGAACTTGGAAATATCTACCTGTGTGTCAATGCCAAATGTCATATTTAGAAAGCTATCCGTCATCATTCCAAGATCCTCTTCCTCTCTCTCGCCAATGCCAAATGTGCACAAGCATCCACATGACCAAAAAATATGCCCCCTCGAAGATTGACCATGGTCACCCTCAACTAAAGGAGTGGTACACTGAATGAGAGTCTGTGTTAGAGCACTAATAGTGCCTAGTGTGTCCGCCTCTACATGTTCCTTCACAACGGAAGGAATAGTAACATGATCCACCTGTGGCCTTCCAATAGGAACCCTAGGTGCGTTAGGGTCATGATGTGCTCTTGTTCGATCAAATGATGACCCCCTTCCTCTACCCTGAGAATCTAGATAGTCAAAATAATTAGGCGCCTCCTTGAGTACAAACTTGCAATAGAGTTTCCTCAAGAAATATATAGGAACCTCATGATTGTTACAAGGAGGCGAATCAAAGACCATCCACCATGTCTACCAAAAAATGTTTTTAATGTCTTCATTTAAGCACCAATGAATTGGGAACCTCCTTTTTGTAGTTCTAAGAGTATCTGTGTCCCCTAGTTTTTTAAAACTTGCAAATGTTATTGTTTTGTGATTTTTTTCTTTTTTATGTTCGCATAAGATAATTTATTGGCATAATATTGTTTTTGTTCTTCTCTTTTATCCCGCCATAAATTAATTTTCCCACTAACTGAGCTTATGTGGGTCAAGATTACTTCCAATGATTTTGCAAGTCTTTCCCTTTCAGAATTTGTACCACTAGAATCTTTTAACCTAGTAATTAAAGATTCTAATTCTTTTTGCCCTCTTTCAATTTGGTTCACCAAATTTTCTTGTGTTCTAGGAGGAGGTTTTTGATTGGCGGAGGCAATTGAGGTTCATTTTCTTAATTTGTTTCTTCATTTGGTTCTTCATGAGGAGACAGAGGGTTTGGTGGAGAGTTTGGTGGAGGGTTTAGTTGAGGGAGATTATTTCTTCCTGGCAATTAAAAAAATAATTTTAAAATCTTCATTACACACAAATTTAAACAAAAAACAAATTTTAACAAAACAAATTGCTACAAAACTGAAATTTTAAAACAAATAAGAGGCATGGGCTGTAAAAGCACTTACCTCTTCTTCTGGATCGAACTTGACAACATCATGGAGCCATTTGATGGATGGATGAATGAAAAAAATGGATTCACAAGCTAAAAGAAGAGTGCATGCGCGCTTGGGAAGCCCTTCTTTGTGCATATACCCCACCACTTGTACTTTTTCTATCATCAACATTTCTAGCCCAATCTACATCAGTGTAAACTCTCAATTAAAAAAAATTATTCTTCTTGTAGTACAATCCATAATCCTTTGTCCCTTTTAGATATCTCAGTATTCTCTTTACTGCCACCATATGATTTTCCTTAGGATTGGCACAAAATCTTGCCACAATCCAACTGCTAGGGCCATATCCAGTTTGTTGTGGACAACATATTGTAGCTTTCCAATCATAGATCTATACAGGGTTTGATTCACTTCAATGCTATCATTAGTTTTAGATAGTTTCTGTCCAATGGCCATAGGAGTACTTACTGGTCTGGAATCCTCCATACCAATTTTTTTAATTATTTCTTTAAGATATTTAGATTGAGTAATAAAGATACCTTTCTCCATCTGATAAACTTGTAAACCAAAAAAGAATTTTATCTCACCAAACATAGACATTTCAAACTTAGTTTGCATCTCATTTGAAAATTTCTGACATAGGACATCTTGTCCTCCAAATATGATATCATCAACAAAAATTTCAGCTAACAAAATCCCTTTACCTTCTTCAGTTTTCATATACAGATTGATGTTTTCATTTGTTCTTTTAAATCCAATCTTTATCAAATAATTATGCAGTCTCTCATACCATTCTCTAGGGGCTTGTTTCAATCCATACAACACCTTGTTCAGCTTGAAAACCATAATTTTCTTATTTGGGTCAACAAATCCTTTAGGTTGTTTAATGTATACTTCTAATATGTCATTCAGAAATGTAGATTTGATATCCATTTGATTTATTGAAATCTTTATATGCAACATATGCAAGTAGAGTCCTCACTCCTAATCTTGCTATAGGTGAAAATGTTTCCCCATAGTCTATTACTTCTTGTGCACAACCCTTGCATACCAATCTTGCTTTATTTCTTGTGACTTGTCTGTGTTCATTTAGCTTGTTTCTGAATACCCATTTTGTTCCAATAACATTCTTATCTTCTGGTCTCAGCACTAGAGTCCAGGTATCATTTTGCATCATCTTAAATGGAAGTGCTTCCATGTTAAGAGTGTTTATCCCTCTGAGTAAGTGGTCTAGGGTCATGTCAAGCACCTTGAGTGGGTCTTTGCATGGATCTGGTTGTTTCCCCCCTATTCTGCTTCTCTCCCCTTATTTCCAGCCTATTTCTAACAACTTTTCTCTGAGAAACTGAAGATCTTGACTTTTTGGGTCAAGGATGAGTTGAAGGTTCAAGGATGACCTTGACCTTGACCTAGGTTAAGGAAAACCTCGTCCCTAACCCCAGGTCCAAAATTTAGTTTCCAAAAGTTTCAGATGTTAGGCTTTGGAAAGATTATTTTCACACTTCTGGGTTGGTTGTTTTGAATTTTAGAATGGTAAACTCTTAAATTGCATTTGAATAGGGTTAAAATGGATTCAACTCTATTCAAATGTAAAGGGAAGGGGGGAAATATGAGATCTATTCCCTAACCCAAATTCCCAAAGAAGAGATCCAATTTGATCAACCAAAAGGTTAGTACACTATTTAATCAATTTATGGAGAATATGGAAGAGAGAGAGAGTAAATCCAATATTTCCCTATTGAAGGAATTTTATGCTTGGAATATGAAATAATTAAAATACAAATACTAACCTCAAATTAGGGCAGATCTGGAAAATGTTAAATTCTAATGTCTGTGTGTACTTTCAGGCAATTTTGAAACCTATTGTGGACTAGAAATGCTGAGACAGAGACAACCCAGAAATATTTCTCCAAGATGAGCTTAGGTCAGGTTTGACCCTCATAAAAGGTCAAATACTACATTCTTTATTTGAAGTCTGATTCAAATTTTGTTCATAGATCTCGAAAGTTTGTCGAAAAGGGTATCCAAATTCGCTCTCAGATTTGAAATTCTGCACCTGTACCTACAAGAAAATGGGGGTTTTTGTTGTTTGTTTGAGGGGTTTGCCTTGGTCAAACCCCGATTGAGAATCAACCTTACTATTGAAATTGAAATAGGAATGCTAGCAAGTAGTAGAAAAGGATCTAACAATGAAGCTATGCAATTCAAGAGATATGCAATTGTATTTTAAATGTAAACAAGTATATTGATATGAAAGCTTGAACAAAACAATAAATGTAAATCAAACCTCCATGATTGTATGCTTGGAATCCACCTTGAAGGAAGAATGAAATGGATCTTGAAGATGTACAAAGGATCTTGAAGGAAGATCACACAATCATGATGGCTAGATCTAGGGTTTGAATGATGAATCTTGAATGCTTCAACCAAATCCCTTCAATGGCTTGAATGCTTGAATCCTTGATCTTCAATGGAGAAATTGGATGGAGAAAAGGACTTGAATTCTTCAACTTGATCACCTTGAGAGAAATTGCTTGATTGTGGATGAGATGTTCTCACAAAACTTGATGTGAAAATGAGAGGGGAAGGCCTCCTTTTATAGTGAACTAGGGCAAAATCCTCTAGAGGGGCCACCTTGGAGAATTAAATCCCAATTAGGTCCTAACCTTTAAAAAATATACCTAGATTAAATGCAATTAAAAGATTTACCATCCCGAAACCTAAAATGGTTAACTCGGAGGTGGGAAAATAGATATCCCGAAAGCCTAATGCTTGAAAATCTAGGATTCTGAAAATTTGAATGAGGGGGGAAAAATCAAGGTTGGACCTAACCTAGTCAGGTTCGACCTCGATCCTGACCTATCAGGATCAACCTCAAATTTGACCTTGGGCCTAGATTCAGTTAGAGCTAGGTCAAGAGGTCCTAGGGTTGCCCAAAAACCTAGAAATGAAATCAGTTCAGGATGGAATGCCAGGGATATACATAAAATCCTATGATTATTATGATGAAATCCAAGAGGACCTATTTCTGAATCCTACTTAGAAAATAGAGCCATGGAAGAGGGAAATTAAGGAGAATCCTCAGGATCCTAACCCTAATTTCACATAGAATGGAGAAATCCAGTGCAGAAAAGAAGTGGAAAGCGGGGAGAAAGCTAGATCCAAGAAAAGATCAATTCAAGGTGTTCAACATGACCCAAAACCACTTACTCGGAGGGCTAAATGCTCTTAACATGGAAGTGCTTCCATTTTAAGATGATACAACATTTTGTTAGAGTAGTCTTATGTTAGCTAATAATTAAATCATTTAATTATTAGTTTATCATACTCTAGGCTTAAGTTTCACTTAGGCGCTTTATAATTCTTTAGGGTTTTAGCCTTTAGGGTTTCGTGTTTCCTTTTATAAGGATTCACTTCTTTCATTTCAATAAGGAGATTGTATTATTTTCATCATTGTTAATAGAAGCTTATTTCTGGCAACATGGTTTTGCAGTCTCTGGCCTATTGGCCGCCATAGCTTTCTGTCTCTTTTTGCTTCTTCTTTGTGACAGTCTTGCATGCAGGTGTTCTTGGGATGATTTGCGTTTGTCAAATCTAACATGGTATCAGAGCTCTCCTGTTGTTCGCTATTCGAGTTTTATTGAAGCACAGAGGGTTTCAGAAGTTTTTTTGTGGATCTGGGGGGGAGCCAAAATTTGGCTCACCTTGGGCAAAAACGGACACCACCATTGTGTCCGGAAGGCCCAAGAACCCCTAAATCCATATAAAATTTGTCCATTTTGGACACAGTGGCATCTGAGGCAAATTTTTTTTGCATACCAGGGCCGTACGGCCCTGGCACGCACTCCGAGGCGGGTACACGGCAATTTTTTTTTATTAAAAAAAATATTTATTAAGGGCGCCGCCCAGCGGCCACCCCCGCACCGCCCAGCCGCAACCGCAGCCGCGGCCACCGCCCGAGCGGCCACCGCAACCGCGGCCCCCGCCCCTTGCAGCAGCCTCGGCCCCGCCGCCCGCGCCCTCTGCTCCGCCGGCCCTCCCACCGCCGGCACCAGCGCCGCCCTCGGCCCCGCCGCCCGTGCCCTCTGCTCCGCCGGCCCGCCCATCGCCGGCACCAGCGCCGCCTCGCGGCCCCCGCTCCTCTGCAGGCTTCGCCCGGCCCACCGCCGCTCCGCTGGCCCCCGCCGCCGGTGGCGGCCCGTTTCAGCCCCCGCGGGCTCATTTCCCAGCAGCCCAGTCATATGACCGACCAGGGGCTGCGGCCCAGCCCCCGGAGCGCGCCATGCGCCCGGGGGCCTATTTTTTTTAGCCCGTGGGGCTCCTTTTTGGCCTTTTTGGGGGTACCTGGGCCTTTTTCGCTCTACAGGGAGCATACGGGGGTCTTTTTCTGACTTCTTTATATCGTCGGAAAGCTCTTTCCGAGCTCTTTCCGATGATGGAGGTTAGGGTTTTGGGTTCTACCGTTTCAATATCTTTTTTTGCTGTTGAAGTCTGATGTCTTTTTTTGCCTTTCGGGAGTCATTTTTGGCTCATCCGGACTCCTTTTTCGGCAAACGAGATATCGTCGGAAAGCTGGTTCTGTGTACTATTCAGTGGCAGAGGTATTTCTTCTAGATTCTGCTCCAGGTTTTCACTCCTCTGAGCTATGCAGTTTATGCCCTCTGGTGGTGTGCTTGGTTCTACAGGTCCGGGGATCTCTTCTTCTGGTTTCTTAGTGCACTCTTCTTTCTGACTTCTGAGCTTGCATGCTCATTCTGATGTATCTTTGTTCTGTAAACGCACTGAGATAAAGTGCCCTCTTCTGCATTTCTGGGATTTTTTTCACCTGGTTCAGTTTTAGTATTCGCACTCTGTTATAAAGTGCCATGGGGGGATTCTGATGCATTTGCCACTATAGGCGCATCCACTCTTGTCAAGTGAGCATACCTTCCATGACATTAGCCCATGTAGACTATGTCTATGACACCACCCTTTATCCTATGTGTGTGCTTCTGTTGCACTGTTGGTGTTCCTGGTTCTTCTTCTGCAGCTGTTTCTGGTACTGCATTTCAGTGTTCCTGTCACCTCTCCCAGTTCAGCATTATGGGGGGGTTCACCTGTTGGTTCTATTGCTTCCTGGTTCGATTGATCAGCTCTTCAGACACTTGTCTTCTCTACCTGGTCATGCACTTCAGTGGGGGTTCCAACAGTATCTTCTGACAGAGTTTTCAGACATGCTTCAGAGGAGTTTCTTGCTCTCTTCTTGTTCCTTTCTCTCGGACATCTTTTGCTTTATGTTTGGGTACCTGATCAGGCCTTGTTGCCGGGACCCATCTTTCCTGCTTTCTGCAGTAGTTTAGCTTTTTTTGCTTCTCCCTAAGTTACACTTAAGGGGGGGTGTTAGAGTAGTCTTATGTTAGCTAATAATTAAATCATTTAATTATTAGTTTATCATACTCTAGGCTTAAGTTTCACTTAGGTGCTTTATAATTCTTTAGGGTTTTAGCCTTTAGGGTTTCGTGTTTCCTTTTATAAGGATTCACTTCTTTCATTTCAATAAGGAGATTGTATTATTTTCATCATTGTTAATAGAAGCTTATTTCTGGCAACATGGTTTTGCAGTCTCTGGCCTATTGGCCGCCATAGCTTTCTGTCTCTTTTTGCTTCTTCTTTGTGACAGTCTTGCATGCAGGTGTTCTTGGGATGATTTGCGTTTGTCAAATCTAACACATTTAATCTAGGTCCATTCCTAGGGGTTAAGGTTAATTGGTATTTGATTCTCCAATGTCAGCCTCTCTAGGAGTTTGTTCCCTATATCACTATAAAAGGAAGTCTTCCTCTCTTATTTTCTCCATCTCATAGCATCCGATTTTCATGAGCATCCATTATCAAGAAGTAATCAAGTGATCAAGCAAGCAAGAAGGAGAAGGAAAGAAAGAAAGCATTCATTCATCCTCAAGCATTCAAGCATTCAATTCCTCTTCTCCATTCAATTTCTCCTTTGAAGATCAATGATTCAAACATTCAAGCCATTGAAGGGATTTGGTTCAAGCATTCAAGATTCATCATTCAAATCCTAGATCTATCCATCACGGTGGAGTGATCTTCCTTTAAGATCTTTTGTTCATCTTCAAGATCCATTCATTATTCCCTTAAGGTGGATTCCAAGCATACAATCATGGAGCTTTTGATTTACATTTGTTGATGTAATGTTCAAGCTTTCATATCAACATACTTGTTTATATTTGAAATACAATTGCATATCTATTGTATATCATAGCTTCATTGTTAGATCTACTTCTACTACTTGCTAGCATTCTCTATTTCAATTCCATTATTAAGGTTGATTACAAACCAGGGTTTGACCAAGGCAAACCCCCCATCCAAACAACAAAACATTTTTCCTTGTAGGTATAGGTACATGACAACAAATTGAAGTGCAGATCTGGATACCCTTTTTGGTGACCTTTTGAGATTCGCGAACAGAATTTCCATCGGAGCTATTCCAGGTAGGGATGACCTTCATTGGGGGGTAAGATTGTGCCCCACTATCTGGGTCAAAGTTGACCTGACCTCAAAAGGACAAAAGTTTTTTGGTTTTCTCTGTCTCGGCATTTCCAGTCCATAACAAGATGCAGAATTTTCCAAAATTGTGCAGACATCAGAAAATAATGATTTCTTCATCAGCCTTCTTTCAAGATAAGTATTTCCATTTTATTTATTTTATATGTCCATAACATTTTTCATCACACACACCTCCACTACATTTAACTTATTTATCATACTATCAACCATACTCCATATTATTTCCACCTATTCATTTGAATACTATTCAAATCTATTCATTTTGGTGGTCCTATATTCCCCCTTTCATATCATATTATCAATCCTATTCTCAGCTACCACTATTCAAATCTATTCATTTTGGTGAACCCGATGAACTTACCCCTTTTCTTTTGTGGATTTAGATTCCCTATTTTTTTAGATTTGTGATTTAGTCTCTTCTTGCATTAAGATTAGGTTTATTTTATGCTGTTGCATTTTAAATTCAAAAATACAAAAAAAAATCTATATATTCAATAAAATACAAAAACATTTCTTGCATTTCATTTACTATGAAGATTCTTAAGATGCTTTGGTATGTGGTCATGTTCTTTATTAACCTTCTTTTAACATCTCTTTACCATACCTATGATGTTTATGAGAGTATCATTCACTTCATTATGTTGATGATCCTTCATTTTTCTCTTGCCTATGCTTTTGTGAAATTGACTGATACTAATCTTCCTACATTTAAAACTTTCATTAAATATTCATGTGGTAGACTTATTATCCTCTTGGATTATGTGAAGAATTTGGTAGATGATACACCATCTCCTAATCTTCCTAATCCTAATCCTATCATTCCTAATTTGATTCCTAATCTTCCTATCCCTAATCTGATACTTAATTCTCCATCTATTCATCCTCATCCTTCCCATACTTATGATGGGATTCAAGCTATAGTTTAGGATGTAGATGTGCAAGATTTCTTTGATTTACCTTCTCCTCTGATTCATGATGATATTAAAGAAAAGGGTAAAGAAACTTCTTCAAAACCTATTATTCCACCTTATTAAACCTTTACTCATGAACATGATAAACAATCACCTCATGTAGAAGCTTTACGTGATATGTACACTACAGGATAATATGATAACTAAACAAGGTTATAGAGGTTTAGGGCTTGTAGTTAATAAGCATGGTATCAAGTATCCCATTCATATACCCCCTAAGCCGGATATGCATGGTGTTGGTTGTTCACAATCTCAAAATAAGGTGGTTGATGTTAATCATCATTCTCCTCTTCATGATCTTCTCCCTACACCTATCTTAAATAACCCTAATAATCATCAAGAAGTGGCTAAGAAGGTATATGTTGAGTTAATGAATTCCAAGAAAGAAATCTTTAGACCTATGCCGATAGATGCTTTATACAAATTCAAATGTCCTTTTCATTAGCATAATACACATTTACTCACTGATTGTAAATATTTTAAATTACATGTTAGAGATAGAGCTACTTTAGGAATTATATCTCACTCTTGTGCAGTTTTACAATTCCTTCATAATTTTGATATAGGGGATTCCCCTCCTTCTGATATAATATAGATATCTTCTCCTCTTGTCTCTGGACTAGGGGGCAAGAGGTGTATTTTCATCTAGTCTCCTAGGATCCATTAGGCTTTTAGCATATATTGTGTCTTGAGCTTAATCGACATTCTTTCTATCTTATCTCTCTATGGTTTTGTATTATATTTATAATCATCCATAAATTCTATTTTCTATTCAAGATATCTTTTCTACAAACATTATTTTTGCAAAGGTATCCCTTGTCTCCATCCCTGGGGGGCAAGGTTCTTCCTTCTTTCTATTTGTCTAGGGAACTGCTTTCCTTAGCTTAGTGGTATTTATTTATATTGTAATATTATTTCATCATACTGACATATGTTTTGACTGTGGATAACCTTTTCTATGAGAGGTTGTTGTCTTAGGTCATCACCTCTTCTTTATGTTGCAAATTATGTTCTTTATAAACTCTTACCCTTGCTTTGGTGTTAGAGTTGTTTCCCTTATTCCAAAGATTCCTTTCCCTCTTCTTTGCAGGGGGCTTGATGATTGAATCTTTGTTCCCGCTTGGTTTATCTTTGAAAGATGATATTTTATCTAAAAGCACTCCTTTATGGTGGGGGTATTTTTGATAAGATCTTTTTCATTGAGGATCCTTTTTACATAAGTGACATGTTCTTTTCATGATTATCTATACTCTTGGATGTAGGGGTCAATACCCTTCACTAGGAATGTAGTATACATTGTTGTAAACATGATATCTCCTTATATTGTGAAGTAGGTATCCTCTTCCTCTTCCTCTTCCTTATCCTGTCTAGTAGATAGCCACAATAAGGAGGGGGGCATATATAGGGTCTCCCTTGTACTATAGTTTTTCAAATTACATGCTAAATCTTGGAAGGTAATACACATAAGTTGCTAAATCCTGAAGAGACACACATTTTTCAATTTTCAATATGCTAAATCTTGGAAGGTAACGCACATAAGTTGCTAAATCATGAAGAGACACACATTTTTCAATTTTCAATATACTAAACCTTGGAAGGTAATGCACATAAGTTTCTAAATCCTGAAGAGACACACATTTTCAATATGCTAAATCTTTCGAAGGTAACGCACATAAGTTGCTAAATCCTGAGGAGACACACATTTCATATTCATAGTGATACAAGAAGGTGGATCTATGGGTATTCCAGAAGCCTTCAGAAGATGCATTACAATTGCAAGCATAGTTTATGGGTGAACTATCAGGTTTGGCCACCTGTTTGGCTCTCCCTCCCTTGGTGATTCACGGTAAGGTGGGCTTCTTACTGGGTGAGGTAATCACTTTCTCTTTTCTTTCTTTTCGCTTTCATGCTAGTAGGACTGGATCATGAAGCTATGTTATTTATAGTGTTGCTCTTGTCTTTCTTATGTAATCATTTATGCTTTTATGATAGCTTTCCAAATATTATATTAGTATAAGAAATATTTCTTAGCAAGGTTTCCTGTACTAGTTAATTTGGGTTTGTTTGTACTAACCCCTCTTTTGTGTTGCTTTTAGTTTTCTTTTCACACCCTCGTGCATGTATTTTGAGTTAGAATCCTTAGCCTGGGGGCTTGTGTCCTTAACTTGTAATACCCCAAAAATGGGCTATAAGTTCATTAACCTTCTATATCAACAATTCAAATGAAATCGACATCAAAGTCTTAATCTAAGGCACATCTAAACATCATCGAATCATAATTGATTATCTTAAATTCTGCATCAGGGAATATTCCTAATCATCATAATTATCTTTAATTTTATAATTATTTGGCAATAAATCACATTTATCCTAAAGTTTGATTAATTGAATATTTTTATATTTAATTAATTAGATTTAATATTTTCCACTTAATTGTTTAATTAAATTTAATTCTATCTATTATTAATTGTATTATTTAATTTTGACAATAAATCCAATATCCTATGAATAATTGTTTAAATCTTTATTTAATTAATTAAAGCAAGTTGTCATTATTTAATAATATAGTTTTTAATAAAAGTTTGATTAAATAATTGATTAACCCATAAATCAATTATTTTATTTTTAAAAGCAGTTAAGTTGGAAATAAATCACTTTATTATTAAATTAATTCATAAATAAAACATGCACAATCATAAAAGCAAGCAACTATCAATTATCAATTAAAGCTAAACTCTATTTTGAGTTAAAACTTAACTTTTGCATGTTTTTGTGACTTAATTATCTATTATTATCAGATAACTCAAAAATCAAGCTGAGTTATTTGAGTGATTTATGGATTTTATCCATGCACCTCCAAAGCCTTGGATTTCTATAAAAACAAGGCTCAGCTCTTCATAATTCATCTCTCAATCATCTCGCAAATTGCAAACTTACTCTACAGGAATCATAGCATATCAGATTTGGAGAATTTGCACAATTGGAGCTTGAAAGAATCAACTTGTGAATTCAAAGCTTTGTGAGATCAATTTCAATTGCATAATTTTTATATCTTAGCATAGAATTTCATAGTTTTCATATCATTGTTAGATCATTTAGCATTCATTTCATATCAATTTTCAATAGCATTCATAGCATATCAATTTCATCTAGCATAGATTCATATCAAGTTTTTCATTCCTTATTGCATAGAAAATCCAAAAAAATAGATTAATTACATTCATATCTCATATCTAGATCAATTGCATTCAAATCCTTCATTTAGGTGTCGTCTAGGTCACTGATCTCGATTACAATCTGAGAACATTAATCTCGCACCTACTAGAAGGTAGTAAATCGCTTGGTTAGATTAGATTTCAATTTTGCACGATTTTGATTATCACTAACCTCTAATGTTTTACTGAGTGTTGTGTCTACAGATCAGGTACAATTTTCACACACATATTTCTGGCGCCCACCATGGGGCAACCCACCTTTGCATGCTGATTTTGATTCTTGGAGCTAAAACTCTAAAGTTTCAAAGATTTAATTTTATCTCCCAAATGGCTTGGATTTTTGGTCTAAAATTTGTTTTGGAGCTTGGAAACATATCAAGGAAGCTTCAAAAAAAAATTTAAAATTTTTTGAATTATTTTGAATTTTTAATAATTTTTTTTCAATTTTTCATAAAAAATTAATATCTAACGCAAATCAGCATATTTTTCTAAAATTTTTACATTTTTAGAAAGCTCTTCAAATTCTACAGGAGGTCTATTATTTGTGTTTTAAATTTAGATGCAATTTAATAGCTCAAATAGTCAATTTGCAAAAACTATTCTATTTTGATAAAATGGGTCTCTAGGGCACAAATGAAGAGATTTTTCTAAAATTTTTGCATTTTTGGAAAGCTCTCTATTTTTTAGTAGGGATCTCTATTCTAAATTTCTATTTTTGTGGCCAAAATCATATCAAAAAAATTAGATCTTGTTGACTAGGTCAAATGTAGTGCAAAAAAATTAAAATTTTATGATGGGTATGCACTTATTTTTCATATGATTCAATGCATGATATGAGTTGTCATTTGGATTAATTTATGGTTATTATTGCTCCTAAAAATTGATTTTTAGAGCTAACCCTATGGTTTTCATAAGTTGAATATATTTTGCATATCTTGTTTGCTTGTTTGCTTGTTGGAGAGTTCGTCACTTGCTTGCATGGAAAAGCTCAACAAAAATTGCTAAAAATCAGGTAGAATCTACTAAGCGCGTTGCGAGGATCACAAGGTATTTGCCTTGTTCTAAAAAAATTTCAATTTGGACTTAAAATAAATCTCTTATGTGTCAAGCTTGTGTGCATCTTTTCATGCTTTTGATCTATTTCTACACACTTGCATAATTTGATACTAGGTTGTGATCCCTTAAGGATTCATTAAGTAGTCTTAGAATACTTGTGATTGATCTTGATTGCTATCTTGGGTTATTGGACTCGCTAATCTGCTGGCCCCTCATTTTCGCCCCGTGGTTGCAATCTCAGCGCCATAAAGGGGAGGGGTCAACATGACAGAAGCGTTAAGTGTTTCACTTGGCAACCCTTTTGTGCTTTTAGGAACTCACTTGTTTTCTAAGTTGTGGACTCATTTTTAGCTTGTGTAAGGTGTTAAGTGTTCCACCTTGTGGACTCATCTCATATTTTATTTAAGTGTTAAGTGTTCCTCTTTCTACTTTTTGGATGCTTTTGGTAGATTTTCTTTCAAGAATATATCTGTGCTCACATAGTAATCAGGCCCTATGAACACTATTCATGATTCTTGAGAGATTGGATTCCTAGAGAAATCTTTCTTGATGACAGAATCCTTGTAGGTAGGGAGGATACTTAGTGCGTTTCACATTCAACTTGGTTAGTGCATCTTCTCTTATTGATCGACACATTCTCTCTCCGGAGAGGTTGATAGATCACGTAGGGTTGATATCACGAGCTTTGGTGAATCAAAATTGGTTAGTGCATCTTCTCTTATTGATTGATACATTCTCTCCCTGGAGAGGTTGATAGATCACGTGGAGTTGATATCACAAACTTTGGTGGAACAAAACTTTGTCTTAGCGTGTCGGATTAATCTGCTTGCTTTATTTGGGTTAAAAGTGAAGAGGTGTCAAAACCTTGAATCTAGAGCCAAGTCCCCTTGTGGTATAAATCTATGAGTCACCTTTAGAGAGGGTTAACCATAGTGGACAATCCCTTCACAGGGCAAACTGCGTTGACGGAACCTCAAGCGGTAATAGCCATTTTCGCCATGGTAGTGATAGCCACTATATAAATGTCCTTGTGGAAGAAATCTCCATGGGTATGGTTCATTGTTGGGTTGTCAGATCTCCCTAGCAGCTCTTGAAGATTAAGTTCTCGGATTGTGTCAAAACCCTGGTGCGCCGGGATTGGAGTTCACCCCTTTGAATCATAAAAGTTGCAGAGTCAAACCATTACTAAAAACCCTAGAGAGGCCAATTTTTCATTTTCAGGTATATGTGTGTTATTGCAAAACTTTTCAGAACATACACAATTAGCGCTTCTGAGGATTAGAACGAATAAGTCACTTGATTGTTCATGTGCAAGGTTTCTTTTGCCCTTGTTCATTATTTTCAGACATGCTTGAAATCACGTGCTTGCTATTTTACATGCTTGTTTATCTATCTGGTTATTGAAAATGGACAAATTTGTTACAATCCTCAAATCTGGACATTGAAATTTGCAAACAATTTGAATCTGAAAACTCAAAATTTGCAAAATCTGAAGTAAAATCCTTTTCTGGAGTCAAAAGTCATCTCAGGAAGTCAAAAGTCATACAAGTTTTGTCAAGTGTCATTTCAGTATTGCCCACCTGTCGTATGATTGAGAACCCAGTGTCGTACGAGTTTTCATGCCAACAAATCCAAGGAAGTCAAAATCCTGTTAGCAACTGTCGTATGATATTTACAACTATCATTTTATTGCTACCTAACTGTCATACGAGTTTTACAACTGTCATTTCATTGCTACCCAACTGTCGTACGAATTTAGCAACTATCGTTTCATAGACTACGCAGTGTCGTACGAGTCTGCAGAGTGTCGTTTGGAAAAATTTGAGAGAGTTGTCAGAAATTGTCAAATTGCAAGATATCCAATGTTTCCAGCCTAGTTCCAGAATCTGTCAAAAATATCATTGTGTCAAGAATAGAGCAGTAGCTATTGAGCATTCTACCATTTTCTGAGTTTGATCTTTTGAATCCGATCTAGTCTTCTATTTGATCAATTTGAGTCCTTTTTATCTCGTGTCAAAATCTTGTCATAACTATCAATCTTCAATCAATCTTCAAAAATAGACTAAGTGTTGAGAACTCGTGTCTGCTATCTTTTGGGCGATCTATCCCATACATCCAAGGCACAGTTTCCTTCACCCACATCTTATCAAATCTTCAAAACTATCATAATCTTGACAAGGTTGCGTCATCCGATTTTCTTGAATCAAATTGTTCTTCAGTTGTCTTCGTCCTTTTCTTCTGTTTCATTCAAAGTTAATGGTGGAGACCAGAGCTTTTTCACACAAGAAATCAGAAGAAACATCTCAGAACTTACTTTTGACCAATACCCCGGGTCCAACTCTTGAACAACTCATCAAGTCAGGTATCTACGAAGACGACGGTCTCGGTAACTTTCGATTGAAAACTGGTTACATACCTCCTTTATCAACTCACAGAGGTAATCAATAAACTCCTCCTCAATCTATTCTAGGGAGCCCAAAAACTCCTATCATGTCTCAAGCAAGGACAAACCACGGTTCTCTAGGAGGAGGGTCCCAAGGACACCATTCTCAACATAATGCCGACCAAGAACCTACCCCCTCTGAAATCTATCGATGTCAGAATGACGATGAATTCAAGAGAATGATGAGGCATTTCTTGAAAGTGGATAGATAGGCATACTTTTTACAATTAGCCCAGGAAGGGGCTAAGCTTCCTCCCAACTTTAACATTGATGATATAATCACATATGAGGAAGAAACTCCACTCACAGCTATGACAAAATAGATGCATGCTATACAAGTTGAATTTAACAATCTTAAGAAGGAGAAGGAACCCAAGGAGTTCTCCATGGAGGCCCTATGTCCTTTCCTGTTCGACAAAAACTTGTATATGCCACCATTCCCAAAAAGAGTGGAGATGCCAAAGTATGACAAATATGACGGACACTCTAATCCTCAAGATCATGTCAGAGAGTTTTGTACGCAATCCATGGAATTCATGCATGAACTGACTTATCTAATGGGTCTTTTTCCTAGATCCTTGGGAGGAGCATCCATTTAGTGGTTTTCAAGATTACCTTCTACGATCAAAACTTTTGAGGAATTGATTAAATTGTTTTATCAACAATATTCCTACAATATTCAACATTCGGTCACCATGATCGATATCTGTAACCTCAAGCAATATCCAGGGGAATCATTCCTAACTTTCCTCAAGAGGTGGAGAAAGAAGTTCTCTCTATATGCTAGACAAATTTTTGAAATGGAGAAACTTGAAATCTTTATCAATAACCTTGTTCCAGAGCTCAATTATCCATTACAAATGCAAGATCATGTATCTTTTGATAAAATGGTGGATAATGCAATCAAGATTGAGAAAGTACTTGTCAAGAAAGGAGAAATCACACTTCAAAAGGACAAGTCTGAATCTGGATCTAGCTCAAAAGATAAAAACAAGAGCTGGAATAGAAACAAAGGTATCATCTCTGATGGTGTTGTTGATACTATCCGCACCCCATCAAAGGCACCGGCCTACAAGCTCACCCTTGCCACCAAAGCCATTGAAGCTTCAGAGCAAAAATCTACTGAACCATCTCCAAAGAAGCCATTCAAACGATGGGATAATAAATGAAAGTTTACTCCCCTGGGAGAATCTTTGGAATCTGCCCTGAGAACCCTGATATCTGATAACATGATCTCTTTACCAACAATCTAAAACCCTGATCCGTATCCAAAACCATATTGGTGGAAAGATAATGAATACTGTGCTTTCCATCGGACTAAAGGCCACAGAACTAATGGATGCTTCCACTTGAGGCATACTATTCAAGACTTGATAGATCAAGGGGACATCATGATCGATAATCCTACCAGAAATAATGATCACATAGCATTTACAGAACCATTTCCACAACATGGCAAAGGATTTTCCACTTCTCAGCCTAACATGGGGGCAAAAGTCAACTATGCCTACCCTAGAAACAATGCTGTCATCAATATGGTTGAACCATGTCTCTCTGAGAGCTGCAATGTCATCATGATTATACGAAGAGACATAAATCATTCCTCAGCTAATGTGGTTACCAGATCACAAGCTCAGGCTCATCTGAAAGGACAAACACCAAGTTCATCTAATGTCCCTAAGATACCTTTCAATCTCACATCTGCTTCTAAATAGAAGGTTGCCTCGAAATCTTCCAGTCCAAAGGATACAAGACCTACATCTTACAACATCATCCAACAACTCTAGCATACCAATACCAAAATCTCTATCTTTGAGTTACTTCGAATATCTCCAGCTCACAGAGATATCCTAGACAAAGCTTTGCTCGGATCTAATGTTCCTGATGATCTAGATCTAGACAGGTTCCAGACTATGGTTGGTCATCTAACGTCTCCAAAATATATCTCCTTTTCAGAGGAAGATGAAAACTCCCTAAGTCACCCACATAATCAGCCCTTGCACATAGAAGTCTTGATTCAGAACCATCGAGTCAAACGTGTGTTGATAGATGGGGGCGCAGGCCTCAACATTTGTTCTTACAACTTAATCACACAGTTGGGATTCTTAGAGATGGCTATTGATCCTCGAAAGAAGATCACCATAAAAGCCTATGATGAACAAGAAAGAGCTTCTAAAGGCACCATTGTCTTACCTATCCGAGTGGGTCCGGTCATCAAAGATACCACATGTCAGGTGCTTGATCTACCATTGGCTTACAATATCCTTCTAGGGAGACCCTGGATACATGAAATGCAAGCTATTCCTTCTACGTACCATCAATGCTTGAAATTTCCCTATGAAGGAGTGGAGGTTACTATCCCAGCAGATCTGAGTACAAATTGTAATACATTGAAGGAAAGTGTTGATAAGCTTGTTCCCAATAACAGAGAATCTTCCATCAAGAAGCTAAATGTTGCTTCCACATCTAAGATGGATGACATTGCTAAAGAGATCAATATCAAAGAAAATGGGATGGGAGAATACACTATAGAGCCAGTCTTGTCTCTGACATCTCTCCCAATCTCACCTAAGTCGTATGGACAATCCTTGAAGCAGTCTAAATCAGAACCTAAGGAACCTATGGAAGCATACAAAAGAAATTTTGTGGCGGAGCAAGTATCCAAACAAGAATTTGAAGAGGATGAAGCTGTGCTTGCATGGCTATACAAAGATGATTCTGAATCCAAAATTGTTCAAACTAGTGAATCTGTAGCACCTAAAATCCCTTCTAATTCATATGGTCCAGGAAACAAATTGATAGCCAAGATGGGATATTCCGGTCAAGGACCTCTAGGAATCAGAGGAAAGGGTCTTGTGACACCCATTTCACATATTGGTAGAGCCAACAAAGATACTGGTGGCTTAGGCTTTAAGAAGAAAACCTATCATCTCAAAGGTGGTTGTTCTCATGTCATAGAACAAATTGCACCAAGAGAACCCCTTCTCAAGAAAGAAGAGACAGAACCCTCAGATGATGATTTAGATAGTTCAGAACTCATCCCCTATGAAAAATTGCCTAAAGAGATCAAAGATCTTCTTGATGATAAAGATGATCCTATCAAAAGAATTAATGTAGTAGAAACACAAGAACCTACTGTAGCACAAGAGATGGTTGCACCACAAGAACCAGCCAATCTCGAAGGTGATCAAACTGATCCAGAAGCAGAGAGTAGTTATTTTGACACTGATTCCCATGAATATGAATTCAAGTCAGCGACTGAGGGTAATGCTTCTTGGGGTATTCATCCTGATTTAACACATTTTCTAAGATTTCCTAGAGATCCTGAATCAGAAGCTGAGTCAAATGACTATGAATGGGGTGCCATTCCAGAAGAAGATGAGCTTATAATAGAGAAATATATTTATGTTATTCACCAATATGTATCTCAACCCAACGTAGGTCTAGAGCCAAACAATGAACTTAACGTGTCTGATCCACCTATGGCTGAAGAGGACTCCCATGATGATGTTGAGCCTATTCATGAATTGAACATTTTGAGCTGTAATATCACCTTTGAACTTGAGCATCGGGTTAGGACCAATGATGACATATCCACATCTGTGAACACCATATCCCAAGCCTTTCCTACTTTAACTATCCAACGCCTTGATCTTATCGACCAAACTTCCACAAACCCAAACCATGGTATTTATACCTTCCTGAATGACTATGCCCTTACTTGTTACCTCAATGTAGTCGAGCCTATGAGGACTTCCATCAGTGAACCGAGCGTCAGCATGACCGAGTCGGACATCAAATATCTTAGTCAAAAAAATAAAAATAAAAAGAAAAAGAGTTCTGAGGGTGAAAACCACTTTGTGGCAGTCTCAGAACCTATAAAAGTAAAAAGAAAAGACGTATTTGAAGGTGAAAACCTCTCTGAGGGGCCTAAGGATGAGATATTTGATGTCCTTCTGAGTCATTTACAGGATAGATCTCCAGTTCTGATTGAGCCAACTCAATCCATCAATTTAGGTACAATAGAGGAACCACAATTGGTACATGTAGCACAATCTCTATCAGAAGAAGAGAAACAAAAATTCACTACATTCTTATCAGACAAAAAGATCAACTTTGCATGGAAATATTTAGATATGCTAGGATTGGATCCCAATCTCATTATGCACCATCTATCCATTGCTCCTGGAGTAAAACCAATCAAACAAAAACTGAGAAAGATGCATCCTCATGTTGCACTCTTAGTCAAAGTAGAACTAGAAAAACTCCTAAAAGTTGGATTCATCCATGTCATAGACTATGCTGAGTGGATCTCTAACATTGTACTTGTTTCAAAACCAGATGGTTCAATCAGAGTGTGTACAGACTTTAGAGATGTGAACAGAGTATGCCCTAAGGATGACTTTCCACTACCTAACATTGATATGATAGTGGACATGACCGCGGGCTATGAAATGTATTCCCTTATGGATGGTTTTTCTGGATACAACCAAATCAAAATTGCTCCAGAAGACCAAGAGAAAACTGCATTCACATGTGCGTGGGGAACCTTCTGTTGGAATGTTATGCCATTCGGACTCAAAAATGCTGGAGCTACATATCAAAGAGCAATGACATCTATTTTTCATGATATGATGCATAAAATAATGGAGGATTACGTGGATGATACCTTGGCAAAATTCATGATTAGAACTGAACATCTAATAGACTTGAGCATGATCCTAGACAGAATGGAACAGTTTAGTCTTCGACTAAATCCTAAGAAGTGTGCTTTTGGTGTCACTTCTGGAAAGCTCTTAGGATACATAGTTTCAAAGAAAGGCATTGAGGTCGATCTAGCTAAGGTGAAAGCTATCATAGAGATGCAACCTCCCAAGAATATCAGTCAAATGCAAACTTTGCAAGGGAGAGTACAGTCCATCAGAAGATTCATATCACAGTTAACTGACATATCACAACCTTTCACAAAGACATTACATAAAGGTGTGACCTTTGCATGGAATGAAGACTGTGCAAAGAATTTTGATCATATCAAGAATTATCTCTCGAATCCTCCTATCTTAATGCCTCCTATTCATGGGAAGCCATTAATATTATATGTCTCCGCAACAGATACATCACTGGGGGCATTGCTAGCACAACATGATGAGAACAAAAAGGAAAGAACCATCTACTATATAAGCAGAACATTGGTGGCGTATGAAAAGAACTATTCTATGATTGAGAAAGCTTGTCTCACTGTGATCTTTGCATCACAGAAATTGAGACATTACATGTTAGCTCATACCACTCATTTGATAGCTAAGATTGATCCACTGAAGTACCTACTAAGCAAAGCTGCCCTCATAGGTAGACTAGCTAAATGGGTCATGCTCTTGAGCGAATTTGACATTGAATATGTTGAAAGAAAAGCTATCAAAGGATAGGTCATTGCTGATCAATTAGCTGAAGCACCACTATTTGATGATACACCCATGCAAATGGAATTTCCTGATTCCTCTATCATGCACCTCTCTTCTAGAACATGGCAGTTATTCTTTGATGGCTCCTACACACAGAATGGATCTGGAGCAGGCATATTGTTTATCACTCCTCAAGGATACTCGATACCCAAAGTATTTAGACTAAAGTTTCCTTGCACAAACAATATTGCTGAATATGAGGCACTTCTCAATGGTATGAAAATGGCACTACAGTGGAGAGTTACAGAGATGTACATCCATGGAGACTCACAATTGGTCATCCACCAAGTCAATCTTGTGTACCAAACCAAAGATGAAAAGCTCATTCCTTACAAGAGAATGGTAGATGATTTAAAGAAATACTTCATCTCTATCACATTTGAGCAAATACCCAGAACAAAGAATAAGGTTGCCGATGCAATGGCGACATTATCTACTCTCTTACAATAGCCTGAACATGAACTACACTATGAGTTCCTGGTGGAAGCCCTATCCTATTCTGCATATGACTCCCCTAAAACCTGCATGATCTGCACTGTTGTAGGTTATGACTCATCTCGCTACAAAAATCTATTCTCCTATCTCCACGACCAGATCATCCCTGACTCCTTTAACCATTTTGAGAAATGAAACCTTATCCGATCCGCATCCTGATATGTCATCATTGGTAATGATCAGTACAAACAAGGTCTAGATGGTACACTGCTTAGATGTTTAGAATGGGAAGAGTCTCAACATGCATTAGAGGAAGTCCACAAGGGTATATGTGGGTCACACTCGAACGGTTTAACATTAGCTTGAAAACTTATTAGGGCTGGGTACTATTGGCTTGAAATGGAGAAAGAGGCTATTAAATTTGCTAAAAACTGTCAACAGTGTCAAGTACATGGCAACTTGATTCATGCTCCAGGGAGAGATCTGATTCCCTTTACTACACAATGGCCTTTTCAACAATGGGCATTTGATCTCATAGATGCTATCCATCCGCACTCTTCTAATGGGCATACCCATATAATCACAGCTATAGATTATTTTACAAAATGGGTAGACGCTGTTCCTCTAACACAAGCAATGGGGAAACAGATCTCTATGTTCATCCTGAACTACATCATTTGCAGATATGGGATCCCTCACTCTATAATCACAGATAATGGGGGACAATTCCAAAACAAGGATCTAGATGACTTATGTGCCAAATTCAAGATTACTCAACATTGGTCATCTATCTACTATCCTCAAGGGAATGGACAAGTTGAAGCTTCAAACAAAAATCTCTTGAAAATCTTGCATAGAACAGTGAATAAAACAGGAAGAGACTGGCATCTCATGATCAATCCAGCTCTTTGGGCATGCAGAACTAGTATCAGAATGCCTACAGGGGCTACACCTTTTGTTTTAGTTTATGGGTCTGAAGCGGTACTGCCTATTGAGGTTGAAATCCCATCACTTAGAATTAGAATGCATGGACTTGTCACTGATGAAGACTACAGAGTGTCTAGGTTACAAGAACTGGAATTACTAGATGAGCGCAGGCAAGCAGCGTATGATCATCTCAGAGTGTATCAGAAAAGAATGTCTAGAGGCTACAACAAGAAAGTCTGACACAGAGAATTTCAGGTTGGTGATCTAGTCTTGAGAGAAAATCCTAAAAATCAATCACATCGAGAACACAAGGGGAAGTTCGAACCCAATTGGCTGGGTCCCTTTGTTATCACTGCTACTTTTGGCTCTGGTGCCTATCAACTCTCAATGACTGAAGGAGAACAGCTCCAAGAACCAATCAACGTTCTCCATCTGAAGAAATTCTATGCCTAAGGCATTCAGTGCTTGGTAAATGTCCTGAAAAAATCTTAAAAATCAGAAAAAGTCCTGAAAAAATGAACATCTTGGTGAAAAACTAGCAATAGGCACCTTGATGATTCACAAAAAATATCAAAAATTCAAAAAAATCAGAAAATATCAACAGTACAAAAAAATTGAAAAAATGAAAAATACAAAAAAATTGAAAAAATGAAAAATACAAAAAAAAAATTAAAAAAAATGAAAAAGTGCCTTGGTGAAAACCTGGAAATAGGCGCCTTGGTAGCAAAAATAGAATCTCTGCCAAGATGGTGAAAACCTGGCAAACGGGTGCCACTTGTTCCAAATGCTCCATCTATCAACACAATCTTGGTCTTTCCCAGCTTTCGGTCTTGCTTTAGTTTGTATATATCTCCCAGTTTGTTTCTGCATTTCTAGTTTTCAATAAGTCGGTCTGTACACAAATCTGCTCAAGCGTTTGTATCCTATCAATGTTCAAACTTGGGGGCAATCAATTTCATATCCTATGGTCTCCAGTATATCTTAGACATTTCTTATCCAGTCAGAGTCCTTTGAAGCTTCCAGTTGAGTCAGTCAGTCAGTCTCATCTCCAGAAAGGATTTTGCATCTACAACAATCAAACATCAAAACTCAAATTGAAAACAATCTGTGCTTCATGCTTTTATCTCCTTGTATGCTTACTGATTCGCATTGAGATTTTTGCATATTGTGTCCCTTTGAGCTCTTCGATGATGTCCTTTATAGGATTTAGAGAGTGATGACTGGGGGCATAATCTTTTCTTTGTCTTCTGCTTGTATGTGAAAATCTAGCAACTTTGGAAATTCCAGATTGAAATGGTGTCTGACTATAAGAGCCTCTATCTCAAATTGGATGGCCATGCGTACCTCGACCATTGATACCTAGACAATTCAAGGAAGTTTGATCTAACTATTGTCTTTTTGAGTGAGTTCTTTCTCCTACTGTGAAACACGATCTTACCTAAGGATGTGAACGATAAAGGGTCACTACGAGTAATTCACATTGGATTTAGAATGATCTCTTGACTGTTTGATGTGTTTGCCACGCAAGGCATACTCAGGTCATCACAACATTTATGTTTTGATGCTTGTACAAATTGCTATATCAAAATGGACATGATATTCAGGTCATCCTGGTGTTTATGCCTTGGTACTTATATCTAATCCGACATTCCGAAAATAAAATCGATATTCATATATCCATGGTTGTTGTCCAGTGGGTGTTGTATTGATTCTTGGGCATAAAAATCGATATTCATATGTCTATGGTTTCATAGCTAGTGGCCATTGTATTGATTTATCCGGTTACCTAAAAGTTCAATGATGATAACAAATCGACATATGATCAGTGACTAGGTCCTAGGTCTTAGGTTGCATTTCATTTTGCATGTCTCTTTGCATTTTGCATGTTTGCATGATCTCACAATGATTAAACGAACTTCAATGCTTAAATGATTCTTCAAATTGCATCTTCAAGTCTAACAAGAGCTAAATCTCACACGAAGGTTCCTCCAATGAAATAGCAAGTAGAATCCTTTTTCGGGATCAAAATTCAAATCTGAGATCATTCATATTATTAATTGCTTGCATAATCAACCTTCAATCATCACAGAAATCTAGTATTCAACTTAACTGATTATCTTACATCAAACTATCAAAATTTCAACTTGGTCAACCATGGTCAACTCATGGTCAAACCTAGTCAAACTTGGTCTCCAGGACCTCCAAACGATGCAGAATGCATTCTCGAACGTGTTTAACCACTTCTCAAATCAATTAACATGCTTCTAAACTATTAATGCTGACTTTTCTTGTCAAATTTCAATTTTAATCCCAAAGGGGGCATGGTATTGCACATCATTCAAAGTCTGTAAATCAAATTCTATTGATCAAATCTATCAATATCTTTCATCAGTAATCAAGACAAACAATCATGTCTAGTTACTGATTCATCAAAAAAAAAAGACCTCATCGCTCGGGGCAAATCTATCATCACTTGGGGCATATCAGATTCATTGATCCATATCAATCTAGTATTCTCTTAATCTTGTAATCTGTATCAGTTTTTGCAACCATTGGATCATAGTGTTCTTTCCTTGGTTCTTCGGCAACTGAAGGGTTTGGATGTGATACCTGCTAGTTCTGCTAAGACAATCGAGTCTAGAACGGGTCACTCACTTCTTATCAATCCTAAGGTTCAGAATCAGGCATTTTGACACTTTTTCACAATCATAGGTTCATTTGCTGCTACAGTGAACATTATCTTTGGTCATTCAGGACCTATTATCTCCATATCAATTCAATATCAATCAACTCCTATCTCAATATCTTTCAATCGGTTTCTATCTTGAGATCGGTTTATCTTTTGAATCAGTTTCATATCTTTATCAAACACAGACTATCTTTGAACCACTGCGCTTCGCACAGTAATTCAAAGAGGGGCAAAATGTAATACCCCAAAAATGGGCTATAAGTTCATTAACCTTCTATATCAACAATTCAAACGAAATCGACATCAAAGTCCTAACCTAAGGCACATCTAAACATCATCGAATCATAATTGATTATCTTAAATTCTGCATCAGGGAATATTCCTAATCATCATAATTATCTTTAATTTTATAATTATTTGGCAATAAATCACATTTATTCTAAAGTTTGATTAATTGAATATTTTCATATTTAATTAATTAGATTTAATATTTGCCACTTAATTGTTTAATTAAATTTAATTCTATATATTATTAATTGTATTATTTAATTTTGACAATAAATCCAATATCCTATGAATAATTGATTAAATCTTTATTTAATTAATTAAAGCAAGTTGTCATTATTTAATAATATAGTTTTTAATAAAAGTTTGATTAAATAATTGATTAACCCATAAATCAATTGTTTTATTTTTAAAAGCAGTTAAGTTGGAAATAAATCACTTTATTATTAAATTAATTCATAAATAAAACATGCACAATCATAAAAGCAAACAACTATCAATTATCAATTAAAGCTAAACTCTATTTTGAGTTAAAACTTAACTTTTGCATATTTTTGTGACTTAATTATCTATTATTATCAGATAACTCAAAAATCAAACTGAGTTATTTGAGTGATTTATGACTTTTATCCATGCACCTCCAAAGCCTTGGATTTCTATAAAAACAAGGCTCAGCTCTTCATAATTCATCTCTCAATCATCTCGCAAATTGCAAACTTACTCTACAAGAATCATAGCATATCAGATTTGGAGAATTTGCACAATTGGAGCTTGAAAGAATCAACTTGCGAATTCAAAGCTTTGTGAGATCAATTTCAATTGCATAATTTTTATATCTTAGCATAGAATTTCATAGTTTTCATATCATTGTTAGATCATTTAGCATTCATTTCATATCAATTTTCAATAGCATTCATAGCATATCAATTTCATCTAGCATAGATTCATATCAAGTTTTTCATTCCTTATTGCATAGAAAATCTAAAAAAATAGATTAATTGCATTCATATCTCATATCTAGATCAATTGCATTCAAATCCTTCATTTAGGTGTCATCTAGGTCACTGATCTCGATTACAATCTGAGAACATTAATCTCGCACCTACTAGAAGGTAGTAAATCGCTTGGTTAGATTAGATTTCAATTTTGCACGATTTTGATTATCACTAACCTCTAATGTTTTACTGAGTGTTGTGTCTACAGATCAGGTACAATTTTCACACACACATAACTAAGTGTTATTTTATTTCATTGTGAATCCACTTGGATCTTTTCTTTCTTCTCCTTTACCAAGAGTTTGCATCGAGTCCATACTCTTGCTAAAGTGGGGGCTTAATGTATCATCTTAAAATGGAAGCACTTCCATGTTAAGAGCATTTAGCCCTCTGAGTAAGTGGTCTAGGGTCATTTCAAGCACCTTGATTGGGTCTTTGCATGGATCTGGCTATTTCCCCTTATTCCGCTTCTCTCCCCTTATTTCCAGCCTATTTTTGACAACTTTTCTTTGAGAAACTAAATATCTTGAATTTATGGGTCAAGGATTGTATGCACCCTAAAATGGTCGCCTAGACTTTGGGCCCCATTTATTCAATTTATCAATCCTGAATCATTTTGATCATTTATCAATATTTTCAACAATATCAATTTCTTGATCAAATCTTAGTTTCGATCATATATTGGATTTTTATCCTTGGGCTAACCATTTATCCTAAGTCTTTATTTGATTAAAAGGAATATTTCCTCCCCTTTTAATTAAATAAAAAGCCCCACTTTCCTCTTATCCTAAGTTGCACAAATAAAGAATTATTCCTATTTTATAAAAAAGGAAAAAGCACTTTTGTCTCACATGAGGCTCAAAAGTCAACACTTCACTCTCATTGGAGGATACTTGTGCACATGGATTGCTCCTCTTTCAAGCTCCACCGCTGATTAAGACTTTTGCCTCTTAATCTCAATGGTCCATTTCACCTCATTTCTTATAAAAGGAGAGCTCTCTCCTTCATTTGCATAGATATCCATACTTTATGCTATTGTTATGCTGCAGGTTTTCTAGGTACATTTGGAGCTTTTTGAAGACATTGAAGACTTGTTGCTTTCATCATTGTGGTTGCATTTCATTTAGTTTGCTTTCATAGTTGCATTCATGGCATCTTAGTATAGATTTCCTTTTATGTAATAGATTAATCTCACATAGCTTAATTAGGGGCTTGGAATCTATTGTACTTCTTTTCATAGCTTAGTTTGCACTTCATTTGATAGATTAGTCTTGCACATTCATACTAGTTGCATTTGCATTTCATTTCCATTTAGATTCTTGGAGATATTGGCATTGTTGCCCTTGTCTTCATTGTGAATCTCTCATTGTGTGGTTGACTAGCAAGGTCACTTTCTTGTAGCTCTAGCTGAGAGCAAAACTCATAGTCCCTTGCAACTCCATGCATAGAGAGCTATGAGCCGCTTTGTGAGGCCTCACTCTTGAGTAACCTTGCATGCAATGGTTCATAGAAGTGCATATTTTAGTGTGTACATTTTTGGCGCCCACCGTGGGGCAGAGTAGATTAGCTTTGTCCCTTTAATTCTGCATTTTCCGTCAAATTTTTGTCAATTTTCGGATTGGTTTTCAGTCTCTGGTTTTTTGTCTCAGAGTATCGCGCGATACTTCTCAGAAATATCGCACGATATACCTTTATATAGATGTGCGATACTTCGCGCATGCTAGAAATATAGCCCGCTTTGAAGAGAAATATAGCGCGATAGTTCGCCCCTGACGGACTATCGCCCAACTTGCCTGGAGTGTATCGCCCACCAGTACTGAGGTATATCGCCTGGCATAAGGCGAAATATCGCGCGGACTGAGAAGTATCGCCTGGTGTCGGGCGAAGTATCGCGCGATACTGTGTCTGTACCTGGTAGTGACCTATTTTTGAGTTATTTTATCTATCTTACAAGTTTCGGGTCCTTAGCTATCTTTTTGAAATTTTCTGAAATTTCCAGCGTTTTCAAATCCGTGCCCACTCTGGAAAACGGGTGCCCATTTTTTTTAAAATTTTGCAAATGGTATCAAAAGTTTAAGTGTGATATATTGTTGGAAAGGTCTTTCCGAGCCTAATCCAACCATGATGGTTTCATTTTTAGATTTTATCATTTGATTAGATATTTTTGTAGATTATCTAATTTTTCATATACTAATCGTTGGTAGATTTTGGATTTTGATTCTCCTAACTCTTGTTGGTCTAACAAGTTGTGGTTGTAGGTGCTCTCATTACTTGAAATTTGTCAAAAGAACGCATGTCAAAGAGGGCTACTAATGGTTTTTGTAGGGCTGCCCAAGCATAAAACAAAAAAAAAAATCTTGCTTATTTATTTGCTTTCCTTTCAAAGTGTGGCATTCACTAATTGTATTAGGCATCTTAATACCTTGTTGTAGGAATTTTGAGGTGGTAGGAGAGTATGCTCTTCACCTTTGTGGTGAAACAGAAATCTTGACCCATCTTGGGATTTTGAAAGCAAGGGGGTAATTGAATATTTGCTTGGTGTGTTTGGGAGAGATTCTTGAGATAGGGGAGTATGCTCTTCACCCTTGTGGTGAATCAAAAACCTTGAACTTCAAGAGTTAATCCACTTTTTGTTTAGTATAAAAATCCTTTAGCGGGCCTGCTCTTGAGCAATCAAGAGGAACGACCCAAGTGGGGACAACCTTGTCATCATTTTCCTTGGTGGCAAGTGATTCCAACTCACTATAATCTCAAGACTATCAAGGACACCAAAAACCTTGATAGACATAACACTTGTCTTCGTTTGATGTGAGTAGCTCATGGGATTGCGACCATGGGGAAAACATTGAACAAGAATGCTTAAGGTACTCTTGAGGCCGCGAGGTCCTAGTCCTTTACGAGGAGCAAGAGGGGTGTTGTGAACGGAAACCCTTATTAAGAACCATAGATTAGAAACCACCTTTTTTAGCCACTTATCTTCTTAGTGCAAGGATTGATCCAAGTGGAATAACCCGGATCACCCCAAGATACTCACCATATGTGTCCCTTTGGTTGTGTTGTTTGACACTTCCATGACAAAGCCAATATCTCTTGTGGGCAACCACTTGGTGTGAGGCAAGGGGGCATCAAGTTGTGGGCTAAGTTGATGAGTAATGAGCCTTGTCTTGTAGGTAGATATTGCTTGAAGTGTCTTCGATTGTGTGATACCAGTGTAAACGTTCTTAACATTCAAACAATCGGTAGCATTCATAGGGTGCTTTTTCAATTTTGATATCACAAGTGTTTATCTTGGCAAGGTTTCTTTTGCCCTTGTTTCAAGTGTTTGAAGACATGTTTGATCCCATACTGTTTGCAAACCTGTCTAATTGCTATTGAATTTGTGATAGAAATTAGACATTTTCATCCTCACATTCGGAAACTTGAAATTAGACCTTAAAAACTCAAAATTTTGCACAAATTGGTCAAGATCAACATCAGTATCACATTAGCTAAGGAGAAATATTGCATTAGAAGGTTGTTCTTGGTGAGAAAGTTTATCTCTAAAATTGTGAGCTACATTCTTGGAGAATTTTAGTACTTTTATTGTCCAAATCATTTTCATTTATCTCAATTTCAATTATATTTTGGCCTAGTCCAACCTCCTGATTCAAAAGTGCAAGGATATTCATCCTTTGATTTGAAGCACCTCTTTGACAGTGTTGGTAAAGCCCCTTCCATCTTTTCATTTCTCTTTGGACAATAGAGAACTTTGATTATCCTAGTTTGGTGTTGACATTTTGTGAGGTCATCTTATCACCAAGGGTCTTTAATTCTCAGTATTCCTTGGTCAGTCTAGATCTTAGATCCTAGGTGCTGTCATGTTGCTCAACATCTCAATGAACATTATGGTATCAATTACACAAGATGGCTCTTAGTCTTCTTCTTTCTTTTCCATTTCCCATGTTCTTCTAAAGTCTTCTATTCCCATGGGAAATTCTTATTCTTCTTCTTCTTCTTGATTCTTTTCCTCTTATTATCTAGTCTACTTTCTTCTATTCATCTATTCATTTCTTCCATGCTTGATTCCTCCTCTTCTATAACCATGAATCTTGACTATCTTGTTAAGGAACCTCTCTTAAGAATAGACGATCTTGAGCTCATTGACATATTCGAAAAGTGTTGTTCCTCCAAAATTCTCATGAGTGATGAATTTATGACAAAAATAAAAGAAAAATCAATTAAATCAGATGCCTTTGCTAGAATCATACTCATGATCTCATCCAAATATTCTTCATCATCTAAATCTTCTCATCATTCTTCACCTTCCAAGTCTTATCATGACTCTTCTAGACATCATTCTCATTCTTCATCTTCTAAGTCTTATCATGATTCTTCTAAACACTATTCACATTCTTCATCTTCCAAATCTTATCACGACTCTTCTAAACATCATTCAAATTCCTCATTATCCAAGTCTTCTTCTTCCACTAAGTCTTCATTTTCCTCTTCTTCAAGATCTCGTTCTTCTTCTACTTCTCCCAAGAGTCTTACTTCTCTTCAGAAGACATACCATAAAGAGCAACATGATAGTCCTTGTGATGTCTCTTCCACAAAGAGTGACACACCTACCTTTGATGACTATGATGACTATGATGACTATGATGATGGACAATGTAGCAATACTTATGGCAACTCTATTCCTAAGAGTCCTCCTCGTCGTGTGCTTAGGCTTACTAAAGGGTCATCCTATTGGATAGATTGTGATGGTGATCCATATGATTCTGATTTTGAGAGAAATTATGATATTTGTTGTGAACAATATGATACATCTACTTCTATTGAGGAAGAAAAAGCTTTCCGTGCTGATTATAAACGAAGATACTATGAGCATGTCTTGTCTAAAAACTTTCATGCTGAAAATAAAGATTACACTCTCCAGCAAGATCATGTTAATGCTAAACCTTTGTCTTGTGATGGTCCCCTTCCATCCGCCACTTCCTCCAATACCCACACACTTCCTAAAGTTTCTAAGTCATCCAAATCTTTCACAAATCCTTCATCCAACAAAGATCCTAAGACTTTCCATGCAGTTCCCTATAGTTATCCTCAAGGGACACCTCTTAAAGATACTCAAGATAACCTTCACTTGACTGCAAATACTTTCAATAATGCTAAACCTAAAGAGCCTAAGCCTTCATGTGCTATAATGCCTATTTCAGCTAGTCCTTCACCATCTCTTCCAAAGTCTTCCATACAATTCCAACATGCTTCCTTGTCCTTAGAAGTGGCTCCATGTCAAGAAGACTCTAAAAATGATAAAGAAAAGAACATACAGAAAGATCAAGATCAAAAACCCTCCATATCATCCAATCCTTTTCATGATGTCTCTGATCCGTTTCATGGTTCTTTTGATCCTCTATGCTCTTCTGCATTCATTCCACCATCTCCTAAGAAAGATCAAGCTACTACTTACACCGTTGAGCTTATTGATGATCAAAATAACCTTACTACACTTGCACTTTCGAAAGATGATACTTCCATTAAGGTTATTAAAAATGGCGTTGTTACTTCCAATGTTAAGCCTATTAAAAATCAAAAGAAAGTTGATACGCTTATGCTACCCAACGATACTTGTCAAGATCAAAGTCTTCCATCTTCTTGTTCTACCACTCCATGTTCACTTACGCTTTCTGCTCTTCCTAAATCTTTGCAAGCTACGAATGATCCTATCAAAGAAGTTGCTCCTATTCAAGATGTGCATGATCCTGTTGAAAACTCTAATGCTCACTCTAAAGATGCTGATATCCTTGGTTGTCATATAGATGTTGATGAACTTATTGATTATCCTTTTGCATCTTCCACTTCCATCCTTGGACCTCCTCCACCACTGCTAAGGGCTTCATGTCTTCCCTCCATCTTGGGTCCTTATGTCCCTTCACTTTCCCCTCCTAATTATCCTAATTTGTCATCCATTTTGGGTCCTTACATCCCTCCATCTCCTATCTTTCCTCAAGATCAACATAGATGCATACCCTTGAATCCCTTTCATCCACCCACCCATCTAAACCGGTCATATCCTCCTTCTTCTTCCACAAGTCCCAAGTCTTTTGGAAGTAACTTGAATGTTCAATACAAGAAAAAGAAGCAATATAAGAATCCATCAAAAAAAGAAGATCACCATGTCCCCTCTAATCGACATGGATATATAAAGTCAAAAGAGATATCTAAAAAGAAAACTACAAGACAAGTATGGGTTCCAAAATCCATTATTGAAGATATTCTCTCTAAATCATCAAAAATAAATGAAAAGCCTAAGGCTATATGGATTCCAAAGTCTCTCTTGAAAGAGTCTAATATCGAACAAAAAGTGAAGTTGACATTCAAGCTTCCAAAGGCTTCCACTTCATCTTCTTCCAAAAATGATCTTTCATTCCATGTGCCTAAACCACAACCTCTGCTAAACATTCATCATATTCCTTCGTGTATTCCTTCATTCACATTTGAGAATTATAACAAGTACACCAATCCACTCTTTGAGGAGTCAAATAGCAATAATGAACCAGAATATGGTTCACATTTGGACTAGAATATGGTTTACGTTTCCTCCATTTTTCCCGCCACCCTTCAAGGTGTGTGTGTCGATGTTGATCTTGCCTTCTTTCCAGCTATCCTTTTCACATTCCTTCCATTCATTATCTTTCTACCTTCTATCATTTTTTCCTCATTTATCTTCCTTTCCCCTTCAGCATCTTTGAGCATATTATTTTGAATCCTTGGCATATCATGGTTTATCCTTTCAAGGAGCATTATCTAAAAGCTTGCCTTCTTCCAAAAAATTCAAAAAAAAGAAAATTCAAAAAATTATAAAATTAAAAAAAAAAATGAAAATGAAAAAAATTGAAAAAAATTTAAAAATGTGCCATGGTGAAAACCTGGAAACAGGCACCTTGGTAGCAAAAGTAAAGAGAAATAAATTCGTCCTATGGTGAAAACCACTCCCTTGTGGCGCCTTGGATAAGTACCGTGATGAAAACCTGGCAATCAGGCATCATGCATAGTTCTTCTACATATTTCATCCATTCCATCTTCTCTCTTTGATCTTGACAATGTTGACCTATACATGAACATTTGGCTATTTTGTGAGCTATCTTACAATGATCTTGCTTTCACTCCTTTCATGTTTTGCCTTCATATTTTTCTTCATTCATTCTAGCCTTTCGCTAGCCTTTTCCCCTTCTAGTCTTGATCTAATAAAAAAGAGTAAAACACGATGTTATGAAGTCTCTTGACATGTCTACTCCTTTGGACTGCATCCTCCCTTCTTTTGCAGTGCACTTTTGTGGCTTATCCTATGCTATCCTCTCATTGCTTATCCAAATGTGCTTTGCATGACAATTTTTCCCTAGCTTGGGTACTCTTGAGGAGCTTGTCTTTGAGGATTTCTTCCCTTCACTCTCCTTCATTCTCATGTCTTCTATCTTTTCCACCAGCTTGCTTATCCATCTTGTCCTTCACCTTACTAGACATTGGGACTGCACGATGTGATCTTGCTCATGAGTTTGATGCCTATTCTATTTGGGGGCATCCTTTGTACATATTTATGGATCTTGAAAAAAATACCAAAAAAATTGATATATGATGCTGAAAAAATCCTACAAAGCATAAAAAGTCTTAAAAAAATACAAAAAAATCAAAAAATTCAAAAATCCAAAAAAAAGAAAAAATGAAAAAAGATTCCCAGTGGTGAAAACTTGGAAACAGGCGCTACTTGCAGCCTTTGCACCCCTATTTGTTAGCATGCGTCCTTGACACTTAACCACTTTCCATCATGCCTTGACCTTATTTGGCTTAGTCTGGAATTGGTCTTTATCTTTGCCTAGGGGGCATAACTGTTCACATATGTCCTTTTGGTGCGCTTGTCTCTGGGGACATTTTACAACAGGTGTTTTTCAACACCACCCCAAACAGTGTTTCTCAACACTACCCTTGCGTCGAGTGTTTCTCAACACTTATCAAATGTCTTACCCCACAGTCTAGTATGATGCGATATTTCTCATTTGCAGATAAGATACTCAGAATTTGACTCTATGACCAACACACACGCACTTAAACAATCAATTCGCTGACGATATGATGACTTTATTTTTCTTTGTGTGCTGTCTATGAGGATTTCTTTGATGAGTGATCTCTCCCTGAGAAGTTTTCGATGATGCATAGCTAGAAGACTGAGGGAATGAGAACATGTTTTCTTTCTTTATCTGCTTGTGGGTATATTTTGTTGATCCTAACTGTCATGAGCATTTATGCTGGTCCTACTTGACACTATGGATTGACAAGGTATTATCCTTGACTATTTTGCGAGTGCATGCTTTTAGCTATCCTGACTTTCATGTGTCTTGATACAAGCATAATCTCGCCATATCAAAACTTAGGTGATCTCACTGCATTAGTCATCTTGACCTCCATGTCTTTGATGCCTAGGTGAGATTTCCACATTTCTATCTGATAAAGATCATATTCATATCCACATAGTTATGCTAGTGTGCATTGTATGATCTTATGACGCTACCAATAACGCTCGATGATGATAATTAGATGTCTATAAGCGTTGTGACCTTGCAAGTCAACCACTTTCATAGTAGCTTGCATTTTTAGGGTCATGTTAGATTAGTTTTGCACTTTGCATATGGAGAGAGCTTTCCTTTTTATCATCTACGGACTAGTTGGTCAACTGTGCTCATTTTCTGATTCTTCTTGATCATATCTTTCATTTCTAGTCTTTCATATCACATCATTTTCTATCCATTTTCAGACTCGAAATCGAAATCTGAGTCGCGTTTCCAAATTTTTTCCCCTTCTTCTGAGCAGTTGACTGACCTTTTGAGGCATAATTTGATTTTTGGTGGAATTTTTTCCTTCCATGTCTCTCAAATTTTCTAGTCTTTCATCCACTCTATTTCTAGTCTTCTATTTCTATTCTTCTACTTCCTCACTGGGGCATGTTTCATTGCCTAATGGTTAACCTATTTGACCTTTACATTCGATTATGATTTGATCAAATCTTTATCCATTTGCTGTCTCTCCTCTACCTGATTTCGATTTCGATTCCGAGGGGGCAGTATTTGTGGGATTCTCATCCCTAATTCTCTTGATTTTCCTGATTCAGACATCTTTTGTGAGCTTTTGCTCAAAATTTGAGATTCTTATCTCCCATTTTTAGACATTGATTATTGCCTAGCAGCGACGGTGATAGTTTTGTCTAAAGCTTGATTTGCACCTAGCAGCGACGATGTTGGTCTAAGCTTTTGTTTATGTTTGTCCGGATGTGATCCTGAATCGACCTCATATCTGAGTTGTTTTGTGATCCCAAATCGATCTCACATTTCAACTTCATTCTTTGACTACATGTGTTCCCAAATCGATCACACATTAGTCAAAGAGGGGCAAATGTATGCACCCTAAAATGGTCGCCTAGACTTTGGGCCCCATTTATTCAATTTATCAATCCTGAATCATTTTGATCATTTATCAATATTTTCAACAATATCAATTTCTTGATCAAATCTTAGTTTCGATCATATATTGGATTTTTATCCTTGGGCTAACCATTTATCCTAAGTCTTTATTTGATTAAAAGGAATATTTCCTCCCCTTTTAATTAAATAAAAAGCCCCACTTTCCTCTTATCCTAAGTTGCACAAATAAAGAATTATTCCTATTTTATAAAAAAGGAAAAAGCACTTTTTGTCTCACATGAGGCTCAAAAGTCAACACTTCACTCTCATTGGAGGATACTTGTGCACATGGATTGCTCCTCTTTCAAGCTCCACCGCTGATTAAGACTTTTGCCTCTTAATCTCAATGGTCCATTTCACCTCATTTCTTATAAAAGAAGAGCTCTCTCCTTCATTTGCATAGATATCCATACTTTATGCTATTGTTATGCTGCAGGTTTTCTAGGTACATTTGGAGCTTTTTGAAGACATTGAAGACTTGTTGCTTTCATCATTGTGGTTGCATTTCATTTAGTTTGCTTTCATAGTTGCATTCATGGCATCTTAGTATAGATTTCCTTTTATGTAATAGATTAATCTCACATAGCTTAATTAGGGGCTTGGAATCTATTGTACTTCTTTTCATAGCTTAGTTTGCACTTCATTTGATAGATTAGTTTTGCACATTCATACTAGTTGCATTTGCATTTCATTTCCATTTAGATTCTTGGAGATATTGGCATTGTTTCCCTTGTCTTCATTGTGAATCTCTCATTGTGTGGTTGACTAGCAAGGTCACTTTCTTGTAGCTTTAGCTGAGAGCAAAACTCATAGTCCCTTGCAACTCCATGCATAAAGAGCTATGAGCCGCTTTGTGAGGCCTCACTCTTGAGTAACCTTGCATGCAATGGTTCATAGAAGTGCATATTTTAGTGTGTACAAGGATGACCTGAAGGGTCAAGGATGAATTTGACCCTGACCTAGGGAAGAGGTGACCTCATCCCTGACCCCAGGTCCAAAATTCAATTTCTAAAAGTTTCAGGATGTTGGGCTTCGAAAAGTTTATTTTCCCACTTTCGGGTTGGCTGTTTTGGATTTCAGAATGGTGAACTCTTAAATTTCATTTAATATAGGTCCATTTCTAGGGGTTAAGGTTCATTGGGATTTAATTCTCCAATTTTAGCCTCTCTAAAAGTTTGCGCCCTATATCACTATTAAAAGAAGCCTTCCTCTCTCATTTTGTCCATCTCATAGCATCTGATTTTCATGAGCATCCATTATCAAGAAGCAATCAAGTGATCAAGAAAGAAAGAAGGAGAAGGATTCAAGCATTCAAGCCATTGAAGGGATTTGGTTCAAGCATTCAAGATTCATCATTCAAACCCTAGATCTATCCATCATAGTGGATTGATCTTCCTTCAAGATCCTTTGTTCATCTTCAAGATCCATTCATTCTTCCCTCAAGGTGTATTCCAAGCATACAATCATGGAGCTTTTGATTTACATTTGTTGATGTTATGTTCAAGCTTTCATATCAACATACTTGCTTATATTTGAAATATAATTGCATATCTATTGTATATCATAGCTTCATTGTTAGATCTACTTCTACTACTTGCTAGAATTCTCTATTTCAATTCCATTATTAAGGTTGATTCCAAACCGGGGTTTGACCAAGGAAAACCCCCCATCCAAAAAATAGAACCATTTTTCTTGCAGGTACAGGTACAAGACAATGAATTGAAGTGCAGATCTAGATACCCTTTTTGGTGAACTTCCAAGATCCATGAACATAATTTCTGTCGGAGCTGTTCCAGGTTAGGGATGACCTTCCATGGGGGGTAAGATTGTGCCTCGCTATCTGGGTCAAAGTAAACTTGACCTCAGAAGGACAAAACTTTTCTGGGTTTTCTCTGTCTCGACATTTCCAGTCCGAAACAAGTTGCAGAATTTCTCGAAACTATGCACAGACATCAGAAAATAGTGATTTCTTCATCAGCCTTCTTTCGAGATAAGTATTTCTATTTTATTTAGTCTATATGTCCATAACATTTTTCATCACACACCCCTCTACTACATTTTAACTTATTTATCATACTATCAACCATGCTCCATATTATTTCCACCTATTCATTTGAATACTATTAAAATTTATTCATTTTGGTGGTCCTATATTTCCCCTTTCATATCATATTATCAATCCTATTCTCATCTACCACTATTCAAATCTATTCACATTCTTTTCTATTTGATCAATTTCTTCATTCATAGGTTGTATCCAGTCATCATTCTCTAAAGCAACTTTAACTGTCTTAGGCTCAAACTCACATAGTAAACATGTAGGGTCTTTCAACTTACTTCTTGTCAAGACTCTAGATACTTTATCTCCAATGATTTTCTCAGGATTATGATGTCTTCTTACATACTGTGCCAATGTAGGTTCAAATTTATTTTCTCGTTGATCTTGATCTTCAGGTTCATCATGCAAGTTATCAACTTCATCTTCTGATTGCTTGGTAGCATCCTCCTGATGATCGACAACATTATCCTGATGCTCGACATTCCTTTTTTGATTCTTGATAGCATCCTTCTGATCTCAACATTCCTTATATGTGACTTTGCATCTGGTTCAAGTGTATTACTTGCCTCTCCTTCTTCCATGTAAACAAAAGATCTGTAATCTTCAAGTTCTTGTTTGTCTTCCAATTCATTATTTTCTACATATTCATCAACTCTCACATTTTCACTTTCCACAACTTTGTTAGTGTTAGAATTCAAACACTTATAAGCTTTTCTCTTAGTGGAATAACCTAGGAATATGCCTTCATCACTTTTTGTATCAAATTTTCCATTCCTATTGTCTTTCAGTATATAGCATTTACTCCCAAACATTCTAAAATATTTTACATTAGGTGCATAACCATGCCATAACTCATAAGGTATAGCATTTTTACCTTTCTTGATTTGTACTCAGTTTAAGGTATAAACAATTGTACTTACAACTTCTCTCCAATATTTTTGTGCAACATTATTCTCAATCATCAGTGTTCTTGCACAATCCATAATTGACCTATTTATTCTTTCTTCTATACCATTATGTGGGGGTGTTCTCAGTGCAAACATCTATCTCTTGATTCCTCCATCGTTGCAGAATAGATTGAACTCATTTGATATAAACTCTCCACCTTGATCAAATCTCAAACATTTCAAGCTTCTACCTGTTTCTTTTCCAACTTTTGTCAAATACAACTTAAACAACTGAAATGCATCAGATTTCTCTTTCAAAAACATTATAGTCATCATCCTGGTGTATTCATCAACAAACAAAATAAAGTAATTATCACCATAATAACTTTATATACCCATAGGTCCACAAAGGTTAGTATGAACCAATTCCAAAATGTTTTCATAAGTAAATGTCTTTCTCTTAAAATTAGACTTGTCATTTTTCCCAATTGACACTATTTACACATCACATTATTAGGTTTCTTCAATCTCGACAAACCTCCAACCTTCTTCTTTTTACTAATATTCATTAGATTGTCAAAGTTTGCATGACATAACCACTTATGCCATAACCATACATCATCAAATTGTGCAAACAAACATGTTTCTTCAGATAGGTCTAGATAGAACAAGTTACCTCTTATTTGTTCTCCACTTCTAATTAGTTCACCAGTGGCTGTTGGAAACTACAATTGAAACAATTGTTGTATTGTCATTGATGTCAAACCTTAACTGGTAAGACTGTTGCTACTTAGGAAAGTACTATATCTATTGTGAGAAGAGAAAGAAAGGATGGTAACAATAGCACCTAGGGAAAGTTTGAGTTATCTTGATACTACAAAGTGTACTTGACTATGTTGTACAATGATGGGACAATGTATTATTTATCTTAGTAAGATTGAAGACTAAACTGGTAGGCTTAACCGAGCAAAAATGAAGAAATCATGTTTAAGCCGAGTTATGTTAGTGTCGAACAAGTTAGTGTATGCTGAGCAAAAATCTAGTGTCGACCGAGTATCAGTTAATTGCTGAGGAAGACAGTATATGCCGAGGAAACAGTTTTAGTAGTGACCGAGCATTTTACATGAAGACTGAGTGGATGATCACAGTATTGACCGAGCATCAGCATTTTTATATTTGAAGAGAATTTAGATTTGGAGCTGACATTGTTGAATTCTTGGATTATGTAAAACATGTTGACTTTATTTATTGATTGAATGGAAGCATTTAATGCTTTATAAAATGTTTTATTATGAATCTTTATGAGATTTGAGATGATTCTAGAAGAGGAGATGAAGAACATGAAGTGGGTAGATTCAATAAATCTGACCTAACCCTAAGATCTACAAAGGAGATTAAGCGGTAAAAGATAAGTTAACCTAACAGAGAAAAGTATTAAGGGAACCTAAACATTAGGTATGAGGATGTATGGGTGAAGTAGATGCTAGAAGAACAATAAGTTTTATTGACTGTATAAGAGAAAAGGCTAAAGGAGAAGTGTGGTGATTGCTTGAAGAAAAGTTCCAAGCAGATCAGAGATGGAGATGGAAAAGTTTCAAAGTCAGTAAACCAGCATTTGTGTACGGAATTGGATTTGATATTTGTAAAGTGAGTTGTATTTTTTTTAGATCAATACTGCTGCTACTTTCTAACCATTGTAATAGTCAAAATCCTTTTAACAGAGGTTGACCTAATAGTCATATGTTAAATCCTTTGAACAAGGTTGCATTCTAATGGAGTGTATGTAAGTCCAGTAACAAGGCTCACTTTTAACAGGGTGATTGAAATCCTTTAACCGGGTCACACCTGAAAGTGTGTATTGTAACCTTTGACAGGGTTGGCTTTTAACCGAGCTCACTTCAGAAGAGTGAAAATAATAGTAGCATGTTACAAAGTGGTTTTTCCCATATTGGGTTTCCACTATAAATCCTGGTGTCAATACTTGTGTGAATGTTTTGGTTTGAACATTTATGTGTTTTACAAGTTAGTTACAGCTGGGTAGTGGACTGCAGTGTTATATGTTTCTATTATTGAATCAATGATGACCGAGTTTGTTTTGGTTGCTTGATCTGATTTAAGGAAAAAATTTTGAAGTTATTTTATACATCAAGACCTGAGAACAACTAATTCACCCCCCCTCTCTATTGTTCTAAATCATATTAAAAATTGGCATCAAAGTTGTGTTGCTTATTGGTGTCTACTGAAAAAAAGTTTAAAGGGGCTTGAAGCAAATGATCAAGATCTATAAGAAAGAGGTACCAAAGCTGAACAAGGAAAAATTCCCTGCATGGCAAAGCTTGATGAAGCATCTAGCCAGTATTGGTGATTCTGCAAAGTACTACATTGAGCATGACTATGTCACACCTATTGCACCTTTGACTGCCGAGGAAATGAGAGCTAAGCAATAACATAATCAATCAATGCTGGAAATTGCATCTGCCCTAAGTTATCTAAAATTTGAGGATATTAAGGACTACACAACTGCTAAAGATATGTGGGACACTCTTGTAAAGATCTATGGTGGTGATCTATATGTGCTGAAAGCTAAAGCCGAGAGTCTCAGAGGTAAGTTTGATGAAATGAGAATGAATGAAGATGAAAATATTGCACAATATTGTGGTAGAATAAAAGAAGTTGTGAAGGATATTAGAGGAGCAAATGGAACTATTGATGATGAGACCATAATTGGAAAAGTGCTAAGAACTCTACATCCTATATATGCTATTAAGATCTTAGCTATTTAGGAATCTAGATGTAACTCTGGAAATGTGCTTACCTTGGAAGGTTTGATTGGCAAACTGATTGCTTTTAAACCGTCTAATTATGATAATTTCACTATTGGTAGTATTGGAAATGTTGAAACTGCTTTTAAGTCACAGTTAGTTTTGAAAAAGCCTAAGAAAGAAAAAGAAAGATGCACCAATGAAAGTGAAAGTGAAGGTGAAAGTGACAGTGACACTTCTGATGAAGATCTTGAAGATCTAGAAGCTCTTGTGACTAGAAGACTAAGAAGAGGAAAAGGAAAATATAAAGGTAAACTCCCTATTATATGTTTTTCATGTAATAAAGTTGGTCATATAGCTACTAGATGTCCTGAAAGGAAGGATAAAGATGAAGAAAGAAATAGCAGACATAAAGATAGAAGAGATGACAAAGGCTACTGAAGGTACAAAGACTACAAAGGAAAAGGTAAGAAATCTTGTTACATTGCTGAAGAAGAGACTGACACTGATAGTGATGATTTTGAAATTGAGGTAGTCTATGTTGCAATGAAAGATGAATCTGATGAGGATGAGAAAACTACATTGATTTCCTATGTGAACAAGAATGACAAATGGATTATAGACAGTGGTTGTTCACATCACATGACTGGTGACAAAAGTAAGTTTGAGACCTTACATCATTATAAAGGTAAAAGTGTAACATTTGGTAATGATGCACCATGTCCTGTTAGAGGAAAAGGATTGATTAAACTGACCGATAAAATCTCTTGTGAAAATGCTTATTGGGTTGAAGGATTGAATTATAATTTGCTAAGTGTTTCTTAGCTCAACAGAACTAGTTACTGAGTGGAATTTCATCACAAGAAAGCTAAGATATTTGATGCTACTGGTGAACTGATTGGAAGCGGTGAGCAGAATAGAGGTAATTTGTTCTATCTTGACCTATCTGAAGAAATATGTATGATGGCACAACTTGATGACATTTGGGTATGGCATAAGAGGCTATGTCATGTTAACTTTGACAATTTGGTAGAGATAAGTAAGAAGAAGAAAGTAAGAGGGCTGCCTACATTGAAGAAACTTGAGAATGTGATGTGCAAAGAATGCCAGTTAGGAAAAATGACTAAGTCAAGTTTTAAGAGAAAAAAATTTACTTCTGAACACATTTTAGATTTGGTTCATGCTGACCTTTGTGGGCCTATGGGTATACAAAGTTACTGTGGTGCTAGATATTTTATCTTGTTTGTTGATGATCATACCAGGATGATGCATGTAATGTTTCTAAAAGAAAAATATGATACTTTTAAATCGTTTAAGTGGTATTTGGCTAAGGTTGAGAAGGAGATAGGTAGGAACCTGAAATGTCTTAGATCTAACTAAGGTGGAGAATTTACATGAAATGAGTTCAATTTGTTTTGTAATGATAGAGGAATCAAAAGACAAATGTCTGCACCTAGGACACCTCCACAGAATGGTATAGCAAAAAGAAGGAAAAAATCTATTTTGGACTGTGTAAGGACATTATTGACTGAAAAGAAAATGACACAAAAATATTGGAAAGAAGCTATAAGTACAACTGTTTACACTCTTAACCAGGTACAGATCAAGAAAGGTACAAATTTGACACCCTATGAATTATGGTATGGGCATGCACCGAGTGTTAAATACTTTAGAATCTTTGGAAGCAACTGTTACATATTGAAAGATAATAGGAATGGAAAATTTGATGCCAAAAGTGATGAAGGCATATTCCTAGGCTACACCACAAAAAGTAAAGCTTATAAGTGTTTGAACTCTAAAACTAACAAAATTGTGGACAGTGTGAATGTAAAAATTGATGAGTATGCAGAAAGAAATGAAGCCGATAGAAAAAGAGAACCAAAAGATTACAGATCTTTTGTGTACATTGAGGAAATAGAAGAGGTAGGTAATAGACTTGCACCTGATGCCGAGTCTTAGGAAAGCAATGTCGAGCAATAGGAAATGATTGCCGAGTGTCAGGAAAATAGTGCCGAGAGAGAACAAGAACATGTCGTGCTACAAGATAATGCTGTCGAGTATTAGGAAGAGGTTGCCAAGCATTCAGAAGCTGAATTTGACAATCTTGTTGGGGAACTTGATGAAATAGAGGAGAAAAATGTTGAACTTGTTTTGGCAAAATATGTAAGAAGACATCACAAGCCTGAATAAATAATTGGAGATAAAGACACTAGAATTCAGACCAGAAGCAAGACCAAGGATCCAACACGCTTACTATGTGAGTTTGAACCTAAGACAACTAAAGAGGCATTAGAAAATGAAGACTAGATACAAGCAATGAATGAAGAGATTGACCAGAATGAAACCTGGACTCTGGTGTCGAGACCTGCAGATAAGAATGTTATAGGAACAAAGTGGGTGTTTCGAAGCAAGTTGAATGAAAAAGGTGAAATCACTAGGAACAAAGCTAGGCTGGTATGAAAAGGCTACGCACAAGAAGAAGGAATAGATTATGGGGAGACATTTGCCCCTATAGCTAGATTGGAAGGAGTAAGAACTCTGCTTGCATATGCTACTTATAAAGATTTCAAGGTATATCAAATGGATGTCAAGCCTACATTTTTAAATGGTGTACTAGATTTTCCAGAACAAATGACACAAGCAATCTGTACTTGAAGGATGAAGAAGGTAAAGGTATTCTATTGGCCAAAATTTTTGTTGATGACATTATTTTTGGTGGACAAGATGCATTGTGTAAAAGTTTTTCAAAAGAAATGCAAACTGAATTTGAAATGAGTATGTTTGGTAAGATCAAATTCTTTGTTGGTTTACAAGTATATCAGATGAAGAAAGGAATTTTCATTACACAATCTAAGTATGTTAATGAAATACTGAAAACTTTTGGAATGGAAAATGCTAGACCAGTGGGAACTCCTATGGTTACTGGACAAAAGTTATCTAAGAATGATGATGTTGTAGAAGTTAACCAGACTTTGTACAGATCCATGATTGGAAAATTGTAGTATGTTGTACATAGTAGACCAGATATTGCACTAGCTATTGGGATTGTGGCAAGATTCTCTGCCAATCCTAAGGAAACACACATGATGGTGGTAAAAAGAATCATGAGATACTTAAAAGGAACTGCTGACTATGGGTTATACTACAAGAAGAATGACAAATTTGAACTTAGAGTATACATTGATGCTGATTGGGTAGGAAATGTAGATGACAAAAAGAGCACTAGTGGTGGAGCTTTCTTTCTTGGACAGAGATTAGTCTCCTAGACAAGCAAGAAATAAAATTGCATTTCCCAATCTACTGCTGAAGCCGAGTATGTTGCTGCTGTAGTAAACTGTTCAAATTTGATATGGATAAAACAATTGTTGATAGGCATGAAAGAAGAAATCACTGAACCTATTGTTATTTTCTGTGACAACACAAGTGCCATCAATATTTCTAAGAATCCAGTGATGCACACTAAGACCAAGCATATAGCAATCAAGTATCACTATCTGAGGGAATTGGTACAAGACAAGGAAGTCCGAATGGAATATGTGAATACAAAAGAACAATTGGTAGACATATTCACTAAAGCTTTAGCTAAAGAAGCTCATGAGTATTTGAGAAGTCAATTAGGGGTCCTTCCCCTAACTAAGGCTGCCTAGTCAAGCTAGGAGCACTACATCAAATATGCTACAACAAAATAATTGACAAATTGATGCAGAAGACTGTCACACTTTAGGACTGTTCTAGAGCTGTGAAGCAGAAGAAAAGACAACAAATCAGTCATAAGAAAGATGATAGAGGGAGAAACACTGAGTTGCATAGATATATCTACATCTGTTGGATGTAAGTTTTAGTTGCTGCTTTGGCATTTTTGTCAAATAGGGGGATTGAATTGAAATGATACTATAACACATGAACTGAAGAGTAGGGATGAAGAATAGAAATGAAAGATCAGGATAGAAGAAGATCTAGATACTTCTAACTGTCATAGAAGTGAGATTTACAGACTTTGAATCAGAATGAAGCTAAGGATATTATAAATTTTCTTTAATGGACAGATAAGTTTTTGGATTGGTTGATAATCCATGTGTTATTCAGGTGATATCATATGGTGTTTCCATCAATGCCAAAGAGGGAGATTGTTAGAAATTGCAATTGAAACAATTGTTGTATTGTCATTGGTGTCAAACATTAACTAGTAAGACTGTTGCTACTTAGGAAAGTACTATATCTATTGTGAGAAGAGAAAGAAAGGATGGTAAAAATAGCACCTAGGGAAAGGTTGAGTTATCTTGATACTACAAAGTGTACTTGACTATGTTGTACAATGATGGGACAATGTATTGTTTATCTTAGTAAGAATGAAGACTAAACTAGTAGGCTTAACCGAGCAAAAATGAAGAAATCATGTTTAAGCCGAGTTATGTTAGTGTCGACCAAGTTAGTGTATGCCGAGCAAAAATCTAGTGTCGACCGAGTATCAGTTAATTGCTGAGGAAGACAATAGTTGCTGAGGAAACAATTTTAGTAGTGACCAAGCATTTTACATGAAGACTGAGTGGATGATCACAATATTGACCAAGCATCAACATTTTTATATTTGAAGAGAATTCAGATTTGGAGCCGACATTGTTGAATTCTTGGATTATGTAAAATGTGTTGACTTTATTTATTGATTGAATGGAAGCATTTAATGCTTTGTAAAATGTTTTATTGTGAATCTTTATGAGATTTGAGATGATTCTAGAAGAGGAGATGAAGAACATGAAGCGGGTAGATTCAATAAATCTGACCTAACCCTAAGATCTACGAAGGAGATTAAGCGGTAAATGATAAGTTAACCTAACAGAGAAAAGTATTAAGGGAACCTAAACATTAGGTATGAGGATGTATGGGTGAAGTAGATGCTGGAAGAATACTAAGTTTTATTGACTGTATAAGTGAAAAGGCTGAAGGAGAAGTGTGGTGATTGCTTGAAGAAAAGTTTCGAGCAGATCAGAGATGGAGATGGCAAAGTTTCAAAGTCAGTAAACCAACATTTGTGTACGGAATTGGATCTGATATTTGCAAAGTGAGTTGTATGTTTTTTAGATCAATACTGTTGCTACTTTCTAACCATTGTAACAGTCAAAATCCTTTTAATAGAGGTTGACCTAATAGTCATATGTTAAATCCTTTGAACAAGGTTTCATTCTAATGGAGTGTATGTAAGTCTTGTAACAAGGCTCACTTTTAACAAGGTGATTGAAATCCTTTAATCGGGTCACACCTAACAGTGTGTATTGTAACCTTTGACAGGGTTGGCTTTTAACTGAGCTCACTTCAAAAGAGTGAAAATAATAGTAGCATGTTACAAAGTGATTTTTCCCATATTGGGTTTCCACTATAAATCCTGGTGTCAATACTTGTGTGAATGTTTTGGTTTGAACATTTCTGTGTTTTACAAGTTAGTTACAACTGGGTAGTGGACTGCAGTGTTATATGTTTTTATTATTGAATCAGTGATGACTGAGTTTGTTTTGGTTGCTTGATCTGATTTAAGGAAAAGTTTTTGAAGTTATTTTATACATCAGGACCTAAGAAAAACTGATTCACCCCCCCTCTCTATTGTTCTAAATCATATTAATAGTGGCATCAAATATTTTAGCCTTCCTATGATGAAATCCACTCGGTAACCAATACTGTTCAATTGTGCAACACTTAGAAAATTATAGTTAAAACCTTTAACCCAATAAGCATTTTCACATGTGATCTTATCAATCAACTTAATTGATCCTTTACCTCTCATAGGACATAGTGCATCATTACCAAACTTAACACTTCTACCTTTGTAATGGTCTAAGGTTTCAAATTATTTTTATCACCAGTCATGTGATTTGAGAAACCACTATCAATAATCTATTTATCACCTTTACGCACATAAGAAATAAGTACAATTTTCTCATCTTCATCAGAATCATCTTTCATAGAAACATATACTACTTCAATATCACATTCATCAGATTCACTAGTGTCACTATTAGTTTCCTCTTCAGTAATATAACATGCTTTCTTACCTTTGTCTTTGTAGTCTTTGTATCTTTGGTGATCTATGTCATTTCTCTTATTCTTGTACTTGCCTTCTCTTCTCTCATCCTTGTCAGTCATGTCGGGGCATCTTGCTGCAATATGGCCAACTTTGTTACATGAAAAACAAATTATAGAAAGTTTACCTTTATATTTTTTTTCCCTCTTTTTAGTTTTCTAGCCACGAATGCCTCAAGATCATCTAGTTCCTCATCAGAAGTGTCACTATCACTGTCACTATCACTTTTCATACATTTTTATTTTTCCCTTTTAGAGTTGTATAAAACTATTTGTGGCTTGAATGCAGACTCAATATTAGGAACAATGTAGTTATCACAGTTAGATAGCTCAAAAGTAGTGAGCTTACCAACAAGACTTTCCAGAGTTAGAGCATTACCATGGTTACATCTTGATTCTTGAATTGTAGAAATTCTAATAGCATAGATAGAAAGAAAATTTCTCAATACTTTACCAATAACAATCTCATCATCAATGATTCCATTATCTCCTCTAATAGAATTCACTATCTCCTTAATTCTACCACAATACTGAGAAATATTTTCACCTTATTTTATTTTCACTTCAAAAAACTTACCTCTCAATCTTTCAAATTTTTCTCTTAGTACATTAGTATCACCACCATAGATAGTTGCAAGAGTATCCCTCATTTACTTTGCAGTAGTGCAGTCTTTGATATCTTCAAATTTAGGATCGATTAAGGCAGATGCAATCTCCAACATTGATTGATTAGGTTCTTGTTAAGGAATTAATGATGGATATATCCTATGGGGGATTATTCACAGCCATTCTATAGTAGTAGTTGTTGCATTCATGATTGTGATTGTTATTGATGTCAACACAATGATCTACTAAAGATTAGCAGAGAAGAAGATAGTGTTTGAGTTAGCACACGTGGGATATTGAATATCAAGCTATGCAAAGTTGAGGAATTACTCTATGATGTTCTATAAGATCGTGGTTAAGAGTGTGTATGAAAATTCATTTATTCATGAAAGTTATGTGTAATTCAGTGGAAGCAATATTCAGGCAGTGTTCCTGAATAGTGATTTTTGGTAATCGGATAATATCTCCTAATTGGGATTGAATCTAAGTTTGTGAAGTTGAAAAAATGTTGAAGACATTATAATTGTGATGTGGACATGATAGAAAGGTCAGAGGTCACATGAGTGAAGAGTTATCTTAATTGGAAGCCGATAATTTTATATAATTATGGAATTTTTATGTAACATGTGGAAGATTTTATTTTGTAAGTTGTATGCAAACTGATTTGTAATTATTTGAGTGTGGTATAAAGGAAGGAATGTTTTCCTTATTTTAATATGAATGGGTATGTAAGATTGTGAAACTGAATTGCGGAATTGTGCAATACTTGTTGGAAGAGGATATGCGAAGTATAGAGATCTGGTATTGAGATCTGATGAAGCAGTTGGTGTGGTTTGGCACAGTCAAAGGAGAAGTGTTAATTTTTTGAGATCAGTAATATTTTGGTATTATTCTATTGAGTAATACAAAGATCAGTTGGACAGTGTGTTCAGTGATCTTACACCTAAAGTTGTTTGGGTAGTGGGTCCTTTTGTCTTCCATAACTCCTAACAAAGTTAGAATCTTTTAGCAGGGATTCAAAGTCTCCTAGCAGGGACTGATATGTACTGACTGTATTTCAAAAGACTCTTAATAGAGTCCATCCTCTCACAAGGAACTTTCATATTAGTGCATCTTTTGTGGGCATCATTCCCACCGAGGTTTACTCTTTGATCACTAATACATTTTGGGCCATTTTGCGACGGCTATGTGTCGCAATTGCGACAGCTATGTGTCGCAATAGCAACACCCATAGACGTCGCTATTTTTTAGTCGCAAATTGCGACGTCTATGGGTATCCGTCGCAATTGTGACACCTATCCGTCGCAATGTGGCTAAGTTCTAAGAAGCGGCATGGCCGTCGCCCCCCCGTCGCATGGCTTCGGAGGGCCGTCGCAATCGCGACGGACCTCCCAAGCAATTGCGACGGGCGCCTGCATCGCCTTGCGACGGGTTTCCATCGCAATTGCGACGCCCGTGGGTGGATTAAAAAAAAAAAATTAATTTAATACATTGCTTATGAACCACATTAATGCTTTTTTCTTTCAACAAATGAGGACAGCCACTGTAAAGACAACATGATAATGTACACTCACTGTAAGGACAGTCACAAATGAGGACATCTCACAGTGACTGTCCCTAGTGTAATTGCCACTATTCAGCCACATTAATGCTTTTCTTCTTCAACAAATGAGGATAGTCACTGTAAAGACAACATGATAATGTACACTCACTGTGAGTGTACATTATCATGTTGTCTTTACAGTGACTATCCTCATTTGTTGAAGAAGAAAAGCATTAATGTGGCTGAATAGCGATACATTCAAGTGGCAATTACACTAGGGACAGTCACTGTGAGATGTCCTCATTTGTGACTGTCCTTACAGTGAGTGTACATTATCATGTTGTCTTTACAGTGAGTGTACATTATCATGTTGTCTTTACAGTGTCAATATATGCATTATTACTTAAACTGAAGAGTACTCTAAATAATATGTCATTGTGGAGTTCTGATTGCTTCCAATTTGATATACGCTTGTTCTACTTATGTATCCAGCATCATGTAAGAAAAGTTGATGCTTTTAAATAGATTCATTTAGCCATGAAATGCCTGTGCATGTTACATACAAGATTCCAAGGCCCAAAACTGATTACTCATTATAATTCATGTACAGAATGATAATCAACCACAATGAGGCATGCGTAGGCGCTGCTTAGATTTTGAGGCATCAGAAGCTCGTAGAAGAAACTTGACCAATGGCTCATGGAATGCAACAAACTTATTGCCTAAAACAGGAGCATTGGTAACCACAGATGATGGTTTTGAAAAGAACACTTCACCATCAATGTCACGTGAGGGAACTGCAATTTCTGATGGCAAGTAACTTGTAGTATATAAGAGAGATGCAGGTACAGATGCTGGGAATACATTGCTAATGAACCACATTAATGCTTTTTTCCTTCAACAAATGAGGACAGTCACTTTAAAGACAACATGATAATGTACACTCACTGTAAGGATAGTCACAAATGATGACATCTCACAGTGACTGTCCCTTGTGTAATTGCCACTTGAATGTATTGCTATTCAGCCACATTAATGCTTTTCTTCTTCAACAAATGAGGATAGTCACTCTAAAGACAACATGATAATGTACACGGGCTGTAAGTGTACATTATCATGTTGTCTTTACAGTGACTGTCCTCCTTCAAGTGGCAATTACACAAGGGACAGTCACTGTAAAGGCAACATGATAATGTAGAGAAATGTTGTCATTTGTATTTTCAACAGTGCCGAGAGAGATTCCCTCCGCGAAATCACAGCTACAATTTCTGAGTACGTTGGGTTTATTTTTCTTTTGCCATTATTATGTAATCTGGTATTCAGCTGTTACAGAGCTAAAATACCCAGAAATGAGGACATATCTGTGTTGAATTTATTGTTAGCGGCTCTGGTTATTTAGAAGTTTAATTTTATTTGTTCATCTTTCAAGCACAAACGTTTTCTGGACCGTAACATCTTCATTGTTTCGGGTATGCAATGAAACAGCCGTAACTTACAACTACCTTCACGGTACTTGTGTACATTATCATGTTGTCTTTACAGTGACTGTCCTCATTCAAGTGGCAATTACACAAGGGACAGTCACTGTGAGATGTCCTCATTTGTGACAAGGACAGTCACACGAGGACATCTCACAGTGACTGTCCCTTGTGTAATTGCCACTTGAATGTATTGCTATTCAACCACATTTATGGGCCCGTTTGGACCCCAGCACACAGTAGCATCTACAGAGAAGAATATCCCAGGTGTAACAAGTTGTAAGAATATACCAACAGTTCTAAGAAGTTCCCTAGCACATAGTAGCATCTACAGAGAAGAATATACAACATGAGGGCAGCCACTGTAAAGACAACATGATAATGTACACTCATTGTATGTGTACATTATCATGTTGTCTTTACAGTGACTGTCCTCATTCAAGTGGCAATTACAGAAGGGACAGTCATTGTGAGATGTCCTCATTTGTGACAAGGATAGTCACACATGAGGACATCTCACAGTGATCGATTGTCCCTTGTGTAATTGCCACTTGAATGTATTGCTATTGAACCACATTAATGCTTTTCTTCTTCAACAAATGAGGACAGTCACTCTAAAGACAACATGATAATGTACACTCATTGTAAGGACAGTCACAAATGAGGACATCTCACAGTGACTGTCCCTTGTGTAATTGCCACTTGAATTACACAAGGGACAGTCATTGTGAGATGTCCTCATTTGTGACAAGGATAGTCACACATGAGGACATCTCACAGTGATCGATTGTCCCTTGTGTAATTGCCACTTGAATGTATTGCTATTGAACCACATTAATGCTTTTCTTCTTCAACAAATGAGGACAGTCACTCTAAAGAAAACATGATAATGTACACTCACTGTAAGGATAGTCACAAATGAGGACATCTCACAGTGACTGTCCCTTGTGTGATTGCCACTTGAATGTATTGCTATTCAGCCACATTAATGCTTTTCTTCTTCAACAAATGAGGATAGTCACTCTAAAGACAACATGATAATGTACACGGGCTGTAAGTGTACATTATCATGTTGTCTTTACAGTGACTGTCCTCATTCAAGTGGCAATTACACAAGGGACAGTCACTGTGAGATGTCCTCATTTGTGACAAGGACAGTCACACATGAGGACATCTCACAGTGACTGTCCCTTGTGTAATTTCCACTTGAATGTATTGCTATTCAACCACATTTATGGGCCCGTTTGGACCCCAGCACACAGTAGCATCTACAGAGAAGAATATCCCAGGTGTAACAAGTTGTAAGAATATACCAACAGTTCTAAGAAGTTCCCTAGCACATAGTAGCATCTACAGAGAAGAATATATAACATGAGGGCAGCCACTGTAAAGACAACATGATAATGTACACTCATTGTATGTGTACATTATCATGTTGTCTTTACAGTGACTGTCCTCATTCAAGTGGCAATTACAGAAGGGACAGTCATTGTGAGATGTCCTCATTTGTGACAAGGATAGTCACACATGAGGACATCTCATAGTGATCGATTGTCCCTTGTGTAATTGCCACTTGAATGTATTGCTATTGAACCACATTAATGCTTTTCTTCTTCAACAAATGAGGACAGTCACTCTAAAGACAACATGATAATGTACACTCACTGTAAGGACAGTCACAAATGAGGACATATCACAGTGACTGTCCCTTGTGTAATTGCCACTTGAATTACACAAGGGACAGTCATTGTGAGATGTCCTCATTTGTGACAAGGACAGTCACACATGAGGACATCTCACAGTGATTGTCCCTTGTGTAATTGCCACTTGAATGTATTGCTATTGAACCACATTAATGCTTTTCTTCTTCAACAAATGAGGACAGTCACTCTAAAGACACCATGATAATGTACACTCACTGTAAGGACAGTCACAAATGAGGACATCTCATAGTGACTGTCCCTTGTGTAATTGCCACTTGAATGTATTGCTATTCAGCCACATTAATGCTTTTCTTCTTCAACAAATGAGGATAGTCACTCTAAGGACAACATGATAATGTACACTCACTGTAAGTGTACATTATCATGTTGTATTACAAATGGACCTTATGTTGGTCGGGATATAAGTGCAAAAAAAAAAAGGAACGTTGTCATTTGTGTTTTCAACAGCGCCGAGAGAGATTCCCTCCGCAAAATCAAGCGGGTTATCATTTGTGTTTTGAACAAAGCGGGTTGTCATTTGTGTTTTGAACAGCACCGAGAGAGATTCCCTCCGCGAAATCAAGTGGGTTGTCATTTGTGTTTTCAACAGCACCGAGAGAGATTCCCTCCGCAAAATCACAGCTACAATTTCTGAGTACGTTGGGTTTATTTTTCTTTTGTCATTATTATTTAATCTGGTATTCAGCTGTTAGAGAGCTAAAATACCCAGAAATGAGGACATATCTGTGTTGAATTTATTGGTAGCGGCTTTGGTTATTTAGAATGCTTCCCCACAATACTTAATTACACAAGGGACAGTCACTGTGAGATGTCCTCATTTGTGACAAGGACAGTCACACATGAGGACATCTCACAGTGACTGTCCCTTGTGTAATTGCCACTTGAATGTATTGCTATTCAACCACATTTATGGGCCCGTTTGGACCACGACACACAGTAGCATCTACAGAGAAGAATATCCCAGGTGTAACAAGTTGTAAGAATATACCAACAGTTCTAAGAAGTTCCCTAGCACATAGTAGCATCTACAGAGAAGAATATACAACATGAGGGCAGCCACTGTAAAGACAACATGATAATGTACACTCATTGTATGTGTACATTATCATGTTGTCTTTACAGTGACTGACCTCATTCAAGTGGCAATTACAGAAGGGACAGTCATTGTGAGATGTCCTCATTTGTGACAAGGATAGTCACACATGAGGACATCTCACAGTGATCGATTGTCCCTTGTGTAATTGCCACTTGAATGTATTGCTATTGAACCACATTAATGCTTTTCTTCTTCAACAAATGAGGACAGTCACTCTAAAGACAACATGATAATGTACACTCATTGTAAGGACAGTCACAAATGAGGACATCTCACAGTGACTGTCCCTTGTGTAATTGCCACTTGAATTACACAAGGGACAGTCATTGTGAGATGTCCTCATTTGTGACAAGGATAGTCACACATGAGGACATCTCACAGTGATTGATTGTCCCTTGTGTAATTGCCACTTGAATGTATTGCTATTGAACCACATTAATGCTTTTCTTCTTCAACAAATGAGGACAGTCACTCTAAAGACAACATGATAATGTACACTCACTGTAAGGACAGTCACAAATGAGGACATCTCACAGTGACTGTCCCTTGTGTGATTGCCACTTGAATGTATCGCTATTCAGCCACATTAATGCTTTTCTTCTTCAACAAATGAGGATAGTCACTCTAAAGACAACATGATAATGTACACGGGCTGTAAGTGTACATTATCATGTTGTCTTTACAGTGACTGTCCTCATTCAAGTGGAAATTACACAAGGGACAGTCACTGTGAGATGTCCTCATTTGTGACAAGGACAGTCACACATGAGGACATCTCACAGTGACTGTCCCTTGTGTAATTGCCACTTGAATGTATTGCTATTCAACCACATTTATGGGCCCGTTTGGACCGTGGCACATAGTAGCATCTACAGAGAAGAATATCCCAGGTGTAACAAGTTGTAAGAATATACCAACAGTTCTAAGAAGTTCCCTAGCACATAGTAGCATCTACAGAGAAGAATATGGGTCAACGAGGTTGACTTCAAAGCCATGCAATCTAATGGTAATAGTAATATCATAATTTGACATACTATCAGAAATACTTCCTAAATAGACTATTTAATCTTATAAGAGATGGATTCATGAGAACTATTATTTATGAAATATGAGTCAATGACTTTAATTAAAAAAATTACACAATCTAATTCTTGTAAAAATATCAAAATTTGACACATTGAAAATACCTTCCAAAAGTATCGTTAATTGATTAATATGAATCACTACTCATGAAATATAATTTTATAAACCTAATCTAAAAACTACACAATAAAAATCTTAATAGCAATATTGTAAGAAACTATTCCCAAAAGCAAGCCTAATAAAATTTGATGAAAATAATTTTTGTTTCACTCAACTTTGACATTCACAACTTCCTCTTTTATTATAATAAGAAAAAAAATGTCTTTTTAGATATACCTCATGAACCATACTCGAATAATCTATCATTTTTCTTCTCAAAAACATATTTGCAGAGCCTGCTTCTTTTACTTGTTTGTACTTTTATCTCTCTGATGGAAAGGGTTCCTTCAGGACACATTTTTCCAAGTTCACTGCTTGAGATATTTGAGGAGGGTTCCCCTGCTTGAGTATCCATCCAACCCATATTCGAGTAGTTCTACAATTGCACAGTCTAAATTAATAATACTGACAATTGAATGACGAATGATGATACATAGAATTGATATAAACTAATCCTAAAAACACTAAAACATTATTAATATATTTATATTTCATAAATAAAATTGATATAAAAGATTTGGAAAGATACATTAAAAAATAGAAAAACAGTAATTTATAATAGAAGGAAACTTAAATTGCTATTTAAAAAAAAAACAAGAGTCTTAAATCTTATCATTTTGTTTCATTATCATCCATAAGTACACACCTCTAGCATAATAATTATATTTTACCACCCATAAAATGAAAAAAATATTTTCACAAGAGAAATTGAAGCTAGATTATAAAAATGAACCATCTTATTGGAAACTGGAACTGTTATCATACCCAAAAGGACTACAAAATTTCACCTTATCATACCCAGATTGTTGCTTTGCCTGGCGGAGGGAAATTTGATCAGTAAAATTGACACAGAGTATGTTGTCTCCATTGTCATGCTGGATAACAAAACACCAACTTTAATGGGCATGTACTGTCCCTTGTGTAATTGCCACTTGAATGCATTGCTATTTGATGCAGGGGCATCCCTAATGCAAGCCAAAGACACCATGATTGAAGGAAGTTGCCATGAAGCCAAGGAGTCAAATCCTATCAATTGGAACATAAGATTTTCACCTTGGAGCTTTGAAGGATTGACTGGTGAAAGGTCCTTTTGATTGACAAATCAGAGTCTTTTTGAATGACAAATCAGAGTCTTTTTGAATGACAATAAATTAGAATAGGAGTTTTAGATGTTTTCTTGGTTTGTAATAAATATTAAGGATTGATCTTATCTCCTTATAAACATCCACTTGTTGGACACAAGACCCCTTGGTGACTTATAAACCTTGGGCATCTTTTGAGTCCTTGGATGAAATGAGCATAGTAAGTGTTTATTAGGTGTCTTTTAGATGTTGTTAAGAAGTTTGAAGGTCCAAAATAACTTTAATAAGGTTCCTAAAGTTTCACAACACATTTTTAACCTTCTCGGCAAAGTTGTTTGCAAAGTTGTAATGCAACTTTAAAAGTTGCTTAGCAAAGTTGACATTTGTTGGATAAACTGTTCCAACCACCTAGATGGTTGAACCAACATTTGGAGAGCCTATTTTAGGCTTCAAATGGTCGAAGACAGACAGAGAACCAGTATTGTAATCATTTTGCTTTCATAAAAAATAAAAATAACCCTGTTTTAGTGCATTTCTGGTGAAAAACGAACTCTGTACGGCTGTACGGATGGTGGTTGGATGATAAAATTTGCCTGGAAGTTGTAATAGTGACATCTGATGCTTTGGAAGTTGGTTTGATTGATTCTCTTTGTTTTATATCTAAGTTATTTCAAATTTTCTGTGCATTGTTTACAAACCCTCATTTTCAGGGTTTGACTGATGTAAAGACCTTAACTCACGTTTCAACCATTGGAATTCCTTCTTCCTTGGTGGAATGAGAGTTAAGGATGTATATTTGTATATTCTAAAAGCCCTGACTACTCTGCATCACTATTGAACCACATTAATGCTTTTTTCCTTCAACAAATGAGGACAGTCACTGTAAAGACAACATGATAATGTACACTCACTGTAAGGATAGTCACAAATGAGGAAATCTCAGAGTGATTATCCCTTGTGTAATTGCCGCTTGAATACATTGCTATTGAACCACATTAATGCTTTTTTCCTTCAAGTGGCAATTACACAAGGGACAGTCACTGTGAGATGTCCTCATTTGTGACAAGGACAGTCACACATGAGGACATCTCACAGTGACTGTCCCTTGTGTAATTTCCACTTGAATGTATTGCTATTCAACCACATTTATGGGCCTGTTTGGACCACGGCACACAATAGCATCTACAGAGAAGAATATCCCAGGTGTAACAAGTTGTAAGAATATACCAACAGTTCTAAGAAGTTCCCTAGCACATAGTAGCATCTACAGAGAAGAATATACAACATGAGGGCAGCCACTGTAAAGACAACATGATAATGTACACTCATTGTATGTGTACATTATCATGTTGTCTTTACAAGGATAGTCATTTGTGACAAGGATAGTCACACATGAGGACATCTCACAGTGATCGATTGTCCCTTGTGTAATTGCCACTTGAATGTATTGCTATTGAACCACATTAATGCTTTTCTTCTTCAACAAATGAGGACAGTCACTCTAAAGACAACATGATAATGTACACTCACTGTAAGGACAGTCACAAATGAGGACATCTCACAGTGACTGTCCCTTGTGTGATTGCCACTTGAATGTATTGCTATTCAGCCACATTAATGCTTTTCTTCTTCAACAAATGAGGATAGTCACTCTAAAGACAACATGATAATGTACACGGGCTGTAAGTGTACATTATCATGTTGTCTTTACAGTGACTGTCCTCCTTCAAGTGGCAATTACACAAGGGATTTGTGTTTTCATTTGTGTTTTCAACAGCGCCGTAACCCTCCGCAAAATCACATCGGGATATAAGGGCAAAACAAACAAGAACGTTGTCATTTTTATTTTCAACAGCGCCGAGAGAGATAAACAAACTTAAAACTCAGACTTAAGAAAGATGAAGGCAATGCTTCAAAAGGCCGATGCCCTAAATACGGGAAAACACAATACCACCATTAAACGATGCCCTAGTCATCGTATCAATGCTGCCAGCTCCGTACCAGTATGCTGACTGCTCACTTTCATCCTGTGATAAAGGTAACTTCATTAATCATACTTGAAATGGCAGCATACGAACTAAAGCTGATGAACATTTATAAACTAAAAGTTTAAAACTACAGATTACAAATGTAGTAGTTTCATACGAAAAGAACTTGATGTCTGAAATTTACCATTAGAAGTATCCAAAGGAATACCACAGTACTGTTGAACTTGGAGAATCGGAGATGAAGTACATAGCAAGGTTCAACAGCTGTAAGGACTGTTACACCATCTTTAGCATTTGAATACATTTTCTCCTTGGCTTCTGGTGGATCCTCAAAGACCCCCAATGACGTTTTCCCTACAATTATCAATTGTTTGTCAGTATGAGATATTAATAAATAAACATTAATCACAATATTAGGCAAACAATGTTCTTGATGTCTGAATCTAAATCACAGAAAGCTCTAATAAAGCAGTTCTCAGTTTCACATTAAACTAAGTTTCAATTTCAAATGGTTATAATAATTTTTGCAAGTTATAAGTAGCTGGTTACAGTATATGACATAAAAAGAAAAAAAATCATTTCTATTCTTTTCTTCTTTTTCTCTTTCAACGAAGCTTTTGCACCACACAAATGCATACCAAGAATTTCTCAGGAGGTTTCAAGACCATTGCATACCAAACTTCTTCTCTGTAGATGCTACTGTGTGTCGTGGTCCAAACGGGTCCAAATAGACCTAGTGACTCTAGTAGGTCTCCAAAACCTGTTCTACAGCAATAACTCTTCAATTTGACAAAGGACCTTATGAACTTATATGTTTTTTGAGTACCCTTTTTGATGTTCTAACAATCCTCCAACTCCCAGACCTTGACTCCACTCCAGAGCATATCAATGTCCTTATTGAGTCCGCAGACCTAATGCATGCCTTTGGGTGTGGGTTCCAAAACAAGGCATTGAAAATGGGTGCATGAAACCAAGATCAGAGTTTGAAGATGTCCACCATGCTCTAAAGATCTAGATTCAACAAGGTTTGAGGTCCTTTACTTGCCGCTACCCTCTGATCTTGCATAATCCATCAACTCCTAGTCAAGAACATTGAGATTCTTGACCTAGGGCTTGCTCTTGAAATTCTCTGGCTTAGTATCCTGTTCCAAAGCTTTTAAAATATGAAAATAAACCCCCTTAACTTGCATTTTACAAAGAACAGAGGATATCCTATGGTTTATTTGCAAGTTAAGGCCATTTGAATGCAATAACTCAAAAAATGAGGGTTTGACAGAACAACAGATAAGAAAAAGGAATAACTTTGATATAAGGTGTCTTGAATCTACCAAATAAACTCTCAAAGCATAAGATATAAATACTCTAACTTCCACACTGGTCTGCCCTCCCTTTCACATCCGTACACTGTACAGTGCTTGAAGGAAATGCACAAAAAAGGCTCTGAAATAGTGGCTCTATCTGACAGAGAGTCCATGCTAGGCTTCATGACTAACCTAGAGCACATTCCTTGTTATGGAGGAAGTTTGAATGGTGAAGAACTTATGGAATGGATAGAGGACCTAGATAACCATTTTGACTACAAGTATCTTATTAATAACCATTTTGACTACAAGTATCTTATGGATAGAGGACCTTGATAACCATTTTGACTCATTTAGTATCTTATTGAGCTTCACTTTGTTTCGAGAATATAGTTTAATATTCTCTACTAAACAGGGCCAACCACGTGAAGGTGGAAGCTCATTTGGCCCCACCCCCCTCCCCCTAACATCACTCTACATTCCCCGTTAACATCTAACATTCATTCATTCTTTCAATTATTAATAAAATGTAACATTCAATCAATATCACATGATAACATTCATTAACACATTAGATTCGTTAACACACAACATTCATCAATATGAAAATAAACACAAAATTCATGAACATTCATTAGCACATAATTAAATTCATTGAGACATAAAATTCAGTCATTATCAATTAAGGTATTTAGATGACAATCATTTCTTTTTTCTCTTTCTAATTTTTTTTTTCTATGTAAGCTCTAAGAGGAGCATCAGTGTTATCATCAATACCCCCCTCATCAGTTGTTTTGTTCTTTGTTCTTGATGATCTCAAATTCCTATGCTGCTGCAAAGGGGGGTCCTCTACAATAACAAATAAAAGAGTTAAATTTAAAATATTTAATTATAATTGTTACAAGTATTTAATTATTTTAAAGAACATAACTGTGGCGCTCTTTAATTACCTGATCTGGCCACATCATTTTGTCTAGACTCAACCTCAACATGCTCATGAGCACCGACCCCTCGATCCTCTACAGTTGCTATACAAAATGTTACATTAATCCAAACACCAATTGTAATTACATATAAAAATTTTAATAGCAAATGTATACCTCCACCACTAGGATGCACATCATGCGAACCTTCATTATGCATAGATTGTGTAGAAGGATTGTCAGGCTGCATTCCAATATCCTACACATTGTTATCATTGCTTTCTTAAAACAGATATACTCACTTTATATTAGAACTTAACATCAAATAGACTAATTGGTAAAGTATTCAATTTGAAATAAATTTCATTTAGCTTATTTACCTGTGGCTCAGATGCATCATTATTTGAACCTTGCACACTGATTTCAGCTCGTAGCCGTTCAGCCACGGCTCTATAGCCTTGTTGGAAGCCAATTCTCTTGTCCTCTTCTGTGAGGCATCTATTGAACTCTGACCCCTACATTTTTTCTTGGTATGGTGAATTTTACTTGCATTGTTTGATCAAAAAAAATTTCCTTGCAATATATAAAAAAATTGATACAAGTTTTCATTTACTAATACTTACAACTCGTGCTTGAAGTTTGGAAAAACCACCAGAGCCGAGCTTGTGTGTCCCGTGCTTTTCTAATCTTGCCTTTGTTGCCTTTGATGTGTCAGGCAATCTATGAAAAGTTTGAAATATGTTAGAGACCAATATAGGAAAAATTTAGAGGTTAATTAGTACATAATTACATTCTCAAAAGTATCACATACCTTGCTCTACTCTCTACTGGCGTAATTCCTTTTTTCATGTCGGCTTTATACTTTCCATCCAAAATCAAACCCTGCCACTCAGCCTCAAGAACACAGGGCGGACGCTCGTGCCTTGGGTTAACCTCTAAATATTTCCTGTACTGGTCCCTAATATACTTCAAACATAAACCAGCTCTTTCAAGGAGCTTGTTTCTCTCGAATGCACGAGGTCCAAAAAGCTGGGTCATACTATCTACAAGATCATCCTTCAACTTTTTATCTTGGTTATTCCACCTTTTAAGTAAAAAAAAACATGTTAGACTCATAAATGAAGAGAAGCTACCTTTAATATAGTTCAAGAAATTGATGAAAAGGAAAACTATTCTAGCAATGATATGAAATCAAAATAGTGGTTTGGGGTTTTAGTTAGGATATGATGTTCCACCATGTACGTATGGTGGGCCCGAATATCCGCAAACACTCGTCACCAAGTTTTCGCCAAAAAATATCATTCCCTACAAAATAATCATGGGATCATTAGTCGATGAAGAGTGATCAAAAACTAAATTACTATTATATCACTATAGAATAATAATAACTTTAAAGTACCTGGAAGTTTGGATACTTTTAAGGGAACGCCTTCATCGTCGCTGATGATCAATACGCAATCCTTCACCGTTCCCGTACTAGGAACACGGGAACATCCAGGAAATGATGTTGCATCGGGACTTGTTGCATCTCCTATTGCAAAAAATGAAAACCATTATCAAATGCCTCCAAGAAATAATACTTCAAGGGAAATAAATTGGTGCAGAGCACCCATGGCACAAACACAATCAAGGGATCTACATCGTAAACACATAACACTTAAACACATAACAAAAGAGAGAAAAAGAGGGATTTGTGTACCAGTAGATGGTGCAACAGTTGGTGCATTTAGGCTGTGTGTTGTTGACATGGCAGTCGGCAAGACATTTGTGGCTGTCCTGGATGGAGGCGGCGTTGTCATATCATCATGGAAAGGAGCTGAAGAATAAAATTGTTAGAGCATGCATAAATATAGAACGCGTGGACTAGCATGGACAAGATTGTTAGAGCATAAAAAAAAAAGATTGTTCGAGCATGTATTGTCAATGATTATGATCATTCCTATATATATTCAGTGGAAAACACAAGTGGGGAATGGAACATGTGATCTACCCGAACCACTTGCAATACCGGCCTCATCATGGGAATGGGGTTCAAAATTACGCAAATAACTCTGTAAAGACAATGCATCCATATTTTAATTAATGTCATAAAAGAGCATAACATAAAAACCATTATTGAACTCTTGTAATAATTAAAAATTTCATTAATACTTACTTTAAAGTTTTCAGAAGTGCGCAACAACTCAGCTGCCCTGTCTTTTATTTCCTGAGTCTGAGGATGTATGGATACCAAACGTAGAAGTTCTTTCCCAATTTTCTTTAGCAGCTTTTTAATGGAACCGATCGGGTCATCGGTCTCTGCTAAATCAATAAAAAAAGGGTCCACAAGGGGGGACTCCTGAGGGACTGCAGGTTGCTTTCCCTCTCTCCGACCACCGGCCCTCTGTGACAACAATAGTATTAGTATTATCAAAATTACTCCAAAACAATGAAGAAAATAACATTAAAAAAAATAACATTTTGCTTCTATCTAGTTTGCACAATTACAATGAATTTTACCTGCTCATGTGTAGATGAGCTAGGAATATCGTCACCATCACCTTCGGGCGGTTGCTCCATATTGTGCCCCTGTGTCAAAGATCAAGTATAAAAATGTTAGCCAAAAATTTAATAACTAAATGGTATGTTGGAGTCATTGATTAGAAGTTGGTTTAATAGTATGTACCACCCCCATGATAGTAGCCTCGTTTGTATCTATGCAGTTCAAATTGTAATCAATAAGCAGCTCTTCCCCTGCACGTATTGATTTTATCGCACAGATGAATACACAATTTCCCTCGCGCGCCTCAAATATGCAATTGGGTTGCTTTATAGTTGACCCAGGTCGTGTACTATTTATAAAACCCGCAATATTCCCTGTTGCTTTTGGCCTTCCATCAATGTATATAGCCACACTTTTACTTTGATTATTGTCTTGCTGTTGTATATAATTTGCCGAGAGTGCATACCTACGCATACTTTTTTTATATTGAACAATATGCATCCAACTTTTGTAATCGTAACATGGTCCAACATACTCCATCAATTCAGAAACTTTGTTGTAAGACACCTTTATGCCATCCATAGAAAATAGGCCCAAACCATGTAATGATGATGGTGCTATGCGATATATCCTCTCATTAACACAAAAATCAATGTTTATTGGAGGAAGTTCCTTGGGTACCCAATGTTTCTGTAGATGTTGGTACCTCAAGGGCACCTCGATGTCGCCTTTCGTCTCATCATCATAAGAACATGACCCCCCTTGAGCAAGGAAAAATTTCATGTGTTTATTGAATTTCCTTCTAGTCCTTTGACCTCTAGTTAATCTCCCTATTCTAGATAAACTGCATGTCTCACTTTCCTCTTCTATTCCTATATTTCCCTCACTCGAGGAAGACACTTCTGACAAATACCTATTTGCTGGTACCTGCAAATGGGAGAGATCTTAGAAGACATCAATCTTACTATTGATAAGTGTATTAAATAGACTTTCTATAAGGTGTATTGACTTATACCTGTCGATCCATGAGACTATGCGGGATGCTCTTGAAAGGGGTTCAATTTCCTGCAAATGTAATTCAATTATCGTGAGCATAATCACATCATAATCATAATCACATCCATCATAAGCATCACATAAAAATTAAAAACATTAAAACGTACACATTATAACACTTATAGCTTTTAAATAGATAATGAATAAACTATGTAACCATTTAAGACAAATATATTTCTATCAAGAAATGAATATTAAATACATTAAGGATTGATGGCATACCGTTAAATTTCATCATCATCATCCTCATCATCATCATCATCATCATCATCATCATCGTCGTCATCGTCGTCATCATCATCGTCCTCGTCGTCCTCGTCGTTGTTGTCATCATCAACATCAACATCATCTTCATCATCATCATCAGTAGCAGCATCATCTTCTTCTTCTTCTTCATGAAAATTTGTCTCAGGAACATCATCCAATAATTGTCGATCGTGATCATCATCTACATCATCTTCTACTTCTTCGGTATCTTCTTCTTCCATCGCATTATACTTTATCGGCCTTCCTCTCGGTTCATGTCTAACAACAAATGACCAACCCGGTTTATGTGAAACCTCTGAGTAAAATACCTGTTCACATTGGCTTGGAAGAACATAGGGCTCATCCCCAAGTGGCTCAAACGACCTTGTATTAACCATTGTAAATCCATTATCATGTTCAATAACAGTTCTATTAGGATCATTTGGATTAAGTCGTAGCCTGTACCATTTGACAACGAAGAGTACTAATTTGAAGGAACTAAAGTCACACTCAAGTATATCATCCAAAATGCCATAGTATTGATTTTTAGACTCTTGAGGATCTAAGTCATTTCTAGATGAAATATTAGTCACTTGAAAGACTGCAGTTATTCCAGAATCACAAGTTTTCTTCGTGTCATCCAACACTTTGACGCGAAATTTTTGACCATTACAGAACATACCCTTGTGGTGTTTAACCTGCAATAATATGTGAAACATGTCAAAATTATTATATCGTGAGTTGATAAACATACGGGTGATTAATAATTTTGTACGTACCTGGAAATCTCTTAAACCATATGCTAAATCTATTTCCCTTTGCGTAACATTAGAATCTCCATTACGATGAGCTTCTTTAACCAATGAAGATACACCTTCCCATGTTAATGTGTGACCAGAATGTTGACATCGTTCAACCATCCACATTGACCTAGTGTGTGCAGGTCCACACAATTCAATCTCCTCAACTTGGTGTATGAGGTAGTGTTCTTGTGCATTGAAAAAAGTTGGAGGTAGACACTTTTTCATTTCACACAATAAATGAGGAATTCTTCTCTTCCAATAGTTTATATCTTCTTTATGGATTTCTTTAGATGACAACCACCTACATTAAGAGATTCAAGTCACAAAAAATATATAAATACGAGACTTTACAAAATAATATACAATAGATTACATAGCAAGAAAAACAAATCGTGAATATAATAAATATATACAACAAATTGAACAGATATTACTGCTTACCTCATGTATTTTCCAAGATCATATATCACTTGTTTGATGTTATTGTTGAAGTGCTCTGGGAGAGATAGAGGTAGCACGTACTGCAGTAATTATAAACCAATCATTTCATTATTTTCTAACATAACATAATGAATAGTACACGTAGTTTATGAATATATTGTAAATACAGAAGAACATAACTTACCTTGATGAAAGTATGCCAATCATGCGTTTTGAGCCCTGGCCCAAATTCACTTTTCTTTGATATGAGATTGCTTATGTTCCCAGCAAATCCTGTGGGAAATCGAATTTTTCGTATGACTTCTTTTATGGCATCACTTTGCTGCTCCGTTAATAACCAAGGAAGGGCACTTATATTAATCTGATCTCTATTGCTATTTGAGTGAATGAAATTCTTCAGTGCATGATTGGATTCATGAATGTCATTACAAATTTTGACAATTTTTTCTTTGTCACGCCTTCCATCCAGTATTTTCCACAATGTCTCTGTTATATTCTTTCCAACATGCATAAGATCAAACAAATGCACAATTTGTAGGTCCTCGTAGTAGGGCAACCTACTAAATTGTCTGGGATAGCTTTTTAGTCCCTTTGGAAGGTTGTCAGTAGTGCCTTGACGACCTTCACGATCATCAATTACATAATTAGTAAACAAAAATCACAATAGAAATATATAAATTACAAACATAAACCATTAAGTGGAACGACATTACCTCGACGATTAATTCTATTATATTCCAACTTCCATAGGCGAGGTGTCATTCTTCGTGGCTTTGATGTAGTCTCTTCTTTCCCATTGAAAAGATGTTTTTCCATACTTCGATACTTATGATTCCTGTGGAGGAAGTGTCTGTACTCATCAAACACATGCTTTCCTAAACTTTTTGAATGACGAGATTTCATCTTTGGACCACAAACTGGACATGCAAATTTTCCCTTTGTTTGAAGACCTACAAGATAATGATATAATTGGATTATTAAATATGTTGATTTTTATAATTAGAATTATCATGCGCAACTTGAATTCACTATAACATACCACAAAAATGTGTTAGCCCTGGGGCATCATGTATTGTCCATACAAGTATTGCATGGAATTGAAATTGTCTTTGTCCTATTGGTCTAGACACGTCATACATAGTGACACCGTTCCATAACTCCACCAACTCGTCAATAAGAGGCTCAATATATACATTCATATCTTTAACTTGATATTTACCTACTTGAATGAATAGTAACATTACATAATTATTGTGACCATTTTACTGTAAGATTTGTAAGTACATGTAAATTAATAACTATCAAATGATAAAATACCTGGAACAATCATTGCCAACATAATGTGCTCCCTCTTTATTGACATCCACGGAGGAATGTTATTGTTGATAACAAAAACAGGCCACACCGAGCAAACAGATCTCATCTCTCCAAATGGATTGACACCATCCGCTGCCAATGAAAGCCTGAGATTACGAGGTTCTTCTTTGAAGTGTTGCCACTTTTCCTCTATGTGCATAAATGCCGAACCATCCGCAGGGATTCGAATAATGTCATCTCGACTTCTATTGCGTGCATGGTAATCCATAAATTGTGCCAAGCTAGTACACCTGAATAATTGTCGCATCCGTGGAATAATGGGGATGTAACGAAGAACCTTGTGAGGCACCTTTTTTGTTATTCGATCTGTTCGATATCTACTCGTATGACATACAGGGCATTGTGTTGCAAATTCATGTTCTTTATAATATATAATATGATCATTGGGACAAGCATGTATTGCTTGATACTCCATTCCAATATCTTTCATAATAGCAGATAATTCTCGATATGAGCGAGGTAGAATATTTGATGGTGGTAACAAAAACTCGCCTATCAATCTACAGCAAAAAATATAAGTTGTTAATATAAACAATATTAGTGGTACATTATTCACCCTTTGTTAACTATAAAGACATATATGACATACCTTAACATACGTGACATTGTTATGTTGGATAAACCATTCATAACCTTCAAGTTCAACAACAACAATACAGCAGAGAGAAGAGTTGTTTGGGAGTCTTTGTATAGGGGCTCGTATGCCTTCTCAAGTAGAGGTACATCAAGGCTATCATCATCATCATGATCAGATCCGCTTGGACTAAATGTGTCATGGATCAATGTATTTATACCATCATCTTCAATTGTGTTTTCTGGCGCATGATCGTCATCTTCCATGGGATCATTATCTTCACCTTGGATATTCGCACCCCCATGTTCCTCCATATCATGTACTTCCCTGGGGAGATCAACCTATATAAAATTGATTAACATAAATAAACCATGATCTTCAACTCATCATCAAGTGATTTCATATGTATATAAATTGTTAAAATGATATAATGAACAACTTACTAGTGGATGATAGTCATGCCCCCCTTCAATGTGACCATTCTCCCTACAATGTCTCTTAACTGTTTTGATTAGCAATCTTCTACGGTTTAAGCCCTTACAAATTTTGCAGGGACAATAACATTTTCCATCACCTTTTCTTTTCAAGTTAGACCACAATCTAGCGATTGTCTCCCTATTTTGTTCTTCACTTATATTATCTGACATGATCGTTCTTCGCAGGAAGCAAAAATTGGGCTATGAAAACTTCGGTCTACAACTTTCAGTGACTAAGCAAAATTGTCAAAAGTACACAAAACATATAAGCTACAAGGCCTTCTTGCTTAGCTCTAGAAGCTCTCTAGCAATCAAAACATATAAGCTACAAGGCCTAACAGCAATTTCAAAACATATAAGCTACAAGGCAAGACATATTACATGACATGGCAAAAGGATTAAAATATACATTAGATTAAAAAATATACAATTTTCAAACCTGAGCGCGCGGCTATAACTCGTGCAATGGTCTTCTTGCTTAGCTTTAGAAGCTCTCCAGCAGTCAAAACATATAAGCTACAAGGCCTAATAGCAATTTCAAAACAAGGGTCATCAAAAGAACCAAAAACAATGTGTGCAAACAATACCTTGTCAAGTGGTATAGACAATTAGAAGATGCTACTATGTGCTAGGGAACTTCTTAGAACTGTTGGTATATTCTTACAACTTGTTACACCTGGGATATTCTTCTCTGTAGATGCTACTGTGTGCCGTGGTCCAAACGGACCCATAAATGTGGTTGAATAGCAATACATTCAAGTGGCTTACACAAGGGACAGTCACTGTGAGATATCCTCATGTGTGACTGTCCTTGTCACAAATGAGGACATCTCACAGTGACTGTCCCTTGTGTAATTGCCACTTGAATGAGGTCAGTCACTGTAAAGACAACATGATAATGTACACATACAATGAGTGTACATTATCATGTTGTCTTTACAGTGGCTGCCCTCATGTTGTATATTCTTCTCTGTAGATGCTACTACGTGCTAGGGAACTTCTTAGAACTGTTGGTATATTCTTACAACTTGTTGCACCTGGGATATTCTTCTCTGTAGATGCTACTGTGTGTCGTGGTCCAAACGGGCCCATAAATGTGGCTGAATAGCAATACATTCAAGTGGCAATTACACAAGGGACAGTCACTGTGAGATGTCCTCATGTGTGACTGTCCTTGTCACAAATGAGGACATCTCACAGTGACTGTCCCTTGTGTAATTAAGTATTGTGGGGAAGCATTCTAAATAACCAAAGCCGCTAACAATAAATTCAACACAGATATGTCCTCATTTCTGGGTATTTTAGCTCTCTAACAGCTGAATACCAGATTACATAATAATGACAAAAGAAAAATAAACCCAACGTACTCAGAAATTGTAGCTGTGATTTTGCGGAGGGAATCTCTCTCGGCGCTGTTGAAAACACAAATGACAACCTGCTTGATTTCGCGGAGGGAATCTCTCTCGGTGCTGTTCAAAACACAAATGACAACCCGCTTTGTTCAAAACACAAATGATAACCCGCTTCATTTCGCGGAGGGAATCTCTCTCGGCGCTGTTGAAAACACAAATGACAACGTTCCTTTTTTTTTTTGCACTTATATCCCGACCAACATAAGGTCCATTTGTAATACAACATGATAATGTACACTTACAGTGAGTGTACATTATCATGTTGTCCTTAGAGTGACTATCCTCATTTTTTGAAGAAGAAAAGCATTAATGTGGCTGAATAGCAATACATTCAAGTGGCAATTACACAAGGGACAGTCACTATGAGATGTCCTCATTTGTGACTGTCCTTACAGTGAGTGTACATTATCATGGTGTCTTTAGAGTGACTGTCCTCATTTGTTGAAGAAGAAAAGCATTAATGTGGTTGAATAGCAATACATTCAAGTGGCAATTACACAAGGGACAATCACTGTGAGATGTCCTCATGTGTGACTGTCCTTGTCACAAATGAGGACATCTCACAATGACTGTCCCTTGTGTAATTCAAGTGGCAATTACACAAGGGACAGTCACTGTGAGATGTCCTCATTTGTGACTATCCTTACAATGAGTGTACATTATCATGTTGTCTTTAGAGTGACTGTCCTCATTTGTTGAAGAAGAAAAGCATTAATGTGGTTCAATAGCAATACATTCAAGTGGCAATTACACAAGGGACAATGTCATGAGCCGTGACATATTGAACTTAGTATAATAATAAAATGATTAGATGATATATAATAATCTATTATTAACGGTATATAACAATAATATATAATTATTATCAAAAGATAATAATAATATATAGTTAGCATAATAAGTAATATGTTAATTAAATAATATTAAAATATTAATAAATAATATAATTATGATTATAATTATAATATAAATTAATAATAAATAATTATTAATAAATTATATATATTATATTATAATAATATATTAAGTAATAATATTAAATCAATTATTGATATAATAATTTTAATATATAAATAATATTAATAAACCTCTCAATATAAAACAATATGTTATCACTATAATAATATTTATTATAATATTATTAATATTACTAACATCATTAATTATAATATTTAATAATAACAATAACATTAATAAATATAATAATAATAATAACGTTTAAAGCAATATCGAATATCTGTAATCGATATACATCTACATTAAACATCTGCATTATCTATCACGATGAGGAACGAAGAAGTGATACAACAATCACTAGTCATTACACATCGATACCATGAGAGGATGATTAATGAACCAAATACTATGAAGTCAAGATCAACATGATATGAATAAGGGATAGGTCGCTATGGGTTTCAGAAGATGTATTGATAAGCAAGAAGGATAACCATTCATATATTATAAATAATCATTAATTGCACAAGTTTAGACAATGACATATCCGATAAAGCAATATCAAACATGAAGACCCGCTAGCAAATATGCACCATCACTTCCTATGCTATCATGACAATAACATAAACTAGATTGAATTCTACTATCTATATCAATAGACACCACATAGGAGGATATCGACTAAAGGATTGAAAGATTATCGATTGTCTGAGATAAACCACATCTTGTAGAAACACAAAAGCATCAGTGATTATATCACAAGCTATTGATGAATGAGGCATCAGTCATGGATAATAAGTACAATGTATCCTTAAGTATTAACAGGAATGGAAGTCAATTTGAAGATCAAACTCCATTACCAGCAATCAACCAATAAATGGACAATTATCAGAAAATGATATCGACTTATATCAGAGTAGAAAGATTGGATATCATCATAACAATATGGGATAAGGCAAGAGTTAATATCGATTGACTAAATACTAATGATAGTTAGACCAAACTAATACAAACACAATGGATGTTAACTACTGGTTGCACTACCAATTAGGGAAGATTACCTTCATAAAAAGATTTGATATTGAGTCAATCTGGGAGTTATCTATGATCAGAAAATAATGAAATAATATTATGTGAACTGTCGGATTATGGAAAGGTGTGCTTAACAAAGGGACATGGAGGAAGAAACAAGACATGTCTCATTCATAGCATCTCTTCATTTGTTAAAGACAATATAAGAATGCATTCTCGTCAGTCACTCAAGGCATCATTAGAACTTTATTTACTTATCCATATTTGGATATACTCAATAGAGCATCTGCCTTTGGCAGTTTGGTTTCAAGTTTATCATTGCAGATCAGAGACAACACCATGATTGCACAGATAGAAAGGATAGTCAGAAACAGCATCAATATTTGAAGTTGCAAGCATATAATTCAGAATCTGAAATAGCAACATATCACTCATAGCGATATTACACATTTGCATAATTACATCATCATATCAGACACAGCAAATACATTGCTGTAAGCAATACTTATTGATTGTATATCGATATTGTTTATATCAGACATACCATCATTATACTATCACTATAAGTGATAGGAAACATCATATTCATAGCATATTTCATATCATTATATCCGACAGTGCTATTAAACATATTGGTATCAATATCATCTTGCACACATATTGTGATTGAATCTGAAATAGCGGTTGATATCTTAAGTAACCTCCATTACTTAGTTTAATTGTAAGTATCTGATAGAGTAAGTCTGAGAAGTGGAGTAATTGTTCCTGTTTTCCAAGTTAGCCAAAAAGGGGACATTACAGACAATCACGGTGAGATGTCCTCATGTGTGACTGTCCTTGTCACAAATGAGGACATCTCACAATGACTGTCCCTTGTGTAATTCAAGCGGCAATTACACAAGGGACAGTCACTGTGACATGTCCTCATTTGTGACTGTCCTTACAGTGAGTGTACATTATCATGTTGTCTTTAGAGTGACTGTCCTCATTTGTTGAAGAAGAAAAGCATTAATGTGGTTCAATAGCAATACATTCAAGTGACAATTACACAAGGGACAATCACTGTGAGATGTCCTCATGTGTGACTATCCTTGTCACAAATGAGGACATCTCACAATGACTGTCCCTTATGTAATTCAAGCGGAAATTACACAAGGGACAGTCACTGTGAGATGTCCTCATTTGTGACTGTCCTTACAGTGAGTGTACATTATCATGTTGTCTTTAGAGTGAGTGTCCTCATTTGTTGAAGAAGAAAAGCATTAATGTGGTTCAATAGCAATACATTCAAGTGGCAATTACACAAGGGACAATCACTGTGAGATGTCCTCATGTGTGACTGTCCTTGTCACAAATGAGGACATCTCACAATGACTATCCCTTGTGTAATTCAAGCAGCAATTACACAAGGGACAGTCACTGTGAGATGTCCTCATTTGTGACTATCCTTACAGTGAGTGTACATTATCATGTTGTCTTTAGAGTGACTGTCCTCATTTGTTGAAGAAGAAAAGCATTAATGTGGTTCAATAGAAATACATTCAAGCGGCAATTACACAAGGGACAGTCACTGTGAGATGTCCTCATTTGTGACTGTCCTTACAGTGAGTGTACATTATCATGTTGTCTTTAGAGTGACTGTCCTCATTTGTTGAAGAAGAAAAGCATTAATGTGGTTCAATAGCAATACATTCAAGTGGCAATTACACAAGGGACAATCGATCACTGTGAGATGTCCTCATGTGTGACCTTTGTGAAGGCAAGTGCCAATTTGTACCCAAGTTACCAATATTGTGGCAAAAGTGGGAATGAAGCATTTAGGGGTCAAATTGGGCAAAGAAGTGTAGAAGTGGCCTATGTGAGGTCTAAATAGCCTAACTAAGTCATGGTTAGGGTCTTATGGTGTTTGAACAATAAGTTTTGAACCAAAATCCCAAAGGTTGTAACAAGTTGTCAATGTTGTCATTCACAACATTGACAACATTTGTGCAAGGGAGCATTTTCGAGTAAGATGGTTATGTAACTATATGAAACCATTGAATTAGGCATCAGATCAACTATAAGAGGCCTCCATCGATCTGTGCAAAAGGTTGGGGGGAAAAACATTTGGAATTAAGAAGATTTGTAGAGTAACACGGTTTTAGTGAATTCTTGAGTTTTTTTGTTTCTTTGTTTTCAGTTGATTAATGGATTAGATAGCTCACAGTGTCTATTGGAAAAGTTAGTACAAGTTGTTTTTTTATTCTGTGTTGTGTTTTTTTTGAGTTTTGAAGCATTCCAACTAGTTTGTTAATTCTTTTGTTAAGTACCCTATCATTGGTTTGAACCAGGCAGGTTGAACAAATGGAGTCTTAGCTCATCATTCCATTGTCAATTTTGTACGGGCTCTTGGAATGGGTGAGGAGACTCCATGTACTATATGTTTGGAAGGAGGGGCCCTGGGAAGCTCATTTTCTATGTTTGCAATGATGTCCTAGGTGAGTCAGTTGAGCACAGTTAGGGATGACAAATCATTACAAGAAGATTACAACAAGTTGAATGCATTGGTTGCTTCAACTAAAATCTCATGGAGAGGTAGACACACATCTAAAGAAGCCCCAAGTCAAATTAGAAGATTGGGTGAGTTTCTTTGGCTGCTAAGAAAACAAACTCTTAGTCAGACTGTCCAAGTTGTGTCAAAATACTTGTTTTCAGGCATGGCTGTAGCAGTTGGTGTACAAAAAATCTAGGAGGAGAAGACCTTAGATATCTTGGAGTTCTCAATAAAGGGCATCTGAATCCTAAGCCCTTTAGGTGGCTTAATATAAACAAAAAGGCTTGACAAAGGCCTAATTGCTAGCAGCCTATTTTTGGGTGCAATTGGCATGCATGGTTTGATGAACCGGATTGAAGTACTGATGAAAAGTATAGGTGAAGGAGTAATATTGAAACCAATAGAGGTCCTAGTGGCCAGCCTCTCCATGGAGTAAAGTTCTAGTTGAATGTGTTTCAATTTGTGAAGACAAGACTAGGAGTGTCCTAGTAGCTAGATTGGTATTGAGCAGAGTTCGTTGTATTTCTTGTTGGTGTGCACTAGTTGAAGGAGTGGGATCTTGGGTAGAGATACCTAAAGAGTGTAGGGATAGTTAAGTACCCTATCAAGTCAAAACATTGGCCTAAAGAGACCCTAGTGAAGGATAGGGAGTGAGCAAGACAAAGTGTTACATCAATTAACAAGATCATTTTTAGGTAATTCTGTACATTATCATGTTGTCTTTACAGTGACTGTCCTCATTTGTTGAAGAAGAAAAGCATTAATGTGGTTCAATAGCAATACATTCAAGTGGAAATTACACAAGGGAATATCACTATGAGATGTCCTCATGTGTGACTGTCCTTGTCACAAATGAGGACATCTCACAGTGACTGTCCCTTGTGTAATTCCCACTTGAATGAGGACAGTCGCTGTAAAGACAACATGATAATGTACACAAGTACCGTGAAGGTAGTCGCAAGTTAGGGCTGTTTCATTTCATACCCGAAACAATGAAGACATTACAGTCCACAAAACGTTTGTGCTTGAAAGATGAACAAATAAAATTAAACTTCTAAATAACCAAAGCCGCTAACAATAAATTCAACACAGATATGTCCTCATTTCTGGGTATTTTAGCTCTCTAACAGCTGAATACCAGATTACATAATAATGACAAAAGAAAAATAAACCCAACGTACTCAGAAATTGTAGCTGTGATTTCGCGGAGGGAATCTCTCTCGGCGCTGTCGAAAACACAAATGACAACGTTCTTGTTTTTTTTGCCCTTATATCCCGATGTGATTTCGCGGAGGGTTACGGTGCTGTTGAAAACACAAATGACAACGTTCCTTTTTTTTTTTGCCCTTATATCCCAACAACATCGCAATTGCAAGTTAGGGCTGTTTCACTGCATACCCGAAACAATGAAGACGTTACGGTCCACAAAACGTTTGTGCTTGAAAGATGAACAAATAAAATTAAACTTCTAAATAACCAAAGCCGCTAACAATAAATTCAACATAGATATGTCCTCATTTCTGGGTATTTTAGCTCTCTAACAGCTGAATACCAGATTACATAATAATGACAAAAGAAAAATAAACCCAACGTACTCAGAAATTGTAGCTGTGATTTCGCGGAGGGAATCTCTCTCGGCGCTGTTGAAAACACAAATGACAACGTTCTTTTTTTTTTGCCCTTATATCCCGATGTGATTTCGCGGAGGGTTACGGCGCTGTTGAAAACACAAATGACAACGTTCTTATTTTGTTTGCCGTTATATCGTGATGTGATTTCGCGGAGGGTTACGGCGCTGTTCAAAACACACATGACAACGTTCCTTTTAAATTTTGCGCTTATATCCCGACAACGTCGCAATTGCGACAGTTACAAATGTATTGTCGTCGCAAATTGCGACGGTGTCGGGCTATATTTGAAAAAAAAAGAGCAAAACCACATGACATTTGCCTGCCGTCGCAAATGGCCGTCGCAATGTCACCCCAAATGTATTAGTGGATCAAGAGGTTCCCTAGTCAACATATCTTGTGTTATTGTGTTGTTGTGTATGTATATCTTTCTATGGTTGTTGATCACATTTATTACATGGTTAAAATCTATTGAAGTTGATAAAAGTTGTATTTATCTGATAACTGATTCACCCCCCCTCTCAATTATCTTGGTGGACTTTACTTTCTAACAGTTCTTGTTTTGCTTTCATCTCCTTGACAACCAAAGGTGCAATAGGTGTAACATAGTCATGTTCCACATAGTACTTCATTGAATCACCAATGCAAACTAGATGCAATTTCATCAGACTTTGCCATGCAGGGAAGTTCTCTTTGTTCAACTTTGATACCTCACTCCTTTTTATACATCTTGATCATTAGCTTCAAGTACCTTTAAAATTTTCTTTGTAAGCACCAAGAGCTCTAATACCAATTGTTAGAATAAATTAGAACAATAGAGAGGGGGGGTGAATAAATTGTTATCAGGTCCGGATGTACCAATTGAACTTTCTAGCACTTCAACAATCTCATAGCTAATCACCAATACAACTTGGTCTCTATAACATATATCAGAAACATATAATATGCAGTCTACTATCCAAAAGTAATTATCTTGAAAAATATAACAACATTCACATCAAAACATTCACACAAGTATAAAACTAGGATTTATAGTGGAAACCCAACTTGGGAAAAACCACTTTTTAACATTCTACTGATATTTCACTCTTTTGAAGTGAGCTCTATGAAAAGCCAACCCTGTTAAAGGTTTACAAAAACACTGCTAGGTGTGACCCTATTAAAGGATTTAAACACTCTGTCAAAAGTGACTTGGTTAAAGGATTTAAGTACATTCCATTAGAATTCCAACTTGATTAAAGGATTTATACAATGAATGTTAGGTCAACCTTGATTAAAGGATTTAGACTAATACAATGGTTAGAAAGTAATAGTAGTTTCTGATCTGAAAAACATACAACTCACTTTGCAAATACAGATCCACTTTGCTCATATATGTTGATTTACTGACTAACCTTCATTTCCATCTCCATCATTGATCTGCTCACAATTCACTTCAAGCAATCAAAACTATGTTCAACTCCTTCACAATTTCACCTTCAGCCTTCTTATACTTATTAGTTAATAACATCAACAACTTCAGCCCATCTTGTAACCTCACAATTAGGTTTTCCTTTATACCTCTTTGATTATGTAGATCCATATTTTGTCGCTTAATCTCCTCCATAGATTTAGATTTAGGTCAGATTCATTGAATCCTTCCATCATTATGTTCTTCATCCATTCTTCTAGATACATCTCCAAACTTCTCTTTGAATCCATAATAAAATGATTTACCATGCATTAAATGCTCCATACAATTTATTAATAAATTCAACATGATTTACATATCCCAATAATTCAACTGTGTTGGTTGGGAATCTCAATTCTTTCTCTAAATATATATTACTTACACTCAGTCAATACTGTGTTCTTCTCCTCGGTCATCACTACATGTCTCGGTCATCTCTACAAACTATCTTCCTTAGAAAATACTATCTTTTCTCGGTAATTTCTTGTCACTCGGCATATACTTGATGTTCTATCGACACTAAATTTATTCGACATACACTAGTAGTCATTCGAAATTAACATCACTCGACTTAAACTAGATTTCTTCACTTTTTATCGGTTAAGCCTACCTCTTCAATCTTTCTTCTTACTTAGATAAACAATACATTATCTTATCAATGTGCCAACTAATCAAGTACCCATTGAAGTATCAAATAACTCAACCTTTCCTTAGGTTCTCTTGTTATCTCCTTGCACTAATCCTCATCATCAATAAATAAATATGGTACTATCCTAGATAGAAACTGTCTTACCAATTAAGGTTTGACGTCAATGACAATTTAACAATTGTTTCAATTGCTGTTTCCAATAGTTAGTTGGTTGTAGTTGGGTTTATTTGAAGAGTTTGAGTCTATTTCTTTGTTGATCCACATGAGTGGAAAGGGGGGTGTAAAGTAGATGTGTAATAAAACCATAATGTAATCGGTTCAATCAATAAAACAAACATTTTTCTCTGCATACTATATTCTGTCATGTGGGTCCTATCTCTCAACCTTGTGTCTTCAAATGAGTTTTGTGATATATTAATGTTTTGTGAAGGAAAAGTGAGAGTTTAAAATGTGAATGAGGAAGATGCTAAGTCATCACAATCAGAAGATGCAAAAAATTGAGAAACACTTGTTTTAAGAAGAGTCTTGATGAATATAGGACAAGAATACGTTTCTAGGGCTTTCTAAATCTTTGTCTTTCAAGAACTGTTAGACCAAATTGAAGGTTGTTTCACCTTGCATTCAACATACAAAAGCATTCCAAAACCTAAAATATACCCTTCATTCGACTAGAATGTCTACTGCAATACCCTTGCCGTCAAATTCAATTCTTTTTCCACCATTTGCTGACTAATAACCCTCTAAATGGTGATAGTGTTGTAAACCATTAAAATTTCATATGAATGCCTCCAATGTAATAAGAAAAGATGATGGTTTTTAGGATGTATTTGTAGGAAAATTTACCCTTGATTAATTTTAGCGTAAAAAAACTCAACCTCTTAAACCTAATCAACTCATCCTATTACTTTCTTATAAAAATTTTAAAACCAATAGAATCTTTGACTTATCCTTTGGTAATTATTTGGGATCTACTTTTATTCCTACCCCCAAGATTCCTTTTTTATCTATGGATATGGAAGTAGCTCTTCGTGATCTACATCATATATTGAGACTCTTTAATACTCCCAATATGCCTCCTATATATTTTGTAGTTCCACCTCCATAAACCTATAAAGAAAAAAGAGGAAAACAAATAGCAACTCCTATATCTAAACCTTTAGTGGTTCCTTTTATTCCTAGATCAAACAAAGAAAATGAATCAATGTTGAGTGATCCCAAAGCTTCTTCTACTTAATATTGAAGTCATAATTGATGAAATTGTAGTATGAGATAATTTCAATGAAATTTTGAGTGTCACTGCTTGTGAGATTGCTCAAAAATTAATTCTTCTCCAAAGTAGTTGAATGCAAATTTGATCTTGACTTCTCATCTTTCCTTACCATCACCTAATCCTAGAGATTAGCCTTACCTTTACCAACTGCATTTAAATTTAAATTTTTTTAATCCATGTGATTCCTCTTCTTTCCTCATCTTATCAAATATATAATTCCTTTGAAGGGTGTGTTTGTTTGTGTAGGGGTGTTACAAAGGGTGTCCTTAAGTTCCGTGGTGAAGGTGGAGGCTAGTATATCTAAGATGATGGTTTGTAGGATGTATTTTTGAGTGAGGACAATGACTATCCTGTTAGGATAGTAAATAATTATTTTGTGTTTATGTTTATGTGAAAGCTTTGGTAGACCATATGAGGGTCTAGAAAGGGGGACATGGCCTAGAGAAAAGGTGTGAAGGTAGCTAATGGTTGTTTAAGTTAGAAAGAACAATACAAGGGTTATGTAAGTGTATTTTTTGGAGAGAGTTGTAAGGACTGTCATAGAGGACAAAATGTGTGGTGTCTAGTTGAGAGGAAGGGATGTTGTGAGGAAGATATGAAGGTGTAGTGGACTAGTCAGATAGGATAAGGGCTAAGAGAGTGTGTGGAAATAAGGACTAGGAAGTAGGTAGATTTAAATCATATGACATGGACTTGAGCTATGACAACCCTTTAAGATCTATGATCTCTTTTTCTTTTTCTTGACTCCATACAAAATCTTCATCTCCTTCTACAATGGTTCCCTCTTAAACTGTACAACTATACTACACTTGGACAACCTAGACTATCTCTAAACGTGTTCTTCTATTTGCAAGATACAATCCACAAAACCCCCTAATCTACTTCAATTTTATTCTAAGCCATTTAAGAATCACAAATTCACATCACTTTATGAGTCCTTATATTCCATTACGCTTTAATTGACTAACAAAAATTTGATGCATCTTCCCCTTATTGAGTAAATTGGGTCAAATTTACTCTAATGGTTAATCAAAATAATTATACTTATTTAATTATTTGTACTTACCATTCATGAATTATTTAAATCATATTCAATTTGTTATTGTAACCTTCATCCATCACTAATTAATTCAATAAATTCTTATCTAATTGATTATGTAATTTCACATTCCTTTTATCATATAAAAAAAATAACAAATTAGGATAGGATTTGAATCTACCTGGTTTAGGCACTATCCCCAAGCCCTCAAGTCCTCCAAATGACCTCAATCTAACCAAGACTAACCCAAATGGAAAATGGTGATGGATATGGTATCTTTATATTGTATTAAGGTGTATTCAAGTGGTTTTGTGGTTGCAAGTACAACCCAACACTCCTAGACCTTCAAACTTATCCAAACTTCCACTAGGCCTAATACCCCTGCAACAACCTTCATAAGACCTTATATCTAACCTTTTTCCAAAGAAATAGAATAACTAATAAGTGATTCAGATACCCTTTATCCTTTACTTTAACATACTAAACACTTCATATCCAGACTCTTTTGGACCATGTGTGACTATCTACACACTGTGGCTTCAAAAATGCATAAAAAGACCCCAAATAACAAAGCAACCCTATACTCCTTGTACTCCCAAGACCCCAAACTTTCAATAGTCTCTAATAATGGTTTAAAATGGCTAAATCTCCAAGCAATTAGGCACAGACCACCCTGCACACCAAAAGCCCCAAATTGGACACTCCAAACCCTTATTTTTAGGGATTTCTAAACGTCATCCTTCCAATAACTTCTAAGCATAAAAGACACTTAAATAAAAATTAAATAAATAAACTAAAACAATCCAAATCATTAAATGTACCCCTTGTTTTACTAGATCATTCACTCCAATACTTGTGCCACCAATTTTACCATATTTTCTTCATTTTTTTACTGTGATCACTTCCTCTTTCCAATTTTCTGCATATGCATGGTTAAAGGACTATGATACATTGTTAGATAAATCACACTCCATGGATTCTATGCCTCCAAGTCCATGGAATGGTTAGTATTCATATAGAAATTCAAACTGTTGTAGAAAATGTATATGAACAATGTTATCTATGCTGTGAATGGGAGGACAGTCATATCAAATGACTTTCAAAACAATAAAAAAATGTTAATATTACCTCCTAAAATCTTTTAGATGCTTATCAGACTTGTTCCAATCAAAGCTCACATAAAACACCCCATATAAATGTCAGAATTGATCAAAATACAGTCTTATTCCATTGTCCACCCACTGTCCGTACAAAACCAAGCTTGATCAAAATACAGTCTTATTCCATGAGAAGGTATTTATTTGAGGTGGTCTAGTAAACACTTTACATACATTGAGTATGATTCCACATTTTTCATACACATCTATTATATAATTTATAGTTATGATATCTGACAAAAATACACTTTTAATTATACTTTGATGAAGGCTTGTGTCTAGTTCTAAAAATTCCTTTTTTAAATAGGTTGGAGAGATGATGGAAAAGGTTGTAAAGTATGGCATTATATCCATCAATATCATTTTGATTAAAAGTTTTTATATATAATTAAAAAAATTTACTTATTTTTATTCTTCAATAATTGCAGTCCATGGGATGACATCTCTTTTTAAACAATTAAGGTGTGTTCTCTATATTTCCATATTTTGTAGCATTTTTTATATAGAAGAAGAGAGAGGAAATGTTATATTGACATGGAGTATGCACCTAAAAAAGGGATCTTTTTGAAAGTCCCTTTGGGAGGTTTGGCTATGTGCCTATGGTCATGTATCTAGAAACATACTAGATAGGGAAGTATATAGACCATTTATGGATGTTTTGAATTTTTTGTGCATTTGTTTGATTGTAATAAGGTCACATGGACCATTTAGGGATGTTTTTAAATGTTTTGAATCATTTTGTAAGGTATTCATGCCAAATTGATCCTATGTACTCATTTAGGACCTCCTTGGTCAAACCATAGTCAAACCATAACTAGCATATTGGAAGAATTATAGGGTCATAGGAGGTCATTAGATAGTTAAATGAAAAAAAATATGACAAAATTGTAAAATTTGCTTGAGCAACTTGTCTTCAAAACTGAACATTTTGTATTCCAATAGTCAACTAATTTGAAAATTAGTTATGGAGGTTTGTTTTATTCTATTTTTGCCTCTTGGGGTGGAAGGATACATAGTTGTTGAAGCTTTGAATGAGATCAATAAAGATTTGTTTTGTATTTTCCTAGTATTCTATGTTTTCCTTGTAATTAGTCAATTTGTATGACCCTATATGGATTGGAAAAAGTATAAAACATACATGGATGTGTAGATAAGTGAATTACCTTTATTTTGGATTTGGTTTGACATAGACCCATTTATACTTCAAGGAGTTATAAGAAATTTTGATCAAACAAGTATGAAACCTTAATTGGATAGGGTTTTAACACAAAAATGTCAATGTGATGGATTGTGTGGTTTTATGATCACATTTCATAATGAAATATGATCTCTCCATTTGCAATATCCCACCTCAAGACCATATTCAAATGAAAGATCATTCAAAAAAGTTCAAGCCCGCCAAGGATGAGAATTTTTCCATGGTGGCATTGAGAGGAAGAATAAAAAAACTCCAAAAACCCTAGGTTACGGTATAAACTTGACCAAAGAAGGACTATGATAGCTTCTCTCAATCAATACTCAACCAGTTAACCTCAGACTTGTAGGATTAATATGTACGGGATCGTACAGATCGAGAGAACCAAAGAAATGAAATTTTTTTTATCCTTTTCACCATTCATCTATTTATTTAATTACTATGACAGGAATCATAGATAAAAATGCACTGGATTCAATAATAATGCATATCACTATACTACAACCAGCTATAGAAATAAGAATATATGCCAAAGTATGCAACAAATATAGTAACGAAATCCCAAAGGGCACAGGAGTTCAAGCGGTCCAAATGAAAATGAAAATGAAAATGCAAATGCAGGAAAACCCAAATCAAAATCCTTACAGGCGGTCCAAATGAAATTGCAGAGAATCCTCTTTGTGCGCTACCATTCTTTGCCGTGGGGAATAATGAAGTGATAAATGAAACATTTTTTTTAAGTTATGCCTGGGGCAGTTGAAATTTTGACCACCAAGGTATTGGTCAAAATTTTGACCAACACGGGCATGGATTTAAAAAAAATCAAAAATTTCCTTCTATAATTTGACCAACCCAAACCTTTTTATTTGTTGGTCGATAATTTTGGTGGAAAAATAAAGTCAAATGCACTAGTGTGACTTTTTCTAAATAATATACCTTTTTTCTAGATTTCTTCACCATCTAAAACTCCTAGTGTGTCCTCCTCTCCCTCTTGACCAATCAGACCCTCCTCTTTCAACCTCTCTTCCTTCATTTGAGTAGTTTCATCCTTCATAGGAGACATATGTATATCTTTAAAAATCATTTCACTTAGGTCTTTCTCTTCTTCGTTAACATCACTTAGTGGGAACACCTAAAGTGTATTACTTTTTTCTTTGGATTCTATTGTTGTAGCTAGATTTTTATTATTGTTACATCCTGATGGTTCTTCAGAGCAATCATATTTTCTTCTTGCAACTACTAGGAACTGGTCTAGCTCCCATTCCCTATAACTGTACTATAAAAAATCCCTCCCTTCTTATTTGTCTTGATAATACACTTTTGTTTCCCTTGATCTATGATCCCAATAACTTGTATTTGATTTTTTTGATCTTATAAGGTACCTTCCTCTAGTTGAGTTGTTGAACCTAGCTCAAGGGAGCTTCCCCTACCAACCAATGTTGTGTCCTCTATATCCTTCATCTAATTACCACCTATATTTTCCATCCCTAAAAAATCCTTTGTACCCTCTACAATAGAATTTCCTTTAGCATACTCTTGTTGATTATCCAATAGAGTTGCAAGTTTAGTCTCCAAGAGGTCTTTCTCTAAACCCTTTCCTTTTTTGTATCTAACACATATTCTTCTATTTGATGACCCTAGTTGTTATATTTTTTTCACTTTTATATTCTCCACTTAGCCTCGATCTCCTACCACCATGATATACCTTCACTTGTCCAAATCTCCACCACATGAGGTAAAGGGGGGTTGGGTTTCTAGCCAATACAAATTATTCCATACATACTAAAGTCCTATTGCTTCATCTATTTTCAAGAAATTTCCAAGATGGTTACCTATTATGCTTAATGAATCCTCCTTCTAATATTCATGAGGTAGATTATACAACCATATCCATATCAGAATATCCTCTATCAATATTTGTTTTGTGTTGAAATTGGCACACCAATCTTTGATAAAGAAACTAATACATCGCATTGAGAATGGGTCATTATACATGACCCACTATTTCTCCCAAGCACACCCCATGATTACTAGGAAAAATCAATTGGTAGGGTTTTTAAAGAGATATTATTTCCCCTATTTTCATCACACCATTTCCAAATATGAGAATAAGTCATCCATCCTCCACCCCATTTCATGAAAAAAGCCTTTTCTTTGAACTGATCCACTGATTCTTTCCATCCATCTAATTCTACGCGCATTGAGCTTACCCTGTTATCCACAGTCTTTGATTTCTCCTGTATTTCCTAAGTTTCCTAGAATGGGTTTTTTGGTCTCCATTCCTTGGACTTCAATCTCTTGAACCCATCTATTTTCCCTAAAATAACCTTGATAATCCCCATTGATTCCTTTCCAACCCTTTCTAGCTTCTTGGCCTGTCTGTGAACTTTTGCTGAGCCTCCCAAACCATATTCCAAGGATGCCATTACAAGATTCTTCTCATTTCTCATCTATCACCATGCGATATCAAATTTAGTTTGCTACATCCTCCTCCATGAAAACCTAAACCTTTGATGGTATTTTTACACACATAAATGTGGGATTGAAATGTAGCTATATAAAAAGAGTGGATCAATTTTAACAATGAAGGTTGAAAAAGGTTGCATCATAAGTCACTTGAATATAAAATACATCAATCCTTTAAAAGTTGAATTAGAAAATTAGATTATGTTTGCTAATATTAGGTTACTAGTGTTCAATTTGGACTTTCAATCGAAGAGGTGAAATTAAGTCCTCTATATTGGAACATTGAACAAGGGATGCATCTAATTCTATCTCCTCCAATAAACAAATTTAAAGTTTCTTAATAGAGTAAAAATCTCACAAAATAATTAATTAAATACTTCTCTTAAAATTCACCCACAAGAGGGAATCGACATGGATCATGAAGTCATGTTGAAGATAGAGACCTTAATTGGATAGTTCTACATTGAAAGGTGGTCCAAAACTCTAAACATAAGGCTATTTTCTATTCAAATACCAATTCCTTCAAAGGTCTTCAAATCAAAAGTGTACTTGATGACTTCCTCTGTAAAATCAACAATTATGAGAAACTCTACAATACTTCCAAAGGAGAGAGAAACCCATATAAAAAAAAGTAAGGAACTAAAAAAAAGCCAATATATGAGAAATTTTTTTATATTATTATGCAATACTTAAGAACCTACAAATAAATTCCAATAGTGGCATGTTGTGATGGTTAATTTTTTTGTAGTTGTCCTTTCCATTAGGGTCAAAATCCCATGGGGAAGAAGTCCCGCATTTGTGGCCTCACTAGTTCATTGCTCCGAGTCAAAGTGTTTACCCCTCTTTTTAAAAAAGAAAGGACCTACAAAAAACTAATACTAAGACAGGTTTCAACACTATGTTTAGGAGAAAATGATCAAATTTTCTATGATGTCACATGGAACTCTAAAAAACAAAATTAAAGTCAATGTTTGTGCCAACGATAATGATTTTCATGAAGTATATCAAGGCAAGTTTTGAGTGTACATTTAGGAGGAAATTATGACAAATGATCTAAGTATGTCATGCAACCAACTTTTCAAGATAACAAAAGATGACAAATTTATATTTAGACTTAAGAGAGAAAAAAATATTACAAATATTTCCAAACTATAACTAAGACTTTTCATTTCAGAAGCCTTATATCATAGACCAATATTGGTAGAAATAATAAAACTTAAAATCATATATTTTAATTATGATTGATCAAATAATTATAACTTTGTTTTCTTCATTTCAAAAATTGGTGTCTAGCTAATCGTTCTTTTATTTTGTTGAGAATATCAAATCCACCATATTGTCAGAGTAATGTTCAAGACCCCAAAACTATTCAAAAGGAAATATAGGGCTATTATATTTTGTTGAATAGTAAAAATAATCCCTTAACAAAAGTACTTTTTAGAAAAATGTTGCATACTTTTTAGTTAATTATTAGGGAGCTAATGGGTTAGAATGATTTTAGAATAACTGAGAGTGGGGGTGAATCAGTTATCCTTAGGTCTAGATGTACAAAATCAACTTTTAAACACTTCAACCAACTTAGATCTGTTCAACAATTTACTTGGTCTCTATAGAATATATCTAGTAACATAAACTTGCAGTCCACTGTCCAAAATTAATTAGCTTGCAGAATATAGAACACTTAACTTTAAAACACATCAAATAAAATTCACACAAGTATGACACCAGTATTTAATGTGGAAACCCAATTTGGAAAAAATTGCCAGTAACATGTGACCAAATTTTCACTCTTCTTAAGTGAGCTATGTGAGAAGCCAACCCTATTAAAGGTTACAATACACACTGTTAGGTGTGACCTTGTTAAAGTATTTAATCATCCTTTTAGGAGTGGCTTGGTTAGAGGACTTAAGAACATCCCATTAGAATGTCACCTTGATTAAAGGATTTACAAATGACTGTTAGGTCAACCTTGATTAAAGGATTTTGACTGATACAATGGTTAGAAAGTAACAATAGGTTTTGATCTAAAACATACAACTTAATTTACAAATATAGATCCAATATAGCTCATATGTTGATCAATTATCTGGCCTTCAATTTCATCTCCATCTCTGATCTGCTCATAAATCCCTTCAAGCAATCACCACAACTCTTCTTAGCTCTTCACATCTCTTTTCATCCTTCTGCTTAGGTTTTCCAATCAACTGAATCAACCTCTATGCATAACCTACAACTAGGTCATCCTTATACCTCCTTGATTAGGTAGATTAATCTTTTGCCACTTAATCATCTCCGTAGATCTTAGGTTTAGTCAGATTCATTGAATCCTTCCAACATTTTGTACACCTTCCTTTTTATCCTTCTAGATACTTTTTAAAACTTCTTGAATCCATAAGAAAATGGTTTACCATTCATTAAATGCTCGAGGTCATTCATCCTTATCTCAACATGTTTTACATATCCCAAGAATTCAATTGTGTTGGCTAAGGATCTCACATTCTTTAGAAACTGTAAATTACTGGCACTCAGTCATCACTGTGTTCATTTGCTCGGTCATCACTGGATATCTTGGTCATCGCTAAAACTATTCTCCTCGGCACTTACTGATTTTGCTTGGTTAATTCCTAATACTTGACAATTATTGATGCTCAGTCAATAGTAAATTTTCTTGGCTTATATTGGTGCTTATTCGACACTAGCATCACTCAACTTACACTGAATTTCCTTAATCTTCTTCTCTTTTGCACGGTCAAGTCTATGCTTGCAGGCTTTCTTTCCTCACTTAGTGTTATAGATAAACAACTCATTACCTTTTCAATGTGCCAACTAATCAAGTACCCATTGTAGTTTCCCATAACTCAACCTTTCCACTAGATCTTCTTGTTATCTCCTCTTTTCAAATCCTCTTCATCAACCAAAAGATATGGTACTCTACTAGATAGAAACTATCTCATAAGTTAAGGTTTTACATCAATGGAAATATAACAATTGTTTCAATTGTGGTTTCTAACAATCTCCCTCTTTGGCATTGATGACAACACCATATGATACCATATGCTTAACTATGTGCATAGTTACCATACATTATTTTCCTTTGGTCTTGGCACTAGTGTCTAGGTCTTGTTCTTTTCTATTTTCTCAATTTCTTCATTCATGGCTTGAATCCAATCTTCATTATCTAAAGTATATTTTATTGTTTTAGGCTCAAACTCACATAATAAGCATGTTTGATTTTTCAACTTACTTCTTGTCATGACTCTAGATTCTTTAGCTCCAATGATTTGATCTGGCTTATGCTGTCTTCTTAATTACTATGTTAATGTAGGCTCTGGTTTCCTTTCTTCTTGCTATTGATCTTCATATTCATTTTGAAAATCAATTTCAGGTTCATTTTGCGTCTCTTCTTCCTCTTTTGATTTCTTGGAAGTTGCCTCCTGATGCTCAACATCTTCTTGATGTAACTTGACAGACTCTTGTTGTTGATCTGTAGCTTTTTTCTCTGTTTCAGATAGATTTCTAGGCTCTCCTTTATTCATGTATATAAAAGATTTGTAATCTTCGGGTTCCTTCTTGCATTCAACTTCATTATTTTATGCATATTCATCAACTCTTACATTTTCACTTTCCACAACTTTGTTAGAGTTAGAATTCAAACACTTATAAGCTTTGGTCTTAGTGGAATATCCTAGGAATATGCCTTCATCACTTTTAGCATCAAGTTTTCCATTTCTATTATCCTTCAGTATATAACATTTTCTTCCAGAAAATTTAAAATATTTCATATTAGGTGCATAAACATTCCATAAATCAAAAGGTGTAGCATTTGTACCTTTCTTGACTTGTACTTAGTTCAAGGTATAGATAGTTGTACTTACAACTTCTCTCCAACATTTTTGTGCAAAATTTTTCTCTATCATCAATGTTCTAGCACAATCCATAATTGATATATTCCTTCTTTCTGCTATGCCATTCTTTGGAGGTGTCCTTGGAGAAGACATATGTCTCTTTATTCCTTGACAAACCGATTTTCGAAGTTGGAGTCAGGAAAACTAATTTTCAAGGACTACAACATCGAAAGTGTCTACTGAGAGTCAAAATTTTGATGAGATCACTTTATTTTTAAAAAAATAAAAAATTTGGTATGCAATTATGTGATGTCATTTCAAATAGCTATCATATCATATAATTAAATATAGATGTTATTCAACAAATTTTAAAATTTTCTTGAATTACCTCATGTTTTGGGAAATAATTATTTATTTTTATTTTTTTGGGTTTCAAAAAGTTAAGCTTCATGATTGGCCATGAATTTTGGCTAGTTTCAATAGTATATGAGTTAACAATGGCTATGATTCTAAGACCTTCACAAAGGACAAGAATCCTTGGTGGGAAACATAGTTATATAAAATGGGAAACAAGTTTTAGGAAAAGCTTAATGGAGGGGAAACACATTTAAAAGTACATTAAATGTCAAAAGAATAAAATTAGATGCTATTTTCCCATATTCAATCATAATTGACAAGATTCTTTTCTTCTTTGTTGCCTCTAGATTTGCATATATTTATATCAAATTATATTTGATGCAAGAGCATCAAGGCCAATCATAAAGGCTAAAGAGGAACACTAGGGTCACTAATAGATCCTAGGGGGATTTGAAGACAACCTTGACCATGATGGGTCATTTTAAATGTAATAAGATCATATTTGGTCATTTTATTATGTTTTGTTAAGTATGTTGATCACTTTGTAAAAGGATCAATCTTGTAAGCCATGTTGGCATTTGGGGTTAGAAGTGCACCTTGGAGTCACTTGAGGATCCTAAGAATTAATGGTATTGGAAAAGAACTATAAGGTCCATAATGATTGTAAGTTGTCCATTAGATCCAATTAAAGGTGTCAAATGCACTAAAAGTGCCAAAAATGTAATATTGTCTAAACTGGCAAAATCTGGCCTAGAAGGCTAGTAAAGGGTTTATAGGGGGTTTTGAGTCTTCAGCATTAGGATTTGATCCTATGATGCTTTGAGAAGTAGATTTAAATAATACAAATTCCTAAAGGATGGAGAGTTGTCAAGTTGACAACAATAAACTAATTGAAACAGTCAATTAACAAAACTTTTATTTTCCTGTGACAGTCAATTCTGGCCGCAAGAGCACAATCTTATCTTTGTGGTTCTTAAACTTTTCATTTAATGCATGGTTGAATAGAAAATGGTGTAGAATGATGGTGTTATAAGTTTTTTTCATTTCCTTGTTAATGAAGCATTGTTGTATTGTCATTTAAGGCAAAGAATCCCAGTTATCTGTTGACTATTCCAGGCAGATTTTGTGTGCAATCAGTCATTATTTTGAAGACACCATGAATTTATAGGTTCCCCTACTTTTTGTAACCCTTGTGACTTGTGGGAGGAACCTGAAATTGTACAATATGTTCTTGTATAGGTGAGATTGCAGGGATATGTAGGAGGGTGAAGATGAAGATCATTGTTTAAATAGAAATGTTGATTGAGGGTAACTAGTGGATGGACCAGTCAAGGTTTGAGAGTTCCATCTGAAGGAGGGTAACCTTTTATGACTTGGAATGTCATGATATGTTACTTGGATGGTGTATGATCCATTGTTAGGATCTGTAAATGTGTGGAAGTGTCTTTTGGACAAATCCCTAGGCTAGTGCACCTAGGAAGGAGGGTTTGGTGTTTGGGATGGTAGAACTTGGTGGCACCTCTCTTAATGCTATAAATCCATTGATTTGGATCATAACTAAACTCTTTTTGAAGTTTGGGTGGTTCTAGGATGAGTTTTGATGGTAGTTGCTTTGTAATAGGAGGGCTAATGAGGGCTAATTACAAGGTAACAGGGTGTTGCTTGATTAAGTTGATTGGATGAAACCATTGATGTGGTTGAGGGATATTGGATTGTTTAAAAAGGTGTGGAGCCTATTGGCGGCATAAGATATCAATTTGCACTCTGATAGTTATGGTGTGGATTGGTTCCATGAAGATGATCCTTGTGAAATAGCTTGTTGGGTGTTGTGACAACACTAATGAAGTCCCTCTTGAACTTATTGATTACAAGTCCACCTAGGCCTCTGCATCAATATTCTTACCCTAAGATAAATTGCCACACTTTTTGAAAAAATGAAGAAATATATGAGGCTTAAAAAAACAATTCTAAGAAGAGAACCTTGTTTAATAAGAAAAAGATGGAGATCCATGTAGAAGAAATCATAAAATTAAATAGGAGATCTATATTATCAATGCACTTATTAAAATGAAACATGGACAAACAATGCTCTTGGGAAGTTGTAGCCAAATTGAAATTACCTGTTTATACAACATTTGTGAGTGGCTTCCATATTGCACCTACCTAGATACATTTCTAAATATTAAAAACATAGCATTGATAAATTGAGCCTACTTCAAAAATTGAATATTAGATGCTAAATCAAACCTACCTCAAAAATTGATAATTAAAAATTGGTCTTCCTTCGTACCAACATAATGCTTTTCTAATGCTAAGAACTTCTTCAAAGATCACCCAAGGGAACCTTATCTGAAATAACTGTCACCAGAAGCTATTTCATACCTACTCCAAAATCAATTTGTACAAATCAATTAATACTCAATTAGAGATTACACTAATACTCATGCATCGCCACATGAAATATATTTACTCAAATTTTACAACTATAAATGTACCACATGCATTGAAAGAAAGAGCACAAATTTAACTCCCTAATCACTACCAATGGCCTCATTTTTGCCTCTGAAATATGCTTCTTGAGAGATAACAATAATTTCATGGTTGGCTGATGCATTCAATTCTTTAACAAGCGCAACATTTTGGTCACCTACATTCACAAGTGCAACACAAAGGTTTGATGTCATTCACAATGGACAGTACAAATACTATATAGAAATGATAATAGTCAACTATATCAAGAATGAATATGTTTTCTTTTTACTTGCCTTTATTCTTCACAGTTGCAATCTCCAACCTCATCTTCAACATCATCAACAATAAGGGCGTGTTTGGTAGCGGGAATTAGACTGGAATTGGCATTTGTTAGTTCCCATTTCGTCGAATCCTCAGTTTGGGAGTGCAATATGAAAATAGAATAGGAATATGTAAATGCTCATTTTGCCAAAAATGAGCATTTACATCTTCCATCTGAAAAGGTGGAAGCAGGAATTTGAATGGGGGAAAGCAAATTTTTAAATTTTTCATGTCTACACTTAATTTTTTAATTTTCTATTTGTGTGGGGAGGGATTTAATTTATTTTTTATTTGTCTTGGTGGTTTGTAACTTTGTTATTTATTCAAATTTTTTCGAAAAAAATTCAAATTTTTTGCCAAATTTTTTTCAAAATTTTTGACGAATTTTTTTGTGAATTTTTTTTTCAATTTTTTTAAAAATGATTTTTTATTTTTTTGAATTTTTTCTCGAATTTATTTTTCAAATTTTTTGTCGAATTTTTTTTGAATTTTGGTTGCAGTGATTGTATCTTGGTTGTCTGCCAATTCCAATTCCAGTTCCAATTCCAATTCCAATTCATACTCAAATTGCAATTCCAGTTTTAAAAAGTGGAACCAAACGGTCCAAACATAATCCAAAAATGAAAAACCGGATTATCAAATCCATGATTTGAACATTTCCAGCATTTGATCAAATCCATCATTTCCTAATTCCCGCTACCAAACGGGCCCTAAGAGAATATGAACATGCCTAGATGAGACACAATAGAAGATTTTATATTTCCTAGTTGTTTTGATTACAAGTCTTCAAGGCTTTGTGCATAATCTCCAAAATGATGACAAAATGAACAACTCCAACTTTCAAAACTAAATGGGAAGGTGCTGATTGGTTTAGTTTGAGCTTCACTTGGTTTCAAGAATACTTTAATATTCTCTACTTAACAAGGCCAACCATGTGAAGGTGGAAGCTCATTTGGTCCCTCCCCCCTATAATCACTCTAAATTCTCCATTAACATCTAATTACATATTTCATTCATTCATTCATCCATTTATGAACTATAGCATTTAATCATTATAATCGCCTAACATTTATTAACATGACATAAATTGATTAATACAGAACATTCATCAATAATTCATTAACACATCAACCATTATAACCACATAAAATTCATTAATCCGAAACATTCATCAATCATTCATCAACACATTCATTAAGTCAATGTTCTTGCATTATCAAACAAGGTTTATAATAATCAGTTCTTTTAAAGTTTTTTCTTCAGTTTTTTAAAGAAAATGCTAATAGTAACATCAATATCTTTGACATTCTCCTCTTCTTGTGGTTTTGATGTTATGATATGATGTCTCCTCATCTTTTTTGGAGCATGAGGCTGCTACACCAAAGGGGGGTTCGCTGCAATAACAAATAAATGGGTTAAATTCACAACATTGTTTATTAATGATAAAAGTATTTTATTAATCAAAAGAACATAATAGGGATTTTTCTTTACTTGACAGTGCCACATCATCTACAATCACATTTTGTTCAGCCCCAACCTCAACATGGTGAACACTAAGATCATGCTCCACTTCGTCACCATGACGTTCTGCATGCTCTAAAATATTCACAAAAAGGTTACACCAATTGCAATTTAAGATGTTAAATTGTATTAATAATTACATAATTAATTTTCAATAGAAAATGAATACCTACATCATTGTGATGCACATCATGACCTTCATCATGTGCAAGTTTTGTGCCAGGATTAGAAGGTTGCAGTGAAATGTCATGCGCATTATTATCATTGTATGCTTTATAAAATAAAAATAGTTGATTTATGTTCAGAATTCACATCAAATAGATTATGTCTCAAGTATTCAATTTGAATTATTTTTCATTAGGCCTATTTAGCTGTGTGTGAACTGGTGCACTAGAATCTTCTCTTTGGCCACAAGATTCTATGCGGTGGCGTGCAACCATGGCTTTATAGCCTTGCTTTGAAGCATATGGGTGCTACATTAAATTCAAGCCCTACTTTTTTGGCTTAATATAAAAAATATTGCATGTATTGCTTGATTAAACAATTTTTTTTGTAATTTTATATTAAAAAAATTGATACGAAATTTTATTTATTGGTACTTACAAGTTGTGTGTGAAAATTCATATATCCACCAGAGTCAAGATGGTGTTGGCCAACCTTATCTTTTTGGCCTGTGTAGCCTTTGATGTGTTCTGCAGTCTATATATGAAAAGTTTGAAATATGTTAGATTATATAAATATAAAGATCACTAATTAGTGCATAATTATGTTAATACTATTACATACCTATTTTTGCCTTCTTTTGGTCGAATTCCTTCATCTCTGAGACTTTTCTCTTTTGCATCTTCAATGATTTCCTTCCACTCCATCTCTGGAATCATAGGAGGATGCTCATACTTTGGGTTGAGCTTTAAAGCCCTTTTGTATTGGTCCCTCACACACTTTAGATGTTTGCAAGCTTTTTGAATAATTTTGGCTTTGTCAAAAATATTTTGACAAAACAGATCCTCTAAAGATTTTATGAGCTGATTTTTTAATTCGAGAGCTTGGTCATTCCACCTTTTAAGAAAAAAACAAAATTATTAGATAAAAAAATTAGCTGAAGCCATGTACCTTGAATATAGTACAATAAATTGACAAAAGGAAAAATATTCTACCAATGATATGAAGCTATTTACTACTTACGTATGGTGGGCCCGAATAGCTTCAATGTTATTTCATAAAAAACATCATTTCCTGTAAAAAACATCATGGGATCATAAGTCCAAAATGAGTTATGAATAAGTAAACTACAATTACACTATAAATAATAATAATTTTAAATTAAGTACCTAGAAGCTTAGGTACTTTTAAGGGAATCATATCTTTCTTGACCAACAAAAATGACGTCTGCAATGATCTCGTACTATCAACATGAGTTGATCTAGGAAATGATGGTAAATTATGACTAGTACCGGTCTCTATTCTATCTTGTGTATCTGTTAATGCAACAAGTTAATCAATGACTATGATCAAATGCATCCAAGAAAGTACAAACCAAATCATAAATTACACAACAAAATATAGCAAAACAAGGATTTACTAGCTCTAGTTGGAGTAGATGTGGATGTGTTGATGCTCCTTGTTGCCGACCCTGCAGTCGACAATCTTGGAGTGGTGGTCATCCTTGAAGGAGGCATTTGTGCTTCATCATGACCTAGAAAAAAATCATATATACAATGTCATATCTTTTTTGAATTATAGTGCTAATCAATATACACAATGGATTATTGAATTTGATCCAAAATGTTATAGTCAAACACAAAAATAATCATTCATACAATGTTATCTTCTAGAGATACTTAACTTTCCATCTAGACCCACAACCCATTTAGCATGTGACACAAAATAATGTTTTTTTATTTCCACGTAGATTTAGTCAATCTATTCCTATGAATGAATTATTTACTTGAAGGAACTGTGCTAGTACCCTCATCATGTCGAGCAACTCATTGAGGTCTAAAAAAATCTTGTAAGAAGAACGCATACATATTTTAGTTCATGATCCATAAAATAGTAATAAATATAAACCTTTATTGAACTTTTGTTATAGCTAAAGATTCATTGATGGTTACTTCTAGACAATGTGCCTCTATCTCCTCATTTGGATTTGGATCCACCACAATGGCAAGAATTTGAAAATTGATTTTTTTAGGCTCTTTGTAATCATGCTTATTGGGTCACCGATATATGCGATGTTAGCATAGCATAATACTACCACCTCCATTTCAACAACTAATTTCTCATTTTTTACTGGTGTTTTAACTTTCGCTAAGCATCAATTTGTGATAGAAATATCAGTAAAACAATCAAAATAACTCCAAAACCCTATTGAAAATAACATAATAATATAACATTTTGTACAATTATAATTACACTAATTTTTACACTAAGGTTTACCTTTGCCAAAGAAGGGGTGGGAGGAACATCCCCGTCCGATGGATCCATGTCACCCTACGACAAAGATTAAATATAAAAACATTAGTGTAATGAAAGCAATAGATGACTTCACAAAAAAAATTATTAATAAAATGGTATATTGTATATTGGAGTTATTAATTGGAGGTAATTAGTTTAAATGTTCTATATATAGTACTTACCAGTTATTAGTTGACCTAGGACACGTACTATTTATAAAACCTACAATGCTCCCTATTTCTTTTGGCCTTTTGTCGATGTACATAGAAAGTCTTTTACTTTGATCATTTTATTTCCATTGTAGATAATTTGCTGACAGTGCATACCTACACATACTTTTTTTTATATTGAACTATCCGCATCTAATTATTGCAATTGTAACAAGGTCTTGCATACTTCACCAATTCAACAACTTTTTTATAACTAACCTTTATGTCATCCATGGAAATAAGCCCAAACCATGTACTGACGATGGAGCTATGTGATATATCCTCTCAATAACACAAAAATTAGTGTTAGGTGGAGGTAATTTCTTGGGTACCCATTCTTTCTGAATATGTGTGTACCTCAAGGGAACCTTGATGTATCCTTTTGTCTCATCATCATAAGAACATGGCCTCCCTTTAGCAAGGAAAAATTGCATGCATTTATTGAATTTTCTTATAATCTTTTGACCTCTAGTTGATCTCCCTATTGTAGACCTACTACATGTCTGACTTTCATCTTCTCTTCCTACTTTCCCTCACTCAAGGAAGGACGATCTGACAAGTAACTATTTGGTGGTACCTGTAGCCCATCAAATGAGAGATACAATTGACGGAGCCAAATATTTTGCTAAATGAGGGTAATGTTGATGAAGTTGGTCTAAAGTTGATGTTGAGGGTAAAGAGAAAGAAAGAAAATAATAAACTATTTCTATAGGGTCTATTGACTTATACCTATCCATCCATGTCACTGTGTAGGATCCTTGTCAAAGGGGTTAAATCTCCTGCATATGAAAATCATTTATCTTAAGTCAGTTAAAAATTACATGATACATATGCTACAAATTACATAGAACACAACATGAACAATATGCATACATCATAATCATTCTATATTTTTTAATTCGTTACCTCTACTTTATGTGTGCTATCTATGCAAGATCCTCAACAAAAGGGATGATGATGTCTACAGTCCTTTGCCTATTTCCACAAAGGGTGAGAATCATGCACACAAAATATATTATAGGTAATCAACACCAACAATTTAGCATCATAACACATATTTGAAACATGTGTATCATAAATCACCTATGTTTTCATCATTAGAATTGAATGCAATGAATTAATTATACCATGCCATTAGACTTCAACATGAAATAAATTAATCATGAAAATATATAAGTCAAATAAATTTCTATGAATAAATAAATACCCCATACATTTCATTGATCATGTCATTGATCATCTTCTTCATCCATCTCATCATCATGACCATCATCATCATCATCATCATTATCATCATCACCATCATCATCATCATCACCATCATCATCATCATCAACATCCTCATCCACATCATCATCATGATCATCATGACCATGAACATGACCATCATCATCACCACCACCACCACCACCATCATTGTCAGCCTCATCATCATCTACTTCTTCAATATCTTCCTCTTCCATCACATTATACTTTATTGGTCTTCCTCTTGGATCGTGTCTAAGAAAAAATGACCAACCCGGTTTATGTGGAATGCCAAAGTAAAATACCTACTCACATTGGTTTGGATCTTGAACATAGGGCTCATCCCCAAGTAGCTCAAACAACATTGTATTAATCATTGGAAATCCATTTTCATGTTCAATAAAAGTTCTCTCAGGATCATTTTGATTCAGTCGTAGCTTGTACCATTTGATGACAAATATAACTAATTTGAAGGAATTAAAGTCACACTCAATTATATCATCCAAGTTTTCATAGTATCTATTTTCAGACTCTAGAGGATGTAAGTCATTTCTCAAAGAAATATTAGTACTTGAAAGACTGCACTTATCCTAGAATCACATGTTTTCTTCGTGTCATCCAAATTTTTGATGTGAAATTTACAACCATGGTAATACATAGCTTTGTGGTTATTGAACTGCAATTTTTCAAACATGTCAAAATTATTTACATCGATCTGTGAGTTAATATTAAACATATGGGTCATGATAAATAAATGTATATGTACCTTTCTACCTCTTAAACCATATGCTATATCAATTACCATTGGCGTAACATTGTGATCTCCATTATGATGAGCTTCTTTAACTATTGAAGCAACACCTTCCCATGTTAAGGAGTGACCATTTTGTTGAGATTGCTCAATCTATACTGTCATCCAATCAAGATTGTTTGTAATATACAAATGTAGTGTATCCCACTCATGAAAAATTATATAAAATAAATAGACCACTTAGAAACAACTTATATTAAAAATTTATAAGAATAAATTAACTAAAATAACATCTTATAATTACCTCTACCTTTCCCTATCAAGTACTCCACTTTGAATTTGTTAATGGAGTTGGGATCCCAAATGTGATCTACATGGATATTTTCTACAAACTTGGGAAGATATTCAATGTACAACATGGTATAATATACCATATATCCCTCCACCATAGAACCCTCATGACATGCTTTTTTCAAACCAAGCCCTTCAAAAATTTCAAGTGCCTCTCAACCATCCACATTGACCTAGTTGGTACAGGTCCACACAATTCAGTCTCCTCAACTTGATGTGTGAGGTAGTGTTCTTGTGCATTGAAAAAAGTTGAAGGTAGACACTTTTTCATTTCACACATAAGCTGAGGAATTTTTCTCTTCCAATCTTTTATATATTTTTTATCAATTTCTTTAGATGACAACCACCTAGAAGAGATTCAACATGCAAAAACATATAAATGAGACTTTACAAAAATTATACAATAAATTTCCTTATAAAAGTAAAGCAAGACACAAATATAATATCTATACAAAAAATCTAAGAAATAACACTTCTAACCTCATGTATTTCACAATATCATATATAACTTGTTTGACACTAATGTCGAAGTGGTGTGGGAGAGATAGAGGTAGAACATACTTCAATAATTATAAAATAATATTTTTAATATATTATAAAATAATACAATGAAAAGTACATGAAGATTTACAGATATATTGTAAATAGAGAAGAACATGACTTACCTTGATAGAGGTATGCCAATCATGCATTTTCAACCCTAACCCAAAATCACCTTTCTTTGATATGAGACTACTTATGTTTGCAGCAAATCGTATGAGAAATTTAATTTTTTGTATGGCTTCTTTTATGGCATCACTTTGTTGTTGAGTTAATAACCAAGGAATGACACTCATATTAATTTAGTCTCCATTGCTATTTGATTCAATGAAAAACTTCAATGCATGATTGGATTCATGAATGTCATTACAAATTTTGATAATTTTTTCTTATCACGCTTTCCATCCAATATTTTTCAATATCTTTGTTACATTCTTTCCAATATGCATAGCATCAAACAAATGCATGATTGGGAGGTTCTCATAGTACTAAAACCTACTAAATTGTCTAAGATATCTTTTTATTCCTATTGACAGCTGGTCATCAATGCCTTGATGACCTTCATAAACATCAATTACATCATTAGTAAACAAAAGATAATATCCAAATATAAATTTCAAACAAAAACCATCAGATGGAATGACATTACCTCGACGATTTATTCTATTGTATTCCAAATTCAATAGGTGAGGTGTCATTCTTTGTGGCTGTGATGTTGTCTCTCCTTTGTGGTTGTGATGTTGTCTCTCCTTTCCTATTTAAAATAAGTTTTTTGGTAATTCGATACTTATGATTTTTGTGGAGAAATTGCCTATGCTCATCAAACACCTGCTTTCCTAAATTTTGTGAATGATGAGATTTCATTTTTGGACCACAAAATGGACATGAAAATTTTCCTTTTGTCTAAAGACCTACAAGATTATATATAATTGGATGAAATATCTTAATTTTGATATTTAAAATTATCATGCGCAACTTAAACATACAACAAAAATGTGTTAGCACTATAACATACCAAAAATATGTGCTAACAGTTTTACATACCAAAAAAATGTGTTAGCCTAGGGGCATCATGTATTGTCCATACAAGCATTGCATGGAATTGGAATTGTCTTTTTCCTACTAGTCTAGAGATGTCATACATAGTGACCCCATTCCATAACTCCAACAACTCATTAATAAGGGGCTTAATATATGCATTCATATCTTTCACTTGGTACTTACCTATTTGAATGGACAAAAAATTACATAATTATTATGACCATTTTGATGCAGTGTTTATAAATTAATTTACATGACTATTAAATGAAGAAATACCTGATACAATCATTACCAACATTATGTGCTCCCTCTTTGCGGATATCCAAGGAGGAATGTTATTGTTAATAATAAAAACATGCCAGACCGAGTAAATTGATCTCATCTCTCCAAATGGATTGACATTATTCGCTACCAATGAAAGCTTGAGATTACAAGGTTCTTGTTTAAAGAGTGGCCAAGTATCTTCTATGTCCTTAAATGTAGAACCATCTGTAGGCATTCACATAATGTCATCTTGACTTCTATTGTGTGCATGGTAATCCATAAATTGTGCCAAGCTAGAGTACTTGAATAACCGTTGCAAATGTGGAATAATGGGAATGTACCGAAGAACCTTGTGAGGCACCCTTTTTGTTATTTGATTTGATCGATATCTACTAATGTGACAATCACGAAATTCTTTTGAAAATTCATATTATTTATGATATATAATATGATCATTAGGATATGCATGTATTGTTTGATACTCCATTCTAATAGCTTTCATAATGGCAGATAATTCTCAGTACAAGCAAGGTAGAATGTTTGATGGTGGTAACAAACACTCACCTATCAACCTATGGAAAAAAATAAAATTTATTAATGTAAAGTATATTAATTGTACGCTAACATAAAAGATGACAAAAATATATACCTTAGCATACATGAGATTGCTACATTGGATGAACCATTCATAACCTTGAAGTTTACCAACAACAATACAACAGAGATAAGAGTTTTTTGGTAGCCTTGGTACAAAGGCTTGTATGCCTTTTCAAGTATAAGTATATCAAGGTTATTTTCATCATCATGATTAGATGCACTAGTATGATCATCTTCATCATCTTGATTAGATGCACCAGTACCATCTTCTTCAATCGTGTTCTTTATTGCAAGATCATCTTCTTCCATGGGAGCATTACCTTTTGCTTTGATATTCACACCTCCATGTTCCCCAGTTGGAAATCTACATTCACTAATGGATGAAAATTATTTCACCCTTCAATGTGACCATGTTGCCTACAATGTCTCTCAATTGTTGTGATTAGAAGTCTTTGATTCTTTAAGCACTTACAATTTTTGCAGGGAAAATATCATTTTCCATCACCTTTTCTTTTGAACTGAGACCATAATCTAGCAATTGTCTCCTTATTCTATTCTAGGTTCATATTGTTAGGCGTGGTCTTTCTTGGCACTAGAAGAGTAAGAGTAAGAGTCAAAGTTGTCTTGGCACTAGAAGTGATAGCACTAAAACAAGAAAAGGAGCTCAACAAGCCCTAAAAATGCATTAAGTATTTGAAAGAGCCTCTTATCCAACATGTATGCTAAAAGGGGCCTCTTATCAAACATGTATGCTAAATGAATCCTCTAATCACATAACCAATGAATAAATAGAGGAATATAAGGAAAAAATAGAAATTTCATAAAATTTCAAATGCCAATTTCTTTAATAGTTTTTTTAACAATTCAAATGTCTCAAGTAGACAAGATTCTCAATGGAACTACTTTGATAACATATAGATATAAATAGGAGATTGGAGTTGATCAACCTTCACCTATGCATATACAACCTTCACTTGTGCATATAAGAGTTGATTAGAGAAGGTATATGCATAGGTGACAAACATGCAAATTTGACCAAGCACTACTAGGAGCTTGACCCTACAACAAATGGACTTGTTATGATTTTCACAATAGTACATTTTTTGCAGGGTAAGCTCCCAATAGTTCTTAGACAAATCTGCATGTTCATCACTTGTGCATATACCTTCTCTAATCAACTCTTATATACAGGTGAAGGTTGTATATGTTGTGTATGTGTGTGCACATGTATGTGTGTGTGTGTGTCTTAGCATTGATCCCTAGGTCCTCCAAAGTTTCTTACAAGCATTATAAGGACCTTTGTTTATAGTTTGGGCAAATAAAATGTTTTTGATTAAGGTAAATCAGGTTTTAAATGGACCCGAAACTAGAGTTTAATACAACAAAAGATAGAGCATTAAAGAAAACAAAATGAAACACCTATTGGAAAACCACAACAGCGAGCAACAGTCAAACAGTTCAAAAGAAAAAACTAGAGAAAAAACCAATAGCAAAACATCTACCAGCCAGAACAAGCTAATTATCTTTTATCATCTCCTCGACCTTCTTTTGGAGATCTTCCATCTTTTGGATAGTTTCTTACAGTTCCTTCAGCTCTATAGGTTTTTCTGGGACCTTTCTCTAAGTGCGTCCTCTAGTTCTCATCCCCAACCCTGTATTTCCAACATCCTCATCAATAGTGATGGTGGTTCTTTCTAGCATGTTCCTTTACAGATGGTTATGAAACATTTTCAAGTTCATTATAGTCACCTTCATGCCCTCATTGCTATGATTTGGGACACCTCTTATCATGCTGTCATGGTTGTTGATTTTAGTCTCTAAATCTTTCATCTTTTCTTTAACCTTCTTATTCATCTCAGCTGTACCATCCTCTTTAGTATTTTTATTTTTAACCTTATCAAAAAGCTTATTTCCATTTTTCCCATCTTAGTATTCATGTTATTCATAGTTTTTTCCATATCCTGGATATGGATTTCCATTTCCTGCATTTCCTTCTTCTAGTCCCTGTTCTCATCCTATTTCTCCACATTGTTCTTCTCCTTGAGCAAAGAATCTTCCCTTTGAAGGGTTCCAGGTTCCTCTTTGTTATTAATTTTCTCCAGCATGGCCATCTCATCCTTCCCTTCCTCCCCTCTTATGGAGGTCTCCTCACCGGTGTCACTAGCAGAAGGAATAATACCAGCCTCCTTTCCATCATTCTCTTGGCCACCCATAAAACCCTCCAAAAAAACATCATCAAATTTATTGTCCTCCTCTCTGGTTTTACCTTCCCCCATCTCTGGCATGGCATTATTCACTTTTTTCTCCACAGGATCAATCTGAGAAGAAAAGACCCCCTCCAAAGAATGAGTGCCTACCTCCTCTTTCTCAGCATCCTCAATAATAATAGGGGTATCTTTTGTTATTTCATCAGAAGAGTAACCATGGGTTCCTTCCTCTTCCTCCTTATCTTCTCCTTCTTCATGGCTATTCTCCTCTTTGTCATCATTCCCCTCCTCCAACCACTCATTGATTTCCTCTTCTTGATCTTTTCCATAGTCTTCCTCTTTCTCATTGCTTATCTCTTCCTCTTCAATCTCCTTCTTGTTGCCTTCCAGAAGAAATCCCTTTCCTCTCATTTGGAGTTTCTGCTCAGACTCCTTCTCTCTGGTATCTTTGTCATCAAAAGCAGTAGGATGTTTTCCTTTTTTTATCTTTCTCTTCTTACTAGTCTTAGGTTCCTTCTCCTCCTCAATCTTCACCTTTCTTTTCTCCATGATTTTTTTTGGGATAGGGTCCGAAATGTTATCCCTTATGTGCTTAGATATAAGGAGAATCAATCCTTCATGCAGCACTGGGTTATAAGCCTTTTTTCTGTGACCAATAATGCTACTATTCAGAGAAATTAATAGATAATAAGGGAAAGAGATTCTTCTTTTGTGCCTGAAGTGGTTAGCAAACACAAAATGGAAATTATAGATTTTTGAATACCGCCCATCCAGAGTAAAATATTCTATCATGGCCTTCAGAATTTTAGCCTAGAATTCATCAATATTAGAAATGTCCACATATTCCCCCTTCCCCTTAGTCATAAGGGATTTATCATAAATTTTTTTGGGAAAAATAGCAAAGGCTTCAGTTCCTAGCTTAAGATTGCCTCTATGAAAATGGGTACCATCAATAGGTAAACTAGTAATTTTAGCTAAGCTAGAAATGGTAAGCTTGAAAGACTTGCCCCAAAGAAATACCTAACCATTATTCCAGCCCTCTGCAAACAAAGGCATAATATTTTTGTCGTGACCATGAAGCTTCTTCATAAACTGGGTAACCCCCCCTTTTTTCAGCTTCTTCCACACTTCTCTATCCTGTCTCCATTTGTCATAGTCGGAGGGTTCCTCCCTCTTCAGACCACCTCCCATAATTTTTTGGTTTTTCATGTACTGGTTCGACTTCTTTCCAGACTTCTCCACCTTACTTCTTAGATTCACAATGCTTTTTTGGTTATTGAAAATAACCCTTTGTCCGTGCCTTATTATCTGCGAAGTAAAGTTCCCACGCTTCAGCTTACATGAAAACCTCCTTGATAAATGATTTGTCCTTGTCATCATTAATTTAAGTGATGTTTCCTTCATAGTGATTAATTCTATCATATTTGATTAGACTAGAAATCTCACTCTTGAGATTCACTTCCCCTCTCCACTTTTGGATGACGTCAGACAAGGTACCATCATTAGCCAACCTGTCCGCCAGTTTATTGCCTTCACGATATATGTGAGTGATATGGCAGTCTTCAAAGGAGTTCATTAAAAGTTTTATTTTGTTGATGATGTGTTATATCATCCAAGAACTGACAGAGTTCCCTTTTATGGCATTGATTATATTTAGAGATTCCCCTTCCAGCCATAATTTCATGCAACCCAAATCTTTCACCATCATGACCAAATAAAGAGCAGCTTCTACCTCCACCACGTGGCTAGTTTGAATTCCTAGCGGGACAACAATCACTCCTAAGCAGTTTCCAACATTATCTCTTATTAACCCTCCACCTCCAGCCCTTCCAGGATTTCCCTTCGCCGAGCCATAAAATTTCCCTTTAACCCAACCATTGGGAGGCGTTGTCCACATAACATTACCTTTAGGATTTTGATTCTGACACTTCTTTAATCTCTCCCATGAGATCCTATAGTCCTTCTTAGGTTGAGGGTCCCAAAGACTACTATCTTTCCTTCCCATACTTCTGTAGTTTTCCATAATACTTTTAGACATAGAATTAGTAACCACTGAGGGAGGGGACTTTTTCTCTCTAAAGATTCTATTGTTCCTCTCCTTCCAGATAAGCCAGGTAAAGTGGGGAAGGAAAAATTTCTAGATAATCCTAGCATTATGGTCATTAAAAGGACTCTACCACTACTAAAATAACTCCTAGATAGAGTTAGGTTTCACCCAAATGAAATCAAGGGAAGACATAGTTGAGTCCCACACCTCTCTTGTAAAAGAACAATGTATCATAAGGTGATTGCAATTCTCAGCATCTTGACAGCACAGGGCACACCTATTAGGCATTTGGAACCCTCTTCTCAAGAGATTATCCTATGTGAGAATTTTATTCTGAACAAGCAGCCAGAAGAACATGTTAATTTTAGGAGTAAGGTCCTTATTCCATGCTTGCACCCACAAAGACTGAGCCTTATTAGGGAGAAGAAGCAATGAAGCAGAAGCAACTGAGAACTTTCCAGAAGTCATCGGACCCCAGATAATTTTGTCATCCTCATTCTCTCTTATAAACCAGTTATTAAGTTGTTTATTCAGTTCTTTAAATCTGATATCCTTCTGCCCAAGGTCTATCGAGTCTTCATTTTTCCAGTAATCACTGACCATTTCTCCTATATTATCTTTAGAGTCTTGAATAGCATTCCCCCACTCTTCATTCTCTATCAGGGGCTTCTCTAACATCCATTTATCATTCCAAAAATGAAGTTTCCTACCATTTCCCAGCTTCCAAATTGCACCTTTGCAAATGAGATTCTTGCCTTTACTTATACTGTTCCAAACAAAAGATCCCTGGATATCATTTTGAGATTGGAGAATTCCTTCTAGATTACTAAGATGGTATTTCCTTTTCATTATCATGCTCCATTCTTTTTCATCTTCAAATATTCTCCAGCATTGCTTAGCTAGGAGGGCTTTATTGGTATAGTCGATGCTCCTTATTCCCAGACCCCCCATCTTTTTGGGCTTACAAATCTTCTCCTAGGCCACAAGACTAAGTCTCTTTTTCTCTTCCACTTCAGACCATAGGAACCTTTTCTGGATTTTCTCTATTAAGTTAGCAAACTTTTGAGGAATTTTGAACAAGCTAAGAGCATAGACCGGAAGATTTTGCAATGTAGATTTCAGCAATTGGACTTTCCCAGCTTGACTAAGGATCGCCCCTTTCTAACCCACCAATTTCATTTGAAGTCTGTCAAGAATTTTGTTCTAGAAATTAGCCTCTGGTTTCAAGCATAGAGGCAGGCCAAGATAAGAGGCTGGGAGGCTTCCTATCTTGCACCCAAGGATAGCAAAGATTCTATTCATTCCGGCTTCAGGGGTATTGAAGTAAAAAAGGGCACTCTTCTCCCAATTTATGATTTGACCAGTGGCATTAGCATACATGTTTAGTGCCTTTTTCATATTCCTTGCCTCCTTCACTGTAGATTCTCCCATCAAAATCGTATCATCAACAAATTGTTCATGCGAACAGACAATCCCTCCAGATGTCAGATGTAAAATCATAATCAAACCTTGAGATACTTGAAGAGAGAGATGAATCTCCCCAGACATTCCGCCATTATAGAAAAAATAATTGGTGATATAGGATCGCCTTGATGTAACCCTCTGGACAGTCTGAAGAAAGGAGAGGATCCCCCATTCACAATCACCGAAGAAGAGACAGTAGTAACAAGTTGCATAATAATTTTAATCACTCCCTCATCAAAACCAAAAGCATGAAGAATTTTCATAAGAAACTCCCAATCGACCCTATCATAGGCTTTTGATAGGTCAAGTTTCATAAGGAACCTCTGCTTCTTCGATTTCTCCAGTGAATGGATATTCTCATGAACAACCATGATTGAGTCCAAAATTTGTCTTTCTAGCACAAATCCATTTCGTTGGGGAGAAATGAGATAGGGGAGAATCTTGAGAATCCTAGAAGTCAAAACCTTAGATATGATCTTATACAATGAATTACAAAGAATAATAGGTCTAAAGCTATCAGCTGTGTTAGCTCCCAGTTTTTTTGGTATCAGAGCTATGAAGGTGGAGTTGAGCTCTTTAAGCAAAGACTTAGAGCCATAGAATTCTTTCACAACATCACAAATATCATCCCCAATAATATCCCATAAATGTTGAAAGAAAAACATTTGAAAACCATCCAGCCCAGGGGATTTTTCACCTTCAAAGGATTGGATAGCCTTGATAATTTCCTCCTTCGAGGGAATAGATTTGAGAAAGAGATTATCCTCAGCCACCAACAATGTAGGAATGGAATTCAGAAAATAGTTCTGATCATCAGGATTGAGGCCTTGTTCTTTAGAGAGGATCGAAGCAAAATGGCCCATCATATCTTTCCTTATCTCTTCCTCTTTATTAAGAGTACCCCTTTGGGTAATCAAAGAGTTGATTCTATTCATTGCCTTGTGTTTCATTGCTGTTAAATGGAAGAATCTTGTATTTTTGTCACCCACTTTCAGCCAAAGAGACCTAGATCTTTGTCTTCAAAATGTTTCTTCTTTAGATATTATATTATGGTAATCTGCAAGGATAATATTTTCTTCTTTTCTAGTATCTTCAGTTAATCCTGTGCACTGTATCTTATCTTGAATTTCTTTAAGATCCATTTGAATTTTTCTTTTGGTTTGGAATATATCCCCAAAGACATCCTTATTCCAAAGTCTAACTTTAGATTTGATGTTAGCCATTTTTTTTGCCACCTGGAACATAGCCTTTCCTTCCACTTTAATAATCCACCACTCCTTAATTTTATTATTGAATTCAGGGTGGTTCAGCCACATTTTCTCGAGTCTAAAAGGAGAATTACCTTTACCTTTGAAGGAGTTAGCTATAAAGGATATAGGAAAGTGATCCGACCCTATACAATTAAGAGAAGAAATAGAGCAAGAAAAATTGGTAATCCACCCATGAGTGACAAGGAATCTGTCAAGCTTGACCTGAATGAGATCCGCACCAACTCTCCTATTAGTCCAAGTAAAATCAATTCCTTCCATGTCAATATCCAACAATCCTTCATTAGATATAAAATCCATAAAATCAACCCTAGTGTCCACTTGGGTATTGTTCCCTCCTTTCTTATCAGCTTCTTTCAGGGGAGTATTAAAGTCTCTCATCATCATCCAGTTGTCATCTGGGAAATCCTTTCTAAAATCATGAATCCTTTTCCAGAGGTGAAGGTGACCAGATTTAGTATTAGGAGCATACACATTAATCAGAGTCCAGGAAAAGTTATCCTTGATACTACTAACTTTAACTGCTAGGAAGTTCTTATCTTCTTTCAATAGGGCACAAGAGAAGCTAATAGTGTTCTAAAAAATGGCCAAACCTCTAGAAGCCCCATCAGCATCACTACTAAACTTGTCCCCATTCTTCAGCAAATTTATTTTAACAATCTTATCTTTAACCATTTTAGTTTCTTGAATAAGCAAAATATCAGGCTTAGAATCTCTAACTAGATTCCTAATAACATCATGTTTATGAGGACTATTAAGACCTCTAATGTTCCAAGATAAAATTTTCATTAAAAATTAGGAGGACAAACTTGGTCGATGGTGCGTTGCCTACCATCCGCTATGTTCTATTTGGCTTCTAGTTCTCTTTGATCTTTCTCAGAAGCTCTACTCCTTTCTCTTTTAGGTGTACCTATGTCTGCCTTTTGTTGTTGACCTCTTGTCATAACTCCTCCTGGTTTGAATTAACCCCCTTTTTAATTTGATTTAGAAGCCGAGCCTCCATGTGTTGCCTTAGCTTTAATTGTTCCTGATGCAGGGGTCAAATCCTTTAGGATTTTAGATTGAGATCCAAAAACTACTCCAATAAGAGACCTATTATTCTTCTTTTAAACACTAATCCAAGGAATTTTGTTCTATGTTTCCACAGTATCAGAGTCCTCATACTATTCCTTTGATCTATCATTCTTTGAGTCAGGTTCTAACAAATTGCCATTCGATGCTTCACTACTGATTTGTTCTAAAACAAACTGAGTTTCAAAAACCTTTTGTGGGCTTTGGTAACTCATCCTTTCTTCTGATGTAAATAAGCTATCCTCAACCCTTGAAACCATTAGAGGTTTAGTCTGGAAAGTGGTTTCATGATTTTCCATAGAAGAGGAAACCAAAGTATTCTTTTCCTACATTCTATTTTATTCAGCAGGGAATTCTACTTCCTTAGGCCCTTCTGTCTCCTTTGACTCATTTGGTTTGTCTGCCTGCTTCTCATCAGAGCTTAGGTTTTCTCTCTTATTCTCTGGGGGATTTTGTGATTCTCCTTTTTTCTTCCTCCATTCCCACTTCTTTGGCATTTTAGACTCTTGGTCTTTCTTCTCTGATTCTTTCTTCAAGGGACAAAGTTTTGCCCAGTGACCTACTTTTCTACAAGTAAGGCACACAAAAGGGGTAGATTCATATTCTATTTATTGGGTCCATTTACCCACTTTTGAATTTAGATTAATGACTTGGGGTAGGTTAGTATCATGCTAGATGTTGACACATATCATTGCATACACTTGTTTAGAATGGGCTATAGTCATTGGATCTATAGTCAACAACTCACCAAATGGCTCAGCCATCGCCACCAATATATCCTCATGCCAATACTCCAGAGGGAGACCCATAAATCTAACCCAAACAGGAGCAGAGACAAAGAAATTCTTGTTGTAATCTAGATTAGTTGTCCACTTCTACAAGGATAAAGAAGATTTTCCCCACATCCAAGGTCCTTCTGTTAACACTTTTGAAAGATCCTCCCCATTTGAGAATAAAAAGGAGAAGAAACCTTTCGGCATAGCAGCTACATCCACCTGACCTTTGAGCTTCCATTTTTGAAGCATAAAATCCCTCACCAGATCTATATTCGGCCTAGGACCCATAAAATTTCCTATTAGGGTTGAGGCCATTCTAGATACAGTATGATCTATAATTTGATTAGGAATATTCAAACCAATCACACCTTTATCAAGATCTGAAGCTATATCAATTTTTGGGAAGGAAGATTTTCCTGTCGATTTAACCCCAAAAAGACAACTCCATTTACCCTTACCTCAAAATGAGTTCCCCCCATGTGATAGTTCTACTGGCTGTTTCGTTGACCCAATATTTTTCTCAGAAGAACCAACTTTTTCCCCTTTTTCTTCCTCTGATCCCAAGATAGGACCACTATCCTTATTCAGATGGGCCAGGCTAGACCCACTAGCTTTTTCCCCATCGACTGGCATGGGGAAAATAGTCTTATCTTCTGTAGCTTTCTCAGTGACCTCCGCAAATCCTGGTATAGGAACCGATTCTACAACCTGACCAAGATCATCCTGCTTCCCCTCCAGCCAGGAATTCAAAAATATTTTTCCCGCTCTATCACTCTATCACTCTCTCCTCCTCCCTCTCGCTCCCTCTCCCTTGTTAGAAGCATAAGTACAAACTTTAGTTATGTTTCCAAATAAAATGTTGATAAGATGTAAAAAAATAAAAAAGGGGGCCTTTATCATTGATCTTAAAATGACAAATATGCCTATCTAATTCTTTTATACCTTGTAAATGATTGTTTGAAAGCAAAATGGTGAAGAAAACCAGCCCACATTTCATGCTCGTAGACTCATGGCCTCTAAAGGAGATTCAAGATTTTCAGTTTAAGAGAACTTTCATTGATAGCAATAGCAGATCTTGGAGTTTAGAATAGTAGACTCCAATAAATAATAACACCAAGATCCATTAAAGGGCAGTTCAATATATCTTAATCATGGGGCAGAATTTGATTTGCGAAAGGAGAAAAAAATTCTTTCCAATGTGCCGAAGCTTCCAAGGAGCTCCCCAAATCCATCAAAATTAGCCCCCTCTAATTTAAAAAATAATAATGTTCACCTCTCCCTTTACCAACTCCTCAATTACCTATGGATGAGGAAGATACAATAGAAATGCAAGACATAATAATAATTACAAATCCTCTTCTCAAGGTTGAGATAGAAGACCCTAGACTATATAAATAATAATTATGAGTTTTAAAATTTCTAACCAACATTTGGATGATGTAAGGTTATTGATCGATTAAAGATTCAGGAAAGATGATAAATTTATAACTTCAAGAGAGTCTAGAGACTTTATTTTCAAACTCAAAGGAGAATAAATTACAAATAAAGTTGTAAAGATAACTCTTGAAAATAAAGACCAGGTCATATGTGACTTTTGAGCCTTTCTCCAATGATTTATGCAACTTGAACATTCTTCTTTTTTAGTGGAAATTTTTCTTTTTTGTTCAAAAATACTTTTTATATATCCTTTTATTTTTCAAATAAATATATGACACATGTGCTTTGTCTAAAGATAGCTCCATCATTCTCATAAAAGGGAAATCAAGGCCATTTTGAGAGGGTTTTGAATGGATCAAGGATATTATGGATTCCTCTTTTTAGTGTTTCTCTGATATATGTTTTGTTTATAACTTTTTTTCAAGGAGAGAATTAAATTATTTAAAAAATTCATAATAATTTTGAGTTTATATTATGGATCTAGAGAAAAAATCTACAATTTCTATGTCAAAGGTTAATTAATGTAAGGCATTAGTGTAAACATCCATTGATTTGAGTTAGTTTGTTAAAAAGATACACTTGTTACATGTAATTTGACTTTGTATTCCTAAGATAGGCATCAATGTTATTGAGTAGCCCATTCTTGATTTAGCAATAATAATTAAACATTAAATCCTTAAAAGTTTCATGTTATTCTAGGAGTACATTAAGTTAAAATTGTTCTCAAAGATGGTAAATGTTTGATTTACAAGAATGAAGCCAATTTTAGAGAGATCATACATTTCTTTGGTATATTTTCATTAATAACCTATCTTTCATTCACAATATTTGATCATAATAAGATGACATCAATGCATATTGTTAAGAGATATTGATGCAGAGTGGTGTGGTGAATGACCGAATACAAGTGTAGATGGATGAACCTTTGTGAGGCTAAGGTACTTGCCCACTAATCTTTAAGACTCAAATGTAACAAGAAGTGAACACACCCTTCCCCAAATGGAAAATATGGATTTCTATGATCTATTATAATTGAATCCAAAATGATTTGACATGTTGTAAGACTTCTAGAAACACCCAACACTCCTAAGTGCTCAAATTGCCAACTAGGCCTAATAGCCCCTCTTGTAGGTCAACAACGAAGTAAAAAGGAAAATAAATCCAAACTTTCTCATAACAATTGGCAAACAAATCAGGGTTTTAGATACCCATTTGGACATACATTAACATATCAGGAATTTAGTATATGTTGTTTTGGATAAATTTAGAGGTTCTAAGATTGTCCCTTAACAACAAACATAGAAATAGGAAAATTAACAAAGAAAATATAAGACATATCTCTCTCCTAACTTAAATAGTCTCATAAGTCTTCCCAAATACTCCAAAACCATAGAATCTACAATCAATTTGGATCTTGGATGCTTCCAAATATTAAAGCCCCAAATTGGCTCCAATTAACCCTCAAATCTAGGGCTTTCTGATTGAACACACTCCCAACACTTATGGGACTCAAAAAGGGTGGATTCACCTTGTATAGGGTGTATCTAGACACCTAAAAACATAAAAAACACTATCTCCTTCAAGTAGATCTCCTACTACTACTCCTTACCCATCATTCTCATAACCCTTCAAAACATTGTTTTTAGTGATCACCAAGCTTTAACTCTTCATTTGCACATTAGAAAGTTAGTTTCATATGATAAACATTAAGGATGGATCATTCCATATGAATCAGTGAGAAAATTGTCCATGGAATTATAAAATGATGGCCTCATGACATGAAATTTAAACTTTGAAATGGAAGAGGTAGGCTAAAAAATGCAATTTAGCTTAAAGATTCAATCATGCCATATGGCACAGTCCCAAGTTGGGGAATGTTTTGAATATAGATAATCTAGACCAAGGAATAATATAGTGGTGGTTAGATGTGGATTTAAGAGTGTTGATTAGTGTACCTAATGTGTTTAATCATTGTGGTTGCACATCTATATAATTTATATACAAAGTATTATAATACATGTGTAAAAATGTAAGGTATGGAATTTTAATTTCTTACATAATCTATGTTAAGTTAACATGTATTATTGTATACGAATAAAGAAACCAAGCGTCTAGAGATATCACACAATCAACAAGTTACCAAAGATCACATTTGGCATCAAATTTGTAATATATGTATATACAGTTGGTCGCACTGAATATCTTCCTAAATACTTCCACTTTGTTTTCCTTATGGATTACTCAAATGGAGCCTTGGCCTTAGATGCACAAATACAAAGTGTTTTATTTTAGAAAAAAGTTGTCTTTGATCCACTATAATTATCAAACTTAAGCAAGCATGCATTCATCTCAATAACTCCCTGGTTAGTCAAACACATAATTGAGAGGAACACAGATACAAAAGGATATTAATCAGAATGGTATGATAAGGAATTTTTCATAATCAAATTGGGGAGCCTTTTATTTATATATGGTATCCATATTTGTAACTACATAAGAAAGCATCTTCCATTGATAGGTTACAGAGTATAAGTTCAGGGATTAAAGCATATGTTCCCCTACAAAGTTTTCCTTCTACATTTTGACTAAGAAAAAACATTTTGCATCCTTCCTCCAAACATGTAGTCACCTTCCCTACTTCCTCTAGGCTCCTAAGGCCCTTATCCACACTCTATCATGTTTATTTAAATTATAAACACAACTTTTAGATCAAAATGAATTAAGTCTCCAAGTCACTGTCTCACCGTGACAATCTACACAACCTCTGCAAATGCATTGGCATAACCCTTATATTGTTTTATCTTACTCATAAAATCATTTAGACACCTTCAGAGCTTGTTAGGATCTTCCCACACACTTCAATCACACTCATTAGTCACTAAAAATAAACAAAATCAAGCAAATTTATCTTCCACCTTGTTGTTTAACCCAATACCTAGACCATTTTACCTCAGCAATACTTTCTACTTGTTGCAGACCGTCCATATACTACTTCCACAAGTCCCCATGACACCATCATTACCAAACCTCTATGGACAAAGAAAAACATTCCATGTTACCTCTATCTTCTACCAATTTGTGATTGTAACAGTTGCTATTTTCCTCTCATGCACATGCCAAAACTTTGCATGGCCTTCTGCAACATCTAGGACAGGTACCATGCACTCTCCCCAATATTCATGCCCCAATGTGGAGTTTATTGAGATCAATCTACCAAACCTTGTTGTGGAAATAATGTTTGGGGAGATTTAGAATCTATCCAATCTACCATTTTCCTCACAAAATTTCCTCAAGAGAACTAGTGGGGTATATGTACATTTAGTTTTCCCATTATTGGATCATACATACCCAAGGATTTTTAAGAAAGCATATGATTGCAATAAATTTTGATTGCATGCCCAAGGATGTTGGTATATAGTTTATTTATTCCAATGATGGGAAACATGAGATCAACAATAGTTGGATCTTTCAACATTTATTTGAAATTGGTAGATATCACATGGAATAATTGGGCATGGGTTAAAGAAAAAATTGTGAATTGAAGACTCTACCACTTTTTGTGATTGTATATTGGACATCCTTGTAGCACTAATATCTCTTCTATCTTTTGGTAAAGTCTCTTCCCTTTGACTTCCAACATCCATGGTTTGGCTAGGCAATGACATATTAGGTTATATAGTTCCTACTAACATTCCCTTATTACTTGGCTTATCCTCCATGTACAAACTTAGTAATCTTGGTTTTCACAACTAGGATTAATTTTAACAATCTGTAATCTCTTGTCCATTTATGTATATTATATGACAATAAACCCTTGTTTACAATTTCTAATCTCTTGTCCATTTATACATATAATATGACAATAAACCCTTGTGTAGAATGACATACACAAACTCTGTAGTATTTGATGGCCTTTCTAAGCCGTATCATCCTCCAATGTAACTAGCTTGCTATTCACACGTAATCTCCTTGGTGATGTAAACACTTATCCAGACATACTCAAAATTTTATTGTAAATGTATACACATTATCCACCATAAAGCTAATTGACTATACCACCTACCTATCCTCACACATGCTGCCACAGGCCACTGCTTCACCACTCTCTACTACTATGGGTTAACCTCTTAAAAGAATTCATCTCTGGGCCTAACTAGGTGGGGGGGGGATACTATTCTAAGGGGCCATGCTAGTGAACCTTTGACCTAAAGTGATATTTCTCTATTTCTCTCAATGTTACCAACAAGGTGTAGTCAAGGGATTGACATGAAAATATCCAATCAATTTTTGGTTAAATACCTAGGAAAATTGATGATAAGGGTTTCTCTAATTTGATCTACATTCACAGATTTAATCATCTATTGCATATATTTGAAAACCAATTTAAACCCACAACTACTTGACTCTCCCCCATTTTTACCATTTTAAATAAAGGATTGTCTTTAGTTAGGGCACACTTACAGGTGGTTGATTCATGGTGTTTATGGCCCTCCTTTAGCTCTTCTTTGGTGTGTAATGGAGCTACTTTTTCACACAACATAATGAATTGAAATGACACCTTTTTTTTAAAGTTATGCCCATGTTTGTCTAAATTTCAACGAACCATCCTGGTCATTAAAATTTAGACAAACACAACCATGGATAAAAAATAATCAAAATTTTCCTTCTACATTTTGACTAAGCAAAACTATTTTGCAAGTTCATCGTAAATGTTGGTAAAAAACTAGGGTCCAATGTACTAGTGGAAGTCTTGCTACCTATCTAAAGAAGGTGTAAATGATGATGATTCTGATGATACCGAAGAAGGATATGAAGTTGTCTATGTTGCAGAAAAAGAAGACTCATATGAAGAAAAGTATGAAGATGAATAAGAACTTGTTTCTCATGTAATTAAAACTGACCTATGGACTATTGATAGTGGATGTTCACATCATATGACTGGTGATATTTATAAGTTTGAGAACCTAGAAGAATATGATGGAGGATTTCTCAGATTTGGCAATGATGCTCCATGTCCTATGAAATGTAAAGGATTTGTTGTATTGAATGAAAAGATGAAATATAATGATGCATATTGGGTTAGAGGTCTAAACTATAATCTATTGAGTGTTGCATAAATGAACAATATTGGCCACCAATTGGAATTTCAGAACAAAAAGGTGAAGATTTATGGTCCTGATAGAGAGCTAATTGGAATTGGTGGATAATCTAAAGGTAATCTATTTTATCTTGATACTGATGCAAAGAGTTACTTATTTGTTAAAATTGAAGATGTATGGTTATGGCATAAGAGACTCTATCATGTGAATTTTGATAACTTGATTAAAGTGAGTAAAAAGAATAGAGTTAGAGGCCTGTCAAAATTATACAAACCTGATAAAGTGGTATGCAAGTAATGTCAGATTGGTAAGATGACAAAGTCTAGTTTTTCAAGAAAATATTACTCTACCAATTGTATTTTTGAATTGGTTCAAACTCACCTTTTTGGTCCTATGAAGATACAAAGCTATTATGGAGATCAATATTTCATTTTGTTTGTTATGTTTGTAAAAGAAAATTTTGGTGCATTTCAAATGTTTAAGTGGTATAAAGAAAGAGTTGAAAAAGAAATAGGTAAATAGTTGAAGTATTTGAGATTAGATAGAGGAGGTGAATTTATCTCTTATGAATTTATTGTCTTCTATAATGAGCATGAAATAAAAATACAAGTATCTAAATTGAGAACTCCATGACAAAATAGGATAGTTGAGAGAAGGAATAGATCTATTGTTGATTGTGATGAACTACAACTGATTTAGAACTAGAATGAAGAATCTGTAATTCAAGATTACTGAGGAGTTGATGATTAGATATGCAAGATGATTAAAATAGTATTATGTTGTCATTAATGTCAACTAGCTTGACAGTACTTATCTTGTAAGTTACTATACCGACACATCTGAAGGAAGGTGAAAGAGACGAAGAATAGAAATATCTACATGAGGAAGATATATATGACAAATGAGGATAAGGAATACACTGAGTAACTTGTTGATGAGTCTATTACTTGATGGAATTGACTTTATTATGTTGCATTCATCTATGATGAAGAATAGAGCTAAAAGACACAAAGTAGTGTTGTCGAAAAATAAAGCATTTCAATATACACCGACGAAGTGTAGTGTATACCAAGTGCAGTATTAATCGAGCTTGTGTTCATTGATGCATTTCTTTGTTAACCGAGCAAAATAGAAAGGAATTAAATGATCAGTTTAGCCGATAAAGTGATGAGTTGTAAATTGTATGAAATTGAGGTAATAGATAATGTTTGTTATGAAGATCGACGGCTAACATAAATAAAAAAGGATCTAATGCAGCAAATTGAAACATGTTACTGACACATCAGCCGAGGAAGCTTAAAGCGGCAAAATCTATGAATATGATTAAGAGGCAAAATTTGATGGAGGAAAAGAAAATGATTTACTCATCTATATAAGAGACATTGGTTTCATTATGAAACATATGCCGGAAGAAGAAGATACTGCAGAATTATTGCGTGGAGATGTTTTTCTGATCATATTGGTTAATAAGAATCGAACTGCAGAATAGTTATCGAGCTACAGAGAGTTATTACCGATGGATAGTAAGTTGATACAGTATTGAATCTAAAGTGTTATATTGGACAGAAATATTTGAATGAGCTGAACATTGATCTGTAAACTAGAAACTGAAGTTGTATTTAGGTAGATCATCTACTGTTGCACATTTAACCATTATATACAGTCAAATCTCTTAACCAAGTGAACTATAAAAGTCTTTTGATGTTTCATTCATAGAATGAACATTGTTATCCTGTCAACTCCAGAGTGACTACTAGGTGGATGATAACTTCTGGTCTAAAATCCTCTAACAAGGTCACACCTAACAGTGTGTTTGTAAACCTTTAATAGGGTTGGGTCTTCATCGAGCTCACTTCAGAACAGTGAACAATTTTGGGTTGCCGGTCCTAGGTGGTTTTTCCCTTTATAGGGTTTCCCCATTAAATCTCTTGTGTTATGTGTTGATTGTGATATTTTTTTGTTATCATACTTTTCATATTACATGTTAGATTTAATCGGTAATTATTACAGAGTTTAGATTGTCAATTGGTAAATACACAAACAGTGGAAGTATTTTATGTTTATCGACTTGCAGAAGTAGGAGAATTGTTTTGAATTATACATTTTGATTTGGGACACTGGATAAATGATTCACCCCCCTCTCAGTTATTCTAACAATTGGTATCAGAGCTTCGGTTGCTTAGAACAGAGTTTTAAGGAATTCAGCAAAAAGTTCTCAAGATATATAAGAGGGAAGTGCCAAAGTTGAACAAAGATAACTTCGCAGTATGGCAAAGCTAGATGAAGTTGCACATATCTAGAATTGGGAATTCTGCACTAGAACTGATGGAAAATGGCTACATTGAACCGACACCAAGTCCCTTGACTCTTGATCAACTAAAGGATAGGCATGAACACAATATTACTATGATGGAACTTGTTGCTACCTGTACCGACGTAGAATTTGAAGACATTAAGGGATGCACTACTACCAAAGTCATGTGGGATAAATTGAATCTAATATACAGTGGAGATGCAAATGTCAGGAGAGCTAGAGTAGAAAGCCTAAGAGGTCGATTTGATTATATGAAGATGAAAGAAGGTGAGAACATTGTGCAATACAAAAATAGACTAAAAGAGGTAGTACATGCTATTAGAGCATCTAGCGGAGCTATTGATGATGAAATCGTGATAAGAAAGATTCTCAGAACTTTGTTGCCAGTTTATGCGATCAGGATCTTTGCAATTCATGAAATAAGGGCTACTTCCAACCTCACCCTTGACACTCTGATTGGTAAGCTTACAACCTTTGAATTGAATAACTTTGACAACAATGTTGTACCTTCTTTTGAATCCACTTTCATGTCCTCTTTGAAGATTGGTAAGTCTAGTGGCAAGAATGATATGAATGATGATAGTGATAGTAATATTGATGATGAACTTGATGAGCTTGAAGCTCTTATGGCGAGAAGATTTCCAAAAGGTAAGGGAAGATATAGAGGCAAGTTACCTCTAGCTTGTTTTAATTGTAAAGAAGTTGGCCACATCACTGCTAGATGTTTGAATAAGAAAGATGATGATAGATCCAAAGACCGATCCAAAGGAAGCTATGGGAGAAGAGTCAACAAAGACTACCGACACAACAAAAGAGACAACTGAGATAGTTATCACAAAGGGGAAAAGGTATGTTACATAGCTGAATAATTTGAATCTGAATCTGACACTGATGATGATGTAGAAGTAGTATTTATTGCTATAGAGGATGATTAAGAAGAAGAAGAGAAACATGAAGAGACAACATTGATCTCTAAAGTAAGCAAAAATATTACATGGATCATAGATAGTGGCTGCACACATCATATGACCGGTGATATAGAGAAATTTGTGATGGAATAAGGATGAAGTGACTGAGAGGGGGGGGTGAATCAGTCAACCATAAAAACACTTCACAATTAATTCTATGCAGATCCTTTAAGATATCTTAACAATGTTGTCTGTTTTAGCACTCGGTAAATAGATTGCAGTAACTTTGAAGATGCAGAAAGTATTATCAATATTATCTTTAGATATTCATCAGTGCATTTAAATGATTGAGGAAGAAATTAAGAACACAAGAGACACAAGATTTAACGTGGAAACCCAATATGGGAAAAACCACCAATGTATCTAGATACTGATTTTCACTTTTCTGAAGTGATGCCCGGTTAGAAGCCAACCCGGTAAAAGGTTACAAAACACACTGTTAGGTGTGACCTTGTTAGAGGATTTAAAAACACCCTGCTAGGAGTGGCCTGGTAAGAGGTCTTGAAAACAATTCAATGGAATTGTCACCTTGTTAGAGGATTTATATTATGGCTGTTAAACCAACTCGGTTAAGAGATTTTGAATTCACTGTTACAATGATAAGAAGGTAACAATGAAAAAGTGACCTGTATAATAATGCAACTGTCTTGCTGATTACAGATCTCTGTTCTGCATAAGTCTGATCCTCTCTGATCGAATAAATCTCTGTTCTGCACCTCAAGGATATCTGAACATCCTTCACAAATTCGCATATACCTTTCCTTCTTTTCTTCTATAAATCTTCTGCTGTGTTATTATTTTACTTTTCACATTTGACCTTTTATTTATATGATTTTGGATTAGTCAAATCGACATTATTTAGTATAACAGTCGGCTGAATTAAGTAAACTCTATTTGCAAAAATCCTTCAAGGGCCGACAGTACTCGGTGACCATATCTTTCTATAATCTTTCGGTGACCGGGGGAACTCGGTAAACACTAAACTTTCTTCGACAACCGAGTGAACTCGGTAAACACGAAATTTTCTTCGGCAACCGAGTGAACTCGGTAAACACTAAATTTTCTTTGGCAACCGAGTGAACTCGGTAAACACTAAATCTTCTTCGGCAACCGAGTGAACTCGGTAAACACTAAATTTCTTCGATAACCGAGTGGACTCAGTAAGCATTAATATTACTGTTTGGCAGACCGACTAAGCTCGGTAGAAGCAGATTTCTGCAGACTATGACATTGTGTGACATCAAAGACAATACATAATTGAGTAGCAATTTCCTTCAGACAATTGTTTCCAACAATTTGATCTAATTGATGAATATGATGGTGGATCTATTAGAATGGGAAATGATGCACCTTGTATGGTGAGAGGTAAAGATTCACTAATGATTAATGACAGAATAAAATGTGAGAATGCATACTGGGTAGATGGACTGAACTACAATTTGATAAGTGTGGCACAACTGAACAACTCAGGTCACTGACTTTCTTTTGAGAGTAGAAAGGTAAGAATCTATGATGATGGAGGAAGACTTGTTGGAACCAGTACACAATCCAGAGGTAATCTATTTTATCTTGATATTGATCAGTCTTCTCATTTATTAATGAAAGATGAAGATGCATGGTTGTGGCATAAAAGGTTATGTCGTGTGAATTTTGATAACATGGTCAAGATTAGTAAGAAGAAAAGAGTTAGAGGATTGCCTAACTTGTCAAAACCGAATCATGCTATGTGTCATGAATGTCAGAAAGGTAAGATGACTAAGTCTAGTTTTAAAAGCAAAGACTACTCAACAAAGAAGATACTTGAATTGGTTCATACCGACCTATGTGGTCCTATGAGAACTCAGAGCTATTATGGTGATAGATACTTTATTCTTTTTGTTGATGACTATACTAGACTGATGACTATTATGTTTCTGAAAGAGAAATCTAAAGCTTTTAAGTTGTTTAAATGGTATAAGGATAAGGTAGAAAAAGAGACTGGAAAAGAAATCAAATGCTTAAGATCTGATAGAGGAGGTGAATTTATCTTTGATGAATTTACTAATTTCTATAATAAGAACGGTATTAAGAGATAGGTCTCTGCACTGAGAACACCTCAACAGAATGGGATTGCTGAAAGAAGGAATAGGTCAATCATTGACTGTGCTAGAACACTAATGCTACAAAAGAATGTTGCTTAGGCATATTGGAGGGAAGTTGTTAGCATAGCTGTATATGTGCTTAACTGAGTACAACTGAAGGACACCAACCAAACACCTTATGAGCTATGGTTTGGACACAAACCTACTGTACGTTATTTCAAAATTTTTGGAAGCAAATGTTTTATTCTGAAGGATGAGCGAAATGGGAAATTTGATTCTAAAGGTGATGAAGGAATATTCTTAGGATATTCTACTAAGAGTAAAGCATACAAATGTCTGAATAAGGTTACAAATAGGATGATTGAAAGTACTAATGTTCGTATTGATGAGTATGATGACATAAACATAGAAGAAAGAAAGGAACTGGAAAACTATGGTAGATTCACTTACATTGAACTTCCTGACTATCTACTGAAGTTGCAACCTATGATAACTGGTCAGCAAGAAAATAACCCCAAGGAACAGGAAAGGGAAACCGACGAACAAGATGGTGCTACCGAGAAAGGAAATGAACCTGAATAGGATGAACAAGAAAGAAGAAACTAAGTACTGGCTAGTTTTGTCAGAAGACATCATCTTGAGACACAAATTATTGGAAACAAACAAGCTGGAATGCAGACTAGAAGCAAAACAAGACAAGGAACATGTTTAGTTTGTGAATTTGAACCAAAGAATGTGAAAGTTGCATTAGAAAATGAAGAATGGGTTAATGCAATGAAGGAGGAAATAGAACATATAGAGAAAAAAAAACTTGGTCCTTAGTACCCCGACCTAAAGATAAGAATGTTATCGGCACTAAATGGATATTCAAAAACAAAATGAATGAAAATGGTGAAGTGACAAGAAATAAAGTGAGATTGGTATGAAAGGGATATGCACAGGAAGAAGGCATTGATTATGGTGAAACATTTTCACCTGTTGCTAGACTGGAAGGAGTTAGAATTTTACTTGCATATGCTGCACACAAGAAATTTAAGGTTTATCAAATGGATGTGAAGTTAGCATTTCTGAATGGTATACGTGAAGAAGAGGTCTACATAGAACAACTTCAAGGATTCATTGATCCAGACAATAGAAACATGGTATGTAGATTACACAAAGCTTTATATGGTTTGAAGCAAGCACCGAGAGCATGGTATGAAAGATTGTATACTTGTTAATTATTGGATTTGTAAGAACTAGTGAGAACAATAATTTATCATGAAAGGTGATACTGATGACACTATTATCATTGCTGAAATTTTTGTTGATGATATTATTTTTGGAGGTCAAGATCATGTATGTAAATCTTTTTTTGATGACATGAGGAATGAGTTTGAAATGTCTATGTTTGGAGAGATTAAGTTGTTTCTCGGATTACAAGTGATACAACAGAGTGATGAGATATTCATCACACAGTCCAAGTACATAAAGGAAGTCTTGAAGACATTTGGCATGGAAGATGCTAAACCTGTGGGAACACTAATGGCTACTGGAAGTAAATTGACAAAAGAAGATGAAACTACAGAGGTAAACCATACACTTTACCAATCCATGATTGGTAAGCTCATGTATGTAATTCATAGTAGACTTGATATAGCACATGTTGTGGGAATTGTTTGTAGATATTCTGCTAATCCTAGAGAATCACACATGATTGCTACTAAAAGAATCTTAAGATATTTGAAAAAGATAGAGGATTATGGATTATCATATCCTAAGGAAGGTAAGTTTGAGCTGAAATTTTACACCGATGCTGATTGGGCTAGAAATGTGGATGACAGAAAAAGTACCACCGGAGGAGCATTTTTCTTTGGTGAAAGACTTGTAACCTAGACAAGTAAAAAGTAGGCTTGTATTTCTCAGTCTACAACTGAAGCAGAGTATGTTGTTGCTACTACTAATTGCTCAAACATTGCATATATCAAGCAAGTGTTGGAAGGAATGAATGAGGTAATCACTGACCTGGTGATCATATACTGTGACAACACAAGTGCAATTAATATCTCAAAGAATCCTATAATGCACTCTAAGACAAAGCATATATCAATTAAGTATCACTACTTAAGAGAACAAGTGCAAGAGAAGCAAGTAAAGTTAGAATTTGTTACATCTAAAGAACAACTTGTAGACATTTTTACAAAGCCTCTACTGAAGGACACTTTTGAATTTTTGAAGACTAGACTTGGGTTCTGTCCCCTGTCTATTGGTCACTAATGTGCTCTGGATGTTGCATCAGCCTAATCTTATCAGAAGATCATTCATGTTGATGCAGCATAGTTCACACTTTGGATTTTGTTCAAGGTTGTGATTAAGTTTGTAGAATTGAAACAGACTAGGATATTAGTATACTAAGATACAAAGGAAGCAATGGACAACAGTAAGTTACTTAGCTACTACAGAGCAGATTATTTATTTGTTTCTTTAGCATTGTTGTCAAAGAGAGAGATAAATAATATGAAAAGAAAAGGAGATTTACAGTGATGAGAACTATCTAAGGAAGAGATAATCTGAAAAGAACTTGAGAGCTGAAAAGGTTATATCTACAGAATGATAAAGCTGTATTTTATAATGTTGTTTTAGTAATGTAGTGATTAAACATATTAAGCTAGGGAGAGCTTACACTACATAGCATTTGATCACAAAGTTGTAGAGAACATGTTTGGTATGTGTATGGTATATTTCATATTACTTGAGTTGCCATCAATGCCAAAGGGAGAGATTGATGAACTACAACTGATTTAGAACCAGAATGAAGAATCTATAATTCAATATTACTGAGGAGTTGATGATTAGATATGCAATATGATTAAATCAGTATTATGTTGTCATTGATGTCAACTAGCTTGACAATACTTATCTTATAAGTTACTATACCGACACATCTCAAGGAAGGTGAAAGAGATGAAGAATGAAAATATCTACATGAGGAAGATATATATGACAGATGAGGATAAGGAATACACTGAGTAACTTGTTGATGAGTCTATGACTTGATGGAATTGACTTTATTATGTTGCATTCATCTATGATGAAGAATAGAGTTGAAAGACACAAAGTAGTGTTGTCGGTAAATAAAGCATTTCAGTATACACCAACGAAGTGTAGTGTATACCGAGTGTAGTATTAACCGAGCTTGTGTTCACCCATGCATTTCTTTGTTAATCGAGAAAACTAGAAAGGAATTAAATGATCAGCTTAGCTGATAAAGTGATGAGCTATAAATTATATGAAATAGAGGTAACAAATAATGTTTGTTATGAAGATTGACGGCTAACATAAATAAAAAAAGGATCTAATGAAGCAGATTGAAATGTGTTACTGACACATCAGCTGAGGAAGCTTAAAGCAGCAAAATCTATGAATATTATTAAGAGGAAAAATCTGATGGAGGAAAAGAAAATGATTTACTCATCTATATAAGAGACATTGGTTTCATTATGAAATGTATGCCAGAAGAAGATGATACTGCAGAATTATTGCATGGACAATTTTTTTTGATCATACTGGTTAATAAGAACCGAGCTGTAGAACAATTATCGAGCTATAGAGAGTTATTACCGACGGATAGTAAGTTGATATAGTATTGATTCTAAAGTGTTATATTGGTCAAAAATATTTGAATGAGCTAAACATTGATCTGTAAACTACAAACTGAAGTTGTATTTAGGTAGATCATCTACTGTTGCACATTTAACCATTGTACATAGTCAAATCTGTTAACTGAGTGGACTATAAAAGTATTTTGATGTTTCATTCATAGAGTGAACATTGTTATCCTGTCAACCCTAGAGTGACCGCTAGTTGGATGATAACTTCTAGTCTAAAATCCTCTAACAAGGTCACACCTAACAGTGTGTTTGTAAACCTTTAATAGGGTTGGGTCTTCACTGATCTCACTTCAGAAGAGTGAACAATTTTGGGTTGTCGGTCCCAGGTGGTTTTTCCCTTTATAGGGTTTCCACGTTAAATCTCTTGTGTTATGTGTTGATTGTGATATTTGTTTGTTATCATACTTTGCATATTACATGTTAGATTTAATCAGTAATTATTATAGAGTTTAGATTATCAATCGGTAAATACATAGACAGTGGAAGTATTTTATGTTTATCGACTTGCAGAAGTAGGAGAATTGTTTTGAATTATATATTTTGATTTAGGACACTAGACAACTGATTCACCCCCCTCTCAGTTATTCTAACATATTGTGCTAGAACTTTATTGATTGAGAGAAATGTTGCACACACATTCTGGAGAGAAGCCATAAGCACTGCAGTTTACAATGTATCAAAAAGGGTCATGGGGACTTTCTAGGGGTCCTAGTACACGTGATAAGGCATACTAGGACCCATAAGAAATCCCCATGACCCCTTTTGAATCATTTGAACCCTCAAGTGTGGTTGATGGGGTCCTACGACCCCTTAGGACACACTTGAGAGTGCTAATATGTCAAAAGGGGTCACGGGGACTTCCTATGCATCCTAATGTGTGATAAGGTGTACTAGGACCACTAGGAAGTCCCCATGACCCCTTTTGGCACATTTGAATTCTTAAGTGTGTTTGAAGTGGTTGTAGGACCCCTTAGGACACACTTGAGCATTCCAAAGTGTGAAAAGGGGTCATGGGGACTTCATAGGGGTCTTAACATGTGATAAGATGTACTAGGACCCCTAGAAAGTCCCCATGACCCCTTTTGACACATTTGAATCCTCAAGTGTGTCTGAAAGGGTCCTACCACCCCTTATGACACACTTGAGGATACTAGGACCCCTAGGAACTCCCCATGACCTCTTTTGACACATTTAAACCCTCAAGTGTGTTCAAAGGTATCATAGGACCCCTTATGACACACTTGAGCATTCCAATGTGTCAATAGGGGTCATGGGGACTTCTTATGCATCCTAACGCATGATAAGGTGTTTGAAGGGGTCGTACAACCCCTTAGGTCACACTTGAGCATTCCAATATGTCCATAAGGGTCATGGAGACTTCCTAGGGGTGAAAACATGTGATAAGGCATACTAGGACCCCTAGGAAGTCCTCATGACTCCTTTTGACACATTTGAAACTTCAAATGTGTCTGAAGGGTTCCTACAACCCCTTAGGACATGCTTGAGGGTTCTAATGTGTCAAAAGGGGTCATGAGGACTTTCTAGGGGTCCTAACACGTGATAAGGCATAATAGGACCCCTAGGAAGTCCCCATGACCCCTTTTGAAATATTTGAATGCTCAAGTGCATCCGAAGGGGTCGTCACACCCATAGGACACACCTGAGCATTCTAATGTGTCAATAGGGGTCATGGGGACTTCCTAGGGGTCCTAACACATGATAAGATGTACTAGGACCCTTATGACCCCTTTTGAGACATTTGAAACCTAAAGTGTGTCTGAAGGGTTCCTACGACCCCTTAAAACACACTTGAGGGTTCTAATGTGTCAAAAGGGGTCATGGGAACTTCCTAGGGGTCCTAACATGTGATAAGGTGTACTAAGACCCCTAGGAAGTCCCCATGACCCCTTTTGACACATTTGAACCCTCAAGTGTGTTCGAAGGGGTTGTAGGGCCCCTTAGGACACACTTGAAGGTTTGAATGTGTCAAAAGATGTCATGGGGACTTCATAGGGGTCCTAACACATGATAAGGCATACTAAGACCCCTAGGAAGTCCCCATGACACCTTTTGACACATTTGAACCCTCAAGTGTTTTTGAAGGAGTCGTAGGACCCCTTAGGACACACTTGAGGGTTCTAATGTGTTGAAAGGGGTCATGGGGACTTTCTAGGGGTCCTAATGCATGATAAGGCATACTAGGACCCCTAGGAAGTACCCATGACCCTTTTTGAAATATTTGAATGTTGTAGTGTGTTTGAAGGGGTCGTACAACCCCTTAAGACACACTTGAGGGTTCCAATCTATCGAAAGGGGTCATGGGGACTTCCTAGAGGTCCTAACACATGATAAGGCATACTATGACCTTTAGGAAGTTTCCATGACACCTTTTGACACATTTGAATGCTCAAGTGTGTCTAAAGTGGTCTTATGACCCCTTAGGACACACTTGAGGGTTCCAATGTGTCAAAAGGGGTCATGGGGACATCCTAGGGGTCCTAGTATGCGTGATAAGGTGACACAAGGTAGGGATCAAGATGGTCCAAGGATGGTGCACCCTAATGATCCAAACCTACAGCACACATGCGGAAGCAACAAACAACAAGAGTGAAAGAGAGAATGCCATATCTATCATATATTATCATCAATTTGAATCATACATGTCAGGATGTAAGGCCTTCCTGGTTAGGGCCTAATATTACAATGAATTATAGAAGTCCTCAACCATGTTAGGATCTTCTACCAATCTCTAATATAATGCCTTCTATCTTCTATCTAAAATTGCCTTCTAAACTACCACCAAACATCTACATTTATACAACAAGCTACCGAGCTAAGTCAGCCTTTAGATCCATAATTAACAAAAGTAATGGTCAAATTTGAGATCACATGCTTCCCAATGATGGATACAAACATTAATTCTATCATCTAATATAAATTCACAAGTTGGCCACAACAGGAAATAAAACTAAACCCGTCAGTAAGTAGGATAACCGAGCAGTAGACAAACAACGCCGAGCGCCAGTGAAATAATTGACCACCCATGAGATAACTGACCACACTCGGTAACCAAAGGAAACTGACCATCTATCGACCAAATCGGTGAAAGTAGAAATCGAGCAACATGGACAAAACTCCAAATTCTTTTTGGTGACATAGGATTGCCAAGGACCCAAGATGCTCCTGCATCAGACACCTGGGGTTATTTTAAAATAATTCTTAGAATCATTTGGTAGGTCTGGTATGAGATGCATCCAACTCAGACTATGAAATCTATGAACTGTCTTCCATCGGTCTATTTTTCCACTTAACCAGATATTCCATGTATTGTTTTGCTCTTGTACTCTTTCCAACTCTTTCCCTCAAAATTTGTTCAACTTCATCATTCTGCTTCTTAGGATATTCTATCAGTACTGCTACTTCTTCATCAGGTTCATGATACTCATCTAAATCAGCAATGTTGAAAATTGGTGATGTGTCCATGTCTTCAGGTAACTCAATCTCATATGCATTTCCACCATCAAATTTCCTCAGAATCTTGCAAGGTCCAAACTTCTTCATCTTCAGCTTTCCATATGTTCCAATAGGAAACTGATCTTTCTTCAAATGAACCATCACTTCATCACCAACATCAAAAGTTTTATGTCTTCTTGATCTATCAACTCTATCTTTGTATTTCTTATTACTGTCTTCCAGCTTCAGCTTCACATCTTCATGCAATGTCTTCATATATTTAGTAAAATTTACTCTTTAAGAACTCTTATTCTCATCAGCAATGTCTCTCAAATCAAATATTTATCTCAGTTGTGTACCATTCAAAATCTCAAATGGAGTCGTTCTTGTACTTCTATTCATTGAATTGTTATATGCAAACTCTACTTGTGCCAACATAGAATCCCAATTACTCAGTGTGTCTCCAACTAAACATCTCAAAAGATTTCCCAAACTTCTGTTCACAACCTCAGTCTATCCATCAATTTGTGGGTGAAATGTAGAACTATACTTTAACTCAGTGCCAAATTTCTTCCAAAGTGTTTTCCAAAAATAACCAACAAATTTACTATCTCGGTCAAAGATAATATTGCTCGGTAATCCATGCAATCTGACAATTTCCTTAAATAAAAGATCTACTACATGTACTACATCTGATGTCTTTCTACAAGGTATAAAATGTGCCATCTTAGAAAATCTATCCACAATAAAAAATATAGAATCATTACCTCTTACTGTCTTCGGTAAGCCAAGAACAAAGTCCATACTGATATCAATCCAAGGTTTCTCAAGAACAGCAATTGGTGTATACAATCCAATATTCTGACTTACTCCTTTTGCAACTTGACAAATTCCACAACTTTTCACAAATTTTTGAACATCTTTATAAAACTACGGCCAATAGTACTTCTCCTTAAGCAAATTCCATGTTTTATCAATACCAAAATGTCCAGCCAAACCACTACTATGTTTCTCTTTTATCAAATTAGATCTCATCACTCCCCTCATTATACACAATTGAATACCTTTAAACAACATACCTTCCTAAATGAAATATACATCCCATTTAGTGTCTTGTTGATCTTGAATAGGTGCTCTACACTTTCTCCACGACTCAGAAAAATCAGGGTCATTTTCATAAAAACCTCTCATCTCATTAAAACCAAGAACTTCAATTTTCATCTCGGTCATCAAAGATCTTCTTCTACTCAATGCATCAGCAACATGGTTAGTGACTCCACTCTTATGTTTTATCACAAATGTATAACTCTGCAAATACTCAACCCATTTCATATGTCTCTGATTCAACTTATTATGACTACCCAAATATTGTAAAGCCTTATGATCAGTATACAACACAAATTCACTTGGTATCAAATAATGTCTCCATTTCTTCAGTGCTTGAACAATAGCATAGAATTCTTGATCATACATAGAATATTTCCTTCTAGCATCATTCCACTTTTCACTAAAGAAAGCAATAGGTTTACCTTCTTGACTCAACATAGCTCCAATTGCACTTCCACTTGCATCACATTCTACTTGAAATACTTTACTAAAATCAGGTAATGCCAAAATAGGTAATTCAACAACCTTCTATTTTAGAGTCTTAAAACTTCTGTCAGCTCCATGTGTCCACTTGAATTCTCTTTTGTCTCCTCTCATAGTCACAGTCATAGCATTACAAATTGAACTAAAATTTCTTATGAACTTTCGGTAAAAACTTGTCAAACCATGAAATAATCTTACCTCACTAGCATTCACAGGTGTAGGCCAATTCAAAATAGCTTCAACCTTTTCAGGATCCATCTTCAAACCATCAACTAAAATAACAAATCCCAAATACACAATTTCTTCTTTCATGAGTGAACACTTTTTCAAATTTATCAGCAACTTTTCCTCTTTCAACCTCTACAAAACTTGTCTAACATGCAACAAATGTTCTTCTCTAGTCCTACTAAATATTAGAATATGATCAAGATAATACAATCAAAAATTTACCCAAGAATTTCTTCAAAACTTCATTCATTAGCCTCATAAAAGTACTCGGTGTATTAGTTAAACCAAAAGGCATAACCAACCACTCATACAAACCTTCTTTTGTCTTGAAAGTAGTCTTCCATTCATCACCTTCTTTGATTCTGATATGATGATACCCACTTTTCAAATCAATCTTTGTGAAATACCAAGGTGATATCACATAACACCTTATCATAGTACTTTCCAATCTTCAAATTCACATAACATTGTTCACTTACCAGGAGTGTATGCTCATCTTTGATCCATGAAATCTGATAGGGCTTCAGATGTACCAACCTTTCTAATTGCAATTTTGTGACCATCTCTTCAGATGCTAGGTTCTCTGAGCTACCACTGTCAATGATTACTTTCCAAAATTTGTCAAAAACTCTACATTTGGTCTTGAACAAACTTTTCCTTATCGGATCTTCTTTCTTGCTTTCATTCCACAGTGCTCTCCTTACCATCAAGATATTTTCTTTCTTAGGTTCATTCGGTGACTCTTCTTGCACCAAAGCATTTGTACTGCTACTAGCCTTCTTACTATCTTGTGTACATTCAAAAGATCTATGTCCTTCCTCTCCATAGTTATAATAAGTTCCTCGAAAACTTCCTCTACCATAACCACCTCGGTAGTTACTACCTTTGCCCCTAGAACTTTCACCTTTCCACTCGGTCTTGCCTTTGTCCAAATTTCTCTTTTCTAGTTTAGATCTACCATTTTCACCATTAGATCCACCTCTTCCTCTAGGGAATCTACTACCTTGACCTGTCTGTCTTTGCTCATGTTTGTTGTTCAATTTCTCCTCAGCTTTCAAAGCAAATTGATAAGCCTCTTCAATGTTCTCCAACTTGACCATACTAATCTCCTCTTGGATGGAAACTCTCAAACCATTCAGGTATCTTCCGATTCTTTCCACATCATCTTCATCATGTCTAGATTTGATATCTAATCTATAGAATTTCTCAGTATACTCTTTTACTGAGCTACCTTTCTATCTCAAACTTTGCATTCACCGAACTAGGTTAATCTAATAATCACAGGGTAAGAACTTTCCTTTCAATTTATTGACCATTTTACACCATACCTTGATTTTGTCTTTTCCTTTTCTCTTTCGATCCAATTGCAGATGTTCCCACCATAAGGATGCATGACTTTTTAACTTTTTTCTTGCAATCTTCACCTTCTTATCCTCAGGGATATTTTCATATTCAAAATACTTTTCCATCTCAATGATCTAGTCCACCAATTCATTAGAATCCATCTTTCCACTATACTCTAGGGGATTGAAATGTGGTGTTGACTTCAGACTTGTCAAAGCCTTCAAAAATATTTCTTCACCTTGATCCATAACAAGAGTAGGTTTTGGATTCACCTGTTCTTCTTCAGTTTCATTATCACTAGCATCTTCAAGATGTCTGCCTATTCTTTGGGCTATCTTCACTACTTCTAATCTCATAGCAATTTGTCCTAGCATATCTGCCAATCCTAGTTCTTCATCTCACCTCCCACGAACCATCTTGATAACCCTCTGCAATTGCAGGTCAGATCATAATTTGCTACCCGACAACAATTCAACTAGGGCTTCAAGACGAACTTGCAAACCTATATCTCTAGACCTAGATCAAGATCTCACCTTGCTCTGATACCACCTGATGCAAGGAAGGGATGCAAGAGGGGCCAAGGATGGCACACCCTAATGATCCAAGCCCACAACACATATGTGGAAGCAACAAAAAACAAGAGTGAAAGAGAGAATGCTAGATATGTCATATATTATCATCAATTTGAATCATACATCCTGGGCTGTAAGGCCTTCCCGATTAGGGCTTGATATTAGAATGAATTACAAAAGTCCTCAAACATGTGAGGATTTTCTACCAATCTCTAATATAATGCCTTGTATCTTCTATCTAAAACTTCCTTCTAAACTACCACCAAACATCTACATTTATACAAGAAGCTACCGAGCTGAGTCGGCCTTCAAGTCCATAATTAACAGAAGTAACAGTCAAATCTAGGATGACACACTTCTCAATGATGGATACAAACATTAATTCCATGTTCCAATATAAATGCACAAGTCAGCCACAATAAGAAATAAAACTAAACCCATCGGTAAGTAGGATAATCAAGTAGTACATAGACAATGTCGAGCGCCAGTGAAATAACCGACCACCCAGGAGATAACCGACCACACTTGGTAACCAAAAAAAACTGACCAACTACTGACCAAATTGGTCAAAGAAGAAACTAAGCAACATAGACAAAACTCCAAATTGTTTTTGGTGACACAGGATTTCCAAGGACCCGAGATGCTCCTATATCATAAGGCGTACTAGGACCCATAGGAAATCCCCATGACCCCTTTTAACACATTTGAACCCTCAAGTGCGTCTTAAGGGTTCCTACGACCCCTTAGGACACAATTGAGCATTCTAATGTGTCAAAAGGGGTCATGGGGACTTCCTATGGGTCCTATGCATGATAAGGCATACTAGGACCTATAAGAAGTCCCCATGACCCCTTTGGACACATTTGAATGCACAAGTGTGTCCAAAGTGGTCGTAGGACCCCTTAGGACACACTTGCGCATTCCAATATGTCAAAAGGGGTCATGGGGACTTCCTAGGGGTCTTAACACGTGATAAGGCATACTAGGACCCCTAAAAAGTCCTCATGACCCCTTTTGACACATTTGAACTCACAAGTGTGTCCGAAAGGGTCCTACGACCTCTTATGACACACTTGAGGATTCTAATGTGTCAAAAGGAGTCATGGGGACTTCTTAGGGGTCCTAACACATGATAATGCATACTAGAACCTCTAGGAACTCCCCATGACCCCTTTTAACACATTTGAACCCTCAAGTGTGTTTGAAGGGGTCATAGGACCCCTTAAGACACACTTGAGTATTCCAATGTGTCAATAGGGGCCATGGGGACTTCTTATGGGTCCTAACATGTGATAAGGTGTACTAAGACCCCTAAGAAGTCCCCATGATCCCTTTTTACACATTTGATTGCTCAAGTGTTTTTTTAGGGGTCATACGACTCCTTAGGACACACTTGAGCATTCCAATGTGTCCATAGGGGTCATGGGGACTTCCTTGGGGTCCTAACAAGTGATAAGGTGTACTAGGACCTTTAGAAATTCCCTATGACCCCTTTTGACATATTTGAACCCTCAAGTGTGTTTGAAGGGGTCATAGGGCCCCTTAGGACAGACTTGAGGGTTCCAATGTGTCGAAAGGGGTCATGGGGACTTCCTAGGGGTCCTAACATATGATAAGGTGTACTAGGACCTGTAGGAAGTCCCCATGACCTCTTTTGACATATTTGAATACTCAAGTGTGTCTGAATGGGTCACACGACCCCTTAGGACACACTTGAGCATTCCAATGTGTCCATAGGGGTCATGGAGACTTTCTAGGGGTCCTAACACATGATAAGGCGTAATATGACACTTAGAAAGTTCCCATGACCCCTTAGGACACACCTTAGGGTTCCAATGTGTTGAAAGGGGTCATGGGGACTTCTTAGGGATCCTAACATGTAATAAAACATACTAGGACTTGAAGGAAGTCCTCATGAACCCTTTTGACATATTTGAATGCTCAAGTGTGCCTAAAGGGATCTTAGGACCACTTAGGACACACTTTTGGGTTCTAATGTGTCAATAGGGGTCATGGAGACTTCCTAGGGGTCCTAAAACATGATAAGGCATACTAGGACCTTTAGGAAGTCCCCATGACCCCTTTTGACACATTTGAATGCTCAAGTTTGTCCGAAGGGGTTGTAGGACCCCTTAGGAAACACTTGAGCATTCCAATGTGTCAATAGGGGTCATGGGAACTTCCTAACGGTCCTAACACATGATAAGGCATACTAGGACCCCTAGGAAGTCCCCATGACCCCTTTTGACACATTTTAACCTTCAAGTGTGTTTGAAGGGGTCGTAGGACCCCTTAGGACACACTTGAGGGTTCCAATGTGTCAAAAGGGGTCATGGGGACTTCTTAGGGGTCCTAACGCGTGATAATGCGTAATAGGACCCCTAGGAAGTTCCCATGACCCCTTTTGACACATTTGAATGCTCAAGTGTGTCTGAAGGGGTCCTACAACGACTTAGGACACACCTGAGGGTTCTAATGTGTTAAAAGGGGTCATGGGGAATTCCTAGGTGTCCTAACATGTGATAAGGCATACTAGGACCCCTATGAAGTCCTCATGAGCCCTTTTGACACATTTAAACCCTCAAGTGTGTCTGAAGAGTTCCTACAACCCCTTAGGACACACTTGAGGGTTCTAATGTGTCAATACGGGTCATTGGGATGTCCTAGGGGTCCTAACGCATGATAAGGCATACTAGGACCTCTAGGAAGTCCCCATGACCCCTTTTGACACATTTGAATGCTCGAGTGTGTTTGAAGAGTTTGTAGAACCCCTTAGGGAACACGTGAACATTCTAATGTGTCAATAGGGGTCATGGGGACTTTCTAGAGGTCCTAACATGTGATAAGGTGTACTAGGACCCCTCAAAAGTCCCCATGACCCATTTTGAAATATTTGAATGCTCAAGTGTGTCCGAAGGGGTCTTGGACCCCTTGGGACACACTTGAGCATTCCAATGTGTAAATAGGGGTGATGGGGACTTCTTAGGAATTATAATGCATGATAAGGCATACTAGGACCCCTAAGAAGTCTCTATGACCCCTTTTGAAATATCTGAATGCTCAAGTGTGTCTGAAGTGGTCGTAGGACCCCTTAGGAAACACTTGAGCATTCCAATGTGTCAATAGGGGTCATGAGGCCTTCTTAGGGGTCCTAATCTGTGATAAGGCATACTAAGATTCCTAGGAAGTCCGCATGACCCCTTTTGACACATTTGAATGCTCAAGTGTATCCTAAGGGGTCGTAGGACCCCTTAGGACACACTTGAGCATTCCAATGTGTCAATAGGGGTCATGGGGACTTTCTAGGGGTCCTAACACGTGATAAGTTGTACTAGGACCCCTAGGAAGTCCCTATTACCCCTTTTGACACATTTCAATCCTCAAATGTGTCCCAAGGGGTCGTAGGACCCCTTAGGAGGCACTTGAGGGTTCCAATGTGTCAAAAGGGGTCATGGAGATTTCCTAGGGGTCCTAACATGTGATAAGGCGTACTAAGATCCCTAGGAAGTTCCCATGACCCCTTTTGACACATTTGAACCCTCAAGTGTGTCCAAATGGGTCCTATGACCCCTTCGGACACACTTGAGGGTTCAAATGCATTAAAATGAGTCATGAGGACTTCCTAAGGGTCCTAATGCATGATAAGGCATACTAAGACCCCTAGGAAGTTCCCATGACCCATTTTGACACATTTGAACCCTCAAGTGTGTTTGAAGGGGTTGTAGGACCCCTTAGGACACACTTGAGGGTTCAAATGTGTCAAAAGGGGTCATGGGGACTTCCTAGGGGTCCTAACGCGTGATAAGGCATACTAGGACCCCTAGGAAGTCCCCATGACCCTTTTTGACACATTTGAATGCTCAAGTGTGTTTGAAGGGGTTGTATGAGCCCTTAAGACACACTTGAGGATTCTAATGTGTTGAAAGGGGTCATGGGGACTTCCTAGGGGTCCTAACACATGATAAGGTGTATTAGGACCCATAGGAAGTCCCCATGACCCCTTTTGACATATTTGAATGCCCTAAGTATTTTGTTTTCTTTCTTAACCCCATAAAGTTTGTATAAAAGATGTGTATGGAAATATTCACAATATTTAGGAGGCACAAATTGGTAACAATTGGAGCAGTAGGAATTAGAAAATGCACACCCTTCTTCACCAAACTGTATACATGGGCAACCTGAAATACATCTGGAAGTAGAGCTACTCCCTTCACTTCGGGCCATTGCCAATTAGCGGAGGTTTTCTTCTCTTCCCTCTAGCAAAATAGCTTATTTCAATGGCTGCCCATGAATTGTTTATATGGATGATTGATTTCCTTTGCTTCTTTCAATGGCCATCCATTATTTTGCTGCAATCTTCCAACCTTTCGTACATAGTTGTAAAATACATATTAATATATTATACATATAAAATAATATATAATATATGATATATAATGTACCATTTAATATTAATATATATTAAATAATATTTAATGTAAAATATATATTATATAATATTTAATACATAATTGATATTATATAATATTTAATATATATAATATATAATCTAATATATATATTTTGATATATAATATATCATATGAAGGGTGGAGAAATGGGAGGGAGAAAGGGGTTGGAGAAATTAAGAGAGAGAAAGGGGAGGGAAAAGTTAAAAATCAAAATTCTACCGACATTTTTGGGTACCTGAAAATATCGAGTACATGAAAATATTGGGTACTCGAAAATATCGGGTACCCGATTAGGCTTGGTAGTGCTTTGTGCACCAAACCTACGTGGTCAACTATTGAAATGTCTCAAAAACATGTTTTCCCCCTGTTTCTCTGAGTTCCAGACTTTGACCATGTAGCTGATGACTTTTTTTTCACCCAAATTTGATGAAACGAAAAGGGTATCTTAAGGATATTATCATATTTCTATCGATATAATTTTTGTCAAAATTTGAATTCGGTAAGTAATTATTAGTTATTTTCTAATTGAGTTACCTCTAAAGTGTTAATTTATATAATGATTGAAAAATGACTATAACTTTTAGATGGTATAACATTTTTGAAATCTAAAAAAATGCGTCCCATTCTATGCTTCACCTACTATAAGGAATTTTTTTTTAAAATTTTTTTGTTAAGTTTTGAATGAGTTAAGGTGGTCAAACATGAGAGTTTTTTAATTCTAAAAACGTTGTAGAAGAAAATTCATAATTAATTATTTTTTTTGGAATAAAATTAGAAAAAAATATACATCACATCCAAGCATGAGTCTACTACTTATATATAAAATCTTATAATAAAATATTATCATTTAATTATGATTAAGGTGATCAGACATACACCTACTTCTTATTTTTTTCCAGAAATTTTTGTACTGCTGCATTGAAATCTATACTTTTCACCAATCATACTAACTTTTTTTCAAAAAATGCCTAGTAGTTTAGAAACTACATTCAATTTTCTGCAAATTCTATTCTTACAACTTTTTGATATTAGGTTGATAGCTAGTTGAAGTTTTCACGTTGAGTTGACTAACGCTGATTTGCTGATTTTTCATTGCCACTTAAGGGCATAGTTTGGCCCCTCATGATCTTGCACATACCCAACAATTGGTCACTTGTACCGAGACCTAAAGATAAGAATGTGATAGGAACAAAGTGGATTTTCAGAAATAAACTCAATGAGAAAGGAGATGTGATCAGAAATAAAGAAAGATTATTTTGCAAAGGGTATGCACAAGAAGAAGGTATTGACTATGGTGAGACATTTTACCTAGTTTCTATATTAGAAGGTGTAAGAATATTACTTGCATATGCTACTTACAAAGGATTAAAATTCTATCAAATGAATGTTAAGTCTGCATTTTTAAATAGAATTCTTAAAGAAGAAGTCTACATTGAAAAACCTGATGGATTTGTTAACAAAATAAATAAGGATATGGTATGCAAACTGCATAAAGCTTTATATGGATTGAAGCAAGCACCTTGAGCATGGTATGAAAGATTACACTCTTAGTTCAGATTAGATTTGAAAGGATTAGTGATAAAAAAAAATTATACTTAAATTGTGATAGTTTTGATGAAATTTTGATTGCTGAGATATTTGTTGATGACATTATATTTAGTTGTAATGAGATAATGTCTAAAACATTTTCTGAGGAAATGAGAAAGGAATTTGAGATTTCTATGATTGGAGAGATTAAATTGTTTATTGGACTTCAAATTTAACAAGTTAAGGATGAGATCTACATAACTCAATTTAAGTACATCAAGGAGATCCTAAAGACTTTCAATATAGAAGAATAAAAACCTATTGGAATGTCGATGGCTACCGGTTGTAAATTGTCAAAGGAAGATGACAGAAAGGAAGTGAATGAGACACTTTACTGATCCATGATTGGTAAACTATGATATGTTGTTCACAGTAGACTAGATATTGCACATTTAGTTGGTATTGTGGCAAGGTTTTCTGTAAACCCAAATGAGACACATATGTCTTTAGTGGAAAGGATATTTAGATATCTGAAAGGGAGTGAAGATTTCGGTCTGTTATACATAAAAGTAGGATATTTTGATCTCAGAGTATATATTGATGCTAATTGGGCAAGAAATATTGATGATAGAAAAAGAACTAGTGGCAGAGCTTTCTTTTTAAGAGAAATATTGGTGACATGGTTAAGAAAGAAACATAACTGTATTTCACAATCTAGTGCAAAAGTTGAGAATGTTCCTACAACTATGAATTGTTCTAACATTGTATGGATCAAACAACTATTGGAAGGTGTGGATGAAGATATTACTGATCCAATTAAAATTTATTGTGATAATACTAGTGTTATTAACATATCTAAGAATCTTGTGATACATATCCATTAAGTATCACTACTTGAGAGAGAAAGTACAAGATAAGGTTGTGACATTAGAGTATATGAATTCTAAAGAACAAATAGCTGACATATTTCTCAAACCACTATTGAAGGATGCTTTTGAGTATCTCTGAGGTAAGTTAGGGGATCTTCCCCTATATAATGTTCACTAAGGCAAGATGCATGTTGCATCAATTCAAGAACTCATTATAATATCTTTTTTGTGAGTTGATGCTAGTGTTCACCCTTTAGGTGAATTCTAAAGTTGCGAAAGTGGTTCATGTAATGTAATAGATAATCTAGAGGGAGATTATCATTGATGATTGTACAAAGAGAATAAACCATGAGAGGGCAAGTTTGGAATAAGTCAACTGAGATGAATGAGAATGTTTTTGATGCACTAATTGCATAAATAAGGGAGAACATAAAAATAAAAATAAAAGATGAACAGTAAAGGAGAAGTTACTACTCGGAGGGAGTACATGATATAGGAAGATTATCATTGATGAGTGTACATAGAGAATAAACTAGAAGAGGGAGAGTTTGGAAAAATTCAATTGAGATGAATGAGAATATTTCTAATGCATTAATTGCATAAAGAAGGGAGAATAGATACATAAAAAGAAAAGATAAATAGTAAAGGAGAAGTTACTACTCAAAGGGAGTACATGATATGAATAACAGTGAAGTTTACCATCATCAATTGAACACTGAATATTATTAGTGTTTCCATCAATGCCAAATAGTGAGATTGTTACTATAACTGATAGTAATGCTAAAGATTGATTATCTGATGGTGATGATGATGAAGACCGACCAAGATTAGAGGAATTAATGAGAGTAGAAAATTTAGATCATTTATTGTCTTGTCATTGATGTCAAGAAATTGATTTCTGGTTTATATTATGTTTCCATAGCATTCGGTAATGATATAAGTTGAATGAGTTAAGGAGAAGAAGAAATGAATAATGTTAAGATTATGTTTATATAATTGTTTTCTACCTATTATATGATTATGTTAAGTTGGTAAAGCATGGTAATGAATTTTTCTCAAGTCGGTAAGTTAAAATTTTTTGGCTACTGGGAAGGAAAATTCACTCAATAAGGTAAAAGGTAAAAGGAAGGTCACTTGGTAAAGTGGAAGGAACTCAAGGCACCAAGTAGGAAATTTTTAGGCATCGATCGAAGGTAACTGAAATACTGATGAAGGACATCGAGCAAGCAACATATATTAAATAAGGATTGAATTGATTAGCTATGATGAGATTGATGGTCACAATGATGAGGAAAGTTAGTTACAAATATCTACAGTTATGAAAATTTAAGGAGAAGATCTACAACAAGATCTAAATGGAAAAAATAGTAGGAACAAGTTTCTAGAAAAGTTCAAGTTCCTAGGTGAAAAGAATACATGTTAGCAAGATCCAGCTTCAAGGTACAATGAATTGAACGGTTAAGATTGATTAAAGGAAAATGTAATAGATGAGATTAAGAGGAAAAAATTGTATATATAAAGGATGGATTTGTATGAACAAATGGATGGAAAATTGAAGAAAAGAATCTAGTCACTGACTGATGTAGTGAAGAAGGAACATAGAGATTCCAAGTGGGAAAGAAGGATCTGATGAAGTGTTGAAGCTAGTGGAAAGTGAAGAAGTGAAGTGAAGATTGAAGAGTGCACAAAGGATCTGATGAAGAAAAGATAGTTACAAATCTATAGGTTAATTTATTTAATGTTTCTTACTAGCATTTTTAATAGAGAAATCTCTTAACAGAGTGGACTTAACAATATTATTTTAAAGTCCTTAAAAGGTGACATTCTAAAGAGTGTTTGAAGCCCTCTAATAAGGCCACTCCTATCAGGGTGAAGATCCTAATAGATCTAAGGTAAATCCCTTGATCGGGTCACACCTAACAATGTGTATTGTAATCTTTAACTAGATTGGCTCTTAATCGGGTGTACTTTAGAAGAGTATTTTCTTAGTGGGTGATAATTTCCATAGTGGCTTTTCCCAAAGCTGGGTTTTTGCATTAAATATTGGCGTTACATGTTGTGAATGATTTACTGATTGTTAAAGTTTTTTTACTGTTGTTGGTAAATAGTGAATTGTGTTTAACTGAGCTACTACCAATTTAATTAGAGAAATTTTTTTAAGGTATTTGGAATCAGGGATTACTGATTCACTCCCCCCTCTCCATAATCAAACATGTGCCTCCATAATTTATAATTCCTATAAAAACCTTAGTTACCCTCTGTACATATGCTCTAACATTTTCATCATCTCACATTCTCATATTATCCATCTTTTCTTTCCAATTCTGCAACTTCACCCTTTTAGTGTATTGATCTCCTTCATATAAGGCTTCTAACCTTGTCCAGATTTTATGTGTTGAATCAAGTTCCTTAACCTCTGTGAATTATGCTTCTAAAAGTGCACTGATCAATGCTTCTCTCACAACATTGTTGTAATGAAATAATTTCTTCTCATCTTCAGTAGCATTAGCTATCTTAGATTCTTCCTTGAGCTCTCCATTTCTTTTGATAATCATCTAGTAATCAATTCCCATGCAGATCAGATTAGTCCTCATCTTGTTCTTCCAACTGTAAAAGTTTGTAGCATCAATCTTAGGGATATCCTTCTTATAGTAAGTCATCTTAGGATCTCCTTAAGATGTTAAGCTTTCCATCTAAGGACCATAAGCTCTGATACCAATCATTAGCAATAAAAATGTACCAACACAACTAAGAGGGGGTGTGAATCAGTTGTGTGCCAAATCTTAAACTCAATTTATTTTAAGTTAGTTACTTTAAACAAACTAAAACAATAATGTAACCATAAGAGCATAACAAAATCATAACACTATAACATAAATATTTTATGTCAAGGAAAACCCTATTAAGGGAAAAAAAACCCCGATGGGGATGGTACCCACTAATAATGTAGTAAAGATATTGTGTCCCTGTTAGGAGCTAAATATTACATTTAGTACAAGTCCATGTTAAATGAAAAAACCTATTAGGAGTCTTTCCAACCATGTTAGGCATTGACTACAAGGATAAGATCACTGCCTAAGAACACTGCCCAAAGTGAAGGTTAAATCCACCTTCCCGATCCACTAACCAAATAAATGTATAAGAGTCTACAATAACATTAATGAACTGACTTGGAGCATTCATTGAAATTGTTTGGGCAAAGCTAGTTGTTGTAAGTCAGTTTATGACTGTTATTGTATACTCTTATATATTTATTTGGACAGTGGGTCCAGAAGGTGGATTTAACCTTCACTTTGGGCAATGTGCTCAGGTAGTGAGCCTATCCTTGTAATCAACTCCTAACAGGGTTGGAAAGACTTCTAACAGGGTTTTTCCTTTAACATGGACTTGTACTGATTGTAATAATTATCTCCTAACAAGACTAGGTCTCCTAATAGGGACACAATATCTTTAGTGCATTATTAGTGGGTACCATCTATTAGATTAGGTGAAATACTAATCTCCCAAGAACACCTGCATGCATAACCCTGTCACATGGAAGAAGCAAAGAATAGAAGCAAGAAAAATCTATGGAGGCCAAAAAGCCAGAGACATCTTATGGACATGCAAAGAGAAATTTCTATTCCAAGATTATCTAAAAAGAATGTACCAAGGGTTCAACCATATAGGTGAACAATAAAACCCTAAAGCTATAAAGCAAAAAATAAAGCTAGGTTGCACATTATAATTAATAAATATATTAATTATAATGCACCTAAAAGATAGCTTAAGTAAATAGAGTAATAAATGACTTAATTAATTAAACCAAAGTGATTTAATTAATAAGCATAAAGTATGATTACTCTAACACCCCCCCTTAAGCGTAGCTCAAGAGGGAAGCTAACCTAGCACAGCTATGAAAGCAGAAAATGGGTCCCGGCAACAAGGCCTGATCAGGTACCCAGGTACAAGAAAATAAACTAGATGAAGGAAACAAAGCCTCCAATCTAGGGAATGTCCCAAAGAAAGGAACAAGAAAGAGCATGAAGCATCTCCGAAGCATGAAGCTGCAAACACTATCAAAAGAATACTGCTGGAACCCCCACTGAAATAGTGCATGACCAGGTAGAGAAGACAAAGTTTGAAGAGCTGATCAATCAAAGAGGTGACCTCCAAAATAGGAATGAATGAGTGTCTATATAGTAGATGAACCATCTCACCGAAATGCATAGGTGCCTAGCCACTGCATCCGCCTAGTACATAGGAACAAAAACTGAATACGTAGATCACTCAACCGAACCAAGGAAGCAATAGAACCAATAGATGAACCCCCCCCATAATGCTAAATAGGGAGAGGGGTGACAGGAACACTGAAATGCAATGCCAGAAACATCTGCAAGAAGAAGAATCAGGAACACCAACAGTGCAACAGAAGTACACGCACAGGATAAAGGGCGGTGTCGAAGAAGAAGAATAGATCTTCTGGACACACAGCATGGGCTAATGTCATGGAAGGTACACTCACTTGACAAAGGTGGATGAGCACAAAAGGCAAAACATCATAACCCCCCATGGCACTTTATAACTGAGTGCGAGTACAAACAAACACAAGGAGTACAAGATCCCAGATATACAAAAGCAGGCACTTTATCTCAGTGCATTTACAGAAAAGAAATGCTACAGAAGAGAAGCATACAATGCTCAAAAGTCAGAAAGAAGAGTGAGCCAGAAGAACAGAAGGAGAGATCCCAGGACCTGTAGAACCCAAGTAATCCGCCAGAGTGTGAAAGTGCAAAACTCAAAGGAGAGAAAACTTGGAGTAGAATCTGGATAAAAGACCCCTACAACTGAATAAATCACAGAACCAGCTTTCCAATGATATCTGGTGAGCCCAAAAATGAGTCCGGATGAGCGAGATATGACTCCCGAAAGGCAAAAAATAAACATCACCTTTGATAGAAAAAAAACATTGTCAAAATAGAAGATCCAAAAATCCTAACCTCCATAATCAGAAAGAGCTCGGAAAGAGCTTTCTGACGATATAAAGAAGTCCAAAAAAGACCCCCGTATGCGCCAGATAGAGCAAAAAAGGCCCAAGTACCCTTAAAAAGCACCAAAAAAGAGTTTTAAGCCCCTGGGGCTGGAAAAACAGAGCCCCTGGGTGCATGGCATGCGTAGGGGGCTAAACTCAGAGCCCTTGGTCACCCATGTGACCGCCGCAAAGGCCCGCGGGGCTTAAAAACCCACCGGGTGGCGCGGCCGGCGGAGCGGTGCGGGGGACGTCTGAGTGGAGCTGCCGGTGGTGCTGAAGAGGAGCGGAGTGCGCGGAGGGCGGCACTGGGTGGAGCACGCGGAGGGAGCTGCCGGTGGTTGCCGCCGAAGGGTGGCGCGGGGCCGTTGTGCTGGCTGGCAGTGGTGGAGCGCCGGTGGAGCGGCGGTGGCACCAAATGTTTTACATTGGATGTCTTGCTTCTGAATCACTTCAACAAAACATGAACAGCGAACAGCAAGATGGCTCTGATACCATGTTAGATTAGGTGAAATACTAATCTCCCAAGAACACCTGCATGCATAACCCTGTCACATGGAAGAAGTAAAGAACAGAAGCAAGAAAAATCTATGGAGGCCAAAAAGCCAGAGACATCTTATGGACATGCAAAGAGAAATTTCTATTCCAAGATTATCTAAAAAGAATGTACCAAGGGTTCAACCATATAGGTGAACAATAAAACCCTAAAGCTATAAAGAAAAAAATAAAGCTAGGTTGCACATTATAATTAATAAATATATTAATTATAATGCACCTAAAAGATAGCTTAAGTAAATAGAGTAATAAATGACTTAATTAATTAAACCAAAGTGATTTAAT